>CM074718.1:405692039-406948289 GCA_037306005.1 Rhinophrynus dorsalis | reverse complement strand
TTTATCATTAAATTATTAGTCGGAAGGAATGAATGCCCACAATGATAATCTTATTCTTGTGCCTGGAATAATAAGGGTAAATATGATAAGTAGTTGTCAATATTAAAGCAGGGCTGTAGGAAGAAGGCTTTAGGCCTTGTGGTAGGTAGAATGAAACAGCAGATTTGAGTATCACAATCCTCTCAGTATTACATTTTCAGTAAAATAAAATTACTTGTATATGAAAACATAGCCTTTCCCCAGCTCCCTTTTTTTTCCTGATCAGCTGATGAAGAGACTTGCAGCTCGCTGCTTTGCTGGCTTGTTAATTTTGTCCCCACTAACTGTGATTTCCGATAGCCGGCCTGCTGATAGTGGTAAGGTAAATATCCTTTTTTATTGTTGTCTTGAAGATTTGGTAGAACTTGTATAAAAGGCATGTGTGTAGGTTTGTAACACATGAAAGCTGGTGTTCTTCGTTTTTCTCTGTTCATCTGAGTGCTCAAAGAAGGCAATAGCATTAACTGTTGACAGCCTTTTATGCTGCATTTTTAGAATTTAAAGCTACCAGACAATAGAGAGCATGGTAGTGTTTTAGTGTAATTATTTTCTAGCTCCATTGTTGTGGGGGATTCTGTTTTAGCCATATGTATATTAATGATACTACCTTTTTCCTTCCGTTATTTTATAATTTTTTTTTTTTTTATTTTATTTTAATTCATTAGGTCTTGAGCATCTCTTGGTGATTGTGTCTGAATGTTAGATGTGTGATAGAAATTGACTTGATCGTTAAGGCCTAGACTGGAGCGGTCTCTAAGGATTTCAAGCTCGTGTTTGTTCTGTGGGTTTCGACGTTCAAGGGATCCATAGGAAACGGATCTTCAAATCCCCTGACATTTTAATATGCTAGGTTGAATGATTTTTTTCATTTTATTCTGCCTTTATTCTGCAAACCATTCCTTGTATAATTTTTATCCGTATTTAAGGAATTCTGTATGTAATGCAAGTACTGTTTATTCTGGTTGATTGTTCTGCTCATATGATCGTAAATATTGGCCATGTTTGGTGCGGTGGAAAAGTGAAGGTAATTGCTTTTTGATTAGACTTCTTTTCAGCTGCTGTCAAAGACTGATAAACATTTGTATGCAGAGAACAATATTTATATGCATGGCAAGAGTATATTTGCATAATATGTTGTTAGAATTGTGGTAGTTTTTTTTAATGTTTCCATGTTTAGAAGTTGCAGTTGGTAAATACATGAATACATTAACAGTGTGCAAATAAGGTTTGTTTATGCATTCAGTTTTAGCTCTAAAATATATATATTTTTTTTTAAGCTTCTCCCTACAATTTTGTCTTTTAAGGAAACAATTTAATATTGTGTATAAAATATATGAGGAGAAATTCTGGTGCAAGCAAACTGCACCATAGGGCACAAGCTAAAACCTATATTTGAGTGAAATGGGATTTTAACCCCATGTGCTAGAGAGGATTCCAACATGTGAATACATGCATTGAAGACCTGTATGGCATTCAGGGAGGTCAAATCTCCATTTAAATAAATGTGATTTCCGGGGATGTTTGTGTGTCTTGTGCTGCAGTTGGTTTGCCCTAGAATTGCTCCTAATTTATTTTGTGGAAGTGGCCCATTGTGTTTAAAGTAAAACATTGAGTTAATTCATGTATAATTGAATAGTACACACAAAGAAAAGTAAAATTAGTGAATACTTTTGAGTATTGTGCAGGAATTATGGCATGTCAAAATAGCATTATCTACACAACCTTGGAGAGTTTTGCTTAACGAGTTTATAATTTAGAGAATAAGGACTTGTCACCATATGAGTTTTGTTCATTTTAAATATAATAAAAACTGCCTAAATTTTGTACTAACCATCAGCTTATACTATAAATAGATTTTGAGAAATTACATTTCTCTGTCATCCAATACAGGTTACTGGTAACTCTGGGAGGCGATCCGCCCCTTAGTAGGCAGGAACAATTCTCAAAGTGTATGCAGGGGTGGAGCCTCCCTCCCTTCCTTCCTTGGCTGCAGCTAGCCAATCAGCTCCAGAAAGATTTGTTCCTTGGTGAAGACAACAAAAGGCTGAGAACAGTTCTGCTATAGTTTTAGAATCTTTTTTATTTTTCTGTTAGATATGGAATACCACCATTAGGCGGATTGCCATGACTGACAATGTCCTTAGATGTGGCTAGCTCAGTATCCAGGTGCTTTTTGTGGACCTTAAAGGAGCAGTAAACTTTTTTTATGAAAACATGTATTTTATAGAGCTTCCCTGCTGAATAAAACAAGAACACTCCCACTGCTGTCAGATTTTTTATTCAAAACTTATAGCAGTTAAAATAATCAGGAAGTGAATTTACTGTGCTTTACTTCCTGATAGTTCTAACTGACAGGAAGTTTCTATCACATTCTATGGAGAATTGTATGCCTCTGACTTTCCCCTCCATTAGAATCTAACAGAAAAACTAATTAGAATTTGACCACTAGAGGGCACTGGTAATGTAAAAAAAAAACATGGGTTTAAACTGTAATAACTGTAATATAAATCTGTCAGCAGTGGAAGTACTCTTATTTTACTCGGTAGGAAAATCCCTACGACATATATTTTTCATAAAAAAAACTTCACTGCTCCTTTAAGCCCTGAGGGGGAAAATCTTGATTCCAAGTGCTTCCCCAGGAGTTTACACACTGAGGTATTTCTTGCTACATGGTAATCTGAAGACAAAAGATCTGCAGGAAAGGTGAGCTACCCTTTGAGTGCTGCAGGTCCACTTGTCCCACAGTGCCCCTCCGCACAGGGGTGTATTCCTGGAGTTCCTATTGCACACTCCTGCACTCATTGGGTATATCTGTATGTCTGTTGGGTGTTTGGAGAAGGTTTATGTGGTAACTTAACCCTTTAGCTGCTGGTTTGGCACTTTATTGGGGGGGTTGCTAACACCTTAACTACTGGGTTAGTGTTTTATGGGTATCCTCACATGTTCTATTGATGATTTACACTTTTTAATGTTTTACTTTAAAATTTGTAAAAATTGTGTACTGTGCCTTTAAGGCATGCTTTACCACATAGACGCCATTGCTCCATTTACTCCTATGGGACTGTATTGTTTGGGACGTATCTCTGCAACCGTTTAACCTAGTGACTTCAGAGGTGGGTCATTTTAGTTGTCTGCCCTTGCTCTATCATCCGGTTCATGTTTCTAGTGTGTTGGGGGCTCAGGGGGCTTCGGGCACTGCTTAGGGTACTTTTTGGGAAAAACTACATTTCCCATGAGCATTTGCTTCTCGCCCTTTTTTCTGATTGACTCCCGCCATGGCAGCCATTTTGTGAGCGTTCCTGGGTGAGTATCCTACGCAGGGCTTGGACTCTCCTTCTCTCCTCTGCAGATTAACCCTTCGCCTGCCAGATACGTTTATTTTAGCGATTTCTGTAGTGAAACTTTAATCCTACACACTGTAATTGGGTGACTTATTGTACTGTAGGTTATTTGACATTTGGGAGGACACTGTGATGGATCCATGGGTTTTACAGGTAGTGATGGAAGGGTACAAGATCCCTTTCATTTCTCTTCCTCCCTTTTGCTTTCGGCCTTCACACACACCTCAAGGTGCAGAGAAACTCTGTCTGTTCGACAGCGCTGCTCAGACTCTTCTGGACAAGGATGTTCTAGAGCCAGTACCTATCCAGGACAGGGGTTTGGGTTTCTACTCCAGCCTCTCTGTGGTTGCCAAAAAGGACAGCGGTTGTCACCCTATTTTGGACTTCAAGGATCTCAATTCCTTTTTGACCCGGACTCATTATCATCAGGAGTCTCTACGCACAGTGATTGCTGCCATGTCCCCAGGGGAATTCCTTACTTCTCTGTATCTTCAGGATGCGTATTTTACACATTGCCATTCATCCAGAGAGCTGGCAGTACCTCCGGTTTGCCTGCAACAGGGGACATTTTCAGTTCTCAGCTCTTCCATTTGGTCTGATGACGGTTCCTCAGGTCTCCAACTGTGTCCTGGGTGCCTTGATATCCGTCCTCCACCGGAACAGCATCAGAGTTACTCCATATATGGACGACTTGCTTCTGAAAGCCCCATCTGCAGAACTTCTTCATCAGCAAGTTCAGAACTGCATTCAGGCTCTCACCCATCATGGGTGGATCATCAACTTGGACAAGTCCGGTCTTGTCCCATCCCATTGTCTGGTTTTCCTGGGCCTTCTCTTCGACACTCAGAAAAGCATGGTGCTCCTCACAGACGAGGTGGCTCACCAGATCCCCCACAGGTTTTCAGCGATTCTGTTTCAGGATCCAGTTCCAGTCCAGAAGCTATCATCTCTGGTGGGGAAATTCATATCCACCATAGAAGCGGTTCTGCTTGCCATGGAGCACACCAGGGAGCTCCAGAGGTTTGTGATCCAGGTGTGCAAGGGTTAACCAGATCTTCTGAAGACACTTTCTCTTCCTCTTCATGTGGAACTGAGCTTGTCATGGTGGCTCGACCTTTACAACCTGCTGAAGGGCAAGTCCTTTCTGGTACCCTTTTGGACAAAGGTGATGACGGATGCCAGCCTCTCCGGCTGGGGTGCAGTCCTGGGTCGCTTGAGCGCTCAGGGTCAGTGGTCTCCGGAGGAATCCCTCCTTCCGATCAACATATTTGAGCTTCAGGCCCTGCGACATTGGACATCTCAGCTGGAAGACTGTCCGGTCCAAGTGGAGTCCGACAACGTCATTGCCATGGCTTACATCAAAAAGCAAGGTGGAACGAGGTCTCGCTGCATGGTTGGAGGTCAAAGCTATTTTGTCCTGGGCAGAAGAACAAGTACCTGCTATATCCACAGTGCACATTCCAAGAGTAGACAACGTCATGGCAGACTTCCTCAGTCGACACACAATGGACAGCGGAGAGTGGGAGTTGCACCCACAGGTGTTCCAACTCATTGTTCAGAGTTGGGATCCCCCTTACATCGACCTGATGGTGACGAGACACAACAGGAAGGTTCCAGTGTTCTGCTGTCGGTGGCGAGACCCTCTGGCTCTAGCAGTAGATGCAATGTCCATTCCATGGGTCTTTCCTCTGGCTTACATCTTTCTTCCCCTTCCCATGTTGCATAGGGTGTTACGGAAATTACGACTGGAGCGTTGCCCAGTCATTCTGATTGCTCCGTACTGGCCTTGTCAGTCTTGGTTTTCGGAGCTCTTGGATCTGTCAGTGGCAGAGCCCTTTCGGCTCCGCTATCGTCCAGACCTTCTTCTGCAGGGTTACCTGTGGAAGGAGGATGTTCATCGGCCAGCTTTGACGGCTTGGAAATTGAATCCTCAGTATTGAAGAAGGGCTTCTCTTCTGGTGTGGTGGCTACCATCGCATCTGGTCGACTTTTTTGTCCTTGTGCGCTGACAGAGACCTATCTCAGGACTTTGATCTACCTACGGTCCTGGCCTTTTTACAGGACGGTGTGGATAAGGGCCTCAGTTTGAGTTCCCTTAATGTTCAGACTTCTGCTCTCTCTGTTTTCTTTCAGAGACGCATTGCCATCTTTCCTGATGGCCGACAGGGCGTAGCTCATACTCATCCTGTTTTCAAGTCTCCCACTCCTCAGTGAGATCTTAACTTGGTTTTGGGTGTCCTTCAGTGCCCTCCCTTTGAGTCTTTGGCTACTATTCCTCTACGCCTGTTGACGTGGAAAATGGCTTTTCTCCTGGCGATTGTGTCAGTTCACCATGTTGCGGAGTTTGATAAGGACAAAGCGGTGCTTCGCACGTCTAAGGCGTTTCTGACAAAGGTGGTCTCTCAGTTCCACATCAGTCAGGAGATTGTGGTGCCCTCTTTCTGCCCTGACCCCACTTCTGAAAAGGAGAGGGATCGTCACTTGTTAGACGTGGTGCGTTGTCTCAAGTTTTATGTGCATCACACTGAGTCTGTCAGGCAATCAGATACGCTGTTCATCATTCCTGAGGGTCCTAGGGCAGGAAGACCTGCATCCAAGGTGACTGTTGCTTCTTGGATCAAGTCCACTATTCTTAAGGCTTATGAGCTGAGGAAGAAGCCTGTTCCTTTCATGCTCACGGCTCATTCTACTCGCTGTATTGGGGCCTCTTGGGCTTACAAGAGTCAGGCCTCAGCTGATCAGTTATGCAAGGAGGCCACTTGGTCATCTGTGCACACCTTTTCGAAGCACTACTGTGTTGATGTGTTGGCGTCGGCTGATGCCAGCTTTGGGAGGAAAATCCTGGAGGCAGTATTGCCTGTCTAGGATTTTCCTTGGTTCTTAGTGCTTCCTTCACTTTTGGGCCTTGTTGGTTCTAGTTCAGTGGGCTGTGTAACGTTCCTGGGGTGCCTTTACCCCTGTTTAGTGTCCATTGACACTTCAGTTGCTGTTGGGCTATCTCTGATCTGATGGTTCATATCTGTTCTGGTGACTTTGGGGGCCTTGCGCCTGGTCCTTGCCTTCTTCCCGCCTGTGGGAAACTCAATGGTTGGACATCCCAGAGTTACCAATAACCTGTATTGGACGACAGAGAAAAGAGGATTTTAGTTTTACCTGTTAAATCCTTTTCTCTTAGTCCCTACAGGTTACTGGTCTCTCAACCTGTCAAGGGACCATGCTTGGCTCTCCTGTGGCAGTATGTGGGGGTCCTTCAGGGTCATGCTCACAGGAGTCTTCTTTCCTTCTACTATCTAATCATAGTTAGTGTCTCAAATCCTTCTGGAGCTGATTGGCTAGCTGCAGCCAATGAAGGAAGGGAGGCTCCACCCCCTGCATACACTTTGAGAATTGTTCCTGCCTACTAAGGGGCAGATCGCCTCCCAGAGTTACCAGTAACCTGTATGGACTAAGAGAAAAGGATTTAACAGGTAAGACTAAAATCCTCTTTTTTAAACTTGATTTGATGATGATACTTTATTCTAATTTAGTTTCTGTGCTGGGCCAGTATTATCAGTACTGCACTATGAATGAATAAAGGCAGTGTATATTAAAAAAAAAAAAAAAAAAAAAAGTGAGTTTGGCATCAAACTAATTAGCATATTATTCCGGGAATTTGCATAGCATGCCACACTGTGCCATCAAAATATAAAGGTTAATTTCTCAAAAATGAGATATTTTACAGAAAAATACCTGATACACTATATTCACCACAATTAAACTAAACTTGCCTAACGGTGGCAGTCAGGACCGAATTTCCCAATAGGCAACTGCATAAAACTCCCAAGTTTTGAGGGACACATAAGTTGTGCTGGCCGTTAGCACACTCTGAATTGAGGGTGTGGCCACAGCACTCTCAGCGTACCAGAATCAATTTTAAACCCCTTTACGAGTTATTATTCAATCCCCTTGGATGTTAGAGAGATCTCCATTGCATTTTCAATCACTGCATTGGATATCACTCTAGCATCCAAAGGGTTAAAGCTTTTGCTCTTATGTCCTGTGTGGAACACAGGAAGCATTGGATAAAGTTCCCTCCACCAGAGGGGCAGGGCACTTAAGCACAAAAAGGCTCTGAGGTGGAGACTTCTTCCCTTATTCACTTATCCCCCATATAAACATGCTTAGTATTAAAAGTGACCTTACAGGAGGTTTACAAGGGCCAAGCCTTCTCACTTGGTTATCCTTTCTATTTTATTTTATGCTGTAGGTTTGGAGATGTATAATCCCCCATTAGAAGGGCTCTTATTCCTGACTTCCTTTGGAAGGATTGACTATTACGCAAACTTTCTGGACTTCTGTGGAAGATGGGTTGATTTATCAGTCTCGTTTCCTTATAGCTTCTCTGACGTTTTCACATTTGCAAAGGAGGCTGAAGTCTGAAGAGACTGGAATCTTTTCTCTGAGTTTGCAGCTCCTGTGAGTATATCCCTACATCTCTGTCTGGCAGACACATTTCTGTGTGGCTTGTTAGCCTGGTTTGTTCTCTCGTGATGTGCTTGCTTGAGCAGCACATTTATGATAGAATGAAAACATTTGCGTTCCTATTCTATGTTTCTGTCCTTTGCAACACCTGCACTTCCTGTCTATGGGCATTCCTTGATATGGGAACAGTCTTTTCTTGGCAATGGTGCTTGCTTACTTTTCTCTTTACTTTTAGCATATTTTGCTAACTTTTTT
The DNA here is from genome assembly GCA_037306005.1 of Rhinophrynus dorsalis. NCBI lineage: Eukaryota > Metazoa > Chordata > Amphibia > Anura > Rhinophrynidae > Rhinophrynus > Rhinophrynus dorsalis. The sequence continues at coordinate 406,940,193 of CM074718.1, read as the reverse complement.
TTTTTTCTTTAAACGTTTCACTTGTATGAATTTTGCACATTCATATTCAGTCTTGATTGTCAGTTCTTTCGAAACATGGTTGTGTTCTCAGGTGACTTAGAAGGTGTCCCGGCCATCTGCAACAGTGCAGGAATTTGTGAAGGCACTAGGCTATTTAGACTCTGTTCTGTAAGCAGTCCTGTTTGCTCATTTTCATTCATTGGAGCTGCAGCTAGAAATTTTCAGAAATTGGTCCAGACAAAAGTGTCCTATTTCCCTTATGTCTCTGCCCAACAGGATAAAGGTAGAACTTTGCTGGTGGCTTCAGAGGCCCCATCTGTTCTTGGGGCAATCACTGGTTATTCCAGATTGGGTTATGGTCATGACAGAGGTGAGCCTGAAAACCAGGGTCTCCACTCTGGGTCTTCAGACGGCTTACCAGGGTGGAGAGCATTTAGCCCATCAATGTTCTAGAGCGTTGAGATAGCCGCCTAGCCCTGCAGCATTGTTTTCAGTCCCTCCAGGGATCCTCTATGCTGATCCAGTCAAATAATGCAATGGCACGATTTTACATCAACATACAGTGCGGCTGTATGGGCCAAGGTCCAGCTGATTCTCTTGTGGGCAGGGGTTCACATGCCAGCTCTCCACAGTTCCTGAGGTATACACCACATTGTGGCGGACTTAAACAGTTGCCAGCTGGATCTTGAAAATTGGGAGCTCAATCAGAGAGTACTTGACTCTCTAATTCAACTATGGGATCTCCAGACAGTGGACCAAATGGCCTCTTAACTGAACTGCAAGGTTCCTTTGTCCTTGTCCCAGGATCCTTTACCCTCTAAAGCAATGGCTTTTCCATTGCTTTTTACTCTGAAATATGCAAATATGGTCTGGCGCATAAGATGTAAATATTGATTGTTTCCTAAATCTAAGAATATCCTACCAACATTTCATTAGTGTGAACCAACAGGTTATAATAGGTGAATATAAAATCCACAATACACAATAGTTTTTATCTAATAACATTTATATAACAATTCTCAACCAGATAGATTCTCCACAATGGAAGGGATAATTACAGAGTGTTTGATTCCTAATCAGTGGTCTGACACCCTTATCTTAGATGTGTCAAACCAAAGACTATAAAGAGAAGAGTATATAGGAATAGTAACAACAAATAGAATACAAATTCCCAAATAATGTATACCTATCCGTATCCCTTTAATTCCTATAAAATTCCTGTGAAGGGGAAATTATCAACAAATTAACACTTTAACAGTAGTAATCTACCTATATTTGTAATTGAGTTATATGATATACATAGCCAGAGTCTCCGAATCTACCATTAAGATAGGGATACTTCGGGCAAATCCCAAAATTTGCTCTAATTAACCAATTCTATGCATGAGACCCGCTTCATGCATGTCATAGGTATAGATACTTAATGAAAATACTATCAAAATGTATAATATGTGACTTTTTTTCTGTCTGGAGAGACACATTTTTTGAACAATTTTATTTTTATCTATTTTTTATATAATGATCGATTGCTTAGATAGGGAAAGTGTGGGTTTTTTTATAAGAGTAGGGTGTCTCATGTTTTATTATATGTTTTTTGGTGTAAATGTGCTTATTTTTTTCAAATAAGAATATTATACATTTTGATAGTATTTTCATTGAGTATCTATACCTATGACATGCATGAAGCGAGTCTCATGCATCGAATTGGTTAATTAGCGCAAATTTTGAGATTTGCCTGAAGTATCCCTATCTTAGTGGTGGATTCGTTGACTCGGGCTATGTACATCATATAACCCAATTATTATTCCTATTATTACTATTCCTATATACTCTTCTCTTTATATTCTTTGGTTTGGCACATCTAAGATAAAGGTCTCAGACCATTGATTAGGAATCAAACACTCTGTAATTATCCCTTCCATTGTGGAGAATCCATCTGGTTGAGTTATATAAATGTTATTAGCTAAAAACTATTGCGTTTTGTGATTTTATATTCACCTATTACAACCTGTTGGTTCATACTAATGAAAAGTTGGTAGGATGTTCTTAGATTTAGGAAACAATAAATATTTACAACTTATGCGCCAGACCATATTGTATATTTTTTGTTTTCTTTTTGGATTTTGGGAGTGGAGATCCTGGGTCAGGCAGCAGAGTTGTGACTGTTGTTGTTTTTTTCCTATCTCTCCATAGCTGCGCCACTTCGAGCATTAGTTCTAGCTTTTTACTCGGGTGTCTGTGTTTCCTCAGGATGGAGTGGGCTCAAGTCATGCCAAATGCCCCATCTCCATGTCCACTGTCTCATCTATAGGAGTAGCAGTTGGCTTTCATAACTTGGCTCTTGAGAAAGAGAAGGTTTTTTGTTTTTTTTTACTGACTTGATGGACTGTTTTTCCATGGCATGTCACAGGGTGTGGTCCCTGTTCTATAAATGGTGTGAAGACTGGGCGTCACACACCCTTTAGGATTCCAGTTATAGCTTTTCTACAAGACAGCCTTCAGAAAGGGCTTGGTCTCCGTTCTATTCAGTTCAGATTTCTGCCTTTTCCAGTGGTATATTGCCCAAATAAATGATGTGCAAACTTTTGCCTACCCTGTGTTTCAGGATACCAACCCTCTCTGGGAATTGAACCTGGTTCTGGGAATGCTGTAGAAGGCTCCTATTAAGCCTTTGTCTTCAGTTTCCCTGCATTTTTTGAAACTTGAGTCATTCTCTGGACTATTGAGTCTGTTTACTAAGTGGTCGAACTTAAGACTTTATCGTGTAAGTCCCCTTTTTTCTAGTTTTCCACACTGATAGGGTAGTTGTTTGAACTCCAGTAGGGTTCCTCCCAACGGATGTTTCTGTTTTTGACATCAACCAGGAAACTGTTCTTCCTTCTCTCTGCCAAGCTCAATCTAATAGAACAGTGCAGAAGCTTCCTCTTTTGGATGTCGTTAAGTGTTTGAAGTACTATGTTCGTCAAGCACAACCTTTTTGGAAACCTGATTCAGTTTTTGTTATTCCTAAGGGCTCTAGTGCATGCTTGGCTAAGGTGCCAGTGGATTCTTGGTTTAAGGTGACCATTTTGCCAGGCTTATGCTCTCAAGAAGAAGGCTTTGCCCTTTCAGATTACGGCACATTCTACCAGGCCAGTGGAGGTGCATCTTGGGCTTACAAGAATGAGGCCTCTACTGAGCAGTTGTGTAAGGTCAATGTGGTTGTGCCTCCACACATTTGTCAAGCATTACAGTGTTAATGTGTTGGCTCTGGCTGAAGCCAGCTTTGGCTGTAATGTTCTACAGTTATTGTATCTGTGTAGGTGTCCTTCCTGATTTTTATTTGACAAATAACCTGTTGGGTTCTGTTTTGCGGGTTGCAGTGTTGGTGTCTGTTGACACCTGAGGTTCATGTTATGCTAGTTCATTTCAGTTAGAACTTGTCTGTGTTTTGAGGTATTTTTCTCTTTTCCCGTCAAGAATCTTGGTGAATGGTTTGGTATATTCCCATGGTTCCTGTGTTCCACATAGGATGTAAGAGAAAAGAGGATTTTTGTGAACTTACCAATAAATCTTTTTCTCTTAATCCACATGGAACACAGGACTTTCCTCCAGAGAAAAACAATGGTTTGAGACCTGGGCAGAAGATCTTCTATCTTGTTCCACTTCTTTTCTTTCATTTTTATTATACATTAAAACTGGGGGGTAAAGTGCATAAGGAAGGAAGTCTTGAACGTTTTTAAGTGCCTTGCCCTCCTTTGGAGGGAACTTTACCCCATGATTCCTTTGTTCCACATGGACTAAGGGAAAATGATTTATCGGTAAGTACAAAAACAAAAAATCCAGTGTGGTTGTTGCCTTTTGCAGGCCAAGGGTATTTTCTGTGCCAGGAAACAGTGTGGGGGCCTGGGGTCATGTGGGGAGTGAGGGTATGGATACGGGTGAAGCTAAGGGGTGCCTAGAGTGCCTTGCCTAGGGGTGTCTGAGATGTAAATCTGTCCCCGGAGGAAGGAGCACGTTAATGATCTGTTACAGCTATTTCAACTGGCTATATGCAATTGTTGCCTGCAACTGATTATTAATGAATACCAAGCACTTAGAATCAATGATAAATATTTTAGGAGAATGAATCTTTGCCACAGCCAGAAAAAATGTTTCTCAAATATTGTATCTGATATAATTAAATCACTATAGTATTCATATATGAATGGGATTATTTTAACACTTTCTGATGATTAAAATATCTGATTAATTGTAACATCTGTTGTATTTAATCATTTAATGTTTTTTTGTGGGCTTTTTGGCTGCCATTATTTTGAGTCTCTTTAAAGATGCCAAGTGAAATAATGGTATGTTTCTTATATATCATATAGCATGTTATCTTATATTTCACTAAACTTTCATTGTGATAACCTGTTATCACATTTTAGTCACCATTGGTATAGAAAAGATTAAGATAGTTGTTCAAATGTTCACTGGGTTCCAGTAATTAAACAAAGTGAAGATGTATAGCGCACAGAAGAAAATCTCCTAGTATAGTATATTTTAATAAATAAAACAAATAGTAAACAATACAAACCCAAATCTTGGGATATAGTTTTTTAAAGACCTGATGACCTCCTTTGCCATGAACCACATCCTCTTAATCAGCAGTCCTAATTTCTCTCATCCACATCTCTGGTTCTTCCAGTTTGATATGATAATTCAGTCTGGTTATCATGACGGAGATATTAGCATTCCACACTGTTAGTTTGGGTGTCAAGTATAGTGTGCACTCTGGAAGAGACACCATATTGATTTCTCATGAGAAAGCTGAACAGGTATCTTGCAACACGCGTAGAGCTTCAGTTCACTCAGAAGGTCTGAGAATATCAAAATGGGGGAGCGCTAAAAATAAATAAAAATAAACCAATATATATCACCCCTATAGTAATACTTCCTATAATAAATAAAATGACCATGCAGTGGCTATAAAATGCACAACCAATATTTATTCACATGAATACAAACATAAATGACAATAAAAATATATACTTATATAATGTATACAAGTGTGCAAGCATATATAAAGAATAAAAAGAAGAATAACATAGAGATAGCAGAAACTCTGTGTCCTGAACTGAGGTAACCCCTAAAAAATAGTCCGTGTATCCTCGTCTGTATAGATGATACAAATCTTCTCCTCCACCACTATATCTCCCGTCTATCTGGATGAATAATATGATATACGGTACATCCCTCCGGCGGCTACCGCTACACATACATACAAGCGGCTTGATGCACTCACCGGATCCCGTAAAACATCAGCGGGCAGATCGTGGGAGGTGTAGATGAAATGGCAAGCTTCCAACTATGTCGCAGGTAGAGTGTAACAAACACTATGTAGCAATAGCCCCTCCGGCGGCAGCCGCCTCTTATGATGTCCCAACGGCCAAATGCAATCACCGGGTCCTATTGCTAGGGCTTCTACCGCAATGTATATCAGTCAATCGCTGGAGAGCTTGCCCGCAGGATAAATCCAAGCAAACAGACAGGCGTATAACGGACAACACACAGGGAACCTCCTCTCAGACGCAATCCAAACAAGGAGACCTGAACTGATCAATATATGTATCTCAAGTCTTCAACGTGCTGACTCCTTCTATAAGTAATCTCATCCAACGCGTTTCTTGCCTCCAGGGCACTTCATCAGGGATAAGTAGAGGTATATCTGAGGTATTAACCATTTAGGCGCCATTATATCTCCAATTTTGGTTTTGGTATACTCAGAAGGTCTGACCTGTTTATCTTGCCACCCCACCACCACACCCTCCATTTGTTTCCACGTCTGTTACCAGGAGGAATTCCTTCTATGTCAATCCTGATGTCACCTGAGTCAATTTCAGTGGGTGTAATCCATAATTGGAGCCCAAATTAATGGTGTGGGGCACTGTTGTTACCTCCATTATTGCCGGACTGGAACATCATCCTGGACTGGAAGGACCAAATATGTGGATAAGAGGGACTTTGCCTGCTAATTGAGGGGATGCTGTTCATGGTTAAGAGCATGAGGTCTTTGAGACACCTTATCCCAAGACGTGGGTTTGTGTGTGTAATAGTGATGTTTACTCTTTTATTTATTTATTGTATACTATACTATGAGATTTCCTTCTGTGCATCTTTTAGGAGTTCATGGTGTACTAGCACTTCTTAGTGCAGTATGACACAATAGTGCCTCTCCCAGAATAGTCCGAGTGCCAACCGGATATAGAGCTTTAAGAGAAAAGTAAATTTTGCTCTACCCTCTTTGCATTGCATACATGCCCTGAGCACTATCATGCTTCTGGTGCTCATGTAGTTCTTCCTCTACAAATCAGTTAAAAAAAAAAAAAAAAAAAAAAAGTCACAAGTACCACAAGCATGTTGATGCTCATTATGTTGACACAAAAGCTCCCTGGATGCAAATTAGTAGCTCTAAATGGAATCTTACTAGTTCAATAAACCCTGTTGCATAACCTGAGATGCTGAACTACTGTTCCTAGGCACTTTGGTACAAGTAAAATGTTTTAAAGACATCTGCTTACCTATTAAACCTGGGGTGAACAAATATATAATTAACTTAGAAGCCAAATGTAATTTTAGTAGCCAGTAAAGGGGTTCATGGACACAGCTTTAAAAAATATTGTAGAAGATGCATATATTTCCAGAGTTGGTACAGTATCACTGCTTTTGTTTACATTAGCAGGGCCCTCTAGTGGTCAAATTCTAATTGGTTATTCTGTTACATTCTAATGGAGAGGAAAGTCAGTGACATACATTTTCTCCATGATTGTGATAGAAGCTGCCAAGTCGCTTCCTGACAGTTAGAACTTTTAGGAATTAAATGTACAGTAATTTCACTCACTGATTATCTGAACCATTATAAATGTTGAATCAAACAACTGACAGTAATGAGTTGCAGCAGGAAAAGCTCTATAACATACAGGTTTTCATATAAAAAAATGTCTACTGCTCCTTTAAACCATCATTTGGCTTGTGAAAGATATACAGCCCTTGTGTTGAATCCTTTTCCTTGCATCAGGGATGTTGCTTCTCGGGAATGCTGTTTAAACTGAGAAAAATGTACAATGAATAACGTACCTTCCACACTGTGCAGTACCTGTATTTGCGTATGATTCAAGTGAATTTACTTATTTTTCTAATTACCATACACTAGTGAGAGAAAAGCTGGGAAAATCAACAATGATGACAGTTTTCACACTTGAATATTTAAATTCTCTATTCTTTGAATAACCACCTAGAATTACACCATGCAGAACCTGAGCTGAAATGGACCTGTTACCAACACATGTTTTGGTCACACAAAATGTATATGTTTAAACTACTAGAGATGCACCGATACCAATTTTTTATGACCGAGTACCAGTACCGATACTTTTTTCAAGTACTCACCGATACCAATTACCCATACTTTTTACAGTGTCATTTGGCAGTTTTCCAAGTACCTAAAGCGGACTAATGATAGATATAGATGTTATATATATAAAATCGCCTCTTGATTCTTCCCTTTTTCCTCTTTCTCCCCCTCTTGATTCCCACCTTTTGCTTCATTCTCCCCCTCTTGAGCCCCCTCCTTTTGCCTATTTCTCTCCCTTTTGATCCCCCTTTCTCCCCCTCCTTGACTCTTGATCACACTCCTTTTGTCTTTTTCTCCTATCCCCCATTTTCCCCTCACTTGATCCCCCCTTTGCCTCTTTCTCCCCCTCCCTCATTGACTCTTGATCCCCCTCCTGATCCCCCTCCTTTTGCCTCTTCTTGCCCCCCCTCCTTTTGTCTCCTGATCCTTCCTCCTTTTGCCTCTTTTTTTTTTTTCTCCCTTAGTCCCTTTTGCCTCTTTTTCTCCCTCTTGACCCCCCTCTCTGACTCTTTCTTCACCCACTCTTGATGCCCCATCTTGCCTCTCTTGATCCCCCTTGTCTTCCTCCCCCTCTTGAATGATCTCCCTTTTTGCCTGTTACAGTTTCCCCAATCCTCTTCCCCCTCTTGCCTGTCTGCTGAGCTGACTCTGTCTCCTCTGGTCCCGCTCAGCGAGCTCTTTCTGACTAGGTCTGGGTGCACAGATGCAGACTCGCAGTGCTCTTCTTTACGCCGCTTCGTAGCCTGCGTCTGACATCACGGTCCCGGCCTGCCTCCACACTTTCACGCTGACGTGGTCCGGCGGCTCCCAATCTATCTTCTCAAGGACCTGTGAAGTTGCATCCGCGGATTGAATTGCCCCGGTATCGGGCCCCATTTGCGCGAGTAAGAATACTCGCGCAAATACAGGTATCGGTATGGGTGCATCTCTATAAACTACCTTAGGGAAAGGTTGGGGATGTTCTGTTACGGTTAGCAAGCAAAACCAGGAGTCAGATAGTATAGTTTAGATAACCTTTATTTTGAGAATAATAACAGTAATGCAATACACACACACACACACACACACACACACACACACACACACACACACTCTCTCTCTCTCTCTCTCTCTCTCTCTCTCTCTCTCTCTCTCTCTCTCTCTCTCTCTCTCTCTCTATGGTAATGCCCAGATCTAGCTCTGACTCAACCTGCAGTCAGTCTAGGAGCAGAGTCTATATTGTATGTAACACGGAAGCTACTGACTCAAGCCTGCATCAGTAGCTAGGAGTCTGCTAGAGCCCCAGGTCAGTACTAGGAAGGATGTCTGAGGAATGGAACCAACACACGGAGCGAACAGACAGGGCCTTCTAGTAAGTACCAGATAGGATAGTTAGACGAGCCAAGGTCATACACGGAGCGTGTAGTCAGCCAGAGCCACAGGTTTGCACCAGATAGGATATCCACTGAAACGATAGAATGCTGGATGCGCAGTGGACAGAGCCCCAGGTCAACACCAGAGTGTGTAGTCAGATAAGCCTAGGTCATATACGGAGCAGGTCAACAGCCAGAGCCACAGGTTTGCACCAGAAAGGATATCTGAGCCAAATCTGAATGCACAAGGAGAATAGTCCGAGAGAGCCACAGGTCAACACCAGAATGGATGGACAGACAAGCCGGATCATACACAGGAATTAGGAATGCAAGATAATGAACTGCTCAGAACAACAATGTAAGGGTAACTGAGTCAGGAATCAGTCTGCCCTTTAAACCCCTCCTCAGGAATTAGGTAGGCGGAGCAGCTCATAGGGAGGAAGTAGGTAGGAGGAAACTACAGGCCTCAAACACAAAAAACAGAGGCCTGCAGATGACACATCTAGCAATGATGCATCCAACCGCTCGCTGAAATGACACTGGAGCATCATTGTAAGCATCGCTAGAAGCGGCAGCGCTACAAGGTGCTGTGACATCTGTGCCTCTCACTTTCCCTTTCTCTGCAATGTACCGACCCTTGAGACACGCCTACTCTTGAGCTGAATCACCTCTGCTATCCTATCTTTAACCCATTACAGATAAGTATTTTTCAAATATTCCCTTTACTTTATTTTTTGCTTTTCACCAATGTGGAACACCGGAACCATGGGGTAAAATCTTCCTCCAGGAGGGCAGGACACTTCCAAAAAAGGTCTCTGATGCAGAGACTCCTTCCTTCCACTTTACCCCTCCAGCTAACCTCTATGGAAAGGGTGTATGGGTACTGTTCTCTTAGTTTGTCGTCTCCTGTATGTTTTTTATTTTCTAGCATACAGAGTGATATAATCCCCCATTAGGTTGGCTCTTTTTACTTGCTTCATAATTCAGACATTTCTACTTCACAACTTTATTTTCAGGAACTAAAGTCCTGTGTAGGATGTCTTGATTTTCAGCCTTTGCCTAGCTAAAGAACTTCTCTGAAATGTTTCATTTATTATAATACAAATCTGAAGACTTAAAGGGATAGTAATACTTTGTTTTATCTTTATTTTATTTAGTAGGCATTAAAAAACATGAAGAACAATATAAGTCTTATCTCTCAAACCTTTATGGTTTAAGATATATTCACAAACAAAGTATCCCACCCCCCCGTTCAGCCAGTTCAGAAGGGAGGTGCCCAGGTAGACTGCAGAGAGGGACAATCTTCAATTAAGATAAGTGAAAAAGCTTAAAAACTTGTCAAGGGGGGCAGGGCCTTAATTGTTCTGATAGGAAGAAGATTGTCCCCTGCTGTTATCTGTCTGGTCTTACAACCAGATCCCCATCTGAGAAGAGATCGCTTACACTAGGTAAAAGGGGCGGGAGGGGGAAACTTTGCTTGTGAATATCTCTTAAACCATAAAGGTTTGAGAGATAAGACATATCATTCTTCATATTTTTTTAATGCCTACAAAATAAAATAAAGTTAAAACAAAGTATTACTGTCCCTTTAAGCATGGTAACTTTATCATCTTGAGTGCTATGGTCCTTTTCCATTCATTTCATGGTGAAATGTTGCCTGATTTTCACTCTGTTTCTTCAGTTCTATACTATTTCTCTGTATGTCCAAGCTACATTTAGATGCAAGGGGTTTTAACCCTTCCATTGCTGTTTTAAAGCACTTTTCCACTCATTTAGTAAATTGTTCTTTATAGCAGTGAGGTTTTCTCTTGAATCACTCACTTTTTATCATTCTTTCATTACTTTTACATATATTGATTTTTTACTGAAATTAGTCGTTGTCTCTTTAAGCCAAGGTGCACACACGATGTCCATTTTGGATTCATACACTAAGCTTCTCTGTGACATAACTCGCCTCCGGTTGAAATTATAAGGCTGCGGGTGGGCTCATGGTGCTTCGGATGAATTACTCTCTAGTGACAACTCATGGGACCCCCTCATCGCTTTGATAAAGTGGTGGTTGACATTGTGAAACATTTTTGTTTTTCTTTGGAGAATTTAAAAGATTGATCCTTTTTGATACATTTGATATTTTATATCATTGGCCCAAATAGATTTGTATTTTTTTAATAAATTGTTTATATGTTTATGTACATTTTATTTAGCCATTTTCTAGTACTTTTCCCTTTTTTCTGACATTCCACCTTTTGTCCGAATCATCTGTGAAACAATCCAGAAGTATCCCAGTTAGAGATGGGATTGTATCCTCTGCCTGCTTTAATGTTAGGTTCACAGTCACCTGACCGTCATATCTGTGAGAATATAGTGTTCTAATGGGGATACACTCATTTACAATGTTACACTACTGGGTACCCTTGTTGTTCTATATTTTCTCTGCAGCTTGGGTTAAGGCTCTTATCTCTTCAGTCATCTCTGATCCATCATCCATTCAGGGGATCCTAAGCTCTTAGTCTGTGAGACAACTTGCAACCCCCTATCAGATGCTTGAGTCCTGTATTTGGGAGTCACACTCAAATCATTGGGGATTCCTCAGCTGAGAAAGGTGAGGCTGGATGTATCTCTTTCTTTGGGCGATTACTATAAGGACCCCACATCTGAGGGGGACTTATAAGAGCAGTCCTGGAGACATGTAATGTCTGACACCTCCCACTCTGTTTCCTCTTCTCCTGATATTTTTAAGAGATTTAAAAAGGAGGAACCAATATTCCATCCCCACATTCCTTAGACTAGGTTTTTCTGGAAGAATGGAACTCTCCGTATAGGAGACTTTTCTTTAATAGCCACTTTTCTAATCTCAATACTTTTACTCCCTGAGGCTTTAACACAGTGGGATACCCCTTATGTTGTAAATCCTCCAAATTCTTTCCTTGTCAATAATACTGTGCTGCCCCAGCAGATATGGCGGCCTTAAGGATCAGACAGAAAAACGTTTTCATTCCTCCTGAAGTAAAAAACATATACCCACAGGTGCCACCTTATCTATTTCTCTCCTAGATCCTTGAAACAAATGCTTGCCTTGCTGGAGCAGCCTTTGATACTGCCAGGTTCTCAGGGGAAGCAGTGGCTGTGCGTTCCACACTATGACATGACTTGGTCAGTTGACCAATCTTCCAAACAATCTCTGGTTTCTCTTCCATTTATGGCAAACAAATGTTTTTCCTTGAACAGGAGAAGGATATTGGCCATTCCACAGGGGTCAAGAGTACCTTGCTACCTCAAGTTTGCACCTAATTGTTCTTTTTTTCCTGAGAAGATAACGTCACCCCCACCAGTCTGACTAGTCACCTAGGACACCAGTTCCTCAAGCCCTTCAGGCGCATCCTCCTCCAAAACCACAAACAGGCTTGGGCAGTCAAGAAGACTGCTCAAAAGCCTAAGGCAAACAAGTCCACCTTCACATGACTTGCAGGGTCCTGGTCAGTCTCTGCCCGTAGGGCGTTGACTCCATTTTTTCCTAAGTGCAGGGGCGATTTCTATGATGGATCAGTGGATTTTGCTGGTGATTTCAGAAGACGTCAAGTCCCTCCCTCCTTAATGCTTAGTTCTATCTAGATTTTTTTTTAAATCCAGATCAGGGCCATCTAATTATAGTTGCAAATACCTCTTTGATAGAAAAATAGGTGTCTGGTCCCGTTTCTACCAAAGGAGAGCTTCACCAAATTTTATTCAGATCTCTATTTCTCTATCGTCCACTGTGGAACACCAGTACCATGGGGTTCAGCTTCTCCATTGGAGGCAAGACACATCAAAAAGACACAGTCTTGTGGGTGGAGACTTTCCCTCTGCAGGCCAACCCTGCCCCAGTTTGATGTGTTCTTCAGACTGTATGGAAGGCCTAGAACACTGCTGCTTAGTTTTAGTTTATTTATTGTTTTCCTTAGATATGAGGCTGTTACATTTCTCCCATTAGGTGGGTTACCATTGCTGGGCTTCCCCTGTAGTTGATTGACCAGTGTGCATATGCTGTGTGGACCCTTGCAGCCCTGTGGAGAGAATCTTGTAACCCAAGTTTTCACTTCCACCAGTTCCTCACTGAGGCTCTGCTTCCTTTACAATGATGACCTGAATGCAGACGATGAGTATTGTTGAGTAACCCTTTGAGTGCCTTGGTCCATGTTGTCCCTACTTTGGTTTGTTCCCTTGAGCCTTAAGGCTCTTGCACTCATGCTGGTTATTTTATTACTGTTTTACTGTTCTCCTCTGAGTTATGGAGCATGAATGGCTGCATTGGTACTAATTAACCCCTTCCCTGCTGGTTTATCCATGTTGGGGACTTTTTCAGGCCTTTCCCTTCATGGACCTGTCTCTTTAATACCCCTCTCATGTTCCCTGTTGTTTTGGGATACCTTTGATATTGTCTGGTTTTTAGGGGCACTGCACCTTTAAGAACTGTTTCCCACACCGTGCCTCATTTTTTGCTCCATTGACTTCTATGGGCGAAATTCTTTAGGACAGATCAGGGCAACTGTTTGTCATGCAGAGTTCAAAGTGGGCTCTTTCATCTCGTGTCCTCATGCCCTTTCATCTTGTTCATGTCCTGAGTGTCTTGGGGATCTGTTCTAGGCAAAGGCAACAGAGAAGACTATATTACACAGAAGGCCTTCTTTTGACAGGCTGCCCATTTTGCAGTCGCTATTTTGCTTCTTTCTTGCTTATCCTATGCAGTGGTAGACTCTCCTTGAGATTAACCCTTCTCCTGCAATATAGTACTCTGGGCATCTCTTGGATGAACTATTATTCTGGGGAACTGTTACTAATGTTTTATACTAGTTTAGACACTACTCTTGTCAGGACGTCCAATTCTAAGAGACAACCTAAGACTAAGGACTCAGGGGCGTCACTGACCCCCCACCCCACCGCTTGCTTACTGCTCCTCGTGTCAAACAGGACTCCCAAGAGAGTATTCTGGATTTCTCTGCCCCTCCTGTGCTGTGGCCCCTACTAGTCCACCGGGCCCATCTAGCACTGGCCAAGAGCCAACCTTGGTTAAGACATTGTTATCCACTATGGCCCATTTTTCTTGGAAGCCCCCTGCCCCTTTTGGGTATGTGATCCCTAGGGCTCAGAGTATGCCTGCACTTTTAGGGGCCTCCTCTGAGGAGGACTGTTCTGAGGATGAACGTGAGGAAGGGGAATATGAGGATATGGATTCTTCATAGTCCTATGGGAACTCTTACGAGGCTGGATCTCTCCCCTCTGTTGGGCTTAGCAGGGCTGATTTGCGTATCCTTCAGGTCTCTGATGAGGGTCCATCCTCTACAGATGTTTTCCAGAGGCATAGAAAATTCTTACTGATTTTTCCCCTAATGCCACTCTTGATCAGAAGACACCATATAAGAAACATTATGCCACACAGCAGCAGCCACCGGTAGTGACATTCTGTTAATTGCTACAGATGTAATTCCTGGTGGTGAGTCATCTAAGCATCAGGAGGATTAGGCTTCTGTATGGGACTACGATTATCAGCATTGACATGAGACAGGTGGTGCTATGATGATGCGCCCACTTGCCACTAGCTCTAGTGCTGCTCCTAGGAAGCAACAACATCAGTACAAGCCCTCACCACATCATGTGAATCTAGTGAGAAGTTGGCCATTATGCTTCTCCTCCAACTGTAATGTGTACAGTGTGTGTAAGGAAACATTGTGAAATAGGGAAGGACCGGGAAGTATCACAACTGACTCATCTGCTATTATGTTAAGCAGTTGGCGGTGGCACAACTGCAACCACCACCTTGATGTTTTGGTCAGTAATGTTAAACCATCCCCCAAGAAATCTGGTCCTTCTATCACTATGGCCTTTGTCGACTCCACTATGGACACTTGATGACTAAAAGACTTAATAAAAATAAGCATCCCTTCCACCAACTTAGCATATTTGTCGGGATGGAATGTCTGCAGGGGCTCCCTGATATCCCGCGCTGGATTGCTCTCCACTACATTGCCATGTGTGGTCAGTGCACAACACAATGTGCAATGGTTGGAGATGAACTACAAGAGCCTCATATCTACAGACTCTCTATCAACTGTGTTACTACAGAGGAGGAAGAGGATCCTGAAGGTGTCAAGGCGGGAATAATGGATATATTTTCCTGCACCAGGAACCCAGCACAAGGAGACAATGATGACACAGGTGTTGGTCATCATTGAACTTCTAGGCTGGTGTGGGGTTTCTCTGGCCTTCCTCTGGGATTTTCTCCCCCTTCTTTCCCCTTGGGAAGGGACAAGGTACAGTGACAGGCACTCAATTTTATTTTTGGTGTTTGGTTTTCACATGCTTAACATAAATGTCAGGGTGTTTGTTTTATGTGGTGCCATGGTGTCTCACGTCCTTTACCCTTTTCATACATAATGCACAGTGCAGTTGCTGATGATTGCACTGTGCCTGTCCAAGGTAAAAATATTCCACACTCGTGATTTTAGTGTGGGGAGAGGTGGAAAAGAATGTCCACCTTCTACATAAGCACATGCAGTGGCTGGGGCAGGTTCTGCTACTGTTGCCTCAGCATCAACACTAGAGAGAGGACCATGAGTAGTGCCGGCAAGTGGAACCACACCTACCGGTCGTAGTCCCATCTCACTGCTTGTTCATCCCAATCCCATGGTAGCCACAGTGGTCTGTGGCACACTATCTTGGTCATCACCAGCTTGTTTCTGTGGCAGATTAACATTTTGTCTCTGACTCAGTGGCAGCAAATGCCAGAATGTCACTGCTGGTGGTGGTGGTGGTGGTGATGTCCATTCCTAATTTCATATTTTTTCCCCCCATTCTTTATGGCTTTCTTTAAAAAACACTGTCAAAATCCTCACCAGCTGATCCAACACACTCACTCTCACAACAACCACCAGTCTATTGCTGCTCTCTAGAACTGTTTGGTGATGACAAATTTGACAGAGTGCCCCCTGCTGTCACAATTGCCGTCACCATAACAGCAGCTGTATCAAGCTCAGGCAGTTGACATGTGCTGCCTTCTTCTTCTTCTTTATTATACTTCCCCAGATCCCTAGAGCAGCGGTTGGTGAACTGGGTATGATTTGGGCAGAGGGAAGTGGTCTGCCTTTGCTGCTGCTGGATTGCACCACCTCTGATTCAGCAGTTGTAGTAGTGGCTTTCCAGCTTCTCCTGCCACTCACTGTGTTATACAGGACACAAAACAACTTTCTCTGTCGTCCAGTACAGGTTACTGTTAACTCTGGGTAGGCGATCCACCCCTTTAATTGTAGGCAGGAACAATTCTAGAATTGTAGGCAGGGATGGAGCCTACCTTCCCTCCTTGGCGGCAGCTAGCCAACCAGCTCCCGAAAGACTTGTTCCTTGGTGAAGCTAACACAGGCAAGAGAACAGTTCTGCTATAACTTTAGAAGTTTTTTATTTTTCTTTTAGAAATGGAATACCACCATTAGGCAGATTACCATAACTGACAATGCCCTTAGATGTGGCTAGCTCAGTGACCAGGTGCTTTTTGTGGACCTTAAGCCCTGGGGGGAAAATCTTGGCTACAAGTTCTTTCCTTAGGAGTTGCCCACCAAGGCTTCTTCTTTAAAGGGATAGTAATGTCAGAAAAAAAGTATTAACTATATGGTATATGCAATTAAAAGAGAGAACTTGCACTTATTCCTATCTCTCAAACTGTTATGGTGTGAGAGATCTAGGAAAATAAAGTTCTCCGCTCCCTCCCCTTTCTGCTTGACAAGCTGTCAGAAGCAGATTCTGGTCGCTTGACCAGATGTGGCTCTTCAGCAGCGGCGATATAACGATATCTAAAGATAAATATTTAATTTGTAACGGTCTACAAAGTGTGCCTGGCTTGCAAGCACACTTTGTAGACCGTTCCAATAAAGTATTTATTTCAGCTCTGCTGAAGAGCCTCTGTCTGGTCAAATGACTGGAATCTGCAGCTGTCAGCTAGATGGCAGACTTGAGTAAAACAGCCAGGAAAAGGTAACTTTAGTAAGTTATATCTCTCAAACCATAAAGGTTTGAGAGATAAGACTTACATTGATGTTAATCTTTTTTTAATGTCTACAATATTAAATCAACTTAAAATTAACCATTACTATCCCTTTAAACATGGTAATCTGAAGACAGAAGATCTGCAGGAAAGGTGAGCAACCCTTTGAGTGCTGCAAGTCCACATGTCCCACAGTGCCCCTCCGCACAGGGGTTTTTCATTTGGAGTTCTTATTCCACCCTCCTGCACTCATTTGGTTTATCTATATGTCTGTTGGGTATATGGGGCAGGTTTGTGGTATTTAACCCTTTAGCTGCTGGTTTTGCATTCATTTGGGGGGATTTCTAACACTTTTCCTACTGATTCAATGTTTTTTGGGTATTCTAACATGTTCTAGTGATGTTTCATGTCTTTTAGTTTTGCACTTTCAATTTTGTAAAATTTGAGTTCCAGCTTTACCGCATAGGCGCCATTGCTCCATTCACTCCTATGGGACTGTACAGTTTGGGACATATCTCTGCAACCGTTTAACCTAGCAACTTCAGAGATGGCTCATTTTACTTGTCTGCCCTTGCGCTATCATCTGGTTCATGTTTCTAGTGTGTTGGGGGGCTCAGGGGGCTTCGGCCACTGTTTGGGGTACTTTTCTAGGAAAACTAAATTTCCCATGAGCGCTTGCTTCGCGCGTTCATTTCTGATTGGCTCCCTCTGCGGCAGCCATTTTGTGCTATTTCCAGAACGAGTATCCCATGCAGGGCTTGGACTCTCCTTCTCTCCTTTGCTGATTAACCCTTCGCTTGACAGATAAGTCTATTTTAGCAATTTCTGGGGTGAAACTTTAATCCTACACACTGTAATTGGCTGATTTCTTATACAGTAAGGTTATTGACACTGTGAGAATGTCTATACTGTTGGAGCTTGGGGCCAGACCTAAGGCTAAGGATGCTGGGGTCTCTGTATCCCCTATTGCGCATTGCTCTTCCTGTCATTTAGTGTTACCTAGAGAATTCTCAGGTCCTTTATGCCCAGCATGTTCTGATGTCCCTGAGAGTCTCCCAGGGGGACCTCCAGCCATGCATTAGAGCCAGTTTGGGTGCAAGAGTTCAAGGCTGCTACTAGGGACCTTAGGTCCACATTTCAACTCTTTCCATCCCAGTTACAGGGGGTCTTTCATTCTTGGCAGACCCCCTCCTTCGTCAAGTCTTCCCTGCCAAAGCCTATGGGTGTACCTCACATGTCAGATTCCTCTGAGGAGGGACTGCTGATGGATTCAGATGTTGAGGAATGTTCTGCAGTAGGCTCCTCTCAGTTTTTGGGGGCCCTTTTGAGGCTGATCCTGAGCCCTTGGCTGAGGGCCGGATCAGGGCTGTTTTAAATACCCTAAACATTCCCTTAGTGCAGGAGGTTCCTTCTGACCCTTCTGATGTGTTTCAGGAGCCTAAAAAGCCCCTTATTTGCTTTCCATCTAACTCCACTCTTGACCGCCTTGTGTCTGAAGAGTGGAAGTCTCCGGACAGGAAACCTTCTGTCTACAAGAAATTTGCCAAGCTTTATCCCTTTTCTGAGGCTGCGCTTGCTCAGTGGGTTCATCCTCCTAAAGTGGATGCTCCTGTCTCCAGGCTATAAAAGTCTACTGCATTACCAGTGTCTGATGTGTCTGCTCTAAAGGACTGGACTGACAAGAAACTTGAGGTCTCCTTCAAGTCCATCTTTTCCACTGCTGGTTCTGCCATGCGTCCAGCATTCGCAGCAGCATGGGTGAACCAGACCATTGCTGTCTGGACTGAACAGCTCACTCTTGCTGTCTGTCAGGGTGTCTTACTTCGGATAAGTTGCGCCTCCTTGCCAACATTTCTGAGGCACAGCACTATGTTTCTGCTACCTTATTTGATGCCATCAATTTGGTGGCTAGGGTTTCCACCATGTCTGTGGTTGCCAGACGGGCTCTTTGGCTCAAGATCTGGTCTGCTGATACTGCTTCTAAGAAAGCATTGTTCTCCTTGCCTTTTCAAGGCACTTCTTTGTTTGGGCCAAATCTTAAGGATCTCATCAGTTAGGCTACAGGGGGTAAGAGTACACTTCTACCCTTAGTTCCTAGGAAGAAAACACTGCTTAAGTGTAACCGGTGTTTTCGTTCCTTTCAGAATGAGACACATCCGGCGAACCAGACAGTTCCCTCAGTTCCGCTTACCTCTTCCAAGCCCAAACAGCAATGGAAGCCCAAGGTCTCCTCCAAGCTGAAGGCTTCCAAGCCTCCTTCGGCATGACTCGCCGAACCCAAGTCCACATTCTGCTGTGGGTGGTCGTCTGCGTCACTATCACAGCGTCTGGGAGGATTCAGTGACGGACCCATGGGTTTTACAGGTGGTGACGGAAGGGTACAGGATCCCTTTCGTCTCTCTTCCTCATTTTCCCTTTCTTCCTTCTCCTACGCCTCAGGGTGCAGAGAAACGCTGTCTGTTCGGCGCTGTTCAGGCTCTTCTGGACAAGGACGTTCTAGACCCAGTTCCAGTTCAGGACAGAGGTATGGGTTTTTACTCAAACCTCTTTGTAGTCTCCAAGAAGGACAGCGGCTGTCGTTCCATTTTGGATTTAAAGGATCTCAATTCCTTTGTGATCCAGACTCATTATCATCAGGAGTTTCTACGAATAGTGGTTGCTGCCATGTCCCCGGGGGAATTCCTTGCATCTCTGGATCTTCAGGACGCATACACATTGCCATTCATCCAGAGAGCCGGCAGTACCTCCGGTTTGCCTGCGACCGGGGACGTTTTCAGTTCTCAGCTCTTCCATTTGGTCTGACAGCTCCTCGGGTCTTCAACTGTGTCTTGGGAGCCTTAGTGTCCGTCCTCCACCGAGACGGCATCAGAGTTACTCCATACATGGACGACCTGCTTCTGAAAGCCCCTTCTGTGGAACTTCTTCATCAGCAGATTCAGCAATGCATTCATGCTCTCACCCATCACGGGTGGATCATCAACTTGGACAAATCAGATCTTGTCCCATCCGAGCATCTGGTCTTCCTGGGCCTCCTCTTCGATACCCAGAAGAACATGGTGTTTCTCATGGACGAGGTGGCTCACCAGATCGCCCAGAGTGGTTCTGCGATCCTGGCTCAAGATCCAGTTCCGGCCAAGAAGCTGTCATCTCTAGTGGGGAAATTCATTTCCACCATAGAAGCGGTACCGTTTGCCATGGTGCACACCAGGGAACTCCAGCGGTTTGTGATCCAGGTGTCAGCCGGACCTTCTGAAGATGTCACTTCCTCTTCATGTAGAACTGAGTTTGTCCTGGTAGCTCGACCTTTCCAATCTGCTGAAGGGCAAGTCCTTCCTAGTTTCCTTCTGGACCACGGTGACGACAGATGCCAGCCTCCCGGATGGGGAGCAGTCCTGGGTCGCCTGAGTGCACAAAGTCGGTGGTCTCCAGAAGAATCTCTCCTTCCCATCAACATGTTGGAGCTTCGGGCGATATTCCATGCCCTTCGTCATTGGACTCCCCAGCTGAAAGAATGCCCAGTCCAGGTAGAGTCTGACAACACCATAGCGGTGGCTTACATCAACAAGCAGGGCGGAAGAAGAAGTCTCGCCTCTTGGTTAGAAGTCCAGCCTATTCAAGGCTAAGTTCCTGCCATATCCGCAGTGCACATTCCTGGCGTAGACAACGTCATGGCGGACTTCCTCTGTTGACACACAGTGGACAGTGAAGAGTGGGAGCTGCACCCAGAGGTGTTCACCCTCATTGTCCAGAAATGGGGTCTTCCTTACATCGACCTCATGGCAACAAGACACAACAGGAAGGTCCCGAGGTTCTGCTCTCGATGGAGGGACCCTCTAGCTCTGGCGGTGGATGCAATGTCCGTTCCTTGGTTATCCCCTCTGGCCTACATCTTTCCTCCCCTCCCAATGTAGCACAGGGTGTTACAGAAATTATGACTGGAGCATTGTTAAGTCATTCTGATTGTTCCGTACTGGCCTCGCCAAGCTTGGTTTCCAGAGCTTCTGATTCTGTCAGTGGCGGAGACATTCCGGCTCCCTTGCCGTGCGGATCTTCTTCTACAGGGTTACCTGTGGAAGGAGGATGTTCATAGTCTAGCCTTGACGGCTTGGAAATTGAAACCTCAATATTGAGGAAGAAAGGGTTTTCTTCTGGTGTGGTGGCTACTATGCTCAGTGCCCACAAACCTGTTTCTTCGAAGATCTACCATCGTGTCTGGTCAACCCTCCTATCTTGGTGTGCTGACAAGGACCTGTCTCAGGAATTTGATCTGCCTACAGTCCTGGCTTTTTTGCAGGACAGTGTGGATAAGGTCCTCAGTTTGAGTTCCTTTAAAGTTCAGATGTCTGCTCTCTCTGTTTTCTTTCAGAGGTGCATTGCCATACTTCCTAATGTCAAGGTTTCTTCCAGGGCGTTGCTCATACTTGTCCTGCCGTCAAGATTCCTGTTCCTCCGTGGGATCTTAACTTGGTTTTGGGCATTCTTCAGTGCCCTCCGTTTGAGTCTTTGGCTACTATTCCTCTACGCCTATTGACGTGGAAAATGGCTTTTCTCCTGGTGATTGTGTCTGTCCGTCGTGTTGCGGAGTTACATGCTCTGTCCTGTAAACCACCCTATTTGGTGTTTCACAAGGACAAGTCGATGCTTCGCACCTCTCAGGAGTTTCTCCCGAAGGTGGTTTTGGAGGTCCACATAAATCAGGAGATTGTGGTGCCCTCTTTCTGTCCTGACCTCACCTCTGACAAAGAGAGGGATCTCCACTTGTTAGACATGGTGCATTGTCTCAAGTTTTATGTACATCACACTGAGTCAGTCAGGCAGTCCGGTGCGTTGTTTGTCATTCCTGAGGCTCCTAGGGCAGGAAGACCTGCATCCAAGTTGACTGTTGCTTCTTGGATCAAGTCCACTATTCATAAGGCTTATGAGCTGAGGAAGAAGCCTGTCCCTTTCAGGGTCAAGGCTCATTCTACTCGATCTATTGGGACCTCTTGGGCTTACAAGAATCAGGCCTCTGCTGATCAGTTGTGCAAGGCTACCACCTGGTCGTCTGTGCACATCTTTTCAAAGCATTACCGTGTTGATGTACTGGCATCGGCTGACGCCAGCTTTGGGAGGAAAATCCTGGAGGCAGTCTTGCCTGTCTAGGATCTTCTTCGGTTCTCAGTGCTTCCTTCACTTTTGAGCCCCGTCGGCTCTAGTTCATTGTGCTGTTTAACAGTTGGGGTGTTGTTACCCCTGTTCAGCGTCCGTTGACACTTCATTGTTTGTTGGGCTATCTCTGATCTGATGGTTCATATCTGCTCTGGTGACTTTGGGGGCTTTGCGCCTGGTCCTTGCTTTACTTCCCGCTTCTGGGAAACTCAGTGATTGGACATCCCAGAGTTACCAGTAACCTGTATTGGACGACAGAGAAAAGAGGATTTTAGTCTTACCTGTTAAATCCTTTTCTCTTAGTCCATACAGGTTACTGGTCTCCCACCCTGTCAAGGGACCATGCTTGGCTCTCTGTGGCAGACCATGTGGGTCCTTCGGTGTCATGCTCACAGGAGTCTTCTTTCCCTTTACTATCTAGTCAATAGTGTCTCAAATCTTTCTGGAGTTGTTTGGCTAGCTACAGCCAAGGAGGGAAGGTAGGCTCCACCCCCTGCATACAATTCTAGACTTGTTCCTGCCTGCAATTAGAGGGGCGGATCGCATACCCAGAGTTACCAGTAACCTGTATGGACTAAGAGAAAAGGATTTAACAGGTAAGACTAAAATCCTCTTCTTCTTCTTCTTTTTTTTTTTTTTTTTTTTTTTAATTTAGTTTTAAATTTCTCTCGGTCTCCTCCCCTTCTACTCTTATTATTTCCTATTCTATAACAATCAGCATGGTGGGAAGTTACAGGATTTTGTAGTACGAGGATGGGAAGTTTTGCCACCATTGAAATCATAGGTAAAAAACTGAATAGTTTTTGCAGGGAAATCTATGTTGGTTACAAATCTGTGAAAAATCTGTTTCTCTCTGTGGGAGGGAATTCCTAGCTGAAAAGCTGTAACATAATCCTTTTTTCACGAAAATTCCCACTGGACCAAAATGGACCTTTCACCCATACTTCTCACCAACAAATACTGTGCCCTGCACCACAATTACATTTTATATACACCTCAATATATGCATACTGGACGTTTGCTTTGCCTCGTAACACCTACAGTAAGAGGGGACAGCAGACTCTCTGCAAACACTTTCCAGTCTTCCATTTTCTGCCCATTTTATCTCTCTGCCATGTGTTGCACTGTGCAAGACTGTATGTGGATGTTTCTTACAGTGAATTGTCTCTGTGGTTGTGTGACAGTCTGTAGATGTCTTTCACAATAAGTTGCCAACCCCTCATCTACACCAACCTCTACTTCATTTGCTAGTATATATATTTTACAATATAATTAGATATGCTTGTCAAAAAAGTGTGTTCCTTATTACCATTCATGGGTTGTGTGTAATACGCAATGTTTTTGTTTTCCTTGTAGGCTATCGAAGACGGGAATTTGGAGGAAATGGAAGAGGAAGTACGGTTGAAAAAACGCAAAAGACGAAGAAATGTGGAAAAGGATCCCTGTAAAGAGGATGGAGAGAAAGCCAAGAAGAGAAGGGGAAGGCCTCCAGCTGAAAAGTTGTCTCCAAATCCACCCAAGCTGACCAAACAGATGAATGCTATAGTTGATACTGTAATCAACTACAAGGACAGGTAATCACACTTTCATCTGTCCACTGGTCACCAAGGAATACAGCTGATACAATAATGATAAGAAAAAGCAACCAAAATGAAGTACATGATTATAACGAATGTTCATTTCAAAAAATAGAAGTGTATGTTTTTGATTAGGGTTATAGTTCCACACTCACAAACTTAGAGATGAAATTCTGGAGCAAATCTGCAACATAGGGGACAAATACATTTCTGATCGATTTCAGTTGGCTTTTTAACTCCTTGAATGCTAGCGACATCTCCAGCTTATTGCAAAACAATGCATTGGAGACCTTAGTCATTCAGTGGGTTGATAGCCTAATTTAATCCAATGGGTAACTTGAGAATTCTTTTGTCGTCCTGGGATTTGTTGGTATGCTCCAGAAATGCACCTCTTTAGTTTCCAAAGGACGGCCCATAGTCACTAGGAAGATGTATTCCTTGAAGGCAAATTGGTGACAGAAATGGATTGCTTGCATGCTAGAGAAATCTCAAACACATTGCTTCTCAATGCATTGTAGACATCTCTTCCATCCAAGGGTTTACTAAATATTTATGCATATATTCCAGGTGTAGATTTATTGTTCATTTTATTTATTTATTCTTAACATGTCTATGTTCATAACATCTCTTGGGATCACGTTATTTAACAAACTGAGAGACAGGATTTTTTAAACGTGCCCTAGCTGTGTTGGTTGGATAGATGTATTTTGATTTCTTATCCTCCTAGTGAAACTACAGTGAAGACTCACATTTTTCCTAAGCTGTAAATACATCTTTCACCATGATGCCAGTGAATAACAATGCATATCCCGACCACTGCTTGAGAATTCTACCACTGACCAAGCAGTGGTTTTTAACTAGGCACTTGCTTAGATTTTCCAGCCAAATACAGATATTTCCTGTGGCATTCACCTTCCAGCCAGCTGAATATTGAAGATGTACACTCTTCAACTCTGTTATAATACAATGAAAAAAGTAGATCCCAACTTGATTATTCCCTAAAATTATCAATTGGATTCCAGGCACCATTAACGTTGACCCTTGATTGTTATTGGTTTTAATTGGAATGTTTTATTTTAAATTGGTATCCACTCTAGCATTTGATGAGCAAGGAATATTTTTTATTATATTCGTTATTTCGCAGACTTTATTTCTCATTTTATCAGGGCCTTTTGAGATGGTTTTCTGTATCACTATTTAGTGAACAATTAATAGATTTAAGTGATATTTCATGGGCAAACTTCCCCAGAAAATCACCATTGAACCTCACAGACAATAATTCACTATGGGGAGAGAAAAGAACAGTAAACTACATGAAGCAACAATACACTGACCCATAGGCAAATGACCGTCACCATAGGGGACGAATAAAAGTTCCAGAAATTCCTGTTCATTAATTTGGTGTTTTAACCCACTGAATGATTGATAGGTTACAAAAGCATTGGAAACCAATGCACTGGAGAGTTCTCTAGCATTCACTGGGTTAAAATCAAAAAAGCATTGGGAAGTTTTATTTCTCCTTGGTAGTGTAGATGGTTTACTCTTGAAATGTTGCTATTTTCTGTTGTGCCTATGCCACATAGCATTTTATGTAAACTGGAATGGTTATGAAAAAAACCTACATTGCTCTGTGTATAAAGGTCACTTGGGTTATACTAATATAATAGAAGTTTCCCTTTAACTAAGAGAATAACCAATTTTTAAAGTTCTCATTTGCTAATTTTTTTTTCTGACCTGACCTTTTTACTCCCTCTAGCACCCAGAATATTTTTTTGACATACTTATCTAACCTCTGTGTCACACTTTGTTGTCCTGACACCCTGGTGGGGAACCACTGATTTAATTCGCTAAGGCTTTAAAATAGGCCAAATGTTTCCGTTGTGAATTTAAAGATGTTTTCCTATGAAAATATATCATGTTGACATTGACGGTTTCAAAGGTAATGAGCACCTGTTCTTCTTGTTACTGTTATTTGTTCATGTGCTTGTTGTTAAACTCCATTAGTCATTACTCATGACAGGGTAGAATTTAGCTATAGAACAGCTGGATCTCATGGATTCTATTGAATAAGAATGAGAAAAACCTGTGGAAAGCATGAAAAACAAATGCATATTACTAATGCACACTTGCATATCCATTGCTTACAACTGCACGTTTAAAAAAAATTTGGTTATAAACCAATTTATATAACTTATTTAAGTAATTTGAGATCAGAGGCTCGATTCACTAAAGGTTGATAAAAAAAAAATATCCCACTTTATCACTTAAAGCTTAAAAATTCAGTGCATTGCGCATCTTTATTACTTAAACTTTTAAGCCTGTACCGCATTAACATTACTTAAGTGGTAATTCAACAGGCACAATACAGGCTTGTGTAATATTTGCATAGGATCACTTGATTTACTGATGTGAGATATATGAAATAACAGTAGTTTGTATATAGTGTATTTATTTTCTACAGGGGTATTGCTAGGTACTGGTTGAAGGGGATAAATCCCCAAATCTCATGCTTAAAGCTCAACATCTTGTTGCCAGCTTTGTGCAAGTAATGATGCTAATCTCATTACTTGTAATTATGCATCTGAGCTTCATTGTATGCTATTAAATGCTAGCAACTGCACTGGTTTTCTTAGTTTACAGTATTAATTTTGATAGTAATGTTGGATCTGCATGTACCCTGTACTTTTTGTTTTTTAGTTAATGTAATGACCTCACAAGGTTGGTTTAGTCATAGGAACTCTTTAATCTCAGCAGTGCTGAGTTCTATGCATGAGTAACACAGCCTGCCTAATACATTACTAATCTGTCCTGAAATTGCCTAAGTCACTCCTTCTGAGGCTGCCAGAAAATATCTACTTCCACCAAAATGGTGGAATAAATTAATGGAAATTAATAATTGTGCAGTTATGGTAAAGATGGATGCTCCCACTGAAGTGATTATTTGGAAAGGTTAGGGTACCTTTCTGAAATCCTGAGTATATGAACAATAAGGCAATACTGCATGCTATTTACATAAATGCTCCTTTTTATCACAGGATTTATTATCCTACAGGCTATATTTCTGCATGCTTTTTACATAAATGCACTTTTTAATCACATGATTTATCATGTCAATTATGTTGTGACCTTTTAGAATACCTTATACCTCTATATCCCTTCTTATTTTCAGCTTTTGGGGGTGTGTTTAGGGGGAAAAACCTTAGCAGCCGGAAGTGCATGAAACAAGTAATGCACGTTTTATCAGTTATTAATGAATCGAGCCCCAAAAGTTTTATCTGGAAAGTGAGAAACTTAGGTATGCTGTCTAAGTGATAATGATGGTGTGTTACTGCAATATATGTTTAATCTTATAAGAATCTGAAAATGCATACTCTATATACATAAACATTGCTGGGTTTTGAGGGTTTCGGTTGGGGAAGTTGTGGGAGGAGGGTAGGATTGATCAGAAAGAACCAGTTACAAGTCTTGTGGTTAAAAATGGTACCAAATTAAGCAGGAAGAGAAGAAAGTAAAGAAACTTTAACACATTTTTAAATTACTACATTAGTTTAAAGGATATTATACAATATTTGTAGTAACCTATAATCTTTTTTCCCCCCCCTGTGATTATTTCACTTTAAGGTGAATCTTTGATCATTTTTGTAATATACCATTCTTTATAATGCAGAATCTTGATATTGATGTAAAGGACATGTTTATTATTGGTGTCTAATATTTCTGATCACATTTCCGTTGTAAATTGGCAATGCATCATTTTTTTGGCAGGTGATCTAGTTACATCGTCATAGTGCAGAACTTGAAAGGAATGTAGATTAATTCAGTTGATGTAGGTTTATAACATACTTTTGAGTTTCTCAATCATAACTCAAAAGCACTTCACGTTGACAAATGGAACTTTGAAACCTTAGATGACAATAGGATACAACATGGCTAACATGCATTATAATTACATTTGATATTAAGTTCTTGTTGAAACTTCCACGTGCAGAAAGACATCTGCACAGAGATAGGAAATATTTCCACAACGAGAACTGTTTCAGAATAAAATAACTGGATTTGAAAAAAATAGCTGCTTATAAATGTTTTCTGTATTTCAAACCACATAGTACTTGTAGTTTTTGAACACTTGCCATAGAATACATATCATTAAAGTGAAGCTGTTGATAATGTTTTAGGGACAAAGTAAACACTTTCATGTAATGTTACTTTGACCGTCCAAAGAAGAGAAAGAAGGTTAAACTCTCTTGATGTGCAAGGAGCAATTTGTAGATCTCCCCCTTGCCATAACTGAATTGAATAAAATATCAGCCACATTCATCTTCATTGTCCCCTTCCAGGGTGTCACCTAAGTGGCGATCTAGTTGTAGAACTTAGTTAAACTAAATTTAGTAATGCTAAGGACATGATATGAGAACAGGATGTTATGTAGGAATATATGTGTTGGTTTTATATGTTTTATATTGAGTTCTTTTAAAAATACAAGTGCCCTGAAACATTAATGCTGTATTTCGCAGTAAGTGTCTTCTCTAGAATCCACAACAAGGCATACCACACTAGAAGCAAAAAAAAAAAAAAGAGAGAGAGAGAAGGGACAATGGGCTTTATTTATACAGAGGAACAATTGTGAAACAAGTTAATTATACCATGGGGGGGCTAATGAATATTCATAATTATATAACTGGGACTTTTAACCCCTTGAATGCTTTAAGGGTCTCCATCATATTGTGACGCAATGCATTCAAGACCTCTCTAGCACTATAGATGCTTAAAGTCCCATTTAAATCAATGGAAATGTATGGGTATTTATTTGTTTACAATGGCGTACATGGATTGCTTCAGAATTCCTCCTCTTTAGCTTCCTGAATACAGGCCCCATGTCTACTTTCCCTTTCTGCTCCCCTTGCATTGCTTATGTAGTGTGAGTGAGCTTAATGATCTCTTTTTTTTCTAAAATATTCCCCTTTCCTCTTAATTTTGTGATGCCCTTGGTTACTATTACAAGCAGATCACTACTGGGAGGAAGTACGCTCACTACAACAATAATAGAAGAGGAACCGGTCCATCTGCCTTGCTCGGCATAAGTGCCCTAGCTATCTGTAGAAGGCATTTTCTGTGGTAGGCTACATTATTGTGTCAGGGCACCTTGCAACAGATATGTTTTTGTTTTTTTTAAAAAACTTGTCACAATATAACACTTTTCTTTTAATTGTGACTATTATTTAATTATGAAGTTACTTAATCGTATGTATGATTGTACAGTATCGCTTTGTGCTTGTTATTTTTTGCAATGTGTCTGTTTTGGGTCCAGATCATTGGAGGAGAAGAGCAGAGAAGATGATGCCAGAGTGCAACCAGCAGGCCAATGGTATTAAACAAATTGACAATAAGTATGCATACACTTTATTAAACCTTTAAGTGCCAGATAGGTGTCCAATTCATTGTGAAGCAATGCTTTGGGCACCCCAGTGACACTTGCAGGATTAAAATAAAAGCCGTTGGCTATACACATGCAAATATTATATTCGTCATTATTCTAATATCGGCTACATTTTGAAGCCAGAGTATCTGCACTTATATGTATAACATGTTTCAAGCTGAGGACACCCACAATATATATGGGGAGACTGCCTTGAAACTGCAGCTGATATTGTGTGAATCTGTTTTATGTCTTATGTATTGTATTATGCACTGGGCAGTGACCTAAGTGAGGAGCAGCATCAGCTTACAAATTTCTCCTGATGTATTAAATTAGTTATTTTTTCCATAACTTTGCATCTAGGAAATATGGCTTAAAGCAGAGGGCCTTATGCACAAAAGAGCAATGTAGTAATTCTGCATTGAAGCATCTGAACCATTAAACCATCTGCACCATAGGGGACAAATAGATACCCACTGATTTAAAATCAAACTTTTAAGTCATTGAAAACAAGTTTTTTGGGGGTTTTCCTCATTGCTTTGTAATGCTTTGGAGGCCTCTTTAGCATATGTGTTAAAAATCCCTATTGATTTAAATGAGGTTTTTAATTTCTTACCTATGTGGCAGCTGGTTTTCTCCAGAATTACTCCTCCTCGGCTCAGCATTAAAATTGTGCATCTCATAGTTTGTAAATATCCAATACCAGTGGTGTTATCTAGATTGGCAGTTTACAGAGAGTATCTAAATAACATAAAGCACTAGAATGCATCGCTCCCTGTGTACTTAACCGCATATGCGCAGTAGGGAACAATGCAGTCACGCACCGGCTTGCAGTCAGAGGATTTTCTGATCCAGAGCGGGGCGCTCCAAACGGCCCAGTACCCCCAGCTCCGGGGGCAGCACCCGGGGCAGTAGCCGGGGCCGCTGGCTGCCATTTTGGCCCATGTACATGGGCCTTCAGTACTAGTTTTTATATAATTCACTAAGTCTTAGATTTTCTTCTGTATTCCATGTCATTGTAACCAAACAGAGTAACTATGGAATTAGTCAAGCTTTTCAGTAAATATTTCATTTTTCAAGAAAATAACGTTTTCTATACTTTTTTTTCGAAGAATTGAACCCTATGGATAGGCATCTTTTAATTTAACAGAAGGACTTCATACAGGGCTTAAGTATATTTACTTTTTAAAATTTGGTCTATTTTGTAGTCTATTGCTTTCAGCTTACAATCTGTTAAAAATAGTTGCCTCTAAAGAACCAATGAAACTATTGAAGTGTTTTTGAGGAGATGTGAATTAAAATTAACTGCAGATACAAAAAAATAAATAAAATAAATAAATACAAATTAGCATAAAATATATATTTAGCTTTATTTCTCTTTCATCCTGTGTAGAATATGATGGAGTGAAGTCCACTCTGTAGTAGAGCAGAGCACTTGTAAAAAGATTTCTCTGAGGTGGAGACTCCCAGCCCATACCCCTTCACCCTGCCAAGTTTGAAGAAGCGTTGTTGCCTGGATGGCATCAGCATAAAGCTAGATTTTCATTTTTGTTTGCATTTTCTGTAAGGATATGGGTCTGTGTAACAAATCCCCCATTTGGCAAAGCTTTTACTGCCTTCCTTACAGGATTAACCAGTTACAGAACTCTCAGGACCGGTTCCATGAAGGATGACTTATACCCATAGCCAGTGACACCCCTCTCCCCCCAGCTTTTGTGAAGCTTAGCTCTATTTCTAAAAGGAGTCTGAAGATTGAAGAGAAGATTCTACCATTTTGAATGCACAAGACTTGTAAATATGTCCCTTTTTCTCTGTCAGACAAATGCCTTTAGCGCACTTTAAAGGGATAATAATGCATCTAGTAAAGTGCAGATTTGAGTCTTCTTTATGTTTTTTTTATTACACATAACTCTATATTTCTTTACTTACATATTTGTCGTTTAAATGCTATTCAAGCCAAAACGAATCCCCCTCCCGCTCCTTTCCCTGCGTCACTACTCCATTTATTTGCTGAATTTAACAGATTACAAAATAAAAGAAAAAATGTGGCATTTGTGAAAGTTTAGGCAAAATGATCCCACAATTTACTACATTACTCTGTCGGCCATAACTTGGCGACAAATACTTTTCTAAATGTCAGTGTGAGTGGTGGAACTGCTGGTGGTGGTGGGAGCACAAATAGGGGAAATTGGTGGCACAGCTGTGGCCAGGCTGCTGCTTTTGCTGAATTGAAGGCGCACCAAATGTAGGAGAGAGTGTAGAAGGAGTAGATGAATTGCATACTTCCTCTTTCTCGGCTCATAATCCAGTTCCTCATCATCAATGGGGATGTTGTTTACCACTTGGGAAGGGGTGGGAGTAAAATGCACTTTTGTTGCCAGATAAGATGACGGCAAACTTCCCACCTCTTCCTCACTTTCTTCATGACCATGAATTTTTTAGGTGCAGTATCACAGTGGCCTGAAATTGTACAGTGGAGCTGTTGCTACATCATCCTATGGACAGCTCTGGTCCCAGGACCATAAATCTCCATAGGATGTAGCAACAGTGCCACTGTACAATTTCAGGCCACTGTGATACTGCACCTAAAAATTCAGCTTTGAGCTGTAATAATATTTGAATAAAACATATTTCAGAAGTGGAAGTACCCTTGTTTTACTCAGGGGGATAAACCTTACAACATATATTTTTTTTACATTTTAAGTATTACTATCTCTTTAACCATTCAGTAACAACAGGCACAGTGTAAATCTGCTTTTACATTTTTTTAAATTAAAACACCCAGTAACAATAGGGGTAGTTGCTGGAGACAGCAGTGGCATGTCGAGACACGCAGCACAGCCACTATGCGCAGTAAATCTATTTTTAATGTTTTTATTTGCACGAAAACACACAGGAAAGAAAGGTGTTTCTGGACAAACTCAGCAATTGGTTTTGATTTAAAAAAAACAAAAACAAAAACTGGCCCAGGGCAATAAAAAGTGTACTATGCGTAATTTTAAGTTAAACTGCTAAGATTATTATTAGTTACTAAAAGAGCCAAAAAAAATTGCCACTGGGAAGAGCCACAATTAGGCATGGGAGTGGACTGCGCAGTGGACAATATGGATAGTCAGTTATGGATTAGATTGACTTTTTTTTTTATTTGGTTACTGCAGAATGATTAGTGGCAAAAAGGCACTTGTTGTTTCTTCACCGACTGATTTAATATTAGTCCCTGAGTCCTAGTCCCTAGCTAATTATTTACTAGCTACCCTAACTGTAGCTGCTGCTAAACTAATGATACTTTAAAACAGGTTTAAAAAAGGAAGTAGTAGTAGGGCTTGTAGAATAAAGGTTCAGCCATCTACTGCAGTCCCGCTAAGAGGAACCATTTCAGTCAAAGGGAATTATCATTTGTTTCCTATGGTGCAAGTTGGTTTGCTCCATATTTACTCCACTTTTTCTTACAAGTGTAGAACCTTAATTACAGCAGTACATTTTGTCCGCTTATAACACAATTTTCACAATTTACTGTTCTTATGGTTGCAACCCCAGAACAGCTTCTGATGCTCAGAAGACAAATCTCCTCTATTGGGAGCGAACCACAGCTAAGAAGTTACATGCTTCTTTTGTTAGAAACCCCATCCCTATCATTTTATCACTACAATGGCCAGTGTTACACGTGAATTGAACTACAAGATTTGAAATCTTGCAGTTTAGTCACCATCACAAGAACAGTACATGTTGAAAAACACCAGCAGGCATTCATCAAAAATGTATTATAAAAATTAGAAAACCATTTTTTAGCAGCAGACTGCCCGAATGAAATCCCCCAGATAACAGTTGTTTCACATGGCATGGTCTGCACTTTCTCAAGGCACAGAGGAACAAGAGAATACCAGGAGTCACCCCCAAGAAAGTTTATTATTTGAATGTATCTCGTAAAACTGGCTGTAGGTTGTTAAATAATGTTTTTAAAATTCAGTATTAGAGAAATAACATTTTAAAAATGTACATTGTGACTTTTGCTGAGGTACAAGCTGTACCGCACTGCTCTGCAGGCCGTCCCTTGTCCTGAAATACTCCACCCATCACCCTGCTTAGCTCTTCTTAGGACCTCACGTGTTCCTTTCTTTACGAGCGTTCACATCCTTCAGCTAGTTATTCATTATAGTGAGAGCGAGTTCATGGACCACTGCCTCACTATATATCTCAACAGCTGGCCCTTTGAGTGCTAGAGGGGTATGCAAGTAATTTCAAAGCAATCCATTGCATACTCCTTCTGGCACTCAGAGGATTAAACGTTTATGTTGATCTTTTTTTTTGGGAGCTCACTGATGCCTCCCAGTGCTGATCAATTGGAGATTCGGGGGTTGAATGTGGTTCTGGTCGAGTTGATGTGATTTTATGTTGTGTTTGTGGTCAGATGTTCAAGGTAGGTGGAGACTCTTTGATGTAGGAATTGTTGTAGATTTTGTATTGCAGTCAGTTTGTGTATTGGCGCATTTTTTTTTATATATAGATTACTCTTAAAGGGATAGTAATGTTTCAAACTAAAAGCAGCTCCAACTAATCTTCATAGTAGAGATGCACCGATACCGATTTTTTAAGACAGAGTATGAGTGCCGATACTTTTTTCAAGTACTCACTGATACCAATTACCGATACCTTTTTTTGGCAGTCATTTGCCAGTTTTCTAAGTACCTATATGCTTTAGGTACTTTGAAAACTGGCAAATGACCGCAAAAAAAATTATTGGTAATTGGTATTGGTGAGTACTTGAAATATATATATATACACACACACACACACACACACACACACACACACACACCACCTCTTGACTCTTGATTTTCCCCTTTTGACTCTTTCTCCCACTCTTGATTCCCACCTTTTGCTTCATTCTCCCCCTCTTGAGCCCCCTTCTTTTGCCTTGGCTTTTTCTCTCCATTTTGATCCCCCTTTCTCCCCCTCCTTCTCCTTGACTCACCCTTTTGCTTCTCTCTCCCTCCTGATCCCCCTCCTTTTGCCTCTTCTTGGCCCCCCTCCTTTTGCCTCTTTTTCTCCCTCTTGACTCCACTCTCTGCCTCTTTCACCACCCGCTGCCCCATCTTGCCTCCCTTACTCTCCTCTGCCGGGTGCTCGCTGTTCTCTCGCGAGCCCCAGCAGAGGTCAGCGTCGGAGCGTTGCCATGGTAACCCGCGGCAACGCTCCAACGCTGCAGGAGTGAGAGAGGCGACTGGGGAGCATTGTGAGCAGCTCCCCGGACTCCCTCTCTGCAGCACCAACCCTGACATAGGGTATCGGTGCTGGTATCGGCAAAGATACCAGTATCAGTGCAACCCTACTTCATAGTATTAGGGCCATGGAGAGTTTTATTTCAATACTAAGAGAGTTGTAGTTCAAGAGTAACTGAATGATAAAATATCCCACTCCTGCCCCTTTTACTGATATAACACTGCTAACCTCAGAACAGAAAGGTGGTGTCCAGATGGCTTGCAGAGAAGGACAATCTTCAATTAGCATAAGGGAAAAACCTATCAAGGGGGACAGGGTTTTCATTGTTCTCACAGTAAGAAGATTATCCCTTTCTGTGAGCTGTCTGGTGTTAAGACCAGATTCCACATTTGAGTGGAGGTAGTTTACACTAGGTAAAATGGGGCGGGAGGGGGATACTTTACCATTCAATTACTCTTGAACTACAACTCTGACAGTATCGAAATAACACTCTCCATGGCCCAAATACTATGAAGATCAATTGGAGCTGCTTTTATTTTGAAACATTACTATGCCTTTAAGGATAAAGGGATAGTTAGGCAAAGAGCGGCCCCAGTACAGGTAACACTGGGGCACATGCTATAGCGAATATATTGCAAGTGCATGTACTATGCATTCAATGCCTGCCTCTGAGCAAAGGGGCAGGCTTAGAAAGGAGGATTGGCAGCTTCTCAAAAGGAGAGTGATGCTCGCTCTCTCTCTCTCTCCATCTTACAACAAAACACATGTAGGTTTCAAGCCTGGGGGATAATTACTGTTCAATACAGGGTGGTTTTAGGCATATTTGGGGGTAAAATTTATGGGACTGAGGAAGTAGGAACATGACATATCCACTTTAACCCTTGCCTGAAGTGTCTGTCTATTCTACTGGTTAACACTGGTACTACCTTTTCTCCTGTTTCACCAGAAGAAACCCTTGTGAACAATAGCCATCTTAAAATTACTTAATGTGTGGTCTGTTTTGTGTCTCAGTAAAGGACTTTCCAGTTGGAGGTTATGGACTATCCCTGTTTCCCCTGTTCTATACCTGGAGCCAACCTTCCAGTAATATCTGCACTAGATATCAGTACACATTTTTAGGCACATTTTGCCACGTTAATCAGCATCTGTTGCACTTGCCTTATTCAACCAAATGTCTGAATTCTTAGGTCTACCTCCATGTAGCCACTGATTCACAGTGTAAGAAGTAGTCTTTAGAGTGCCCCGCAATATAGTATAGTGCTGGCCCTAAGCAGGTGTTAGAAATGCAAATCATTAATCTATCTGTATTTTAAAAGTAATCCCTGTTCTCCTCAATTGATGTTGCCTTTTAATTTATCTCAGACTATGCTGATTTTGCCAACCTCCTCCCACCCCTACCAACTGGTGTATTATAATAAGTATTAATTTCATGCTGAAAGCTAGTTCTACCCATAGAGGGACACCTGAGCCATACTTCCTGATGCCAGAATTTCAGCTGCAGCGAAGGCTATTTATTTCTTTTTAAGGCTGCTGAACTTGCATTAAATGTAATTATAATAGTCATTGTTTTTTTAATTTTATATGGGCATATAGATTGCATATCTGTACATATACATGGTATTACATTTTTCTAGGAATATGGCAGTTGATTTCTTAGTCCAACCTTAGCGTAAAATTTTTTGCAGCATTCACTGCGCAGTTCTCCCTCTATTGTGTAGAATTCTTTGCTGAAAGTGCTTTCAACATCCAAAGTTGTAAACAGGAATGATGATGTTTTATATATCTTGTAACTGGCAAAAAGATCACTCTGCTTAACGTGCTACGCAACAAAGAAATAATGGGAACAGTAGTGTGGCTGCACTTAAAATACAGAGATGGCTTTCATGTGAAAAATGAGTTTTAATGTACTGTTTTGCTTGTGATAGAGAGCTCAGCACATGCATTGGTTCATTTAAAAACTATTGGGTGAGTGAAAAGAAGATAATAGAAAAACTGAAACATTTAATCCCTCTATGCCTGCTCCCCCCCGCCCCTGTGCCTGCTTTTCTGTCCCGTTGCTTGCTTTTTCCCTCCTCCCTCCCTCCCCGTTGCCTGTTTTTTCCCTCCCTGTTGCCCGATTTTCCCCCTCCCTCCCGCCCTGTTGCCTGCTTTTTCCCTCCTCCCTCCCGCCCCCTTGCCTGCTTTTTCCTCCCTCCCTTGAGCCCCGTTGCCCGCCTTTTCCTCCCTCCCTCTCCATAGCCCTCCCATTCCATCCCCACCCCTTTGCCCTTCTCTCCCCCCCTCCCCTTTGCCCTTCTTTCGCCCGCCCCTTTGCCTTTCTTTCCCCCTCCCTCCCGCCCCTTTGCCTTTCTTTCCCCCCTTTCCACTCTCGCTCCCGCCCCTTTGCCCTTCTTTTCACCCCTCTCCCTCCTGCCCCTTTGCCCTTCTTTTCACCCCTCTCCCTCCCGCCCCTTTGCCTTTCTTTCCCCCCTTTCCACTCTCGCTCCCGCCCCTTTGCCCTTCTTTTCACCCCTCTCCCTCCTGCCCCTTTGCCCTTCTTTTCACCCCTCTCCCTCCCGCCCCTTTGCCCTTCTTGCCCCCCCTCCTTCCCGCCCCTTTGCCCTTCTTTCCCCCTATTTCTTATTCTAGTCTCTCCGCTGATTTATGTGGTGGTTTTTTTTGTTTTTTGTTTTTTACCAGCACGAAAATTAAATATACTAGAGCAAAGTGTGCCCTCCTATTTCAGACTAGTTTTTGCTTTACAGATTAGTAAACTGAAATTAAAAATGATTCCTTGAAAATAAACAAGATATTGGACCAGCATCAGTCCACATATTAGTGTAATCATTATGTGGCAGAGAAGTTAAATTGGTGAATTTAAAGCTCTTCACCAAATATTAATAACAACAGGCTAATGAAATACTTAATTTAATTTTTATGATTTTTGAAACTGGGTTGTTCTAGTCATGAGTGGGGAGAAAGCTTACCCAGAAGTGTGTATCCTTCTGCCACCAACTGTTTTATCCATTAACACAGTCTCCTCTCAGTGCAATATTCTTGTTGCACGGCAACTGTAGTAGCAGCAGTGTGGCGCGTGCGCTTATCGTGAAAGCTGGGAAAACAGCAAGATGTTTTTTTCAGTACTTCGTTAATGGATATTGTCAGGTGCAGCTATTTGATGCTTTGTTATCCACAGCATTATACACATACTATGAATTTTGACTGTTGTGAGTCAAATAAACACTTGTCAAATCAGCATTTGTGCCTTGTTAGTGTGCACTTAAAGTTAATTGATTTTATTATTTTGGTTTGTATTTATTAGTGTATTTTAATTAAAAAGGTACGTGCTTATACTAGAAAATTGCATAGCATGCTTTATTTTATTAAATAATTTCCATTGAAATTAGGTAGTGTGCAGTTTTTTTTTCTGTTTCTTTTTTTATGTATATATATTTTGAGCATCATTCATTTGTGAAATGAATTGACTCCATTTTGACAATCTGTTTGCGGTTGACTTATTCAGTATCTGCATCTTATTTCTTTGTCAGGCATTATGGAACTGAAAATGGCTATTAAATACATTGTTGATTATGCTTTATCCACATTTATTTTGTGTTTCTGGTAATATTTAAGATCTGCAATGCCAGTTTTTTCTTTTTTATTATTTTTTTTCCCCATTTATTATAAACATAAAAATGTAAAGCATTTTTGTTTAGTCTACCACTAGATGGCATGCCCTGCAAAACTAAAAACAATACATCTGTAGAATTCACAGTGGGTATGACTGAACTTTGTTTAGTCAGCATCATTCTCTGGAATAAAATGTATTTTCCTATGAAAATTAGCTCAGTTAAACTTGATTATTGTATTAAAAGTAAAATAATATAATTTTATGCCATCTCTTTAAATGAAAGCAACACGTACCTAAACATCCGGGTCATGTGAAGTTATTTTAGATGTCAGCTTCAGTTTATATACTTATGTCCCAATTCAGTAAGATATGTACTATTTTCTGTTATTATTATTTGTAAATATTAAAATTTTAAACTAAACTCTTTAACCAAGAACAGGAAACAACCAATTTAACAAGCATTTTATTAAATAACGTGTCAGAAAAGCAACCACAAAATAAAGCATTATATCCCTGTTGCACTTGAAATAGAAAAAAATGCAATGTTTTATTAAAATAAATAAACATTTTTATTTTCTACCAGCTCTGGGCGGCAGTTAAGTGAAGTTTTCATACAGCTTCCTTCTAGAAAAGAATTACCCGAATATTATGAATTGATTCGGAAACCTGTTGACTTCAAAAAAATAAAGGTATGGTTTACTGTATTTCATTACCTGGAAAAACATTTTTGCTTAATCCTTTCATCCTTGCTTCCTCTCCAGAAACCAGCTATACCATGGGGTTTTTATCGGTTTATAACTTTTTTTTTTTTTTTTTTTTTTATAATCATAATAGCTTTGCAATAGTAAGTATAGTTCCAACAAGAGTTCTACATTAAATGTAAATTTTAAATGCTTAACCTTCAAACTATTTACAGAAGTGACTAAAGCTAAAACTTAGCATTTATGGAGTCAGTGCCAGTCTACAAACTAGAGATCATTTGTTTCTAATGCATTTAGTAGAAGGTTTCAACATAATTAATACTTTCATCTGTTATAACTTTTATGGTGTCACAACATTTTCTCCATGCTCTTCTGAACAGATATCCACCATATTACACCTAATATTTTATGGCATACTGTTTGCTTTTACTTAATGCTTAAAAATAGGTGCGCCTTCTTATTTCATGTAGCTAGATAGCTACTGTTTTACAAGTACCCAGAGTTTTTGCTCAGGTGGGTGTTTTTCAGACACATGTAAAGCAGAGAATGATGCATTTGCCCATGGTCCATGTGAAGTACGCCAAATCTCGCAAAGCGTAATACAAAAAATGCAGCTCATGTACACAAAGCATTCTCAATCAAATAAAAAATGATTTATGGAACATTTGTCTGTTGTGCAAACAAGGCACACTTCATCAAGTAAAACAAAATCCATAAAAACAAAACATTCTACATTGAAGCCTAAATTAAATTCTTACACATACTAACAAAAGGTTGTAGTTTTGAGATCATTAACTCCATTACCTCCCTGGCTATATCCTTAGAAGACACTACCAAATCCGTTAAGATGTTAGCCATGATGTCCTCAGCAGTGAGTGTTGGGATGGGGGGGACTGGGGGACAAGTAGTGTTACTTTACTGGGCCCACCGGTGGGGGATCTCTTTGATTCAGTTGCACCCAAGAGTGGATGATGCATTCATGAAAAACTGAAGGGCATTAGGAACAGTGCCTTCTGCACCTCCTTCATTCTCAGCATTTGAGCTTTAAAATGTCCGACATGTAAGAGGTCCCTTACCCCATTTGAGGGATTCTGGGATGGGGAGCAGAAAGATTCTGATACTGTGGTCCAATATATATAGTGAATTTAAGAAACTGGTTAGAGCAGCAAATCGGCATGGCCCAGGCAAATCTCCGAGAAGCTCAGACTCCCAAGATGTCAAAAGCCAGTTTGGGTGATAAAGGCTACCTTCAGTCAGCCTGGGTGATTTGTCCATATCCCTTATTCAGATCCAGCGTACACATACCTTGTTTTGAACAGTTGATCTAACAGGTCCTCAGTCCCTGGGCATTCGGTATTCATCTATGACTGTGATATAACTCAGCCTTCTGTAGTTGACACAACCTGGTTAATCCAGCCTTCTTAGGGACCAACACAACAGGGGATGCTCAGGGACTATTAGGGGGCTGTATGATGCAAGAATTCCACTGGAATCAATTCAGTGCCTAGGATAATATCAGCTGAGAGTTTGTCCATGACACAAACATTACATACTCCTTTTTCCTTCTTCAAAGTCCAAATGGACTCAAGGTTGTCAAATCCAGCAGTGTGTTCTCCCCCCATTTCAATTCCCAGGCCACCTGATGATGGATATGATGTCGGTGGAACCCACTGGGTTTGAACCACTTTCACAAAGGCTCCAGTGTTCAAAAACACAGTTCCCATGTGCCCCTCAATGTGCACCTTCTGTAAATGCTGCTCTTTGGCATGGGCTAGATTTTGGACTCAACTGGTCACTCTGTACAAACCAGGGGAAAAGAAATATGTGTCTTCTGAGTTACTGAATCACCATTCTGCAAGGGAGGAGGTAACTCCTTTGTGGGCTGGGAGGGGAGCATTAGTTGCCACATAATGGAGGAGTTAAGGAGAATATAGCCTGGGTCCTCTACCAAAAAGTAGATTGATGTTGTAGATGCCCAGGCTGTGGCAGCTGTAGCACTGATGAGTTGGTCCTGTGTCTCTGGATTGGTTAG
This sequence comes from Rhinophrynus dorsalis, assembly GCA_037306005.1. Lineage (NCBI taxonomy): Eukaryota > Metazoa > Chordata > Amphibia > Anura > Rhinophrynidae > Rhinophrynus > Rhinophrynus dorsalis. Next base: position 406,899,751 of record CM074718.1, on the reverse strand, counting down.
GTGCAAGCTTACCCTGTCATCCCCAACTGCAGTTGGAAGCAAAGGGTGGTCCAGTCTGTCCTGATGCTAAGTGTCATGAGGTGGGTGCTGGACAGTAGAAATACCAGGTGTGACAGAAGTCCAAGTCTTGTGTCTGTTTCCTTTCTGCTTCAGATCACTCTTAAACCTTTGAGTGCCACAGAGGTACACAATGCATTGCAAAGCAATGTGTTGCGTACCCCTCTGGCACTCAAAGGGTTAAGCTGTACCACCTCATCCGCCAATGCTGCCACTTCCTCCAGGGTGGAGGAACATGGACCAATAAAAACTGTCCAAAGCCATGAGCTGCATAGCCTCCTCCACATTGTGTACAGGCTGCTTTCCCACCAGTCCTTGCAGGCTCTCGGGATTTTATGGGAGCATGTCCGGTGTGTATAGCCTGGTGCTAATTGCATTGTCTATGGGACTCCGGGGTGGCTTCATAATGTTTCACCTTTTCATATTCCTGATTCAAACTGATGCTTCGGGTCCAGTAGATGTCTGCAGCTCCTCCTGCAAGCAAGGGGATCAGGATTTCATGCTAGTCCCCTGACAGTATATAATTCAGGCAACACTGGCTTTCAAAATCATTCAGAAAGCCATCAATATATATGGTGTTTTCCTTCATGGATATAAAGTCCCTGGCAGATACCTTTCTATGTGGTAGACCTGCTAAAGTCTGGGTACTTGCTACAGTCTGGGTACAGAACTCTATGGCTTGGTCATGTGATTGTTGGAGCACAAGTTCATGCTCAGGAGTCCTCGGCTGTAGCCTCATCCCATTGGAAGTCCAGATGTTCAGTGATCCTTTCTGCCACCGCACAACGTGTCAAGAAGGAGCCAGAAGGTGGATTCAATATCTGAATCTTCAGCTGTATCCATGGCCCTGAATTCATAATATCTTGTTGAGATTCATTTGCCAAGTTGTCTCAGTTCCTAGTTGTTCTGCTCTGCTTCAGAGATAAGCCCCAGTCCATTTATCAAATCCTGGCATCCTGTGGTGGTTCAGCCCAATCCCACAGCTGACATCAGGTGTGGATAAGCTCGCCCTGACAGTGGTGCGACTCCTTGGGTTCTGGATGAAGAAAGCAACATCTTAATTGGGCTGAATTTCATGAACAGCATGAGATGAGAAGTTGGAGCCTGACTGGAACCGAGGGACCAAGCTACCAATTAGGCACTCCAGGGAGACCTGTTGTTCCCTGAAGGGTCGTCACATGCCTCCAGGTTATATTATCTGGTGTTGTGTGCAGAATGACTGGCACTTTGGTGCAGGCTCTGAACAGCAAGTAGTACATCCAGGTGTGCATAAGTCCCAGCATAGTTAAATACACAATTATATCCCATTCCCCTTAGTATATGCACAGTTTTCCACAACATATTTTGTTAGGTATTATATCTAACAAAATTTGTTGTTTCAGTCAACATAACATGATGACAATATAACAGAGCTCCCCATGTGCATTAAACTTAATAGCAGGCTATTACAGAGAAGTAGCCATCAATTACCAGGCAATGAACTGGTGAACAATTTAGGCATGCAGCAGAGAGCCATGCCTGACCTTTACCAAAATTAGCCCTCAGCCTTCTCGCTTAAGAACCTGCTGGGCAGACTTGCTGGGAAGTGGGGTGTGATCTAGGCAGTACTAAGACATGAACCAGGGAACCTTCACATTAGGCATGATGAAGTACCGAATACAGTAGCAAATTCTGTCATTTTAGTATCTGTGAAGTGGTGGAAATTTGAAAAATCTTAATTTCAAATTTTTTTTTAACCTAGAACAATACTTTCTGGAATCATTTCTGCTCACTAGCCTAGCTGTCAAAAAAATGTAACCACTAATTTGATGCAGTGGCTTGTTCTCTTTCCAAAATTATAAGCTTTGGCTACCTTTTTTCCACATTTCTAGCTGTTACTGCCATTTAGTACAACACCCCCTATGGTTTGTCATCTCTTACCAGTGGGGGTTATTTCTCTCAGGAGAGGAGCTTCTAATGAATACAGGAAGACATTCTATAATTTTAAGATTGTAGTGGTAGAAATGTAAAAAAAATATATTTTTGTTTCCTCTAGCTCAATTGTCTGGAAAAATGTTTACTCATCTGTCTAGGGTTATAAACGGAAGTAACCCTTATTTGATGCAGTAGGTTGTCTTCTTCAAAAATTATGTTTTGTCTGAATATTTGGCCCCTGTGGTTCAGTGGATTTGCTCCAGTTTTTAGTACACCAGTCTCTTGTTTTATGACTCCTTTGTCTCGTCAACCCATTTCTTTCTCACATTTTTCCATTGGGATGTTGGAAGACAAACCTTGTGCGGTCTTGTGAACACCCCTTCTAATTAGTAGATTTGGCTATTTCTGTCACACTCATTGCTGACAATTGGATAAAGTCAAATACGCAGCCATGCACTCTCCATAGACCAACACTGACAAAGCAATACTGCAGAGTTCAATTTCGTTCAATGTGGCACAGTCATAGGATGCCACCTGTCCAACAAGTCAGTTCATCAAACTTCTGCCCTGCTAGAGCAGCCCTGGTCAACTGTAAGTAATGTTATTGTGAAGAGGAGACCTCTAGGATCAACATCATCTCAGTCTCTAGGTGGTGGGCCACACAAGCTCACAGTATGGGACCACCATGTGGTGAGGCATGTAGCATGTAAAAATTGTCTGTCTTCAGCTGCAGCACACGCTACAGAGTTCCACACTGACTGTGGATGCAATATCAGCACAAGTACTGTTTGTTGGGAGCTTTATGAAATAAGTTTCCATGGCCAACCAACAGCACACAAGCCCAGGATCACCAGGCTCAATACAAAGTGATGGCTGGAGTGGTGTAAAACTCACATTGGATTCTGGGAGCAGTGGAAACACATTTTCTAGAGTGATGAATCATGCTTCACTATGTGGCAGCCCAACAGATGACTCTGGGTTTGGTGTATGCCAGGAGAATGCAACCTGCCTGACTACATAGTATCAAATGTAAAGGTTGGAGGAATAATGGTCGGGGTTGTTTTTTCTTGGTTCGGATTAAACCCTTTAGTTCCAGTGTGGGAACAGCTTAACCGTACAGCTTAACCGTTTATGTTCTAGTTGATTGTGTGCTTACAGCTTTGTATTAACAGTTTGGGGAAGTCCCCTACTGGTTTTAGCATGACAGAGCCCTAATGCACAAAGTGAGGTACATACATGAATGGTTTGTCAAGATTAGTGTGGAAGATCTTTATTGGCCTGTACAGAGCCCTTACCTGAACACCATTGGGGTGAATTGGGTCACAGACTGCAAGCAAGGACTAATCCCAGCAGCAGTGTTCCCAGAAGAGTAAGGGTTGTTATAGCAGAAAAGGGAGGACTAACTCCTTATTAGTGCACATGATCTTGGACTGAGATGTTTGACAAGCAGGTTTCCACATACTTTTGGCCATTTAGTGTATATTTGTAACATTTTATTTAATTGTTGATCTAAAAAGATTAAACAATGTTTTATGTATATAAATATGATACTTTCAAGTGACTTTCTTTTCATTTTTGTTTTAATCAACAGGAGAGAATTCGCAATCACAAATACAGAAGTATTGGTGACCTAGAGAAGGATGTCATGTTACTTTGCCACAATGCTCAGACATTCAATTTAGAAGGATCCCAGGTCAGTTTTAATTAATTCATTGATACTTATACTGTTCAAAGATACTGAGAGTAATTATGTTATTATGTATTAAAGTGGAACTATCATCAAACTTAAATTGAGCTCCAAATCCTTATTAGTATAGCGATATGCATATACGTACTTTTGTTTTGCTGCATAAGTCCGGCATTAGTGAGAAACAGAAATTTATAGGCAGGCAGCAGTGGCAGGGATCTTGCTGTAGGTGCTCTCTGTTCCTGCAAGTCAGTCCCTTCCGGTGCCTTAAGGTACCAAGGAATTCAACTCGCCAATCGTGGAGATGAAGGGGACGGACAGAGCAGACTCAGAGATGCCTTCTCCTCAAGATATCTGTGCTGTTGCCTGCTGCTGCCTGACGATCAAGTTCTATTTTTCACTAATGACAGAAATATTCAGCAAAATGAAACTATATTCTCATGTTGCTATTGTAGTAAGGATTTCAGGGGGCAATTTTGGTGATGAAAGTTCGGTTTTAAGAATAACATGAGCAATGATGGTGCCGTAGGGGACAAACAAAAATTCTCCCATTATATTAAATTGGCTTTTTGACCCCTTAAATGCTAGTTTACTCTTTATTTCTTCACAGTGCATTGGAGATCTTCTATAGCACTCAGGGGTTTCAGTCCCACATTTAAACCAGTGGGTGTGTTTCTACCATATGGTATAGCCATATGGTATAGTTGGTTTGCCCCAAATTCTTTCCTGTTATTCTTACTACTTTCACCACACTGTGCCGTATTGAATTATATTTTTTATTTATTTTCAGATATGTTTTGTCTGTTACAAAAGCGAATATTCATATGTAATGTGATGCAGTTTGTGATGGTTATTTTAGCAGATATTTCTAATGCTAGAATGCTGCATATCAACACAATTAACCCCTTAAGGACCTGCACGCACTGAGCATTTTTTTTTCTTCTTTTTTTCTTTAACAATCTGATTCAGGGCTCCCTGAACGGCATGCAGCCGCGCATGGAGCCCTGAAATCCATAACGTACATGTACGGCAGGGGTCCTTATCATACATTGACCCTATAACGTACAGGTACGTCCTTGGACCTTAAGGAGTTAAGCATAGTTGAAAATACTTTCAAAGTAACAGTTGTTTTCAACTGATTGCTCTGTTCAGTCCCAGTTGGGACTGGTTTTTGGATCTCCTCAATCTATCTGTAGCGGAGTCGTTTCAGCTCCCTCTGCACCAGGATCTCCTGTCTCAGGGTCTACTCTATCATCCACAGATGGAGAAGTTGGCTTTGACCACATGGCTCTTGAGTCCAGTATCTTCTCTCTTCTAAGCCATACCACAGGGTATGATCCTTGTTGTACAAGTGCTGTGAAGATGGGGGGTAGTGTCCTTTTTGTCTTCCAGTTGTCCTGTCCTTCTTTCGAGATAGTTGTTAGAAAGGGCTTGAACTTAGGTTGATTAAAGTTTAGATTTTGGCTTGTTGTATTACCTCATTGCCTGATGTGCAAGTTTTATCCAAGGGGTGGCCATGCTCACCTGGTCTTTTGGGATTCCACTACTCTGTGGGATTTAAACCTGTTTTTAGGAGTGCTTCAGAAGGCTCTTTTTGCTTCTCTTAGCTGTGGAGGTATTACTCCTAATACCAGTCGGACCAGTACCATGTTTGATTCCATTCTTTGGTGTGCAGTGTGGGTGTCAGTTGTTCATGTTTTACTTGTACCAGTTCATTCCCTTTGTCTGATCTATGTTGTGAGGGTTTTTTTTCTCTTTCTCTCCCTGGAATCTTTGATATATCCCCAGCGTTCTTGTGATCCACATAGGGCAAATGAAACTTGAATTTATGTACTTCCATCTCCAGGATGGAAGTCCCATGTTCCACAGAGAAAATTATTTTACTCTTATATCCAATATGGGACACAGGTACCATGCGGTTGAATCCCTACTCCTGGAGTCTTATGGGTAAAGACTCCCTCTTCCTCCTCCAGTTCAACTCTCCCCGCTATTAACTTCCAGAATGAATGTATCCTGCTTGAAGGTGGCAGGGTAAGACACAGTCTCTTAGTTTTTTTTTATGATTTTATACCTTAGATATATGGGGCTGTATAATCCTTTCCCCCCATTAGGCAGGTTACTGTGCTTCCCTGGAGTGGATTGACCAGTGTACAGATGCTTTGTGGACCTTTCAAGCCTTGTGAAGGGAATCTGCTGCCAAGTTTGCCCTCCCAACAGAGTCTCTTGAGGCTCTTTTTGCTTCTCTCTACAATGGTAACCTGAAAATAGAAGACTAGTAAGTAACTCTTTGAGTGCCTTGGTCCACTTGGTCTTGGTCCGTGTCTTGATTTAGGATCGGCTTCTCTTACTTTAATGTTACCTATGGCATGAGGATGTGGAAAAACTGCTTTGACGGCATGGCTTTTGAAGCCGACATCCGGAGGTGGAAAGGTTTCTCTGCAGAGGTTGTCTCCACCATAATTCAGGCCAGGAAGTCAATCTCCTCTAAGGGATATACTATACGGCATGATCTTTCATAAGTGGTGTGCGGACAAAGCGGTGTATTCGCAAGATTTTGACCTTCCCTTGGTGTTCTCTTTCCTCCACGATGGAGTGATCAAAGGATTCTGCTTGAGCTCCCTCAAGGTTTAAGTTGTTTTTCCAGTGACATATTGCCCACATTCCAGATGTTAAGTTTTTCTTCAGGGAGTGGCTCATGCCTTCCCTTCCTTTAAGGCTCCCACTCCTCTATGGGATCTCAACTTGCCTCCTTTCAAGCATCTTTCTTACATCTCTCTTCGTCAACTGACACTCAAGATGGTCTTCCTCTTGGCAGTGGTCTGTGCGGAGAGTCACTGAGTTGCAAGCTTTGTATTGTAAACCACCTTTTCTGGTTTTTAATAAGCATAAGTCAGTGCTTCGAACATCTTGGGAGTTTTTCTAAGGTGCTTTCTGAGTTTCACATCAATCAGCAGATAGTTGTGCCTTTTTTTCTGCCCTGACCCTGACAGGGAGAAGGATCTCCATTTGTTGGTGCGTGGCCTTAAATTATATGCACTGAGTCTTTTTGCAAGGCTGACCTCAGGTTTTTGTTTTTTTTTGGGGGGTTTTTTTTTTTTTTGTTTGTTTTTTTTAACCCTGAGGGTCCTAGGACAGGTCAGGAGGTTTCCAAGGTCACCATTGCCTCTTGGATCAAGGCTACCATTCACCAGGCATATGAGATCAGGAAGAAACCTGTTCCCTTTAAGATCGCAACGTATTCCATTAGGCCTGTGGGGTCCTCTTTAGCCTACAAGAATAAGGCCTCTGCTGAACAGCTGTGCAAGGCAGCGACTTTGTCCTCCTTGCAAACTTTTGCCAAGCACTACCACGTTGATGTTCTGGCTTCTGCTAAGGCCACCTTCGGCCTGAAGGTCCTGCCTGTCTAGTGATCTGCACACTTTGTTCTACGATACGGATGTTCATTAGTTTGAGTCCTGTTGGCTCTTGTTCTTGGATGCTGTTGTTACATAGGTTCTTTGGATTCCACTAGAAAAGAATAGACACAAACACAGTAGTACAACTACAAAACAGTTTGTTATATGTAAAACAAACAAACAAAAGATATGTAGCCACCGATAGATTCTTCAGTATGGGAGAGCCCTCCAAACGAATTCCCACAGTGCATCTTTAGATGGACACGTTCCTGTTCCACAAAATGACTCTGAGGCTCAGAGACATGTCCCAACTAGTTCTACACAGACTACACCCTAAGGAAATCATTTCTAACCTATCACTTTCCAGTATAAACTTTATTACCATGTATGGTTATGCAAAGCTGTCTACATCTATCTCTGCGCTGGCTGTATGTTATGGCTATGTTGTATCATCCTACATGACTAGAACAGCAGGAGAATTAACCCTCTGATGACCTGGAGGAGACCATAAAATGTACCTCTCTATAGAGCTGTGTAAGTTCAATGTCCATTGACAATTACTCCTTGGGTTATTCAGATACTGGCTATTTCTGGGTACTCTGGTACCATGGGGACTATTGTTAGGTCCCTTCTTTCCCATCTGAGAGCTTAGCATTGTTATATCCCCATGATACCTGTGTTCCATGTTTAACAGATGAGAACACCAAAATCATATTTTCTCTTACGTCCGGTAAGAGAAAATATGATTTTGTTGTTCTTACCTATTAAATATCTTTAGTCCATATGGTACACAGGTTACCCACCCAGAGAAGTGGACCTTTAGTTTGGGGTCTTGCCTTCCTGGGTAGCAGTGTCCTTTTCAGAGTCTTTCTTGTAGGAGATTTTCTTCTCATCACCGCTTATTTTGTTTGTGGGGCTTCTGTCACATGAATTCTGGGAGGAAATAGGTGGGGGGGAGGGTTGAGATGGAGGATGGGAGTCAACACCAAGGCGCTTTCTTTTGAGATGTCTCCTGCCCTCCAGAAGGGAGGGACTCAACCCCATGGTACCTGTGTTCTTAAAATCCTATTATTGGCAAGTACACAAAAATTCCCTTTTTTTCCAGTTTAACAGCAATTTATACAGACTGCATTTATATTTTGGGCATTTTAATTTTTTTTTTCTTCAAAACTTTATATTAAGATAATTGCTGAATATATACAGTTATTAGGTTAAGCAGAACGAAGTATGACCGCATATCGGAATGCGATCGCTCTTACAAGCATTCCGCATGGGATCACTTAACTTTTGTCTGTAGTTCAGTTTCCTCTTTGTTAGGAACAGTAAGTTAACTATAATAAAAAATAAAACCTAACTAACCTGAGCTCTTAGAGGAAATGTGTCATACATGTTAAAATTGTATCCCTGTTTTGAGCTGGTGTGCATCTTATATTAAGAATGTTGGCTGCTGGCTTGGACTTCTAGTGGTGTAGTTTATTTTTTTTCTGAGTTTCCTGATGTGTCTCATGCTGTTTATTTGAAACTTGTGAAAAAAATAGCTTCTTTGATAAAGATTTTATGTGTGTTATCCATGTTAGCAAGACCTTTTCTGTCCCTAGTTCCTTATCCTGAGTACCTAAAAGCCAATGTATTTTGATGAGGTGAAATACCTTTTCTAACCAATGTTTTAACATATTTTGGGATTTTTAAGGTTAATGTTGATCAGCCATCCAAAAAGAACCATACTGAGTAAAAATAACCACAGACAGCTGTTTCATAATTTTGAGTCTTGTTAGAGTGAGCTTGTTGGATGACTGACACTAAAAAAATCTGGCCACACGCCAGACCATCACTATAGGTTATGGTGACTGTGTGCGCTCTCTTGCTTGTTGTCCCATATAATTCTTGTAATGCAATGGAAACATTGTACGTTTTGAATTCTTTACTGGGGATGGTTTTCTGATCAGTTTTAGACTTATTGTACCAACAGGTGGATACATAGGAGACAAATAACCTACATTTTTTCTAAGTTATGTTTGTGAGTTTAATGTGAAGAAAACATGGTCTGAGAACAGTGTTCTGTCATGTTGATTTATGTACATTAAGAAATAAGATTTTAATGTGATAATTGCTTTTCTGTACACAGTATTTGAAATTAATCTGCAAGCAATTCTTACCCATTTTTTTAGATTTATGAGGACTCAATTGTTCTTCAATCAGTATTTAAGAGTGCACGACAAAAGATTGCAAAAGAAGAGGAGAGTGAGGAAGATAGCAATGATGATGAAGATGATGACGAAGATGATGAATCGGAATCTGAGTGTAAGACCTTATTAACGATTTCACTGCATGTAATTAAAACAATGTTGTCCATCAGATTGTATTTGTATAGTCCTGACATGATTCTACCCTACTTATTTTCCACCTTCGATACTATAAACCTGATTCCTTCAATACTCCTCCTAATCGTTGTGTTTTAACAGCCTATTCAACTGGCATTTTTCTTACTTCTCCTACTTTTATTTTAGTCTGTTACTAGTTGTGCTTTTCTCTTTATTTATGTGTGTCTATTTATATTTTATAAACTATACAGATCTCAGTCATTTCGATAATAGTTTGTACTATGATTAAATAAACTTTGACACAATCAGAAAACAAACAAAGTGCATGTACAATGCAAGTTCTCTCTTGGAAAGTTTAAAGGGTCAGTAATATCCCATAAAAAAACGTTTGGTCGAGGTTAAAAAAATAAACTATTTGCCACAAATCCTATCTCTCAAAACACTATGGTTTGAGCGATATAGGCACTGAACACCCCCCTCCCTCCCGTTCTCCTGACGTTCACAATGTGCTGACAGCAGGAGATCCCGGTTGGGGATCAGCCTGCGGCACTATAGCAGAGCCAAAATCGCGTTATTGGAAAATAATTACTTACAAGTTTGCTAGCACTACTGAGCAGCTAGTCGCCAGATGGGCAATTATGTGGGGCAATGTTATTATTGGGTGGTTCCGCTTTAAAAAAAAAAATAAAGAAGCACAAATTTCTATAAATGAGCAACTGATTTTACATATGATATTTAAATGAAAATGAAAAATGTTGGGCCATATTCATCAATCTAAAGATCAAAAGGTAATTTATTAATATTTTATATATCTTCTATCAGGTGATAAGAAAGAAATGTCTGCTGCAGTCATAAAGTGATCTGGGAAAGTAATCAGACCTGGAGGGCAAAGAAAGTCATATTAGAACAGAGTTGGTACACATGTCCATTAGCTAGATCATTAAGGGAGATGATTATAAAACTTTAAAGTGGAACTACCAACTATTTTAAACTTTGTCAAATAATTCCCCTTCTGGCGACTAGCTGCTCAGTAGTGCTAGTCGCCAGAATAATTACCTGGTTAAATAGAATGATACCCTGCTCCGGGGCTGACAGGCAGTAGAGAGCACAGACATCTTTACATAGTGATTCCTGCGCTGTCAGTCTCTTTTGGAGCCGAACAGCTCCCAGCAAGACCTCCTAGAGCCGGCTGGGACTGACAGCGCAGGAGCACAGACGTCACTATGGAAAGATGTCTGCGCTCTCTACTGCCTGTCAACCCCGGAGCAGGGTATCATTCTATTTAACCAGGTAATTATTCTGGCGACTAGCACTACTGAGCAGCTAGTCACCAGATGAGGAATTATTTGACATAAAGTTTAAAATAGGTGGTAGTTCCTCTTTAATAAGGTGAAACTACATGCTTCTTTAGACATTGTTCCGTGTATTACAAGATTGCCCATAATTGCTACATTTCTGGAAAACCGCTATTTCACCTTTTATCTGAGTTTCTAGACCAGGAATAGTCTGTTTGGACCTTGACCTGTTTGGGACTACAACTCCCATCACCTGTGTAAGTTGCAGTGCCCAGCAGAGCGAGGTCCAAAGATGGTCTATCACTGTGCTAGACATTCAGCTACAGTTACAGAGAATAAGAAACAACTGACCCATCTAGTCTAGTCATTTTCTGTAAATGAGCTTATATTTGCTTTAGATTTAGACTAGCCAGCTATCTGTCCTAAAAGTTCCTCAATTCATTTACTGATTTAGCTTCCACCTCTTTAGCTGGGAGGCTCTTCCATCTATCTCACCCTTTTTTTTTTTCCCTATTATTTTTCCATATATCAATGTCCCTTTTTCTACACTGTGTGCACAATTATTAGGCAAGTTGTATTTTTGAGGATTAATTTTATTATTGAACAACTACAGTGCTCTCCGTCAATCCAAAATGTTAAGAAACCTTAAACCTGAATATTTAAGAAAGTAAAAGTGAAGTTTTAGCTTTGTTAGGAGAATATCTATGTGTGCACAATTGAGCAACTATTAGTGTGCAGAATTATTATGCAGCTAAATGAAAAATGATAATTTTCCCATCTTGCATGTTTTTCATCTATTAAAGTGAGAACACTAAACCAACAACTCAAAATTTACAAATAAACATCTGTGACATTTCAAAAAAAAAAAATCCATGACCAGTATAGCCACCCTTCTTTTCAATAACAGTCATAAGCCTTCCATTCATGGAGTCTGTCAGTTTCTTTATCTGCTGACGATCAACTTTTTGTGCAGCAGCAACCACAGCCTCCCAGGCACTGTTCAGAGAGGTGTACCGTTTTCCTTCAGCATAAATTTGCCTTTTAAGAAGGGCCCACAAGTTCTCATTCAGATTGGCTCCCGCCTTGGCAGCCATTTTGTGCCTTCTCTGTACGAGTATTCTACGCAGGGCTTGAACTCTCCTTCTCTCCTCGGCAGGTTAATCCTTCGCCCACCAGATAAGTCTATTTTAGCGTTTTCTGGGTTGAATAGTTTGTCATACACACTATTTTGTGGGTATTTCTGATACTTTGACCGCTTGACTCTGTGAGCATGTCTGTTCTATTAGACCTTGAGGCTAAACCTAAGACTAAGGACACAGGGGTATCTGTGTCCCCTATTGCTCATTGCTCCTTATGTCACTCAGGATTACCTAGAGAATACTCAGGTCATGTTTGCCCAGCATGCACTACTGCCCCTGAGTCACCTGCAGGGACCTTCAGCCATGCACTAGAGCCAGTCTGGATGCAAGAGTTTAAGGCTACTACCAGGGACCTCCGGTCTACCTTACAACTCCTTCCATCCACTTTGCAGGGGGTCTTGCATTCATGGCAGGCCCCCACCCCTATCAGGTCTTCCCTGCCTAAACCGCTGGGTGTCTCTGATGTATATGATTCCTCTGAGGAGGAATTATTGGTGGTTTCTGATGATGGAGACTGTTCTGCTGTCCCTTCCTCTCAGTTTTTTGGGGACTCCTTTGAGGCTGATCCAGTTCCCTCAGCCGAGGGCCTGATCAGGGCTGTGCTGAACACCCTGAACATTCCCTTGGTACAGGAGGTTTCCTCTGATGTGTTTCAGGAGCCTGTCCGGCCCCATACTTGTTTTCCACCTAATCCCACTCTTGACCGCTTGGTGTCTGAAGAGTGGAAGTTTCAAGACAGAAAACAGTCAGTCTCTAGGAAATGTGCTAACCTTTATCCGTTCTCTGAAGAGTCCTTAGCTCAGTGGGTTCATCCTCCAGGTGGATGCCCCTATTTCCAGTCTTTCTAAGTCCACTGCCTTGCCTATGACTGATGCATCTGCTCTGAAAGACTGGACTGACATAAAAATTTAGACCTCTCTCAAGGCCATTTTTGCGATGACTGGTTCTGCCCTGCGTTTGCTGCAACGTGGGTGAATAGGGCTGTAGCTGTTTGGACTGAGCAGCTCACCTTAGCTGTCCATCAGGGAGCTCCTACTGCTGACATGTTGCAGCTTCTCGCCAACATCTCTGAGGCCCAGCATTATGTTTCTGCTGCCCTGTTAGACTCTGTTCATATGGTGGCCAGGGTATCCACCATGTCTGTGGTAGCCAGACGTGCTCTTTGGCTCAAGATCTGGTCTGCTGACACTGCCTCCATAGGGCTCTTCTGTCTTTGCCCTTTCAGGGCACCTCACTGTTTGGGCCTGATCTCAAAGATCTGATTAGTGAAGCCACTGGGGGGAAGAGCACTCACCTGCCAGTGGTTCCTAGGAAGAAGACACCTGTTAAACAGAATCTGTTTTTTCATCCCTTCCAGGCTGATTTGCATCTGGCGGCCCAGACGGTGCCTCAGGCTGTCATTGCCACTGTGCTGAATGCTCTTAAGCCAGATTCATCCAAGGAGTACCATTGGTTATGGTAAGTGGTTTGAAGACTGGAGGTTGCAGCCATAACCTTTTTTGTCTCCCTGTTATGTTGGCCTTTCTTCAGTGTAGTCTTCAAAAAGGGCTTGGTTTTATTTCTGTTGAAGTCCAGATTTCAGGTTTTTCTTTTTCCAGAGGCATACTGCCTTCTGTGCAAGGGATGTGGCATGCCCACCCAGTTTTTCAGGATGCCTTCCATAGGACTTTGTTCAGAGAGTGCTTCTGAAGTCTTCCTTTTGAGCCTCTGTCTCCAGTTTTTCTGAGGTTAACTCTCAAGACAAACTTTCTGCTGGCTATTGTCAGTTCTGCGGTTAGTTGAAATTCAGGCTTTGTCTCGTAAGCCTCGTTTTGCAGTTTTCTGCTCGTATAATGTGGTTTTGCAGACTTCTATAGGGTTTCTCCCAAAAGCTTTTTCTGAGGCTCACATTAGCCACAGGGTATTGCTCACATTTCTTTCTGTCCTGCTCCATCTAACATAATGGAACAGGAGCTTTATCTTTTGGATGTGGTTAGGTGCTTGAGGTAGGTACTATGTTCATCACACTCAGCCTTTTCAAAAATCTGATTTGCTTTTTGCCTTTTCTGAGGACCCTCATTCTGGCCAGGCTGCATCTAAGAGGACAGTTGCTTCTTTGGATTAAGGCTGTAGTTCGGCAGGCTTCTCTTCACAAGAAGAAGTTGGTGCCCTTTCGGTCATGGCTCATTCCACCAGGTGTGTGGGTGCCTCTTGAGACTACAAAAATCATACCTCTGTGAAACAGCTGTGTGGTGATGTGGTCATCTCACATATTTGTCAAACACTGCCTTGTTAATGTGCTGACTTTGGCTGAAGTCTGTTTTTTCTTTCCTTCCTTGGTGGATGCTATGGTATATCACCTTGGTTTCTTCCCTCCAGAGAAAAAAGCCTTTTTGGGTTCTCTAATTTAGGGGATTCCCTTCCCTACTTCATTTCTGTTTTCTTCTATATTTGCTATACATTAAAACTGGATTAGTCCAGATTAGATTGGTGGGAATAAAGTGAGCAGGGAAGAAGTCTCCGCCTCTGAGAGCCTTTTAAGGCAAGTGCCCTGCCCTTCTGTTGGAGGAGGCTTTACCCCATGGTTCCTGTGTTCCACTTGGATGAAGACAAAAGGATTTTGTAGCAAGTACACAAAATCACCCTTATTTAAGTATCCAGCTATTGTCTAGTCTAGGTATTTATAACAATTAGATACAGAATATGAAGGCTTTGCATAGTAACACAGCAACATTGAGGCTAAAGACATGCATCTATCCACAGGAAGGTGTAAAAAAAAAAAACCTTCCTGACTCCAAACATCAGTGTGATATTTATCTGGATCTACATCCAATCTGTTTTGAAACGGTCATAAATTCAATGTTGTTCTGAGAAACAAAGATATCCAATGCTTTTTTGAAAACTACTGTTTTTGGCCAGTTCCTTAGAGTTCTTTGTATTGGCCTCAAATATATTTGTAAATGGTGATCCTATCACCCCTTAGATGTCTCCCTTTATATCATATTCTCCAGTCCCTTTATCCAATTTGTTTTATATGTCTGCAATTTTTTTCAGTTTGGTAATGTCTTTTTTTAAGATCTGGGGCCCAAAACTGTACTCTATATTCTAGATGAGGCATTACCAAGGATTTATATAGAGGTAGAATTATCCATCCTGTGCAGCTATACCTTTTTTTATACAGGATAAGTAACCTGTTGGCTCTTGCAACAGCTGAGTTACACTACCCACAACTGTGAAGTCTATCCGTACTCCGAAATCTTTCTTCTAATGAGGATTTTCCAACCTTACATGTATCTACATTAAATATCAACTTCTGGATAAAAAACCTTTAGCCTAGGACTGACCGCTGTGGCACCCCACTACTTGAAAAGGTTCCATTTACAACAGCTCTCTGCTTTCTATCATTTTACTAGCTCTCTATGCATGTACAGATATCACCTCTCAAACCGAAGCCTTTTAATTTATGCCATAACCTTTTGTAAGGCACAGTATCAAAGGCTTTTGCAAAATCAAAGTATACTACGTCAAGTGCAATCAGGGCCGGTTGAAGGATTTTTGTATACACAGGCGAAGGTGCATTTTGATGCCCCCCCCCCCCCCCCCCCGACCTGGCCACAATCCCCTGCCCCCGCCCACATATTCATCTCCACACTCTGCCCACCTCCACATTGCCCATCCCATCCTCCTCCCCACCTCCACATTGCCCACACTGTCCACCTCCACATTGCCCACCTCCACACACTGTCCACCTCCACACACTGTCCACACTGCCCAGCTCACACACACACACACACACACACACACACACACACACACACACACACACACTCTCTCTCTCTCTCTCTCTCTCTCTCTCTCTCTCTCTCTCTCTCTCTCTCTCTCTCTCTCTCTCTCTCTCTCTCTCTCTCTCTCTCTTTCTCTCTCAGAATAGGCACACACACACACTCTCTCTCTCTCTCTCTCTCTCTCTCTCTCAGACTAAGCACACACACTCTCTCTCAGACTCCCTTCCATAATGCCCCTTCATCTCCACATTGCCCCTTCCATAATGCCCCTTCATCTCCACATTGCCCCTTCCACAGTGGCCCTTCATCTCCACAGTGCCCCTTCCACAAAGCCCCCTTCATCTCCACATTGCCCCTTCCACAATGCTCCCTTCATCTCCACAATGCTCCCTTCATCTCCACAATTCCCCCTTCATCTCCACAATGCCCCTTCCACAAAGCCCCCTTCATCTCCACAATGCCCCTTCCACAAAGCCCCCTTCATCTCCACATTGCCCCTTCCACAAAGCCCCCTTCATCTCCACATTGCCCCTTCCACAATGCCCCCTTCATCTCCACAATGCCCCTTCCACAAAGCCCCCTTCATCTCCACATTGCCCCTTCCATAATGCCCCTTCATCTCCACATTGCCCCTTCCACAGTGCCCCTTCATCTCCACATTGCCCCTTCCACAATGCTCCCTTCATCTCCACATTCCCCCTTCATCTCCACAATGCCCCTTCCACAATGCCCCCATCATCTCCACAATGCCCCTTCCACAATGCCCCCTTCATCTCCACATTGTCCCTTCTCAAAATGCCCCCTTCATCTCCACAATGCCCCCTTCATCTCCACAATGCCTCTTTCACAAAGCCCCCTTCATCTCCACATTGCCCCTTCCATAATGCCCCTTCATCTCCACAATGCCCCTTGATGCCCTGCCTCAAGTCCCTGGTGGTCTAGCGGCGTGGCAAGTGATCTGTGCCTCCTCTGGCACAGAGCTGAAGCTCCCGCGTGCGGTGCTCAATAATGCAGAGCACTGGGAGATGATGTAATCTCCCAGCGCTCTATATTACTAGAGCGCCGGCCGCCGGGAGATCAGCTGGATGGCCGCCCTGGCTGTCAGAGTCTGCAGACGGTGTGTCACATCATGGATGCTGCAAGAGAGCGCTTGGTAGCGTAAATCAGCGCTCCCTCATGGTTTGTTATGATATTTTCCTCCTAATAATGGTGTTGAATGTCACATAGTCCTCCCTTCTAATATCCTTCCCACTATGGAGCCAAGGTTTAAAATGTCCTTGTTTAAATTGTGCCCCCTTTTTGAATAATAGTACTACATCTGCTTTATAATTCCCCCATTGAACAATTAAATAACATGTTGAGATAAACAAAGGTGGTATTTATTTTCTTTTGCTTTTTTATTACTTTGAGGTTTTGTTTTGAATCCTAGGTCATAATGCTATGACATTTTATTTTGATCACGCTGGCCTCATTTATATTGTGGGTTTTAGCCTCTTGGATGTTCGTAATGATTGCATTGGTGACAGTGAGTAAAGTTAAGATATTAGTCACTGTAAAATGGTTTGCAAACCACTGAGCTCTCTAAACATGTGCTGCAATAATTTGTGTGCATCCTAGCACATGTTTTTCTTATAATTGTGCAGTTTTATAAAAATGTCTACTTGTTGAGAAATATCATCACTACAAGAGCGCTCACTGATAAATATATCTATCTCCCTTAGGTTGGCCACAAAGACAAAATTTGAGCAATTATACACTAGAGAGAACAAATAAAAATCCTCACTGATTTGAATGGCCATTTTAACCCCTTGCTTCTCAGTGCTTTGTAAGACCTCTGTTTCCAAATTGTTAAAAGATTCATTCAAATCAGTGGGAATTTTAATTGTCCCCTAGGGTGCATATGGTTTACCCTAAGATTGCTCCATTTTGTCAATGTGGCCCAACTGTCTCTGTAGTTGGACCTTGAACTCCTTGGATAGCCTGGTTTCTCAGTAAATCATAAGTGAAGCCCAGTTTAAGAAAATAATTTTTCAGGTTATCGTCTTTAGCACAAAATTCATAAAACAAAACTGGTATCATCCACAGAACAATCTTGAGATGCATATAAGTACTTTTACAAGTGTAAAACAAAACATTTACTTTAGAACCATAATTTGATATACTGACAAGTTAACTGTTCCCCACAGCAAAATCAGTGAAAGTTAAAATCAAATTGAATAAGAAGGATGACAAGGCCCGAGACAAGGGAAAGGGAAAGAAACGGCAGAGTCGTGGAAAAGCCAAGCCAGTTGTGAGTGACTTTGACAGTGATGAAGACCAAGACGATAATGTGAGTTAATGATGATACTTTTATCATATTTCTTGAAATTCTCACATATGAAGTATAATATAATAAAATTAGTTAGTTACTGAATCTTTTCTTTGCTCCAAAATACTATACAGATGAGCACAAAACATCACACGGTGCCTTGCAACATTTAAAAAGGTGCCACTGTTCCTGATTTATTTAGCTTTAAAATTACGTTTTTTGCACACGTGGTACATTTTTACACAAATTATAATTCACAAGCATGCACAGAGCAGACTTCATATGAAGCAACATTTAATTGAATAAAGTGTATCTAAGGTCACTTAAATGCACAAAGTCACTGTGTCAATCTAATACATTGTTAAAATGGGAAATGTACATCTGGTTATTTAATTTCTTCTGTGAACTTCCATAGCAGTGATAATGGGTGGTACCTTCTCCTCCTTGTTGGGTAGGACCATTCACAAACTGATATATAATGACCCTCCAACAAAGTTCTCCCTCAGTTATATTGTTTTCCAAGCTGTAATTAATATAAACTTTGTAGGAGAGGGGAATGGGAGTGCCATGGATGGACACAATAAATCAAAATATCAGCTGTATCTTTCTTTATTCTATTTCACACCATGATAATGATAATGGGAGTTTCAAAACAGTGCACATTATACCTGGGGTGAGTGGGGTATTTAAACCATGCCATTACCCTGAAACTACAGCCTGGAGAGGCATGAACTTGTATCTGGTAATGTCTGATGTAAGAAGGCTGCAGCATAGTTTTCTTAGAAGATGCTTTCACCTTCTTGCCTGTTAGACTGATAGTACTCAGGTACAATGTGCCAAAATCTACAGGGAAGGAACCAAGGCAGCCAGCTGATAGTACTAACTTACGCAGTCTTTGATCCATCTGGCAATGAATGCTTTTGCAGGTACTTTCCGTTTGTATTTCCCATAGAAATGCACAAATAATGAGTCTGAAATGGTAAAGTCTTTTCTAAAGCTATATCAATATGCACCTTCCCATGTCCAAATTATGGAACTGATTCTTCTTTTCTGTCTTGACATTTGAGCAGAATGATGATTGAATACATTTCTGGTCAAGGAACTATTCAGACATCACCTTGAATCTGACCGAAGGATTTGTGCAAAGGAAAATCTTGTCTTGATAAATCACCAGATTAGATTTTCACGTTACAGCTTTCAACTCACACTTTTCCCTGAAGTAACTGGTGTCAGAAAGGCAGTATTTTTTAATTAGAGCTTTTAGGGAAACTTCCCAGAATGGCTTAAGATATGAATAACTACAAACGTGGTCTAAAACCAAGTTCACATCAGATGGTGGTATTTCTTGTCAAGGCCAGAGACTGCTTCAGTTTAGAGGCAGAAAGCCTCCATCATCGAAGGATGCTGATACAGGAAGGGGAACATAGGCAGAGTGACAGACTGTGGTACATAGCTGGTAACCGCAGTTTGTCCGGAAGTAGGGAGCAGGGCAATATTTACTGGATTAAATTCGGATAAATAGCGATGTTTTTTAAAAAATAAAAATAAAAAAAAAAATCAAACCTCACCCCAGCTAGTTGCTACATAAACGAGCTATTAAGCCCAACATGTGTAGGGGTGATAGATCCCCTTTAAGTTGGCCCATCTTCTCTGACAATGAAAAGGTTAAGATGCAGTGAGAGGGGAAGGTAATGTAAGTCTCAGACAGGAAATGCCTACGTGGCATGCCTTAAAAGGGAATTATCACCCCAACTAAAGTCTATCCCACCTAATTAGGCATCTAGAGATAAGCTTAACAATCAAACTGTTGTATAGAATAAAGACATCGTTAGTCAAAAATCCTTCCTCAGCCGACACTGACGGCCAGATGTCTGCACGCCTGCACCGTCAGTCCCGGCATTGCATGGTACCTTAAGGTACTGGAAGGGACTGATAGTGCAGGCGCTCAGATGCCTCTAGAGCGCTGTTGCTTGGCTGTTAGCATTGGCTGAGGAAAGATATTCTGCATAACAGTTTGATTGTTAAGCTTAACGCTAGATGCCTAATTAGGCGGGGCGGACTTTAGTTGGGGTGATAGTTCCCCTTTAAATTAGAATAATTTATAAATCAAAATAACTCAAAATTAGCTCTTTCAAAACCATGTATGTTATTTTTAGGTGATATGGACCCTTTACAGTATTGTACACAAATTGTTGTTGGACTTGGTTGTTATTGAGTCACTGTCAAATGCTGATTTGATAACTTCACAACATGATTGCAATTCTGTGATTTACAGTAATGTATATTTATCCTTTTTACCTAATCAGACCATTGACATTCAGGAAAGCTACTTATTGATCAGTCCTACAGAAAATCAAGTGATAAAAATAATAAAAGGACTGTTCTGTCAAATATATAAATGGCTAAAAAAAACTACCAGTATTACTGATCTACCAGAAATAAAATGTATGATTATTTTTCTTTTGACTTGGCATTTTTTTTTTTTTAGGACCAATCAGAAGGAAGTGGAAGTGATGATGAGTAAGACCTGATTTCTGGGAGGAGTTTCAGACTTGCCAGTTTCCACACATCCAATGCGTTTTGAT
Source organism: Rhinophrynus dorsalis (assembly GCA_037306005.1). Lineage (NCBI taxonomy): Eukaryota > Metazoa > Chordata > Amphibia > Anura > Rhinophrynidae > Rhinophrynus > Rhinophrynus dorsalis. The sequence goes on along the minus strand of CM074718.1, from coordinate 406,879,286 downwards.
TTCTAAGAATAAACATTGGGATTATTTCTGTACTTTCATCTAGAAGTAACATTAGAGTCATGCCAGACTAACATGATATCATCGTGTACGAACAATTAAAAGAAAAATACAAATCTTTGTAACATATTGTGACCAAACAAGCCTCCAACATGAAGCGAGTAACTTCATTTTTGATGGAAAACTGTGGATCAGTAGTAGATTTCTGTGGTTCAAGTTTCACCTGGAAATGGTTTTTCTGTGCCTGGTTTCGTATATGAAGGTGCGGCTGACATAATTGCGGAGCAGAAAACATGATATTTTGTAGCAATCTCATTTGAGACAAACAAAAGCAACTGGTTATTTTATTTTTCGTCAGGCAAATTTTACCGGTTTTTACATTGCTGTGGTTCAGTATTTGTTTATCGTTATTTGCAGGTTTTTTTCTTGTTTTTGTTTTTTAATTGTGGTACATATATGCAACTTTAAATGCTGGTTAACCCTTTTTGATGCTGGAGGGGCCTTCAATATGTTGCTTTGCATGCGTTGGCTCAGCTGGATCACAAGGAGTTAATATGCAGTTGTTCAATTCCTTGATTCCTTCCTCCCTCCCTCGCATTTTATTTTTCTTCGAGTTAAGCTCTTTGATTGCAAATTTCTTTATATATTATAAACTATATGGATAAAGTAATCCATTTTTTTCTCTTACTATTTCAATTTGTTATGAAAAAAGGTTTGTTTAAACTTATTAAATGTTGCAAATGTTGCAAACTATATGTAGTGTATTGAAATGCTTATTTTTTTTTCTTTCTTTAAACCAACCTTACCAATGTGGCTAATCAGCTTTTCCCTAAAGTGTACTTAATCTTTGCTTTCTTTGCACAATGTCTTTGGTTGCAATTCATAAGCCTGAGGCAAATAAAATTCCAGCAATTTTGAGAATAATTTTGTATGTGCTTTCCTAATTTAGAGAAACTGGCAGTTAGTCTCATACTACATAGGTACTAATATTGCTAATAATGTGATTTTCTAACCAGTGGGCTTCACACTTCCCTCTTTTCCTCAAGGGGTTAAGGTATCTACACCTCATTCTGTCTACTTATCTTTTTTTTTTTTTTTTTTTTTTTGCAAAATACTATTTGCAATCACTGTATTTATACATTCAGTTTAGTTGATACCACCTTGCAGTAGGTAGTTGAATGATGTCATATGATGTCCCACCTGAATTCTTTGAACCTTGTAAGCATTTTCAGATAATAATGAATACTACATATACTCTATATGATCGTGCATGTGTCCGTCAATTAAGGACCACGAAACACACACACACACCCCGATCCCGGTTCAGGGCTCTCCGAACAGCATACAGCCGAGTGGGGAGCCCTGAATTCCATGATGGTTCTGGCATGTCATTGGCCCTTAACGCAAATCTACCCATGACGTGCCAGGACCGTCAAGGGTCATTAAGGGGTTAAAGACTTTATAGATGTACCCAAATGCTAATTAATACATACATGCGTAGGTAAGTCCTTCTGTTAAAGGGACGTTATGGTATCTGCTTTTTGGAAAAGTACTCCTGGACAGCATCTGTAAAAATTATCTCTTAAGTTCATAAACCCAAAATATATTATAAGCTTACTTTTTCTTATTCATGTTTTTGACTATTTGACCCTCTTTGTTTATAAACAGGTTTGATGAAGTGACTGCTTTTACCTTTTATTTTTAAAACTAGTTTTAAAGCCCATGTACACGGGCCAACAAAGGTAGTGCTGCAGTCATGCACAGTACTGACTGCCTGAACACGCTGCGGCTGATACAGAGCGGGGCAATCCGAATTCAGACCGTAGTCCTCTCTGCACACCTTGCTGGGACCAATCGGTCCCAGGAAGGTGCACAGAGAAGACTCTGGTCTGAATTCTGAGTGTCTCGCTCCGTATCAGCCGCGGCATGGGCAGTCTGTACCTTTTCTCCCCTTCTCTTCTCCGAAGGCAATAATGCTTAAATTTACCTCAGTTTGGCTTGTTTTGGTTTATCAATGCCTTTAAAAACAGGTGCACCTGGCAGCCATATTGGTTGGGTCACATATGGTACTATTGCAATTTCTGTTCTCCCAGGTTGATTCCGGTGGACAAAACAGGGCTTATTCTGTTTACCTTTATTATTGCTATTGTGCAGTGCCCTAGGGGACCCCCAGTGAACACCACAAACACACACACACATGGTTGGAGTTATGGTAGAGCAGCTGGAGAACCACCACTCCATTTCTTTGCAGTGAAAACTGGAGCTACATTTCAATAATGACTGTGCTTTTTCTTGTGCCTAAAGGAGTAGGAAAGACAGGTTCTATTCTTACATTCTTCCTCTTTTTCTACATGTATAGTACACAACACTGGATTCTCCCTCCTTGTATTCTTATTTAACCCCTTCCAGCAAATAAGTGCTCTTTGCTTTTATATTTCTGTCCTGTGTTCTAATTTTGGATTCTCTTGACTATGTCTGAGCACAAGAGAGACATGGGTGAGTCAATTACAACCATTTATGGGGTCTTTAACCACTTGTGTTCCTCTCCTTCTTTTTGTTCCTGCAGGGACTGGGACCTATCTTGGTGAATTTTCTCTTCCTCATTATTTTTAGGACCCTTCAGTCCTGTAATAGGGGTTGTTCCTTTCCCCTTAATGGATAATCACACGGTGTTGGAAGGGCTTGACTTCAAGCAGTCTTCTTCTGAGGAGGGGGATCTAATGGGGTTTCTTCCCTTTCCCCGGGGGTGAATCCTCAGGGGAAGACCTCTGGTCCTTAGTTGAGACTTGTTCAGTGCTGTTTTAGAGACCCTGACAATTTTGGAGGTCTTGGGCTCTTTTTTTCAGACAGGGGGGCTTTATTCCCCCTTTTCCTTCTTTAGACCAAGTGGCCCAGACAGAATGGGAAGTGACTGATAAGAAATTGCTTATTCCCAGCTGCTTTTCCTCTTCTCTTTTTTTTTTTTTTTCTCCTTTCCATCATATTTCTTTCCATTCTTGGGTTATCCCCACCGGGGGTAGGTGCCCTTATTCTCCATCATTCTCTGTTTTACAGGTAGGTGGCTAGCATCCGGACCATCTCCTTATGACAAATTGCCCAGGTTCTGGTGCCACCTCGCACAGCCTTTGCTATTGGTTAAGTTTCAGAAGACATTGCTGTTTGGGGGTGCGACTCATGGATGCTGATGGGTTCAGAAAGGATATTCTTGCTGCATCTAGGATTCTTGAGGCCAGTGTGCATCTTTTTTTAGGGGGTTTTTTTGTTTGTTTTTTTTGTTTTGTTTTTTTTTAGGATCTCTGGGAAGGCCTTAGTTCTCTCTGTAGCCATTCACCAGATCTTTTGAATTTTAAAGTGTCCAGCAGGCCAGTCAGCTAAGCAGCCTCTGGTCGCTCTTCCATTTGTGAGCTCGCTTCTGTTTGGCTCAGCCTTGGGGGAGAGGTTTCTCTCCGTTCTGCTATAGACAGAAGTGCTCAATTGTCTCCAGGTTCCCCTTTCCATCCCTTTGTGTCGGGACAGCGTGTGGTTCATATTTTTCCCACTTATGTGGATTTTTGCTAAGGGGATATACTTAAGCCAACTCATACCCTTCCCAGGCAATCGAGCAAATCTGGGTAAGCTGAGGGTTATACCCAGTAGCTCCCATCTGATTAGTCCGCCTCTGCATGACTTGAAGGTCATTTGGGTTCCTTTATACAGGACTCTTATGGTTCCTTTATACTGGACTCTCAATGTAGGGGAACCAGTGGGTGTTTGGGTATCCTCCAAAAGTCATATTTCTGTTTTCCACCATGTTTTTTCTTTCTTTCTGTCCATGGTCTGGCCTATGGAACAGCTTGGTTTGGTACTGTTTTTGCGTTCCTGTTTCCCTTCCCAGTCCTCCTCTTTCTTGGCATGGGCTTTTCAGTTCTTCAGGGATGGATCTGTCTGCTGGTTGAGGGGGATGCAAAATCTGATCATTGCCTTTTCAGATGCTTTAGGTACTTTTCTGCCCATCTAGTGCAGTAGCATGGTCAGATTGTTTGCATATGTGGTATATACTGTTGATGGTGCCCCCCTTGATTTTGGCCAGCTCCTCTTGGATTGTGGATATGGAGATTCTTTGGTTTGGTCCAGCCAGCAGTGTTGTTTCTTCCATGTCTGTCTTCCATTCTTCCTTTGGCCATTGAGATGGCCATGGTCTTTGGGTCCTGTTTTGGACAACTATTGGCCAGAGAGGTGTGGGGATCTACTTGGGGCTGTAAGATGTCTCATGACCTTAGGACCAAATGAGAGAGAGAGAGAGAGAGAGACAGTTTTGTGGCTACCTCTTTGCTAGAGTTTCTGTACGATTTCTCGTTCTGTTGCCTTGGTAGTTGAACGTGCAAATACGACAGTGGTGGCCTTCATCTGCTGAGTCAGTAGTATGTCTGATTCTTGTTCAGGCAGAAGATCTTGTACCATTTCTCTCAGCTGTTTCTTTTACAGACTACAACATTGTGGTAGATTTTTTCCTGGCTTCAACATCTGGAGCCCGGGGATTGGGAATGCAACTAGTTGTTTTTGTCTCAATGGTCTGTTTGTGGCCTTCCATCCATGGATCTTATGGTCTCTAGGTTGAACCTTAGGTTTCTATAATTTGTTCCATACCCTGGGGCTCTCTTGCTGTTGCTGTGGAAGCCTTGGTCATTCTGTGCCACTTACTCCCCCTAGCATGTGTGTTTCTTCCTTGTTCTCTAGGGTATTGTGGACAATTAGGATGGGGGCATTGCTCTACAAGGTTCTGGAAGCTAATGCTTATTTTGCTGAATCGGCCTTTGATACAGCTACTTTTTCTGTCGCCAAGATCTGGTCCTATGATCAATCAACCAAGAAGTCTCCTGGTTTCTCTACATTTTATAGGAAAACTAATGTTTGGTCCTGAACTGGAGAAGGTTATCAGCCATGATATTGGGGGCAAGAGTCAGGTCACACCTATGTGTGCCTTCTTTCCATGGAAGATGCATGGTTTCAGTACCCCACCAGTTTGGGTACGATCCGAGGGCACCACTTGCCTCAGCAGTACAGGGGTCTCCTTCCCCAAAACCCAAGCAGGCTTTGATAGGCAAGAAAACAGCTCAGAAACCCAAGACCATTTCTGTGATATATCAGTGGGTCTTGCAGGTAATTTTGGAAGGGTAAATGTATTGATCTAAATTGAGGTTGTTTTTCTTAGATCAGTTTCCACTCTGCTAGACATGTAGGTGTTGACCTATGTTCCTTCTCAGGAATGCTTCACAAAATTTTATTCAAATATCTTTGCAGTTCCTTAAAAAAAAAAAGCCAAATTCTATCCTATTCTGGACTTGATGCTCCTCAACCTTTTTGTGCTGGCACCATAGTTCAAGATGGTCTTTGCAATCTTTCACTGCTATGTGTCCAGGGGAATTTCTAGCTTCCCTATACAGATGCTTGTCTGCACATCCGGATCATCAGCAATTCATTCATTTTCTAGTGTCCACTCCGAGGGGCTTCACAAAGAACATATGTAGCATGGTGGCTCACAGACATGCTCAGAGAATCTCTCGACTCCCTGCGTGATCAACAGTTTACTCAAGACCCCTTTAAAGGTAATCTTACGCACTCCGATTCAGGAGTGCATCTTCATTCTGATACCCTGCAAAGGAGGGTGTTTTTCCCAGAATACAAGATTCAGTGTTTGTCACTTCAGGTATCTCTGTCAATATCTTTGCCATCAGCTATGGATCTGAGTACTTGAAGGTACAGAGTTTACCTGGTCTCTGCTCTGGAGGCAGTTCTGTTTGTTCAATTCCAAATGCGGAATTGCAACTGGACATTCTCAGGAATTGGTCCATTCATCAGTCTCATCTGTCTCATTTCATGTCTTTGTTCATTTTGCTACCATGGGCCCTCTGATGGACCATGGTCTTTGGACCTGGGAGGAGAATCTTATGGCAATAAATTGTTATAGAACTTTGGTCATTTTGTCTTGTGCTGCATCATTGGTCAAGACCCCTTTAGGGGGCCACAGTACATATTCAGTCTGACAACACAATTGTGGTGGCTTAAAATAACCACAAAAGGGGGACTAGAAGTGTGACAGCCTGGGCCAAAGTCCAGAGGATTTTCTTGTGGGCCAAGGTTCACAATCTGGCCCCTCTCCATACTTCATATTCCAGGGGTAGAAAATATAGTGGCAGATTTTCACAGTTGCTAGCACCTGGATCCCAGGAATGGGGAGCTCAATCAGTGTGTTTTCAACTCGATTGTCCACCATTGGGTGCTGCCAACGGTGGATCTCATGACTTTTCATCTGAACCGCAAGGTTCTACAGTTCTGCTGTAGACCCAGAGATCCTTTGGCTCTTGTGATGGATGTAGTGACCATCCCCTTTACTTTTTCTATAGCGATACAGGGTGTTGAGGAAAGTCAAGATGGTGCTGGCTTATGCCATCCTGGTTGCTCTGTTCTGGCTCGGTTGGGAATGGTTTTCGGATCTTCTCAGTTTGTCCATGGCTGAGCCTTTTCATCTTCCTTTAAGTTTGGACCTTCTGACTCATGGCCCATTATGGCACCCTCAGGTGGAGAAGCTAGCTTTAATGAAATACACAAAGTAGTGGGTATGTGTGTGTGTGTGTGTGTATATATATATCTATATATATATATATATATATATATATATATAATCTCCTCACTAATCCAGGAGCACTACAAAAAAGTGTAAAATCACCAATAACCAAAAAGTCTCGGTCACCTCCATAAGAGTCCACTTATGCAGAAAAACAATAGAAAGAATTAGAAGTGATTTTAGTACACTTGGTGTACATGCTATTTTATAATTCAAAAATAATCCATTTCAAGTAAAAAGACCACTTGTCCAGTTACTGTAGGAAGTCCATTTTTGCCACTTCTGGTACCACCATGCGTCCAGCGTTCGCTGCGGCATGGGTTAACCAGGCCATTGTGGTCTGGACTGAACAACTCACCCTGGCTGGCCATCAGAGTGCTCCTACTTCGGATATGTTGCTCCTTCTTGCCAACATTTCTGAAGCCCAGCACTATGTTTCTGCTGCCTTATTTGATGACATCCGTTTGGTGGCTAGGGTTTCCACCATGTCTGTGGTTGCCAGACAAGCTCTTTGGCTCAATATCTGGTCTGCTGACACTGCTTCCAAGAAAGCCTTGCTTCGTCATTGGACACCCCAGCTGGAAGACTGCCCAGTCCGGGTCCAGTCTGACAATGCCACAGCCGTGGCTTACATCAACAAGCAGGGCCGAACAAGAAGTCTCGCCGCTTGGTAAGAAGTAAAGGCTATTTTGTCCTGGGCAGAAGAACACATTCCTGCCATATCCGCACTGCACATTCCTGGCGTAGACAACATCATGGCGGACTTCCTCAGTCAACACACAGTGGACAGCGACGAGTGGGAGCTGCACCCAGAGGTGTTCAACCTCATCGTTCAGAAGTGGGGTCTTCCTTGCATTGACCTGATGATGACAAGACACAACCGGAAGGTTCCGAGGTCCTGCTCTCGCTGGAGGGAGCCTCTAGCTCTAGTGGTGGATGCCATGTCCATTCCTTGGTTTTTTCCTCTGTCTTACAGCTTTCCTCCCCTCCCCATGTTGCACAGGGTGTTGCGGAAATTGAGACTAGAACACTGTCTAGTCATTCTGATTGCTCCATACTGGCCTCGCCAAGCTTTGTTTCCGGAGCTTCTGGATCTGTTAGTGGCGGAGCCGTTCCGGCTCCCTTGCCGTTACAGATCTTCTTCTATAGGGTTACCTGTGGAAGGAGGATGTTCATCATCTAGCTTTGACGGCTTGGAAATTGAATCCTCAGTACTGAGGAGGAAAGGTTTTTCTTCTGGTGTGGTGGCTACTATGCTTAGTGCCCGCAAACCTGTTTCTTCTAAGGCCTACCATCGTGTCTGGTCGACCTTTCTATCTTGGTGTGCTGATAGGGACCTGTCTCATGAATTTGATCTACCTACAGTCCTGGCCTTCTTGCAGGATGGTGTGGATAAGGGTCTCAGTCTGAGTTCTCTTAAGGTTCAGACTTCTGCTTTCTCTGTTTTCTTTTAGAGGCGCATTGCCATTCTTCCTGATGTCAAGGTTTTCTTTCAGTGCGTTTATCATACTCGTCCTGTCTTTAAGAATCCGGCTCCTCCGTGGGATCTTAACTTGGTTTTGGGCTTTCTTCAGTGCCCTCTCTTTGAGTATTTGGCTACCAATCCTCTACGCATGTTAACGTGGAAAATGGCCTTTCTCCTGCCGATCATCTCTGTTCACCATGTCGCGGAGTTGCATGCTCTGTCCTGTAAACCACCCCTTTTGGTGTGTTACAAGGACAAGGCGGTGCTTCGCACTTCTCAGGAGTTTCTCCCAAAGGTGGTTTCGGAGTTCCACACCAATCAGGGGATTGTGGTGCCTTATTTCTGCCCTGACCCCACCTCTGACAAGGAGAGGGATCTCCACTTGTTAGATGTGGTACGTTGTCTCAAGTTTTATGTACATCGCACTCAGTCTATCAGGCAATCTGCTACGCTGTTCGTCATTCCTGAGGGTCCCGGGGCAGGAAGACCTGCATCCAAGGTGACTATTGCGGCCTGGATGAAATCCACTATTCGTAAGGCTTACGAGCTCAGGAAGAAGCCTGTTCCCTTTCAGGTCACGGCTCATTCTACTAGATCTATTGGGGCTTCTTGGGCTTACAAGAATCAGGCCTCTGCTGATCAGTTGTGCAGGGCTGCCACTTGGTCGTCTGTGCACACTTTTTCGAAGCATTACCATGTTGATGTGCTGGCATCGGCTGACGCCAGCTTTGGGAGGAAGATCCTTGAGGCAGTCTTGCCTCTCTAGGATCTTCTTTGGTTCTTGGTGCTTCCTTCACTTTTGAGCCCTGTTGGCTCTAGTTCAGTGTGCTTTGTAACAGCTGGGGTGTTGTTACCCCTGTTCAGTGTCCATTGTTGTTGTGCTATCTCTGATCTGATGGTTCATATCTGCTCTGGTAACTTTGGGGGCCTTGCGCCTGGTCCTTGCCTTACTTCCCACCTCTGGAAAACTCAATGGTTGGACAGCCCAGAGTTACCAGTAACCTGTATTGGACGACAGAGAAAAGAGGATTTGGTCTTACCTGTTAAATACTTTTCTCTTAGTCCATACAGATTACTGGTCTCCCACCCTGTCAAGGAATCGTGCTTGGCTCTCCTGTGGCAGACCGTGGGGGTCCTTCAGGGTCATGCTCACAGGAGTCTTCTTTCCCTTCTACTAACTAGTCAATAGTTAGTGTCTAAAATCTTACTGGAGCTGGTTGGCTAGCTGCAGCCAAGGAGGGAAGGTAGGCTCCACCCCCTGCATACAATTCTAGAATTGTTCCTACCTACTTAAAGGGGTGGATTGCCTACCCAGAGTTACCAGCAACCCGTATGGACTAAGTAAGACTAAAATCCTTCTTTTTTCTTCTGGAGGGAGGAGACTTTATCTCATAGTTCATGTGTTCTTCATGGACTAAGAGAAAATGTTATTTTTTTTATTTATTTATATATTTGTACAAAGTGATAATTTTGAGGAAAAACAATTGTTTCTGGGCAGGGGGTTCTCTGTTTCAAGTGACCCCCTTTTCCTGCCTCACTTTTGTTTTTTTTGTTTTGGTTTTTTTTTCATTTGAGCCTTGCTATTTGTTAAAACTGAGCATGTTTGGTGAAGGTAAAGTGAAGTAGGGAGGGAGTTTCCACCTCCAGAGAGCATTTTAACCCCTTAAAGTGATAGTAATGTTTCACAAAAAAAGGAACTCTGATTAATAGTCATAGCATTTGGGCCATGGAGAGTGTTATTTCATTACTGTCAGAGTTGTTGTTCAAGAGTAACTGAATGCTAAAGTATCCCCCTCCTGCCCCTTTTACCTAGTGTAACACTGCTCACCTCAAATGTGGAATCTGGTCTCTTGACCAGACAGGTCACAGCAAGGGACATCCTGCCCCCCTTCGCAGGTTTTTTCTTATGCTCACTGAAGATTGTCCCTTTCTGTGACCAATCCAGACAAACTTGCTGCTCTGAGATGAGCAGTGTTACATCAGTAAAAGGGGCAGGAGTGGGATAGTTTAGCATTCAATTACTGTTGAACTACAGCGCTGACTGAATTGAAATAACACTCTCCACGACCCATATACTATGGAGATTAATGGTAGCTTTTTTTTTTTTTTTTTTTTTTAAACATTACTATCCCTTTAAGCACAAGACAGACTAGTCTAGTAATTTTTTTTTACCCCAGAGGAGCAGAGCAATTTTGGCCTTTTTAGGATGTGTATGTTCAATCATATTTCCCCTTTAGTATATCCACATAAATATAACATTCTTAAAGGATAAGTATGTCTTTCTTTTGATGCTATATTTATGTGTATAATCCATATTAAGCAGGGAAATACATTGAAAAAATCAACAGTTTTTTAAGGTTTCCTGTGACTGAAAAAGGTATTAAAGGGATATTCATACCTCCTAAATGTCCCTTTTAAGGGGGGTAGTGTCCCTCTGACACACAAATCCCCATGTTCATCTTTCCCTCCCTGGTATCCCATTTTTTAGAGATCATACTTTGTGGTGTGTATACAAGTGTATTACATTGTTCCACAGCAATAAAACTCACACAAATGTTTGTTGACGCTTCAATAAATGTATTTCTAATTAGTCTGTGTAGATAAAATACTTTGGTCTTGCTCCAAATCATTTATTTGGTTACACAAAGCGTTGTCAATAGGCTATTAAGTGACCTACACCTAATCCTGCCCCCAGTAACAGTAATTTAAATAATATTGTCCCCATCTTTGGCCATTTAGATTTACTTTAGCTCTATTCTCTGCTTCTCTCTCCCTCACTAAATAGTGACAAAGGCAGTGTACAGTATGAATTGCCTTTTCATTGGCTCAGCCGGTACACATGATCGATGTAGCAGCGATCACGTGTACTGGCTCACCAAGAGAAGGCTGAAACTGCCTGCTCCTGTACTACAGTCATTTTACCCATGACATACCAGGACTAGTATTCAGTCCTTAAAGGACCGAATAATGTTACGGTCCTGGCACTTCCCTGGACGTTAAGGGTTTAAGGAAGAGTGTCCTGGCAGGAGGACACTTTACCCTTAATGGTTCATGTGTTCCACAAGGACTAAGAAAAGTATTTATTGTTAAATACTCAAAAATCCCCTTCTAATATGCAAACATAAAATTACAAACCGCATGTGTTAACAGTCACACAACTGCATTCTCTATACTGAATGTTACAAATGTTATTATTTAGACTATAATATAGTCTACCCACTTTACTACTTCTGAGACCATCACTTTGACAAATAATTTAGAGTCTTAGGAAAGATTGATGGGAGATGGAATTTTAACATCAAATATCTTTTGTAGATGTGCACTATAATAGTGTCTTTCATTATCAAACACTAAAGGAACACTGACTGCCAGAGTAGGGAGCAGAGCATTATTCTCTAATCAAGCATGCTTTGTTCTTGATCGATCAAAGTAACTTTAAACTGTGGCGCCTATCCTGTTCATATACAAAAATACACAATCTTCTAAGATGCAAAATGTACTGCAAGAATGGGACCATCGACCAACAAACTGTAAATGGACTATGTCTTCCCTAAAATCTCTATGGCAAATAAAAAAATTGGTTCAGTAGACTTTTCTGTAGCCCCAGATATATATATATATATATATATATATATATATATATATATATATATATATATATATATATATATATATATATATATATATATATATAATTTTTTTTTTTTTTTTTGATTTTCACTTTTATTCATCAATCCATTTGAAAGTTAGTGATTACAAAATCAGCATTTTGCATTGAAGGGCCATTAGAAGTTTAGCTGTAGCTAGTGTTTGTGTGTGTATTCTGCAGGAGTCCTATGAGTAGAAAATACGTGATGTTCCAGGACCTTCACTGGACCTGTAGGCAAGGACAGCAGTGACGATCCTGACACATTATTAAGGGGTTAAAATGCACCATCGACACTGTTCCAGCACAAGTTCTTAGTGCCTAGTACTTTAATAGAGAGTTGCATGTTTCCTTTTGTCCTATCAAGCCAAAGGATGTTAGAAGCTCTGAGCAAGAACAGAAGCAAGGTTGCCTTTTCTGCTGCGAGTAACCGGTCAAGAGCATCAAATTTTAGCTCTATAGTGCCATTATAGAGGGGACATTTCTACATACATATTAGACTAATCCATCGTAAAAGGGTGGTCCAGTTCCAAAATGATGGGCAAGTCCCCTCTGTACAGGAAATACAAGCTAATTCCAGTTGTACGTTTTGGCCTCTTCAGTGTTTCAACCTCATCAGTGAGGTGCAGCTGGTTTCCCTAAGCACTGAGTGTAAGGGTCCATGTCTGGATTACCCTTAGGGAGAGACCATAAGAGTGTTTAAAAACAAGCCAAATGATGGGAGAGGCTCTGAGCACGAACAGAAGTGATGATGCCTGTTCTATGGCTAGTCACCGCTCAAGAACATCACATTTTAGATCTCCATAACAGTAACGGATAATCCAGACGTGTACTCCTTGCTCGCTTTTGGGTGGGATTAGTCTGATATGCAAGTGGAAATTTCTCCTCTGTTATGGCTGGCACTAGAGATCGAAAATGTAATGCTCATGAGTGGTGACTAGCTGCAGAACAGGGCAGCATTGCTTTTTTTTTGTGCTCAGAGCCTCTAACATCTTTTGGCTTGTCTTATTGTCATATCACTTTTGACCTCTGCATGTCTGAGGTTCACTTTTTTGCTGCCTTTGAGCTGTTCCAAGGCTCTTCTTTGGGATTGCTCCTTACCACTTCACACAAGCTGCTTTCAGAGATTGCATCTTTCTCCCCACCTCTTTCTCCATGCTCTGGTATTCCTTGGTTCATACACAGCTCCCTGCTCCACCACTGTTGTCAGCTGTTGCTAGAGAAGCCTTTCAGCCTTGTTCAGACTCTTCTGGATATCACTGATATTGCTGCCTTTCTGTGAAAACTCATACATTGCCTATTCTTGACATCTAGTTGCCATTCCTTTATTGGCCTCTGTTTAGTACCAAGTCTCTGCATTCTAGCTACACATCTTTCCAGTGTGCTTTACAGTTATCCAGAACCAGAAATGTATTTTGAGAATTGATTCCTTCTCCATCACTGACATCTAGTGGCTGTTCCCTGTTACTGGACTTTGTTTCATACATTATTCCAGAGGCAGGTCTGCTGGACCATACTTATTTGACTGCAGGTGACACGTTTATGTACAGGTACGGCCTCAACGAAACCGTAGTATCACTGACACATCCCACAGTCCTCACTCTCAATCTTCACACCTCAGCATAATTGGGTAGTTGGTATAATACACATGGCACATACCACATACCCTGCTTTCAGGAGTCATACACCCCAGGTTGTGACAATAAATTAAGAAAACCACTCACAGGTATTTTGAAGTCATTTATTTTAGGATATTTTGCATAGACATTTTGGTAGTCACTTGCTAGCTTTTATCAAGTTAAGAGAGTATTGAAAGAAATCTGTTTAAATAACTTTTTGAAAAAATTATAATCATATGTATTGATAGATTTTGTGCTGTTATCTTCTCATTCTCTCTTTCCGCCCCTTAACTGCTCTGTCCCCCTATCCTCTCTCTCCTCCATCCCTTCTCTTTCTGTACCATCATCTTCTCTGACCCCTTATCCTCTCAACTCATACATCTCTGTCTCTCTAAACTCCCCCTTCCCTTCTTTACCTGTCCCCATCTTCTCTCTCTCTGCCGCCCAATTCCATTTCTTGGGTTCCAAAGTTACAGAAAAACTTACTGTTAACCCTTTGAAGTCTTGGGAGATGTCAAGTTTTTTATGCATTGAGTGCAGCTGACCTCTCTGAAGACATCAGGGCACTCAGAGAAATTCTTGGTTTTGGGGGGAAATGCGGGTTCTCCATTCTCCTGGTGTCCAGATTCAAATATGTTTCTGCCTCTTCACCTCCCTGTTGTCCCAGGCAACTCCCTTGCTAATCTAGATGCTGTTACAAACATCAAAAGCATGGAGAGGATGGAGATCATTACACACTGAGAATAAGGCAAAGATGGGCTAGTTAAAGCAGTTTTAAAGTTTTGTATATAAATATAGTGCCACCTTCTGGAAACACTTATGAACACTAGCTAAGGTGTCAAAATGCAAGTTACTCCTATTGCAAATGACTCCTTATTTGAGGCAGCTAGTTGTATAGTGTCAGTGGGTATGGCTAGTTAACCTTTACTTTGTACCTGTAAATATTATAATTTTTGCCGTGGCAGGTTCAGTTTGGTGCTATTGTGCCCCCCCGCCCCAATGTAAATTGTTGAATTCTTTGCCCAAGGATGTGTTAATGGCAGATACAATGCATTTAAGATAATATTAGACACATTTATTTCAAGAGGGAGCATACAGGGTTTTACTGTGTATTAGTAGGTAAAATAAGAAGTTCAGGTAAATAGACAACACTTGTTTGATAGTAGAAAGGCTTATATAAATTTGCATTTTTCTTGGTTTTGAGGAAAAGGTTGAACTTGATTTACTTGTCTTTTTTTACCTAATTTACTATTCTACTATGTAGCCCTTCTCTGAGCTCTGTCCAGAATATGTAGAGATGGGTCTCCAGTACTGTACACAATACTCTAGTTGCAGTCTAAACAGAGATCTGTAGAATGGAATGACCACCTCCCTCTTTCTGCTACTAATGCTTCTAGCTATACAACCCAGCACCCTGCTTGCATTCTCTGCTGTTTTGTTACATTTCCTGCCTACCTTTAAGTCATCAGAAATATTTACTTCAAAGTCTATCTCCTCTGCTTTCGCTGACAGTACAGAGCCATTGATACTATACTCTGCCTTTTGATTTTTATGTCCTAAGTGCATTATTTTATATTTCTCTATCGTCCAATATAGAACACCGGCACCATGGGGTTGAGATCCTCATTTGGAGGGCAGGACACATTCTCAAAAAAGACAGGGTCTTCTGGGTGGAGACTCCCCAGCTACCTCTGCAGCCCAAACCAGCACCACCTTCAGTTATTATGAGGTCTTCAAGGTGAAATAATGGCCAGAGCATTTCTCCTACTTTTAATTTAGTCATTAGATATGAGGCTGTTAAATTTCCCCCATTAGGAGGGTTACCACTACTGTAATTCCCCTAAAGTGGATTTACCAGTGTGCAGGTGCTGATGAGAGAATCTTGTATCCAAAGTTTTCACTCCTAGCAGAGTCTCTCTCTGGGGCTCTGCTTCCTTCACAATGGTAACCTGAAGATATGAAGATTGGTGAGTAACCCTTTGAGTGCCTTGGTCCACTTTGTTCCTACTTGTCCCAATCTCCATGCTTAGCCATGTCCACAGCCCTGCTTTTGTTGAATGCAGCGGGACTCAAGGATGAGGTGGATAAGATGATTGATTCTATCCTTAGGACTAATTTTGCAGCCACTGGGGCTGTGTTGAGGCCTATTTTGCCTCTGCCTGGCTTAACAGGGCTGTTACTGTTTAGGGTGAACAGATGATCGAAGCTGTTCATGCAGATACTTCCAATGAGGAATTGTTGGTCTTTTTGGCCAACATGAAGGATACCAACACTTATGTTTCAGAGGCCTTGTTTGAGTTGGTGTGACTGTCTGCTAAAGCCTTGGCCTTCTCTGTTACTTTACAACATTCTTTGTGGATTAAGATTTGTTCTGCAGACCAATCTTCCAAGAATTCACTGGTTTCCTTACCATTTCAGGGCAAGCCCCTGTTTGGAGCTGAGCTGAAGCAGATTAATAGCAATGCTACTGGGGAAAGAGCACCTTGTTGCCTCAGATGCCCACCAACCACCCTACTATGGTGAGGAGACTGCCAGATGCCAAGGTGTTCATTCAGGGAGTTCGCTCATGCTTTCTCTGCTTGCAAGGCTTCTGCCCTCCAAAGGAGGATCTCAACCCCATGGTAACTGTGTTCCATATGGACTAAGAAAAAAGGATTTAACCGGTAAGACTAAAATCCTATTTTACCAGGGTTAAACTGCAGCTGCCACTCTTTTGTCCATTCTTCTAATTTACCGAAATCATTTGCCATTTAATTTGTCCCCTAGGAATGTCTACCCTGTTGCAGATCTTTGTATCATCTGCAAAAACCTTTTGCAATCTCACTAATAAAAATATGAAAATGAATGGGGCCCTGTACAAATCCCTGTGGTACCCCATTAGTAACACTTCCTTCCACTGAATACTCTCCATTAACTACAGCCCTCTGTCTCCTGTCACACAGTCACCGCCTATCACGGTGCCTGTGATTGCTGCCTTTATCTGTCGGTTACCTGTAGGGGGCCCTCCATTGGCTGCTTGCTGTCAGCCCGCCCTGCAGTGCCTATTTAAACTGAGCCTAGGCACCCTTTGGGTGCCCTTTCGTGTTGTCTCTATGCTGTTTGCACCTGCATTGAGTTCCTGAGCTTCCTGGGTCATTTCCCTGTTCCTGCTTGTCGGTGGTCATCTGGTTCCTGCTTTCTAGTCGTCTGATTCCTGCATCCGTTCCTGATCCGGTTGGGGTTGCTGTTCCTGCTGGTGCTTCCTGCTGCCGTTCCACCGTCCGCTGACCTGTTCCTCTCCATCCTCGGCTGGGTTCCTGAGTTGTATCGTCTACTGGGTGCCTGTTTCCTCCTGTGGTCCTGGTGACATTTTTACTCACTTGCTGGTTATCCCTGTACACGGGTACTGGTTCGCTCCACCATAACCGGCTGCTGTTGCACCGGTAGAGTCTTGGGTTATCCCAGTACACAGGTACTGGTTCGCTCCACCGTAACCGGCTGCTGTTGCACCGGTAGAGTCTTGGGTTACTCCAGTACGCGTGTACTGGTTTGCTCCATTATGACCGGCTGTTGAGGCACCGGTAGAGTCTTGGGTTATTCCGGTACGCTTGTACTGGTTCGCTCCATTATACGGGCTGCTGAGGCACCGGCAGAGTCTTTAGGTTATCCCGGTACGCGGGTACTGGTTCACTCCATTATAACCGGCTGCTGAGGCACAGATAGTCATTGGTTATTCCGGTACGCGTGTACTGGTTCGCTCCACTTAACCGGCTGCTGATGCACCGGTAGAGTCATTTGGTCATCCCAGTACGCGGATACTGGTTCGCTCCACGATAACCGGTTGCTGTAGCACCGGTAATGTCTTTTGGTTATTCCAGTACGCGGGTACTGGTTCGCTCCATTATACCCGGCTGCTGATGCACCAGTAGTATCCTTGGTTATTCCAGTATGCGGGTACTGATTTGCTCCACTTAACCGGTTGCCTTGCACCGGTAGAGTTATTTGGTTACCCCAGTACGCGGGTACTGGTTCGCTCCTCATAACCGGTTGCTGTGCTCCTGTAGAGACTGGTTATCCCAGTACGTGGGTACTGGTATGCTCCACATTATCCAGAGGCTGTTCAGTCCTAGACAGCCCCGCAGACTGGAAGGTTTTCCCCAGTACGCGGGTACTGGTTTGCTCCCTGTATAAACTGGTTGCTAGCTGCAAGATCTGTCAGCACCGGTTGTGGCTGAGGTTAGACTGCTCGTATTTGATCAGTTTCTGTATGAATGGCAGTCTATTCCATTCTGTGTATCCTATGGGCCTCACTCTGTCATCTTAGGTGACTGGTCTCTCCACCTAGCCAGTCACCAAGGCCACCAGTGCTGCAACATTTTAGGCTGCCCTGCCCTGTATATTGGTAAGGCCGGAAGAACCTAGTCCTCCTCGTTGGGTTGCCTTACCCGGTATTGGCAGGGCCAGTAAAGCCTTATTAGTCTCAGTCTCCTGGCTGCCTTGCACGGTATATTGGCAAGCCCGGTAGAGCCTTCACTTACATGGTACCAGTCTCCAGGCTGCCTTGCCCCGGTATATTGGCAAGGCCGGTAGAGCCTTCTCTTCGTTGCACTGTCTTCAGGCTGCCCTGCCCGGTATATTGGTAAGGCCGGTAGAACCTTGTTCATCTTGTGCCACCTAAGGTTGCCTTACCGGGTATTGGCAGGGCCGGTAGAGCCTGTATCTATTTCTTGTACCAGTACTATGCTACTATGTAAATTCGCTATATATATATATATATATTGTATGTGTATGCTACCCAATAGGGTTTTCTTTAACTTTTCAATAAAGTTGTGTTTTTACCTAACTGTGTCTGAGAGTCGTAACAAACCGTGACACCGCCTTATCCATTCAACTACTTTTTTATTTCAAGACCCAAACACTGTAATTTTTTTAATGTCTTCTATGAGGGGCAGTGTTAAATGCCTTACTGAAATCTAGATAAGCTATAGCTCCTGTTCCCCCGGGTCTACATTTTTAGTTTCCAGTCAAAAAGTCTTGGAGGTTAGTTTCTCAAAATCTCCCTACAGTAAATCTGTGCTGTTGAGGATCTTGCAAGGCATTTAAATTCAGATATTTAACAATTATTTCCTTTAACTTGGTTTTGTCACACTGCTTGGAAGTTGTGGACAGCCCAACTCTCCTAATTTGATGCCTAGCATTGAAATATCTGGCACTTTCTCTGCCTCACTACCTGATTATCTTGTGCATAACTTATTACTTCAGTATTTATTATCCTGATTGATTCCAAGTTAATGATTCTTGGCTTGTTTTTTATTTCACTTCT
Organism: Rhinophrynus dorsalis; assembly: GCA_037306005.1. Classification (NCBI taxonomy): domain Eukaryota; kingdom Metazoa; phylum Chordata; class Amphibia; order Anura; family Rhinophrynidae; genus Rhinophrynus; species Rhinophrynus dorsalis. The sequence continues at coordinate 406,860,653 of CM074718.1, read as the reverse complement.
GCCTCTTCTCTCATGGTTTATCCCCTGGATATAGATCCAGCTCCAGTTCCTGACTCTCCCTCTGCTGGGTGATCCCCTGATTTGACTCTGGCTCCATATTTCGACTGTGTTCCAGTCCTTTCATAGTCTGCATCTTCCAGGACTGTAATGTACCATCTCATCAGGTCTGCCTTTGCACCTTCATCTTCTGACATGGGAGAGAGCTTTCCCCACTTACTTCTCTGGTGGCTAGTACAACACCGATTACTAGTCTTCGTCTGGCTGCCTCCTATTGCTGAGTTCAGTGCCTAGATCTTTGTACTGAGATTGGTACTCAGTATCTGAATACTATTGTTCAGAGCTCTTAATCATCACAGTCAAGCGAATACAGAGCACAGTTGTATAGTGTTCATCTGATCAGCAATTCCCAGCACCCTGAGAGTATAAAGTTGTACAGAGTTCTGCCTCGATTCAGTTGATGCTGGTTAAACAGCCAGTAGGGAAAAATTGGCTAATGGCCAGTTAGCAAAAAAGTGCTAGCGGAGCAATTCAATTGCCCTAATAGCTGAAACCACAACAGAAACTGACTTGTGGCCAAACATCCGTTTTGTGTGTTAAGTTCCCAAAAAGCTCACTAAATAGAGTGAATAAAGGGAACATTAAAGGAAAAGAGCTAGCGATCGGTGTCTGACACACTGTCAAGCACCGGCTGTAAGCTCAAACACAATCACCCTCCCAAACGCTAACCCTACACTACCCCTAAGAGTAAAGTGTAACAATACTACCCCTAACACTAGCCTAAAACCTAGATCTGTGTAACACTTATCTGTCATCCACTGTCTGTCTTCTTCTTCAATCTTTTCTCTTTAATCTTCTGTCTTCTTTCTTTTTATCTTTTTTCACATCTGTCCTGCAAAAATTTAGAAAAAAAAAATCAACAAAGATGTTTGTTAAAAAAAAAAAAAAAAAAAATGCCCAAGAAGATATGCCTGAATTCTGCCATTCCATTAAAAAAAAAAAAGTAATTCCTGTTTTGAAGAAAGAAAAGGCTTTCCAATGGTTAAATATTTTTCAGCTGCTGCCGCCTCTGCTGGTGGCAGCAGGAATGTATAGTACCACAGTCCCATCCATACCTTCCTGGCTTACGCACCTCACAGCCAATTTATAAGACTAAATTACTTACATCTCATCTAATTACGAGAATAAGAGGGTGAAACCACACTGAATTATTTAGAGTACTTGGATGTCTACTGAAAATTTAGAAACCCCCATTGCTTGTGGTGTGGTGCCCTATAGGTCTCCAGGCCTCTGTATGAAGATTTAGATAGAGGATTAGTGGAAATAAGATCTAAAATGTCAATTTAAGGGTGAAGTAATAGTTATGGGAGACTTTAATATGGTCTTTGTGGACTTTGCTGGTTGTTGCAAAACAGTAAGGATTAAGGGAAATTCTGTATTCCTTATGAAGGGCAGCATATCCTATCCTATATAATAAAAGGCCAGAAAGTTTGTCACAATGCAGTCATACGCAGTAGAGACTGCCCCTGTTCGGCCAGTCTGTACTGCGCATGACTGCATTGCGTGAGTGAGGCAGCACAATTGTGTGGAGCAGTGAGGTAACGGCAGTACACAGAGCAGGTCTGGGTAATGTTAACCCTTTGAGTGCCAGAGGGGTACGCAACAAATGGCACTCAAAGGGTTAAGAGGTCGGTCCTGCTCTGCGTACTGCCGTTAACTCACTGCTCCACGTCCCGTGCACACAGGCTTTTACACTAGTAACCAGATAATCAGCCAACTCCTAAGGAAGCAACACTGGAATTCTTGCAAATCGTGACAGCGTTTCAGGTGTATTTGTGGGGGACAGCTTAGGGTCCAATAATCACCAATCAATATTGTTTAATATACAAGTACAGGAGAAGTATAATTGCACTAAAACAAAAGATTTAGACTTTGATTTTAAAAGAGTGGCAACAATTAAATCATGCATTTTTAAATGGAGCACAACTCCACATCAGATGTGAAAAGGAAAAGGAAATTATCTGGTTCTCAAGAAAATTAGCTAGTGCTGTAAAAGATAAAGAAAAACAGTTTATCAGAAATGCAGGCAGACAGACTGCTGAATGAAGACCATAAATTATATAGGGATAAGCCAAGAGAAGCTAACGGCATAATCCTCTTTGCCAAGGCAGAACAGAATAGCCCAGTGAGTGAAAATGGGTGACAGTTTTCCCCCTCATCATTATTTAAAGAGATTTTTGATATTAATGGTTAAAGTTAAGGGTAAGGTACAGAAAAAGGTGAAGGCAATGGGGGAAAGGGTGGGAGGAGTAGATATATGTGCTTAGAGTGGATGATGATAATAATTAGGAGTACACAATACAGATACAGTGCAAACTATATCATGTCAGTTATAGAACAACACCCAGTCTAGCTGGTGATTTTGGTGGGGTGTGGTCAGGAAAAGATGATGTCTCAAAGAGGTCCGAATAAAATGAAGTCTGAAGAAATGTGTCTCTTTTGTGATGTGAAAGTAACAGGACTCCAGTAATTTTAATATCTACAACCCTCTGTATGCATTGTAAAATAAGAGGAGGAAAGGATGTCTTGTAGTGTTGTGGAATCTCAAGGCTTTGACTGTATTCAGGAAATGTAAAAATCTCTTATAATTGAAGAATTGAATGTGGAACAAAAGGAACACAGGATCCAGTAAGTTTGGATGGCCAGTGATAGTTTTGATAATATGGATAACAATTCAAGTACAATCATATACGAAGGCATTCAAATCAGATATGCAGAATAGTTACAATCTCTGATGGGCAACACCAACAGAGATCCATGTCATATGAGGATATGCCTTGTAAATAATGTTGAAGATCCTCTACTATCTAGCAAATTGTTTGGAATTGGTTTATTGTACCTTACTGTTACGGTTCTCAAGCAAGACAAGGAGTCAGACAGTATAGTTAAAATCACCTTAGGCAATAAGTGAATATACTATAAGTAGAGGGTGACTGGAGAGGCTAGCGACTCTATCAGAAATAGAAGCCTGCCGACGGGTCAACCACGTCTGCTGGAGACTAGGCTGAAGCCAACTGGTAGTCTCAGGGTAGTAGGTGGAACACACACAGAACCTACAGTCTCCCATAATGTAGCAACAAGGGAGACTACTGACTCACACCTGTAGTCAGTAAGGAAGAGCTCGTCTCCACTACGGATGGCAACAATGGAGGCTACTGACTCATACCTGCAGTCAGTAAGGAAGAGCTAGTCTCCAATAAGGATGGCAACAATGGAGACTATTGACTCACGCCTGTGGTAAGTAAGGTTGAAGTCTGCCAGAGCCCCAGGTCTGCACCAGGATGGATGTCTGTGGGGAATAGAGCCACACAGCGGAGTGAACAGACAGAGCCACAGTTCAACACCACCTAGGATAGTCAGACAATCCAGGTTCATACACGGTGTGGTTAGTCAGCCAGGGCCACAGGTCTGCAACAGATAGGATGTCCAATAATAGTAGGCTACACTGGGAGGATAGTTGGACAGAGCCCCAGGTCAGCACCAGGTTGGATAGTCAGGCAAGTCAGGATCATACAGAGAGCGGGTAGTCAGCCAGAGCCACAAGTCTGCACTAAATTGATGTCTAAAGCCAAAGGAGCGCACAGGAGAATGGTCGGACAGAGCCACAGGTCAGCACCAGAATATATAGTGAGACAAGCCAGTCATACACAGGATACAGGAGCAACATGAACTAGAACTGCACTGAACACAAATGTAAGGGTAATGATACACAGGCCCAGAGAGGTTTATAAAGGAGAAGGTGGGACCAATTAGGTCCCCCAGGCTGGGCCTATAACAGGTGTCCAGGCAAGTGCCTGATTCATGATGCCAGTATCAAAGAACCATACGCCACCAGGCCACAGGCAAAGAGGGACGCAGCTAGTGATGCCGGAGCATCAGTCCAGAACCCTTGCTCGTGGCCGAATGGCGCAGGCCGAGGCAAGGCACTGTGACACTTACAACTTATGAAAAAGTGCTGGGTGACTGTAAAGATTATTTTGCCATTCTGATGGTGAGACGTTTGCCTAGATCCTACTCCCACTGGGCTACATGTAAAGTAAGAAGCATATTTAGGTGCTTGGTGAGGAGGGAATAAACCAATTAAATAGATTTTCTGGAAGGAGACCACAGCAGATAACACATTTTAAAGTGGGTTAAAATCCTAAAGAGATAGTAGATGGTAGATAGATGAAAAGAAGTCTTGGAGTTGTATATAAACCCATGCCGATCAGGGACCTTAGCTCAAGGATTTCCCTAGGGCCTATTGAGGGGCTGGTCCAACATCTGAGATAACATTTGTAACATACGATTCTATGTTAGTGTTCTAGGAAGTATATCCCTGAAAAGGAAGACCAGGTGAAAAATCAGGGTTATTATCTGGATGAGGGGACCATACATAGATAGATGACATGTTTTACGTGTTGAAGAGCTTGCATGAATTGTCTGTATTTTTTTTCCACATATGTGTGAGTGTATTGTGGCAGAGCCAGGTCAGATGGGAATTAGGACGGTCAGTCTAGATTAGTTCTAGTTTAACCCATAGTTTTTTGTTGAGATTACTTTCCAGAACCAGTCTAACATTCTACAATTAGACTTGTTCGGTTTGGCTAATTTCAGAATTCAGACCTTCCGAAAGCCAAGGTCATCCCACAAAAAAAAATCAGAATCTGAAATGGACCTAGTCCATTTTGGTGTAAATTTCAGAAATTCGGACGGTGTTTTCAAGCCTGAAACCATTACAATGTTGCTACATGCTACTAAAAATAGACAGCAGGGCGCTTTCCCACATGATACTATTACAATGTTGCTACATGCTGCTAAAAATAGATCTCGTAAAACAGGCGCTTTACAGTTCATGCAAAGTGCAGATATTAACCACACAAGGACGCAAACAATTTTGGCATTTTTGCTATGTGTGTGTGTTCAACCATAATTCCCATCTTTCTCATTGAATGCACAAACACATATTATATACCACTTTTTAAAGGGCAGAAAGGGCTTTAATTTGATGTGACATATACATATATAAGTGTGTAGGGGTTTATAAAATACCCCTTCCTGTCTCATTAGAGATTTAATATTATTATTAATTTAGTTTAAAATGTTTTTATTTGTTTGATTTAAATTTTTTATTGAATATTGTACTTTTTTTTTTTTTTTTTTTTTTTTTTTTTAAATTCGGCCGAATAATTTTTGGCGAATTTCGTCCGAGTTGAACAGGTCCAGTCTGAAATTCGGATCCTCCGAATGGGAAAAAAAAAAATTTGTCCGAAATCTAATTTTATCGAAACTTTTTGCCTATTCTACAATCTTGTACTGTGTAAATGTATTTATCTGGGTATTGGAGGCTCAATCATCCTGATGCTTAGGGTCTAGGTAGAAAAGAAAAGGTTTAATCTTAGCTGCTGTATTTGCCCATACACATTTAAAAAAAGCATTGACCTTTGAGAGAAAAAAGTGTCTTGAGAATTAATATAGGAAGGGCTTGTAAAGTTTATGGATAACAGGGCATAATATTCACTCTAAGTATGCTGATCCTGCCAAACCTTGTAAAATTAGGGGCATTCCAGCTTAAAAGGCCTTGTTTGGTAGAAAGTATATGAAGTAAGTTGAAGCAGTATATTTGGGAAAGGTCTGCTGTGATCAACACACCCACATATTTAATGTGAGCTGAGTTTTTAAATTGAGAAACTAGCTGTTATGAGAGGTTAATATTAAGGGTTTCTGATTTTTTTAATGTAATTTTAAAATTGGAAATCTGGCTACATTTTATGAATTCGTTTGGTAGGGATGTGATGTCACATATAGTAAGAGATTATCTAAAAAAGATGCAACTTTAAATGTTATCACCCAAACCCTACTCAGGATATCAGGATTCGACCAGACCACCTCAGTCAGAGCCTCTATTAAATGTAAAACTACTGTTTTGTTCTGTTGAAAATGTTGAATGGGTGACAAATTTCTTTCCATATTAACTCTTTGGTTGCCAGCTTCGTAATATTCATAGGGTTGGCAAAATGGGCTTGCACAGCCAATCCCATTTCATTTATTTGGCTAGCTTTATAGAAGCTTCTCCCTGTGAATTCATATGCTGAAAGAAGCTTTAAACTGGGCCTGTGTGTAGGGAACAACTTTCCCTGCAATTCAAACTCAGTGTTTAACACTAAAATACCACTCCAGTTGCTACTGGAGCAATCATGTGGCTAGTAAGTAAGTTAAATCGCTGGATCATGTGGTCCAACAATTTAACCCCCTCTATAAACCTCCACTTCTACCCTCAGTTGGCACTTTACTGCAAAAAAGTAACTCACTGTCACCCCAGTTAACTGTGACCTTGGTACATCATGCCAACTATTCTCTGCTGTCACCTGGAGCCAACATTTTAGTTCTGGGTTCTGATTAATGATGACACACTGTCACTGTTCACCGAAGCCTAGTAATAAGTGGTAGGTCTTAGTTCTGGTTTCAGGGATCAGTGACAGGGTGTCGCTGTTGATCAGAGCCCAGAACAAAATTGCTGGTTCCAGCAGAGAACAGTATATCTAGAGTTTGCAAAGATATTTGATATTGTGCCACACAGAAGGCTAGATTATAAAATAAGGAAATTAGGTTTTGTGGATAACCTGTGCAACTTATTAGAAAATTTATTGAAAAATAGGGAGCAGTTTGTTGTTGTAAATTGAATATTCTCAAATACAGTTAAAGCTCAGAGTGGAATACCTCAGAGTTTTGTACTTGGATATTGGTATAGAAAGCAAAATTTCAGTAATTGCAGATGACACAATTATGCAAGGTAATAAACAGGATGTTTGCTCTCTAGAGAAGGATTTAAGCACATAGCATATGGGATAAACAAATAGAATATGATATTTAATGTAGGTCAATGTAAGGTTATGCAGTTGGGAAGTAAGAATAAACATGTTTCCTATGGACTTAATACAAGCATTCTATGAAACTAGTTGCTGAAGATAGATCATGGAGTACTTGTAAAATGAAAACTTGGTGATAGTGATCAGTGCCAAACAGCAGTAGCAAAGCAAACAAAATACTATCCCGCATAAAAGAGGGAATAGATTCACGAATGGACAGCATTTTTGTTTGCCATTATACAGGTAGTTAATAAGATCTCACTTGAAACATGCTTTTCAGTTTTGGGCCCCTGTTCTTTCTAAGGATATTCAATAAATAGAGTCCAAAAAAGAGCAACAGCATTATTTAAGGGAATGGATGAATTGAAATATGAGGGACATCTAGCCAGACTTGGTTTATTTACTCTGGAGAAAAGATGCCTAAGAGGGGATCTTGTTGCGCTGTACAAGTATATGCAAGGTTAACCCTTTGAGTGCCAGAGGGTACGCAGCGCATTGCAAAGCAATGCATTGCGTATCTCTCTGGAACTCAAAGGGTTGATCCAAGGATCTCCAAATGGAATTTTCATCCCAAGCCACTCCTTAACCCCTTAACGACTGACTGCGCAGGCACGCGGCGGTCACTAAAGGGTTTACTGAGCTTTTTTTTCGATTCCGGACTCCCTGAATGGCGTGCAGTCGCGGGGGGAGCCCGGAATTCCATGACAGTCATAGTACGTCATGGGTCGTTAACTCGGATCGACCCATGACATACTAGGACCGTCAAGGGTCGTTAAGGGGTTAAGTTTAGAACAAAAGCGGTTTCAATTAAGAAGAGGAAGGTTTGTTAAATTGTGGAATTCTTTGGCTAGTAATGTGGTGATAGCAGATAAAATGGATTTAAGATAAGATTAGGTATATTTCTAGCAGAATGGGACATACATGTGTTAGTAGATTAACAAGTAAATTCTGGTAAATACACACCCATCTTGGAGTAGGAAAGGATTACGTGGTACTTATTTTCTTGATATACCGTGGCAAAGGTTGAATTTTACCTAGTGTAAGCCATCTCTTCTCAGATGTGAATCTGGTTGTATGACAGTACAGATAACAGAAGGGGACAATTTTCTTTGTATGAAAACAATGAAAGCCCTTCCCCCCTTGACAAGTTTTTCAGCTTTTTCCCTTATCTTAATTGAAGATTGTCCCTCTCTGCAGTCTACCTGGGCATCTCCCTTCTGATCTGGTTGAACAGGGGGGGGGGATACTTTGTTTGTGAATATCTCTTAAACCATAAAGGTTTGAGAGATAAGACTTATATCATTCTTCATGTTTTTTTAATGCCTACAAAATAAAATAAAGTTAAAACGAAGTATTACTATCCCTTTAAGTGAGATCAAGGGAGCTTTGGGCAGATGGAGATGCCTCTTCTCAGCACCTCAAATACATAAAATAAGAATAGAGGGTAGATTTTGAAGAGATGGGACACCGGCAAGCAGCATTATCTCACTGCTGTCCTTTTTTTTTTCTCCCTTGTTATGCAATGTCTCACTGAATCTTACAAGCTATATTGATAATGGTGTTTTGGTTTTAAAGTAAAATGGAGGATGCATAAATAAAAATGGTCATGGTATTAATTATTTAGGAAATTATTAATGTGGCGTTTTGTATAGCACTATTTAACCCCTTGAGGTTTAAGTATATTAAGGGGAGTAATGATTTATTTAAACATTGTTTTATGTATGAGGAAGAAATGTTTTAAGTGGATTATGACGTACTGATTTGTTCAGTAGTATGAATATTATTGGCCTATCAATAATGGAAGTGAGATTAAAGGGGCACTGCATGGGTAGAGATGCTGCTATTCGTCGACTCATATAAATTAAATGTCCTGAGGCTCACTGGGTTGGGGGTGTTGGAGGGCAGGCACTTCTTCTGCAGGAACTAAGGGATGGGCGTCGCGGACATCTTGGAGGAGATGTACCTCTGAGTTTGTGCTGTCGGCCCTGTTCTCTGCCAGCATTGATGGGAGGCATTCCTTGGTGCCTTGAGTTGCCGGAGGGGACTGGCCTTGCGGACACCCAGGATTTTTCTTGTGGTCTCTGTGCAGCCCAATGCCTGCAGGGGATGTGGTTTTTTTTTCTTGGTTGCTCCTGGCTTGGTGGACTTGAGGATGGTGTGGCTGTGCGTATCTCTGGGTTGGTGGTATATTTAAGCTCGGTTTTGTTAGCATGGAGGCTCTGCTTTATATAGTTTTTTTTCCCTCTTCTTCTTTATTTGCCTCACAGTCCATCTGCCTTTATGGTTCCTGCAGCGGCAGCAGGGTGGAGTTGAGCAATCTGAAAATTGATCTTAACCTGATTTACTGTGTGGTGCGAATTATTTTTTTTTGGGGGGGAGACGGCAGTTAACGAAGGAAGTGGGAAATTGGAGCTATCGAAGGAAAATATTAAGGTATGACACTTAGGATTGTGTCATTGAATTCACAAGGATTAAATTCTCCACAGAAGAGAGGCAGGCTCTCTGTATAGTTTAATGGTTGAAAAAAATATAGATATTGCATATATTCAGGAGACACACTGGATAGACCTTCCGAGCAAATTGTGGAAGTAAAGTAAATTTCCGACAGTATATTGGGCAAATTTGGAGGGGAATCACAAAAAGAGGGGGGTAGCGATTATTGTTTCTAATAAACTGAAGTTTGAGCATATTTACGATGAGAGTGCTATTCATGGGAGATATTTGATAAGTGCTAAGATAAAAGATATAGTTTATACTTTCGTTAATTTATATGCTCCCAATCAAATGCCTATAAAATTTATCGAAAATCATAAAGAAAAAATAGATAAAATACAAAATGGGCTGTTTAATATTAGGAGGAGATTTCAACTGTATTATTGATCCGAGAATAGATAAAAGTTGTTTGAAGAGTTAGAGGGATAAATACCAAGATGGCTATAAGGCTTCAGAGATTCGGAATTTTCTGTATAAAAACATGCTGTTTGATTGTTGTAGATTAACAAGGCCAGATGAAAGGGATTATTCATTCTACTCTAACATATATCTAATGTGTTCACAAATTGATTATTTTCTGATGAGAATTCAATCTTTGCATAAAATTAAGAATGCGGGGATCGGTTTAATAACTTGGTCCGATCATGCACTGATTTTTCTGGAGATTGAAACAGATTACAAGTGTAGATCAATATGGAGGCTTAATGAGAATCTGTTGAGATCTGAAAAAAATAGTGATTGGCTAATGTCACAGGCAAAGAAAATTCTTGAAATAAGTTATAATGGTGAGGTCTCTGATATTATGTTATGGAGTTTGTTTAAGTGTGTGAATAGAGGTTTTCTTATCAAATTGGGTTCTATACAAAAAAAAAGGAGAGATGGGAAGATTTTTCAAAATTATACATAAGTTTGGCAAAAATAGAAAGAGACCATAAAATTCAACAGAATGATGAATTATGGCTGCAAATACAAGCAATCAGAGACGCAATTACAGAGAAATTATATGAGAAATCTAATAAAGCTATTTTATGTTTGCGCCAAAAATGGTATTATAACAATAATAGGATAGGGAAAGCTCTTACTAATAAGCTTAAGTACAAGCAATTAAGAAAAATATTGTAGGTAATAAAACAATCCTCACGCTAAAATATATTGCAAATGCGTTTTCAGATTATTATAAATCATTGTATAACTTAAGTAAGGAACATGTATTGGATCAGGATATTAGATCTTTCCTGAGTAAATTAAACTTGCCTAAGATAGATCAAGATAAATTGGAATATCTAAACCAGCCAATATCTTTGATAGAAGTTAAGGATGACATTAAAAATCTTAAGCCAGAGAAAGGTCCAGGTGGGTATACAGCTTTATTTTATAAAAAATTTGAAGCAATTGTTGGACCTTTGTTGGTGAGGATTTTTTCCCGGTTCTCGAAGCCGGAACAGTTGCCGGAAGAATATCTTCAGGCTGTCATTTTTCTGATTTTGAAGACCAGGAAGGCCCCCTTCGAGAATAACAAATTACAGACCAATTTATTTGATTAATTTGTAAACCTTTTTTCCAAAATATTGGCAGACTGGTTGAAGAACAATATACCAAGTCTGGTACATAGAGATCAGACCGAGTTCGTCAAGGGTAGGAGCGCATCGGATAATATACGTAAAGTTTTGAATCTCATTCATAAAGTAAATATTAGTCATATTAAATCAGTATTTTTGGCGGGAGGTTTAGGGACTATATTTTGATCATATATTCTAATACTAGTTCTAAAGTGGTAGGTCCAATGTTTGAGTCGGACTATTTTTCAATAGGATGTCCATTGGCACCGTTGTTATATATTCTAACTATGGAACCTTTAGAACTAATGATTAGGCAATCATTAGATATTTATGGTATAATATTGGGGGCACAAGATAATAAGATTACGTTGTATGCTGATGATGATCTTTTATCCTTGACGAACCCTAGACTGTCTATACAGGCTGTTTTGAATATAATTAATGTGTATAATGGATATTCAAATTATAAATTGAATCTGAATAAAACCTAGTCATTACATTTTTTTTGACTAGGGATGAAATAGAAGATCTTCAGATTCAATATAAATTTAATTGGAATAATACCATTTTGGGCTATTTAGGAGTTAAGATTACATCTAGCCTGCAAGCGATGATGGAAAGTAATTATGTAGCTCTGTTAGCTGAATTAAAAAAATATTTCACAAAATGGAAGGGACTCAAGCTTTCTTGGATGGGGAGGATAGAATGATAAGAGCATATGTAATTCCTAAAATATTATATTTGTTGAGGACTATTCCATTTAAAGTGGATATTAAAATATTGCGGCAGTATCAGAAAATTGCAGAATTTGTCTGGAGGGGTAAAAAAACCTAGAATAGCTTTAAAGGTTCTTAAGAAATCTGTATCTAAAGGAAGTTTGTCCTATCTAGACATACAAAGGATGCATGTATGATAACCCATTTTTTAGTATGGGACAAGTGGGATAAGGAGGTCCCTTTATGGTTAGAAATGGAGGAAACTGTTGCAGGATTACAGTTATATGATATATTTTGAGGTGTTAGTAAGCACATCACTCAAAACTAAGTTCAATAATTAAATTGGTATACGCCAAAACGCAAGGAGTAAAAAAGAAGTTTGATCTGCTGGAAAACTTACTGATATAATCTTCAATCCAGGTTGCTCGGAAGCTCTTAGGCAGTCTCCCTCTAGATAAGATGGGGACTAGTTAATAATATAATTAAGATTTATCACTCATCCTGGAAAATGTCTGTCTCCCCCATATATATGTATGTATGTGTGAATGTGTATATGAATATAAGAATATATGAAATGATAGGATGTTTTAATACTTTGCTGATTTGAATATGTATAAGGATAAGTTAATGAATGTTAGTTTAATGTACTTATGTCTTGTCTTTGTTTTTGTATTGAAAATGTATTTGAAATAAAGTAGAAACAGCGCAGATGAAAAAACAATATTGGGATTAGGCCCTAGTTCTTTTGCTAGAACTGGGTCTTGCATTAAAATTGGCCAGTGTTTTGAAGATATTGCTATAAAGTCTAGTCTCAGAAGAGATTAGTTTCTAGACTGAAAGATCTATTCAGCGATGCACAAATCGACCTACCGATCCCTGCCATAGCAAAGTGGGAAGACGATTTAGGTAACACCTTTAATGTAGGAAATTGATTTGATTCTTGGGTTATAGTAAAGAAAGCAGTTCACTCTGTTGGTTTTTATAAATTGCTTCACCGATGGTATCTTGTTCCATCTCGTTTGAGTAAATTTGCTATTGCAACTTCTAACAATTGTTGGAGATGTAATCGGGAAGCTGTAACACTATATCATGTCTGGTGGGATTGCAGTGACTTGAAGGATATTAAGTTGGAGATCACTTTCATCGGTTACTGGCTCTAACTTTATGCTGAAGCCTAAGATGTGGTTATTCCATTTTGACTTAACAGGATATAGCAAAAGTCTGAGGTATTTAATAATTAATATATTGTTAGCAACTAAAATCTGTATAGCTAGAAAGTGGAGAGAGATGGAACCTCCTAGTTGGTCGTAAGTATGTCTTCAGATTGGTTTTCAGGCAAGCATGGAAAAGTATTTATATACTTTACATGACACTTTACCAATGTATGAGGAAATCTGGCAGCCTTGGAATGAACATAAGATGGATAACAATCATTTGGTTTCACATTTTGAGAGCTTACCCCAATGGGACAGTACAACCCCCCTAGCAGAAAGTGAACTGACTAACAAGGGCTTCACGGGTGGAAGTTAAATGATAATGTTAACTGAGATAAACAGCAGTGTGTATGTTTGGTAATTAAGGTGAATGAAAGGGTGTGAGTATGGTTTACATTAAAATCTCTTTGGACATATGTTAAAAAAAAGTGCACATTTTTTGTTAAAGTAATTTTAGGCTAAATATGCACTTTTTAATCTTTGTTGGTATTGAATAAAAAAAACATTTTTTTTTATTGATGTTATGTACAAAAAAAAAATGGCCAGTGTTTGTGGAAGAACTTTCTAATTAGGGGAGCAGAACTATTATATGTGGTGACGAAGGCAGGGGGTCTGCTTACCTGATCCCTGCTTCAATCTATATATTTTAAAAGAGAATCCCTATTTGTGGTCCTAGACTCTGTAGACCCTGGTCTACTAATTCTTCACTATACTTTTTTTCCAGGAACTTTTCTTTTATAACTTGGGCCTCACTCTCAAAATCCGATACTCTTGAGCAGTTCCACAGAATACTTTGGAACTGGTCAAAAGTGATATTGTTAACCCACCTTTTATAATGGCCACTTTTGGTGTGTAGATAAACATTAAAGTCAACTTTCTTTCTAAAGTTCTTAGTCACAATAGATTTTTTTCTTTGCACTTTCTACCTTTTTTCTAGTTGTATGTTCAAGGGGATGGGAGATCCCAAGTAAGTGAGCTGCAGAGAAAGGATCTAAGATTACTCCAAATCTATCTAGAGAAACAGTAACAACAAGGATTTCCATTCGGGTTTCACTCCGTTTCATTTCATCTATCAAAATTGGACCATTTCATCTCAATCATCATCATTTGACAGAAGAAAAGTAATGTCATCCCTAATAGTTTTACCATGTCGTTCAGGAAGATATATAATATATACTGTATATAACCTCTTGAATGCTAGACAGGTCTCCAACGCATTGCTTTGCATTGATTAAAATTACTGAGGGAACCTTCTTTCATTAAAAATCCCCCCACGCCCCCAAAAATAAACCCCAAACATACGTGGTGTACAACTGGTTGGTTGAAATGGTAGAGGCAAAACCGGTAAATGAATATATCAACTCTATATCGTTCTAAGGATGAAATATATCTGAGCTTTGTAAATAGATAGGAAAATGTGTAAACTATATAGTCAAATTGGTACTTAATATAAAACTCTCTATCTATGAGTAAATAATGAATAGCAAGTTTTCTCTGGGACTGTAGAGATTAACCCTTTAAATGCCAGATGAGTACACAGCTTAAAGGTTTAAGAGAGCTGATTCATTATTTGGTTTAGTTTCCATTTATAACGTGTAGAAAAGGGTATATTGTTATTAAACAAAAAGACCACAGTGTCAGAGGTGCTCTAAAATGATTAAAGTCTGCAGTCCTTGGTAATTTCATTATGAAATTCTCAAATTGTTATTTTTCAGGGGAATAAAATGTCCTAACTAAGCCAGCAAGATCTCAATATGTTAAAAAAAGACTTCCGTTTAATTCATTACCCCTAGTGAATATTACCCCATTGGCATCTGCTCCATAATTTTCACAGTTTGACTTTTAAACTTGGCTCAAAAATCCAATTTACTTTAAGAAAGTGTTTTAGATTGTTATGGAGGAAAAAAACTTAAATCTTTATATTTTGCCAAGAGGATATCACATTTGTCATGAATCATAGCTAAACATTTATATGCACTCCTCATAACTGACATTTTTCCCTGAATTTTCTATTTATCAGAAATAGGTTAAAAGCCAGAATAATGTAGCATGTAAAGTAATCCCTGCAAGCCCTTTTAAGTAGATAGGAAATTCAATATATGCAATGGACAGCAAGTCTAGTGATTCAGATTTAAGGCATTAAGATTCTGATTAAGGCCCCTAATGGTAAATTCACATTGGAGTTATTATGAAGTAAATCAGCTACACCATAGGGGACAAATAAAAATTCATGTTACATTGGACTTCAGAAAAACTCTTTTTATTTGCTCCCTACTGTACTGTTGGTTTACTCCAGAATAACTACAGTTTTTATACATATGGGCCACGAGTTAGTAATGCCCAAAATAAAGTTTATTCAGTATGGTAGATTTTACAAAAACAAAGTATTTGTAGAAAGTCCAGAGAGGTATTTGGCGCTAAAGATTCCCCCCCCTCTTGTCAGCTATAAAGCTGACACAAGGAAATTTGAGTTGTGCAACTTGAGGCAGCTCTTCAGCAGAGAAGAAATAGCAATCTTTAAAAAGAACTACTTCATTGGAACGGTCTGCAAAGTGTGCTTGCAAACCAGACACACTTTGTAGACCGTTCCAGTGAAGTAATTATTTTTAAAGATCACTATTCGGCTCTGCTGAAGAGCCGCCAGCTTGTCCCAGGACCGGGATCTCCTGCTATCAGCAGAGTGCTGACGTCAGAAGAAGGGGAGGGAGGGGGGAACTTTAGATGCGAGTACCTCTCAAACTATAACGTTTTGAGAGACAGGACTTTCTCCAAATACTTTATTTTTGTAAAATCTACCATACTGAATAAACTTTATTTCAGGCATTACTAACCCTTTAATTGGAGCAATTCTGAAACAACCAACTTCGCCATTGATTTAAATGGGGTTTTAACACCTCAGATGCTAACCTGAATACCAAACCAACTGCAAAATAAGGAAGAAATAACTCAATTACATTGATGTAAATGGAGCTTTCACCCTCTTGTATGTCAGATAGATTTTCAATGCACTGTTTCACAACGTACTGGAGACCTATCTAGTATTAAAGGGGTCAAAAGCCAAATGACACATGAAATGCTATAGAGATATTCTATATATTGTGAAGCAATGTAATGGAGACCTCTCTAGCATTCAAGGGGTTAAATCATTATCTAAATCAATGTCAATTTTGGTGTCCTATGGCACATTTGGTTTGTCCCTAAAATGTTCCATGTTTATATGTGCATATGGCCCACAGAATTTTTGTAATGCTAAAAAATGTGTTCATAGCAATAAAATTAATTGCCTTTTTTCTGATAGCGGTAGACTTCAAATTCATGTTTTGTTTTGTTTTTATAATGCAGAATGCCATGCTAACCCTGCATAACTAGGGTTATGCACTAAACAGTGATAAAAAGGAGATGATTTCTCCAGTGATATCACTTCTCCAAGTCCTATGTTATTGTATAGAGCCTATGCACTAAGATATCTAAAGGTGGAGAAATCGTAGTGCATAAGCTCCATAGAATAACAGAAAATGGAGAAGTGATATTATTGTAGAAGTCATCTGCAGTTCATCACCTTCCTATCACACCTTAGTGCATCTCCCCCAATGTATTCTTCAGATATTTTTGCCCTCTGCATGCCATTATTCTGGGCATGTTTGTTCTGTTTAGATATGGCTGCAACTAGTGTTAAGTAGACATGGGCAAGTTTTGAGGTACTTGAGGGGCAGTAATACTTAAAACCAACTTCTAATGTGAAAAGATGAATTGTAACATTCACATAGGAAAATGTTTTCATACCCTTAAAGGTGCAGGTCCTCTAAGACAAACTTGATATATGTACAGTAGTATGATCATGGAAGACAACATAAGGCCTTTGGTTTTTGCTGTCTTTACTTATTCACATAACAAATATCAGAAATTGTTTAATAAGCTTATTTTGTTGATGGCAATGGGGAGAGTTCTGTCTCTCAATTTTTTTCATTTACGAAGTCAGCTTCTTAAAGTAGACTTGTCACTTTGAATGTTTTTTGCATATTTGAAAAGATAATTCATAACTGCTATGTTTCATGTTTGCCGCAAGTCCAGCAGATGTACAGTATAATTTAGGAGAGATTCACACAGTTTAGCACATAGTTTAATTAGCATATGGGATCACTGAAAAACTTCATCAGCATATGAAACTGCACTGAAAAGCTTTATTAGTATATGAAGCTGTACAGAATGCTTAATTAGTATACATTAGCCTGCGGTACCAAGTGTGAATATCTCCTATACATTTGCTTCTTTTGGCACACATGACATATAGGCAGTTCTTAATGACTTTTTCAGATATGGAAACTTGAGTTAAGGTGATAAGTCCACACAACTGCTCTCAGCTCAGTTCCACCCACCCACACCACAGTCGCAGGGCTTTCTTCATTGTACAAAAATGTGCAGTTTATTAAATAAACATTTTGGCCCTGCCATGGGTTTTTAGCAAGATTTACAGAACATGTGCAAAATGAACCCTTGTATACCCTTAAAGTGCAAAAACAAAATGGAGGTCAGTGATGTCACTTGTAGTGGAAAGGGAAGTTACAGAATGTAAAAATATGTAATTAGTGTAATGATAATGAACACCTAGAAACGCTGAATACCTTTTAAGGGAAACTGATTAACAAACACAATAATATAGGGGTGAATATTTATGTAAACACCTGTGTCGAATGTGCATTCACATGTGATCCAAGGTACCAGCATGACTGTAATATGAGGGTGCATCGCAACGCTGTATAAAACAAACTTCACCAATTAAACACAGGATGCAATCCTCTATGAGATGACTAATAATGCTAATGCCCAAAACCATCAGCTCAAAGAGCATTTTCATTGTCCGTATCACTCTTGCCTAAGGGTTAGGCTGGAACAATGAAAACATCATCATGGAAACCAGAATGCTAGATGTACAGATTTTAAAGGAACAGTGCTCTGAATGAGTTGTCAAAGCCACTTACGACATCATTTTGACCTGGGGAGAAGCACCTACCCATGTCCAACTCACCAAGGCAACAGTAAAATAACTAAGAAGACCAAAAAAAAGAAGTTACAAAAGACTTACAGATAAGGTAGACAGAGAAAAGCATCATAAGACATACTGACAGTGGCTGGTATATCTGCCCCCATGTGACTGAATTAAATGGGAAGACCTACTAATAACTTAAAGATTTTAAAGAATGGCAAAATGAAGTGCTCTAGCCAGTCTACATAAGATGGGGCAGAAATTAAGGTCAGGAAAAAAACATGCTAAAATAAAAAATAGGGATCTAATGGAGATATGGAAAACATTAATCCCCTGATGAAATTAGTCACTGAGAGGTACATGTAGAAGAGAGTTCATAAGACCAGGTGCTGAATGAAGAGGTTGATAAAATGATCTAACCCCAAAAGTATCTGGGCTTAACTATGCAATAAGAATATCTTAATCCTGAGCAATGAGACTAAATGAAGAAAGTGTAAAAATGAAAACAACAACTTTTGTTTCCTATATCACCATTTTCTAGAGCATTCCTAGCATTCCAGTATTGGGGTAGAAACCCAAATGACACTTCTCTGAATTTGGAATTTTGTGTGCTTTTCAGAAATATATATCTTTATGGTGGTAGTTTGTGTTTCTGTCTATCTAGTATTTCTATAACTGGTACAAGTAGGTGAAAACATTTTCGGATTGTTTTCTGGAAACAGTCATAGACAGAATTGTGCTAACAGATCTTTTTTTTATCTCATGCAAAACAATTTTGGTATTTAAATTTAGAAATGGTACCAAATTAAATCTTATGCCATCCTGAAAAGTAAAATAAAAAATGTATACTTTACATGGATACATTCAAAATTAAAAACAGATAACCTGGTTAAAAAGGTAGACAGACAAAATGTAAAAGATTTATTGGGCATGAACATGTAAAATGTCCTTGGTCTTTAAGGAGGTACCTTTATCTGTTCAAGGTTTGCAGTATCATTTAGGAACATTAGGGTAAGGTCCCCATAAGTATTTGGGCAGTGACACAAGTTTTGTTGTTTGTGAAGTATCAAAGCCAGAAAAAATAGGTTATCATGAGGCTGCAAAATCTGAATAAATTGATCAGAGACATAGACAAAACATTAGGGGTGTCAAAATCAACTGTGTGTTACATTGTTAAAAAGTAAATAGCAAACAATCTGGTAGATCATGGAAGACCAGTGTAATGGATAATAGAAGAATGCTTGCAACTGTGAAGAACCCCCCCCCCCCCCATTTCAACTGTTGAACAAATCAAGAACACTCTCCAGGATTTAAAGGGATAGTATTACTTCAAAATTACTATCCCTCATATTGTAGCCCTTAATAAACTGAGTTAAATGACACCAGCGGCATCTCTCAAACCTTTATGGTTTAAGAGATAGCCGCTTTCAAAGTTTCCTCTCCCCTGTTGTCAGCGTTCTGCTGCCAGCAGGGGAATCCGGTCTCTGAATCAAGAGGAAGCTCTTCAGCAGAGCCGATATCTCATTATGGAAGGAAAAATGATTAATTGAAACAGTCTTCTACATATGCTTGGTAACCAAGGACATGTAGAAGACTGTTTCAATGAATCATTTTTCCTTCCATAACGAGATATCAGCTCTGTTTAAGAGCCTCCGCCTGTCCCGGGACCGGATTCCCCTGCTGGCAGCAGAACGCTGACAGCAGGGGAGAGAAAACTTTGAAAGTGGCTATCTCTTAAACCACAAAGGTTTGAGAGATGCCGCTGGTGTCATTTAACTCAGTTTATTAAGGGCTACAATATGAGGGATAGTAATTTTGAAGTAATACTATCCCTTTAAGCATAGAAGTGAGTACAGTAAAGAGAAAGCTATACCAGCATAGCCCCAGGTGGTTTACCACAAGATGCAAACCTCTGGTAAGCCTCAAAAACAGAAAGGCCATGTTACAGTTTGCTAAAAATTACATAAAAGTCCTGTAAAGTTCTGGAACAAATTCTTATAGACAGATGAAAAGAAGGGTTCACTATCAAAATGTCGCTCACTATTGGGCGACCAACTCATTTGCAAGCAAATGTAAAACAGCTGGTACTCCCGCTCTCCTTCCCCTAAGTGTCCACTTATATGACAAAGGGTGAAGCATCAGAACTAACTTCCAACAACAGCCTACAACTAAGCCAAAGGGCTAAGTGTTTGTTGCATGTGTTATTGCGTGGGCGTGGAGGGCCTGCCACATGGTATGTTTTCCTTTACAACATACAGAGCTTTTAATACACTTACCATTGTTCTTGCTGATGGCCACTTATCTTAAGAAGTGGCCAGGCAGCATTATTTTCCTGATGGGGAAGGGATCCGAGTTGGCCTCTGCCTGATTTAGACCCCTCCATCTTTTATTCAGATTGAAGTCCTTAGCCTAAAGACATCTTCTTATCATGAGTTTTTGTGGCCCACAGATAACAACTTGACACGTCATGTGTATTCTATTGACTCTCTTGCTCTGTGCAATAACACATGCAGCTCACACTTTGCCCTCTGACTTAGTTGTAAGCTGTTGTAGTAGGTAAGGTCCGATGCTTCACCCTCTAATTGTCATACATAAATGTACACTAAGGGGAAGGAGGGTGGGAGTACCAGGTGGTTTAAATTGTTTGCAAATGAACAATGCATAAGCCCATGATGAGGTTCTCATGTCACCCTTTTCATGCCGGGGACATTTTTAATGTGCCGTTTTGTTAGTCGCCCAATAGTGGGTGACATTTCAGATGGATACAAAGAAGAAGAATAAATACCAGAGTGAGGAACAAAAGAGGAAAGTATGGTGAAAGAAAGGAACTGCACCTCATCTGTGAAACATGGGGGAGGTAGTGTTATATCTTGGCCATGTATGACTGCCACTGGATCTGGCCCACTTGTCTTATTTGATGTTATGACTTCTGATGGCAGCAGAAGGATGAATTCTGAAATGTGCTGAAAAATCTTACCTGCTCAGATACATCCAAATACCTCAAAATTAAGGGCACTTTACCTTGCAGCAGGAAATTACGCCAAGCATACTGTGAAAGCAACCAATGAATTCTTGGACGGCCAAGCCAACAACATGACCTGGATCCAACTGAGCATGAATATTACTTGCTGAAGACAGGAATGAAGGGAAAAATGCCCCAAAACAAACAGGGCCTGAAGATGGCTGCAGTACAGGCCTGGAAGAGCATCAGTGAGAAAGATATCCAGTGTCTGGTGATATCTATGGGTCACAGACTTCAGACAGTCATCGAACGCAAAAGAACTGCCAAAAAGTACTAAATATGACAACTTTGCTTAAGATTGTTATTTGTCCAATTACTTTTGGTCCCCTAAAATGGAAGGACTATGTATAAAAGGGGCTGCAATTCCTACACAGTTCACAGTTTATGGATGTAAATACCCTCAAATTAAAGGGATAGTAATGTTTCACAAAACCAGCAGCTCCAATTAATCTTCAAAATATTTGAACCATTGAGAGTGTAATTTCAATACCTAGTGTAAGCCACCTCCACTCAGATATGGAATTTGGTCTTGAGATCAGACAGCTCACAGCAAGGGAAAATCTTGTTACTGTGAGCATAAGGAAATCCCTGCCCCTCTTGACAGGTTTTTCAGTTTTTCCCTTATCCTAATTAAAGATTGTCACTCTCTGAGATTCATCCAGACAGTCTTGCTGCTCTGAGGTGAACAGTATTACATCAGTAAAAGGGGCAAGAGGAGGATACTGTATCATTCAATTACTCTTGAACTACAACTCAGTATTGAAATAACACTTTCCATGGTCCAAATGCTATGACAATTAATTGAGCTGCTTTTATTGTGAAACATTACTATGCCTTTAAAGTTGAAAGTCTGTACTTTATCCTTTTTGGCATTGTTTCATTTCAAATCCCATGTCCTGGACTATACAGCCAAAGTAACAAAGCTTGTCTCACTGTCCAAATACTTATGGACTGAATTGTATTCCAGGATTTGTAATCTGATCCAGGCCAGAGTTTACCTAATGGGTTATTTACTAATCCAAATTTGTTCTGCCACTGGTACCCCTTTAAATGTCCTCAATTCAGAGGCAAAGGGAAGTCTGATGTGGTAGAAAATGAGGGAAACAAAGTCGAGCCCCAGCCAATAGGATTCTGGATGGTTTACATGGGACTGGGAATAGGAATCCTGAAAGAAATTAGTTTTAAAGGACTATTTGAATTTTAGTAAGGTGGGGACTGTTCCAGAGAGACGGTGCACTTTCCTGCATTTCTCTTACACTCCATATGGTAGAAGTTTTAAGTGGGAATTTGTAATTGCCTTTCAACTTGGATTCCATGAGTTCTCTTGCTCCACTGCTTCCATTCTACCTGGAGAACCTGGGTAGGAGTGGGTAGATTTGGCAAACCCTCTCATGTTAATGAGGGAGGCTTTCCCTCATTGTCATGAGAGGGGTTCCTGATCCCGATTACTCCTACCCAGCTTCTGGTAGAATTGAAGTAGGGGAGCTCTCTTGCTCTCCTGCATCACCTCTGTTGATCTCTCAGCTGAATTGACTGGGAGATCAGTAGCTGGGGCATCAAGAGGGGTCCTGATGCCCCACCACAAGATCTGACTTTTAATAAAATGTAACCCTTTGAGCGCCACAGCTACTGAATGCATTGTATTTGATACCTTCTGGGAGTCAAAGGGTAAAAGTAATTTAAAAAAAGGTTTGTCGCATGGGCTAAGTTGTGCCCCACACCTGCTAGTGCCTAATACATTTTTATGTTTGTTATGTGTTATGGAATTTTCTAATTTAATGAGACTCATTAATATATCCTGAAGTTTTTTGTGTTCTCCTGTTAAAGTGCAGGTGTTCATTTTATAAGCCAAGGTCTGGATCTCTTGCTTGGTATTATTTTTTTTCTCCCCTCTCTATATCTAATCAGCAAATCAATTAATTTAAATGAGAATTCCTCCAAAATAGTATCTTAATTAGTAATTCTACTTCATGTATCTCAAATACTGGTGGCTTATAAATTCTTAGACCTCTAGAAATAATCTATTGTCTTTTATAATTCTCAAGGGCTAGTATGTCAAACCAGTCTTTATTTTCCTTAATCATAGATCTTCCCAGTTCCCTAATCAGAACAAGTGGCTCACTGTGAGTTGTCAGTTTTCAACTTGTATCAAAACTAAGCACCTTGATCTGTTATTCCTAAGAGTCTCTAAAAGCTAGTACTGGCCACAGTAAGAGCCTGGTGCAGACAGAAATAGACTATGTAAGGAAAAGTAGAACTATATAGAAAAGTCTAATGTAACAGCACTCCTGGATTAACCACTATAACACTCAGAAAGAGAGATGAAAATAATATGGATATATATGACAAATCACCAAGTGTATTTAAAGGGATAGTAATACTTTATTATTACTATCCCTATGGTAGGTATTTGCAAAATAAATTAATAGCCCCCAGGTTCATCTCTCAAACCTTTATGGTTTGAGAGATAACCGAAGGCAAACTTCCCCCCTCCCCCCCCTTCCCTGAAGTCAGCGTTGTGTTGACTGCAGGGGAAGTCTGTTGTACGATCATCGTGCGGCTCTGCAGCTGAGCTGAGATCCCATTAGTGAAGAAGAATTATGTCACTGAAACAGTTTTCTACATGTGCTTGGTTTGCAAGCACATGTAGAAGACCGTTTCAGTGAAATAATTCTTTGTCACTAACGCGATTACGGCTCTGCTGCAGAGCCACATGATGAAAGACAGACCGGATATCCCTGCAGTCAGCACAATGCTGACTTCAGGGAAGAGGGAGGGAGGGGGGAAGTTTGCCTTCGGTTATCTCTCAACCCATAAGATATGAACCTGGGGGCTATTAACTTATTTTGCAAATACCTAAAATATGAGGGATAGTAATAATAAATATTACTATCCCTTTAAAGACTATATAGAAGCAAAATTGATTAGGGAAACCAAGTTCCAAATGGACAATAATCATTAAGGATGACAAATAATGCATAATACATTTGCGGAAAATACTGTTCAGACCACTTTGTTCCTTTTTTTGTGCCATTACAGGGGAGAAAGGTTCATATCAATCATGCCAAATATACAAACTCAAACCATCCAGGCATAGACAGAGATCAAGAGACTGATTCTCTGCAGTTTTGCTTAAACCCATTTTTCTATCTCTTGCATTTCACTGATGTGTCTATACAGATGAAGTACGAAGAATAACCACATTAATTATTGATAAAACCACCTGCACCATATGGGACAAATAACATTTTCCATTGATTTAAATATGGCCTTTAACTCATTGGGAAACAATGCTTTGCGTACCCCTCTGGCACTCAAAGGGTTAACATTCAAGGAGTTAAAAGGTCATTTAAATCAAATGGGATTTTGGGAATATTATTTGTCCCCTACTGTGCAGTTTCTGTGCTCCATAATTACTCCAGTTTCTTAGTATGTCAGCTTAATTGAATGCATAACAAATGGACAATACAATGATTTATGTTTTATTGGGTTTATTTGACATTAACAGACCACGTCTCATGTTTAGTAACACTGTTGTCATGCTAATGCCATGCTAATGTGGTACCGCAATCATATTTATAACAATAAGCAGTTTGTTGCAATTACTCATCAGTAGAATACAAATTCCAGCTGGGAATTATGATCATGGGTCTAAGTTTAAAAGCCTGAAACTGACAGTCAGAAACAATCACAATGTTATCTCAACACCAGAACTACACCGGGAAATCGAATGGATGATCAATCAGTTGAGACTTGTTATTAATTTTGTACTTCTAGTTTGCTGAGGCATGAGCACATTTGTGTTCAAAGGAGACTTCATAGAACATGCACAGCTGAATAATAAAAGCCATGTTGACAGGTAATTGGATCATGTCAAGGAAATTCTTTAGCTGCTAGTCACTTAGGTTAATTACAAGACAATATAAACTATTGCTTATTGTTGCTGTGCAACACATAACAAGCCACAAGGGAATAATGTTCCTCTACAGTATGTATTTGCATTCTTACTGTATTCCTTTTTTCCTCTATGAATGATTCCCAGGTGACTGAAACAGAAATACTATACCTCATAATGCTCATAAATTTGAAGGGACATCCATAACATGATATGGCTGTGCACACACAGAAACGAGTGAAACTATATCTATAAATCACTATTTACACCTGGATGAATTGGGTAAAATATGTGCATATAATTTGTGTTATAAATTATACTTCACAATTTAGTCCATTAGAAATCACATTTTTTAACCTGACTGTCAAATTTTAGTGTGCATGTATGTGCCACAGTCATTAAATTGTGACACACTGTGATGCAGGTACCATCAACAGTTTGTGAATAAAAATCTCCATTCATCACCATTCACATGTATTTAATGTATCTATGAAGTAAACAATGACTCTGCATACACACAGACATTTCTGTTACACTCATATGCAACCATCCAAACATATCAAAATATTGTTGGTAGCTGACCAGCAAAGTGTCTGGAGTATCCGTGATATAGCTACTTAAGCACTACCGACCCCATTAAATTAATCAATTGCTCTTTATTATAATAGCTTGAAAACAAAAAAGTATGAATCCTATTATTACTCCACCCAACGAAAAGACTGATTACTCAATTACCAAGAGAAGTGAAATGGTTAATTAGGTCTGAGTTGTCTTAATAATCAGTTATGTAGTACAAGGGTAGGTTCTTTAACTTCTTTCCTAAGAAATCTGTTAACTCTTTGAGTGCCAGAGGGGTAGCCAATGCTTTGCTTCGCAAAATTTAGGAGGCGTCTCCCTGAGAAAATTAGTGTCCCTCCCCCCAACCAACACAATAAAAAGCTGAAGTTCCTTACCAAATCGGGGGGGTGCTCTAAACTTTATGTATTTTCTAGTATCTGTACAATGTAATTAATCCCATGGATGGATGAGATGCCCCAAATGCATTGCAAAGCAATGCACTTAGGCATTTCTAGCATCCCTGGGCTTAAAGAACTTTCAACATGAAGAGAATATGTGAATTTGAAAACTTTTAATTCCATCAAATAAAAATGAAATCAGCATACTTGGGCTATAGATCATAGATTAATGTTTGGTAGCATTAATCATCAGGGACGTGCACAGACATTTTGGAGGGCAGGGGCTCAAATGAAAAAAGGGCACTTCTCATATTTATTTATGTATTTATTTATTTATTTTTTGTTAAAAGGGCACAAGGGCACTTTGGACAAAAAGGGCAGGTGCTCAAGCTCCCCTTGGTGTGTATGTGTGCACGTGCCTGTTAATCATAGAAAGGAGAGTAGGGGCTTGATCCAATTAACACCGGTAAAACCAGCATTAGGGCAAAAATGAACACTGAACAGTACACACACAATGGTACTTTCAAATTTAAATTGCACATCAACATGAACTACAAGAAATGTTGGGACACATAGCCTGACTTGTGCCCCAACGTCCGTTGTGGTTTTTTCAGTCCCATAAACGTAAATGGCTTGAAAAATGGGAAGATCAAAGAAAAGCATCTAACTCTTGCAGCATTTTTTCTTATCTTTCTTTTACATTTCACGTATACTTAGGTGGGCTGGCACACGTGTTAGGGGACTCATCTCAAAATCTTCTAGCCGGTAATTTTTATCGATAAAAGTGAGTCCCTTAATGCAGGTTACTAGCCACCACATGTAACTGAATTGCAAATTCAACTACTTTGTCATTGGTTCATTGGGTGCAAATTTAATGCCCGTAGTGCATTTTTATTGTTCAGTAGTGTGTGACAGAGCAGGTAATTGCATACCGGACTGTGACTTCAAACTCTTCTTTTAACCGGTGGAAATTGGATTAAGCCCTAGGTGAGGCTAATTTACTACAAATAAGTGGAGCAATTCTTGGGTAAACCAGCTGCACCAGAGAGAACAGGAAAATGTCCACTGATTTAAATGAGGCTTTTAACTCCTTGAAACTTAGAGCGGTCTGTAACTTACTGCTTCAAAATGCACTGGAGTCCTCTCTAGCTTTCTAGGAGTTAGAGAAGTCTGCAATGTATTGTGACGCACTGGGTTGGAGACCTCCCTAGTATTCCACAGGGTTGAAGGGGCAGAGCCTCCTAGTATAAAACTGAGAGTACAGTATCTTGTTAAGGGTGTAAAATATGTCTTTTTATTTTTGTCTTCACATCAAATATTAAAACAAGATTAACTTGCTTCTTGTGTTTCTTTGGAAACTTGATGCCTGAACAGGGGGCCTTAGTGACCTGAAAGCTTGCACTTGTTATGTCCTTAGTTAGCCATTAAAAGGTATCATCTTTATATCACTCTTGTGAGTTTTTTGCTACACTAAAACCTATCTACTCTACTGGCTAACACGTTACCGTCTTTTTTTTTTTTTTTTTTGGAAACTTGGAAAATCTTTGTTCTCATTTTCCTCTATTCTAGTGATGTCAGCTGTTCAAATACCTCCAGCCCTTTCAGCACAGGCTTGTTACTGTAGGGGTAGAATTTGATAATATGTGGGAGTCTTACATGGAAAAAGAGATAGAAAAAAGAGGAAATCAGTCGATTATAAATGCCCTGGAGAAATTCAGATACTGGTGAAAATTAAAATAAATAAATATATAAATAAATAAAACCCTAAATGTACATTTTATAGGTTCTGATGCCATTTTGTAGCATTAAAGATAGGTTCTCCTGTGTACCCTGCTTGGCAAAGCATCTGCTGCCATACGATAGCCCCACGTGGCAACGCAGCGGATGTTTTCCAAATTGGGTGCTTGATGCGATGAACACAGGCACAGAATAATGTGGAAAATTGTCTCATTTGGAAGGAAAAGTGCCAGGAAATAGAGAAATATCTACTAAAATGGGACTACAAATCCCAATATGCATTTCTTTATCAAATCCCCACCTTTGGCAGAGAACCAGAAAAAGTATTTCACATTGATTGCTAATCAATTCCTTAGAAACTTTGCTATCATTCATGGGTTTCATGGGTTCCGTGTACAATTAAATGCTTTGAAGAGCTTATATACAGTGGTTTGGATGCATGTAGATAAAAAAGATAAAGCTGTCTGTTTATTAACACCTGCAGGAAGCTTCATCAGTAGAATGCTGTCACAACCTTTTTTTTTTTTTTTTTACATCTTTACCATTTACATATGACATTACAGAAATATTAACAACGAAAAAACTATTGTCAATAGGGCAGCTTTTAAACATTTCAGTGCCACAAGGGCATGCAATGCACATCCCTCTGCTACTGGGATTACAGTAGGAATGCTGTTTGTGGTGTTGAAGTCAGAGAAGATCTTCTCCACTCTTCCCCCAGGGGACAAGTAGAGGAGCAGAGAGAATGCTCTCAGACTTCAGGATTGTTGAATTGCTGGAGATGTGTAAGGAAGGGCATCCTTTCCACATCACCAGCAGTTTAACAACCCTCCATGTTAATGAAGAGCCCCCCCACATCCCTAATTCTTATTGCATATGGTGATGTGTGTCTCCATCGCCAACGTACTCCCCCACATCGACAGATACACATTGCCACAGCATCGAACATTAGTACATTTCCCCCAAGGTGTTAAAAGCCCACATTTAAATCAGTAGATGTGGGAGTAAATTCGTAACGTTGTTTCATTGCTGAAAAATATACCTGTCCATCTGTTACATAATTTCTTTTTAAGTTCAAATTAAAGTTGTTATATGGAAGCAAATACATAAATTGTGCTTTTCCTGCTGGGTAAAACAGGGGTACTCCCACTGCAGGACTTTGGACCAGGAAAGGTTGGGTTTTAGTTGCTGTGATTTTCTATTTTTTATTGTAATTTTATCTTTTTTAATATGTTTTTGTACATAAAGAGAGAGAATCAATGTGTCTCTGAGACCTCTCTTTAACCCTTAACGATCAGCCGCATGGCCGGCAGTTAAAGACCACGGACCATTTTTTTCTCGATTCAGATTCAGGCGTTCCTGAGTGGTGTGCAGCCATGCGTGGACCCCTGAATTCCATAACGTGCCAGGACCGTCACTGGTCGTTAATGGCGGTCCTGGCACATCATGGGTCCTTAAGGGGTTAACAGGTAAAAGTTAATTCTTATTTGAATTTAGCTTACATATTTGAGGAGTAGACGGAGGTGTTAGTAGACCTCTCCCTTAGGCACTTTTTAGTTAACACTGGGGCTCCAGTGCCCATATTAATTTTTTTTTTATATTTGCCCCCCTAGAGATGAGTGTAGAGGAAAAGGTCTGTGGATCCCTCCCTTGAGCAATTTTGTTATTAAGATTGGTCATTTTGACCTTTAATAAAATTTAAATAATGAAGAATAATAGCTCACAGTGCCAATTCAACATAATATATACATATAATTAATAAATATAGAAAAAGATCAAGTGACTAAGGTATAGATTTCAGCAAGGAATGAGAGGGTTCTCCAGCCCCCCGAGAATTAGGCCAAAACCTAAAGTGCTAACACAAAACAAAGGACAAACCTGCTTCCTTCTACACATTTATTGCAAATGTGTGCCCTGTATTGTGCATACCCCTCTGGCACTCAAAGGGTTATTAAATATGGGGATTTTGTTCCATATTTTGGCCAAAAAACATTTAAGCTTGCCAACCCCATCAAAGTACCCCAATATATGGCAAGTCCTAATCTAATAAACCTGTAAAGTTCTATCTAGATTAAGAACATTCCCTGAGAAGTACCTCTTATTGTATGTAAACGTGTAACTGGGACCCTGTAATAGTATATATAATACTTGAACATAAAATAAAGCTTGTGCGCATGGGAATTTCAGAGGTGAAACTGATGGGCCTCTTGTGTATGCTCTCTGTGGTCCAGACACCACTGATTTGTTGTTGGTACTTCAGACAGCACATTGTCATACCAGATTAGGAGAGAGGCCGGTCTAGAACATTATTTTGCAGTTTAACATAATTGATCAGTTCTGCCTTAAAGTCAGGTGAATTTAAATTATGTTCTTGTACCGACATTAGGTCATAACAGAATCATCTTCCCTCTTCCTACCTCCATACAATAACCTGGGGCTTTCTCCAGAACATAGTTTTTGAACACACCTGATGACACAGCACAGAAGGTGAGTGAAAAAAAATGAATGGCTGATGTGTTGTATTGCATCACAAAACATGGTCCCTATTCTGGCAAACAAAGGGTTTATATTATCAATGGTAATTGTATGCATTCTGTTATGAGCCTACTTATAAAGAGGTCTTTTACAAAGATGAATGAGACTTTAACCCCTTAAGAACCCTTGACCTGGCACATCATGGGTTGGAGAGCGATAAGGACCCAAGACGTGCCAGGACTGTCATGGAATTCAGGGCTCTCCAATGCGGCTGCACAGCATTCGGGGAGCTCTGAAGAAGATGCTGAAAAAAAAAATGGTTCTTAGGTGCCTGTCAAGTACGAGACTGGCTGGTCCTTAAGGGGTTAACCAAACCTGAGGGTAAGAAAGTATAGGGATTATGCCCTAGGGTGTGATAAAGAGGTGATGAAGTGAAGGTGAATAGAATAACACAGCAGCTGGAGAAGTGATCTCACTGGAGAAGTCATGGCCTCTTTATCACACCTTAGTGCATCTCCCCCTATGCATGTATGTGTGTGTGGGGGGGGGGGGGAGGGAGGCTAACTGTAACATTAACAAGTTGCCTCCCACCACTAAAAGAGCAGTGTTGTGGAGAAATGTTTATATTTGTCATTTAAAAATGGGCTCATTGATAGTCCCACTTTCAACTCTTAAATGCTAGAGGGGTCTCCATTGACTGGTTTTGCACAGCATTGGAGACATATCTAATCAAGTGGTTAAATGCCCTATGGTGCAATTGGTTTAGCTTCCTGAATATGACACTTTAAGTAAGGAAGGGAAACAATGGAATCAAAAGATGGTGTGAGAAAGAAATAACTTGATTAACCCCTTAAGGACCATTGCCTTGCCAGGACCGTCATGGCGGTCCGGCACTTAAGGACCAATGACGGTCCTGGCACGGCATGGTGTTCAGGGCTCCCGTCGTGGCTGCATGCCGCTCCGGAAGTCCTGAAACAGAAGCGCCAATAAAAAAAAAATGCCCCGTGGTCCGCAAATGCCGGCCGCACGTGCGCACGCCGGTCCTTAAGTGGTTAAAATATATTACTATTTCCTTAGAACTACATACATTATATTGCATTTTTCCCTTTTGATGACCATCAGCACAGCATCATGGGAAGATACTTTATTACAGTAATAAACTTAACTCAATGCCATAAATTGTGTGTTGTTGCACTAATTGCACAGTGTCAGCTCTTTAGAAACAGCAGCACTCCATTTTCAAAGGAATTAATCATAGTACTATGTGCTATTATTATTATTATAATTTCTTTAGAATGTGGCAGCATATTTCCCAGTGCTATACACATGACCAGAATAAGCATGACATTATTATCAATATTTTATAATGAATATTAAAGAAATATAAGATTAAATAAAATATACACAAGAGAGGAGAGAATTCTGTATGAAAGAACTTGTAATCAGTGACAGAACAGATTCACCTCAAGGGCTTCACATGTGGTCTACAAGTCCATGTAAGGGCCACAAATCACAAGTAATTCTAAATAGGGCGTTTAAAATGTAGATTAACCCCTTGGGTGCCAGAGAGGTCTCTAAAACATTCTCCACAATGCGTTGGGGACCTCTCTAGTAATTATTAATTAAGGGGGTTAAGGAGGAACAGTAAGATTAAAGGTGTGCGCTGTGGTCTGCTGAGGTGAATGGAAATGATCTCCTCATGTCATTGTACTAGAGGCCAGGAAAAGCCTCTGAGGACTTCATGAGGCCCCAGAGTTGCCAGTTGCGCACTACTGCTCTACAATAATACCGTAACTGTGTACAAAAGTTGCTGGATTAGTAATAGATTAATAATGATTGTTTGTTTGCTAATATAATTAACCATCTGAGTGCCAGAGGAGTACACAATGAATTGAAATGCATTGAAAGTGTTAACCATCAACTTTACGTGCTCTTTCTAATTACATATGTGCATTTTAGCTATCATTTTTACCTAACTTGCAAAGGTGCCCAAAGGTATTCTTATAATCTATAGCAGGAGTTCTCAAACCTCTCCTCTTTTACCACTAACAGGCTATGCCTTTAGGATAGCACAGGTGAGCTAAGTAAATGATGGATTGTCTGATAAATTTGCCTGTATTCATGCAGGGAAATTGTAAGGTCATGGCTTGTTAGGGGTCTATGAGGATAGCTTTGAAATTTTTGAGAACCACTGCATTATAGAATCCAAGAGTTTCAATATAGTTTAATATATATAAAAGAGGAACACTTCTTGTGACCAAAATTCTCCCTGTCTGGTACACACATACCCAGGGGAGGCAGTAAGGAGGAGTTATTCAGATCTTCTCCATATTGACGGTCCCATAGGTCCACATATTTGCAAGTAATTGCATGGCCTTCTATATACAGTATACATACACACGCAATACACATAAAAATATGGACACACATAAACACAATACATACACTAAATACAATATGCGGAATGCAAAATGCAACACCCTAAATGCAATATGATAAATGCTAACCGCAGAACACAATACGCTAAATGCATAAGTCAATACGCTAAACGTAATACGGTAAACGCAATATGAAATAAACTAAACACAGTACCCTAAACGTAATACACTAAATGCAATACGCTAAATGCTATATGTTAAAAGCAAAATGCTAAATGCAATCTACTAAATGTATAACACTAAACTCAATACGCCAAAAGCAAAATGCAATATTCTAAAAGCTAAAAGCAAAGTGCAGTATGCAATATACTAAATGCAATACACTAAACACTTAATGCTAAATACAATATATAATATGAAAAAACATAAAGCATTATGCTAAAAGCAAAATGCAATATACTAAATGCAGTACACAAAATGGTGAATGCAAAATGTAATAACCAAAACACTAAATGCAATACGCAAATCGCAATATGCTAAACACAACACACATTACTCTAAGTGCAAAACGCTAGATGCAAAATGCAGTTTGCTAAACGGAAACCTCAGTAACGTAAAGCATTAAGCAAAATGCAATATGCTAAAACCAATGCAAAATGCAATACAAAATACACTAAACATAATACTAAGTATGCCAAATGCAATACGCAAAGCACAATACGCTAAATGCAGTACACAATATTCTAAACACAATGTGTTAAATACAAAATGTTTACTACAAAATATAATATGCTAAATGCAATAGCTAAATGCAATAAGCAAAATGCAAAACACAATACGCTAAAAGCAATATGCTAAATACTATCCGCAATAACTTAAAGCAATAAGCAAAATGCAATATGCTAAACCCAAAAGGCAATACACTAAACGCAATAAGCAAAACACTACATGAAAAACACACACTATATGTGAGCTCACACATGCTCACTAACTCACACTCACTGATGGAGAGTTGGGTAACACAATGTTTTGCAATGCACTGCACACCTCTTTGGAGCCGAAAGGGCTAAGCACTGAGAATTCAACAGCCAGTCTTTAAAAACATTGCTTGCTTTCTGGATTTGCCTGGATGTCAGGGGATATAGTTCTACATGTAAATCCCCTTTTAATTCTTTAACCTATTTAGTGCCAGACACTTATTCAATGCAATGGGTTGCAAAGCAGTGGATAACATACATAATGGCTACTCCTGTTTTGGATGTCTTCTGTAGTGTCTGTTTACATAAGACACTTCTTTTATAAAATATTCTGATTACTGCATGGAATTTTTTTTGTTTGTTTTTTAATAATTTGTTTATTAACGCATGGGCAAAACCATGCCAGTATTGCTAGTGTTCTAATAAATAGACCAGGGTGTGATAAAGAATTGATAAAGGGAAATAACTTCTCCAGTGAGATTAGTTCTCCAGTTTCTATGTTATTCCATGAAGCCTATGCATGAAGATTTCTCAAGTGGGATCGATCTTAGTGCACAGGCTCCATAACATAAAATAGGAATTAGAGAAGTGATATCACTTTATAATTTGTCTCCTCTTCATAACCTCTTTATCACACCTTAGTGGATAAACCTTCAGGAATGTCCAAATTCATCCCTCAAAGGTATCCTGGAAACTCAGAGGGTTTGATCCTTTGCCACAGGGTGTTGCTCCAAATCCCAGGCTCTCAACCTGAAAGATCGAATTCTTAAGCTGAGTGTTTTAAGGTCAGTGTTTCTTGCTATATGACTGCTTCTTTGGTTTCTAAATTGAAGCCATTTCTATGCAATTTCTACCCAGGAAGACAGAGGGCAAAGTCCTGCTTGTATAGTGTTTTCTAGCAGTGACATATTTAAGTTATAGCATGATAAGCATCATTAAACCATTTCGGTGCAGTGGAGTGAGCAATTGTTTTTCCTCACCCCTCGGGCACTGAAAGGGTTAAGTTTGTATTATAAAGAATCTCCATTCCAGGGAACATTAAGGGTTGATATTTCAAAAATCTCACTGATTTTATTTTCAAACAAAAAATGCATACAATTTATTCCCCAGTGGTATTTACCCAAATAATATGAGATGTAGGCAAATTTTCAGACTTCTCAAATAACACAGTTCTTACCACCATAGGATCTCAAGGAGTGAACTGATTGTGCTAAACAATCCAAGAATCTCCAAATTTAGTCTACTCTTCTGTGGTGGGAGTTACCAAGAAATGTTATAAAGTTATAAAACACAACAGGTCACACCTTTTGATTTTCTCTCCGATCTTATTCATCCTCTTTACCTCACTCTTGCGCTAAAACACACAAGGGCATATGGGGAGAGAAGAGAAAGAGTGAAAATAGTGTAGATAGCAATTCAAATGTAACAACATGCTAGTATAAATACTCACAACCAGTCATTTCCAATGAGTCCCTCTTATATATAGATAATATATACTGTAGTCATCAGTTTCTTTAAATATTTAACATAATGCCTTTAAATACTTGATGTATCTTCTTCACCTTTAGTTCCACTACTCAGACACTGCTGTTTTCTCTCTTAACATTCTCATTGGACACTCTGGATTTTCTCTGCCACTTGTATGGGTAAAAAAACAGATGCTAAACTAATTTTTGTACAGCACACTGTAATGGTTGCCAATAGGTATATGAGAAATTGACCCTTGGTTTCCATAGTTCTGTATTATCAATTTGCAGATAGGTTAGTTTCCATAATCTCCTGAGAACCAAACAAGAATGTGCAAGTCTGTTTTGGTGCCTATCAGGTCACCCTTTTATATGTCAGAGGCATTTCTAACACAATAGTCCACAAAATTACATGGGAACTTTCACAAAAAGCTGACCCTGTGATCTTTGAAAATTAATCTTTAAAGTTCTGGGCTTTAAAGTTTTCCAGAATGTAGATTCTAAGCGATATTCTACTTTTTGCTCCAACTTAGAGGTGTTGCAATATCTCTTCAAGGGACCCGAACATGCTATAACTTTTTGCACAAACACACATGAGAAATAGAACTTCTACCTCAGCCTTTCCAGTAGAAAAGGCACCAATTTATTCCAAAATTAATTTAGTGGCAAATGGCATAATGCATAAAGTAATGCACATTAGCCATTCAACTTATTCTATGGCAGGATTGTATCTGGCCCTCACTCATTCATTAAAGAGGGAGGGATGGATAAAGCTCCTATTTGCACCTGCTAGCTTCAGGCTGGTAGATCCCATAGTATTTCTTTGAATAGATATGTGTGTATAACTGGAATGGC
The DNA here is from genome assembly GCA_037306005.1 of Rhinophrynus dorsalis. Classification (NCBI taxonomy): domain Eukaryota; kingdom Metazoa; phylum Chordata; class Amphibia; order Anura; family Rhinophrynidae; genus Rhinophrynus; species Rhinophrynus dorsalis. The sequence continues at coordinate 406,825,021 of CM074718.1, read as the reverse complement.
AGCAGTTATGTAATTTTTCATCATATTCCTCTGCCTCTCATATGCTAGGCAGGGATATACAATTTCTCACTGATGAATACATGAAGATATCCATCAGTGAGAACATCAAAGAGCTCTTATCACCCCTTAATGTATCCTCGCCTTAGAGTCTAAAGAAGCAGACATTTGGTACAGATCGTGTGGTAGGTAACACTGAACTTTCTTAGCCTGAGAAATTGACCTTTCATTGGGACCCTGAGAGTTTGGTCAGAATGCTGAGTCTCAGGATCAAACCCTGTGAGTTCCCAGGTAAGGTCCACAATGCATAGAAAAGCTCTCTATCACGCAATGGGTTAAAGGAACTAACTCTAAAGATAAAATACAAGTCGCTTGACAATTATTGACACTCCTCACCACAATCTGATGCCATCTTATAAAATGTGCTAATTATCTGGCTGTCATGCGCTATTACCCTCATTAACATACATTTAGCAACATGCAGCATTTTCTTCTTTGTCATCTTCTTGAATGCATATAACATGTTTCTAGGGAATAATAATGCTTGTACAGCTAATAGAGCAGGAGAGGGTAATTCTCCTTTGTATTTGACCCTAAGGAGTGTCATAATAAAATTGATCAGTATATATTCAAGACTGAGACACATACATTTTTATGCTGGATTAGTTGTTGTTATTGTTGTTATGATAAGCTGTTATATTGCCACATTGTCTGTTAAAAGAATCATCTAATCATGTTTAACTCCTTGAGAACCGAACCCTTATTGTCCTCAAGGTGTTAACAGAAGGATTTAAGTAGTTATCTATGCTTCAAATAGCACAATGACATATAAATAATATATTTAATTTCGGTTAGTCCAGTGGTGTAGAGGCCAGATGAATGAGTATTGCAGTATGTAATAAATGAATTAATACCTTTTTTATTGGACTAACATTCAATTATATGTACAAGCTTTCAAAAGTGAAGCTCCCTTTTTCAAGTCAAAAGCATACTGGATTTCTTTTTTAAAAAGAGTATGCTTTTGATTTGAAAAAGAGAGTGTCTCTCTTGAAAGCTTGTCCATATAATTGAATGTTATATATAGTTTTAGGCAGGTGTGAAAAAATGCTGTAAAGTAAGAATGTTTTCAAAAATAGACATGTTGATAGTTTATATTCATCAAATAACAAAATGCATAGTGAGTGAACAGAAGAAAAATCTAAATCAAATAAATATTTGGTGTGACCACCCTTTGCATTCAAAACAGCATCAGTTCTTCTATGTACACTTGCACAAAGTCAGGGATTTTGTAGGCATATAGTCAGTTGTATGATTAAACAATTATACCATGCAGGTGCTATGATCATCAATTTAATATGTAGGTTGAAACACAATTATTAACTGAAACAGAAACAGCCTTGTAGAGGAATAAAACTAACAAGGTGAGGTTGCTGAAGATAGTTTAATGTCAAAAGTCATATATTGAGCACAGCAACCAGACACAAGGTAATTATACTGTATCAGGAAGGCAGGCAGGGGTTTCCAGATGTGATGTCCAAGCTCTTTTGAAGAAGCTCAAAGGAACAGGCAACGTTGAGGACCGTAGACGCAGTGGTCGCCCAAGGAAACTTAGTGCAGCAAATGAATGACACATCATGCTTATTTACCTTCGCAATCAGAAGATGTTCAGCAGTGCCATCACCTCAGAATTGGCAGAAAACAGTGGGACCCTGGTCCAACCATCTACTGTCAGGAGAAGTCTGGTCAGAAGTGGCTTCATGGAAGACTTATGGCCAAAAAAGCCATAACTCTGACGTGGAAACAAGGACAAGCGACTCAACTATGCACCAAAACACAGGAACTGAGGTGCAGAAAAATGGCAGCAGGTGCTCTGGACTGATGAGTCAAAATTTTAAATATTTGGCTATAGCAGAAAGCAGATTGTTTGCCGAAGGTTGGTGAGTGGTACAAGAATGAGTGCCTCCAGGCAACAGTGAAGCAAGTTTGGGACTGCATTTCTGCAAATTGAGTTGGGGTTTCAGTCAGAATTAATGGTGTCCTCAATGCTGAGAAGTATAGACAGATACATATAGATCATGGAATACCATCAAGGAGGCATCTGATTGGCCCCAAATCTATAATGCAGCATTACAACGACCCAAAACATACCGCCAAAGCCATTAAAAACTATCTTCAGTGTAAAGAAGAACCAAGAGTCCTGGAAGTAATGGTATGACCCCCACATCTCAACATCATCGAGTCTGTCTGGGATTACATGAAGAGAGAGAAGCAACTGAAGTTGCCTAAATCCACAAAAGAACTGTGGTTAGTTCTCCAAGATGTTTGGAACAACCTACCTGCCGAGTTCCTTAAAAAGCTGTGTGCAAGTGTACCTAGAAGAATTTATGCTGTTTTGAAGGCAAAGGGTGGTCACAACAAATATTGATTTGATTTAGATTTTTCTTCTGTTCACTCACTATGCATTTTCTTAATTTATAAATATAACCTATTAACATGTCTACTTTTGAAAGCATTCTTACTTTACAGAATTTTTTTCCTACCTGATCACTAGTGTAAATATTTTCCTTGTTTGCACTGTATCTACAATTGAAAATTTTATTGAATGTATTGACAGAACTCCATCTGATATATGAAATTAATTCATACTTCCTTTATTACATGTAAATGATTTTTAAAACATTCCTTTCTTTTCACTCAAAAGTTATTACAGTCAAAACTTGTTTTGTGTGTGTGTGTGTGCTCGTGTTAATTTTTTTTATTAAATCTTTGTGTGCCGATAGATACCTCTCTGGCATTCAAAGGTTAAAATGCAATTTTATATTGAGGTTAACAGGTGATAACTATCACTTGTTATACAATTGTGAGCCAAAGTATAAGACTCAGACTTTCCCATAGAGTGCATTATTAAAAATATGCTGCATTTTGATAAATACTTTGCAAGGTTGCTCCCAGTTTGAGCAACTGTGTACTATTTTTGCATGATACTTTGGGTAGTATACAGAAAGAAAATAAGACCAATCCTGCAGCAAACCAATTGCACAATTGGTCAGGAGCATTTTAATAATACCTCACATCCACAGAGGGCCTCCACTCTAAGGGTGCCTCACTTGAGGTCCGAAACAGTTAGAGAAGGGAACGTATTTAATCCTATGGTCTCATAGTCAGGGAGGAGTGAGGCTGTTCTGAGTGCATAACACATGGATGTGGCTGCTTTCCCTACAAATAAGAAAGGAACAAAGGCAAGCTACAACTAAACTTAAGAGCATCCAAAGTGTTTACTCCATACATAATTCCATTAGAGGCCTCAGGGTTTCTTAACACTGCTCTTCAAAGGTGTGCATATAAAAATCCCCCAAATCCCCACTGGTTAAAATGGGGGTATTTAATCCCTTGAATGATGGGAATAATAATGAGTAACCATTCACTTGGGTGCATTAACGACAGTAACACAGTAGGCATGAGGTTAAGTAGCTACCACTAGGGCTTGCAGACTAAAGATATCTGGAGGAGGAGAATCATTCTAGCTCCCTTAACCCCTTTAGTGCCAGATGGGTACGCAACACATTGCTCTGCAATCTCTGTATGTCAGCTGCAGCAATAGTGTTACATGTCCTAAGTTCAGGAGCACAAGGAACTTTGTTGCGCTTCAGATGATTCTTTTCTTTTTCATTTATTTTAGTTACATATTGTGGACTGGCTCCTATTAAGTGTTCTTTCTTCTTGCATTCAGAGCTGAACAGTCTAGTGAAAAGCATGATGTCTGCCCAATGTGATGGCTTGCCCTAGGGGAAGGCCACTCTCCTGTTCAATGGATCTATGGGTCCTGTGTCAATTTTTCTGCCTCTTGGCTATAATCTAAGTTCTGTCCTGTGGTCCACTGGTCTTGGACTCTTACTCCCTTTTATTTTCTTTATTCCCTTTATATTTACCTCAGTTTCCTTAATTTTATTTACTTTTGGGACATTTATTTTTTGGTACTGAGGGCCCTGTAAAATGTAGTAGGTCACTGCTCCTTTAAATTTAGCTGCTTATGGCTGCCATGTTTTCAGAAGCTGTGACTGCTTTCTCTCATTTCCTTAAAGGGATAGTAACCCCCCCCCGAACAACGTGACGCCAAAAGCGAGCAAGCATGCAAACATACTGAACTCCCTTCTTCCCATCTATCAAACCTTTATGATTAGACAAGAAAGACCTCCACTCTCTCCCCTTTCTGCATGACGAGCTGTAAAGCTGTCAGAGGCAGAATCCGGTCGACCGACTTATGGCGGTTCTGCAGGAGCTCTGTCATCTAGATATCTCCGTATAATTACTTCATCGGAATGGTCTACAACATGTGCTTGCAAGCCAGGCACAAGTTTTAGACCATAACAATGAAGTAATAATACGGAGATATCTAGATGACAGTGTTCCTGCAGAGCCGCCGTCTGGTCCTGGAAGCAGGATCTCATGACATCTGCTATACAGCGGACGCATGAGAAGGGGGAGGGAGCGGAGGTCTTTCTTGCCTTACATCTTTCAAACCATAAAGGTTTAAGAGATGGTAATAAGGGAGTTCAGTATGTTTACATGATTGCTCGCTTTTGGCGTCACGTTGTTCGGAGGGGTTACTATCCCTTTAAAGCTCTGGATGGGCTCTGAACCAAATAGCTATCATCATTTTGAGGGGGCTATGTTGTACATAGAATCTCTTGATTGGGGTCTCCAGTCCCAATAGCAGTAGGGCGTGATGCAAAAAATGATCTGAAGAGGCACCACATCATTGGGACATCCCAGTTTCCTGGGCTTTGAGGCAAGAAGTGCTGGGGTGGGTGGGGGTTCTTCTGCACTTCTTCCTTTTCCTCTACCAGCTCACATATGAAGTACCTTGCTACATGCTCTCTCCTTAGGTGACTGCCTCTTCAGTTCTACTAACCTCCCTCATTTTTTTAATGTCTTTTTACTGTCTGTCTATCTGAGTCATTTACATTGGTATTTTTTAGCTATATCAGAGGCATGGCTAGAAAGGGATGTGGGGAAGTCAAGAACCACCAGAACTGTGTTAGATTCTTCTGCAGTGGCCAATTGTTCGTCCTGTCAGTCCATCCTCCCTAATGGTAAACCAGGTCAGCTAATCCCCTCTGGTGTTGTGGCCCCCATGCAGATTGTCCAATGAGCCTCTCCCTCTGATCAGATGCCACATGGGCTAGGGCCTTGACCTTTTCCCTTGCAGGTCTCTAGGCCCTTGGCAATCTGCCCTCTCCTATCCAATATGTTTTGCATAAATTAGCTCAGGGCCCCCCTGTTTCCTCCAGATAGATGGCCCTATCTGCTACAAACAGCAACTTTATTGCACCTATGGATGATTTTTTCACCCTTTTTATGTTTTTCTACTTATTAATTGGGAGATTATACTTCCTTCTCTTTGTCCTAGCCCGTCTAATAGGTATGAACAGAATCTTCATTGTCTGGAGGTAGTTAGGTATCTTAAATACAACATTCATTGCACTGAATTCTTTCTCAAATCAGATGAACTGTTTGTGATTTCTGAAGGTCCGAGTGTGAGCCAAGCAGCATGTAAGACACAGTGGAATCTTTGATCAAGGTGACCATTTGTCAGGTCTATGTCATTAGAAAGTGGCCAGTGCACTTTTCATTTACAAGCTGGTGAACCTTGGGCTGCCCAACTCTTTCTTAGAAGAAATATTGAGTACAAATGGTTAAGATGATGGGGCCATGGCTCTGGTGGCCCATCAGTATCCATTACCTTTGCCTCGATAGATATGTCCTCATAGCTATCTACATGTAAAAACATGGCTACATAACTTATAGCAAATGGCAAAAGATTTGCAGTTTTAATGGGATGCACATTTCAAAAACAGGTACAGGTTTCTGGTGTTCTTTTAATTCAGTGTAATTATCTGACCAGGCAGATACCAAGAACATGTTCATTAGGATTAATGACTTGTAATTCTGTAAACTAAACACAGGTGCACAGGCAAATATTTGATAAAAGAATAAAGCTGACAGAGCTTAACAACATTAACCCTGGCCATACATGCACCTGAAATGGTTTTGAATAGCTTAACTCACATAAAAGGAAGTAAAATATGGCCAAGCTTATTAAAACAGAAATCATTATAATAAAATTATTCTGCAGTCAATGGGCAACTTCTTTTAAGCTTAAAATGAAACAATTGATATCATACTGAGTATTTATCATAAAAGTAATACTATATATGGGAAAATAACCATATGGTGTGGATTTATGTTTTAACTTCTTTGGTGCTAGAGGCATCTCCAAAGCAATGTATTTCTGAAACTGATCTATAGTATTTAATTGTATGATTTTATATTTATCTCTTATGAATCACATGACTTGGAGAATACTCAGATATTCTTCTGTCTTGTGGACATTCTACCCAGCAAAATACCTCTGTTAAAATATCTCTGATTAATATACAACCACACATAGAACAACTAAGCATTTTATACTCCTCACACAACTTGAGAAACATCAAACAGACCTATGGGCTTTAATCCCTTGATTCTCAGGATGTCGGCTTTTAGAGCCTCATTGTCAAGGTGTTAGGGACCAGGAAACAGACAGGACACAAAAATGTAAAAATGCAAAATACCTTTATTGAAATAACAAAAGCAAACAAAGTAAAATCGTGATCCAGAAGCATAAACCAAAAGACAATCCGGGGTCAGGAACCAAGACAGGTACTCAGCCAAGCCGGGGTCAGGAATACGGAGATCAGCGAAATCAGGAACAAGGCCAGCAGTCAGGAACCAGAAGGGACGTCAGAGGAAGCCAGGTCATACACAGGTAATCAGCAACTCAGGATAACGTGCTTGCTCCAGATTCAGGCACAAGGGCAATCAGGTAGTGAGCCAAGCTGCTTTAAATACCCTGGGAAGGTTGGCTGTTGGCTGATAGCAGTCAGGTGAGCAAACATAAAGAGGTCAGCTGATTCAGCCAGCTCAACAAAGGAAAGGCAGCAGTAATGGATGGCAGAGCACTGGATTAGCACAGACAGCAGAATCGAGCAGCAGAGCTCAGCCAAACCTTGACAGTACCCCCCTCAATGACCCCCCCCCCCGTACTGCGGGGCAGGACCAGGTTTATGGGGAAAGTGTGCATGGAAAGCACGGAGGAGGGCGGAGGCATGCACTTCTGCAGCACCCATGAGCGCTCTTCTGGACCGCACCCCTTCCAATGGACCAAATATTGAAGCCTCCCAAAGAACGTACAAGAATCGACTATCGAGCGCACTTCAAACTCCTCATGGCCATCAACGGGCACCGAATGAGGTTGAGGAGTTACCGTAATTAAATGATTGCATACCAGGGGTTTGAGCAGCTAGACATGGAACACATTGTGGATCCGCATATTAGGAGGGAGGTGTAGGGCATAGGCTACAGGATTCACACGTTGGAGGATATGGAAAGGGCCTTTAGGAGGAGGGAGGGCCTGTGTCTTTACTGTGATAAGGCTGGGTATCTGTTGCGTACCTGTCCCATACGTCTGGGAAACGCTCGCACCTAAGGTCCTATAGGAGACAGACCTTACGTGGCGTCTCAGCGTCCCTGGCTATCCAGAAGGATAAACCACTAGTCTCAGTTGGGCTCTCCTGGGGTGAGTTTTCCATTATTACAGAGGCACTTATTAAGCCCAGTGCAGCGGGCCTATTTATTGACAGTGCCTTCACCCAGAAGCACTCCATTCCATTGCAGCTCCATACCACTCCATTTGCCATTGAGGCAATTGATGGTAGACCTCTACAGCCACTGCAGGTCACCCACGAAACCGATCCTTTGTCTATGGCTGTATGGGCTATCCATCACGAAAGTTTACAGTTCCAGGTGATCCACACTCCTCACTGTCCTGTGATCCTGGGCTATCAGACACAAGGGCAATCAGGTAGTGAGCCAAGCTGCTTTAAATACCCTGGGAAAGTTGGCTGTTGGCTGATAGTAGTCAGGTGAGCAAACACAGAGAGGTAAGCTGATTCAGCCAGCTCAGCAAAGGAAAGGCAGCAGTAATGTATAGCAGAGCACTGGATTAGCACAGACAGCAGAATCGAGCAGCAGAGCTCAGCCAAACCTTGACACAAGGCTATACTTATTATGCCTGGATGGCAAAGTAGCCCCTGAGAGAGGAGGTCTGGAAAAAGAGGGAGAAAGCATGGTTGTTCTACGTCCAGGATGTTCAGATCTGTTAACCAAGAAGAAAGAGAAAAAAAGACAAGAAGCGCTTTCTAGTACATTAATCTTATGTTTTCACCAAACCATTACCATTTGTAAATAGGTACTCACAAACAGATTGGCTGGGGGCACATATGACCACCGGCAGAAAGGCTCCAGGAAATCTTTATACTGCTTCCCTCAGTGCAGGTTGTATGGCAGCTCCACTTCACAGCAAAACATCTTGCGGGGTAGAAATATGTAGAAAAGGGAGAAAAAAAGAAAGAAGCCAATGGTGCTTTATCACAAATACAATGGATTAGATAATATATAATACAATTTTCACTCACATTTCTGTTAGGTTGAGACACCAGCTTATATTGGTCCCAACATACAGGCAAGCAGAGATTATAAACCCGTCTCTGCTCGGGAATTCATCACCAGATCTTCCAGAAGAATAAATCAAAGCTTAAAATACCAAAAATCACGCTGCTCCTTTATCAAAGTAAAAAATTTATTCTTTAATGAAATATTAGTACACCACAACCATTATGCTTTTTGCAGTTCCAACATCGCTTTCTCAAATGTAAGGTGTGTATACAGACAAAAGATTTAAGGTATTTTAACCTTTGATTTAGTCTTCTGGAAGATACGGTGATGAATTCCCGGGTGGAGGTGGGATTATAATCTCTGCTTGCCTGTATGTTGGGACCAGTATAAACTAGTGTCTCAACCTAATGGAAATGGGAGTGAAAATGTTATTATATCCTATCTAATCCATTGTATTTGTGATAAATCACCATTGGCTCCCCTTCTTTCTTTTTTTCTTCCTTTTTTACAGATCTGTGAACCAAGCCTGCCAGGTCAATGAAGCACAATTATAATTATGAGCACTCACTCCAATCTAGATATTTTTAAAAACCCTTGGGATCAAGGGAAAAGTAGGAATTATGTAGGCCATGGGAAACCACCATGGACTAATCACCATCACACCCACTGTGAAGGTCTGCAGATCTCAGGACCTGTAGCAAAACTGAGGGAACTCTGTGGTTCACTTGAGATGCTTTAAGGTCCAAAACTAGCAGACTCTATTTCTGAATCATGGAATTGAAAACAGACTGATTTAGTTTCCATTGTTTGGGATCCAGCATTGCGACTAAGTTAGTCCATACTACATTGTCTACGCCTGGATGAATTGTAGATATGGCTGGCACACGAGCTTCAACCTAGGAGAGAATCAATAGGATCTTGGACCATATAGCCATGCTTTTGGTCCCTCCTTGGCAATTGACATATGCCACCAATGTCACATTGTCGGACTGGAAGTCCAAGACATAACTGGGACCAGTGCTGAAGCACTAGATAAATCACCTGAAGTTCCAGCACATTGATGGAAAAGTTTCTCTTATGACCAGACCAAAGGCCCTAGTTCACCAGAGAAACATCACTATACACCATTCTACTAAGGCAAATGGGGGACCTACTGTCAGGTGGCTTTCTTGAAGCCACCTGCACAGATCCACCATTGTCTGGGAAGAATGAGACATCATGTATCTCAGATGTCACTGACACCTATACCAATTTCTTACCATGTCAAGCTGAAGGGCCTGCATATGAAACTGGGCATATGGCAGTGCATCTAGCTTTCTAAAAACTTTCATGAAGTCCAACTCCAGTGGAGGTGCATAGGTCAGAGCCAAATACACATGCATGGACAAAGTCTGACCCTTTTTCCTTGGCAGGAACACCCATCCCCGGAGAGTGTCATGCCGAGAAAGATAAAAAAAAGACAGAGACATGACCAGGGAGGACTTCTTGAGGTTGAATGTCCAGCTGTGGTGCTCTAGAATGGATGTACATGTCGAAGATGTATATGTTTAACATCTGTGGAAGATAACTTCAGCAGAAGATAGTCCAAATAAGGCATAAGGAAGATCACCTAAATCCAGATATAGCCAGAAAAAAGCCTCCATAAATTTGTTGAAAACCTACACAGCAGACCAAATGCAAGAAAAGTAATTTGGAAATGGGGATCATGAAACTAATAGTGGAATTTGTTTATGTCCAGAGAAGGCAATAATACACCTGAACACATAGTAGAAATGACCAAACTCAGGGATTCCATCTTCAGTTTTAGCATATGTATGAAACAACAGACATTTCTGGTCTAGTACCAGATGACCACCATTGTCTTTTCTTGGGAACTATAAAGAGGTTGGAGTAAAATCCAAGAAACCTTTGCTGATGGGCTAAAATCAAGACCTCCATGTCCACCAAAAGCCTGAACCACCTCTTGGAACTGAAGAGCCCTCTTGTGATCACAGAGGAATCTATCCAATAACCCTCTAAAACTACCCATAAATCAATGGGTACACCAGAGATAGCCCGGAATTACCGCATGCATCCTCCTATCCCCTGAGGCAGTCTAGTGTGTAATGAGTCATACTGTTGAAGACTTTTTGTGGTGCTTCTGGATAGGATTCTTGGCTATGTAGGTTAGCTTGGACTTGTGAGGAAAATGGACTTGGATCAAAGATGGAAGAGGAGCCTTTATTGCTTTCAAATGGAAGTGGGGGGGACAAAAAAGTGAGACTTCGAATGGAAAACTAAAGCTTAGGCTTTGACTGGGGTCCAGTTGCCTAGCTAATGACCTTATCCAGTTAAAAGCCAAAAAGCTGCTTACTCACCAATGGTAAGAGACTTGTTTGAAGGCTAATCATCTGACCAGATCTTTAGCCACAGAGTGCGGAGAGCTGTCACAGAATGAGTGGACATCTTACTGAAAAACGAACTAGTATCCACAGTTGCCTCACAAATATAGGTGTTAGCTTTGTGAATCCTGAAGATCATATTCATGATTTATCCCCTAGAAGAATCCGGAACATGTCAGGCAAGTGATCGCACCAAATATACATGGCCTACCCCACTTAGGTCATACTCAGATCTGGCCACAACACAGCCCCTGCAGCCATAAACTTCCTTGAATTCAGGTGTTTATCCACCTGGTCCATAAATGCTGCTGCTTTATCTACCTTTAGGGATGTGTGTTTAGACAGGCAAAAAATAGGATGACTGAGTTCAGGAGGGGTGCCCCACAACTCCAGTGCTTTGGTGGAGAATGGATAAAGGGTAAAATGTCTAGACAAGCAGACCTTCCAATCTGGAGACCATTCCTCAAAGATAATCTGATCTAGAAAATCATATGAAGGAAAGTAGATAGAATCCATTTTTTATCTCCTAAAGATGACCCTGGCAGATGCCCCCGGGGACCTTCAGATATCTGGAGGGTCTTTAACACTGTCAGAATCTGTACTTCCACAGAGCCCCTGGTGTCATCTTCCAGGGGGTGCCTAGGGATCAGGTATGAATCATCTTCACCCTCATTTGCTGTCTCACCCTCTTCTAGTGAGAAATCCTCCCCAGGAGTCACTCATAGCAGAAGACTGATCACTCTTTTTGAAAGAAACAGGTGGCCCTTGAGCTAAAATATCCAAGCTACATTGGATAGAAGAGGGCAAGCTGGCAGGTGGCAGAAGACCTGCCAGAGAAGAGGTCAGGGCCCTAGCCCATGCAGGCTCCTGAACATACGGAAGGGCCTCTTGGGTGTTCTGCTTGGGGTTCACAACACAAGAGGGGCATAGCTGACCTGGCTGACCCTTATTGAAACTGGATTAACAAGACCACTGGAGAATACACTGACACAGTTCTGAAGGTCCTGGGCCTCACCATGTCCCCTTTGGGTTCTGACATGGCAAAACCTACCAAAGAAATAGCCCAGATAAACAAAATTAAGAAAACAACAGATGCACAAAAGAGGGAAGTTAGTGGCATCGAAGAGAAAGTGTGGCCACCTAAGGGGATACACTGAGTCAAGGTGCCTACTAGGTGAATTGGTATTCACCTGGTAATAACTCCTTCCTGCTTTCTGTCTCAGAGCCGATGAAACAAGGGGAATGTCAAATAGAAGAAATTAATAGAAAATGGAGCATGCATAGCCACTATTTTGGTGGGAGACCCCAACCAAGACGTTCTTCTTTATGTACAGACATAGCTTCGTGGTCCAGAGAAGCCACTGAGGAGAGAGAAAGCAGCAGCAGTGGCTGTAAAACATGGCGGCCATGAGCACCAAAATTTAAAAGCACTGTGGCCTAAGGAAATTCCCCCACTGTACAGCCAAAATAAAGAAAAGAAAATGAAAGTAAAATAAAGAAAGCTGAAGTGAAAATAGTCTAAAAAAATAAGAGAAATAATGAGGGTAGACTCAGAGGACCACATAACAGATTGTTGCTAGCTGACAGACAAGCGGTCCTGGGATAAAGAACATACCGTATACAAAACCATATAACAAAGTTAATTACATTGTTCAATGAGTTTATGCAAACTATAATGTTGTCCAGGGATTCCTCAATTCCTCAGCTTTGTAAGATTAAGTGACATAAATAGGTAGCATGCCACTCTAGAAAGTTTAACCCATTATCACAGATTCCTGCCCATCTACTTCATCTCTAAGATCTAACTATAGCATCAGATCCTGAATCCTGAACATGAAAGGCAAGCAATAGTCTTGTCATAACATCTCAGCACTTACCATGACTTCCAGCAGTTAACATTATAGTACTGATCACCAGTCTTTAACATCACACAACTACTAGTTGTTACAATAACCATGCTCTCTCTATTGACATTTAAGCCTCTTTAAACCAGTCTTAACTGGATGGGAAAAGGTAACCTTTTGAGAACTGATATTTAGCACAGCACCCACTGAGTTAATTTGTGCTGGTATTGCATAGGTTACCAAGCTAAATAGCAAACTATATCACAGTTTCTGCAGGCACTGAATGGTTCACTGGCCTAAATAGCAGAGTATATACGTGTATACGTATATACGTATTCATATATATGTGAATATATACCACAATGAGTTTGTGCAGGTACTATATTGGTTACTGCGCTAACTAGCATGATATCACTATACTCCACAGTAAATTAGATGGTGTTGGAAGTGCATGGATTACTAGGCTAAACTGGAGGAATCCTGGTGTTAACCAACTGCACCATAGGGGACAAATTAAAGTTCCCCTAAATCCCTATGGATTTTTATTGGGTTGTCTAATCCTTTGAATGCTAGAGATATGTATACAATTAATTACAAACATGTGCACTATTCATTGTCTTTAGGGCACTATAAACACTAGTCAGAGATTCTGTATCAACTCAATGCACTTCCTTCTGGTACTAAAAGCATTAAATGGAGCTGTTTATTCCCTTGAATATGTGAGAGGTCTCCATTGTGGTCTCCAAAACTTCTCCAGAATTCAAATCATAAATAGCCATATTTCAATTAATGGGATTTTTTTTGGAATTTTTCTTTGTCTTTTGTGGTATTGTTGGTTTGCACAAGAATTGCTACATTTTCCTTTTATACACAGGCATCATCTTGTCAGCAATGAACAAACCAGAAATCTAAATATACCAGAGAGCAGTATGGGTTAGCAGGAGTAGAGAGCTAATCTAGAAAGATGAATTAAATACACTCCATTTGTACTGCAGAGAAGTAAGGGGTAACAAGAGGAGAGAGCATATAAGAATGGGAGAACGGAATTCACTATACACTCTTATTGTACCACAGGGAAGTATTGGTTAACAAGATGGCAGAGTATATATAAAATGACAAACAGCATTCATTCCAATTGAACCACAAAACTGTTAACAAGAGGAGAGAGCATATTAGATAAACACTCTGAACCACTAAGCAGAAAGTATAAACATAATGGCTGAAAAAATGGCACTTATCTGAAGACTTCAAAGCAGATTAGTAAAAGACAGGTGGAAGTTGGAGCTACACTGCATCACCTGAGAGTCTGGCTAGGGAAGTGCCAACAAGCTGACTGGGCTACCTCTGCTGATGCAGCTATAGTCCTCTAACAGAGCGCCGATCAGATGATCCAGCCTGCTGAAAGCAGTAGAGATGAGAATCTAGGGAGAGCAGCAGAAAGGATCCATATCAAGGTTGCCAGGACTACGAGTGCCAACATATGCTTGATTTTTCTGAGCATAAGAGTCAATAAGGAAATAGTTTTGTACACTACCTAACGGAACAGTAAAAGGGACCAAAAAAAAGAAAAATCTGAAAAATGAAAAAACAAACAAACAAAACCTGGATCTTGACAAAGGATTCTTACAATTACATGAGAATGTGAACGTTTTTCTCACTGGAATTATTTCTTTCAGCAGGATAGTTGTTACAATCAAGTGGTGGAGCCAGCCAGATGTGTAATTATTGACCTGTTCAGCCCAGATGTGCCAGTACTATAGGGGACATGAGTAGAGAATTACACCATCACGTGTTCCAGACTGACATCAAGACTCAAGGCTTTAAACATGAGACAAGGAGCCCCTTCGGCCAGTACCTAGTAATGTATGTCACGTTTCTTTTACGTTCATAACTACATAATCTGAAGCACAATTAAAGGTGCCGGTATTTTGGCACTCAAAGTGGCTTTTAGTTGCTAGATATGGTCAGTCTTTGAATTTTCTATTAAAGCCAGGTCATTTAATTTACCATTGAAGCAAAGTTAGACACCTTTGCTACACAAAGTATTTACCAAACATCTCTAGCTACTCAAAGAAATGTAAAAATACAATCATATCAAGTATGCACTGAAACGATAACTACTATATTTCATTGAGTTAATTTCTGAGTGATTAGCATTACATTTTGTTACTTTAATAAAGAATTCTAACCACAATTGACATGAAAGATATTTTTTTGAGAAGGGATTACGCCAGCAATTGCAAATAACACCAGGTGGGGTTTTCCAAGAAGCATCACTGTAATTGAGCTGCAACAATTTATTAGATTTGTGTCTCCTTACGTTATTCTCTGTCTGTCATAAAGTACTCTTCTAATCACTCTGTATTGACATCATTCATCTTGATAACTGGAAACAGAGTGCTTATAAAGAAGTATATTAATAAAGAAATCCCAGGTGTAGTTTTAATTTCCTTCAAGTAACGGATACATGCAGATGGCAAAAATCAGTACTACATACATGACTAGTGATATCAAGATAGACTGATTTAATAATAACAACTGGCTCAAATCTGAGGCAAACTTGCTGCACCAGATGGAAAAATACTAATTCCCATTGGTTTAAATCAAGCTTTTAAATACTTGAATGACAGAAAGGTTCCCAACACCTTTTGAAGCAATGCTTTGGATATATCTCTAAAATTCAAAGACCTACCCCACCCTCCTTCATGTAACTCACTGGGAATTGTTGGAACTTGTATTTGCCCCATATGGTGTAGTTGGTTTTCAACGATTCAGCTTAGCTCTCAGTACTAAATCTTCAAAGATTCCTAAGAATAATTGGATTTGTACAACAACAGATGAAAACAGCATCTAACCCACCCATACACTACTAGAAAGATGGTACAGATTTAAACATTATAAACCAAATTCCATATTGTCAAAATCCCTTTTTAGAGACTACCGCAGAAATATAAACCATTAACGGAGAGGTTATAAATGTGTATAAGAAAAACAACATTGGTCTCTTTGCTTAACTATTTACATGCCAGTAGAATTTGTAGTTCATTACAGAACAATGGGTTGGGTACTCTGTGGGCACTCAAAGAATTAATCCAGGGGCGTAAGTAGAACCCACTTGGCTCTAGGGCAAAATGTGGGACTGCACCTACCCCGCCCCCCCCCCCCCACACACACACAGAGGCCTTTACAAAGCTTTGGACGCCTCTCTTGAACTCAAAGGGTTACTATAGGAAAGGGAAGGGGCTAGTCTTATCTTAATGACAAGCTGCAGCTCTATGTGTCAGTGGCCACCAGCCATGAGAAGGATATGGTCTGAAAGGAAGAGAAGATGGGCACACTTGGATACCATCCTGACCCCTTTACGGCTACACCCACTGCAATCCCATTAGTTATGCCCTAATTACTCCTTGACAAGAAAATTATAAAATTGTGGGTAGACATACCCATGGGACCTGGCCTGCTGCCCACATTGTCTTCTTAAAACAACTCTAAGAGAAGGGGGGTCAAAAATCCTTTCCTCTCACTCTAAAACAGCTAGAGACACATGGGATAAACACTGAGACCCCCTGTGTCACAGGCACATAAAACTATCATTATAAATACATGAATGTAGACTGTGAGATCTGTGTACATCAATCGTTGTGAAGTTACTCTTACTCAGTCTTTTTTTAAATAAATCATATATTCTACAGTGCATTAGACGTGGAATGGAGTAGGATAGGAGAGTCACAGTGGGCTCTTAGGAAGTAATTGAAGTGCACCACATAACATATTAAAATGAAAATGACTAATACAAATTACAAAATGCCTTTTAAAATCACCTGCCTGCACGTTGTTTTCGGTGACATGGTCAGCTCAAATGAATTACAAATTTTACTTAAATTTCATGTTACGCTGGGGCTTGTGAAACAAAAATTCACAGTTTATTCCCTTTAGTACCAGAATAATTTGTAAAGAAGGCTGCATTCTTGTTCTTGGCAAAGATCAAAATGTAGTACCTGCTCAGACGTGAGAGGTGTCTGAATGGTGTGTATAGTACATGGTCACAAAGCTTTTGGGATGGAAAGCCCAATGAAAGCCAGAGATTAAACAAATACTGCTGCCAGCAACAAGGGGCAAAAGTGGTTATTAGTCATCTAAACTGTAACTATGCACTGGATCACTTTTAGCACTCAAGGATTCTCCATATCTGCCTTGGTATTCAAGCTGAAAGGGAAACATTTTCTGAATCCAGACAGAATGCTGGGGCCTTACATGGTCACATTTCTCTTATGCACAGGGCACTAGATTTAATTACAGCATGTGCACATATTTTTTAATGTATTTATTTTTACACTGGAAATGCCATAGTGAAGTCAGGATAAAGAAGGGTCTGTGGTGGGAGAGGTTGGAATGCCTTCTGGCAATACCTTCCCCTAGTTAAAGAGGCTCACAAACACTCATGGTAAGGGGTACTTAAAGGGTTAGTAATGTCAATATCTTAAAAAAGGTCATATTGCAGCTATTAGAAAATGAAACTAAACAACCCCGGTCCCATCTCTCAATCCTTTATGGTTTGAGAGATATAGAAGGCTAAAGTACTCCCCTCCCTCCGCTTTCCCTGACATCAGCTGTAAGCTGACGGCAGGATATCCTGGTCCCGGTACAAGCAAGCGGCTCTTCTGCAGAGCCGAAATAGCGCTATGTAAAAAGAAATACTTCATCGGAAAGGTCTAAAAAGTGTGCCCGGTTTGCAGGTACACTTTGTAGACAGTTCTGATGAAGTATTTATTTTTACATATCACTATTTCGTCTCTGCAGAAGAGCCGCCTCGAGTCGGCTAACTTGAATCTCCTACTGTCAGCTTTACAGCTGACATCAGGGAAAGCAGAGGGAGGGTGGAGCTTTAGCCTTCTATATCTCTCAAACCATAAAGGATTGAGAGATGGGACTCGGGTTGTTTAGTTTCATTTTCTAATAGCTGTAATATTTCCTTTTTTTTTTAAGATATAGACAATACTATCCCTTTATGACTAAAGGGCTTGACTCCACTCAGAACAGTGCACCTGCACAGAGCACAGCATTGGTTTTCCCCATAATTACATCACACTCTGATAATTACATCACCCAAATAGTGTAAATGCCCTGAATAGACATTCAAAGCAGTAAGAAATCAACAACTGGAACAATTGAATTGGCTGCATAGAAGCCCACCACTTTGTCAGAGGGCCCTGTAGCTCTTATACAGTACTGCCCCCGCATGTAAACAAAAGCAGATGGCAATGTCTTATTAGAAACAACGAGGGAGTGAAAGGAGGCCCCGTGTGAATGTTTTTGCTTAGGGCCTCAAAAAAACTAGAGTCACCCAGACTGCATGGAATTCATTCTACCACACACTTTTATCAGTTGACGGACCTTGCTTTAACCCTTTGAGTGCCACTCAAAGGGTTAAAATCGATATTGTCACAGATACCATGTTTGAAGTAGTCAATAGAAATTATCAATGGATCAACAAGTTAATTATTGTGGTAGCTACCTCTCAGCACTTTGTTTTCCCAAAGGCTTCTAACTGAAAGTGTCAAACACTCAGAGCCTGGAAACATGGATGTCTTATTAATATGCATTATCACTGATATTTCTGTAGCCTGCTTTTGTTAATTTTTTGTCCACTAGTGTAAAAACCCGTGTACATGGGCCAACATTCTGTGTGTTCAGGCAGTCCCTACTGAGCATGACTGCATCGGACAAACATACATCTGGCCTTTTATATTATAGGATATGTGCATGCACAATCCAGAAGGACTGGAATAATTCTGTTGCACCTAAAAATCCCATTTATATAAATGGTGCTTTTAACCCCTTGAATGCTAGAGAGGTGTCTCAGTGCAAAGGGAAACATGATAATTGTTATTTGTCCCTTTGAATGTTGGCTTGCATAACGATTAATCTAGCTCTTCTTAGAACTTCGGCCTTGGTGTATCATATAAAGAAAATTAATGTTGTATTCTGCTCATCATCTTCCACATTCACTGTCCAATTAAAAAGTATATCTTAATGAGCTTTTCTATCATTTAGTATTAACAAACCCCACAAACCTAAACGAACTAAAGTGCTCAGTGGTTAACACTTACTGAATTGCATGGCTCATCCAGCTCTATGTAATGGAGAGTAGGGAAAAGCAGGCTTCCCTTCTGGTCTCTGATTGATGACTAGTGTTATGGGAGCTGCAATTGACATTTCAAACACCCCATAGAGCCAGTGCACTTAGAGTTGAGATCTTTGTTCTGTATAAAATATCTGGTACCCTGGTGTGTGTATAATCTATAATGTACTTATTTACAATTAAAACACACCACTTTGTTTTCATATCTATATTTTTTAATGTACATCTCCCATTCTCGCATTTCATGTTCACCCTTACAATATAATTTTCCTCATGGGCCCTTCATGCCCTCATCCTACACTAGTGATGTGATATTTTAAAATTACACAAAATGCTCTTCTATACGACAGACTATTCTTACATATTTATATTGATATTTTTTTAAGCTTTTTCATCTTTTGATGCTAAAGACATCTCCAACACGTTACTCTCAAGGGGTTGGTTAAAATAAATTCTGGCAACTGGGCTGATGACAATGCATCAAATTACAATACAAATGAATGCTAGGCAGAACAAGAAAGGTAATATCTTTCATTTCTTTTGTTATGTATTACCATCCTCCAAGAAACCACTTATTAACATTATTTAATTACATTTAATCTACACTGGAAATTATCTGTATATAATTGCCTCTGTTGTTTTACTAGGAGAAATAAAATAAAATGCAGATTTTGTTTTCGTTTTCTTATCGGTGTCCAGGGCCGGACTGGCCTACCGGTAGGCTGCCTGCACTGGACTTCCCCTGGGGATGCTGGTGCTGCGCAGCTTGCATTGCTTTAAAAAAAAAAAAAAACAATATGCCATAAGCAAGATGAAGGACCGCGGCCACGAAAGTCGCATCTGCTTGCTGCAGTGAATGAGTGAGTGATTGACCCCTTGCCACTCGCCCGCAGCAGCAACTATTCTCTGAAAAAGCTGAAGCTCCCGGCGCCCTAGTACTACAGAGTGCTGGGAGATGACATCATCTCCCAGAGCTCTGCATTACTGAGGTCCGCGCAGGAGCTTCAGCTCTACAGGTCTGTGCTGAAGGAGGCACAGATCTGTCATGCCACACTGCTAGACCACCAGGGACTCGAGGTAGGAGATGGGAGCATTGTGGAAATGAAGGGGCATTGTGGAAATGGCAATGTGGAGATTGAGAGGCATTGTGGAAATGAAGAGGCATTGTGGAAATGAAGGGGCAATATGGAGATTGAGGGGCAATGTGGAAATTGAGGGGCATTGTTGAAGGGGCACTGTGGAGATTGAGAGGCATTGTGGAAGGGGGCAATGTGGAGATGGGGGCATTGAGGAAGGGGCAATGTGGAGATTGAGGGGCATTGTGGAAGGGGCAATGTGGAGATGAGGGCATTGTGGAAGGGACAATGTGGAGATTTAGGGGCATTGTGGAAGGGGCAATGTGGAGGGGGCCAGTGTGGTTGGGGGGGCCCATGGCAATTCTTGCACCAGGGCCCGGTGGCTTCTAGTTACGCCTCTGTGCCAGACAATGCAGTAAGGAGCGTGAGCACTGCGTGATGTCTGCGCACTGGGTCGGCCGCACCTAGAGGGCGAGGTTAGCAGGCTACAGCCAGAGAGAGAGAGAGTCTGAGCGGGAGCAGGAACAGACTGCGCAGCAGGACAGAGGAGGACTAAGGTGGCTTCCTGGCCCCTGGCTGGACGATATACCATTGTGGAACTTGTGGTAGGAAGGAAAGAATAGATTCTGTTCTGTGCAGTGCTTGGTGTACACATACATTCACATAACAAAAAGAGTGACACAGGGCAGGGTTGGGATGGGAAACACTCGGGAGGTGAGACTAAAGTGAGTGACACAGCAGGGGCTGGGGCCTGGGGGGGGGCTAAAGTGACACAGAGCTTGGGGGCTAAGTGTTATGAGTGACACAGAGGGTTTGGGGGGTACAAAGTGACATGGACATGGGGGGGCTAAGAGTGAGTGGCACAGGGGGTTGGGGGGCTAAGAGGGACATGGAGCTGGGGGAGTAAGAGTGATACAGGGGGTTGGGGGGCTAAGAGGGACATGGAGCTGGGGGGTAAGAGTGACACAGGGGGTTGGGGGGCTAAGAGGGACATGGAGCTGGGGGGGTAAGAGTAACACAGGGGGTTGGGGGGCTAAGAGGGACATGGAGCTGGGGGGGTAAGAGTGACACAGGGGGTTTGGGGGGTACATAGAGTGACACAGAGGGTCTGGGGGCTAAGAGGTACATGGAGCTGGGAGGGTAAGAGTGACACAGGGGGTTGGGGGGCTAAGAGGGACATGGAGCTGGGGGGGTAAGAGTAACACAGGGGGTTGGGGGGCTAAGAGGGACATGGAGCTGGGGAGGTAAGAGTGACACAGGGGGTTTGGGGGGTACAAAGAGTGACACAGAGGGTTGGGGGCTAAGAGGGACTGGTATAATGACGCAGTGCTATGGGGCTGGTATAATGACGCAATGCTATGGGGCTGGTAAGCAATTTTTTCCAAGGCTGGTTTTTATTCCCAGTCCGGCCCTGTCGGTGTCATGGAATCATTCAGGATAAAATAAGAACAGTTTGTCATGCATTAACCCTTTGAGTGCCACAGAGGTGTCCAACATATTGGGGGAGATTCACTAAGGCGTGATAAAGAGGTGATAAAGTGGATATAACTACTCCACTGATATCACTTATCCAGTTCCTATGTTATTCTATGAAACTTATTCACAAAGATCCCTAAAGCAGGAAAAATCTTAATTCATAGGCTCCATAGAATAACATAGGAAATAGAGAAGTTATATCACTGGAGAAGTTATCTTCACTTTATTACCTCATTATCACACTTTAGTGAACCTCAACCATTGTAATGTAGTGAGGTGGATACCTCCCTGCCAGTCAAAGGGTTAATGCATGAAAACGCATGACATACTCAGTATTGATAATCATTTCTTTAACATGCCTCCTCTTTGCAAAACCACAGATAATGGTAAATCAGTTTTCCAAAGTGTGTCAATAAATAGTAATTTGTGGGGGAATGTACAACTCTGCCAGCATAGCACATTTTCTGCTGTTAGTTTTTTGCTAACTAATCATGTTTCTGCACTCTGGACATGTACAGACATGCAGTATCACTTTAGTGCACACTGATACACATATCCTGCCATCATTAAGACTTTAAAGAGAGAGAAAGCCCTGAACGCCTATACCCTGTGCAAGAAAACTGAATTATGGGGGCCCGAAATGCCTTCCCCTTGGCTCAAGCAGTATAAATATGTATTAGGTAGGTGCATCTCCAGGAAATCAATTCCAGCACCTATTTTAGACTTGATTTGTATTAGTACATGCTACTTTAGTATCCCAGTGGTTTAACTACCAAATAATTGCCACCTTTCTAGCAAATGTTAAAATGAAATAATATATTCATGCTCCCATCACCCAAGCTATACTCAATTAATGCTTCTCTTGCCCTGGGGCTTACAATGGGTTGCAAAAAAAAAACCATGCAGGCATAGGCTTTAAATAAATAAATAATAAACATATTAACACTATGACTGCCAGAGAGGTATTCAATGCATTTCTTTGCAATGCAATGGATATCTTTCTGGCAATCAAAGGGTTAATGAATTGGTGCCTAGGGCAAAATACTTGGGGGAACCTACTAATCCCACTCTCACTCACTGTTATTCAGAATAACTTATGGGGTCAATAGATGACCAGTACTACACCCTTTTTACTACTAACTCCATTGCAGTGTGGTATTGAGGTATGGATTGCTAGAGGTTTACATATAAAATCTTTAATCCAATTGCCCCAAGAATGAGTTCCATTTATCTAGGTCTAAGGATGATGATCACTTTTCTACCCCTTGCTTTAGTGTGATGAATAAGATCATGATGGAGTCACTGATACCACATTGAGGGCTTGATGCAAATGTTGGAGTTAAAACCAACATGAAGAAAAAAATTGCCTTAGAGAGTTAACCAAGACCGGGTAACGTGAGATTCAAATCTTCCTTACCCAGAAA
This sequence comes from Rhinophrynus dorsalis, assembly GCA_037306005.1. Lineage (NCBI taxonomy): Eukaryota > Metazoa > Chordata > Amphibia > Anura > Rhinophrynidae > Rhinophrynus > Rhinophrynus dorsalis. The sequence continues at coordinate 406,802,185 of CM074718.1, read as the reverse complement.
GGTTAATGTGCGACGGCCTTCAAAACACACATAAACTACAAAACTGTAGTTGCCTAAAATCTGACCTCATCGGCGACACAAAACACACGATAAACGCGAGAAAAATCCCAATACAAAAAAATAAGCAAAACGTCCAACGTTACCTAGTGCCCCAGCCAATCACAGTACCCCAAAGTATCAAGTTCAGTCAAATAAACTATATATAGACCCAGAATAACTGACGCACCTTTGTCTGCACATACCCATAACACACATCCAAACACAAACACACATACACACACAGCTATTTTGTTTTATATCACACATGCACTTTTATATATATATTTTTTTGACAGTGTGAGTCTGTGAGTGCAAATGAGTGACAGAGAGAGAGTGAGTGGTTGTGTGAGGGCCTGAGCGAGTGCCTGGGTGTGAGTGGGTGAGAGGAATGGCGAGGAGAGGAGGACAGGAGAGAGGGGTGGGGAGAGTAGGAGGAGAGGAAGAAGAAGAGCAGTTGGGCATCCACGTTCAGGGTAGGGGAGGGAGATCCATGGGGCGGAGGGGCAGGCATGCCAGAGAAGGCACATCTAGTGCAGGGACAGTGGAGAGAGTGGGACGAGGGGTAGTCCAGGGGGTGCACCACGCACAGCTAGGGCAGTTGCAGGCAGGGCTGGAGAGCCACTGTCAGGGCTCTCATAGAACCTCTGGGGGTGAGGAGTAGGAGAGGGCGAGAGAGCCCAGATTTACTGAAGAGGAGAACCTTGCCCTGGTGGAAGCAGTCATCTCCAGGGATTGTTTACTGTTCCCCAGGGGTAAGGTTGTCAGCATGGGGGCCAAATGTAAAGCCGCATGGAGGGAGGTCCTTGATTCCGTCAATGCAGTGTCCAGCTGCTGCCTCTCACAGGAAGTGGTCAAGAAGAGGTGGGCCGACTGCAAGTCCAGGGTCAAGAAAAAGATGGGAGAGGAGGCCACTCATGCTGCCAGCACAGGGTGTGGTCTGCCCATGCGCATCCACTACACGGAGTGGGAGGAGGCAGTGAGGAGGACCCTGACCAGGACAGCAGTGCAGGGAATCCCAGGGTCCAGTGACACCAGGGATGAAAGGAGCATCCAGTCCACAGGTAAGTGCCTCAAGGCCTACACACACATCACACAAATCTTGACACCTACCAGACAGAGGCCAACACAGTGACACCTGAACACATGGACAGCATTCCACACCACAATTCAGCAACAGAGCCTGGAGAGACATCAAACAAGGACAGAATACTTGACAAACCCAGCCTGATTGGTAATGGTCATCTCCCTGTTGAACACCCTTCATGCTGTTTACAACAACATCATGCACTGCACAAAAACAATGCACACCGTCACGTGTCAGTCAAAGATATAACTGTTATGTGTATCACAATGTCATACATTGAGTGACAAAGAGGTCAGCACACAAACCCTTGAGTGCCACAGGGATAAGCAATGCATTGTTTCACAATACACTGGCTAATCCCCTGGCAATCCAAGGGTTATGGGAGATAGCAAGGAAGAGATATGACGTTTTGTTTGGAGTATTGTTACTGCATGTCAGGGCTAGGTGTTGTACATGTAGGTAGTTAGTCCAAGTGGAATAGTCAAGGTTCAGCTCTCTGCATCATATATAGCCTGCAGAGTGTGGATGGCCAGGGGGCATTCCCTACCATCACCACTCTGCAGGACATATGTGATTCACAAGGCTCAATCATGATGTGGGGACATTTACGCCACGCCGGTGACACCCACGGCGACAGCGGCCCTTGATGAGGCATGTGTAGTCATCCAGGGGGAGCAGCTCACAGTCATCCGGAGATGTGTCCGAACCCTGAGGCGAATGGAGCTGAACCTAGGGTGGATCATGCTGTGCCTCAGGCCCATTGAGGCAAAACAGGTGGTCTCCAACACCCAGCAGCTCCAGTTCAACACCGGCATGATGGAGGTCCTCTGCCACATGCTGGTGGAGATGCGGGACTCAAACCGCCGAGAAAATCAGCGGCAGGACATGGCCCAGCCATCACACGAGGGGTCCAGCAATGTATCCCCAGCCTGCAGTGATCCACGACCCCCACCACCACCACCAGCCACCGGATTCCCTTGGGTAACCCGGCGCAGACAGAGGGAATCCACCTCTGCAGCTCCCCCCCCAGCCCCTCCCAAGAAAAAGAAGAAGTAAGGCCAACCTTCTCCAGGCCCTTCAATAAATATTTGCACTTCTTCATAACATCTGTGTCCATGGATGTTTCCTAGTCAAGATGTTGCTTGTTTGGCAGATTTGTCTCCAATGCATTGCAAAGCTATGCATTGAACACAACTCATGCGCATCTAACTTGGGTGTCAGGTAATGAGTTGTCTCCAATGCATTGCAAACCTATGTATTGAACAGAACTCATGCACATCTAACATGGGTGTCAGGTAATGAGTTGTCTCCAATGCATTGCAAAGCTATGCAGTGAACATAACTCATGCACAATAAATGGCATCACAAGCTTTTACAGCAGGGGTGAACACACCCATCACATGCAGAAATGTTTGTACGAGTTCAACTCACAGACATATGAAAGCAAAATAACATCAGGGTGTTGTTCCATTATGTGACTTGAACTTGAACAACATGAACACATTAGATATATCAACAGATCAACAACATGATCACAATTAAGGGGATAGTAATGCTTGGAATGTTTAAAGACATACGTAGAAGGGTTCATCCCCCTGAGTAAAACAAGGGAACTCCCACTGCTGAAAGGTGTTTCATTCCAAAGTTATTCCAGCTCAAAGTTGTAATTCATAGATCAAATATCACAGTGGCCTGAAGGTGTCAAATGGCACTGTTGCTACACCATCCTATGGAGAGTCATGGCGCAGGGACCAGAGCTGTCCATAGAATGGTGTAGCAACAGCACCATTTGATGCTTTGAGGCCACTGTGATATTTGATCTTTGACTTAAAGCTTTCAGCTAGAATAACTTTGCAATGAAACACCTTTCAGCAGTGGGAGTTCCCTTGTTTTACTCAGAGGGATGAACCCTACTTCATAGATTTATAGAACATATTCAGTATTACTATCCCTTTAAACCCCTGAGAGGTGATCAATGACACAAGATAGACATATGTAATCAGATGTGTAATTGACATGGACACTAACAAGTGATCCTCATGGACGTGGATTCAACATGTCACCGGAACAAACTTCTGGACCATGAGAGGGCATGACATGGATGCCTGCAGAGTGTGAAAACAAGATTGGAAGGTGCACTATGAAAACAACAGTCATGCTATTGCTGACCCATCATCATACCCTTGAGTGCCAGAGGTGTACACAACACATTGCTCAGCAAAGTTTTGGAGACTATACTGGCACTCCACGGGTATAGCTTGGTTATTTGACATGGAGTGAACAACCCATTGCTTATCAGGGTGTTGTCTAGCCACCATGACCTTATGGGGTTTGTATCATGAGTATAGCAAGCAGACATATCTATGTGAGTGGGCACACACATCAGTGTGTAAACCAAGACCCATAAAAAAGAGGAGCTATTTCATGGCTCTCAGTCTACATACTGATGAGGTATGTGCTCAGGGTCTACGTCACACACATACATATGTCTGCTTGACATCCCCTTGATGGACACCTCACATGGTCCTGATGCCTAGACAAGACATTGACAAGCAATGGAGTGGCAGATTCACTGTGCTACACACACACAAACAAGTCAGCATGGCAGGCCTTCAGCCGGAGCATGAACAGTTGCAGCAGGTGACAGCTGTTGGACAGTGGTGCTTGGAGGAGGAGAAGGATGAGCCCTAGGCCTCTCACACCTTTGCCTCCACTGTTGTCTTAGGTACTATCATGTGTACATACCGGTGTTGGTCTGTCTCTCTGTCAGTGTCTCTCTCACACTACATCTGAGGAGGGCGGGCTGTCACTATTAAACAGCAGTAAGGTGTTGTTCATGTGGTCATAATGATAATACCAAAACAAAGGGGAGGAATCGCACCAGCTCTGTATTTAACTCCTTACTGAATATAAAACTCTAATCAGCTGAGGTGCACTCTTAGGAATATACAATTATACAGAAGAAAGGGAAGAAAGGAAGGGGGAAACCAACTGGAGGAGAACCACCAGGCGGTGCCCCCCCCACCACCACAAAAGAAACCTAATAACTGAGTGTTACAGATTACCTTGGTTCCAGCGCCGTCGCTTCAGGTGACGCTCGAACTGACGCTTCGCGTCAGCGGCTGTCCATGCCATACAGATGTCGCTGGTTGGACGCATCAAAGCTAGATGCGTCATCTGCAGACGCGAGGCTTCAAGCATGCAGCAGGCCTCTGTTTTATGTGATTGATTCCTGTAGTCTCCTTCTACCTACTTCCTCCCTCTGAGCTGCTCCGCCTACCTACTTCCTGAGGAGGGATTTAAAGGACAGACTGAGTCCTGACTCAGATGCCCTTGCGTTGTTTTACAATACAGTCTTGTTTCCCTTGGGCTCTGTGTATGACCTGGCTAGTTTGACCATCTATTCTGGTGCTGACTTGTGGCTCTGTCTGACTACTCTTTGCCTGCTCCCATTGTGTAGTGGATACCCATTATGGTGCGGACCTGTAGCTCTGGCTGACTACCTGAACTGTGTATGACCTGGCCTGTCTGTCCATCCATTCTGGTGTTGACCTGTGGCTCTGTCTGACCATTCTCCTTGTGCATTCCGAATTGGCTTAGACATCCTTTCTGGTGCAAACCTGTGACTCTGGCTGACTACCTGCTCCGTGTATGACCCGGCTTGTCTGACTATACTTTCTGGTTCTGACTAGGGGGCTCTGTCTGTTTCCTCCGTGTGTTGGTTCCCGCTCCACAGACACACATCCTAAAGCAGACCTGGGGCTCTATTAGACTCATAGATTACTGACTACAGGCTGAGTCAGTGCTAGTGCTTTGGGCATTCCGAATTAATTTGAGGCTCCAGTGGGCTGAGGCCTAGTCTCGGACAGTGTGGTGGATCTATTGGCGGACTGCTATTTCTGATACAGTGCTTGCCTCTTTGATCACCCTCTGTGTGTTATCTGTTTACGTGCATTACTGTGATTTTTGTAATAAAAGATTGTTTTACTTTACCGTACTGACTCCTGGTTTATTGCTGGGAACCGTGACACTGAGGCACACTCCAGAAGTATACAAAAAATAGATATAAGCTTAGTTATACAATACTAAATTAATCAAGTGAATACATCAAATCAATTAAAAAACATCCAGCACAGGAATATGAAGTCATAAAGAAATTTCCCTATAGAATAATGCCCCCATAGACTGACAGCAGGTATATGTAAAGCAAATGTGCAATAAAAAGTATCTATAAAAAATCCAAAGTGGGTCATTAGCAATGTGCAATATTATCCTGCATATAAAGTGCAAAGTGATAATAATAAACAAAGTATAAATACACAGATATATTTATCTCTATGACTCCAGGAGTCACACAGTTTGATCTTTCCCTTTGCTCTTACTTATATTCATGTCCCCATTCTGTACCACGCGGTAGTACTCCGATTCCCTTAGACGCCTATACATCTTTGGATATAGAACCATAGGCTGGTTCTCTACTCCTCTCTAAGTAGTACAGGCCTCTGCTCAGTGTCAGTCTGGGTAGTTGACTGTGGCCTGTCCGTTTTATGTTTTGGGGCATTGTTGGGGAATTACTATTATTTAATAAAGGTGGTTTTTACTTCAATATACCTGTGTCTGACCTTCATTTGTACTGGTTACCGTGACAGCGAAAAATAGCATGTAAAAGAAAATGTTAGACCCCCAATAGAAGGTTCAAAGTACCGTCTCTCTCATATGACATGTAGGTAGAGGAGCATATTACATGATAAAGAGATACCTCAGGGAGCGAGCATCTGACAACGCAATCACCAGTGATGTGAGAACCCAAAGCCATAGCAGCCAGGTCCCCAGGCATCCCAGAGGAGCTTCTGCACCCGCACAGGGAGACGGCCCTGGACCACAAGGCCAAGCCATGCCGCCCACAACCTCCAACCAGGTCATCATACTGCACCCCTCCCCACTCAGACAGGTATAGAAAAAAGGGTCCCGGGAGGAGCCCAAAGGGGACCATTGGGGGGATAGGTGAGGAAGCACCCACAGTCACAAGTATAGCAAGCCAGTTAAAGGCTATTTGAGATCCCCGGGGCCAGGAGACAGGGAGAGTATATATGGGTAGTGGGTAATTGTATAGGCCTAGTCGCCAAACAGCAGAGTCCAGGACAGTAGACAAATGGTAGGTGATCCACTACTCCTCCCAAATGGAGATACTAAGTGAAACCATAGTGTAAGGCATAAAAAATAACAGTTGTAAAATGCAAAATACATATGTTCCCTGGGTATTCATGATAGTCAAACTCTCGTTTAGTGTGAAAGCGATGGTGTCCCAAACTGACCCCCAGGGGAGCTGGGGAGCTGAATACATAACAGATGGCGAATAGGCCAGGATCAAATCTAGCTCCATGTCAAACAAGTACTATAAAATAAGAGCTAGCCATGGGAGCCCCTGGAGGCCCCCACTGATGGGCCACTGTAACGGTTTTTTAGGACTCTCAGACCAGTAAGTGAAAATAAAACACACTTTATTTAAAGTGAATAATGCACAAGTTCGCCCTCTAGAGGCAGTAGGTAATACACAGATCAAGTAAACTGAGATATTACAATAGTAATAGCACAATAGACATAAATGCAAGACAGTATGCACTAGGATGATATGGACCCCCAAGGGGTTAATGTCTAGATAACAGTCCGTCTCAGATGTGGAGGTTTGACACGCCCTGGATGTTAAAAGGCTTGTACTGGATAGACAAAGTTCATCAAGTGCAGAAGATCGAGCTGCCTTGCCAAGGTGTTTGGATATTAAGCAGAATAGGAATCAACTTAGCCCCCACGGGCGTAGTTACAGGAACTGCTTTGGTTTGTGCAAGTGCAAGTAGCCCCCACGGGCGTAACGGGAACCGGCCGGCAATGCAAGAGCTAACAGCCTCCTCAAGCTTAATCGAATGCTGTAATATGAATGCAAGAGCCACTAGCCCCCTCGGGCGTAGTACCGGATAAGCCAACACTGAAGCCTTACTGCCAACACTCTGTGTCACTGATATCGCCGGTAACCAATACCAGAGAGCCTTAGGCACCTAAACGACCCAAACAATGTGAACACTCTGCAATGGTGGACTAGAGTTGCCGACGGAGAGCGGCCAACTCAGCAGCAGTATCACGGGTAACGAGGCTCGTACTGGGGATAGAGAGAGTGAAATCGAGACAGCACTGCAAGAGTTAAAAGGCACGTTTACTCGAGGCTTCAGCGCTACTGCAAGGCTCTGCACGGAGAGGAAGGCCCACAGATTCACACACAGCTCTGCACAGATAACGAGGCACAGCACTATATCGAGGGAAACACCAGGCAAGGCAGTCACACTGAAGCGGGCAACAGAGACTGATAATGTCGCGGCGGGCGACAACTGGAACAAGCTGGAAGTCGATCTTCGGAGCAGGAAGTCAGCCGGGCCGGGTCGGAGCAAGTAGGAGGCAGTCATACAAGCCGGGTCATACACAAGCAGGAACGTCAGTCTAGCCGGGTCAGGATCCAAGGGTGGTACGCAGACAAGCCGGGTCATACACAAGCAGGAACACTGGAGAATGGTCAGGACAAGCCGAATCAGTACACAGGAACGCAGAATACAGGAACACAGCAACAGCACTACTGGCTCAGGAACACCACGAAAGGGCATCTGACAGATGTGATAGCCAGGTATAAAAAGGTCATCAGGAGGCGGGTCAAACCCAGTCAGCAAATCAGTGACAGCCACAACTGAGAGTGACAGGAATCACGGGCACTGTGATAGTACCCCCCTCTCAAAGACCCCCTCTCCCTGCCTGAGGTCTGGGTTTCAAAGGATATTTAGAGTGAAAGCTGCGTACTAATCTAGGTGCATGGAGATCCCCTTGATCAACCCAAGAACGTTCTTCAGGGCCATAGCCCTTCCAATGAACCAAATATTGCAGCTTTCCTCTAAATCTCCTGGAATCAATAATATTCTGGACTTCATATTCTTCTTGGCCCTGAACGTCCACCGGCCCAGGAATCACTGGCGTAGTGGTATAACGATTGCACACCAAGGGTTTCAGGAGTGACACATGGAACACATTATGAATGTGCATAGAGGGTGGAAGCTCCAGAGCATAAGAAACCGGATTAATCTTGCGGATAATCTTAAATGGACCAATGAACCGGGGAGCCAGTTTGTTGGACGGCACTTGTAAATTGAGGTTTCTGGACGACAGCCATACCCTGTCCCCAACTTGAAATGAGACCGCTGGAAGGCGTCTGTGATTAGCGTGCCGTTGCTGCCGCCTGAAAGACTGACTGAGGGACCTCTGAACCTGTGCCCAAGTGGAACGAAGTCGTGCCAAATGCTCGTCCAAAGCAGGAATCTGCTGCGCCTGAAAGGAGTCCGGGAGCAGACAAGGCTGGAAACCATAATTAACGAGAAACAGGGAGCTCCCGGACGATGAGTTAACCGCACAGTTTCTGGCAAACTCTGCCCATGGCAACAGGTCAGCCCAATTATCATCATGATCGGTGACAAAGCAGCGCAGGAACTGCTCCAGTCCCTGATTGGCACGCTCAGCGGCCCCATTCGTCTGGGGATGGTAGGCGGAGGAAAATGACAATTGGATGCCCATCTGACCACAAAATGCCCTCCAGAACCTAGAAACGAACTGGCTCCCACGGTCGGAGACAATCACTCTGGGTACTCCGTGCAGACGGAACACCTCTCTAGCAAAAACAACAGCCAATTCCTGAGCCGATGGAAGGCCAGTCAGAGGCACAAAATGTGCCATCTTAGAGAATCTATCGACCACCATAAGAATGAACTTGTAACCTCTAGAGGCCGGTAATTCTCCCAAGAAGTCAATGGATATATGAGACCAAGGACGGTCTCCGTTAGGCACCGATTGCAATAAGCCCACAGGGAGATGCCTAGGGGTCTTGGCACGAGCACAAGTGGTACAAGCTGCCGTAAAAGCGGCGCAGTCGGCTCTCAAAGTAGGCCACCAAAATAGCTGCGAGAGGGACCATACTAGTTGGTCCCTACCAATATGCCCAGCCGCTTTAGAAGTGTGATAAGTCTCCAACAGACGGACACGGAATGACTCATCTACGAAACACTTCCCCACTGGGGTTTCAGGAGGTGCCCGTGATTGTGATGCCAGTATCTCCTCCCCCAATGGCGAGGTTATGGTGGTACGAATAGTAGCCAGGATCTGATCTGGCTGAATGATGGGTACCGGGACTTCCTCCCTCTCAGTGTCAGAAGCGAACTGACGTGACAACGCATCAGCCTTGATATTCTTTGAGCCAGGAAGATAGGATACTAGGAAATTGAACCGGGACAAAAACAGCGCCCACCTGGCTTGTCGAGAAGACAGTCTTTTGGCTTCAGAGAGATAGGTTAAATTCTTATGGTCAGTAAGAATTAGTACTGAGTCTGAGTGCCCTCCAAGAGGTGTCGCCACTCCTTTAGTGCAAGTATGATGACCAACAGTTCCCTGTCGCCAATCTCGTAATGACTCTGGGTGCTGGACAATTTCTTAGAGAAAAACCCACAAGGCATTAAAGTACCACCTCCCACAGGACGTTGGGAGAGCACTGCCCCAACCCCAACCTCTGAAGCGTCAACCTCCAAAGTAAACGGCAGGGAGGGATTAGGGTGGGACAGTATAGGAGCAGATGCAAAGGCAGATTTCAGGGTAACAAATGCGTCTTCAGCTGCCTCAGACCACTGAGAGGCAGAAGCGCCCTTATGAGTCAAATCTGATAGTGGTTTTACAATCGTGGAAAAGTTCTTGATGAACTTCCTATAATAGTTCGCAAAACCTAAGAATCGTTGAATGGCCTTTAACCCCTTAGGCCGAGGCCATTGCAGAACCGCTGCCAACTTTTCCTGATCCATGGCAATGCCACTTTTGGATATTATGAACCCCAGGAATGGTACTTGAGATGTATGGAATTCGCACTTTTCTAGTTTACAGAATAACTTGTGCTTACGAAGTCGGAGCAAGACTTCTGAGACATCTTTAATGTGTTGGGAAAGATTAGCAGAGTGAATCAATATATCATCTAGATATACTACCACACAGGACTGGAGCAGGTCACGTAAAATATCGTTAATCAATTCCTGAAATACTGCAGGCGCATTGCATAAGCCGAATGGCATCACCAGATATTCATAATGCCCTGTTCTGGTATTAAACGCCGTTTTCCACTCGTCACCCTCTTTAATTCGGACTAGATTATAGGCGGCTCGCAAATCAAGTTTAGTAAAGATCGAAGAGCCCTTCAATCTGTCGAATAATTCTGTAATCAGTGGAATGGGATAGGCGTTCTTGGGCATCAGCTTATTCAGCCCACGGTAGTCAATGCAAGGCCTGAGTTCCCCATTTTTCTTTTTAACAAAAAAAAATCCGGCACCAGCCGGAGACGTAGATTTACGAATGATTCCCCTCTCCAGGGCATCTGCGATATACTCCTCCATCGCCTTATTTTCCTCACAAGACAGTGGGTAAGTGCGTCCCCTGGGAGGCACCGCACCTGGAGGCAAATCAATGGCGCAATCGTATGGCCTATGGTCAGGTAATGCACTGGCCTCTCCTTTGCTAAACACGTCACTGAATTGCCCATATTCTGTTGGCACAGCTGGAGAGGTACACATAATCTTAACAGGAAGAGAGAGACAATTCTTGTTACAGTACTCAGACCAAGAGTTAACTTCACACCTTTGCCAGTCAAATTGGGGATTGTGTGCCTGTAACCATGGAAACCCCAAAATAACTGAATGGTGCGGGGAACGAATGATCTGAAATCGTATCTGCTCCCTGTGACAAGCCCCCACAGTCATTGTCACTGGGATTGTCTCGAACGTAATGAAAGCGGGATCCAGGGGTCTGCCATCAATGGCCTCTATTGCCACAGGAGAGTCCTTCTTACATAACGGAATGCCCTGCAAATCAGCAAAGGACTGATCCATGAAGTAGCCGGCTGCCCCGGAGTCCACCAATGCTAGGACCTCGATGACCTTATCTGCCCAAGCAAATGCCACCTGGATGGTGGGTTTAGTGGTGCTAGTATCTAGGGACTGTTCAACACCACCTAGTGCCTGTCCCCCAAGGTACCCTAGGTGCGTTCGTTTCCCGGCCTTACTGGACAATTGCATAATAAATGTCCCGGTTTGCCACAATATAGGCATAAGCCTTGCCTCCTACGATACAGCTTCTCCTCCTTAGTGAGCCTAGTAAAACCTACTTGCATAGGTTCAGTGCTGTCAGCTGTTCGCTCAGGTAGAACGGGTGGCGTGGGTGGGTTAAGGAGATGGTTCTGGCCATAGCACTTTGCTTTGGTCCTTTTAGCCAAGCGTCTCTCCCGGATGCGGGAGTCTATTAACATGACATAGTCAATGTACTCATCCAGCTCGCTGGGTACATCTCGAGCGGCTATCTCGTCCTTAATCTGTTCAGCGAGACCCTGAGTAAAGGCTGCAAGTAAGGCCTCATCGTTCCAGCCTACCTCTGCTGCCAAGGTCCGGAACTCGATAGCATACTCGCCCAGAGTGCGTTCGCCCTGCTGAATCTCCATCAGCCTTTTGGCAGCAGAGGCAGACCTGCCAGGAACCTCAAACACACGTCTGAACTTCATCACGAAATCTCTGAAGTTCAGTGTGCAGGGTCTGGCATTTTCCCATAACGGATTTGCCCATGCCAAAGCTTTGCCCGTCAACAGAGATATCATAAAGCCGACCTTACTACGGTCGTTAGGAAATGCCTGGGCTGCCAATTCCAAAAATATCTCCAACTGGTTAATGAAACCTCTGCATAGGGAGGGTTCGCCATCATATCTTAGGGGTAACGGCGCCGCTGCCGTTAACCCTCTTGAGTTAGCAGTGGGAATTACAGACGGGTTCCCCGGTGTCAAGGCTGAAGGGACCACCGGATTAGGACCAGACTTGTCCAAATGTACTCTACGTTCAAGTAACGTTTGTAGAGCCAGTGCCAGTTGGTCCAGGCGCTGCTCATGGACATCCATTCTCCAGTGGATGTTCTGAGTATTACTTTCACCCTTACCGTCTGAGGTCATGGCCCTTTCTGGATAGACAAAGTTCATCAAGTGCAGAAGATCCAGCTGCCTTGCCAAGGTGTTTGGATATTAAGCAGAATAGGAATCAACTTAGCCCCCACGGGCGTAGTTACAGGAACTGCTTTGGTTTGTGCAAGTGCAAGTAGCCCCCACGGGCGTAACGGGAACCGGCCGGCAATGCAAGAGCTAACAGCCTCCTCAAGCTTAATCGAATGCTGGAATATGAATGCAAGAGCCACTAGCCCCCTCGGGCGTAGTACTGGATAAGCCAACACTGAAGCCTTACTGCCAACACTCTGTGTCACTGATATCGCCGGTAACCAATACCGGAGAGCCTTAGGTGCCCAAACGACCCAAACAATGTGAACACTCTGCAATGGTGGACTAGAGTTGCCGACGGAGAGCGGCCAACTCAGCAGCAGTATCACGGGTAACGAGGCTCGTACTGGAGATAGAGAGAGTGAAATCGAGACAGCACTGCAAGAGTTAAAAGGCACGTTTACTCGAGGCTTCAGCGCTACTGCAAGGCTCTGCATGGAGAGGAAGGCCCACAGATTCACACACAGCTCTGCACAGATAACGAGGCACAGCACTATATCGAGGGAAACACCAGGCAAGGCAGTCACACTGAAGCGAGCAACAGAGACTGATAATGTCGCGGCGGGCGACAACTGGAACGCAGGTCACTGGAACAAGCTGGAAGTCGATCTTCGGAGCAGGAAGTCAGCCGGGCCGGGTCGGAGCACGTAGGAGGCAGTCATACAAGCCGGGTCATACACAAGCAGGAACGTCAGTCTAGCCGGGTCAGGATCCAAGGGTGGTACTCAGACGAGCCGGGTCATACACAAGCAGGAACACTGGAGAATGGTCAGGACAAGCCGAATCGGTACACAGGAACTCAGAATACAGGAACACAGCAACAGCACTACTGGCTCAGGAACACCACGAAAGGGCATCTGACAGATGTGATAGCCAGGTATAAAAAGGTCATCAGGAGGCGGGTCAAACCCAGTCAGCAAATCAGTGACAGCCACAACTGAGAGTGACAGGAATCACAGGCACTGTGATAGCCACACCATATATGAGTTAAAGGCATGGGGGTGCAAGAGGCTGGCCAAAGAGCATGCATATGGACTTTAGCCTAGGGTAGAGTGAGAGCACATAAAGGGCCCCTGGTAATGGGCTGTGTTAGAAAATATCCAGCCATGAGGTCTGTCAGTGATAACATTTCCCCCAAGGGACATGAGAAACTAGGAGCACTGGAAGGCCCTAACCATAAGGGAAAGTGGTGCAAAGTGGCATGACTGTGCTCCCACGCCCCATCCGTCTCTAAAATAACAATGGAAGGAGAAAAGAGGTGGGTGAGAGATGAATCATCAGCAAAACAATATAACAAGTTGTACAATTGTAAGCATGTGAAACAAACTGGGACCCCGTAGTAATACGGGGAGCTATAGTAATGTCAACAGGCACGCCTCAGACATGGAAGAGAGGTGTGGGACTCAGCTGGAGGAGGAAGAGCCACAACAATGGATAATGTCTCCATCAGTGACCACAGAGATCCAGTAGTGTCTCTCCTCAGAAGAATCAGCCACTGTCGAGGGTGGTAGCTGCTGTGGCCTCTTCACGTATAGCATCTTTAGTGATGATGAATGGTTCACTGTTTTCAGCTGGCAGGGTCCTCTTGAGGTTGGGATTGTTGTAGCTTCTCTGGAAATTGGAGGCCCACCTTTGTATCAGATAGAGTGGTTCACCCCATCCTGCGATGTGATGAGAGATAGAGGGACACCCCTTTTGTAGGGCACAGAATCTTGCCACAGCAAGGTGGTAATAGGTCAAATCTCCCTCCGTCATTGCAGGGTAAGAGGAGAGAGATCACTATATAGTGAGATGTCATGATTCTCAAACAGGATCGAACACCTGTTGCATGTCGTTCTCATCACAGCCTCTTTTTGGGGATAAAAATTTAGCAATCACATGACGCGCTGCTGAATAGGAAGAAGGCTTTGGCCCCAGTGTCCTGTAGGCCAGTTCCAACCGGTATTCCCAGTGTCTGCCGAGGTAATATGGAGGAAGAGATCCTGGAGGTACTGCGGTAAAAACTCAGCATCTGTTGCTTCTGAGATGCCTTGGAAGCTAATGTTGTTTTGCCTTTGGCGGTTCTCAGTGTGAGTTATTTTGATTTGTAAGGCAATATTTTTTGATAGGGCATATCCATTTTCACATCAGCATCGGGTCCAGAAGCATGAAGTGAGTCCACATCACCCTCCACGGCATCTAGTCTAGTCCCCAGGTGTAAACTGCCTGGCGCAGGCCTTGTATTTCTTCTTTAAAGAATTACTTAAGGTCCAGCAGAAGGTTTTTGATGCTACATTTTGTGGATGGTACCTCTAGAGGAGAGGACTCTGAGTTGTCATCTGGCAGGACATCACTGCTGAGGGATTCAGCCTCATCTCGCTTAGATGACACATTGTCACAGTCAGGGTCCGCCATATTGTGCTTTTCATGTGGCAAGGGCCTCCCCTGTTCCGGGGTGAAGACCTTCTGCAAAGCAGCTTCTTTCTGCTGAGCTTTTCCTCTGGTCATACTCATGAAGCTATCAGAGGTATATCCTCAAAAATAAAAATGGGTATTAAAGGGAATAAAAGCTGAATTAGTGTTACCCTGGAAGGTGGGTGCTCAATTCATGTATCCATACAGCACGATCACCAGGCCACGCCCCCTAAATGGGGATTTTAATCCATTGAATGCCAAAAGAGTTGCAATACATTTGGGTTAAAAGCCCATTGAAATCAATTTATTTTTTATTTTTCAGTGCTGGTTTTAAAGCCCATGTACATGGGCCAACACTGGCGGCGCTGCAGTCATGCACAGTACTGACTGCCCGTGCCACAGCTGATACGGAGCGGGGCGGTCCTCATGATGGCTTCTGACAAACATCCTTAGTGAATTATAATATAGGATGATGCAGTTGGTTTGTCCCAGATTTCATCCAGTAGTACACTTTGTTTTCTTTTTTTCTTTTCTTCTTGTCTCTGTATATATTTTGTGAGAAAAGGAAGGGAGAGACTAGCTATAGGAGAAGTAGGGGGAAGAGGTCCTGGTTAAGGGAGAGAGAGACCTGAGAAGTGGAGAATGACGGACTTTGTTTGGATGTAATGGGGGGGGACTTCTGAAGGGAAGAAGAGGTGGCAGACATGGGTGGGGGGCAGGGAGAAAACTATAGTCAGTAAATGTCAGAGAGAGACCTGGCTAGCGTAGCAATGGAGGGAGAGAGAGAGGCTATCCTGTATGGGGGAGTTAGAGGCCTGTGGGTGGAGGAGGGGAAGGTTAGGGAGACCTCTTTGCCACCTGTCTGTGAGTGGTGAGAGACCTGGCTACAAGGGAGAAGCTGAGTTTTAGAGTTGCAAAATTAATAGAAGAAGACAGTATGCATGATTCTGTGACTATTAGTGAAACAAGCCTGGTGTGTGACTGTGTATGTGTGAGTCTGTGGGTACCAGTGGCATGAACTAAGGAGTGCAAATGAATACTTTCCCACATACTGCTGAAAAAAGAACACATCAGCAAGGTGAGAAAAATGTTGCCTATTTATCTCTGTCAATGTGTCAACACATCCTGTTAATGGGTCGCAAGTTAGATTTTAGCATTAGTGTTTTTTATCTTTTCTTGTTTAAAAATTATCTATTGTCTTTTCCTCCTCATCAGCAGAAATATTGCACATAGTGATGCATTAAATAGTTGTTAATTAAAAAAAGCAAGCTCTTTACCTTGTACTGTCCAGAAGAGAAATGAGCATTTTAAGTTTTTGCTTGAAAATATAATAACCCTACTTTCCGCAAGGTAGGTGTGTTTATCTCCTGATTGGTCAGTAATGTTACTAAGCAAATGTTTCCATAAATTCTTGAACTAAAACGTTGCTAGGCAGCTGCCAGACTGCATTAGAGAGAGAGAGAAAATGCATGTGGGACCTTGAACATCAGTGACCCATAGAGATGATTGGTTAAGAGGAATCACAAAAGCAGAATATGGTGGGACTGGTATCAGTCAAATAATAAAAAAAAAAACACAACAGATCTGTTAAAAGTAGTACAACTTATTTCAACATCCAGATAATTAATATATAGGTCAGTTGTATGTCTAACATGTCTGTTCATTTCACAGATCTACACATCCCCAATTGAGTGTCAGTGGAAGTTCAGAAAGAAAAGCATAACATTTCTTAATTATGCATTGATTTTTTTCTCGGTCAGAGAAACACATTACAAATAAAGCCAAAAATATTTTATGAATAGTGAGTCTTATGTAGTAAGGAGAACTGGGCAGTTATGCATTAAGGAGTGATAAGGAGGTTATACAGCAAATATGCCTTCTCCAGTGATAACACTTCTCCAGTTCCTATGTTGTTCTAGGGAACCTATGCACAAGGCTTCTCCAACTTTGGAGATCTTAGTGCATAGACTCTATAGCATAACATAGGAACTGGAGATGTCATCTCCACTTCATCACGTCTTTATCACACCATAGTGCATTATCACCATGGAGTTATTCTGAGTCAAACCAATTGCACCATTAAGAACAAAGAAACATTTCCAAAATGTCCATTTATTTAAATAGGGACTTTTAACTCCATTATTGCTAGAGAGTCATTTCTAGAATTCAAGAGGTTAAAATTCCAATTTGAATCAATGTAGAGTTTTATTTGTTCCCTATGGTATAGATAGTCTGCCTCAGGATTTCTCTAGTTCTTTTTAGTATATCAGCCTCAGTAACAGGGATGTACTACTATGATTCTCCTCTAAAACAAGAGCTGGAACCAGTTACCTTATCTTATGACTGCCTAACACCAATTTAATAATTTAGTTATTCTGAACACTCTACCCTTAACTGCATTGGTGTTACATTATTGCTGCTGCTTAAGACTGAACAGTGAACACTGCAGTTAAAGGAACAGTAATATTTTAGCATGAAAAAATATATATAGCAGGGCTTTTCCTGTTGAATAAAATAAAGTAACCTCACTGCCAGGAAATGGTTAAAGATTATTACTTTTTTTGTAAATATAAAACTAAATTTATAGAAATGTCATCACTAGGTGATGCTGTTACTTCTGTTTTTGTGGAGAAATCCATTTAATGTCTGGTAGTTCTCCACAGAGATGGAGCAAGAAAAGGAAAATAATATCAGCTTACCGTTATTTTGCTTTCCTGATCAGTTGTCATGGCAGCACACACCAAAGGTTAATCTCACCTTCTCAGCTGAAGGAACAGGAAAAACTTCCCAAGCTCATAAATCGAACCCCTCCTCTTCCTTCCATTAGTCTTTGTATCTAGCCTTGTCTGAAATATGCAGAAAAGAAAGAAGGGATGGGTTTGGTGAGAGCTGCCATGACAACTGACCAGGAAAGGGAAATAACGGTAAGCTGATATAATTTTTCCTTGGTCAGGCATGGCAGTACTCACCAAAGGGTAATACCAAAGCAGTACGTAAATGAAGGGTGGGACATGCACCACTTAGAGCTATCACCACATAAATGAAAATGTAGCAAAAGATTTCACTGTAAAAAAATTTAGAAATTTTAGCTTTGGCTACTGATGCTAGAACTTTATGTCCCAAAATAGCTTCATTAGATGATTGAATATCAAGGCAATAATGCTTGATAAATGTGGCACGGGATGATCAGACCACTGCTCTGCAAATGTCCTCTGAATGAACTGCTGCCCCAGCTGCCCAGGAAGTCAAAGAGGATGAGGAGGTCGAGGAGGAAGAATGTGCCTTCAGACCCTGTGGAATTGGTAGACCTTTATGTTGATAGACCCTGTATATTGCTGAAACAATCCAATGACTTATAGTTGATGTGGAAGCTGCCTCAACTCTTTGGAACCAGAAGGAATAAGAAAGACCCTGCTGTATTTCCTGAAGGAAGCATCCTCTCCATATAGATTCTGAAGCACCTGACCATGTCCAGATTGTTCTAACCTGCCTTAACTCCTCCATCTAATGATGGAAGGAGTATAATGCCCTGGTTCAGATGAAACTTTGACACTTTAGGTAAGAATTTAGGTACAGGTCTCAGTACCACTTGATGCGGAGAAAACTAAATAAAGGGTTCTTCAATGTATAGGGCCTGAAATTCTGAAACTCTTCTGGCAGATGTGATAGCAACCAGAAGAGTAACCTATAAAGGGATAGTAATGTTTCATAATAAAAGCAGCTCTAATTAATCATCATAGTATTTGGACTTTGGAGAGTGTTATTTTAATTCTGTCAGAGTTGTAGTTCCAGAGTAATTCAATGACAAAGTATCCCACTCCCGCCCCTTTTACTGATGTAACACTGTTCAGCCAGAGCAGAAGGGAGGTGCCCAGGTAGACTGCAGAGAGGGACAATCTTCAATTAAGATAAGGGAAAAACCTGAAAAGCTTGTCAAGGGGGGCAGGGATTTCATTGTTTTCATAGGAATAAGAGTGTCCCCTTCTGTTATCTGTCTGGTCTATGGACTGCATTCCACATCTGAGAAGAGATTGCTTACACTAGGTAAAAGGGGCGGGAGGGGGAAACTTTGCTTGTGAATATCTCATAAACCATAAAGGTTTGAGAGATAAGACTTATATCATTCTTCATGTGTTTTTAATGATTACAAGTTAAAACGAAATATTACTATCCCTTTAAGTACAGAAGACCCAAGGACACTGAATGTAATGGTTCAAAAGGCTGGTCTGAAAGGGTATCTAATACTAAGGGCAGATCCCAGGAAGGACAGAAAGATCTTACAGGAGGTTTGAGACGAGCAGCTGCTTTGAAGAAGATAATCACAAGATTGTTAGAAGCCCACTTGAACCCTTTCGGAGCAGAGAGTACAGAAACTTGAACTTTCAAGGCACTGGAACTTAAAGCCTTATGAAATCCGTCAGCTAGAAAATCAATAAAGATTGGGGCAGATAGATCCTCTGTGCTAAGATTCCTGTCTGCTGCCCATAGTGCAAAAATTTACTATAATCTATAGTATGAATTAGAAGTCAAGTTCTTTCTAGCCTTCATCAGAATAGAGATAGCTTCCTAGGAGAGGCCGTAACTGGCTAGAGCCTGCAGCTCAACCTCCATGCCACTAGGGAAAGCTTGTGGACTGTGGGTGGCATATGGGTTCCTGAATCAGTAGATCCTCTCTATAAGGCACAGACAGATCCTGTATTGCTAACATTTTGATGCTGGAAACCATGGTCCTCTGGTCCAAACTGGAAGAATGGCTATGACCTTGGCTTTGTCCATTCTGACCCCCTGGATAACCTTCAGAATCAAAGGTATTGGAGGAAAAATGTAACTCATCCCCTGGGACCAGGGGTGTGACATGGCACCCATTCCCAGTGCTTCTGGACAGTAGTTCTGCTGTAGAATCTTGGAGCCTTGTGATTCTGTTGGGAAGTCATCAGATCTATGGTCGGTAGACCCCGATTGTGAACAATCAGACCAAAGACCTCCTAATTCAAGGCTCATGAACCTGGATCCACAAAGACCTGCTCAGGAAGTCTGCCGAAACATTGAGTTTATCTTGAATATGGACTGCTGTCAGGAGAGCTGCATGAGACATTGCCTAAATTAGAATGAACATCACCTTCTGCAGCAAGAGCTCCTTGTTTAGTTATGTAACAAGCTGTCGCTATGTTGGAGGTAGGAGGTAGGAGATAGGGGCATTGTGGAGGGGATCAATGTGATCTAGGGGGGAAAATGTGGTGGTGGGGCCCGTGGCACTTCTTGCACCAGGGCACGAAGGCTTCTAGTTATGTCTCTGACTGTGACCCACAGTCAAGATCTCTCTGAACCTTAGCAGGGATCTGAATAGAAGCTTCCAATTAATCAAACTCACTCTCCCATTAGTTTAGAAGGTTTTGCTGTAGTGGTCTCCTTTTCTACCTGGCCCATTTTATGTAAGAGGACATCAGTCCCAAGAGATTCATACAATATCTGGCTGGCCACTGGTTCTGTTGTTGAAATATGGCAACCCCGCTGTGTGATGTGGTGAGCCTTCTCCAATGAAGAGACACCGTAGCTTGAGAAGTGTTGAAATTGACTCCTAGTAACAGCATCCACTTCCAAGGAAACTACAAAAGAAAGTAAAGAGCAGCACAAAAAGTCTTTCTGAGCGTAGTATGTTCAATCACAAGATAGTCCTCCACCAAACACCATAGGAGATTTCATCAGAATATTACTCACATTTTTCGGAGGCAAATGACCTGCCTCCTGGTACGCTCATACCCCAGAGCAGTGATTCCCTCCAGTTTGGATCAGGCATAGGGGCAGCTCTTATCGAAGGAGCCTCTTATCGAAAAAAAAAGTGAGCCAGTAAGTAATATATATAGTAAAGAACCAATTTTATTCCAAGAGTAAAATATATATATATATATATATATATATATATATATATATATATATATATATAAATATGAATATGTATCAATGGTTCTCAAAACCAAAATGGCAAAAGGAAAATAATAATAAATACTAAAGCAATATGTGCATAAAAAATAAAAACAATATTCATAACACTAACGGCTGACGTGTTTCGTGACTGGATGTTTTTCATATTGAGAGTATACCGTGGGAAGTGGCGCAGTTGTTTAGGAGTTATATTTACCATCTATCTCCTATTTCTTTTATAGTTTTTTGCCTTCCAAGGAAACAGCTGACTCTTCTGCCAGTTCATCAACCAACAGACCTGTATGAGGAAACTGATTGCCAGGTCTCTGTGCTTCAGGAGAAGATGGTGAGGCTGAAAGAGGATCAGAATGCCATTGAGATAGTGAAATATTCTCAACCTCTTGCTTTGTAGTTCTGCCACCAGGGGAATCAGTATATTGGTGAAAGTTCTTGGAGCCGTAGCAGTCTTGAGTGGCAGACAGGTGAACTGGTAGTGTCTTCCTCCTATTGCAAAATGTAGATATCGTTGTTGAGTTGATAGGACCGGGATGTGTAGATAGGGATCCTGGAGATCGAGAGAGACCATCCAATCTTGGGGAAGAACTTGTGTGTTCAAGAGATTCCATTTAGAATTTTCTGACTTCGAGATAATTGTTGAGGTATTTGAAGCTGAGCACAGGCCGGGGGTTCCCATGAGGTCATCTGGATGAAGAAGATTGTAGAGTATATTCCCTCATATCACTCCTCTCTTGGGACTGGAAGAATGGCATTTGACTAGAATAAATGAAGAATAAAATCTTGAAGAATTATAGCTTTTTAGGAATCTGTTGGAAATGGCGTCTTTGAAAAGCATCAATATGCCGCCCACTTCTCCAGCTTGAACCAGGACACCATCAGAATTTAGTGGACTCCCTGAAACCTTGTTGTGTTCTGGTCTTATAGGGAAGAAAAAGGCCAGATTGACTTCCCTTCAGTCTTGAGATCCTGAAGGGTAGGATCGAAACTCCGAAAAGGCATCCTTCCTCTATGCTATGCCAAAATCCATTCTTCACCTACAAGAACCTAATAGAAGACAGAAATAAAGCTAAAAATTACACAAATATATAAATAATTAACAGAAGATGATAATAGAATAAGGCTAACAAAAAAAAGAAGAAGCCTATAAACAAAAGATAAAGTATCATATATTGCCGAAAAGATTAATGACGCTAGCAACCTTTGCAATCATAGACGACATGTGAAAACATGAGAAATATGAAGAATTAAGTGCCAGACAGGCAATAACACCACGATATAGTGGGTGCCAAGTAAGACCTGGGACATAGCAGTAAGGACCAAAGCACTCAAATAGTTAACCTACCAGTTTTCTGTCTTCAGATTCCCATTTTAGCAGTACAAAACCTCAGAAGTATTCCTTTTATCCTGGGGAAGGAAGATGATCTTGCCACCCGAAACTTTTTTAATAGTGTCATTCAAGGCGTCACCAAACAACATTCCAGTAGAAAATGGTAAAGTGTAAAGATTATATTTAGAAACATAATCTGCATTCCAGGAATGAAGCCAATGAGCTCTTCTTGCAGCTACAGCCAGGTACATGGCTCTGGACTGCAATTTGATTAACTCAATGGAGGAATCAATAATAAATTGCCAACTTGATCTCACTCAGGGCATCTGCTAAAGTTGCACGACATTCTCCTCTGATGATAATTTGTTCAACATTATTTACCCAGATCTTCATAGCCCTGGAAACAGAAGTCAAAGCTACCGCCGGTTTGCAAGCGGACCCAATTTAAAGAAACAGCTGCTTTAAATAGTTTTCTAAATCTCTTTTTAGTGGATCCCACATCGTACAAAGGGAGAGTGGCTTTACAGGCCAATTGTTCCACCTTGGGTGGAAAATCACAAAGTTGTCAGTCTCTGTCAGAAAAGGGATACATTTTCTGAATTTGAGCCATTGGCTTGAGTCTTCTTCTCGTCTTTTTCCATTCTTATAGAATGACTTCAGGAACTATGTAATGCAAGGGAAAGGTTCCAGCCTTTCATTTGTATGAGCAAAATATTCTATTTGCAGAACTCTTTTCCAGAGTCTACTGTAGGTTAAGTTCTTGCCTGTCTGCCTTAATTAGTGGCTCCACCAGAGAGAAGTCAAAGCTCAGGAGATCCTCTGAACACAGGCCTGGATCTTGTTGGAGATGAGCCTCATGAAGTGCTTCTTTGGAAGATAGTCTGTCACTAGACTCCTGGAATCTTTTTGTTTTTGCCAGATATAGTTGGAATGCCTCCTGTAGTCCTTGAACCACTGCCTACTCAACCCCTACCTACTCTTAAGGACCATTTTAATTGTTGTTGGCTCGCCGGCACACGTGACAAATTATGTGTACCGGTGCACCGAACGGAAGTCTGAGAGAGACCGCTCCAAGATTGGAGTGGTCAATTTCATACTCTGTTCTTGCTTACAGCACTCCCGCAGAAGCACTGTAAGTAAAAAGAATGTGATGTGCCAGAACCATCACCGGTCCTTCAGGAAAAAAACTGTGACGGTCCTGGCACTTTCACCGGTCATTAAGGGGTTAATAATAAGCAACATATTGGAAAAGGTTCAGTGAGTTTCACTCTCCATGTCCAACCAGCAAATTCTACATATATTTTTTCCCTCCACAGTGTCTTCATCATAAGAGAAGCACATTCTGGTTAGTGGAGAAGAGCTTGCACACCTCTTGGAGACAGATCCTCTCCAGGGCTGGAAAGACAGTAAAAGGTCCCATCAGCCACCTATCACTTACCTGAGTAAACAAGACTTACCCTATTCCTTAGAAACAGGCGTGTTTGAAGCAGGGTTGGGATCCATGGCACCCAATACTGCAAAAAAAAGAATGCAGCACCACAAAACCTATTCGCATAGGCAGTAGTGGGCAATAATCATATATATGTACATCTCCAAATAACAAATGATACAGATGAATACACATTATAGTTCATCATCCTGCTTAAGTGTAAAATCTGTGCTATTCGTAGGTCAAAAAATCCATACATCCTTGGCATAAAAGCAACAAAGTAACTCCACTATGAGGGCTGTCAGAAAATCAATGATCATCGCCTTCAGAGCATAGATAGTTGAGCAATGGACCCACGGATAACAGATCTAATTGATAAAATGACCCAACTTAAACCAAAACAAAATAAATATTTAACTGGAGAAAAATAATGGATAAATCAATATAAATAGGTCAAATTGAATTAATGCTGGAAATGTAATGTGAATAAATGAAATAAAATGGCCATATGATGAATACATAAAGGAAATGAAGCAAACAAATCCAAATGATATTTCCAACGCTGGTAATAATCAATAAGTCTATGATGTGTGGTCTTTTTCATCAATGAATAGCACACTTTATACATTTAAGCGGGATAAATATTGTATATTCATCTACTCACTTTTATACCTTTGAATTCCATTAACCATATGACTCATTGCTATTGAGCTGCAATCATTTACATATCTAAGACAGCCTGTTGATTGGTGCATAGGAATTAGCATAGCTTTACATTTCAACCTTTCCCATGTTGCCATTGAAAAGTTCAGCATATTTATGTTTGTGTGTGTGTATGTGTGTGTGTGTGTAATACACAGGCACACACATAGTAACACATATGCATCCATAAATCTATACACCTAGGTGTATAAACACACACACACACACACACACACACACACACACATTTACACAAAATGACAAACCTGCGCTACTCTACATAAAGATTAAATGTGTGCCCTGTAATGTGCATATATAATATTTCTTAGTAAATAAGTGAGATTTTAGTATTCACAATTCTCTCTCATTTTCTGTTTGCACTTCTCCCTCGCTCATTCTAGCAGCCTTTGCAGTTTATCCTATTTAACCATGTATGTAAAACACTTAAATTACTGCACTGTTTCCAATTTATTTTTTCACACTTTGCCTTTAAGGACCAGGCCTCAAGCCTGTCCTAGCTTGCAAGCACCCGGTTTGTTTGGAATTATTTGTTCCCTCACATGACCTGTGGGGGGTTGATTGATAAAAAGGTTCATTTATGAAGAGGACTGTTGGATCCACAGCTCTCTCGTTACCGTATTCTCACTAGGCAGACCCATCTGTTTTTTTTTTATTAGGTAAGTCTTCCATTTACACCTTTTTATTATAATGTATGTCTTCAGTTTTTAATTGCACCACACTGGGACCCACAAGCATCAAAAAGAGCACATTCAGGGTCCCTTGCTCTCTAACGCATTTATTTTAACATCTCTTCAGGGATTTTCTTATTTTAATTTTAGATAGGGTTCTACAGGTGTATTAGAGTAGGACTTGCCTATAGTGAGATACCTTGGCACGGTGACAAGCTTATCCACGACTTGGCTAATTTGTGCTAAGAAATATTATATATGCACATTACAGGGCACACATGCAATCTTTATATAGAGTAGTGCAGGTTTGTCTTTTTGTTTGTTTGCACTTTGGGTCTAGGTCTGATATTTGGGGGACTGGCGAACCCTCTCATTCCTTGCTGCTTTCTATATACTTACTTTATATTCACACTTAAATTATTATTATATTATTATATTTATTACATGGATAATGTCATGGTGAGTTGGCCCTGTGAGCTTTCTCTTTCATATATATATATATATATATATATATATATATATATATATATATATATATATACCATACACACGTATGTATCCATTTAGATATACACAAACTCACCTGCATATACATCCATAGACACACACATATACATATATATTACCATACATATAAATACAAGCCTATATTTACAAAAGTCACAATTAAAAATTTCCATTTAACCCCTTGAACAGTAGAGAGACCTCAAACTCACTGCAAAATGTTTAAAAGTCCCTTATAATTGAATATATTATTTATTTGTACCAAACCAATTGCCGAAGACCTCTCTAGCATTGGTAGGAACACTAATAACAAAAAATAAGTCTATATAACAAAATATTATGTACTTACATATAGGGGTGGGCGAAAAGTGTGAAAAATTTCATGCATGACTTTTCGCCTAAAACTTGCCGATTTTTCGTTTTTCCCGCAAATAATTTTGCTTTTCCCCTATGCAAAAATGTCCTCCTTTTGGCCTATTTTAACAAATTTTCCACCTATTCTAACACATTTTTCACCTATATTTCCTATAGCTACTATATTTCTCACTGTAACATTACTTCTTCTGAGGGCTGAAGTTTAGAAATAAGTGGCTGAAAGTCAAAGTTGTGAGTTCTACAGCAACATATGGTTTGAAAAATGTGTTAACATGCAGAATGCATTTGTCCTTTGCCCACAACACTAACTTCCTGCTTAAGTGACACTGGCACATATTCATGATGATATCAAGTATTAATGGTGGTGGTGGTGGGGGACTGACATGGTGTGATTTGTATGTGTATATTGTTTTTACCACTGTCATACGCTATCCTCCTTCTCAGATTATTGACACACATTACTTATCGGTCATAACAGTAGTCTCAAGTGAGGTACATGGTGGCAACCCTTCTGCACATCCCTCCTCCACCTCCTCATCTGTTCTGCTGTTAATATATTTGTTCTGGCTTTGTCTGTCATGTGTGGTTTCTGCTACTACTACTACTACTGGGGCTAGATGTTAATGTAATTCTACTGCCACTACTACTTGGTGTCAAAGGTGCAGCACATACAGCAGCAGTAGAGGTACTCTTCATATCATTGTGGATTTCAGCCTGTGTTGCTGTTGCTGGGTACACAAAACAGTTGCGTGAGTGTGGCTGAGTAGGACGTGGACTTTGGAGAGGCGATGATGCTTATGATGACTGATAGGGTGACTGTGTGCTTCTTGACATCTGTACTTGTCCATGGTGAGACTTTCCGATGGCTTTCTCAAACGGTTTATAGACAGGCACAGTGCTCCTTAAAAGTGATGGAAGATTCAGCCTTTGACTTCTGCTAACCTTATAGCCCTGTCATCATCCTCACTCTAAACTTCCTTCTGTATCTAAGAAGGATGCTGGAGGGATATAATGTATTATAGATCTACATCATCATCAGTCATCATTAGGTCATCCTCAGCAGCATCAGCATCAACTGACAATTCTTGCTCACTACCCTTATATTCCCCTAAACTTTTGGAGGTCTCAAACGATTTATTTTTACTTTTACTGTAATAATGTTCCCTACTACTTTGAGGATGGGTGTTTTGGTGCTTGTTTGTCTCACTATATAATACAGCAGGTGGTTGAGCTGCTACACCTTCCTCTATTATGCTATTTCCAGCATTATCAACACCTGAATGTGACTTGTTGTCATCGTCAATGTTCTTCTTATATGGTTCTTTATTTCTACTGGCACTGGTGGTGTTGGAACTAGTTTTGCTGGGACTTGGACAAACTGCATCAGCCCTTGGAGTAGAGTGATCATCATCAATAATTGCACACGCTTCAGCAACGATTTCTGCAGTCAGTTTTTGAACTACTGCTTTAATCTCACGTCCCTGCACTGCTCCACCCTTCCCCCTTCCCCTTGTGTGTTTGCTGGACATTATGCAACTACACTGTATTTTTTTTACTGTATGGTACACAACACAACTGATGGAGCTGTATGATGCCTTGCTTAAGCCCAGTCAGCTGTATGTCACTGTCACCTAATATATTTAATTCTTTATTCTTTTTTATTTATTTATTTTTTATTTTTTTATTTTTTTATTTTTTATTTTTTTAAAGCTGTCCACCCTGTTGTATTATCACAGTCTGTCCAAAAAAAATTATAACTGATAATAAAATCAACAAAATTTTTCCCCAGACTTCCCCACCCAGCACAGAGACAATAACAGCAAGATCAGCAAGCAAATAGGCCATTAGCTGCCTGTGTCTTGCCAGTCAGTCACATGGAATTTTGGAGTATTTGGTGTCAACCTCCTTCCTCTCTTTTTCTCCCCAGAGTGCCCCACTGACTCTCCTAACAGAGCAAATGTCTTCTCTAGCTCAAAAACGTACTACTCTCTCCTCTCACAAACACAAAATGGAATGCTGTGAAAGTCTGATAGCCTTTTATATGGCTGTAGAAAACTTTTGTGCAGTGAAAAATATTTTTCTTTCCATTGTTTTCAAATGGCGAAAAAGGCGGGAAAAAGTGGAAAACGGCACATTTCGCCGGAAATTATTCACCAAGTGGAAAGTGCCATTATTCGCCGATTTCTGTTTGAGGTGAAAATTTTCACCCATCCCTACTTACATCTAGCATGTGTAAAAATGAATTCATATGTAACATCCCTAAAATGTAATCCGGAGCTTGCCTTTTAAAGCACGTGTGAATCGCCCTGTTGTTTGTGATAAAGTCAGATCATTAATTGTAATTACTGTCCACTACTTTTGTATTCAGAGAGACCTGTTATGTCTTCTTAAACCATTTATAGATAAGCCTGGACAAACAACATAAGCAGTGGAAAAGGCACAAATGTCTGTTCTCTCAGTTCATATCTATGTAAAACTAAATTTTAGGCCTCTAATATAAAATAGTTACAGATGCCTGCATGAAGTACCGTATATATACGTGTAGGGAACCCCAGTTCATTTTTAGGTGTTAGTGTTCCTTTAAAAGACTAATTTAAACCAAAAGCCAGTTATATTTGTCCTCTGTTGTGCAGTTTGTTTGTCACATAAATACTCCAGATTTCTTTTGAACACAGTGCCAACAATTACAGCTGAGGTGTACCTTGTTACTTATAACCCAGATCTGAAGAAGTCACCATCACTACGTATCCTGCACGTTAAACAGCATGGGTGTCCGGGAGGGCTCCATATAAACACTGGGGATGGGTCGGCTGGCCTGGGGCTCATATTATGGCTTTGCCTCTCCTTGGAAAATTTTCAGCGGACACCTACCGAAATGTCTGAAGATAAGCACTCTCACACAAAATGATAGATTTCTATGAAAGTTGATTTAGAACACAAACGTGCACTTTTATTTGGAGTTCCTACCTCATTTGTCCCATAGAAGTATATTTTTTTTATCCCAACCATCACTAATTATGGAAAAATATATTTGTCCCTGGGATTGAAGAAGTGATTCTCCAAGCTAGCTGTATTACATTTTATTTTGGGATGTTGGCTCAAGATATGCATTCCAAGGCCCTAACTTTTAACACCTTAAGGACCCATGACGATGCAGGACCGTCATGGGTTGCAAACCCGTTAAGGACCCATGACGGTCCTGCACCGTCATGGGTTAAACTCTTCCATCGCGGCCGCACAGAGCGATGGAAGAGTTCAAGCCGCTTGTTACTAAGTGTCCCGGTATCGGGACACTTAGTAACAAGCGGCAGAAACATTGTTGCAACATGCGATTCGCTTCAAAAGCGAATCACATGTTGCAAAACCTGAATGACAGGGACAGTATTTGTAAATACTGTCCCTGTCAGATCTCTCTGCCTCCCTCCACCTTGCATACTGCTGAGGTGGAGAGAGACAGAGAGACATGCTGTTACTGCCTTACTGTAAAAAAAATAAAGTTAAAAAAAAGTTTAAATAAAGAAATTTAACCCTTTGATCACTGTTCTGCAGTGATCAATAAGTGCCCCCCCATCTGATCACTCTTGGAGTGATCAATTTGCTGCAGATCAGTGTTTTCTGATCTGTGGGACACCCCCCATCCCCCTTGAATTTTTTTAGATTTTTTTTAAATTTTTTTACATTTTTTTTAAATAGTAAATATAGTTTAGGTATTTTGGTAGGTAGTTGGGTAGGTTTAGTGTAGACGTGTGTTAGGGAAAGTTTTAGGGATAGATTTAGGTTTAGGGGAAAAAAACAAAAAACAAACCCCCCCCCCCAAAAAAAAAAATATATAATAAGCGAAGTTTAGATAGGTAGTTCAATTGGGTTAGGTAGGTTCAGGATATACGTAGGTTAGGGTAAGTTTTAGGGTTATATTTAGGTTTAGGGATAGCGTAAGAAACAAAAAAACCCAAAAAACCCCAAACCCCCCCCCCAAAAAAAAAAAAAAAAATATATATATAATAAGTGCAGTTTAGATAGGTAGTTCACTTGGGTTAGGTAGGTTCAGGATATACGTAGGTTAGGGTAAGTTTTAGGGTTAGATTTAGGTTTAGGGATAGCGTAAGAAAAAAAAAAAAAAAAAAAGTTTTTTTAGTGGGCAAAATGCAGCGCAGGTACAGCGTTGAAGAGGCATACGCCTTTTTGGCATCTGACTCTGAGGCAACAGACACTGCGTCAGATTTTGACATAGCGCAGTTTTCAGAAAGTGAGAGCAGCTCTAGTGATGACGCTGGGCCTTCTGTCAAGAAAAGACGCACTGCCCCAAGAGCTGCTCTGGCAACTGCCCCAGCACCTGCCAAAAGAACTGCCCAAAGACCTACCAAAATACCTACCCAAAGAAATGCCCCAAGTGCTGCCCCAAGAGCTGCCCTGGCAACTGCCCCAGCACCTGACAAAAGATCTGCCCAAAGACCTACCAAAGAAATGCCCCAAGTGCTGCCCCAAGAGCTGCCCTGGCAACTGCCCCAGCACCTGCCAAAAGATCTGCCCAAAGACCTGCCAAAAGACCTGCCCAAAGAAATGCCCCAACACCTGCCACTCCGGATCCTAATGAATGGGTATCAATTTATGCCCACAAATCTCAGAATTCACAGGCAACCCAGGGATTCAAATTGATGTGGAAGGATTTACCCACGATCATTTTTTGATTTGTTTTTGGGGGAAGACATTTTAGGTGAAATTGTTTCCCAAACCAATTTGTATGCAGCCCAGTATACTGCCGCCAACCCTAAGTGTGAAAAACGCTGTTTTTTTTTTTTTTCTTACGTCATGGTTTACGAGGGATTGGTGGTAAAATGGCTGTGTATAAAATTGGAAAACACACCTAAAACCAGAGCCTGGGGTGTCTACTTTCCAAAAATATACACTTTTGGGGGGAAATCTTAAAAAAGAGCACTGTTACACAGCCCCAAATGAGACATGGCACCAGTAACGCAAGCTGTGAAAATTCAAAGTGTGAACCTGGAAACGCGCATGTTCCAATTTGGCCCCCGTAGCTCCCCCAAACCATGAGAAAGCTATGCATATGGGGTATTGCCGTACTCAGAAGAAGGAGCTGAACACTAATCAATTCAGTTTATAAAATCTTCACCTATTCTGTGCTTGAAATTCACATCAACATTGAAGGCAAAGTGTGAAAAATGCTGAATTTTTTTTACTTACGTCAAATTTTCACAGGATTGGTGGTAAAATGGCTGTGTATAAAATTGGAAAACACACCTAAAACGAGAGCCTGGGGTGTCTACTTTCCAAAAATATACACTTTTGGGGGGAAATCTTAAAAAAGAGCACTGTTACACAGCCCCAAATGAGACATGGCACCAGTAACGCAAGCTGTGAAAATTCAAAGTGTGAACCTGGAAACGCGCATGTTCCAATTTGGCCCCCGTAGCTCCCCCAAACCAAACATTGAAGGCAAAGTGTGAAAAATGCTGTTTTTTTACTTACGTCAAGTTTATGAGAAAGTGGTGGTAAAATGGCTGTGTAAAAAATGTGAAAACACACCTAAAATGAAAGCTGGGGGTGTCTACATTCCAAAAATATACACTTTTGGGGGGAAATTCTAAAGTGCAGCACTGGAACATAGCCCAAAATGAGTAATGGTATCAGTTAACCAAGATGTGAAAATTCAATATTTGTTCAAAATTGGGCCCCGTAGCTCTCCCAAACCTTGAGAAACCTATGCATATGGGGTATTGCCGTACTCAGAAGAAGGAGCTGAACACTAAACAATGCATTTTTAAAAATCTTCACCTATCATGTGCTTGAAATTCATATCAACATTAAAGTGCAAGTGTGAAAAACGATGTTTTTTTTACTTACATCAAGATTTACGAGCGATTGGTGGTAAAATGGCTGCGTAAAAAAATTGAAAACATACATAAAATGAAAGCCTGGGGTGTCTACTTTCCAAAAATATATACTTTTGGGGGGAAATCTTAGAGTGGAGCACTGTTACACAGCCCCAAATGAGACATGGCACCAGTGATGCAAGCTGTGAAACTGGAAACGCGCATGTTCCAATTTGGGCCCCATAGCTCTCCCAAACCTTGAGAAACCTATGCATATGGGGTATTGCCGTACTCAGAAGAAGGAGCTGAACACTAAACAATGCATTTTTACAAATCTTCACCTATCATGTGCTTGAAATTCACATCAACATTGAAGTGCAAGTGTGAAAAACGCTGTTTTTTTAACTTACGTCAAGATTTACAAGCGATTGGTGGTAAAATGGCTGCGTAAAAAAATTGAAAACATACATAAAATGAAAGCCTGGGGTGTCTACTTTCCAAAAATATATACTTTTGGGGGGAAATCTTAGAGTGGAGCACTGTTACACAGCCCCAAATGAGACATGGCACCAGTGATGCAAGCTGTGAAACTGGAAACGTTCATGTTCCAATTTGGGCCCCATAGCTCTCCCAAACCTTGAGAAACCTATGCATATGGGGTATTGCCATACTCAGAAGAAGGAGCTGAACACTAAACAATGCATTTTTAAAAATCTTCACCTATCATGTGCTTGATATCAACAGTAGTATTGAAATGTAAGTGTGAAAACTGCAAAAAAACAAAATATTACCACAATTTTGAAATTTTTTTCTGGAAAAATAGCTGCATGAAAAACTCCAAAATTCTCCTGATTATTTACCTTATGTTGTCTAGTTTTCAGAAACATATACCTTTGTGGGACATTTTTGATTCTGGCACCGTCAGCTAAGCTATGATGCTCACATACCAATTGTTGAGAAATCGCAAGTTGGAAATAACGGCAGCCATCTTGTAATATTTACCTTGTAAATGTGAGTAAAGGACTAAAATACTAGGCATATGGGGTATTCTTATATTCAGGAGAAGCAAATGAATATATTTAGGGGTATTTTTTTTTCATTAACTAATAGTATGCAAATCCTGACAGAAAAATGTAAGCAAAATGTTGTTTTTTTTCAATTTTTTCCTCTTTTTTTCTATTTTAATCAAATTAAACAATGAGGTATTCATATAATTGTGGTATCAAAAGAAAGCCCTACTTGTGCTTAAAAAAACAGTATATAATTTATGTGGGTGCACAAAAGGAATTAAAGAGAAAATATGGTTGAACAAAGACATAGTCAAAAAAGTCAAAATTGCTCCGGTCCTTAAGGGAAAACGACATCAGATTTTCCCGGTCCTTAAGGGGTTAAGAATAATCACCCTTTGCCTCTACTCTGACTTTATACATAAAGGATGAACCCTGCCAAAATAAGGGTAACAGAGACAAAATATTTCATGGTCCAACTTCCTACTGAAAAATACCATATTCCTGCTTGGTGTCACCAGGCTGAAAACACACACACACACACATATATATATATATATATATATAGAAAGAGAGAGAGAGAGAAGAAAGTGAAAATCTACGGTCAAACAGTCCATAAAGTGGATCTGAAGTGACAGAGATAAAACATTATTATTATTGTTTATTTATAAAGTGCCTTATTCCTAAGCACTGTATCATAGACATAGGATAAAAGGCCCCTTCTCACTAGATCTTATATTCTAGAGGATAAAGTATTACTTTGCTAACATATAGCCAGGCTGATTTACTAATAAACCAATTTCACCTTAATAACAAATGAAGATTCCTCAAATTCCCATTGATTTAACTATTTGAGTGTCAGAGAGGTATCCACACATTGCAATGCAATGAACTGGATACCTGTCTGGCACTCAATGCATTGCAATCCATTACATTCAGCTGGTTAAAATCCCTGTTTAAATGAATGGCATTCTTTATTTGTCAATTTGACACTATTGCTTACACTCCCTATTGAGTGACAGAGGGGTATACAACACCTTGCCTTTGGGCCTCAGTTTAAAAAAAAAATCACTACACAATTATCCCCTCATCTCTATATTATATTTACACATGTTGTGAACTCCAAAGGGAACAAGATGGGGTCAGGCAATGTCCATGGGGATTTGTGGCTACCACTTGACCCCCAGCCTTGTTCCCTTGCCCACTGGTAGCTATATAACTCCATGTACACTTTCTGGTCCCCAGACTTGTTCCCTTGCCTACTGATAGCATCAGATCCCTATGTACACTGTCCGACTCCCTGCAGCCTTTTCCCCTTGCCTACTGCTAGCCACAAGTTCCCATGGGCACTGCCTGAGCAATGTATGAAGGCTGGGGCATGTCAGAAGGCTGCCAGTGGTCAAGAGAACAGGTCTGGGGGCCAGGCAGTGTACATGGGGTTTTATGGCTACCAGTGGGCAAGGGAACACTGCTGGGGTCAAGTGGTAGCCACTAATCCCCATGTGTGCTGTCTGACTCCCAGTCTGTTCTCTTGAGAGTGTATAACATCTATAACCTTTTCTGTACCACAGGGGTGAGCAATGCACATGCCCGATTGAGAATATACCTATTCTTAAGTATGTCCTGAACTAATTTTATCTACCTCAGAGGAGTAAAAGGCTGAGCTTACCTTGCTAGGAAGAGAACCTGCAACTTTGCGTTTTGAACAGATTCTACAGCTGGGGTATTGACCAACTGAGCCACCTCACCATCTACTTTGAATGAAAGAACTTGATATATTTCCTAACTGCATTCATGAAATAAGAATGTATAAATAATTGCAGGTGGACAGGAAGAGGACTTCTTGTCCATCTGCCACATAAAACCCCTGGTCTGTCTCTGCTACATAGATGATATTCTTATCATCTGGACTGCCAGTAAAGAGGAACTTCTCAAATTCCAGGAGAACTACAATACATTCCACCCCAGTATCAACCTAACACTCAGTGACTCACTTCCTAGACACAACTATCAGAACAACTCCATCCACACATCCCTGTACTGCAAACCAACAGACAGACCAACCTATCTGAAAAACAATAGCTTCCACTCAAAACACACGAAGAACTCCATCATATACAGCTAGGCCATCAGATACAACTGCATCTGTTCTGACATGACAGTCCATGACAAGAACCTCCAGAAACTCAGAGGAGACTTTATAAAACAGGTTTTCAGTGCAAGGATTATTGGCAGTCAGATACAGAAGACTACCCACATATCAAGAAAAAAATTTGTTGAGCTACAAAGAACAACATAAGGGAAACCGGGTGCCACTGGTGGTCACTTAGCACCCACAGGTTTAAGTTCTACTCAAAATATCAAGAGAACTTCAAACAACATTTCATATGGATGAAAGACTTAAGAACATATTTCCACAGCCTTCCTTACTCTCCTTCAGACAGCCTCCCAATTTAAAACAACTGATGGTAAGGAGTGCCCTGAATACAAATACAAAAAAATGGAACATCTCTCTGCTTACAGAGGAGGTGTAAAACATGTGCACACATTTACACCACGGACAAAATACCCATTCCAAACAACCAGTTACACCATAAGATCAATGTTACCTTCACCTGCAAATCATCCAATGTAATACACCTAATCATGTGTGCAAAATGCCCAAAAGCTCTTTGTGGGTGAAATTGGACAGTCATTACATAACAGGTTTAATTCCCACAGATCCAGTGTTAACAACAAAAAGACAGAGACACCAGTGGGAGAACATTTTTGCCAAAATGGACACAGTGTCAGGGACATTAAATTAACTGTACTGATGGGAGTGTTCCACACTCAGAGGGGCAGAAAAGTATGGGAGGTTAAGTTAATGTTGAAGTTTAATGCTATTCATAATGATTTGAATAAAGACAGATAATTCTTGTCACATTATCACATTGTGGATTAACCTTTCCAACAGTCCCACTGGGATCGTAAATACCTGTAACTTCTCTAAGGAAGACTGCAATTTATCATTGACTGATCAAAGTATCTGGATCTGGACTGAGTTTTCTTATCTGATTTCCATTCTAAACAATGTAATGTGTACTTGTACATAAGAGATGTTTTCATATTTATCTGTATAACATGCCTGAGGAAGAGACCTAAGGTCTTGAAAGCTTGCATCCTAAATCTGCTTAGTTAGCCAATAAAGGCATCAACAACTATATTTGCCTCCTGTATTTCTACAGCTAACATGGTACCAACTCTCATCTGTTAAGTAATTGTTATTTATTCTTGAGTATTGTAGCCTTATCTCCCTACAATAACACTACAAGTGAGAGAGTGTGAAAAAGTTAACCCCATGAGGACCAAATGGAAATGCATTGCACTCCCCTCTGGACCTCTATGGGTTAAACCAGTGGTTCTCAACTCCAGTCCTCAGGACCCACTAACAGGCCAGGATTTGATGATTTCCTTGTTAGAGCACAGGTGAGTTAATCAATGTAAATGAGCCTCTGATCACCACACCTGTGCTCTAGCAGGGAAATTCCTAAGTCCTGGCCTGTTAGTGGGTCCTGAGGACAGGCGTTGATAAACACTGGGTTAAACAAATGAAAGATGACTGACCACCTCGCTTCTCCTTGCTTGCCCCAAAAAGAGGATGTGCATTAAGTTGTGATAAAGAAGTGATAATGTGGAGATGATTTGCAGTGATATAACTTCTCCATTTGAGAAACTCTCAAAGATTGGTTTACTGACCTACAATTAGTACTGTTTTTTTATTCATAAATAAAGAGACATATAAGCAAGTGTGCTAATATAATTCTACCTCTATATAAATCCTTGGTAAGACCTCATCTAGAATATGGAGTACAATTTTGGGTGCCAGTACTTAAAAAATACATTATTTAACTGGAAAAAGTGCAGATACATGCAACAAAACTGATAAAGGGATTGAAGGATCTGAGTTATAAAGCGAGACTAGCCAAACTAGGATTTTGTTTACATTAGATAAAAGACATCGAAGGGGTGATATGATTGCCATTTACAAATGCCAATACAAAAAACTATCTAATTAATTATTTATGCAAAGAGCTGAGCTAAGAACGAAAGTTTATCCATTAAGACTAGAGAAAAGGCACTTTCAACTACGACAAAGGCAGGGTTTTTTACAGTAAGGGTGTTAAAGCTATGGAATTCTTTGCCTTGGGATGTTGTGCTTGCAGAAACTGTAACTGCTTTTAAAAAAAGCAATGGATACCTATCTAGCACAGAAAAATATTGAGCATTATGACAGATAGCTTCAATGCAGATAGGTTGTTGATCCAACAAACTATCTGACTTCTATTTTGCTTCAATGGGTTCTCTTTTGTTTTTGTGTTTATCTGGATCAACAGGGGTGATTTGGCATGGGCTGGACTTGATGATCACATGTCTTTTTTCAGCCTTATCATCTATGTTACTATGTTAAAAGCAATTTTCTAGTGATTGATTCATAATTATACATTAGTGGTTATTTTTATACTATTTTTCAAACTAATGTATTCATTCAATTTTAAATAGAAACAGTCACCTTAAACTGATTTAACAGAGTTAGCACTGTTAAGATATCTACCTCGCATCTGCCAGCAGCTTTGGATGTAAAAGTAGAATTAAAAAAAGTTAGAGGGAATTGCTATATGGTTATTAAAGTCACATTAGCAACAGTTCACAATGGTAGCACTCAC
Source organism: Rhinophrynus dorsalis (assembly GCA_037306005.1). Taxonomy (NCBI): domain Eukaryota; kingdom Metazoa; phylum Chordata; class Amphibia; order Anura; family Rhinophrynidae; genus Rhinophrynus; species Rhinophrynus dorsalis. Next base: position 406,765,006 of record CM074718.1, on the reverse strand, counting down.
TGTTACTTCTTTTTCTTCTGCATGCCTGGATGCTGCGCCGGTAAATCGAATCATACACACAGGTTGCTGGATAGACGGCACTCACAGGACTACTTCAATTTTTAACAAAAATGTTTATTTGTATCAACGTTTCGGCCACATTTCCTGTTCATTCTTTATCCAGCATTGCTTGGTTCTCTCATTCAAGTTTTCACCAGCTTCTTTCTTCAAGTTTGTCCTAGGGATGTCTAGGTATGGTTATAGTCAAGCTGTAAGTATACCTGTTACAGAATCCCTTCACTTATCAGCAAGCTTATTTGATGCTGATTTTATCCTGTTCTGGTTAAGTTTCCACTGTACCAGTCTATTCTGCTCTGGTTTCCTCTCAAGATAAGTTCTTTCCCTATTTCTTTTTCAGTGTTCTTGTTCAATATAATAGTCATTCTTGTTGGCATTACCACATTGCTTACCTCTGGTCCATCCTTCTTTCTTGATGCAGAGGTTGCCATCCAATATATGGTTCTCTTTTTCTTTCTGTTTTGCCCGATGATCTCTGGACCAAGTATTCTTGATTATTTGGTTTGTTTAGAAGTTCCACTCTCACTCGTTTCTATTTTGCTTTATAATCTTTCTAGTCTGTTTGCACAATTCTCGGGACGTCTGTATCTTACACCTCACATTATGCTAGTATCCATTCCAGGATCTCTCTAGTAAATTTAGTTCTCTTTTTTTCTTGTAGTGCTTCTCTGAGATTCCCTCCAGCACTGCTTCATACATGTTATGGGCCCAGTCATCCTGATCTTCCACTAGCTCAACCAGTAGGGGCTATTTGTCCTTTTAGTTTAGCTTAGGCTGTAGCAAGACTGGTCTTGGGATCAGGAGTGGACTGACAGCACCAGGGACCCCATGGTAAAGGAAGTAATGAGCTCCCTTTACCCCACCCCCAGTTATGTCTCAGACATGTCTTGCCCCAGTTATCACTCTAGCTCACCCCCCTTTTGCCAATTTTATTATTTGGGAATGAATGCTGTGATACTACAGAGTTTTCAGTTGAAATTCAGCTACATTGATGATACCACAGAACATACATTTCAAATGTAAGCTAAGTGATATCATATATGTAGCTTCATTTCAATTGTAATAAAACAGAGCTTATAAAAGAAATGTAGCTACACCATCAATACCATACCACACGGCTTATTTGGGAATTAATGTTGTGAAGAAAGGAAAATGGTACTATAGAGTTTACAGTTGAAATGGAGCAGCACAAGGGATTCAACAGATCTTATAATTGAAATGAAACAACACAAGTGATATTACAGAAATTACAACTGAAATGGATCAATACAAGTAGTACCACAGAACTTACAATTATAATGGAGCAATAATAGTGATAGCACAGAGATTACAATTGAAACAGAGCTACACTATCAATACCGGAGAGCTTTCAATTAAATGAAACAACGCAAGTAATACCACATAGCTTTACAATTGAAATGGAGGTACACCAATGATACCACAGAGCTTACAATTGAAATGGAGATACACAAATTATACCAAAGATCTTACAATTAAAACAGAGCTACATTAGTAATACCATATTACTATCATACCATTTCAGTTGTAAACACTATTGTATCACTTATGTAGCCCTGTTTAAATGGTATCAATTGGATAGTTCCAATTCAATTGTAAGCTCTGTTGGTATCACACACTATCCTCAAACTTTTATAGAGAGTGGCTTACTTGAATTTACCACCAACTTAGTTTATTGTGTTTCAGGTGTTTGTGCAACAGTCATTGTACAACAGGATGTGGCATCCGGTTGTACAATTGGAATACAGGACCTGGCAGGTAATAAAACCAATAGATAAAACAAGCAGCAAATTCAAGCACTACAGGCACCAGATGGATCAAGCTGGCCCCTCGGTCCATGACCAAATTGCTGACTGCTCAGTCTATCTCTGCTTGGGGTTCAATGATCTCTAGCACCCCACTGAAGATATTGTGTGTTGGATGGTGTCACAGAGTATCCCTCCTTAACTCTGCTATCTGGTAACGTTGTATAAAAGCACAACATCGCTCCTCCCACTGAGATGGTTTATTATATATTAGGACTGGATTAAAGATTCAAGGTTGTCAGCTGACTATGCTAGAATTGCAGTAATTGTGTTAAATATATATATATATATATATATATATATATATATATATATATATATATGTGTGTGTGTGTAATAGATACACAGACACATAATATTCTCCCTTCTCCTATAGGCTGAGACGGGCTACAACCATCTCCCTTGGCAAGGAGATGCTCATAATCCCCTGCCCTCTTGCTTTTGCAACAAAGTTAGGGTAATACAGATGACTCTCCACTAAACCCTTGAGCAAGCAGTGAAAAGCATTCTGGTGCAGGCCTCCCATAGGAAGTGTATGGGATAATATGTGATGTGGAAGGAAAACATTAAAACCAATTAAATAAATTCTATAATGAGTATATTAAATTCTGATTCCTAAAATAGGTCAGCACAAATTTAATCTATTAACCCATGCATATTGTATTTAGTTTTTGAGTAGAAGCTGTATTCATTTAAGCTTTTGAGATTTCTGTTCTAATTTGCCTGCACATCATGGAAAATGACAACTATTCTATCAAGGATTTGTGAGAAAAGTTTCAGAATTAACTTTATTGACAGACTTTGGTAAGCAGTCCACTATGTAATAAATAGCTGTAACATCCATCTATGTATCTAAGTCCCCAGGTGCAATTGTGAAGAGAGACCCCCAAATATCAGAATATTTTTTATATCACTAAAGGTTAAACTTTGTACCTGTTCTCTGATTTGAGAATTGAATGATTTAGGAGTTTCTTTGTGAGGGAGAGGGAATGTATATGAGAGGAATACACATGTGAGAGAGGCAGGCTGGAGGTAGTGAAAGGGACAGTTGTGAGGGAGAGAGGCAGGACTAAGAAGGAGATAGAAGCAGAATGGGATGAGAGAGAAATGCAGGAGAGTATGTGGGTGAAAGATATTTAACTAGGAGGACATCACACTGTGTAGGCTTTGTGCGTGTCTTGTGACTATCAATATTTGGGATGTAACATACTCCCAACCCAACACACATGCACTTCCTAAATGTCTGTGGTTCATTCTATCATAGTTAGTGTTGATGATAAACACAATTCTAGTATCAGGGTTCAAAATTTCCACTAGCCAATGGAGAGTGAAAATTCAGCCCTGGTGGGTATGTTATGGCTTGCAGTGACAAGTAACTTTTTGGGTCTGGCTAGTAGCAAAGGACTTCACATTTTAAGCCCTGCTAGCATTATAATTATTGCCAGTGTAATCACAGTAGAAACCAGTAAGGCAGCTTTGAATCATGTGCCCTTGTATGAGTTTTAAATCAGCATGGCAAATGAGATATATTATGCTAGCAATGTGTTTTGCAGGATCATATACACATCAATTTCAAAGAAAAGAATGTGGTAGAGAAGCACTCACTGGCATGACCCAGCAATATCACTACTGGTTACAGCTGCAAGCCATCTCCTCCCTATAGGATCAATTTCCTCTCAGTGTAGCCACTTGTATGATTAGTTCCTTGCCCACATGAAGATCAAGGGCATACTATGAATGTGAAGCTGTAACCAGTATAGTTGGCATGTTCAGCCTGACCCTGTGAAAAGCCAACTGCATGATGTGAGGAGTTAGTGGTTTGAAAATGGTCAAAAAACCAAAAACTATGGGCAGGCAGAACTGTAGGAGGTTAGGTATCCAATTCTAAAAAATACCTAAGGCAAGAGGCCCAGCCCTGTGCCTGGTACATATAGTTGTAGCAATGAGGTGGAGAGAAGAAGCTCAGCAATTCCTCTTCTTCATAGGCAGTTAATTTATTTATTCTGATTTTCTGGCTGATGTAATGCCTCCATTTCTGGTGCATTTGCATTATGGACCTGCAGTATAGTCGGATTACATTAACTGGGACCAAGACAACCTGCCAATAGGTTTTATTGTCTAGTGGCCTGAGCCCAAGAAGGGTAAACTCCATGTGGCCATCTGAAAGATGTTCCAGTGGTCCAATTCAACTGCCAGCTGGTTTGCCTCACATTACTTACCTCTGCTCTACTCTCACTGTCTGCCACACCGTCATTGTAGCAGATGTTTCCTATAGAGGTACTGTGCCATTATGGAAGCCCCGTATAGCCTGAGGCCCTGGTATATGCTTGGTTGACACTAACATTAAAAGGGCCCTGATTGTTCCTGTGGTCTCTATAAGTGTGTGTGTATAACATATGCACAAACAAAAGTGGAACAATTTGGTGGCAAACTAACTGTGGGAGAATTACAATGTCCAAAATTCCTATTGATTTAAATTGGGGTTTAAACCTATGCACAATAGCGAGAGTAATGTACAATGCATTGGAGACCTCCCTAGCATTGAAGTGGTTAGAAGTCTCATTTTCTGATTGTGTATCTTTGAGTATAAAGATCAAATGGAGGAAATGTACCTCAATCACTTAGGGGCCTTACTCTGCTGTTTCAGAAATGTTATTATTATGACAATTCCCTGGTCTCTATTTTGGGGAAACCCATCTATGATTTGGGGTACAAATGCATACAAGTGACCATTGAATTAAATAGGGATTTTAACCCTTTGAATACTAGCTGAGGTCTTCAATGCACTGTAAAGCAATTTGTTTGAGACCTTTTTAGTTTTCCAAGGATTAAAAAGGCACACTAAATCAATGGGAATTTTTATTTGTCCCTTATGATGCAGTTTTGTGGGTTGCGGTTTGCTCCAGAATTACTCCACTTTTTTCATTGATCATAAAGCCTTAAGACTTGTTCATAAGAGAATTGTTGAAACAGGCCTCTAAATAATTTAACTGCCAACAAGCCTAATTAAATTATTCAACAATAACATTTCCTTATTAATATGCGGTCAAAGAACTCAAGTATTATTGAGTGTAGAGAGTTTATTTAGGTATATCTTATTATATTATAATTATTTAATTTAAAATTATACATATTTAATAACATGTGAGTTGAAATATTTATAATGATGAATGACATACCTGCAATCCTATAAAAATACCAGTAGCCGCACAAACAAATATAAAGTAGAATATCACCATGCAGGGCTTAGCCACAATGGAATCATTGGTTTACCAATGTTATAGCTGTAGTAATACTGTTAAATAGAACAACTTGCCTCATATTGGTTTGTTCACATGGGTGAGTATCGCCTCACAAGACTGCAGCCTTTTAGTTTACAGACTGGTAGAGATGCTCATCTCAGCTTCCAATGAATGTTCCATCTATTAGGGTGTCAGGCAAACGTAGTAACTGATGCCAATAAGGACTGGCTGTCATTTATGCCCCCCAGCAACGGAATTGTCAGGGAATATATGGCAGTGCAGCTAAGTAACTTGAGTGGCTTGGATAGTTCAGCATCTCTGCTATATTCAGCATTATAAATATTAATCTGTGAGCAAAATAGAATGCCATAGGCTGAGATATTTATTTTGTCAAAATGTTTCACCTTGTAAAGTGCTGCTCACAATATTGATGCTATGTAATAACATTACACATACACAAGGTAGGTAATAATACTGAAAATATGACTTCCATTATAAAAATGATAAAACAGGGTGTAAGAAATTCTATATAGCCCCTCTTACCAGGGTTACAATTGTTCTTTGGGGTCAGTTGTAACTAAGAAAACACACAGATAAGGGATAATAATAAAGATGATTGTATTATGTACAGAATCAAAATACTGTTACATTTTGGACGGTATATACATGAATTAAACAAAATTATGAGTCACAGAAAAGGGGGAAAATGGAATTAAATTAGATACCAGTTAATTATATGATGACAGTCTCCTCACACCTCCAGCACAAATATTGGTTTCTGGTCTGCTTCTCTGCTGGGCTCACATCAGGATTCTCAAGGACAGGTCTTCATATTGTACCTCTCTTTCTTCTCCCTCTTTCTGCCCCCTCATGCGGTTCTCCTTTACTGCTCTCTCATGCTGTTCTCCTTCACTGCTCTGGTTTCACCTAAAAATACTCCTCCTTTATACCATTTTTTTTTAAATAAACGACTGATGCCAAGGATTTGGGTGACTGCATGGATTTTTTCTTAACCCTTCAATGATGAGAGCTGTTCACAAAGTAATGCTTTCCAGTGTGTTAGGAACCCTTTTAGTAGGTTAATTGGAACATGTTGGATCATCCAGAATTTGGATTCTCTCTTTCATTCTCTTTGAACTTTTGTTTGTCTAATAATTAGTATACAACCTGGCAGTGAGAAAATGGTAAACAAACTTGGTTTAGCTGAAAACATAATCATATTGCAACTGCATACATCAAAAATAGAGCCAGAGACAGAATAAATACAAATGTACAACACCCTGTAATAACCAGATCTGCAGCCAGCAGGGCTGGATTTCCCATTAGGAAGAGTAGGCAGCTGCCTAGAGTTCCAAAGTTTGAGGAGAGGTGCCTCAGTTGTGCTGGTCACACCCATATTTTGAATAACGGGTGTGGATAGAGTGATCTCAATATCTCTGAACTAGTTTCATATTCATTTACAGGTTATTATTTAACCTCTTGGATGCTAGAGAGATCTCCAACTCATTGCTTTGCAATGTGTTGGAAATCTTTCTAGCAACCAAGGAGTTAAAGTTTTTTTTTTGTTTTTTTGTCCTTCCTTGTTATAGACCAATGGTATTTTCTGTGCTAGGAAGCATTGGATGTGACTGGGGTAATAGGGCTGTGGCCATGGTTGAATCTAAGGGTGCCTTGAGCTTCTTGCTTAGGGGCAACTGGGGTGTAAATCCAGCCCTGGCAGCCAACTTCCATTTTTGACGTAGACAACATTATCATGTCATAGAATACTGGCTGCTTAGAAAACTACATATATATATATATATATATATATATATATATATATATATAACAAGCTCTATGGTCTATGCTGGAGCATTATAAGTTGATACACCAACAGACTCTCTGTCAACTCTGTAACTTAATTGCTGAAAGATTATGTGTTACAATAAGCCAGTAGTTTATATCCTTGCAAATATCACGGCAAGTGAACACTTTTCCCAACCCTGCCACATGCAGTTAAGGAACTGATTGAGCCAAACTGTGACCAACTGAATAAGGGGGACTAAAGGCAACAATAAGTTGATTTAACTCTTGCTATGCAATGAGTTGGAGACCTATCTAGCATCCAAGGTCTTAAAAACAATTTTTATTGCAAGACAAGAGTGCCTTGGATTAATGTACATAATCATTTACATTGGTACCAGAAGAGACAAGAGACTTCCAGTCCAGGAAGTCAGCAGCATTTTGAGATGTAATGTTTCAATGGACAAAGCAAGTAACCACCCAGAGCAAGAGTGTCCAATGTGTGGACAGTGAGCAAAATATGGCCTGCCTGAGTCCATGGTGTGGTCTGTCTGAGGTTTTTAACCCCTTAAGGACCAGAGAGGTGTGCAAAGCAACACAGAGGGGCGTGCTTAGCTGGCACGCATGACCTAATAGGTATGTGGGGCTTAACCCCCTGCCTGCCTCAACTATTGTGTAACTGAAACCCACCAGTTTTCAAGAAATTATCAGTGTGTTAAATATCAATATTTTCAATGACTTCATCAAAATTGATTAGGGACTAGGGACTAGTTGTAGGCCAAAAACCATGTACTTTTGTACAGTAAAGTTGATTAGACTTTTTAACTGCTTTGTATTACTGCACATAAACAATATATTTTTGAATAGCTAACAGTCTATAATTCACCATTGTTACCAATGCAAATAAATAAATAAATAATGTGATCCTTACACATTAATTTATGATAATATGGCCCATAACTGAAAAAACCCTGGACACCCGTGACCTAGGGCACCTAACTCAAGTGGTGACTCAGCCTTGCATGTCAGTGTAGTGGCTGTATGCAGAAAGTAAGAGTAGCAGTTTTGGAGTATACAAACAGCACCACAGGACACAAATGAAAATTCACCTAATCCCCCTTGATTTAAATTGGATTTTTAACCGCTTGTACCATAGAGGACTATCCAACACATACATTTGTAATACATTGGAGAGCTCCATTGCATTTAACAGGTTGAAAGCCCTGTTTAAATCTAGGGGAATTTTCATTTCCTCCATGGTGTAGTTGGTTTGATCCAACATTGCTGTCCTTTTTATTTCTTCATAAAACCCTAAATGCGCTGTACCAGAGCCTGTACCTGGTTTATTTAGTAATTTTTATATTACTTGTATGCCTATTAAATAACTTATTTTTATTCTTTATGTTGTAGTTTAAGCAAATTTTATGTCATTAGGGCTGGGGGAGGAGTCACAGAGGGAGTCAGGGCGTGGCCATGTTATGGCTAGGGTCTCCCAGGATTCCTTGTCAAGGAGTGGATGAACTGTAAATGTCGCCCTGTCCAGCATTCACCTTTGGTTAGGTATACGGGTATTGTGTCTTTGCTTAAGAGCTTTAAATATTCCATAGCTAATCCCTGTGTGTGATTTGTGTCTGTTATTATTGCACATTTAACTTTTTATACAATGAAATCATAAAAAATACTATTATTAGTAGTAGCTGTAGTAGTAGTAGTAGTAGTAGTAGTAGTAGTAGTATTTGCATTATTAAATACATTGAATAGATATCCTAATATTTTGCATAGCAAAATTCAATCACATAAATCTTTATCACGCCATTTATTTTTTCAAACAATTTAATTTGCCTATAAACTACATTAATTATAATAAATAAATTAATTTAATTTATCTTAACCCTTAAAATGACAGAGGGGGATCCAATGCATTGCTACACAATGTGTTGCATAACACTCTGGTACTTAAAGGCTAAAGGGTAGCAAAAATTGTTTAAATCAATGTAGCATCCCTTATTAACCCCTTTTAGACCACTGGTGCGTGCAAAGTGTTGCATAGCAATGTGTTGCATACTCCTCTGTTCCTCAATGGGTTAACAGAGATTTTGTGTTATTACTAAAATTGGGAGACTTTGATACTTCCTTCTCAGTTGACCCTAAATATTTAATCTGAATGCAAATAAGTGCTGACCATGGGGTCACTTGGAAACAAATTGTAATTACAAGGATAGTAAGGAAACTCCCGTATCCATAACAACTACATCTACTACATCAGGAACATCTGAATGTGCATATCATTCCATGGCATCATTTTTTAACATGTTGCTGCCTTTTTTTCCTAACCTCTTAAAGCGTGAAATATATTAAACAGAAGCATAAATACAAGGGTTGCAGATAGTGCAGTCGTTATAGGATACAGCATACAAAGAGGAACATTGGCCTCAGGGGACTCTAGGTTATAGTTATTCCCCTGAGAAGAATAATTTTGTATTGGGGTCTACACAAATGCTTACTCTGGAGCTCCCCAATGACTAGTTATACCGCTGACAATATATATACTACACAGAAAAGGTGTTATCACACTACAAATTGTGTCAATCTATTAAAAACAATAAAATCATTAACCCCTTAAGGACCAGTGGTCCAGGGAAGTTACCTTCCCTTAAGGACCGCTTTGATCCTTGCTGATGCGCCGGTACACGTGATCTGTTACGCATACCAGCGCACCGCTTTGAGGCCTAAGAGAGATTGCTCCAGTCTTGGAGCGATCAATTTTAGGCCCCGTTTTGACTTACAGCGCTCCCGGTAGAGCACTGTAAGTAAAAGGTACGTGACGTGCTATGACCGTCACTGGTCCTTAAGGGTATAAGGACCGTGACGGTCATAGCACGTCACGTAGTCCTTAAGGGGTTAATAAGGTAGAGTTATTAAATCACTGGTGGTACAGATATATAACGTTTACTCTAGCGTGGCTCAGTGATTATAATTCCAAACAGTTTTACCCTTAGAGGGATTTGTGCCCTTTCTTTTTTCTTTTGTTTATGCCACTGGCAATACCCATTATGTAAGGCACTCAAAACATTACATTAAAGGGATAGTAATATTTCACAAAAACAGCAGCGCCAATTAATTTTCATAGTATTTGAGCCATAGAGAGTGTTATTTCAATACTGTCAGAGTTGTAGTTCAAGAGTAATTGAATGATAAAGTATCCCCCTCCCGCCCCTTTTACCTAGTGTAACACTGCTCACCTCAGATTTGGAATCTGGTTGCTTGACCAAACAGATAACAGCAAGGGACAATCCTCTTACTATGAGAACAATGAAAACACTGCCCCCTCTACAGGTTTTTCAGCTTTTTCCCTTATCTTAATTAAAGATTGTCCCTCTCTGCAATCTACCTGGGCACCTCCCTGCTGCTCAGAGCTGAGCAGTGTTACATCAGAAAAAGGGCGAAAGGGGGAAACTTTATCATTCAATTATTCTTAAACTACAACTCTGACAGAATTGAGATAACACTGTCCGAGGCCCAAATACTATGATGATTAATTAGAGCTGCTTTTATTATGAAACATTACTATCCCTTTAAAGACACCAGAACAGTGGGAGAAGAGATGTCTTGAGAGTTCACACACACATAAACACACATGCTAAACCACACAGACTCACATATCTACACACATTGAGACACTTTTTCACACATCCACACACACATACACAAGCATACATGCAATATACTTTTTTGCATCATTTGTTTTTATTTTGTACAATAATGACATTGTATTCTCAAATAATTCACATACTATAGTATGCTACTTTTAAGAGATTAAAATTAAAAACAATATTCACACCCAGAGATACGCACATACAGACACAGATTCAAATGCATCCAGACACACAATGGTACTCACGCAGACACACATACAAAAACATACATCAAGACACACATAGTTACACATAACCGTTAGTCTCTCTGGACACATATTTCCAAACAGCAGAGAGGTAGAAGGCAGAAATAAACAATGGGACAAGCTATGCACCTCTCAGCTGCCAACGGCTAGAATCTTCTCCTCTCTGCACCTATTTGGAAAGAGATGAATCTCCCCAGAGTCTATGAAGTTGATGGATGATAGTCTCAGCCTCCAGCTAATGGGGGCATGTCAGTTCTTCTCCTTCTTGGCAGGCTATAAAAATGAATCTTTCCACCCCTCAGTCAGGCCAGTAGTTCCACCCCTCCATGGAGTGGTGCTCTGTGTGTTTGCACAGGACAGGCCCCAAAGCCCAGCCATACTTAAAGAAACAATCAGAATCCTAAAATATGAAACATATAAAACATATTATATGAAATAGAAAAGCATAACATAATACAGATAAATGTTAATTAACATAATTTGGTAAAAGGTAATGAGGTACTGGGAAGACATTTTAATTCCTCAATTTCTGGCCACTGGACTGTACTCTGCTATGTAAGACAGACAGTAACAATGACTACAGCTGAAAATTAGTTCCACAAATCTGATGAATCATGCAATAGCCAGTATATTAACCTGTTGGATTCTACAGATACAATGCTCTGGAGATGTCACTAGCATCTGGAAAAGTTAAGGTATGCAAACATTTACTTGTAAATCTGTGAATGTTACAACATACTGTTTTTATCTTAGCACTGGAACAGTTCCTTTATGCTTTTGAACTGAATTGTAGAAAAGCATTGCTCTGCACATCTCTCTAGCAGTTAAGTGCTAACCATTTGAATGCCAGAGAAGCATGTTACACATTGCTGCACAGCTGGTTGCATGCCCCTCAGGCATTCAAAGGGTTAAGGGACATTGGCCCATATTTATCAACTGGAGTAATTCTGGAGTAAACCAACTGCACCATAGGGGACAAATACAAATTCCTAGGTTCCCATGCGCTTTAATAGAGCTTTTCAATCCCAGAGAGGTTTCCAATTAATTGCAATGTATTGGAGACCTCTCTAGAATTCAAGGGGTTAAAAGCTCAATTTGATTTACCAGGAATTTTTATTTGTCCCCTGTGGTGCAGTTGGTTTATTTCAGAATAACTGCAGTTTGCTTTTATAAATACCAACCATTAGCACCTAAATACGACTTTAGTGATTTTGAAAGGGCTATATGTCTGTCTGTCTATCTATCTCTAGATCTATCTATCCATATATTTTTATTTTGTTTGCTGATTAATACATGCCATGCAGGCATTTCCTGTCTGAGCAAAATACAAGGAAAGAGAAGATGGGGCAGAAGATGTCTCTGTAGTATTGAAGTATCTTTTTTGTCTTTCACCTTCCCCCTTGTGCTCATAGGTAGTGTACTCACTTGTATATGAGCCTTTTGCTCTGTCTCAAAGAAATAAGCACATCTCCAGTAATGATATGTGTTCTTGTCCTCCCCTTCGTTCATCTCTCCAAATACTCCAATCACCTGTCAATAATAAGGAGATCTTTTAAAGGGCACAACCCCACTGTGCAGGTTATAGGACCTCCCTTGAAACTGGTCTATTCTTCAATAGGACAATATGATAAAATCCTTCAAAGTGTAAAGTGTAAAATGCCACTCTTTTATTTAAAGAAGAAGCAACTCCATATCTGTGGTCTAATATACCCCCAAATAAGAATCACTCAGCAGAGGTCTTTGAGTGCAGGTACAATGTAAGCCCGACCTGGCTACACCAGGAGAACGCCGATCCAAGAAGTGATACAATAGGAATGTAAAATATTTTATTGAATTATAAAATATATTCCCCACGTGTTTCGTGAGACTGGTCTCACTTCTTCATGTGGATAAATTACAGTGTACACAAAATACTACAATATATACCCAATATGATAAGACAAAACATACCAGGTGATCAGATGGTGAACCTGTCGTAGCCTCCGCCTGACGTATACCGCAGCGAGGCTAATGTCCAAGATCGTAGGAGAGTGCTTCTCACTCCTTGCTATGGATCCCTGCCTCACTACCAGATCACCTATGGCAACCGGCATGCTACAGGTGTATCCAGGATTATCTCTTGAAATAAACAGCAAATATGTGGTCGCTGATGTAAGGAGCTGTTTTGGACTGCATAGTGAAGCATTGATAGCAATAGTGTTAACCCTAAATATTAAAATGTTAAAATATAGAAGTGGATCCACATATTTCTTGTGATGTTTGCTCCTAATCATTAATGGGTATTTACATGACAAATATAAGATCAAAAATGTTACATATATATATATATACAAAAGAACTATGTTTGCCAGTTTTAAGCCATAATAAAAAAAAAAAAAAATATATATATATATATATATATATATATATGTATATATATTCAATGTGAATTCACTTAAAAGTGCTGCATGTATATTATAAAAAACAGAAATATAGGTATGAAGTTGTCTTGGAATAAGAGGTCAGATATATGCCTATTGAAGAAAGTTATATGCCTATTGAAGAGAGTTGTATCTGATTCAGTTTCGTGCTTGGACAGAATGATAATCCATTGGCTAGAACCGATATGTCCGGTAAAGAAATATCATGGTGAGATGTTTATAGTTTCAGAGTTTATTTGTGTTATTTCCCCAGGTTGGCAGCTAATATTTGATTGAGAGACTCATTGTTATTAGCATAATTGTTTTGTTTGTGTGTGCTATTTGAACATGTTTGTTGTAATCTTGAGAAAGACAATTAAGGTTCACATTTTTCTTCTTGATAATATTTTGCAGTTATTTTTTGTATAGGTTTTGTATTATGATTTCTAATTGTTCTGTTTGATGAGTATAATGCTTCAGCATATTTTCAAGTATAGCTTATTTTAGGCATTGTAGGTTGCGTATTTTTCCATTGTTACCATCCCCTTCCTCTGAATCAACATTGGGGGTTGTCACCTTGGGGTCAACTCTTGTTATTATTCTCATTGAGTCTAGCTGTGGTTCTTTCTGCAAGCTCATGTGTTCTCTGTAGACTGTCTTTCAGGTTCTTCACATACTGGTAGTGAGAAGCTTGATTTATGCCATCAGGGGACACTCCCAGTCAAATGTCTGTGAGTATTCTGTCTTCTTTCCCAAACATCAGTAAATAATGGTGAGAAACCTGTCAACTCTTGTCAATGGCAGTTATAGGCATGGACCGTTGCTTCTATGTGCCGACTCCAAGAATGTTTCTCTGAACCCTTGAGGGTCCCCTTTATATCCAGGAGAGTTTGATTGAATCTCTCAGGCAAATCATCTCCATCACTGTGGTATGAGATTGTTCTTGATTTCTCTGTCTGGAGCAACTTCAATAGTTCATTGATTAACTTGCTCTCCAAATCTTACCTTTGATCAAAGTAGTCAAATAAGAAGTCGGTAGCGCATAAAATATTTCTGCCACAACACTATGGCAATGATGGTACTGTCTGATCCTTGTAAGGAAATGCTTGGGCATATCTTGTGAAGTGATCTGTTGTAACTATGACTTAAAGTCCATCAGTACTATTCCACAGTTTCTTGAATCTTAGGACAATTTAATCTGTCTTGGACTAGACCATACTTTTTGTCCACTTCTAAATTCTTATGCTAATTATGGAGAGCTCTGAGTACCATCCATCTACATTTTTGTGGCAACACAAGTTGTCTTCTCCCAGAGTGGGCATGATATTGGACAATCCTGTAAAGGAGTCTTCTTTCTACCTGAAGTTTACTCCCAATTATCATTGCAAAGACTCTTCTTCAACAAGACAGAGTTCTTTGTCTTCACTGATCAATCATAGCAAAGGCCTTCTACAGAATTGCTGAGCACTGTATCAAGATCACTGGTAGACACAGGATTTCTGGAACTAGTCCAGGAGTACAACTGACTGAGCTGATACATCTCAGCTCAGAGAAAACTATACAAACTCAAAAACTGTGACAGTTTTGCACAACCCCTCACCACTGCACCATGGCTTTCTTCCAGTTCCTCATATTTTTGTGTTGGGGGCAGTTCCAATCTCCTGGATAGAGTGTCAGCACTCACATTCAACTTGTGCACAAAGTAGTTCTTCTCATTTCTGTTCAAAAATATACTACAGGCTTTAACTCTTCAGGGTAGATATGTTGAAGAATGTCTCCCTGCCCTTCTAAACTAGCATCTACATTCAAAACATTGGTTTATCTGGATCTGCATATGCCAGTACTGGGGCTTCAGTGAGCTTCTTATTAGGTGTCTGAAAGACCTTTTCAAATCCAGAAATCCAACACTCTCCAGTGGGCTCTTTTGGAGTATGATGCTTTCTGTCCCTCTTCACCTGGGATCATATTCATGAGATCATGGAGTTCACTGGTTATCTTCAAGTATCCTTCCACAAATCTTCATTAGTAACCACAATTCCTCTGAAAGGACAATATTTCCTCACATCTTTTAGGACTCACAACTTTCAGCTATTTATTTCTCCACTTCAGTCCTCAGAAGTAGTAAAATTGTGGTAATACATTTTGCAGTCATAGAAAACATAGGCAAAAAAAGTACTCATGGGAAATTTACTGGCAGTGGAGAAAAGGTGGAAATTGTATTTATTTTCTATGTATGGGAATTTTCACTTAAAAAGGGGGAAATTGTTGTTTTTCTGTGAAAATTTCCACAGGATATTCTTGTGTCTTTTCTCCCATCCCTAGTCAACAGACATTTCAGCTCAGACAGTCATGGGTATCATAGGGATTTACCTGACACACAACTTGCAGAAAGACTGTACGTATGGGGAAAATAAATTGACTTATGGGTCAAAGGTATGGGTGAGCCGGGGTAGCATGAGATATATATATATGGTCACAGGGAGAAAACAAACTGTAACAATGTCTGTCTGCAGTTGATAATACCAAGCTGGCAGTGAGAGAATGCACCCTTGCTGCATTGGAAGTTGGGGTTAAAGATACTGGTCACAAGGCCAGGTGGCAGGATGGGCACACCAAACACAGCTATAGTAGAAAACCAGGAAGGCAAGACTTAAGGCAATCCAGCTGAAAGAAATACTTCAGGGTGCTTGACTGATTGTGTAGTACCAATGTCTACCACCAAATGGACTGGATGAACTAGCGTCTCAAAGTTTGGACAAAAGTGTCCTTGGAACCCACCATCCACCAGCAGAGGGAATCAGGAAGCTAGATTGCTTACCCAGTACATCTCCGACAATAAACAGGAGAAGGCGGATGACCAAATAAGTGAAAGAGAGAGAGAGAATCTGAGAGAGGCACAGGTAGGAAACAAAAGTTGGGCTGAACCTAAGAGGGAAAACTGTGGGCTGCAGGGAACCAGGACAAGCTGGATAGAACTGCGAAATCCTTAATTAGGCTACTCCGGAATGACTGAAACAGACAAATCACCACAGGCTAGAGAGTAGTCAGACCGGTCAAAATTAGAGTCCAGGTAATCAAACAGGAGCTTGGGCAATCGTGAAGTCAGACACTAGACAAGATCAACACAGGAAGAGTGGACGTATAAGTGAAAACAGAGGGTCAGGAACAGGCCAAAATCAAATAAGGAGGAGGACAAATGCTGAGATAAACACACAGACTGAGGTAAGCTCGAAAAATGTGTGTCTACCTGTCTGAAAGATAGGTAGGTAAAAACAGGGGAACCAACTGGAAAGGTTGGGCAGGGTTACAGGTGAGCAATCGTGACACAAACCTTGGTACATGCCTACCAACTGTTTCTTTATTTATGAAAGTAATTTGGATAGGCATGTCAGGGATCAAGAATTAGAGAGCTTGTTCTTGTCCGAAAAATTCATCCCATGTTTGTTTCTTCCCACAGCACAGTAGCCTCATAACAGGCCAAGACCCTCAGGCATGGCAACACTTATCTACTTCTATTAGCTACATACACTAACTGGACTAATCAATCCAACTGTTGGATCCACTGTAGCATATCTTATCGTGATGACACTGCTGTCTGAGGTGGAACAACAGGTGGAATGTGGAAAGATAGAATTACGTGATTCGCATCAGGCTTTGTAGTGCAGTTTGCAGTCACTGAGTGTTTTTGTATTCACTACTTTGAATTAACTGCTCCATCATAGCTTTAATTTCTCATTAATGTATGGCAGTGACAGGGTGTAAGAAATAGTAAAGTTTTTTTTAAGCTTACATAGTAAAGAGGTCACATGTGCACACCAGCTTGATATGTGTTTTCATTTTATTTATGTGTAAATGCCTTTCTTCTAGAAAGAGATGTAATATTTTAACTGTGCAGTAACTTCTAATTGGACAGAGGAGGACCCACCCCAAGGTAATAAATACAGCTACATGATTGTAACAACTAGGACTTCACCCTGGACAGTGACCGGCTCCTGGGTGGGGATGGGTGAAAATTTTAGCCTCAAACTGAAATCAGAAAATAATGGCACTTTACACTTGATAAATAATTTCCAGTGAAAAGTGCCATCCTTCCATTTTTTCCCCAACTTTTTCGCCCATTGAAATCAATGGGAAGAAAATTATTGCCAAAATGTTAGCAATGGACATGCTGCAGTATTCTTTTGTAGAAAACCGAGGTTTCAGAGAACTGATGTCATGTGTAGCTCCATGCTGGAATATGTCAAGCCGCAGTTATTTTTCCAGGACAGTTGTGCCTGAATTGTACAAGCAGGTGGTTATTGTGGTGGGCAAACGGCTGAAAAGTGCATATGGCAAGAAAATCCACCTGACAACAGATAAGTGGACAAGTGGGCAGAGCACAGATTATATGACTGTAACTGCTCACTGTGTTTCCCTCCCAGCACCAACAGTGGAGAACACTAGCTTACAGCATCAGGTGAAAGCCAGTAATTGTGCTTCTGGTTGTGGCAGTGTGATTAAAAAGTGGCAGCAGCCGCAGGATAGCCCATTCCATCATCATACCACCTTGTGCATGCAGAGTTTTGCAGAGTTTTGCACAAAACTGTAGATATTCTATGTAAGCTACAGCAGGTTATAGAGGAATGGCTTGTACCCCACTTCTTAAAAGCTGGTTGTGTCTGCTGATAACGGCTCCAACATAATTGCTGTTTTGAGAATAGGTGGTATGGTGCATGTGCCTTGCTTTGCCTATGTGCTATTTTTAGTTGTGACCAGATTCCTGGCAGAATCCGAAACCCTCAAAGAGATTCTTACTATTGCCCGCAAATACTGTGCCAATTTTAGTCGCTCCTACAATGCACGCAATGCTCTTTATTCTGTACAAGAGCATCACAACCTGCCACATCACCAGCTGAAAATGGAGGTCCCTACCAGGTGGAATTCCACATAATTAGACTCTCTATGAGGTTTCCTTACTTTGCCTAATGGGAAATCTAAGCTTGAGGAAGATTAAATGCATTCCATAACATTTCTAAATGTTATGTCTGAAACAGTAGTCAATACATAGTTATTATACTGATGTTTGCATTAGTAAGAAACAGCATTGCAGGAATTGAGTGAAAGTCAAAACACAAATGCTAAAATTGTATATTCATTGGATCTTTTTATATTTAAACACAATTGTGTAATTAAGTTGAATATAACAGTGTGGATTACTGAATGGTTTCTATTCATCTCTAAACACATCATCCGTATTTATTTTATTTCAGCAACTGCTGAAAGCTACTAGTAATGTAAAAGGCAAACCCCGTTTGGAAGCATTCTCCTGAAAATAAACAATACACAATCTAAATAAGTGCTCTTGAAGGTTGTCATACACTCTGGAGTTCAAGCTAATTTAGTAGTGACTCATTTAATTTAAATTCTGACTTCCAGGTAATGATTACAGACAGCAAGATGACATCGGAGTGGAACACAGCAGGAAAAAATGTTTACTGCTTTGTATCTGTGGATAATGGGATAGTTTCAGCCATATGACTTACAAGTGAATACCTTGTTTCACAACAGGTCATGCACGAAGTCTGATAGCAAGTTATCAGAAAGACTTCTCAAAACAACATGAACAGGTATTTTGCCATTATAGAGGGACATACAGTACATTTTAGTGAATTAGCTAACACTTTTGAAATGACCACTTTTCAAAAGTCTCACTGAGGTATAACTTTTTTATTGCCATTGGGTCTGAGAAAAGAATTAACCCTCGGAAGGGCAGTGAATCTGTTATGGGCTTTGCATTAGAGAAAGGGGTACAGTAGACTGACCACAGGATTTTGAACCATAGGGTTTTCAAAACACAAGTATTTGCACATCAACACCTGAGGTAACCAGAAAGCAGAGTGTCAGTGTAGTCAAACAGAACAGAGATCATATAACCAGGAAACATAGGTTAGACCAAGTCAGAATAAGCAGAAATAACCCTAACCAGACATCAAGAGCAAGCATAGTCAGTTTTAGTACTGGCCTCATTACCATGGAGCTAAGACTGAATTTCATAAACAGGGGTCATAAACAGAAATAAAAGTAGGAGTAGTCAATTGCATAAGAGTTCTTCTTACCAGAGAGACATAATTAGGGTGAAAAACAGTCCTAATCACAAGTGAAGAGCAGGAGTAGTCAAATATAGCAGATGTCTTATTACCAGGCAGCAGAAAGCAGTCAAAGTCAGGTTTAAGTTGGGTTCAGCGTACTTTCTTTAAGTGTCAGGCTTTGTGAATTCTCTGGTACACAAATGGTTAAAAGGTAATGAAAATCCCTTTTTAAGGACTTAAATGTCATATGTGAGGCCCTTAACATAAAACCAATTGCCTATCATTGCACTAACAGCAGATTTGAATTTGGATTGACTAACTGTAGGTATGTTGAGAATCCTTCTCTAAATACATGACCAGCTGCTGAACAGAGTGTCAGCTGTGTGCATTTACTAATTACTAGTGTGTGTACCCACTACATGTTTTATATCTTTATTTTATTAACTATAGTATTATATATGTATATTTTACATTTTGGAAACAAAACTATTTTATAAACAAAACATTGCTCAGTTCTTCAGGTGTGTGTTCTAGTTGTTGAAATATATTTTATGACTATTGTCACTAGAAGGTTAAAGTGACTTAAGTATGTGATTGTGTGTGTGTGTGTGTGTGAGAATGTAAAATTCAAAGCAATGGCAATGTTAATTCATCCAATTAGCATAGTTGCTTTGTACCCAATTTGCATTCCTTTATATATTATATATATTTGCCTATTTAATTAGCTACTACTGATAAATAATGTTACCTCTTTTTCTGGTTTTGTTTTGTGTGATAAAGACAGAGGAAACTAGACCTGTTTAGTTATTCAATTATTGCTGAGTTTATTTCTGTACTTATCTATTTGAAAAAAAAAATGTTTTACAGCCTGACACTTCGTCTTGGTTCAGTTGCTTGGTTTTATTTACACAAATGTAATGCTCCCAAATGTGTGTGTGTTTATATTCCTGTTGAGAAGTTAGTGAATGTGTATGTACACATATGTGTGATTGAGTGTATGTATGCATGCATGTGTGAGTGTGTTGATGTATGCCTGCATGCAGAAAGACAAACCCTTTTAAGCCATTGGCTTTAAGCTTGTGGCCATATACTCTATAGGCTTAAGTTAATTTTTTTCCAACAGAAACTTCCATGTAAAGGAGGAACACGTCTCCTATTCTGTGTAAACTTCTGCAACATGAAAAATTAACTTTTCCCTCTCCCTAATAACAAGGTCAACTATTTAATATTCTTAACTCTTTGAGTGCCAGAGTGGTACCCGGTGTACCCCTTTGGCACTCAAAAGGTTAAAACGCACAACTCTAAATTAATACAACATCTGGGAGAAGAAATAAATGTGTCCATAATTTGGAATAGTGTACACTTGAATGAGACATTTGAAAAGTGGTCTCCTCCTTAATGCTAATGCTAAAATAAATGACCCATCTGTAATGGCAAAACATTTGCTCTTCATGTTGTTTTGAGAAGTATTTCTTATAACCTGCTATATATCTTTAGAAAGATATGTTTTTTTCTCATCTGAATTTCATGTCCAAGCCTCCTTCTCACCTGGCTTACATGTCTGTCATGTCCAGTCCTTCTCCTTACCTGGCTTGAAGGTTCAAGCCTCCTTCTCACTTTGCTTACAGTTCTGTCATGTCCAAGCCTCCTTTTCACCTGGCTTACATGAACTTCTATTGGTTGCTAGTCATTTATATGCCACACTTCCTGTTGGCATTATTGATAATTCTTTGAGTTTTCTATCATTATGTTGCTTGTTACTCTGATAGACTACTGGCTCAGACTTCTGTTTTTCTGACTCAGATTCAAGTTTAACCCCTGGTATGTCTTTCCAATTGATTAACACTACTGGCTTAGACCACTGGCTTTCCTGACTCTTATTCAAGTTTAACCCTTGCACAATCGCTCCAGATGAGACTTCTGGATATGCACAGCAATATAATAGCTCAGTGTTGCATGAAAGAATCTCCTAAACCAAAAAAGTGCAATTGATAGACAAAAGTCAACTAGAATATAATCTAGGCATAAAAGAATATACATAAGAAATAAGTATCATATGTGTGTCCGAGGCATTATGAAACAATTCATTGGACATGCCTCTGACACTCTAACCCTCTTGTTAAAAAGTTAGCATGCCTATACTAAATAATTAATGGGAAGTGGCTTTATTAGTGTGTGATAAACTGGCTTCAGTGTTACGTTTATCACCCATTGGTATGAAGCACTGTATATTCTAGAGCTCTCACGCTAATTAAGCTGGCACTAATAATTTCCCAAAAGACATGGTTATATACTAAACAATGTAATGTGCAGAGAAAAAGAAACTGTGCCATTTATATCATTCAATCCACACAGTCAATTAAAAAGAACATAACTGTAACTGGTAATTTCCAAGTGTAAGTTTTGCTCCATGAGGTGACACCTTTCTGTCCATAATAAAAAAGATCTTATATTAACCCTCTGAGTACCACGTTATCCAAAGCATTGCATCTCAATGTGTTACACACTCCCTTTCCACTCAAAGGGTTAATAATAAAGGTGTGTGTGCGTGCAGAGATGTATTAAGGTTCCATAGGGCCCATAGGGTTCCATAGGGCACAGAGTGCTGATAGCAGGAACTGGCATTGTGGCTCTAATGGAAGTGGGCGCAACTAGATGATGCTGGTCTCTTTCAACTAAAAGGGCATCTGACAGAAGGTGATAGTAGCAGCAACGGCAGTGCCTCTGTCTGTGATCTATCCTTGCAACCAGGGCCCCTCATATTGCCTTGGGCCCGAGGCAGTAGCCTAGGGTGCTATAATGGATGGTCCGGCTCTGTGTGTGTGTTTATAATGGAATGTCTCAGCAACATTTAGAGGGGCTAAAACAGTTTCAGTTT
Source organism: Rhinophrynus dorsalis (assembly GCA_037306005.1). Taxonomy (NCBI): domain Eukaryota; kingdom Metazoa; phylum Chordata; class Amphibia; order Anura; family Rhinophrynidae; genus Rhinophrynus; species Rhinophrynus dorsalis. The sequence continues at coordinate 406,742,856 of CM074718.1, read as the reverse complement.
AGTAACTTCTAGGATATATATAGCTATTCCAAAGATTAAAAAGTCTGACCTTTTTAAATAGATGGTAAATGGTCATACTAAATGAACCAAATGGTTTTTATCTGCCATCAAATTATTCTTCTATAATTTTCCATCCATACCAAATTGGGGTTCCAAGCCTCAGCACTGCAGAAATCCTGCATAATAGCAGAAGCAATTAACAGCTATTGCTTACAACTCTTTGGCACATATACAACACGTGAATCTTTGTATTCAATCAAAATCTCCCAAGCCCCTGTACTGGAGATACTTTCTATAACATTATTCGAAATTCCTTGCATTCCAATTGGGTCTTGATTTTTTTTTTCTCATAAACATTGACTGTAGCGTAAAATTGATTTTTTTTTAATCACAAAATAGTTCTCGTTATAAATAGCTTTTATTTCATAAAATTGATGAAGGCGTTTTACAAAACCTATTTTGTCATTTAAACAAATTTATTTTTTTATGATAATTTTCTTGTGGCAAAATTAAATGTCACAAATAATCAATTTGGTGTGATAAAATCTGTTGTGAGACAAAATAAATGCTGTATGATAAAATATATTTTGTAATAAGGAAATAATTTTTTTGCAACACAATCTGTTGACAATGTATTTATGTAGACACAACAATTTTTTCAGTAACTGTGGGCAACATATTTTACTGACAAATGGCACTCATATCTAAATGTTTCTAACACTGCATACATTTCTAACTCATTTAGTGTCAATAGTTTTTTATTAAGTATTTTTCAATATAAGATCAGAGAAGGGGAAGACATACAGAGATAAAGGGGTAAGGAGGGGGAGAGGACAGCAATTTATACATAGCATTCAGTGGTTCTACCAATGCACAATCAGTTGACAGAACAAATATCCCATAGGCAAGGTTACAAAAACAAAACAATACAAAACAATACAATATACTCCCTTAACAAGTCAAACAGTTGTAAAAAGTATGATATTAAGACAGAAGAAGGAGAGAATGCTGATGCATACACTGTAGAGGCATAATTATACAGTAATACAGTCGAGGAGACAGTGCGGTAGAGAACATGCAAATAACAGTATGTCAGTCAATTCCCTCCAGGGCCTGTAGTCAGGACAAACTACCCAGGACTACAGGGGGGGCTAAGCCACACTTCTAAAATTACACTAAAGCCAATACTGATGCAAATGTCCCCGTGGCCATGGCAAGAGGAATGTGTGGAATCAATGAGTGATATCCTCTCTGGAAGTCGAAAATGGCCATAGGCAGAAGGGAAACAGAAGCAGTACAGGTCAATATCACCTCCATCACCCGAAGTTCAGGGATTCAATAAGTCAGTAGGGGAAAGTTGGGGCTCTCCAGGAACTGAGTCCAGTGAAACCAAGTGGCCAAGGCATGGTCCACCATTCGTCGCAGCTCCTCAACCTTATCCACCCAGATCACCACTCGAGAAGGCAATGAAGACCTCCAGTGTACAGGGATCAGACTATTGGCTGCAGATAGTAATTGGGGTACCAATTACTTCTTGTATTTAGATGGGGACATAGGAGTGTGGTGAAGGAGGAGATGCTCCGGTCTAAACGCAGGTGGCGTATCTGAAAGGAGTGTAATGATCCTATAGATTGCTGCCCAGTAGGGCTTGATCTCCTCACAATCCCACCAAAGGTGGAGCAAAGTGCCAGGGGCTCTCCAACACCTCCAACACAAGCCATCATGATTAGGGTCAAATTTTTGTTGCCGTATGGGCGTAATATACCACCTGGACAGCAACTTGTAGGCCGACTCCTGCAGGATTGTGGAAATAGAGATATGATGTGTAAGATACATAATCTGTTCCCACTGTTGTACAGAAAGAGTGACACCCAGGGCCAACTCCCACTGACCCACAAAAGGCGGCATCATAGTGTGGCCCCCTGTATTCAACATACCATAAAGGCGAGAGATGCCATGACTAGGGGGGTCAGACTGGGTGCAGTCCCCCTCAAATGGTGTAAGCGGCCTAGTGAGATTGTGCTGCTGCAGAATCGATGCAATGTAGTGGTTCAATTGATGGTATCTGAAAGTATCCAGAAACGTCGGGGGGGGTACCGTTTGTGAAGTCGCCTAGAGACCGTAGTCTGTCCTCCTGTAAGATCTGAAATACGTGCAAACGAGGGGAGTGCTGCAGGAGAACACTCGGCTTCCTCAAATTCCAGAGGCGAAGTCAGGGTTATGGTCGAGAGGGGTCATGAGGTAGGGAAATGTAGTCAATGAGTGCTTAAGATTAGTCAAGGTCCAGATCCTCAGTCTCCTGTATAAGTGGTCATTGTTTCAAGATAGGGTGTAGCCAGATAGAAGGCCGTAGGGCCCCCTTGGTCCTCTGCAAGTCAAAAAGAACCCACTGCTTGCTCTCCCTGGAGGCCGACCAATTAAAAATGCCCGATAACAGAACCCAATATCCGGTATTGCCAAGCCCCCCAACCTCTTTGGTAAAGACAACTGGGAATTGTGCAATCACGGTCTCTTACCATGCCAAATATACGACAGAATCGTCGACCTGAGGGAGGAGAAAGACAAGAGCGGGAGAAACACCGGAAGGGTCTGAAAAAGATACAACAGACGTGGAAGCCAATTCATCTTCACCATGTTGATCTGCCCCAACCAGGTGATGTGTGGAAAGGCCCACGATTTTAAATCAGCACGCACCCTAGACAACAAGAGCAAGTAATTAGCCTGATAAAGGGCACCCAATTGGGGCATGAGCCAAATCCCCAAATATCGGAGCTGATACGTGCACCACCTATATGGTAAAGACCCTTGCAATGAAGCAACATCACATCTTGGAATAGAGATATTCAAAATTTCAGATTTTGTTGAATTTACTTTTAGATTAGTGGGTGACCCAAACTGCTCGAGCTCCCTCCCAAGGGAGGGCAGAGATATTCTAGGATGAGTGACCACGAACAGCATGTCATAAGTAAACGCCGCATCCTTGTACTGCTACCCACCCACCTCAACTGCATGAATGCAAGAATTAAGTCAGATCACAGTCAAAAAAGGCTCTAGTGACAACACAAAGAGGAGGGACGATAATGGGCAACCCTGACAAGTACCGTTCCGGATATCAAACTGATGTGAGAGAAGGCTTTTGACACAAATGCAAGATGACAGAGCGGAGTACAAGGTCGCAATCCATGTACACTTATTAGGCCCCAAACCAACATATTGTAGGACAGCCATCAAAAAGGACCAGTCCACCCTTTCAAATGCCTTCTCCGCATCCGGTTCCAGTGACCCTTGCAGAACACATGAGCTCCAATATTTTGGTGGTATTGTCTCTGGTCTCCCAACCAGCGACAAACCCCGATTGGTCTGGGTGAACAAGCCCAGGCAACAATGATGCCAGCCTTATCAATAACATTTTTGCAATTTAATATCAGAATTCAGCAGCGATATCGGGCGATAGCTAGGAAAAAGTTTTGCATCCTTGCCCCCTTTCAGCTACAACATACTAGTGGCCTGGAGAGTATGTGGGTATAAGGAGGCCCCCCGGAGTATGGAGTTAAACATGTCAACCATGTGTTGCCATAGTACTGCCGGAAAGGATTTGTAGTACTGGAGAGTCAGGCCATCCGGACCGGGTACCTTCCTGGCACGAGAAGCATTAATGGCCGACGAAAGTTCCTCAACCATAAAGGGTTGCTCCAGAGAGGATGCCTGCTGCGGAGGTAATTTATGCTGAACGTTATTCGACAAGTATAGCCTAATGGCACACTCCTAGAGATCCCATTTATGGTCCATAAGAGACGGTGTGAGGTTATATAAAGAAGAATAATAGTCCTTAAAAGCTTCTGCAATCTGTGTTGGCAGATGTACCATACTATCCTGAGTCGTCCACAATCTAGGAATATGCGAAAGATGCGTGCACTTGCGAAACATATGGGCCAGTAATCTGCCACATTTGTTGCTATGTTCAAAAACAGAATCTCCTAGTCCTCTGATACAGGAGCCGATTTTTTGAGGTTAAAATGTCAGCTGCATCTGTTTAAGAAGCAAAGAATGGTATGTAGCCTGGGAAAGGGACTGCTTATGTGCAAGCTCAGTTTGTAGGATGTCTTGAGTCAAGGCATGTATTTGCCGTTCCTGTGCCTTCTTACGCGCCGCTTCTTGCTCTATAAAGTAGCCGAGAACAATACTCTTATGCACCTCCCAAACCACCAGTAAGGGCACCTCATCCGCCATATTCTCCACAAAATACTGTCTAAGCACAGTCTCAGTCTTCGAGGCAAGCAGCAGGTCCATCAGTAGTGAATCGTTGAGTCTCCACGAGGACTGTTTGGAGCGTGTCAAAGGAGAAAACAATTTCATTTGAACAGGGGAATGGTCAGACAAAGTCATTGGCTCATTGGATGCCTGAATCAAAGCATCTAAGTCTCTGTGGGACAGAAAGAGGTAGTCAAGTCTAGAATAAGAGTCATGGGGGGTCGAATAGAATGTATAGTCACGTACAGTCGGGTGTAGTATCCTCCAACAATCAATAAGCTGGTAGTGCACCAGTAAGGCCTGCAGGCTGTTGTCAGGGATGCGAGATGCGCAGGAAGAGGAGTCAAGTCTGGGGTCTAAGGCCAGATTGAAGTCCCCACCAAACACCAAGATCCCCTCGCTAAATCGCTCCAGTTGTGTAAGTACAGTGGTAAGAAAGGAGAGTTGTTTAGAATTTGGGAAATAAACATTGGCAATTGTGTATTTCATGCCCTGAAGAGACCATTTAAGAAAGAGGTAACGACCTTCCCTATCACCCAGAGTCTCCACATCAGTGAAAGGAGAATTCCTGGAAAGAAGTGTAGCCACCCCCCTAGACTTAGCATTCTCATTGTTGCTATAGAACACCTGGGGATAGTATCTATTGGACAAGGAGGGGGCCCCTACCCTCCACGAAGTGAGTCTCCTGAAGTAAGGCAATGGCTACATGGTGAGACCGGAGGTCTCTGAGGAGGTTTGACCACTTCTCTGGGACACTGAACCCCTTTGCATTAAGCGTATACGCTGTCAAAGGGACCGGGATAACCACCATTTGTAAGTAGCGCTAGGGAAGTAGAGGATGAAGGGGAGTGGAAGGATAGTCATGGGAAAAGTTGCAAGGGAGGAAACAGGAAAGAAAATGTCAAGGAAGTAAAACTTCCAATGGAGTGCTGTGCCAAATGTGAGGGCCGTCACCAAATGGTGAGAAACATCGTGTAAAACCATAGTCAAGGACACTCCTTGGGGTAAGTGAGTGTTCAGTTGGCGAGAAGTATCAGTAACAAATTAGGCACACAAGGAACAGTAAATCAAATGTAAAAGAACACAAATATCAGTGAAGCTGGATGAGTAACAGATCCGCTTAAGTGAACCCATAAAAAAAGGAAAAAAAATAGAGGCATAGCATAGACTCCAGAACAAATCAAGAGATAACGCTATAGTTATTAAGCCCAACCAGGGCCAAAGGACCTTTAGTCAAATGGCACAAGATGCGGAGAAAGAGCCTCCCAGCCATCAAACCACATCCTGCACCACCGACCTCCAAAATAGATAAGGCCATAGGCTCCAATCGATGTCCACCACCGCCCCCACGCAGAAAATGGTCCCACCGCACTGAGCCAAGCAAAACGTACCAGCATCCGCCCCCAACTGGGGCCGACACCGGCATACACGCACAGCCACAGGCACAAGGGGAGCACACTCGGCCCCACAAAAATATCCCAGCCCAGGGCAGCAGCAGGGTAGTGGACAGCAAGAGGGCACAATTGAGGGACCAGGTTCCCAGAGGCCTACAAGGCTGAGCACCGGGAGTGGCCACCGTGCAACCTCATCCATGCCCCACCCCACAAGCACCGGGGAACACATCCAGGAGCCACAGTTGTTGCACCAAAGTGTTGCAGCCCCCCCGCATCAAACCAGCCCAGCTCACCCCCAAAGCCCCAGTATGGTAGCGGCTCAGGGGGCATGATCGACCCACACTCCGCTATGGGCAACCCCATGTGACAAGATACCCACCCCCCACATATGTAGAACCCGCATAAAAAAAACAGGGTAAGCTTTACTGATAGGTAATGATCTGCCTTCCCCATAGAATGGCAACATAAAAAACAGATATGGCCAATGATCACAGTAAGGCTGATGGCCCACCAAGAGCCACTGGGATGGCCCCAGGCAACAAGTAATAACACTTATGAAAATAAACAGAAATCACGGCAGATCCAGGAGTCCCGCTCTACCCGGCCCCCGGTAAGCCAGCCCAGGCCAGCAGGGAAGCCAGGTCAGCAAATGGCATTGTGCAGCACAGCGGAATCTGCAGCGCCATCAAGCTGGTGCTATAATGGTCCAATGAGTGGACAACAATCCGGCTCCAGGACTGACTCCACAGCCTCCCAAGTCCACAGGTCAGAGAGCATCCAGTGGCAAGATCCCCAGGTTCAATTATGCAAGTTGTAGGGAAGAAAGCACAGATGGGGAAAGGTATACATCCCAATTAAAGCAGCTACCCCGTGAGTGCGCCAGTAGGCAAACCAATCACCAAGTTACCTCCATTAAGGTGTGGAGCAGTTGTCTGGTTAGTAGCAAGAAGAAACACGGGTGGGGAAAGTAGGGCATCCCAATCAGAGTGCTATCCCCCAGGCGAGGGTCCAGGTGACAATCAGATCCAAAATAGGCCTCTAACAAGCTGCCGATCATTCCTCTGGAACCCACTGGCATACTGTTGTGCGCAGCCCCGGCACAGGTGATTCGCTGTGATTCCCAGGAGGACGGTTCCCCCGGCCGTCCAATAATGCCAGGATCCTTCCAGTCAGCAACCGATATATCAGGCAAAGCAGCAGCACGAACCAGGCCAGTTACAACCGCTGGAACCCTGAACACATGGTAAGTATTCCCAACCTGTGTGATAAGGATAAGGTAAGGAAAGCCCCAGTGATAGGAGACATTCTGCGTGGATAAGGGCCGGGTAAGTCGTTGCAGGGATCTGCATTTCTGCAGGGTGATCCAGGACAGGTCCTGGTACAGAGCAATGTCACTGCCCCGATAAGTCTAAGTTCTTCTGGTCCTAGCCTTGCACATAATCTCCTCCTTCACCCGAAAGCTAGAGAGACAGCAGATAACATCCCTCAGGGGACTGGTAGGCGGGCCCCACAGCCTGAGGGCCCAATGTGCTCACTCATTCTCAATCTGATAGTCCTCCTGTCAGCCCAGGATAGTATGGAAAATAGATGTAAGTGTAGAATGCAGGTCATCTGCCGGTACGTTTTCCGAGAGGCCTCGCACCCTAATATTATTTGTATGATCTCAATTGTCGAGGTACTCCAGCATCCGTTTGTGCACCACGATCTGCGAAGTATGTTGAGCTGAGGTGGACGACAGGTCCACCAAGCCACCTTCCATGCGAGTGGTCCCCCATTCCACCGCCACCAGTCTAGGGTCAAGCACCACCATGTCTGCCTTAAGGCCGGCAATGACATCTCTGACCTCTAGAACACTGCATCTTATATCAGACACCAGCAGGGTGAATTCCTCCTTTGAGGGGATAGACCTCAACAGCTCCAGAAAGTCTGTAGGGGCCGTTGACACCAAAGCAGGCCCCTGGGTTGGTGAAATTGAAGGGGAGGAATCCTCCGAGAATGAAGCATGAGTAGGGGAACGTGCCATATTGGAGTCAACGTCTGCTGGTGCAGGCCCCGGTGGGGCAGTAAAATATCCCCTCAGTAAAGTCTCTTGCTGTTACTTGGGTGCCTTGGGAGTTTGAGAAGACAAAGGCTGTTTGTTCTTAACCATATTAGCTAAAAGTGCCTCTAAAAGTAATCTGAACGGGCCACTAGTGCGGAGCAGCTCTGCTACACGTCCATCCTGTCTCCTGGCCAGACACGCCCCCCCTTCTAAAAGTAATTTAACTCACATTGTTATTGATCTCCTTTAGCCCTGAAAGTCAAAATGGTTAACAACATTTTGCTTATATTAACTTGGCATAGCCCCAATGTCATGAGCTAAACAGCTACAGCCACCTTGCTTAAACAAGCAAGGTGGCCCTATTTTGTAGAGCCTGTTCGACAGCGATCTATAAACCAACATTAAAATGCTTAAACCAACATTAGACCAATGTATCAAATCAGCATTCATTGCCGCCTTCCAGGTCCATGTGCCTATACACAAAAATCCCCAGCCCTTGTAACATGCCCACTAAATACTTGTTTAGGTTCCTTCTAACTCTTTTCAGTAGCATCATACTCGTATCCCAATAACATCAGAAGCATGGGACCATTTCTGAATAAACCAATAAGGTATTGGGGTAACAATTATTTATTTTTTAAACAAAGTTTCTCTTACCCTCATCAAAATCTGCATAGATTTTATATATCCAACACCATTACCCCGATGTGATGGATGATAATTTCTTGATTTAGAAGATTTGTCATGCACCATTACATGTCATAAGGCAGACCTGTCCACGTGAGACCATTAAGCAGCACATGGCACCAAATTCTAGCCTTATTATGATCCATTCCCAAGATTTTTCTAAAGCTGCGATTCATAACCATATCCAAAAAACTAATGAATGTTTCATAATCCAGATCTCTTTAGCACTGGTGCTTGAAAAAGAATAAACTACTACAACTAACATTGAACTTATTCATATCAACAGATAATGGAAAATTTACTATTACAAATTATCTGAAGCAAGGATTATACCAAAAATAATACATACCTGTCACTTGTATCATATCTATAACACAGTCTTGAGCTTGACTCTACTGGTATTGAACCTGCAGGGAACTAGGCAGTTCCTCAGGTCCCACTGATGGGAATGGGGAATAGTTGAGCCTAAACTCTGGCAGTGCCTCTACATAGGATGGGTTATGCTAAGAGGCTACAATCCATCCCTGGGTACAATAACAACACACAAGAACAATACAATTTAATTACTGAGTATAACAGTAGCCAGCAATGAAATAATTCTAACATCAATACTATACCACAGTTCAATAAATCTACAGGGATCACTTCCTTTATTACAACCCAATATACCAGCTATCATATTCAGCTTCTTTATATGTGTGTGTGGGTGCACTGATGGATTTGAGGCCCATGAGTATCTACAAATCCAGAAGAAACGTTCTCTGGACATTGCAAACCATGGGCCCAGTAGTCCTTTTTGGGATTCTGCCGAAGACCCAACTGCAGGATGCTTCACCAGTATTCAACCCCCCTGGAACATGAATCATCCAGCTCTCCCTAATGAGGACAGAATACTTAAACTCTGTATAAGCTCAGGTGTGAAAGGAGTCACCCTCTAAATGAGGTTTACAACAATAAACACCTGCTTATACTAGTTGACCTATTTCAGGCACCTTTTTCTAGCATTAACAATTTTATTCTAAACTGACTGTTACAGTTTACAGTAGGGTATGAAGTAAAAACACAGTTTTATTGAAAATAAAACAATGCCCCTAAAGGCCAGTACAGGAATAGCAGTAATGGCAATACTGACAAAGTGAATGCACACAGTGATAGTGATAGGTGCTATGAATGGACAGGGAATATTCCCCCAAAGGGTTAACAAATGCAATAGGTGAGATATAAACAAGATTGGCCAACGCCCGGGATAAATAGCAGTCTCTGGAACACAGTCTCTCAATAGCTGGATAGAAATAAGTAACTGCACTGAATACACTCTCAAACTGGTATAGTAGCGTAACAAAGTCCAAAGCTGAGCCGATACCACCACCGTGGGCTACAGAGGAATGCTATTGCCACGCTGTAGTGATCAGAACCAAAATCGCCCTTAACTGGAAAAGTAGTAACCCTGCGTGTGCCACTTGTATTGTGCCCTGACACCCCTTGGGTGCTATACTGATGGTGACTGCACAAGCTGTAGTAGAGCCGGCGCCCTCTGAAGTGCAATGGGAAATGTAACTTCACCGAACACCCCTCTGGTGCCGTACCAAATGATCACAGTGGGAGCGAACAGGCTACCAGAATACGAGCACGGAGCAGACAAGGCTCTGAGGGTGAATGAGAGACACACAGAAGCACTCAGAGTAAAGGCTCAAGTCAGACAACGTATGTTTGGCAAGATATATCAAGATATATCAGAGGCACTAGACTGGAGACTACAGGCACTGCAAGGGTTAAATGGTTCTGCACAGGAGCGAGCACCTTGGCAACCAGCAGAAGGCAAAGCAACCTCAGGCTACAGCTACTGACTAGTGAGAGGAACAGTGAGTCGCTTAAACAGTTCAGAATGTTGCCGTAGCGACCGGAATGATGCAGGAACACTGGAACAGCAGGCAGACCGGAACGGCAACCGGAACAGCAGGCAGAACCGGAACGGTAACTGGAACAGCAGGCAGGCCAGAATGGCAACTGGAACAGCAGGCAGAACCGGAACGGTAGCTGGAACAGCAGGCAGGCCGGAATGGCAACCGGAACAGCAGGCAGAACCGGAACGGTAACTGGAACAGCAGGCAGGCCGGAATGAATCACAGAGCAGGGACGTCAGCCAGAACCGGGTCAAGTCACGGAGCACGGTCGTCATCCAGAGCCGGGTCAATTCACGGAGCAGGGTCGTCAGCCAGAGCCAGGTCAAATCACGGAGCAGGGTCGTTAGCCAGAACCGGGTCAAATCACGGAGCAGAAGCAGGAGAAGAGTCAGACTAGCCGGGTCGGTACACAGGAGACACAGGAATATGGCAACAAGGCGCAGCAACAGGAACACCACGAAAGGGCAACTGACAAGTGCCCAAGCTCCAGCATATAACGGCACATCCTGGGCGGGCCAATCAGTCTCCACCAATGCACAGGCAAATCAGGTCAGATTGACAGAAAGTCATGGGGACCGTGATAAGTATATATTAAAACATATAGTGTCTAACCAGCAAACTAACTTTCTATCTCACTATGGAACCCCTGCTACTCACTCAGATACCATCTACACAGATACTATCTCTTGTATAAAGTTGTTGAGCAGAAGGCTGAATAGCCAAGACTGGTTAAGCTATATATGGACCAGTATGGTCACACTTGCTTATCGATGGTAGGGAGCCCAGTGGCACAAGCAGAAATTAATGCAGTAGATTAAAGATACAGGAACTACAAAATCTGCAACCAAAACAGTAGGTGATCAGGAAACCAAAAGTATAGGATCCAAATCAGCAAGCAAAATCTTACAGACATCAGGGCAGGTGATATTCAAGCCAAGTCTGTCAAACACTAGAAACTGTATGCAAACTCAGTGTAAACACTTTATATGTGCACAGCAGTGCTAGTGAGGCTGCTTGAGAAATGCCTTAGGGTGTGTCCAGCAAGGCAATCACAGGCCTTGGGAAATCCAGAGCAAGAATCAGTGAAGTGGGTATGTCCAGAGAACTGTATGTAATAGCAGAACAGGATCTCTGTAAACAAATTCTCACATTATGGGTATGATGGATACTGCAGCCTACTCCTGTGACATATGATGCTTAGATGACTCAGTAGAAGGAATATAATTTGTGGTGGTAGAGGTGGTGGAAGCAGGTGTGAGCACTGTATGTCTCTTTTCATCTTCTCCAATTAATTTCACAACAGCTGCCAGAGACATAGGTGTTATTGTAAGTGAAGAAAAAGACTACCCCATTATGAACCATCTATAACAATGCTATTATGTGCCCCTAGGTCCCATGCACTTTTAGGATTCTACTGCTGCTAGCTGATGCAAGTATGACTTGCTACTGCTTTGTCTCCCATTGAAACCTGTGGTTGTACTTCAGGTGAGAATCTTATTGAGGATGTGCCTAGATAGGATACTGCTTTCCACCAGCTCACACATTTATTACAGAGACAACAACTAACAACATGTTTATCTTTTAGACCTTTAGTGGGGTTACACAGGGCACAGAACGTGCCCTGCAGTAAACACACCTCCCAGCACTGAGTCATAACTCCAGCTAGAAACTATTGGCTGGGAGGTGTGGTTACTTCAGGGTGCATTCCATGCCCTGCGTAACCCTACATCCCAGCCAATGGGAGGCAATTTGAAGAGGAACTGACCATATAAAAGGCAGTCCCTATTCAAATTTCCCTCAGCTGGCATAGGCAACATCCCAAAAGGTATGAGGAGGGGTAGCAGCCTAACTTTAATGATAGATTTATTTTAATATCTATATTTTATTTTACAGGTTCAACACTAAGTTCGAAGAAGAAGAATGAAGAGGAGCCCAGTTGAAGAAATAAGATGAATGTGGCAGATGAAGAGTGAGATGCCAGATGAATATAACAGATGTAGAAGAAGAAAGAAGAGGATGACAGAAGAAGGAGAGATAAGAAGAAGATACAAGTTTACAGAAGAAAAATTAAAGAAGACCAGGGTGCAGAAGACAGCCTCTGGACATCAGAATTACAGTTAAGTGTTCCAGCTATGGGTGATAGGATAGTGTTCGATCTAGTATGGTTATACTTTATTGTTCATGTTAGGGGTAGTGTAGGGCCAAGGGGAGGGTCAGTGTTTGTAAGGGTGATGGTTTTTACAACTCACGCTCTGTGTTTGACACTGTGTCAAACACCGAGTGTTAGCTAGTTTGCTTTGTTCTTCCCATTTCTCACTCTAATTATCATAAGTTATGGGACTGAAAAAAACACAAGTTAGCATCTGTGGGCCAATGCTCATCGTGGTTTATGTTGGGAGGGCAATTTGATTCCTACATTACCACTGTGTGTATACTGTTCTGTGTTAATTTTTGCTCTAACTCCAGTTTTACCAGGTGGAATTGGATCAAGCCCTAAGTCACTACTAAGTCACAACTCAGTCAAAGTATCTCCTACTTGTCTCTATCACCTGTCAGTGAAAAAATATATTTTTTTAAACTTTCACTGTCATTAAAAATTAATCATTCCCACACTCCTTGCAACAGTAAGCAACTCCATCTTCCTCTCTTTGCCTGTCTATCTAGCTAGTGTTAAATTTTCAGCAGCAGCTTTAATTTCAGAACTTTTAATAAAGGCTAAAGCATGCTGCAAAACAGCGTGTCCAGTTATTTAACACCATCCCACCTCACTATATGCTTGTCCCTCCTGTACTTGTGGATTTAGGAGTGAGGGTGTGCATACACATATTATGCCATGTAGGTTGTACTTGCCTGTCTCCTGAATGTATGATACATTTATGCCTGTCTACAAAGTATATATCTGTCAATCATTCTGTCTCAATAGCGGCTTGGTCATGTAAGGCAGAAAATTGGATCACAAATGTGTGCACACAGGTTCTGATGGCAACATCCCAAACCTTTACACTTTTGTCAGAGGAACTGGAAACAAAATGTTTATCATCAGGTGAGAACGCCACATTCAACACCCAGGAACCATGCCCACTGAGGGTTGCAGTCAATCTGGCATGCTGTACATCATAAATCTTGATATGCCCATCATCAGAAGCTGTGACTAGCAGTTGAGAGTCTGGAGGAACCGTCAAAGATCTAATAGGCATAGCGTGTCTTTCAGTGTGTGGAGGAGTTTCCCAGTTGCGATATCAAAAATGTTAATGATTCCATCAATGGCTCCACTAGCCAAATATTTACCATCTGGACTATATGCAATGCTGAGAATGAATTTGCCTCGAGTATCCAGAGAAAATTCCTTCTTCCCAGTCTACACTCCAAAGATGTTCACTTTTCCTACATGGCTTCCAGTAGCCAAGTGTTGCGAGTCCAGTGAAAAGGCTACAGACCATGCATCCACTGGTCCAGCATCAACGGACCGAATCTGCTTGCCACTGTCAAGGTCCCAGAGACTGATGTGTGCATCCAGAGAGCTGAAGGCCACAATGTTACCAGTGGGTCTAACATCCACAGACACCACCCCTAGCTGGTGTCCTTCCAACATCAACTGCAATTCCAAACGTTCACCAAATCATCCAGGGAACCACTGATTACCATCTCTGAGCCATCATTCACATTCTTGCCCCATCCTACAGACCATATGGCATCTTCATGAGCTTGCTCCTGTTTGAAATGGATGCTGTACTGTGTGCTCATATACTCAACTCAGGGTAAAACCATGTGGGAATTATCTCCCGTTTTGTATGTTCCCTTCAGTCTGCCTATATGATGCCTCATTGCCGTTTTCTACTGCTGTACTTTTTATCCTCTATTTAACTACGTGTGTACTAGAGGGGTCTTGTGAAGCAATGTGTTAGAGACATCTTTCTCATTAAAGTGGAGAAACTTATTTCACATCTGGGAAAAGTATATTTTTAGCCTTACATTACCATTTTGTATTTCTAATTATGAACAGCTTGTAAATTACAATCCCAAATGTATAGAATGACAAGACAAGGGCAGACTGAAAATGTTAACCCTTTGAGAACCAGAGGGGTGCACAACACATATGCTGCACTGTTTTCTTGCCTTAACCATTAGTGGTCCAGAGAGGTATCCAATGCATTTCAATGAAATGTATTGGATACCTATCTGGCATTCAAGGGTTAAAGGGTTAATGAAATAGAAAACACATTGATTACACCTTGCATTCTCTTTTTTCACTATATTTTGTAGATATTTTCTCAGAATTCAGATCCTTAACCCCTGTAAGAACAGATGTGTGGGCAATGTATTGCACAGACTCTGGTCTTCCATGTTTTAAATACTTCACAAGGCAGATCACTCTTACTTTGTCAATAAAAAGTATGTCCATAGGAATAAGCCTGTCTCACTTATTTAGCTTTTCAAATTTACAATTTGTATTCAAGTCTGTTCATATCATTTCACACTGTCAAATCAACTGTGCCTCATTTTATAGTAAAAATCAAATTTTCAGACCCCCTGTTATTTTTAATGGGTTGAATTATACAAGTATTGAAGCTATTCAGTAATTTAATAATAATGTCACTGTGCTCCAGACAATGAAAGAAACAAAGAGGACAATGAAAAATTATAATAGAACTGCAACTTTGAATCTATATCCCAGGATCCCTAGGCAAGTCACCTTGAATGTTCTTGGTCATGTGTATAACCACTCCCCTACATAGAACATAAACCCACCTACTCCTCCTTAGAACTTAAAATACTGTTAGCTTTAAAGGGATACTAATACTTAAAATGTAAAAAAAAAGTGGGTACTCCCACTGCTGAGAGGTGTTTTATTCATAAGTCAATAGAGCTCAAACTTTTTTTTTAGATGCAGTATCACAATGACTTGAAATTGTACAGTGGCGCTATGGAGATTTATGGTCAACTGACCATGGTGTAGCAACAGTGCCACTGTACAATTTCAAGCCACTGTGATACTGCAGCTAAAAAAATCAAGTTTGAACTGTAATGATTCTTGAATAAAACACCTCTCAGCAGTGGGAGCACCAGTGTTTTTCTCAGGGGGATAAACCCTACTACATTTTTTTTTACATTTTAAGTATTACTATCCCTTTAACATGCAAACAGAAAAGTTCCTATATAAACTGGTTCAGCTTCAAGAACTATGGGCCATATTAAGTAAGCTAAAGAGGTGCGATTCTAGATCAAACTAACTGGACCATAGTGAGCAAATAAAACAATCAGTGGTGTAACTATAGGGGGTGCAGTTGTGCTGCTACCCAGCATCTAAGGGGGTGCCATCTCCCCTAGGGTCAAATAGAGTCTAGTTGTTGTGTTATAGGGCCCAAAAAAGTTTGGCACCAGGCCCTCCAATTAATAGTTACACCACTGAATACAGTGGAGATTTTACAATTATGCACAGATGTAAAAGCCCTGTTAATGCTAGTAATTGTCATCTGTGCCCTATGCTGCAATCAGTTTGCTATAGGAAATGCACCTTTATAGCTTACTGGATATGAACACCCCGAAAAAGCTGGCTCTTGATAATTAAACCGGTCACAAAAAAGTGAAACTAATCAACACAAGCATTTATAATCTGATCACCACAAAGAATCATGTATAAATGTGATATTCAAAGCCAGAATTATATGTCTGCTGCCCCTAGCCAAGGCAAATTGGGTGCTCCCAGCCTAGCCTATGGCCTCACCCACTCACTTAACCTCGCCTCCTACACTGTCCATTTTTTTCCCTAACACTGAAAATACCTTTAGCATATATACACATGCAAACAATATTTAAAAAACTGTGCAACACAGGAGCATGTAAACTGGTCAGTAACCTTGGCAATTTAATATATAAACTGGACATTACAGTAAGGTATAAACCAGCAAAGTGAAAATAAATGTACAAAAAACATCAGTAGTTGGTGTGTAATGTAGCAGCATTCAGATTTTGCTAGCCAAGCTTGCAACCAGTACTATATGAGATAGTAGTAGCACCTCTAGGCAGTTACCTATTCTGTCTTATATGAAATACAATCCTGTTGCTATTTCATACATACAAATACTAGACATTGTGGGCATTAAGAAGTGATCACTATATAAATGTTTAAATTGGACATTGTAGGTAATTATAAACTGATCATTATATGCATATTGAATACATATAACATTGTAAACTAGACATATCATTGTTCATGAAAATAAAACCATGAGAGGGAGAGGTGACTTGATTAGATTCTAAAAAGTGACAAAAACTTTCATACTTATAGTTTGATTGGGTGTTATATGTTAATTGCTTATTTTCCATTGCTTATTACTTTTGAACTGTTTGGTGAATAAAACTAAAGTTTGGAATTTAGGAAAAGAGTGCATGTCCCCATATAGCATTGACAAATTTAGTCCAATTCTATCTGGGGGAAAAATGTGAGGTTGCCTAAAAAGTAGTACTTTACCATTTTACATTTTTTTTCCTGTCAAGAAAAATTAGTCAGAGCTGCATTAAAAGCTACCATCAAAGGGATAGATCGTATGCTCAGCTCTTTGACTTACTGATTGGTGATCCCATTTCTGAGATATTGGACTCTGGATTAAAGGTTTGCAGATGCACAGTATAGTTATGTACACTGGCATAACATTTTTATATGCATGAACTAGCATGCTTGCTTAAGGAAAAATCGGAGGTGTGTCTGATCAAACAAAAAACTGAAAATAGTATAATTAAGACCTTATTTGAATGATAAAAGAAAAAGGTAAAATAAAAATAGTTAAGCATTATTCATCCTGTGTTGTAACGTTCTCAGTCTCTAGAAACCATTTAACACAAATTCCATCAAACAAAGCATTTTATAAAGGTTGAATTTGCTTCCCAAACATGCTTGATCAAACAAAACATTAAATACAAAAAAACAATTGACTATGTTCACAAATCACACATAATCAAACTAATTATTCAATCACCTTGATAAAAAGGTTTGAGTAAGCAAAAAGTGTTTGATGGTTTCAGAAAACAAAAGACTGAACTGTAGTAGGAGCTGTGTGAAAAGCCCTAAAAAACAGTGACACCAATGGGTCGTTTATTTAGGATATCACCAATTAAGCATAGGCAGCTCAATCACAATGACTGAACATTGATTACTCACCTGTGATAAATCAGGGATATCTTGAAAAGCTGAACTGTTAGTGTACCCCAAGGAATAACATTGAGAAACACTGCCCTAAAAGCAATATATAAACTAGTAACTAAACAAGCCACCATAAACCAGGAAATGATTCTGGTGCAGGGATTATGCAGGCCATGGACATAACTCAGAGAGTTGTGCATTGATAACACTTCTAATTCTCCTATCAGGCAATTGCCTGAATTGCCTTATGGGAAATCTATGCTGAATTATTGACCTGTAACAACTATTTTTCAAGCCACAATACCTGTCAAGGTCAAAAGAGTTTCATAGCTCTTCATAATATCTCAAAAATCCCAGTAGACACTGCTCCTTATCATCTGGTAATATTGTGTGAAAAATGTATACTATGTTAGCAATATAGTATTGTGCTAAAATATAGATATGCAATTATGTTTTTTTTTTTAAAAACACAACCACTACAATAAGAGGTTTAATCCTTTGTGTGCCAGAAGGATAAGTAAATTGTTAGGGGTATATACAAATACAATTTCACCTTAAAACAGATACTGGAATTGATTTTATAGTGCTGCATCTGCCTGTCTCCTATTTACTGACTTTTTAAATTCTTGGGCTTTTCAGGGCATGTCATTTATCTGTGCCTTGTCTAACATCATGTGCACATGATATTTGGGAGGAGTTCTGGGTTTGCTGGCATCAAAGTCTTAATGACAGTGGAGTGTGTTCTCTGGTATGCACTAAAGAGATTATACTCTCTACATACCAGAAGATCTTAGCTACCCTAGCAAACTCTCACATTGCTCTCACTGAGTGGCAAAGCTATGTATTTCCCTCGCGTCCTCAAAGGGTTAATTGTACTTCTGTTATGAACTTTGATATTGATATCAGAGTCAATGTCAATTCCACATGCACATGAAATTCTTCTGACAGATGTTATACAGTGATGAGAAAAGGTTTGTGAATAATATTGCACATATTTCAAACCTACGTTACCAAACAAAGTACTAATAATAAAGATAATGTTGTTAAGCAAATGACACATAGACATGATGTTTTATCAAAATGTTTTGTCCACAACTGGATACATTCAATATCCATGTGTGGAAAATTAGTTAATCTTCAGATGCAGATGCTGATGGCATCTCCTTGTGTATCAATGACCCCAAGTAAGCATTTCTTGCAACTGTTGGTCATTGTGAGTTTTGAGGAATTTTGTCCCATGATTCCTTACAGAACTACTTCCTTGCATGGACAGCTTGCTTCTGGACCTGCCACAAAATTTTGATGGGGTTTAGGTCTGGACTTTGATTAGGCCATTGCAAAAATGCAGAATTACTTCTTATGCAGTCATTCTTTCATATATCTGCCTGTATGTTGAAGATCATTGTCTTATTGCATGACCCATTTTCAGTTCAGCTTCAGCTCACAGATGAATGGCTTGACATTCTTATCTACAATCTATTGATACAATGCAGAATTCATTTTTGTGTCAATGATGACAAACCACAAACGTCCTGAGGGAACAAAACAGCCCCAAACCATCATACTTCCAACACCATCTGTGCAGTTTGGATGATGGTTTTTATGTTCCAGCTCTGCATTTCTTTTCCACCAAACAAAACTTTTCTCATTGAGGCAAAACATTTCTACCTTTGACTCATCCAGAGATCATTGTCCCAGAAGCGTGGATCATCTATATGATCTTTAGAAAGCATTAGACAGGTTGCAGTGATTTCCTTCCAGCTATCCTGCAGTGAACACCATTCTTGTTCAATCTCAAACATTCACATTATCTAAGGCAAGAGCGGCCTACAGATGACTGGATTTTACACTAGGGTTTTTTGTGACTTCATGGATGATATGCCTGGTTGCACTTGAAGATAATTTGATAAGATGGCCATTCTGAGTAGCGTGACTATGGTTTTGTACTTTATCTCTTTTTAGAATATCTGTCTGGCAGTGAATGCATAGAGATCCAAATACTTAGCAATTGTTTTTTAGCCATTTCAATAAGGCAGTAGTCTTTTTGGGGTCCTCAGAGACGTATTTTGATCATGGCATGTTGTCCTTTCACACAACTGTATGGTGAAGCCCAAACTTATACAGATTTTATGAGAGGCTGCTAAGCTCACCCCTGCATATATACTTCATCATTAAACACCCAACTGCTTCTTTTTATTCTCTTCTGCAGAGCTGATGGCACCAGGGGTCCACTTACTTTTCAAAACACCCTGCCTCACAAGTACTCAAAGTTGGCCTAGTTTATATATCATTTTATTTATTTATAAATACCCCAATTTGGTTAATATCAACCTACTGATTAGTTACACAAGAACTGGTCTGGATTCCTGAAGGCTATAATGGTACAACAATTAAATCTCCATAATTGTCAGTGGGGTTCACAAACTTTCTCATACTGTAATTAACTATACTGTGTAGCCCAAAGTTCAAGATTCATGCTAAAATGACTAAAGCTAATAAAACTATGAAGAACTAACGTGATGTATTTAAATGGGGCTTTTAACACTATGGATGCTAGATTTCTCCTTTGTGTTTATCTACAACAGCGGAAGGGTTTCTTTACTGTAAGGACAATAAAGGTATGGAATTCACTGCCTGAGGAGGTGGTGCTATCGAATACATTAGACGCCTTTAAAAAGGGCCTGGATACTTATTTAAAAGAGCATAACATAGAGGGCTATGTACGTTAGTATTAGGATTAATATTTTACTTAGGGCTTGTTGATCCAGGGAGAAATCTGATTGCTATTTGGAATCAGGAGGGAATTCTCCCCCCCCCTCCCTATTCGGGGCAGAATTTGAAATTGCTATATTGTTGTGTTTTTTTTTTTTGCCTTCTTTTGGATCAACGATGGTAAACAGGAATAGGAAAAGGGTTGAACTAGATGGACGCGTCTTTTTTCAACCTAAATTACTATGTTACTATGTTACTATGTTGCAAACATTTTTGGAGTGATCACTAGCATTCCAGGGGTTAGAAAACATACTTAATTCAATGGGGATTTGGATAATTATTATTTGTACCCTAAGATGCAGTTGGTTTGCTCCAAAATTAATCCAGTTCATCTTCGTATACTAGCCTCAGAATGCAAATTTTTACTGAAGATTCAGCTCTGTTCCTCTTCCTTCTGTGTATGCAGATACAATTCTGCATGAGATTAGCTTTGGTGTATAACAATGAGACATTAATTTGCACATAAATAAATGTGAATGTGAGAAATATACCTAAAATATTGTTGGAACAAAAATGTATTGTTTTACATGTCTGAAAAAATATATGTGCACTGCAGGAGTCACTGTAATAATTCTCCCAAGTGACAGGAAGGAGGAAGCATTAGAGTTTAATGGTGGTTTTCATCTGGTTATATCTGTAATTGGAACTACTAATAACCTCTAAATGAATTATGGCTGTAAATGACTTCCTGCGAGTACTGACTAATCTCAGCTGCAAATCAAGATTATGATTAGATAATCTTTTTATATTGTTTATAGAGTATACTAGTAATTTTCAAGTCTACCTGAGAATCCACGCAGTGTTCACACTCTTAATAATGCATGTATTGTATAAATGTACAGTAGTTGTATTGTTTTTTCACTGTAGAGGTGTCTTGGACTTGAGGAGAGTCTCACCTGTGTTAGTTTTGGCCAGGGCAAGGACAATCTCAATTTCCCTACACTAGAGACAGTCCTGACATATGGTGACTGTTTGTTTACCATTTCATATATTGCTGTAATGTTTACTTTATTTATCCCTTTACTGGACCATTTATTTAACCCCATTTAATGCTAGAAAGGCTTCCAAAAATAGTTAAGAAACGCATAAGAGACAAATGACAAGCATCAATGAATAAGACTAGGGAAGGCATATGAGAAATGGACATGTGTCCATGGGTGGAGTTAAGGACACCTAGCCTTTGACTGCTGAAAATCGCTTGGAGTTGTAGTGCAACAACAGCTGGAGCCTTAAAGTTTCCCACCCCTGCTATATAATGTATTGCTCTTTATAACCGTAACATAGTAGTGGTTCTCAGTCCATTTTTTTTTTCTTTTGCTCAAGGCACTCCTAACATGTAATCTGGAATTTTCAGAGCATCCCTAGCATTTTATAGGTAACTAGTTGAAAAGCCTGTGTACACGGGACACAGTGCCACACAGCAACCTCCGCTGGTGCCCGGATCCTCTCTTCTCAGTGGCAGCGCTGCAGTCATGCGCAGTACTAATGCGCTGTCCCAGGAAGGTGCACAGAGAGGATTCCGGTCTGAATTCAGAACGCCCAGCTCCGTATCAGCTGCGGCTCGCATGACTGCAGAGCGGGCATTCTCTACTGCGCATGAATGAAGGCTGACAAACTTTTTAGTGAATTATTATATAGGATTTCACATGGACTTAATGAAAGGGAAAATACATAAATATACAGTTATTCTTAGGTCTTAACCCCTTAACCCGTTAACAACCGGCGGTCCTGGGACGTTTCTGTCCCATAAGGACCGCTTTGATCCACGCCGATGCACCAGTACACGTGACCTGTTGCATGTATCGGCGCGTCACTATGGGGCCTGATAGAGATCGCTCCGATCTTGGAGCGGTCAATTTCAGGCCCTATTTTTACTTACAGCGCTCCCGGTAGAGCGCTGTAAGTAAAAAGTACGTGACGTACTATGACCGTCATCGCTCCTTAAGTATTTCAAGGCCCGTGACGGTCATAGTATGGCACATGTCGTTAAGGGGTTAAGGAAAATCTGAGGTAGGTTTCACTTAAGGACTGAAGCAATTCTGACCTTTTTGACTATGTCTTTGTTCAACAGTGTTTTCCCTCTAATGGATTATTTGGGCTCACAGGGTTAAAAAAATCCCAATGTCCCTCTTTCCCACCCTCTTTTCCAACATTATTAGTGATCAGATTTGGCGGTGTGTATAACTCTATTACATGGCTTCACAACAATCACATTGCCATTATTTTTTTTTACACTTAAAATATTTATTTTATTAGTACAATTTTTTATTTACATATTTATTCTTTTTTAATTTTATTTTAAAAAAAGTTGATTTTAGCAGGTCAGAAATGGACCTGCATCCAGCCAGCCACCAGCACTGAAGGGGTTAATAACCCCATCTACTGCATTGTTTTATTTCTCTGTGTCTGCTCTCTGCTTCTCTCTCCCTTACTTTAATAGTAAGGAAGAGAGAGGCACAGAGCAGACACACTGCTTGACACACTGCCTTATTCAATCAAAATGCCGGTTCATGTGATCACTCCTAAAGCGATCACATGAACCGGCAGAAGTGACAAGCGCTGAGACTGAAAGCTCCGGTCATGGAGCGCTCAGTCTCAGCCTGTGATGAATGATAGCAGTATGCACGGAGGCACTGCTATCATATAACCCATGTCTTGCCAGGACCGTCATGGGTCCTTAAGGGAAGTTTACCCATGACGGTCCTGGCATGTCATGGGGGCGTTAAAGGGTTAACCCTTTGCGTGCCAGAGATGTATCCAACACATTGGATTGAGAGTCTATAACACAGGAAAGTGCCACAGATCCCTTGTTGAAAAGCAATGATCTACAGATATATAGTTCTATGTGGGTTATTTTACAGTAGTGTTTAGTATTGGTGTCTTCTATGTGGTGTTTTATACTATGCAAATAGATATAGTAGGCCTTATGTAAAGACAAACTGGAACAATTCTGGGGCAAACCAATTCCACCCTAGGTGGATAGACAAACTTTCCATTGTTTTAAATAAATATTTTAACCACTTAACGGCCAGTGGTCTGTGGAAGTGATGTCCCCTAAAGGACTGCTTTGAATGTTGCTGGCCCGCCGGCACGCATGACCTGTGGCGTGTACCGGAGCACCGAACAGGGGGTCTGAGAGAGACCACTCTAGTCTTGGAGAGGTCAGTTACAGCCCCCCATTTGTGCTTACAGCACATGATGTGCCAGAACCATTACTAGTCCTTAACCCCTTAGGGACCCTTGACGTACCAGGACCGTCAAGGGTAAACTTTCTTGAAAGACCCTTGACGGTCCTGGTACGTCACGTACATTTTACTTACAGCGCTCTTCCGGGAGCGCTGTAAGTAAAAATGGGGCATGAAATAGACCGCTCCAAGATCGGAGCGATCTATTTCAAGCCCCATAATGACGCGCCGATACACGTGACAGGTCACGTGTACCGGCCCGTCAACGTGCCCCTATGCGGACGTTATGGGACGGAAATGTCCCATAATGTCCGGTCCTTAAGGGGTTAAGGGAAGAAAACGGTGACTGTCCTGGCACGTCCCTAATCGTTAAGGGTTTAATCTGTTGAATGCTAGAGAGGTCTCCAAAGCATTGTATTACAATACTTTGGAGTCTTCTCTAGCATTCAATGGGTTAAAAGCACAAAATAAATCAATGCAAATGTTTGTCTGTTGTAGTGCAATTAGTTTGCCACAGAATTACTTCACAAACACTTTTATACATAAAGCACATTCTTCCTTTTTACAGTGCTACTTTGTGTCTATCCACTTAAAGGGATACTAACACTTAATGTATAAAAAATATATTGTATGTTTTATCCTCCTGAGTAAAACAAGGGTACTCACATTGATGAGAGGAAGATTATTCAAATGTTATTGCAGCTCAAACTTGAATTTTTTAGGTGCATTATGTCAATAGCCTGAATTTTTCCAGTGGCACTGTTGCTACACCATCTTATGAAGGGTTATGGTCAAGTGAACAGAGCTGTCCGTAGAAAGATGTAGCAACAGAGCCACTGGGCACTGATATACTGCATCATCTAAAACATTCAAGTTTGAGCTGAAATAACTTTAAATAAAACACATCTCAGCAGAAGGAGAACCCTTGTTTTACTGCCAGCTTACTAAGCTACATATGCTTATACCAAGGGGAGGACAATAAGGTATTCGCAGGAAATGGGGTGGTGGAGCTGTGCTGATGAATTCTTACATTTAGCCCACATATGCATCCAATTGGTCGGGGGGCATCTCCTCCATCCAACCAATAAGACACATACCAAGGCTATATGGAGAGAAGCCTATTTCAAAGGTGGGCTATCTGGAACATGGTATGTCTCCAGGATGGTCTGTGTTTCTGATCTGGATCAACAGGTATTAAAGTACAGATTTTAGGGTGACCTCAAATTTAAGGCAAGGCCACTTTTCATCTTCACCTTTTATTTGAGCAGATACAGTATTAATGACAATAGGACAGGGGTATCAGGACTTGCATTTATAAAAATGAGTCAGCATCTAATACCATCTGAGAATCAGAAGTGTAAAATCACACAGAAAACAGTGAAGCCCACAGCACCTGCCATATTAACAGCAGCACTGAGGACGTGGGAGGAGTTATATAAAGAGTTGCCACCATCTACCACAGATGGGAGCACTGCTAAAACCAAAAATGAATGTTTGACAACAATCTAACAATATTGTAAGGTTAAACTGGATTGAAACATGAGATTAGCATTCCTTCTTATTAATTATCTTGATATAAATGCATTAATGACTTCATCACCACCATATGCCTCTGCCACATAAAGTGCAACCAGTTTAATTTTTGATAGGGTATAGGCACTTTAGAATAAAATAGATTCAATGCTTTCTATTGTTTTTATTCTTTTAAATAAAGGTTATGTTTTAACCCAATATTACTATTCCCTATTCAACAAATTTTTGTGATGAAACTAGTTACAAAGCCCATATAACGGGCTGATCCAGAGTGGGGAGCTCCGGATGGCTCACAGCCTGTCTGTGCTCCCAGCTCCGGGGCAGCAGCGGAGGCGCTGGGTGACAGTTTGTCACTCAGCCGCCTCTGCTGCTGCCCCGGTGCCGGGAGCACAGACAGGCTGTCAGCCTTCTGGAGCTCACCGCTCCGGATCGGCCCGTTCTGCGAGTCCCTACTGAGCATGTGCAGTTATGCACACAGTAAGTGACAAATTCTAGGACTTTGTTATAGGATACTTTGAATCTATTCTGGTACGAATGTTAGAACAGCAGGGTTATCTGATTTTTTTTTTCTCTTCTACCCTTCCTACAAATCAGTTTTACATGTCTCAGTTCTGAGCATTAATGTCTATTTTTAGACACAGTATGTTCTCTACTAGATAAGCATGTTTTGGTACCTGTTCCTTTTCAGGAATGATCTGTGGATTTTATTCCAACCTTTTTATTGTTCCCAAAAAATATGGCAGCATCTCCTTATTTTGGACTGCACTACTTTTTCACCTGATGTCCAGACTTTTGTACAAAGGGTGGCTCATGCCTACTCAGCCATTTTGGACCCCACTCCCCCCATAGGAATTAAACATGGTGCTGGGAACGCTTCAGAAGGCTCCATCTGAGCCCATGTCTTTAGGTTTGTGGCCCTTCTTGACACTTAAGACAGCATTTTTGCTGGCTATTTTGTATATTCAGTGGGTGGACATTATGTTGTAAGCCTCCCTTTCTGGTTTTCTACCCTGATAGGGTGGTTGCGAAGACTCCTATAGCGTTCCTCCATAAGGCTGTTTACGTGTTTCACTTTAACCAGGAAATTGTTCTTCCTTCTCTCTACTCTTCTCCATCTAAAAGACAAGAGCTTCATCTTTTGGATGTTGCAAGGTGGTTGAAATGCTATTTTCATCACACACTGCCTTTCTGAAGCTCTGATTCTCTTTTCATCACCCCTGAGGGCCTTTGTGCAGGCCACGCTGTGTCTAAAGTAACAGTGAGTGGCTTCTTGGATTAAGGAAACAATTTGCCAGGCATATGTTCTTAGGAAGAAGCCAGTGTCCTCTCGGGTTTTGGCACATTACAACAGGTTGGTGGTTGCCTCTTGGGCCTACAAGAATTAGGCTTCTGCTGAACAGCTGTGTAAGTTTGTAAAATTGAAATCCCTTCATACCTTTTTCAAACACTATAGTATTAATCTGCTGGCATTGCCTGAAACCAGTTTGGACCAGAATGTTGTACAGGCTGTTGTGCTTGTCTAGGTATTCAACTTGACTTCATTTTGCCCAGTAACCTGTTGTTTCCTGTTCTTTGCCTTGCAGCGTCAGTGCCATTTTGTACCAGTTCATCCCAGCTGGCACTGGTCTATCTCTTTAGGGGGTTTTCTCTTTCCCTCCATCCCTGGAATCTTGGTGGATGCTTTGGAATATCCCCATGATTTCCATGTTACGCATAGGACATAAGAGATAAGTGGGTTATTGTGTGTTTACCAATAAATCTTTTTCCTTTAGTCCATGTGGGACACAGGTCCTCCCTCCTGGAGGAAAAAAACAAACAAAAACAAAGGAACCTGGGACAGGAAAGGGGTCCTCTTGGTTTCTCTTATTCAGGGGATTCCTTTTCTTGGTCCACTTTCATCTTAGCTGTATGTTAAAATTGCGCATGTCAATGCTGGGGTAATTTGGATAAGGAGGGAGTCTGCCTCAGAGAGCTCTTTTGATCAAGTACCCTGCACTACTGGAGTAGAGAGATTTTAGCCCAGACTTCATCTGTAAAAACACAAAAATCTCCTTATGAGAACATAACATGCGTTGTCTAACCAGAACACGATTTAGCATGCAATAAATGTTACTTATTATATCACTTGCTGGATAAAATCCTGAGACAACTGAGCATTTCTGTGTCCCTTAGTTCTATATATGTTAGAATATCACTGGAAATAAACTTTGGGCTAAATATTTTTTTTTGTTTCCCTGCCCACATAACATATGGGTTATCTTCCAATTCAATCTGGCAGCAGACGTCATCAGAGGTGAATGATATGTTTTCCTTCCTATGAATGATTATTTTTAAATATAACAAGGTCTTGGGTAAAAATGATTTAGAAATTGACTAATAAATCTGCCTGCTCTTTCAAATCAGAGTGACGTGATGTAGCTAAAACTCTAGATCAATGAAAAAAAGACTGTATGGTTTAAAGCTGAGTTTGTTTTTCTTGTAAAAAGTCAGCAACCAATAAACAGAACATTCTAAATGTACTGGGGGAGATTCACTAAGCGGTGATAAACAGGTGATATAGAGATGAGTCCTACAGTTTATCACGTCTCCAATTCCAATTGTATTCTATGGAGCCTATTCACTAAGATCTCCAAAGTTGATGAAATCTTAGTGCATGGGTTCCATAAAGTAACATAGGAATTGGAGAAGTGATAAACTGGAGATGTCATCTGTACGTTATCACCTCTTTATCACCGCTTAGTGAATCTCCCCATGGTCTCTAGTCATGGCTGGATTTACATCTCACCTCAGAGCAAAGCCACCCAAGGTGCCCTCAGCCCAGCTTATGGCCAAACTCTATCACTTGACTTCACCTCTATCCCTACCCACTGTTGTCAGGCACAGCAAAGCCTATAACACAGAAGCAGAAAAAAAGCTCTTAACCCCATGACTGCTAGCGACGCATCTAACATATTGCTTCAAAATGTGTTTCAGGCATCTCTAGTAGGCAAGGGATTAACTAGTAGCCAGTAAATGGCAATGTAAACTGGTAAATAAAGTTATCACCATAAACCAGATGCATTGATTTTGATCAGGCAACATGCACAATTCAGAATGTGGATGTAGCCAATGCAATTAAGGTGCCCCTCAAAACTTGGCATCTGATTACTCTGTTTCCAGGAAAAAGAAGCTCTGCCTTTATTTATCAAAGGTTACTATCCATTGGCATGTATATACAATGCCAGTACAGTAATATTTCTTCTGTTTATGTACATGTATAGATTATAAACTCTTCTTCTGTTCTCTTCTGTTTCAATGTTTTTTAATCCCAACTGTAGATACCCTTTGTATCAATTATCTCTCAGTTGTACAGTGTATTTTTTAAGGTATAATGCTGCATAATTTGTTGCCACTTGATACACAGATAAAAAATGTAACAAGTGTGCTACTGTGCATGCCATAGGTGCATTTTGGCCCTCAATCCCTTAGCTGCAAAATCAGGTGTGTTGCTGATGTCAAAGTTCAATGCACCAAAAGAGACATTTATAATAGTGTTCAAAAACAATAGTTCTACATCTGTATTCCATGGATCACAGGGTTCCCTGAAATACAAAGGGATACTGGGATACATTTACCTGAGCTTTGTTACTCAATATAGTTTAGCCTTATAAGTAAGATTTACATTACTGGTGTCAGAAAGTTAAACCCTTGGGTATCAGGTGATGAAGAAGCCATGCACTAGAGATTTCTCATCCAAAGGGTTAAAGTGCTTGATTGTTATGAATCCATATTGTTTTCTTTGAATCAAAAGGGTTTTGCTACTGCAAAAATATTGAGAACCACTAATATAATATGTTGATGGCATCTCTAGCAATTGACAGTAAAACTTTGCTAAAATATACATTTACATACTTTTCAACATAAACAATGCTTACTGTAGAAATTCAAAGGTGAGCAAAACTCTTCTTCATTTTGGGTACAGAAAATTGTTTTCCTTCTGTCCTTTGTGTCATAGATATTTACAAGGCCATCACATTTCCATATACAAATGTACAATAATTTTTATTTTCATTGTTAGAACCTAGAGTCTTCTATCATGATTTACTGAGGTGTCGGCAGGCTATTCCAGCAGATCTGTCTTATTTGTTCTGTAATCCTGACTGAACAGTTTAATTCAGTCACCTAATATAACACAGTGAACAGTCAAGAGTACTTTCATTTCTCCAATGCCTTATTATTTTGAAATGTTGAGCATATAAATATCTATGACACTAATATATAATTACTGATAGCAGTAGGTATCAAATGTTTTTACAATCAAGTATTGCAATAGGGAGTTTTCTGCGTATACATGTACACGATTAAACACTCTAAATGCCAGATAGTTCTCCAACATATTGCAATGCAAAATGTGGGAGACCTCTATAACATTCAAGAAGGGTAACAATTGTTACATAATTACTGTAGACAGGGTGTAACCAGGACTAGGAAGATATAGGACCTTCTGCAGGACCCAAATGCAGAAGCCTGGAGAGATAGTTGGGTCAAGAACAGTCTACAGTGTCTCTAAGAGTCTAGGATCTCAAATAGAGATGAAGAAGATAACAGGTGCAGGAATCACATCTGGGACTCTACAGAAGAGGTCAGGGAACTGTAGAGTCATAAGAGAGAAACTCAAGAGGGTGAAGTTGAGTTGAGGTTGAAGAATTACAACACCACAGACAGTGAACGGAAGGCAATGTTGATTCTCAGCAACAAACTGGTGTCCTACTGTAGATCAAAGTCGCAGATTCAACGACTCATAGGGCCCTAGGCAGGATCCCAAATTTGGTTTTCCCATTGTTTTTGTCATTAGAGGTAATAGTAACATCTTAACAAATGTAAAATAAATGTTTTAATCATCTGAATGATAGAGAAGTCACCAAAGCAATGCACTGGGCACTCCCCTGGTATCCAAGCTGTTAAATATACTGAAAATGTACAGCAGAGCTTATAACTGAAATGGTGATACACTAGTGAAACTACAGAGCTTATAATTGAAATTGTGCCACACTAGTGATACCACAGAGCTTAGAATTGAAATGGCAGTACACTATTAATACCACAGACATTTACAATTGAAATGAAGCAACACAAGTGATACCACAGACCTTATAATTTAAATGTAGGTACTCTAGTGGTATCACAGAGCTTACATTTGAAGTGGAGCCACACTAGTGTTAACACAGAGCTTACAATTAAATGGGGTTGTATGCATTCAACAACACACACCACTACAAAAGCTAAGCAAAGGTAATACATTTCTACTTGAATTCCCTCACCTGACAATTGCACTTAACACTCTGAGTGCCTTTGGGTTGTGCAGTGTGTTGCAACTCCTTATAGCACTCAGATGGTTAGGAACTACATTTTAACAACAATGTAGTGGCATATAATAGCTCTCTACTGCTCCCACACTGACAATTCTTTCTTCCAAACACATACACAATCCTTCCCCACCCCCCTTTCCTCTACTCAGGTTCCCACCAACCTGAGATTAAGCAGAAGCATGGTGGCAGGACTCTCTGGGAGAGTTGTACTTGTAGTTAAAATTTCCTTATGGAATTTGGGAGCACAAGTACTGCTCCTGTTTTTAATCATGTCAGGCAAGTGCTTATGATGTGTGCTCTGCTCTGTCTATACTTTTATGGCTCATTCTAGCCGATCAGATGGGATCAGACATTAGTAAAGACAGAGCAGATAACAGCACTTTGTGAACAATCTTTTTGTTAGAGTTGCCTGGGTCACTGAGTGTGACATTTATTTGTTAGGAGGCTGCAAACCAGGGAGCAGACCGGATGGGTATGGAATGCACAACACCATAAATTCAGCAAGAGCTACACTTCAACACTCAGTTACATTAACCCATACATAACCAGGGGGTTTGCACTGCATTTTTTCACAATGCTTTGCACAACCCCCTGATCCTGGAGTTAAAAAATAAACTAATCATATATCATGTCACTTTCTGTTCAGTAGAGTTGCTGTGAGGACTGAGATTTGCCGATCTCTTTTGGCTGCCGTTTGTATCTTTCCTGCTGCTCTCTCATCAGAGGGAGAAAGTCAAAAGCTTCTAATAAAGCCCATCCCCTCATGTGTAAAAAAACATCTAAGCGATGCACTGGGCCAACACAGGAGTAATATCTCACTGTTGTGTACTCATGATGTGCACATTCAGGATGTCCTCAATACTTGCCCATGATCTGGATCTGGGCTCTGCGCTGCGCCCCCAGTAGGTGTGCGCCCTAGGCCGGTGCCTACCTCGCCTATAGGTGGTGCCGGACCTGTCTGTGGGCAACTCCAAATGTTTTTGCCACTGCTAGTGAATCACTCAGCCACTCCACTGATATAATAGGAAGATACAGACACATTACTAAAGCTGTATCTGCCATCCAGTGCCTTCCCAACAAGTTTCACTGGCAGCCAATGAGAAAGGAGAGTTTTGTCAGAATACTCCTCTCTCATTGGCTAGCTAGAGCATGTGAAGACAGGGATGGCAGCTCAGCGCTGTTGAGCATGTGTGACAGAATGGAGAGGAGCACTTAAGGAACACAGGCAGCAGGGCATCGCATGCAGTTATACTGAAAAAGGGTTAAATCACAACACATGGTATTGGAGGCAATGTAAGTATTGGCAAGTGTAACGGTTTGTTCAACACTCAGACACAGTGGTTTAGGATAAAACAGTTTTACAGAAAACACAAATAATCAAGTACCCTTCACAGGCCTTGTTGTACCTCAGCAGGAACATACAGAGATAATAAAGGTATTTGATGCATATGCCTACACATGCCCAGTATAATAGGAAGCAAAAGATGTCTTATACTGACACAGGTCAGGCAGGAAAGGATGAATACCCAGAGCAGCAGTACAACATGAGTTAAAGTCCTAATAGGTGTAATCAGTCTCTGTGTAAAGAAGTCTGTGGTGAGTTCTCTTAGTAACGCCCAGTATGATGGAATAGCAATGAGTAGGAGACTGCAGTTCAAGAATAGAGACTAGAGCACTTGTAATCTGCCAGAGCAGAGCTGAGACTAAAACCCACTGCAGTGGTAGTAACAGAGGCAACAATGATACTCTGCAAGAGCCAAACGGGAGTACAGCCAATGGCACACTGCCGTAGCAGTAACGGAGGCAACAATGATACTCTGCAAGATCTGAACGGGAGTACAGCCAATGGCACACTGCCGTAGCAGTAACGGATGCGACGATGATACTCTGCAGGAGCTTAACAGATGGTTTGGCCTATGGCACACTGTCGTAGCAGTAATGGAGGCAATACAGAGTTCTGCAAGAATAACGGAAGGCTCAACCAAGGGCACACTGCCGCAGCAGTAACGGAGGCAACACAGAAGCTCTGCAAGAGTTAACGGAAGGCCCAGCCAATGGCACACTGCCATAGCAGTAACGGAGGCAACAATGAAGCTCTGCGAGAGTTAACGGAAGACCCAGCCAATGGCACACTGCCGTAGCAGTAACGGAGGCAACACGGAGGCTCTGCAAGAGTCAACGAAAGGCTCAGCCAATGACACACTGCCGTAGCAGTAACGGAGGCAACACAGAGGCTCAGCAAGGGTTAACAGAGGACTCAGCCTATGACACACTGCCGTAGCAGTAACGGAGGCAACACTGATACTCTGCCAGGCAGGACTCAGGCACAGCGGAAGTCAGAATGTCGCCCAAGCGACACAGCGATGCAGGAACAGGAAAGCCAGGTCGAATTACGGAGCAGGAACGTCAAACAAGCCGGATCAGGTCACGGAGCAGGAACGTCAGCCAGGCTGGGTCGAATCACGGAGCAGGAAACAAGAAGCAGAGTAGTCAAACGGGCCAAGTCAGTACACAGGAATCCAAGCAACTCAAGTAGGCACTGGTACTGGAACACCACGAAAGGGCACCAGATAGGTAACAGAGCCCAGTATATAAAGGCCATACTGGGTGGGCCAAACATAGCTCAACCAATAGGAGCGCATCACAACAGAGACTGACAGAGAGCAGCACAGAGAGCACGGGCACCGTGATAGCAAGATATCAAATCTTCTGCAGTCTGACAGAGTTACTGACTAAACATATCGATTAAAGAAGTAAATGTACTGTAAATTAGTATAAAGTATGAAATGAATAAGAAGTTGCATCCAAAGCAGGAGATGTGATAAGGAATATCAGTGTTAACAGACCAACAGAAAAAGAAAATACAAATGGTGGCCACACACCCTCTTGTAGTCAGATACAGTTTTAGTACTACTAAACTTAATGTGCTTGGAAATCTGTCCAGCACCAAAAGGGTGAAACTAAGTTAACACTATCCAAAAATTACAAATACAAAACATAAATAAAAGATAAAGCAAGAGAGCACTATTCTATGTGTAGACAATCTGTATATTAGCTAAACTTTTGACATCATAGTTTCCCTTTACCCAAAGAAACAACTAATCAGATTAATGTGATTAATTTAAGAAGTGGGCCAGTCAGTCACTGTCAGATACAACTAAAGTTCAGATTTCCAGTTTCTGAACATTGCTGACGTACCTTATACATTCATACCTCCCATCATTCCAAATATCAAAAGAGTGACACATTAGTTTTAGGTGGTGTTCGTGGAGGTGCTACTGGGGTGCAGGTCATTCATTACTGCAAAATGTTATTATTGTATGATCTACTGACATCTCTTTATGTAACCAAATAATTTTAGAACACAATATCAAAGTATTTTATTACTCATAGTAATCTTCTATAAAAACATATACTGAATTGTAAAAAAACATTAATGTGCATTTTATTGTTGTGGAGCAATATGATACACTTCTTTGTATATCCTACATTGTGATCTCCTAAAAAGAGGCAAGCCACTACTACTATCCCTCTTCAGGGAATGTGCCATTGAATAAATCGGGGTTTTAACCCCATGAATGCTAGAGAGATCTCCAAAGCACTGCATGGAAAAGCAAACAACACCTGCCACATTTAATAAATTATGTTATAAAAGAAACTGTATGAATGTCTCTTGACTGAATATAAAAAGAAAAAAAACATATAAAGAGTTAAACAGAGCAATTCTCTCTCTCTCTTTCTCTCTCTGTATATAAATATATAGAACATTAAGAAGAAGACACAATCAATGACCACTAATAAGCAATACTTGACTATATAAGTACTAAAACAATATGAGAAGAAATAAATAATCAATTCAATGAAAAGAAAGAAATCCGTAATCCATAGTACCTGCTTAGAATTATGCCACATTCGTCTTAATTTGCTCCTCTTGAGCTTATTTCCCCAATGGTATATATTGAGTATTTTAAACAAATTCCATTATTATTATTATCTTTGAAGATTACATTCCACTGAATATCCTTTAATATTGCTTTTAGCTTTGTAAAATTAGACTTTTTAAAATTGAATGTTAGGTGACTATTTGCTATTCTGCATCACGTATTCGATAGCGGTCTTGCCTGTTACCCTGTTGGCAGAACCCATCCCTGCCTACCTACTGCTATCTGTATAGGAGGTCGATGAGGTCTTAGCTCACTTCCTTGCAGACTGGTCCTGCTATTAGGTAGCTGTTTGCCATTTGGCATTTCGTATCTGAAAGACGTCCTGCCCGCTACTTTGTTGGCATAACCTATTCCTGCCTATCTACCGCTAATCTGTATAGGCGGTCTTAGTAATCATAGGCCACTTTCTTGCAGGCCACCTCTGCTGATATTTCCATTCATATTTCTACTTTAGGCGGTCTTAGCCCACTTTTTTCGTTTGGCTTAATCTTGCCTTAAGCCAGTCTTGCCCTGCCATTTTGAGCTAGTGCTTTGGTCCTTACTCAGGTCCTCTCCACACAGTTCAGTTATTTATTGTTTGTCCTATCTGCATATGAGATCCTATTTACACTTAGGTCTGGATCACTCCTCCAGTACACTAGGTTTCCCATCCAGGCCAGGGCATTGGGTAAATGGGGTTGGACATCTAGTTTTGTTGCAAGCACCTTTACCCACCTTTGGCTGCAGCAAGGGAATTCTGGTGACTGGCTGCAAATGCAAGCATCACTCTAAAATCACCAATCTCTAGGTCTTTGTGATCCAGAAACTGAAGCATGACAGTTGCCCTCCAGCAAGCACTGAGTCTGAGCGTGTTTTCAGTGTAGTGTGTAATATTTTAAATGACCACAGGACATGGCTATCAAGCAGCAATGTTAAGAGACTAAAGTTCTTTAAAATGAACCAACTGTGAGGGACCAGGAACAAGACAGACACAAAAATGTAAAGTTCAATCACCTTTATTAAAATAACAAAAGCAAACAAAGCAAAATCGTGATCCAGAAACGTAAACCAAGCCAAGCTGGGGTCAGGAATACAGAGATCAGCCATGTCAGGAACAAGCCAGGGCTCAGGAACCAGAAGGGACATCAGAGGAAGCCAGCTCATGCACAGGAAATCAGGAATGCAGCAGAACACTCTTGCAGCCAGAAGCAAACACAAGGGCATCAGCAAGTGAGCCAAGCTACTTTAAATACCCTGGGAGGGTTGGCTGATAGCAGTCAGGTGAGCAATCACTGAGAGGTCAGCTGATTCAGCCAGACTCAGAACAGGGAAGGCAATAGCAATAAATAGCAGAGGTCTAGATTAACTAAGACAGCAGAATCAAGCAGAAGAGAAAGAGCAGCTCAGCTAAACCTTGACACCAACATCTAACACCATTTGAATATCGGTTAGCAGAAGTGGACAAAACCACACATGACAGAGAAAGCCAGGTCACATGTATTATTAACAGCAGCATAGAGGATGAAGAGGAGGATGTGAAGGGTTACTACCATCTACCCTTGTTGGGAACATTTCTATGACCACTGATTAATGTGTGTCAATAATCTGAGAATAATGATAGTTTATATTTGACTCAAATGTGACAATGGTAATAATTGCTGTAGGAATCATGAATATGTGTATATATATATATATATATATATATATATATATATATATATATAATACTAGTTGAAGACCCCGTTACACGGGCCACAGTGCCACTGCCAGCCGGTCGCGCGGCAGTCATGCACAGTAGAGACTGCCCACACCGCGGCTGATACAGTACCAGACGGTTGCGGTGCAGTCATGTTCAGTAGAGACTGCCCGCTCTGTGGCTGATACAGAGATGGACACTCCTTCGGAGCTCTGTATCAGCCTCATCATGGGCAGTCTCTACTGCACATGACTGCGTCATTACAAACTTTCTAGAGAATTATTATATTATTATATTATTATTATATATTATTATTATAACCGCTCCTTCAGTGTTTCCTACTCCGGCTCCACTTCCCAACCCCTCCCACTGTCTGTTGGTGTGCCTCAAGGATCAGTACTGGGACCCTTGCTCTTCTCAATCTACACTGCTTCCCTTGGAAAACTAATAAACTCCTTTGGGTTTCACCATCATCTCTATGCTGATGACACCCAAATATATCTTTCCTCCCCAGACCTCTCCCCTTCCCTCCTGTCCCGAGTGTCTGACTGTCTGTCTGCTGTGTCTTCCTGGATGTCCTCCCATCAACTCAAACTTAACCTTGACAAAACTGAACTAATTCTCTTCCCTCCATCTACAACCAGCCTTATCTCAAATATTACCCTCACCGTTAACAACACTTCCATCACACCAACCCCTACAGCACGCTGCCTGGGGGTCACATTTGACTCTGCCCTATCCTTCATTCCTCACATCCAGTCAATCTCCAACTCATGCCGCCTCCACCTCCGCAACATCTCTAGAATCCGACCCTTTCTCACAGAAGACACTACCAAAATTCTAATCCAAATACTCATCATGTCCCGTCTTGACTACTGTAACTCCTTACTAATTGGCCTGCCTCTCACCCGACTAAGCCCGCTACAGTCCATAATGAACTCTGCTGCAAGACTAATCTACCTCACTCATCGCTTCTCTAACACCACACCCCTCTGTCAGTCCCTACACTGGCTCCCGTTAGCATACAGAGTAAAATTCAAAACTCTGGTGCTAACTTATAGAGCCCTCACTAACACTGCACCCCCCTATATTTCATCTCTCATTTCCAAATATACTCCTGCCCACCATCTTCGCTCTGCACATGACCTTCTGCTCTCCACAGCTCTTATCACATCCTCCCACTCCCACCTACAGGACTTCTCCCGTGCTGCACCTGAGCTGTGGAATTCCCTCCCCCGCCCCATCAGACTCTCCCCCAGCCTTCTAATCTTCAGACGCTCCCTGAAGACTCACCTCTTCAGGGAGGCCTATCAACTGCCTCCATAAACATCATCACCAAGATTCACCCCTTGCACGGACTACTGCACTCAACGGCACTTCTCACTCCCACCCACTGACTGGCAGTTCATGTGGCAGGAGGCACTTAAACGCAATAGCACTTACACCTTCTGTATCAAACCCACCTTCCTCTAGACTGTAAGCTCTCACGAGCAGGGCCCTCTGATCCTTCTGTTCTCCACATCTGATTGTACTATTTAATACCTCTGTATGTCTATTCCCAATTGTACAGCGCTGCGGAATTAGATGGCGCTATATACATAAAGAATAATAATAATAATAATATATATATATATATATATATATATATATATATATATATATATATATACACATAACTCACACCACACAGTCCACCACCACCATATACATCTTCCACACTCATTGTAGGTTGTACACTTTTTTTTAAAACTCTTTTAAAATAATTGTTGGCCAGCATATCACTAGGCTTACAGACAGAAAAGTAATATTAGCCAAACAAAAGTAAATAATTTTTTGCAGGACTCAGGCTTGCCAAAACCAAGATATGAGTAAATATTTTTGCAGGACACTGGATTACAACATATACCAGTTCATTTTTTTTCTTAATCAGAACTGTTGTGCCAAGGTATGTATACTCTTTTCCCTTTTCCACAACCTTGTCACAAATATTGTACAGTACAGGCACTGTGACTGCATTGTGCCTGCCCCAATGGAAAAATATTCCCACTCCCATGATTTCAGTGAGGGGAGAGGTAGAGAAGAATGGCCTTCTCTCCACAATCACCTTCACTGGCTGGGGCAGGTTATACTGCTGCCTCAACATCATTATTAGGGGTGGGTGAAAAGTGATTAAAATTTCCCACATGGCTTTTCACAAAAATGCTAAATTCTCATCCTTTTCGCCTATTCCACCAAATTTTTCTTCTATTCTAGCACATTTTTCTCCTACGCTAACATATTTTTAATCTTTTCAACACATTTTTCTCCTATTCCAGCACATTTTCACCTATGTTTCCTATGGTTCAACATTTCCCAGCACAATATTACTTCTTCTGAGGGCTGAAGTGGAGAAATAAGTTGCTGAAAGTCAAAGCTGGGAGTCTGACATCATCATATACCTAGAAAAATTTGTTAGCACACAGAATACATTTGTCCTTTGCCCAACAACACTAACGTCCTGCTTAAGTGACACTGGCCCTTATTCATGATGATATCAAGTGAGGAAAAATAAAGTACAAATTACAATGTGGCAGATGTGTATGGCAGTGGTGGTGGGGGACTGGTGTAGTGTGCATCCACCCCGGGATGGGAGGGATCATCATCATTTATTGCACACGCTGCAGCAACCATTCCTGCAATCAGTTTTTGAACTACCACTTTACTCCCACGTCCCTGCACTGCTCCCCCTTGTGTGTTTGCTGGGCATTACTCAACTACTGTGTGTGTTTTTACTCTCTAAGTACACAGCTGATGGTGTATGATGTCTCGCCTTAGCCCTAGACAATATGCTCAATGTCATCTGTTGTTTATCAAGTCTGCCTCAGTCACAGATCTCCAGCTCCCAGTCAGCTGCCTGTCACCTAATAAATACATTTGTTTAATTATTTATGTATTAATTTTTAATTTTTTTATAAGTTGTCCACCCTGTCTTATCACAGTCAGTAACCCACCACAAAATATGTAACCAAAAATAAAATCAACAACTTCTTTCCCAAGACTTCCGCAAAATCAGCAAGCAATTTGAACCCCAGCTGCCTGTGTCTTGCCAGTCAGTCACACCAAATTTTGGAGTGTTTGTGGTCAGATAAACAATAGATAAACAGCATAAGTCAAATAAGGAAATACTCGTCAGTAATAAGCATACAAAGAGATCTTGAAACTAGGCAGCAGCAAAAAGAAAATCCCAGTACTCTTCCCCGGGAAATATAACAAAAGTACAATAAAATATATATTTTTGCACTTGCCTTTCCCAATATCTCTTAGATACGAGAAAATAGAATGGACTCTAAATCTAAAATAACTATTTAGATCTTCAAAATACAGAGGTATCATACTACAAGGGACTATCCTAAATATATGAATGGTGGATATCTCAATATGTAAGAGATCTGTATGAACCTTGCCTTACACAAAAATATTACTTCTCAAAGAGTTCTCTAAACTTATCCAAAAACAGGTCACGCTATCTAACAATCCACTCTTAAGAGAATAAGTCGTAGATGAAGTTCAACAAAGATACTCTTACTTTAAGTAGTCTTCCTACTATACAAAGACTTCAGTCTAATGGATATCAGATTAAATCAATCACAGTAGTTCTCCGCACAATGAAGATCTATTCCTCCAGTCACAAGGCAATTTCATCTGACTGTTCTTTCTCAGACCCAAAATAATCGCTGAACATCAGTGGGAATCTCCCTTAAAAAGAAAGATACAGATAGTGCAGTATATCCTAGATCATGGGAACCCTCTCATCCCGTTAGTTCTACTCACACTTTCAAGCTGTAAATTGAGTG
This sequence comes from Rhinophrynus dorsalis, assembly GCA_037306005.1. Taxonomy (NCBI): domain Eukaryota; kingdom Metazoa; phylum Chordata; class Amphibia; order Anura; family Rhinophrynidae; genus Rhinophrynus; species Rhinophrynus dorsalis. The sequence continues at coordinate 406,703,148 of CM074718.1, read as the reverse complement.
TTTCGCAAACAAGTAGCTGATGAATATGCCAACTCAAGAGGTCCCAAAAACAAATACTCTTAAATAATAAAACAAATGAGCAGTATCAGTGAGGATAAATGCAACCCAAACCCAAAGTCATTTAAAGTGTAGAGGGATACAGTGCATCTCAGAACAAAGGGTATACACCGCATCTGATGTCACTACAGGCTGTCTTTCCCGGGTTCAGACAAACGGGTCGGTTGCTAACTCTCTCTCACTGACTACAGACTCTGCCCAACACATTTCGTACTGGGTACTTCATCAGGGGTCAGTCAGCCAGTCAACACCTGCCCATATTTACAGCCTCTTGAGTCAATATCTATTAAATAACTTTCAATCTCTAATAAAACAATTCAGATCAATATTAACATTCATACCCAAAGGGTGAAGACTCATTATCTTAAAAATCCACTCAGTCTCACATTTTGATACCTTTTTAACCATATCACCACCTCTCCAATCTTTTTTATTAAATCTATAGCTGTAAAAGAGAGGAGGCTTACATCACAATTAAGAAATTGTTTAAAATCTTCAGATACGCTAAGTGATTTATTTTGTGTTTTATGTTCCTCATATGTTCATTTATTCGTACATGGAGTGCTCTTGTCGTACGACCACAGGGGCAGTCCAAAAGATATACCACATATTTAGGGTCCATCTAGCTTCTCTGTTTTTTCAACAGTGGTGGTGGTGGTCATAGTGTCAGCCAGCACTATTAGCCACTAAGTAACCACTTTATTTTTATTTTTGATTTTAATTTAAATTCTTTTCTCTCTCTTTTACTCTGTCTCCTTTCACTCTCCTTTTATTCTAAACTACAGCACATTAGAGTGAAGGGAATTATGGGTTTAGACAGTACTAGTAGAATAGCCCGTTACCCGGCCCACAGTGCCACTGCCAGCCGGTCTCGGGGCAGTCATACGCAGTAGAGACTGCCCGTGCCATGGCTGATACAGAGCTGGATGCTCCGAAGGAGCGTCCAGCTCTGTATCAGCCGTAGCATGGGCAGTCTCTACTGCACATGACTGCAGCACGCGCAGCAGTCTCTAATGCGCAAGACTTTGTTGTTACACACGTTTTAACTAATTATTATATAGGATATTGGGGGGAAGTTTCACCTCATTGAGTAACATGGAACTAAAAGGCAGAAAATATATATCTTTCTCTATGGCCGAAATTTCCTGCTGGGAAAGCTGAAAAACATGCATTTTCCTGCAGGAACAAAATGGGACTTTTCGCCCATCCCTAGTAAGACGGGATTCCCTTACTCACATGTCTTCCTGCTGTATTTGATTGTCTTCCTGCTGCATTTGATTGATAGAACTCATACTCTTATTTTTTATTAAATCCATTAAACAAGCACAGTTCTGTGCAGACAGAAAAACATTCCCATGAGCTCGCATTTAAACTTGAAGCGATAATAACACTTAATATGTAAAAAAATATATACTGCAGGGTTTAGCCTTCTCCTGCTGCTGAGAGGTGTTTTATTCAAAGGTTATTGCAACTCAAACCTGAATTTTTAGGTGCAGTATTTCTATGTTTAAAAATTTTACAGTGGCGCTGTTGCTACACCATCTTATGGAGGTTTATGGTCAACTGACCGTAGCTGACATGGGATGATATAACAACAGTGCCACTGTACAATTTCAGGTCATTGAGATATTGCACCTAAAAAAATCAAGTTTCAGCTGCAATAATGTTTGAATAGAATACCTATCAAGAGTGGGAGTAGCTTTGTTTTACTCATAAGGATAAACCCTTCAATATGTTTTTTTTTTGTTTTCTTTTATATATTAAGTGTTACTGTCCCTTTAACTATGACAGGAGCAGAAATCATCAAAGAATGCATATCTTCAGAATGGCAATGACAATAACAGAAAATATATGTTTGCAAATGCTCATAGTCTGGCTTGTAAGATGGTGCAGTTGGAAATGATTCCAGTGAATGAGGAACATGATCTTTCAGGCATTAATGAAAACGGGCTGGATGATACACTGGGCCACCATTCTAAAGGGTGTTCATTTTTAGGATGGATAGGGTAAATAAAAGATGTGAAGAGGTGCATATGAAACAAGTCTTAACACCTAGTATAATGGACAATATAAATGAAGGGTCCATTGAGAATAAAACAAGATGGTGATGGGCATTTGGTCTAAGCCATCTAATATTGGAGAGTTTGAAGAAGGTCAACAGTTATTGCAAATGGAAAAAAGATTCTCGGGAAATGTAATCAAAAGGAGCCAACTAAAAATGATGCCTTGCTGGACTAGTGATCTCATTCAGTATTGACATGGTAAGGGGACTTTTGGGCAGCAGTGCACAACATGGCACCCCTGTAAAATGGTGATAAGAAATCATTAACAAGGTTTGAACTAAAATATTAAATTAATGTAAAAATCTAATAAAAACTGTATTAGAAATCAATGGGATATAATCTTCAAAAATGATAATACAAAAGAAAGATGGAATTTGTTCAAAATGCCTTTGTATAAATGTATGTCTCAATTCAAAAAACCCACAATAAAAGCAAAAACATCATTGCTATAAATTAAAGTGCACAAAGCAACAATATACTGCCAGTATATGAACGAATTACAAAATATGGTCAATGCAGCCATAAAATACAAGAACAAAAAGAACAGCCAAGCTTCAGCCAGTGGTACAATACCTAAAAACACAAATATTTCCCAAATACCCAAAGTCCTCCACAAAGTGGTACAATGTATGTACAAGAGTCCTTTTAATGTTTCAATGTCTTCCCTTCCAAGAAGGAAAAGAGAAAAGGAGATTGTGACCACATTGATTTCACTAACATGATTATTGCCAATGTCCACTCACATTTCAATTACTCTTTATATGCTCTTATAAGTTCCATATACATCAGTAGGAATAACTCTAATTCCTTGTCTATATACCTTAGAGTGAGGCTGGATTATAGGGGGAAAGAAATAAAGGATATAAATATACTTGTCTACAGATGACTAAAGAGCGTTAGGTCACAATTGCTAAATAACCATTATAAATGATATAGTCGCACACCACCGTACACTGCAACGTTATGTCCCAATGCAATTCATGTAAAGATATACATGGTTACTAGTACTAACACCCTCCTATAACCAATACAATGTTATAACAAATTATCCCATTGTCACTATATAAATCATCCACTAATTGGCTATTTAGAGGAAACCAATGCAATCTTCATATTATGAAAAACCATATAATTGAATTAAAATTTAATACACAATAATAAAAAGGTATCTTAACCTTTTGAAAAACAATGCAACTCGATAGTAATGTATTAACTTAAGTGAGATAGCATTTTTAGTTTGTAAATCCACTGGGTTCACCTTAATGAAACTTTATTAACCCTTTGCATGCCAAAGGTATGTTCAGCACATTGCAAAGCAATGCATTGCATGCCCCTCTGGCACTCAATGGGTTAACCATATAATTGACACTCTAATGTGGTTTCATTTTATCAACGGCCACAAAAGAGAGGCTTGAAGGATCTTTTTTATGACATTACAAGATAATCTGACATACTACTGTATGTGCATTGATCCATTTCCTAATATTCCTGATTTGTCAATTATTCTGGTACATACCCATTTAACTAAGCAGTGTATGATTTTCTACAAGGACACTGTATGAGACAGACTATGGTCTGACCTTACACGTTACAGTTTTAATACTAAATTTATCTCATGTCTTTTTTTATTGCAATTGAAATATACTTTGTCTCTTATCCCTCTTTATTTTGCTTGTTATACAGTTAACATTAACACATTTACAGACTCTTTTAATTCTTGTTTTTTAAAAAAAGAAAATTTGTGGTTTATTACAATCAATAAAGCCGGATACAAGCCTCTGTTTAATACTGTTCCTTTTCTGTAATTGGCTGCTCTGACAGAATATTCTTTAAAGGGATAGTATTACTTCAAAATTACTATCCCTCATATTGTAGCCCTTAATAAACTGAGTTAAATGACACCAGCGGCATCTCTCAAACCTTTATGGTGTAAGAGATAGCCGCTTTCAAAGTTTCCTCTCCCCTGCTGTCAGCGTTCTGCTGCCAGCAGGAGAATCCGGTCTCTGAATCAAGAGGAGGCTCTTCAGCAGAGCCGATATCTCATTATGGAAAGAAAAATGATTAATTGAAACAGTCTTCTACATGTGCTTGGTAACCAAGCACACATAGAAGACTGTTTCAATGAATCATTTTTCCTTCCATAATGAGATATCGGCTCTGTTTAAGAGCCTCCGCCTGTCCCGGGACCCGATTCCCCTGCTGGCAGCAGAACGCTGACAGCAGGGGAGAGGAAACTTTGAAAGTGGCTATCTCTTAAACCATAAAGGTTTGAGAGATGCCGCTGGTGTCATTTAACTCAGTTTATTAAGGGCTACAATATGAGTGATAGTAATGGATGGAAAATTTTGGAGCAATTTTTCGACAAGAACCTTCTGGTATTGCACCATTTTGCTTGTCCTCTCCACCGGAGGAATGAGAGATGAGAAATTCTCTTTGTAGCGGGGGTCCAGAAGGGTGAACACCCAGTAATTCGTGTTGTCTAAAATGCGTATAACGCGTGGGTCACGGGAAAGGCAGCCTAACATAAAGTCAGCCATGTGTGCCAGAGTACCAACAGGCAAGATTTCGCTGTCCTCACCAGGAGGATGACTCTCAATCTCCTCATCCTCTTCCTCCTCTTCTGCCCACCCACGCTGAAGAGATGGAACTAAAGTTCCATGGCTACCCTCTGTAGTGGAGGCAACCGTGTCTTCCTCCTCCTCCTCCTCCGCCTCCTCCAATTGTCGCTGAGAAGACGAAGTGAGGGTGCTCTGGCTATCACCTTGTGTAAGCTCTTCCTCCCCCATTTCCACCTCTTCCACATGCAAAGCGTCGGTTTTAATTGTGAGCAGCGAGCGTTTCAGTAGACACAGAAGTGGGATGGTTACACTGATAATAGCGCTATCGCCGCTCACCATCTGTGTCGATTCCTCAAAATTGCGTAAAACCTCTGACATCCATTCCCACTCCTCACTTCTGATTAGAGGAAGTTGAACGGAGAGGCGACGACCGTGTAACAGCTGGTACTCCACTACTGCCCTCTGCTGCTCACAAAGCCGGGCCAACATGTGGAAGGTGGAGTTCCAGCGCGTGGTCACGTCACACAGCAGCCAGTGAGCTGGCAATTGTAAGCGCTGCTGCAGCTTCAACAGGCCGGCTGAAGCTGTAGATGACTTACGGAAATGTGCACACACGCGGCGCACCTTGGTCAAGAGATCATGCAAATTGGGGTAGGTTTTTAGAAATCGCTGAACCACTAAATTAAATACATGCGCTAGGCATGGTACGTGTGTGAGCTTGCCGAGCTCCAAAGCCGCCACCAAGTTACGCCCATTATCACACACAACCATGCCTGGTTGCAGGTTGAGTGGCGAGAGCCACTGCTCGGTCTGGTGACTAATCCCCTGCAACAGCTCTGAGGCCGTGTGCTGTTTGTCCCCAAGGCAGATCAGCTTCAGCACGGCCTGTTGACGCTTCCCCACTGCAGTGCTACACTGCTTCCAGCTACCGGCTGATGGGTGAGTGGCGCTGCGCGCAGAGAATTCGGAGGTGGAAACGGAGGAGGAGGAGCCAATAACGTAGGTGCTGGCGGAAACCCTGATGGAGGTAGGGCCCGCAATCCTCGGCATGGGTAGAACCTGTGCCATCCCAGGGTCCGAGTCGCTCCCAGCCTCCACGACATTCACCCAGTGTGCCGTCAGGGAAATGTAGCGTCCCTGGCCACAAGCACTTGTCCATGTGTCAGTCGTTAAGTGGACCTTCCCAGTAACTGCGTTGGTCAGGGCACGGGTGATGTTACAGGACACATGGTGGTGTAAGGCGGGGACGGCACACCGGGAAAAGTAGTGGCGGCTGGGGACTGCGTACCGAGGGACAGCTGCTGCCATCAGGCTGCGGAAGGACTCAGTCTCCACAAGCCTAAATGGCAGCATTTCGATGGCCAGTAATTTGGAAAGGTGTGAGGTTAGTGCTATGGCCTGTGGGTGGGTGGCTGGGTATTTTCGCTTGCGCTCAAATGCCTGGGGTAACGACATTTGGACGCTGTGCTGGGACAGGGAAGTGGATGTGGTCGCTGATGGTGCTTCAGATGGTACAGGTGCAGGGCGGGAGGTATGCGGGCCTGCGCCTTCGACAGGCGATTGGCCGGCACCGAAAACAGGGGAAGAGGAGGCAGTGGTGTGGCCTGCAGACACAGATGGGCGATCCAGGCATTCCTCCCACTTATTACGGTGCTTGGATGCCATGTGTCGGATCATGCTGGTGGTGGTGAGGTTTCTAGTGTTCATACCTCGGCTCATTCTGGTGTGGCACAGGTTGCAAACTACAATTCTTTTGTTGTCCGCACTTTCCTTAAAAAAACGCCATACCGCGGAACACCTACCCCTTGGCAAGGGAGATTTACGCAAGGGGGTGCTCCGTGGAACATTTGCGGGCCGGTTTGGTGCGGTCCGCCTTCTTTCTGTATCCACACCACTGCCTCTTCCAGCCTGTTGCGGTGCTGCAGATGGCTCACCCTCAGGACTGCTGTCATCGCTCGGCTCTACACCTTCCCAGGTGGGGTCAGTCACCTCATCGTCCACCAAGTCCTCCTCCACTTCCTCACTCTGATCATCCTCCTCATGTCTTGATCCCACCACATACGCAGTCATTGACAACTGTATATCATCCTCCTCATCAAGGTCTTGAGACAGTAATAGTGGTTGATTTAATGGCAACTGTGTCTCATCATCATCATCATCCACTTCCTTTGACCTTAAATGCCGTTCACCTCTGTCATCTTCTTGTGATTGGGTACCCACTAGAGGTTGTGAATCAGGGCACAAGATGTCATGTTCCTCTGCAAGCGTGCTTGGAGAGAGGTTCAAATTAAGGATTGGTGATGAGACGAGCTCCTCACTATATCCCAGTGTGGGATCACTTCTTTGACCAGATCCTCTATGGTGGGAGGAAGGATGATCAGAGTGAGGATTATGTTGACCAGACTCTTGGCTACTGAGAGTGGACTTGGTGGAAGACAGGGTGGTGCTTAACCGACTGGAAGCAGTATCAGCTGACATCCAACCGACCACCTGTTCGCAGTGGTCGGACCTCGAGAGTGATGTCCTGCGACGCCCTGTAAAATGAGACATGAAGCTAGGTATGGTGGATGTCTTTCTGTCTTGTGCTCTGGCACCAGGCTCAGTTTCTACGCGTCCTGACCCGCGCCCTGAACTATCAGGATCACGTCCACTTCCCCGTCCCTTTTTACCCGCCTTCTTCATATTACACGGAATATGTGCTGCAAATCTGCAACTTTGCACAGTACACAGAATTTGCTTCTTAACTGCGGCTACGCACAGTGAATGGAATATGTGACTTTGATATTTTACAGTTTGAACACTTAACAGAATGTTTTCCTATTCTGAAACTGTGCACAGTAAACAGAATTTGCTTCTTAACTGCGGCTACGCACAGTGAATGGAATATGTGACTTTGATATTTTTCAGTTTGAACACTTAACAGAATGTTTTCCTATTCTGAAACTGTGCACAGTAAACAGAATTTGCTTCTTAACTGCGGCTACGCACAGTGAATGGAATATGTGACTTTGATATTTTACAGTTTGAACACTTAACAGAATGTTTTCCTATTCTGAAACTTTGCACAGTACACAGAATTTGCTTCTTAACTGCGGCTACGCACAGTGAATGGAATATGTGACTTTGATATTTTACAGTTTGAACACTTAACAGAATGTTCTCCTATTCTGAAACTTTGCACAGTAAACAGAATTTGCTTCTTAACTGCGGCTACGCACAGTGAATGGAATATGTGACTTTGATATTTTTCAGTTTGAACACTTAACAGAATGTTTTCCTATTCTGAAACTGTGCACAGTAAACAGAATTTGCTTCTTAACTGCGGCTACGCACAGTGAATGGAATATGTGACTTTGATATTTTACAGTTTGAACACTTAACAGAATGTTTTCCTATTCTGAAACTGTGCACAGTAAACAGAATTTGCTTCTTAACTGCGGCTACGGACAGTGAATGGAATATGTGACTTCGATATTTTTCAGTTTGAACACTTAACAGAATGTTTTCCTATTCTGAAACTGTGCACAGTAAACAGAATTTGCTTCTTAACTGCGGCTACGCACAGTGAATGGAATATGTGACTTTGATATTTTACAGTTTGAACACTTAACAGAATGTTTTCCTATTCTGAAACTTTGCACAGTACACAGAATTTGCTTCTTAACTGCGGCTACGCACAGTGAATGGAATATGTGACTTTGATATTTTACAGTTTGAACACTTAACAGAATGTTCTCCTATTCTGAAACTTTGCACAGTAAACAGAATTTGCTTCTTAACTGCGGCTACGCACAGTGAATGGAATATGTGACTTTGATATTTTACAGTTTGAACACTTAACAGAATGTTTTCCTATTCTGAAACTTTGCACAGTACACAGAATTTGCTTCTTAAAGGGATAGTAATACTTAAAATGTAAAAAAAAATATGTTGTAGGGTTTATCCCCCCGAGTAAAACAAGGGTACTCCCACTGCTGAAAGGTTTTTCATTCAAAAGTTATTAATTTTCAAAGTTGAATTTTTTAGGTGCAATATCACAGTGGCCTGAAATTGTACAGTGGCGCTGTTGCTACATGATCCTATGGACAGGTCTGGTCAGTTGACCATAAATCTCCATAGGATGGTGTAGCAACAGCGCCACTGTACAATTTCAGGCCACTGTGATATTGCACCTAAAAAATTCAACTTTGAAAATTAATAACTTTTGAATGAAACACCTTTCAGCAGTGGGAGTGCCCTTGTTTTACTCAGGGGGATAAACTCTACAACATATTTTTTTTACATTTTAAGTATTACTATCCCTTTAACTGCGGCTACGCACAGTGAATGGAATATGTGACTTTGATATTTTACAGTTTGAACACTTAACAGAATGTTCTCCTATTCTGAAACTTTGCACAGTAAACAGAATTTGCTTCTTAACTGCGGCTACGCACAGTGAATGGAATATGTGACTTTGATATTTTACAGTTTGAACACTTAACAGAATGTTTTCCTATTCTGAAACTGTGCACAGTAAACAGAATTTGCTTCTTAACTGCGGCTACGCACAGTGAATGGAATATGTGACTTTGATATTTTACAGTTTGAACACTTAACAGAATGTTTTCCTATTCTGAAACTGTGCACAGTAAACAGAATTTGCTTCTTAACTGCGGCTACGCACAGTGAATGGAATATGTGACTTTGATATTTTACAGTTTGAACACTTAACAGAATGTTTTCCTATTCTGAAACTTTGCACAGTAAACAGAATTTGCTTCTTAACTGCGGCTACGCACAGTGAATGGAATATGTGACTTTGATATTTTACAGTTTGAACACTTAACAGAATGTTTTCCTATTCTGAAACTTTGCACAGTACACAGAATTTGCTTCTTAACTGCGGCTACGCACAGTGAATGGAATATGTGACTTTGATATTTTACAGTTTGAACACTTAACAGAATGTTTTCCTATTCTGAAACTGTGCACAGTAAACAGAATTTGCTTCTTAACTGCGGCTACGCACAGTGAATGGAATATGTGACTTTGATATTTTACAGTTTGAACACTTAACAGAATGTTTTCCTATTCTGAAACTTTGCACAGTAAACAGAATGTGCTGCTAATCTGCAACTTTGCACACTAAACAGAATGTGCTCTAATCTGCAACTTTGCACACTGAAAAGAATGTGCTGCTAATCTGCAACTTTGCACACTGAACAGAATGTGCTCTAATCTGCAACTTTGCACACTAAACAGAATGTGCTGCTAATCTGCAGCTAGGCACAGTGAACAGAATATATGAAGATTTTTTTTTTTTTTCTCTGCCCCCCCACACAAAATAAACTGCTGCCCCCACACACAGTAGTCCTAAAAAGGACTTTTGGGTCTTTTTTTTTCACAATTGCTTTTCTTCTCCCTACACTGACTTTCCCTTCCTATCCTCATCTCTCCCTGGCTAAGACTGAGCCGAACTCGCTGGTCAGGTGCTATACAGCACCCGACCACGGGTTCTGGCCAGCCAATCAGTGTAATGCCAGCAGCCAACATGGCTGCTGGCATTACACTGATGTCAGAGCCTCCCTGCACGTTTATTGGCTGCGTAGCAGCCGCGAAACGTGCGGGGAGGAGACCCGAACATGGCGGGCGAGCACATGCGGTACTCGTACGAGTACCGCCATGTGCCGAGCAGAGCGATGCTCGAGCCGAACCGAGCTTCGGCCGAGCATGCTCGCTCAACACTAATCATGTCAGACTAAGGGTTAGAGGTAACTTGTACAAGGGTATTGCTGTTGATGAAGTATACTTTGGTACTACATCTCACAGCAGGTTACTACATAAATTAAAGGTATTTAGTTTGGGAGGTGATATCTGAACATGAATACAGAACTGGTTAAATTATAGAATGCAGAGTTGTAAATGGAACCTTTTAAAGTTAGTCTAAAGTTCCATGTTTAGTGCCTCAGGGTTCAATCTTGGGCCCAATGTTTTAAATGTGTTTATTAATGATCTTAGTGGTGTTTCAGTCTTTACCGATAACAATAAGCTGTGTAAGTAAATACATGCAGAGCAGGATGTTTTCTGCAGAATTATTTAGATAAACTGAGTGAAAGGGTGGAGAAGTGTCAGATGACGTTTAATATAGATACATTAAAGGTTATACATTTGAGTTGCAGAAACAAGTTTGCTACATTTACAATAAATGGGAAACTACTTGGGGAATCCTTTGCAGTTTTAAAGACAAAAAATTAACAATTGTCTTTTAAAACTTTTTAAACTTTTGAACATAGGGCCCATAGTGTGTTAGACCCATAATAGTAATACTCCTTAATTCTGCTTTTCTAAATTCTGTATCAAATTAAAAAATAAATAAATAAAAATGGGCAACTTTGGAGCTGATATTGACTCTTTTTCCTTTGTCCCTGTCTGATGAGTTGTGTGCATCTTATCTAGGTTCAGATATATCTGCCTTACTTTCTCTAAACTAATTATCTGGCAGAGCAGGAGAAAGCTAGAAACTTAAGAGGCAGAGAAAGAAAGTATTCAATAGAATGATCTTTAGAGGAATGTACAAAATGGCTCACTGCAAGGAACAGTGCAGCTCACATGTCACCCCATCAATTTCTTCAACCTTAGGCCATTGCATGTCTCTGTTTTCCCCATTCACAAAGTGTTCTTTAAACATGAAAAGCATCAGACCCATTCAGGTATATATTCTAGATATTTGTACCATATAATAAAGTTGATATTTATGGCCATATTTGAGTGCATATTCATTGTATTCTCAATGGAGTTGTAACTTGCAAAGAACTGGTCAGAGATTATCAACTGGGATTATGAACCTGTAAGTGTATTAACCAGCTCATTGTTTACCCAGAGTGCAATCCCTTTATGCTCACAAGTGACATACACAGAGAAGAAATATTCTGAAGCATATCATATTGGTCCTGCCAAGATGACAGTCCAGCAATAAAATGCAAAAAATTAATCTCTGAATGAATGAAGCAGTCAACTCAAGAAGTAAATTTTTCCGCCTTATTGGGCCTAAAGAAAGCAAGGCCATGGACATGAGACATTTCATAATTTTTGGCTGATGGTGGTCTGGAACATTATGTGAATCTCATGAAAAAGAGTCAAGTAAATATGAATCCTGATTTTTAGGTACAGCAACAAGGAATGATTCAGGAATTAGTATACTTATCTTGAGATTAGTAAATTGTGTGTCTTCAGTTGTTGACTTTTGCCGAAAGAAATAAGCACATAAAGGAGAAGAAAGAACAGAACACTTAAGCATAGCAATTTAAAAGAAGTACAACAATCCCTCAAATGTGTACTCACAAAAAAACCTCTTGGGTCAATGACTTATAAAACCCCTTCCCCTTGTAGTCACAATCTGCATTTTCCATCTCATAGTCCCACACTTTTCTGATATCATTAATCCTTCACAGCATTCAAATATTCTATGTGCGCTCTTTCTTTTTCTTGCAGGGTGTTTGGAAATCAATATGTGGTCCAATATGGCTGTGTCCCTGGATAAGTAAGCTCTGGCTCAGAGCAAACAACACCATGAACAGGGGAGACAAGTCTGTCAGGCTATGGGTTTTGATGTGTTAATAAACAAGCAAACTGTATGCTATTGTTCAAACAACCCTGTGCCTTATTGCCCTAGAAGACTGTACTAAAGATCTAAATACACTAACTCACAAGGTCCCAGATTCCCTGGCTAGGGGGTTTCTCACATATGATGGAGAATGCAGGCAGAGTAAAACTGATGGACTGTGGGCAGAAGGGTTGAAGCAGAAGAACTGCACAATTGGAGCTGGCATCTGAAAAGCTGAAGAAGCAACATGAGAGAGAGGTGAGAGACCTACAGCTAAATCAAAGTCCCCACAACATGAGAAGTGCTGTGTGGCTCCTGGTAGCCCAGGAGTACTGGAATAGTCCAACCTGTGGAGCACAATGGCAGAGAGACCAGAGGAGAGTATATGAATTTTGTAGCAGGTAACCCTGTAAGGATGAGTGAAACATTTTGGTATTCTTTGTTGACAAATAAAAATGCTGTCTACAACAAACATGGATCTTCTGCATGTAAAGAATTAATCCTAATGAACTGTATGCAAAGTTTGTTATATGCTGAATGTGAAATTATTTGAACTTCCTTCACTGGAAATAGTGAGAAAAACATCATGTTTGGGTGGGGAGGAGATCCATCAAACCACATATAGCTCAGTCTACAAGGAAATCTATTCTCTGATACAGCAATGGTCAGATCATATCTGATTATCTTATTCATCTAAATTCCATCTGCCAGCTTCAAGCTGCAGGATACCTTTATAGGCAATAGGACCAAACACACACACATGTTGTATGCTTGTGTATGTTAAGAATTGTGGATGTACTCTGGCTTTTTATCCTATTTCCCAGCTTTGCATATGCAAGGCAGGGAAATACTATAAATCACTAATGAATACCCAAAGGTATACATTAATGATCTCAGAAAAATGCTAGCGAAGAGCAGTATTATTAATATTCTGCTTTTTATGTGCATTGATGAATTACCCCTTTAAATGCAACATTTACTTTGTGAATTAGCAGCTGCTAATTTCCCAGTTGCACTCTGCAGAGAAAGTGAAAAAGGTTAAGTGACAACTGCAGGCGCTGAACTGGGTACAGTATTTACTATTACTGAATTCTAGAATGAATATTTCTAAACAAAATGGGACGGAAGTAAAAAAGGCAAAAGTAAAATATATTTTAACAATATTAATGTGTCTGCAAAATGCCAGTTAATATGCTGCAGAGAAAATGGAAATATGAAGAAACAATCCCAGGAACAGGGAGCTGTGCAATGTGCAGTCTATTTATGCAAAGTCTCAAGAGTTCTGCAGTGAGGCTAAAGAACTGCATGAGGAGATGGAAACCTTGAGATGGCTGCATAAAATGAGCCATATCTTAAACTAGCAGCTAGAAGTAACAACTACAAAGTTAAAGGCTTCAGAAAATAAAATGGGAGAGCTACAGGTGATTTTGATGCAGGGGAAGTATGAATTACCAAATACTGTACCAAAAATGCTAGAGAAGGAAAACCATAAGTTATAAAAAAGCAAGGAAAAGTATGTTTTAGAGGTTAAACAGATCGTGTCTGAGAATGAAAAGCTGAAAAAAAGAGTTAAATACATTTTAAGAGAAAATTAAGTTTGGCCAGAGTTAAAATGTGGTGTGGAGTTACACTGCATCTGGGCCTCCAGGAATGCAAGCTATGTCTTAGGAAGAGCTGAACCAGCATGTGCTTCCACAGTCCAGCATGTGCTTCCACAGTCAGAATATCTGGGGAAACAGAATGTATAGTTTAGCTGGCTGAAATTTCTGAATTGCAGGATGAAATGAGCCAAGGTTCAATGTAATAATGATGTGTGCCGATAACTACATCTTGGGGAAAAAGACACACCACCATATGCAGTGTAAGAGACATTGATCATTTGCATTTGATGTTTGCATAAAGCTGCCTATGTGATGGTGATGGCAATGTGGGAGCTGAAAGGACATTTTAATCCTCAAACCTCAGCACCAAGAACAGCAGCAATGCTTCCTAAATGCTTTAAGTGCCAGAGGGGAGAGAAATGCTTGACCTCAAAGGGTTAAATTGCTATCTGTCTTGCTGGTCCTCCCATCTGACTATAAACCAGGATACAAGAAGAAACACTTGCAACACCTGCTGCATTGTTTGTTGATTAAATCCTATATAATAATTCGCTAAAACGTGTGTAACGACACAGTCATGCGCAGTAGAGACTGCTGCGCGTGCTGCAGTCATGTGCAGTAGAGACTGCCAGCACCGTGGCTGATACAGAGCTCTGTATCAGCTGCGGCACGGGCAGTCTCTACTGCGCATGACTTCCTCGCGAGTGGCTGGCAGTGGCACTGTGGCCCGTGTAATGGGCTCTTCAACTAGTATGACATAAATTAAAACAGTCAAGTGGTTGTTCACAAAACTCCCAAGGCATAGTTCACCTCTGGGCACTCCACAAGGCAAATGGTGCTGCTCCAAGTCTATTGGAGTGTCTGGAAGCCCTCCGTGTCTTGCGTTTACTTCTAACAGTTGATCAGGGGATAGACTGTGACCTCTCCATTCACTACCATGGACATAGAACTGTGGATGCTCGATCACTCCAAACTGGGAGTTTTATGATTAACCATTTGGCTTTAGTTTTATATTAGTTTTATCAATAAATGTTGCACTAGGCATGAGCAAGGTGTGATCACAGAAATAAGATGGTGAAGACATCTGAATGCATACAACAAGATGTGTTTTGGTGCATCTCCCCTCAGGTGTTATAGTGTTAAAGAGCAAGATATTTTCTCAGAAAATTCTCCAAATAGCAGCTGAAAAACTCTCTCTGCAGACATAACTGACTGCCTGTAAAAGAAAATGTTCTCTTCAAACTTCATAAAAAGTCGAAGAGGCATAGACTTTGCATCACCAACTACAAGAGCTAGAAAAACAGCTTGTTGAGGTCTTCATTAGAAGCAATTAGAAAGTAGAATGCACACAGAGGCTTCTCTTGGAAAATGCAATTATAGGTATAAAACTGGAAAAAGAGGGGTTGCAAGGAGCTACACCTAGAGCAGCTGAGAGCAAAGTTTGCCACAGAGATCACTGAGTGTGAGAGGCTGGCACAAGTCCATATCTGGAAAACCAACTGCCAAATAGCTCAAACATATCAAACCCAAACATCATGTTACATACAGGAAGACTCACACAAGAAGTTAAAATATTAAAAGGATGAATTGTCAAAACTCTTCACAAACATGAAGCTCAGTGAAAAAAGAACTAAAAGATGCACTTGAGAAACAGGCATACAATTATGCAAACAAGCCTGTGTTACAGTGCCTCATTACCCTAGAAAACAAAGCTAAAGAACTAAATACAGTGACTCACAAGGTCCCAAGGGAAGCAATTTCTCACATTAGTCAAAAATGGAAAACAATGGAACTGGTTTCATAAAATAATAAGAATAAAGTATTTGTGCAATATCCTTATTTAATTATATTGCCCTTGAAATGTACTGTCTTATACAGTGATGTAAAAGTTCTGCATCACAGCAAATAGGTTAATTTTATTAATGCCTATAATCCTTGTGGGAAAAAAAGAGTGAATGAATAATATATCATGACTGATTAGTGAAAGCCTGTATGTCATTCATACATTTAGAGAGAGTAAGGACATTTACCCAGATTCACTAAGGCACTGATATCGAACTATCTCTGAGATTCCATTACAGCCAAATATGCCCTCAATTAATTCAAAGATGTACGGTAAAACAGCCGGTATTCAAAAATGGCTAATGGCCCATAGACAAAATGTGCCACCAGAGCCATTCAATTGCCCTACCAACTAAAACCACAACGAATGTTGGGCCAAATCAAATAAAATGTTTACAAATCCATTTCGCTTTAAATTATTTTTCAAGCCAAAATGAAAAATATAGGGTTTTGCAAAATATATCCTATATGGCGCATTGCAATACTTAGTCTGCCGGCGTTTGCGGCTGGAAGTCAGACTAGAACACCCATTCTCCCCTTGTTATCTTTCGGGCTGATTTCCAAGCCACTCTGTGGGAAATTTGAACAGAGACTGGCTTTTATATGGCCAGTTTCTTTTCAAAATGGTTTCAGCCTATCACTGGCTGGGATGGGATCAGCTCCTACTAGGGGGGATTGACTTGGAGGTGTGTAAGCACAAATCCACTGGTATGCTGGAAACCATTTTGAAGAGAGATTGGCCATTTAAAAGCCAGTCTCTGTTCAAACTTCCCACAGACTGGCTCCAGCATCAGCCCAAAAGGTAACAGGTGAGGTATAGTCTGACTTCCTGCCGCCAGCGACAGCAACAGCAGCGGAGCAGGCAGACTATTTAAGTACTGTAATGCCCCAAATAGGATATATTTCTCATAACCCTATATTTTTCACTTTGGCATGAAAAATAATTTAAAGCAAAATGTATTTTGAAACATTTTATTCGGTTTGGGGGAGTGTTGATTTTTTTGCGACTAGGACCAGGTGCATTTATTTAACTGTTTGAGTGCTAGAGTTTACGTTTTGATTCTTTTCAGCTACATATTTGCTCCAAGGAAGAAGATAAGGTAGAAGAGAAGAATACAGAAGATGAAGAGAAAGGAGAAGAAGGAAGACAAAAGGTGACAGAAGACGATGGACAGTAGCTGACTAGGGTGCTAAAGACCACGCTGGACATCAGGATTACTAGCCAGTGTTTCTTTTCAGGTGATGTTTTTTAATCCTGACAGTGCCAGTAGGGTATGCATACAGCACTAACAGTCATAGGGTTAATTTTACTAATATTTGAAACATTTTTATCATATTTTGAATGTATTGATATGGGGCTTAGGGTCCCATATCAATACATCTACTTGTCACTTAGGTTTGTTTTTTTCCTCATCAATTCTTGTGCCAGCAGGATTAAACATGCTTTAAGGGACTATGCGCTCAAAAAACTGGGTGCATATTTTCACCCTTAACACGTCTTAATGCTTAATGATGAAATTGAATTGGAATAGGAGTCTGATTTTAATGGGTTTCAATGGGAGCTAACTTTAGCACCACCCTGCACTATTTCTTCATAACACAGGTAATTGAATTGCTCACTGTGTTTGGAAAAATGCTGGTGGGTGTTTCTTTTTTTGCAAAAGGGGGAATTGAATTGAGGCCTATATCTGCTGAATGGTTGTTTTTCAATTCGGCAGATATTTCCAGCTGGTCAGTTCTGCAATAAAATTCTGACTGAGAGAGAGAAATGTTTTGCTGAATTTCTTTTTTTAACCCAAAAGTGATACCACAGGGAAGCGATGGGAATCCCAAGGCTGAACATCAACCACTTTCCTTAGGCTGGATCAACGAGGAGAAACCAAGAGGACAATGAGTAAGTTTGTTTTTTGGCTGTTTATCCCATCTAATGTTATGCAGACTGCAACACATTACTCAGCATTGATGAAGGTGTTTGGGTGTACATGGGGACACTGGGGTGGGGTGGGGGGATGTGGTGATCTCAACGTTTGTAGGCCAAATAATCCTTTTTGCTAAGGTTGACAGCTTTGAGCTACAGGCCAGGCACAGCAGTCCTGAAAGGTCATTCTGCTTGCATATGAAATGGCAGAATTTCTCTTTTATGCTTGAATAAAGCCTTTTTCCTACACTTTTGCTAGCTGAGTTTCTATTCTAGTAGAAAACTTTTGAAAAGTTAAGGTGCAATGTGGCATACCAAGCAATACGATAACTGGAAGATAGCCCTTTGGATAACAGTGGAGATACCAACACTTTGCAAAGCTGTGTAAAAATGTCTTTGTTTATAGCATGAACCTGCTTTTTGCATACAGAGGTAGACCTGCTTTTTTTTACACAATTGCCCTTCATATCTGTAACCTTTTGTGTTAAAGGGATAGTAATGTTTCACAATAAAAGCTACTATTTTATGTCCCTGACAGGAGCTATCTGAATTTGGTTCCAGAGAACTTTTGGTGTAGAACTGTGAAAGCAGAAAGGGTGCAACAATACAGAAAATATATGTATTGCAGTGTGCTGACTTCCTCTCTGGCCCTCAAATGGCTGAATGCATTCCACTACAACATGCACATCTCTCAGAGCTGCAGAAAAACTGCATTATTGTATGAATGTCTCTTTCACAGTCCCCAAATGAAAATTCTCTGGAAGCACAGATCCAGGCAGCAAAATGTCAGGGACATAAAAGTGAAAAAAATATGTGAAGGTTAAAATTTGTCATTACATGTTATGCTTATGCAGTTTGTGTAAACGAAAAAGAAATTGACTGTTAAAGGGATAGTAATGTTTCACAGAAACAGCAGCTCCAATTAATCTTCATAGTATTTGGGCCATGGAGAGTGTTATTTCAATTCTGTCAGAGTTGTAGTTCAAGAGTAATTGAATGATGGCGTTATTTCGGTAGTGAACCCTTGTGGAGATGGTGGGAGTGGTGGAAATATGTGTATGCACTCTATAACTCTTGACATTTCCAAAAACAAACTCAGAGTAGTGCTCCTCTGCAGCAGGTGCAGAAAAACTTGGAACATGGGAATGTGACAAGACTCAAAGAGTCCCCGTACCCGCTGCCAACACTACCTTCAAAGCTAAGTTACACAGTTCTTCTATGTGTTGTCAATCAATGCTTAATTAGTTTTTAGAAATAAAAAAGGCAAAAATGCACAAAAATAATGTAAAACCTTGCATATGGAATAGAAAACTTGATAAAATGTTGACAGTTGGTATACTGTCCTTTTCTTTTGTTGAAAAGGAGGTTTTACAGAACTGATATTCCATATTTCTCTCTGCTGACATATCTCAATGTGCAATAATGTTTAAGGATGACTTTGTCTGAGTTGTATAAGTAGGTAATTAGTGTTGTGAGAAAATAGAGAGAAATGTCATAAGGCAAGGTTTGTTGACATTGTGAAACTGTCCTCCAAGATTGAAATCAATTGCTGTTGCTGTTTTTGTACCCTTTCTCTATCCCCAGCCTCAGCTTGCTAACAATTTTTCAGGGCTTATGTTGTCATAGGCCTCAACTTACTAACAATGCTCTACATCCTCGCAAGAGTGTAACCATCTGCCCTATCACCTTCAATGAAGTTCCCTACAAGCCTGATCATTTTTTTCAAGGATTATGTTGTCATACGACTACTTAGTCTGGTAACAATTTTCTAAAGGCTTATGTTGCCATCGGTCTCAGGTTGCTTACTATTATATTGCCGTAGGATTCAGTCTGCTAACAAGTTTTATTTTCAGCTGTGGATTTCTCTACTTCAGCACACAGCAGCAATAGTATTACAGCAGGAATTGTCACTGCCATAGGTGGAAGCTCTCTGGAATTTCATTGAAGGCAGCTAAAATGATGATATTGTATGCACTTTCTATGTACAGGAATTTCCATGAAGAATGTGGCAAATTGTTATTTTTCTATAGAAATTAACCAAAAAATAGATTATTTTTTGCCCATCCCAGATCAGGGGTGTCAGCAAGCAGACTTGATAGTGCTATACAAGCTTGCCCAATAGTCAAGCAGCAGACAAGGGGTGGTTGTTTTACAACATGGGTCAGTAAACTGGCAGCAGGCAAGAAGTAGTTGTGTAACAAACTGGTTCAGGAGGCAGACAAGTGGGTAATCATTTAAATGCATAGGGTGTTATACACGAAGGTGTGATAATGGGGAGATGACTTCTCCAGTGTTATCACTTCTCCAGGTCCTATGTTGTTCTATGGAGCCAATTCACAAAGATTTCTCAAACACTGGAGATCTTAGTGCATAGGCTCTATAGAATAACATAGGAACTGGAGAAGTGATATCACTGGAGAGGTGATATCTGCTTTATCACCTCTTTATCACACGTTAGTGCATACCCCCAGTAGTTAGTACATGAAAGTGAACACTACCAAGTTTAAAACTTTCAACACTCATTAAGGCTCATTTGTGGCAGGCTTAAATAGGCATGGCATTGTGATCAAAACAAAGAGGATCATGAAAAGCCAACGCCAATTCGTCAGATGCATGTATATTACATATAGTTTTTTACAATTATATTTGTATTGCTTTGGAAAATTATCCCGTGGACTGCAAGATCTATATAAATCAGTTATCTGGGTTGAAAGACATTTTTTCTTAAGCCAGCACAAGTTGTCATTATAATAAGAACATTAATGTCCATACTATGGTTTATAGACAAAATAAACAATCTAGTTATATAACTGTATTGAATTTATATATATATATATATATATATATATATATATACATATATATATATAATATATATAGACATAATAATCCTGGCCTTACCAGGACGAAATGGCACACAGCGTAATTCAAAGAGAGTAAATTTATTCAAAAAGATGCTTATATATATATATATATATATATATATATATATATTTTTTTTTTTTTTTTTTTTTTTTTTTTTTTGCTATGACTGTAGATGACTCTTTTGGGAAATCTGTTTTAGTGTACCAAATGTTCAGGGACAATTACTACAGAAAAATGTGTTTGCTTTCAGCTTGCTAATTTCTGAGCAGCAATTTGCTTTAGTAAGCAAATAAATAACACTAATTACAAAACTTATAGCACACAAACAAGATGATTATCAAACAAAACAGATTCAAATTATTTGAAAGGAGAGAACTTGAGTTGTGTTTTTTGACCCATTGCAAAGCAATATTCTCTGGTATGCTGTGTACTGAATTTAAACAAAATTTAAAAATGCAGATACATAGTTCAATGTATATTAAAATTTTAGGCATAAAAGGTACTAAACCAGATACTTTTATCATTCCACTGTTCCTCCTGCTGATTTTGAATTGATGATTCGCTAGCTCAGTGGTTCTCAATAGTGTTGAGCGAGCATGCTCGGCCGATGCTCGGATCGGCTCGAGCATCGCTCTGCTCGGCACATGGCGGTACTCGTACGAGTACCGCATGTGCTCGCCCGCCATGTTCGGGTCTCCTCCCCGCACGTTTTGCGGCTGCTACGCAGCCAATAAACGTGCAGGGAGGCTCTGACATCGGTGTAATGCCAGCAGCCATGTTGGCTGCTGGCATTACACTGATTGGCTGGCCAGAACCCGTGGTCAGGTGCTGTATAGCACCTGACCATCGAGTTCGGCTCAGTCTTAGCCAGGGAGAGCTGAGGATAGGAAGGGAAAGGCAGTGTAGGGAGGAAAAAAACCAAAATTGTGAAAAAAAAGAACCAAAAGTCCTTTTTAGGACTACTGTGTGTGGGGGCAGCAGGTTATTTTGTGTGGGGGGAAAAAAAAAAAAAAAAAAAAAAAAAAATATTCTGTTTAGTGTGCAAAGTTGCAGATTAGAGCACATTCTGTTTAGTGTGCACAGTTGCAGATTAGAGCACATTCTGTTTAGTGTGCAAAGTTGCAGATTAGAGCACATTCTGTTTAGTGTGCAAAGTTGCAGATTAGAGCACATTCTGTTTAGTGTGCAAAGTTGCAGATTAGAGCACATTCTGTTAAGTCTTCAAACTAAAATATCAAAGTCACATATTCCATTCAGTGTGCGTCGCCGCAGTTTAGCAGCACATTCTGTGTACTGTGCAGAGTTGCAGAATAGGAAGAAATACTGTTAAGTCTTCAAACTAAAATATCAAAGTCACATATTCCATTCAGTGTGCTTCGCCGCAGTTTAGCAGCACATTCTGTGTACTGTGCAGAGTTGCAGAATAGGAAGAAATACTGTTAAGTCTTCAAACTAAAATATCAAAGTCACATATTCCATTCAGTGTGCTTCGCCGCAGTTTAGCAGCACATTCTGTGTACTGTGCAGAGTTGCAGAATAGGAAGAAATACTGTTAAGTCTTCAAACTAAAATATCAAAGTCACATATTCCATTCAGTGTGCTTCGCCGCAGTTTAGCAGCACATTCTGTGTAGTGTGCAGAGTTGCAGAATAGGAAGAAATACTGTTAAGTTTTCAAACTCAAATATTAAAGTCACATATTCCATTCAGTGTGTGTCACCGCCGTTTAGCAGCCTATTCTGTGTACTCTGCACAGTTGCAGAATAGGAAGAAATACTGTTAAGTTTTCAAACTCAAATATTAAAGTCACATATTCCATTCAGTGTGTGTCACCGCCGTTTAGCAGCCTATTCTGTGTACTCTGCACAGTTGCAGACTAGGAAGAAATACTGTTAAGTTTTCAAACTCAAATATTAAAGTCACATATTCCATTCAGTGTGTGTCACCGCCGTTTAGCAGCCTATTCTGTGTACTCTGCACAGTTGCAGAATAGTAAGAAATACTGTTAAGTTTTCAAACTCAAATATTAAAGTCACATATTCCATTCAGTGTGTGTCACCGCCGTTTAGCAGCCTATTCTGTGTACTCTGCATAGTTGCAGAATAGTAAGAAATACTGTTAAGTTTTCAAACTCAAATATTAAAGTCACATATTCCATTCAGTGTGTGTCACCGCCGTTTAGCAGCCTATTCTGTGTACTCTGCACAGTTGCAGACTAGGAAGAAATACTGTTAAGTTTTCAAACTCAAATATTAAAGTCACATATTCCATTCAGTGTGTGTCACCGCCGTTTAGCAGCCTATTCTGTGTACTCTGCACAGTTGCAGACTAGGAAGAAATACTGTTAAGTTTTCAAACTCAAATATTAAAGTCACATATTCCATTCAGTGTGTGTCACCGCCGTTTAGCAGCCTATTCTGTGTACTCTGCACAGTTGCAGAATAGTAAGAAATACTGTTAAGTTTTCAAACTCAAATATTAAAGTCACATATTCCATTCAGTGTGTGTCACCGCCGTTTAGCAGCCTATTCTGTGTACTCTGCACAGTTGCAGACTAGGAAGAAATACTGTTAAGTTTTCAAACTCAAATATTAAAGTCACATATTCCATTCAGTGTGTGTCACCGCCGTTTAGCAGCCTATTCTGTGTACTCTGCACAGTTGCAGACTAGGAAGAAATACTGTTAAGTTTTCAAACTCAAATATTAAAGTCACATATTCCATTCAGTGTGTGTCACCGCCGTTTAGCAGCCTATTCTGTGTACTCTGCACAGTTGCAGAATAGTAAGAAATACTGTTAAGTTTTCAAACTCAAATATTAAAGTCACATATTCCATTCAGTGTGTGTCACCGCCGTTTAGCAGCCTATTCTGTGTACTCTGCACAGTTGCAGACTAGGAAGAAATACTGTTAAGTTTTCAAACTCAAATATTAAAGTCACATATTCCATTCAGTGTGTGTCACCACCGTTTAGCAGCCTATTCTGTGTACTCTGCACAGTTGCAGACTAGGAAGAAATACTGTTAAGTTTTCAAACTCAAATATTAAAGTCACATATTCCATTCAGTGTGTGTCACCGCCGTTTAGCAGCCTATTCTGTGTACTCTGCACAGTTGCAGAATAGTAAGAAATACTGTTAAGTTTTCAAACTCAAATATTAAAGTCACATATTCCATTCAGTGTGTGTCACCGCCGTTTAGCAGCCTATTCTGTGTACTCTGCACAGTTGCAGACTAGGAAGAAATACTGTTAAGTTTTCAAACTCAAATATTAAAGTCACATATTCCGTGTAAGATGAAGAAGGCGGGTAAAAAGGGACGGGGAAGTGGACGTGATCCTGATAGTTCAGGGCGCGGGTCAGGACGCGGAGAAACTGTGCCTGGTGCCAGAGCACAAGAAAGAAAGACATCCACCATACCTAGCTTCATGTCTAATTTTACAGGGCGTCGCAGGACATCACTCTCGAGGTCCGACCACTGCGAACAGGTGGTCGGTTGGATGACAGCTGATACTGCTTCCAGTCGGTTAAGCACCACCCTGTCTTCCACCAAGTCCACTCTCAGTAGCCAAGAGTCTGGTCAACATAATCCTCACTCTGATCATCCTTCCTCCCACCATACACGGTCTGGTCAAAGAAGTGATCCCACACTGGGATATAGTGAGGAGCTCGTCTCATCACCAATCCTTCATTTGACCCTCTCTCCAAGCACGCTTGCAGAGGAACATGACATCTTGTGCCCTGATTCACAACCTCTAGAGGCTACCCAATCACAAGAAGATGACAGATGTGAACGGCATTTAAGGTCAAAGGAAGTAGTGGATGATGATGATGATGATGAGACACAGTTGCCATTAAATCAACCACTATTTCCGTCTCAAGACCTTGTTGAGGAGAATGTTATACAGTTGTCAATGACTGAGTATGTGGTGGGATCAAGACTTGAGGAGGATGATCAGAGTGAGGAAGTGGAGGAGGACTTGGTGGACGATGAGGTGACTGACCCCACCTGGGAAGGTGTAGAGCCGAGCGATGACAGCAGTCCTGAGGGTGAGCCATCTGCAGCACCGCAACAGGCTGGAAGAGGCAGTGGTGTGGCTACAGAAAGAAGGCGGACCGCACCAAACCGGCCCGCAAATGTTCCACGGAGCACCCCCTTGCGTAAAT
Organism: Rhinophrynus dorsalis; assembly: GCA_037306005.1. Lineage (NCBI taxonomy): Eukaryota > Metazoa > Chordata > Amphibia > Anura > Rhinophrynidae > Rhinophrynus > Rhinophrynus dorsalis. The sequence goes on along the minus strand of CM074718.1, from coordinate 406,678,496 downwards.
CTACCTTGCCAAAGGGTAGGTGTTCCGCGGTATGGCGTTTTTTTAAGGAAAGTGCGGACGACAAAAGAATTGTAGTTTGCAACCTGTGCCACACCAGAATGAGCCGAGGCATGAACACTAGAAACCTCACCACCACCAGCATGATCCGACACATGGCATCCAAGCACCGTAGTAAGTGGGAGGAACGCCTGGATCGCCCATCTGTGTCTGCAGGCCACACCACTGCCTCCTCTTCCCCTGTTTTCGGTGCCGGCCAATCGCCTGTCGAAGGCGCAGGCCCGCATACCTCCCGCCCTGCACCTGTACCATCTGAAGCACCATCAGCGACCACATCCACTTCCCTGTCCCAGCACAGCGTCCAAATGTCGTTACCCCAGGCATTTGAGCGCAAGAGAAAGTACCCAGCCACCCACCCACAGGCCATAGCACTAACCTCACACCTTTCAAAATTACTGGCCATCGAAATGCTGCCATTTAGGCTTGTGGACACTGAGTCCTTCCGCAGCCTGATGGCAGCAGCTGTCCCTCGGTACGCGGTCCCCAGCCGCCACTACTTTTCCCGGTGTGCCATCCCCGCATTACACCACCATGTGTCCCGTAACATCACCCGTGCCCTGACCAACGCAGTTACTGGGAAGGTCCACTTAACGACTGACACATGGACAAGTGCTTGTGGCCAGGGACGCTACATTTCCCTGACGGCACACTGGGTGAATGTCGTGGAGGCTGGGAGCGACTCGGACCCTGGGATGGCACGGGTGCTACCCACGCCGAGGATTGCGGGCCCTACCTCCATCAGGGTTTCCGCCAGCACCTACGTTATTGGCTCCTCCTCCTCCGTTTCCACCTCCGAATTCTCTACACGCAGCGCCACTCCCCCATCAGCCAGTAGCTGGAAGCAGTGTAGCACTGCAGTGGGGAAGCGTCAACAGGCCGTGCTGAAGCTGATCTGCCTTGGGGACAAACAGCACACGGCCTCAGAGCTGTTGCAGGGGATTAGTCACCAGACCGAGCAGTGGCTCTCGCCACTCAACCTGCAACCAGGCATGGTTGTGTGTGATAATGGGCGTAACTTGGTGGCGGCTTTGGAGCTCGGCAAGCTCACACACGTACCATGCCTAGCGCATGTATTTAATTTAGTGGTGCAGCGATTTCTAAAAACCTACCCCAATGTGCATGATCTCTTGACCAAGGTGCGCCGCGTGTGTGCACATTTCCGTAAGTCATCTACAGCTTCGGCCGGCCTGTTGAAGCTGCAGCAGCGCTTACAATTGCCAGCTCACCGGCTGCTGTGTGACGTGAGCACGGGCTGGAACTCCACCTTCCATATGTTGGCCCGGCTTTGTGAGCAGCAGAGGGCAGTAGTGGAGTACCAGCTGTTACACGGTCGTCGCCTCTCCGTTCAACTTCCTGTAATCAGAAGTGAGGAGTGGGAATGGATGTCAGACCTCTGTGAGGTTTTACGCAATTTTGAGGAATCGACACAGATGGTGAGCGGCGATAACGCTATTATCAGTGTAACCATCCCACTTCTGTGTCTACTGAAACGCTCGCTGCTCACAATTAAAACCGACGCTTTGCATGTGGAAGAGGTGGAAATGGGGGAGGAAGAGCTTACACAAGGTGATAGCCAGAGCACCCTCACTTCGTCTTCTCAGTGACAATTGGAGGAGGCGGAGGAGGAGGAGGAGGAGGAGGAAGACACGGTTGCCTCCGCTACAGAGGGTAGCCATGGAACTTTAGTTCCATCTCTTCAGCGTGGGTGGGCAGAAGAGGAGGAAGAGGATGAGGATATTGAGAGTCATCCTCCTGGTGAGGACAGCGAAATCTTGACTGTTGGTACTCTGGCACACATGGCTGACTTTATGTTAGGCTGCCTTTCCCGTGACCCACGCGTTATACGCATTTTAAACAACACGGATTACTGGGTGTTCACCCTTCTGGACCCCCGCTACAAAGAGAATTTCTCATCTCTCATTCCTCCGGTGGAGAGGATAAGCAAAATGGTGCAATACCAGAAGGTTCTTGTTGAAAAATTGCTCCAAAATTTTCCATCTGACAACGCTGGCGGCAGAGTACGTGCTACCTTGGCCAACCGAGAAGGGGAGAAAAGGGGAGCACACAGCAGTTCCGAGAAAGGCAGGGCAACACTCTCCAAGGCGTGGGACACCTTCATGACACCCCGCCAGCACCCTCACCCTGATGCGCAGCCTAGTGTCACAAGGAGGGAAAAGTTTTGGAAGATGGTGAAGGAGTACGTAGCAGACCGTGTCAGCGTCCTCAATGATCCCTCTGTGCCTTACAACTACTGGGTGTCCAAGCTGGACACGTGGTATGAACTGGCACTCTACGCCTTGGAGGTGCTGGCCTGCCCTGCCGCCAGCGTTCTGTCTGAGCGGGTATTTAGTGCTGCTGGTGGCATCATAACAGATAAGCGTATCCGCCTTTCCACCGACAATGCTGATAGGTTGACACTTATAAAAATGAACAAGGCCTGGATTTCCCCTGACTTCTCCACTCCACTGGAGGAAAGCCCCGGGGGAACATAAAGTCACTTTATATATGTTATTTACAATGATGTGAATACTCTGTATTCCCATTCACCCCTTCCACCCAAAAAACGGGTATATGGTTGACTCTTAATGTTCTCATCCTCCTCCTCCTCTTCCATATGCCCTGGGATATAATTTTTATATAGGGCCAGCTCACCAGCGGGCCCTGTGCTATAATTTTTATATAGGGCCAGCTCACCAGCGGGCCCTGTGATATAATTTTTATATAGGGCCAGCTCACCAGCGGGCCCTGTTTGACAATTTTTATATAGGTCAGCTCACCAGCGGGCCTTCTCATATAATGTTTTATTGGGTCAGCTCTCTAGCGGGCCCTCTCATATAATGTTTTATAGCGTCAGCTCACTAGCGGGCCTTCGCATATAATGTTTAGGATGGTCAGCTCTGCAGCAGACCCTTACCCATAATGTTTTAGATGGTCAGCTCAGCGCACGTTTCCCTCTTAATCATGGCCTCAGTTCAATAAAATCAAGGAAATTTTTGGGAGAATTTGCCTCTGTGCACGTTTCCCTCTTAATCATGGCCTCAGTTCTGAAAATCAAGGAAATTTTTGGGAGAATTTGCCTCTGCGCACGTTTCCCTCTTAATCATGGCCTCAGTTCTGAAAATCAAGGAAATTTTTGGGAGAATTTGCCTCTGTGCACGTTTCCCTCTTAATCATGGCCTCAGTTCTGAAAATCAAGGAAATTTTTGGGAGAATTTGCCTCTGCGCACGTTTCCCTCTTAATCATGGCCTCAGTTCTGAAAATCAAGGAAATTTTTGGGAGAATTTGCCTCTGTGCACGTTTCCCTCTTAATCATGGCCTCAGTTCTGAAAATCAAGGAAATTTTTGGGAGAATTTGCCTCTGCACACGTTTCCCTCTTAATCATGGCCTCAGTTCAGAAAAATCAAGGAAATTTTTGGGAGAATTTGCAGATGATATACAAGTAAATATACAGCAAATACTGTTTGGTAACAATTTTTCGCCTAAAGTCGTTTTTATCTGCCTTTTTGTGTGTTTTACGGTCAGTCTGTAAAAATGGCGTACTACGGGCGAAAGATCGTTCCCAGCAGCGATGTTGGAGTCCAAGATGCATCCAGACATCCTCCCTATGCTGTCCCTGAACCATTTCTGTGGTGTTTCCATCCTTTTCTGCCATTTTCCTATGGACCAGGCACCCTCCCCTCATCAGAGCAGGGGGTGCCTGGTGTAATGCTCGAGTCCTCCCATTGACTTCAATGGGGCTCGGGTGCTCGGCCGAGCACTCGAGCCTCAGGGGGTGCTCGGTCAGAGCACCCGAACACCCGAGCATTGGGGTGCTCGCTCATCACTAGTTCTCAACCTTTTTACTCAAGGCATCCCTAATATGCAATCTGGAACTTTTGGGGCACCCTTAACATGTTTAATGTAATTTATCAATTGCATAATAAAGGGTACAATTCATAAATATATAGATATTATTAGGCCTCATAATCATATCCAAAAAAAATAAACATATTGTGGGTAACAATTTCCATATTTCTTCATTTAAAAGACAATATTCACATTTTTTTCAGTCTTCATAGAAAACATGGGACACCCTAATTTTATGTTCGTGGCACACCAAAAAGACACGGCACCCTGTTTGAGAATCATTGCTCTAGCTGTTCTTTGTTTAGGAATTGTCTCAGATTTTCCACATACCAGGATAAAACTTTGACCTATTGTCCTTTCCTTTCCCCATTCTGACATTTTCTTTTAAGTGTCTCAGATATTTAGTTTCTAAATTTATTTGCCTAGTTCTACAGTATGTATATTCATTTTACATCATTGTGGGGTCAGGTCACAACTGGTAAGCTCAATCGGAATTCACAAACATAGAACCCAAATGAAAAGTTTAACAGGTTATTTAGCAGAAATGACAATGTAATGCAAACTGACAAACAAACCGAGCAAAAACATAGTCAAACTGGATTTGTAAACACACACAACATTTGCCATTTATTTTGACACCAGTACAGATCTGGTGAGAGTATCTCTGAAAATATGACAGAGGATGAGAGGGAAAGAAACTGACAGAGGAGGATAGGGATGGAGACTGCAAGAAGAGAGGAGGAAAATAGACTGACAGAAGAGGAAGGGGAAAGAGAACAGCTGCCCTGCCTCATTATCTTTCCTTCTTTTAGTGACTACCAGTAGGGAGTAGAACAAAGCTGGTTAGGCAGACTGTGTTTGGATGATTCTGCGACTACTAGCAGGACCATTATGTTTCAGCACTGTGGGGCCCCCTCAACAGAGTTTTCAGGGGGGCCCCAGCACACCAGTGACGTGTGAAGGTTTTTCCAATCCTGTTCACTCCTACTGGTTGGGATAGGAGTGAAGTAGGAGAGCATGTTGCTCTTCTGTTTCACCAGTATTGATCTCCCAACACGATCGGCTGGGAGATCAATAACTGGTGGGGCATAAGGAGGAGTCCTGATGTTCCCCCATGAGGTCTGATGAAGAATAAAGGAAAAAAATAAATAATCCTGTGTGTGCCACAGCGAGGTCCAACACCCCTGTGGCACACACACAATGTATTGTCTGCTGTTTTTTGATGCCCCTCAACAAGGTCTGATTAAAAAAGTATAAACATTTTTTAACCCAGTGTGTGCCACAGACAGGATTCTTTTTTTTTCCCTCATTATTTTTTATTCAGACCTTGGAGGGCATCAGGAGGGGTCCTGATGCCCATACCTGGGGACTTTCTCTCTCTCTCGCTGGTGCAGATGGAAGTTATAGTTACCGCAAATTTCTGCAAAAAGGGGTGCGGCTTACCTACGAGTGGGGGTGGGGAATCACAAAAGTGGGCTGGAATTGTGAAGAACTGGGTGGGGAAGAGGAGAAGTGGGAGGTACAGGGTGGGAAAGAGCAGAAGTGGACAGAGTTTCAGAGGAAACTCCCCACATCTGGAGAATCAGCCTTCGGGGCAAATCCGTAGCATTCTTAATTATGCTGATGTCTCCCCAATGAGGTATGAATAAAAAAATAATTATTATTAACATTAACCCTGTGTGTGTGTGCCACAGGGGGTCCAATGCATGTACTGGACACCCTTGTGGCACACAAAGGATTATCATAATTTTTTCTTTTTTTTTTTTTATTCAAACCTCATTGGGCCACCCCAATGAGGTTTGAATAAATGAAAAAAAATAATGAATAAAGATGATAAATCCTTTGTGTGCCACAAGATCTGAAAAATAATGAAAAAAAACCCCTATGTGTCACAGTGGCGTCCATCATATTGTTTTTTGTGGGTTTTTTTATTATTATTTTTATTCAGACCTTGTTGAAGGGGCATCATCCCCCCAGCAAGGCCTGAATAAAAAATAATGAGGAAATATAAACACTGTGCTTGCAATGCACTGGACGCCCCTGTGTCACACACAAGATATCTTGTTTGGATGCACAGTTTTTTTATTCAGACATGATTTGGGGGTATGAGGAGGGGCCCTGATGCCCCAACAATGAGGTCTGGATAAAAAAAATGATGAAAAAAAATTTATTAATCTGTGTGTGCAACAGATCTCCCTGTGGCACATGCAGGATTATTTTTTTCATTATTTTTCATTCAGACCTTGTTGGAGGGGTATTAGGAGGGGTTCTGATGCCCATCTAACGAATATTGAATAAAAAAAAATAACAAAAAAATTAACCTTTAGTGGGTCACTGTGGGGTCAGCGCAGTGTAGCACACCCCTGTGGCACCCACACAAGCTGCCTCCAACCCACCCCATGTATCTTAACCCTATCAGCCTGGTTCCACAGCCTACTGGCAGTCCTATTTGCCCATCCTGACCCCCAAACCTTGTTCCACTGCCTACTGGTAAACTTATACTATTGTGCACTGGAATTGGTCTAGAAATCAAACAGTGTATGTAGGGGACACACAGTGCGCACAGAAAGTCACACTTGTAGTCACAGATCCCCCGTATGCATATCTGACCCCCCTTCCCTTACCAGCCTTGCCTTGTTCAGGCAACCATTTGAAAAAGAAAATAGGTGCAATTTTGAGCTTTTAGCATCCCTTATAGTATGTAAACTTAAACCAATAGGGTGCCATTTTTATGGAAAGAGCAGTAGCTAATGAACACACAGGAAATTCCATAGTTTTCACAGAGTTCAGTACAGTTGAAGGGGTGGAAATATAAAAAATTGCATTTTTTTTCCTTTATTGACACCTTTTGGAAACATTTGGATAGGGGTAGAAAGAGGTAGAAAGGCAAGGGACCCCATATTTGATGTGGTAGGTTATCTTCTTTCCAAAATTTTTGCATGTCATGTTTGAAAAATTGTAATAAAAATTATAGGTTGTAGTAGGTGTAGTTTTGAGTCAGCTCTTACCAGTGGGGTGCCATTTGTCTCTTAAGAGCCCTAGATAATGAATGTAGTAGGAATTGCAATGGTTTGCAAATAATTAAGTATATTTGAACAAAGACAGATTAAGGCTTCATAAGGCATTAGGCAATGTACCAATTTTGGTGCTCCACACCTCTTGATCCAGTGCTTCTGACTAGGGGTGGGCGGAAAGTGAGAACATTTCCCCCATAACATTTCATGAAAATCGGCCAATTTTTCTCTTTTTTCGTGAAAGTTTTCTCCTATTAAAAATGTTCCTCCTATTCGCCTATTGCAGCAACTTTTCACCTATTCTAGCACATTTTTTTCTCCTAGTCAACACATTTTTTCTCTTATGTTTCCTGTGCAACATTTCCCAGCACAATATTACTTAATCTAAGGGTTGAAGTGGATAAATAAGTAGCTGAAAGTTGTGAGTCCTACAGCAGCAAATACCTTGAAAAATTTGTTAGCATGCAGAGTGCATTTGTCCTTAAATACATACAAAAATTATAAAACATACAATCTCCTGGTGAGCTCAAAATAATGCATTTGTCCTTTGCCCACAACACTAACTTCTTGCTTAAGTGGCATTGGCACATATTCATAATGATGACAAGTGATAAAAAAGGTACAACCTACAATGAGGCAGATGGTAGTGGTGGTGGAGGGACTGGTGTGGTGTGATTGGTGGGACCTTGACAAACTGCATCCACCCTGGAAGGAGAGGGATCATCATCATTTACTGCACACACTGCAGCAACCATTGCTGCAGTCAGTTTTTGAACTACCTCTTTACCCCCACATCCCTGCACTGCTCCACCTCTCCTCTTGCCCCTTGTGCGTTTGCTGGACATTACTCAATTACTGTGTGAGTTTTTACTCTATACAGTACACAACTGATGGAGTGTGATGTCTTGCCTTATCCCTCAACAAAATTTGCAATGTAATCTGCTGTCTATCAAATCTGCCTCAGTCACACAGCTCACATCAGGTTCCCAGTCAGCTGTCTGTCACCTAATATATTTATTTGTTTAATTATGTATGTATTAATTTGTTTAATTTTTTATTTTTATATTATTTTTTATTATTTTATTTTTTTTAAAGGGATAGTAATACTTCATTTTATCTTTGTTTTATTTTGTAGGCATGAAAAAATCATGAAGAACGATATAAGTCTTATCTCTCAAGCCTTTATTGTTTAAGAGATATTCACAAGCAAAGTTTCCCCCTCCCGCCCCTTTTTCCTAGTGTAAGCCATCTCTTCTCAGATGTGAATCTGGTTGTAAGACCAGACAGATAACAGCAGGGGACAATCTTCTTTGTATGAAAACAATGAAAGCCCTTCCCCCTTGACAAATTTTTCAGGTTTTTCCCTTATCTTAATTGAAGATTGTCCCTCTCTGCAGTCTGCCTGGGCACCTCCCTTCTGATCTGGCTGAACAGGGGGGGATACTTTGTTTGTGAATATCTCTTAAACCATAAAGGTTTGAGAGATAAGACTTATATCATTCTTCATGTTTTTTTAATGCCTACAAAATAAAATAAAGATAAAATGAAGTATTACTATCCCTTTAAGCAATCCACCCTATCTTATCACAGTCCGTCCCAATAAAAACAAAAATAAGTTAAAAAAAAATCAATAACTTCTTTCCTCAGACTTCCCCAGCACAGAGACAATAAAAGCAAGATTAGCAACCAAATTATAAACCAGCTGCCTGTGATTTGCCAGTCAGTCACACAGAATTTATGGGGTATTTGAGGTCAGCCTTCTTCTTCCCTTCTACTCATTCCGAGTACCCCCAGACTCCGTTAATACAGAGAACAAATGCCCTACCTAAATGACTCCCGAAACTAAGCTTCAATTCCACTTTATTTGCCTATATTCTCTAGCTCAAAAACATACTGCTCTCTCCTCTCACAAACACAGAATAGCATGCTGTGAGAGTCTGACACTCTTTCATATGACTGTAGAAAAGTAGAGAAAACTTTCATGCAGTTGGGAAAATGTTTCTTCCCATTGATTTCAATGCAATGAGCTAGGTGAAAAAAGAAGAAACCCAACTCCTTTTGCAGGAAATTATTCACCAGTCAGAATGACGATTTTGGTATGAGGTGAAAGTTTTCACCCATCCCTACTTCTGACACAGAGCGCTGCTAGCAGATATTGGGATTGTGGCTTCATGTGAGACACCATGCAAACGTTCAATTTCTACTGAAGAAAACAATTTATAGTTTTCCATTTGTAACTCGAAAGTTACCAGCTTAAAGCAAGTTTAAACAATGGATAAAAATGCTGAATATGTGTCTGGCCTACAGGTATAGGAAATGGTTAAAGGGATGATCTGGCAGCCTCACTTGATAGTATGTCAGCCTCCTTACTAACCTAATTGTACTTCAGAAAATCATTATAGATGTTTGAGCCTGCACTGAGAACCAGCATGGCATGTGACAAGAAGAAATACAAAACTTGAACCTCAAGCCACACTTCATTGTGACAGGTGACAAGTTTGGTCTCACAAAACAAGAAATATACACTGCTCAGAGGGACACAAAGGCATACAGGGTCATTTATAAATGTTGTTTTTCATGTTTTTGAAAGGAAATAGATTGTTTTTGCTTTTCTCGAACAAAGTTGTCTGTTTATAAGGAAAACAAAATCCAAAAGTCTTATTTTTCTTTGTTATACATCACGGAATTTCCAATATTGATTGTAATACCCCTGAAATGTTTAAATACAGTGAATACGTTCAAATATGCCCTACAACGCAACTTGATTTTGTAAAGTTTTATTTACAATTTTTCAAACAACAATGAAAAGCAGAGAAACACATATGAATGAAACCACGCAACATCAGGAATCTGGCATCATGCCAAGTAAAAAATAAAACTGAGCAATAGTCACATTGATTTAAAGGGAACTCATTGTGAACCACTGTCTTGGAGACATCACAAGCAATGAATGGCTTAAAACCCCATTTTAAAGCAATATGAATGTTTTTAAGTCCCTTATGTTACAGTTGGCTTTCCAAAAAATGTCTTCACTTTTTTGGTCAAATTAACCTAAAATATGAAGTCTACGGGTACAGCATAGAACACAACACTGAAAACCTACAAGGAAAAAGGAGTACATAAATCATGCATAATTAAGTCTGATTAGGGAATATTTAATTGTGTAACACGCCTTCTATGGTAACTTTCCCCAGTGTGTGATGTGCGGCACTCACCAATAATTCACATGGTGTCCTGAACCTCTGTGTAGGAGAGATTGGGCATGTTTGACAGTGCCTACACGTGACTGAGATCTGCCTATGGAAAAGGTAAAAAGACGAACTAATAAGTATAGTCCACAAATATGCAAAGATGTAAAATAATATAACCTCTACTCTATGTAACAGGAGAAAACAGAGTAACATAAACACCAATTAATCCTTACAATATTGAAACAACCCAGCAAAATACAGGGTTCAATACTATTAAAACCAAAACCATTGGAATTCTGTTGCTTGACCACCATTCACCATAATGAGCGTTGGTCTCAAAAGCTCATTTTGCGGCATAACACTTGGCACAGCTTTTAGTTCCTACAGCTCACACTTAAAGGGATAGTAATACTTGAAAATCAGTTTATTTTATATTGTAGCCCTTAAAAAAACATGAAAAATGATATAAGTCTTATCTCCCAAACCTTTATGGTTTGGAAGATATTCACATGTAACATATAGTAAAATTCTCTTTTCCTGGCTGTTTCAGCCAAGTCTGCCATCTAGTGGACAGATTTGGAATTCGGTCCACAGAGCAACCTGCAGCTCTTTAGCAGTGCCGAGATCACGATCTTTGAAAAGAACTACTTAATTGGAACTATCTACAAAGTGTGCCTGGCTTGAAAGCACACTTTGTAGACAGTTCCAATTAAGAAATTCTTTTTAAAGATGGTGATCTCAGCACTTCTGGAGAGGCACAACTGGTCCTGGACCGGATTCCAAATCTGAAGGTTGGAGCAATGACGTCACTCCAGGGGAAACTTTACTTCTGAATATCTCCCAAACCATAAAGGTTTGGGAGATAAGACTTATATAATTTTTCATGTTTTTTTAAGGGCTACAATATAAAATAAACTTATTTTCAAGTATTACTATCCCTTTAATAGTGTGAGTAATGGGAACATCGAAAAAATTAGCTCATGGTCTATGTTTGACATCACCCTCCTCCCACCCTCCCAAACACCAACCCTAAATGCACCCCCCAGCTCTCCACTACACCTAGGATTACCAATAAAGCTAAAGAAAATCCTAGTTCTAACACTATCCTATGGCCCATTTCCACTCCCCTCAGTTGTAACAATATACACTTACCTTCAAGTTGGAGGTCTAGCAGTTTCTACTTATGCTGGTCCTCCTTTGCAATTCAAAAAATACATTTATAAAATAAAATCCCTCTATCATTGCCATCTCCACCTAAGAGACAGTCAAAAAAATACCCCCATTGCAATACCTGCTTGGGAGCTTGATGGAACCAGTGTGAGGGAAATATGATTAGAGATTGGCTTTTATATGGCCAGTGTCTGCTTAAATTGGTTCACATGCTCCCACACCTGCCCTACCAACCCTATTCTGTCCCTAATATACAATCTAGCCTTACCCACTAGCCTAACCAATATATCTCCCTCAGTTTATAAGAATATGGCTTTCCAGTCACAAATAAAAATAAGGCTTAGACAATAATATTACTCTCCAGCCACAGATAATAGAAATATCTGGCACTAATAATGTAGTTATCACCCAATAGCATAAAGAGAGAGCCTTGATAGTAGCAATAAGGCTATGCCATTGTAAGAAAAAAGGGGCCACTTACCCCAAGAACGGGATTCAACAATAAGATAACTCTCCTTAGGCACAGCTGAATTCATTAGTCTATGATTAACCTACCTGTACTCATGCAGGGAAATCTTAAAGACGTGGCCTTTTAAGAGCCCCTAAGACTAGGGCTGGAAACCACTGATATAAATTGTAATATAGAAGATATTTCTTGAACTAAGATATTTCTAGAATTCTAATTGGTGGCAGTCAGAGGCATTTCTAGAGAGTGCCAAGCCCCATATCTGCTGCTTAAAGCCCCCAGTCTTGTTACCAGCTTGGGGTATTTAATTGGAAATATGTAATGTTAATCTACATTCTGTTGTGCTGGACTGTGCTCTAATAATAATAATGACCCACGGTCAGACTCACATATAAGCACATATAGCCCTAGGTGATCCCAGCTGTTTGTATTCACTCTATAATTAGGATGAGAGTAGATCACTTGTGGATCAGACTCATTGTTTTTATATTACAGTAATGTTTATCATTTTATTACCCCTGAGGAATGTCTTATGGCAGACCCACTAGAGGATCACGGCAGGTAAACAGTAAAGGTGTTAAGCAATTAAACTGTTACCCCTGGACAATTTTTGGACTTTGCTTTATAAATGTTGCCTGGGAGAGTTTTATTCAAGGGTGTCAATAACAAAAATATTAACCAAACTGATGAAATCAAAGGAACAAGGAACAACATTAAGGTAGAAGAACATGCACAAAAGATGGTGTTGGAGACGGCTGTGTGTTTGGGCCATATTCAGAAAATATCGGGAAGATCACTGGAGCAAACTACCCGCACTATAGGTGAAAAATGAAACTTCGCAGTGATTTAAAAGGGGCTCCAGTGCATTGGGAAGAAGTGCTTTTTCTAGACTTCTCTAGCATTCAGGGGGTTAAACATGCTATTTAAATTATTGGATAAATGCATGTGTCCCTTATAGTGCAGTTGGTTTGCCCCTAGAATTGCTTTTCCTCTAGCTTCCTGGAAATGGCCCTTAATTTTTTTGTCCCCCCAAGATCTCTGTGTCTACCTACTTTTCCTTCCCCTCCCCTTCCACTCTGCTCCTTCCTACCCTCAACTGTCTTCCACACACAGAGCTCTCTCTCTCTCTCTTACCCTCCTAAACTCTCATGTCAGTGTTCATCTCTCTCGTCCAAGTTATCTTCCCATCTACTGTTTCTTTACTGCCCTTTCTTCCCATTTCCTAATCATTCTCTCCTGCCTTGCTTCCTCTTCCACCTTTTTGCTCTATGTACTTTCAGTGACAATTTTTCTGTGCTGTAATGATGGTACTGGGAAGTTACAATATAAAACAGCTATTCCAGTGCTTAAAAAAGTGATTTCTTTCTTTAATCAGTGATTTTCTTTTAACAGTTTTATATGTCAAGTTAAATGACATTTCATCTGATTGATGCTATTAATTTTGTATCCCAAAAAGATTCATCATTCGTGGAAAACAAATAAAAAAATTAACAAGGAGTTTTTATGGTGAATAATAAATAACATAAAATATAGGTTTTAATATTTTGTAGGTGCTTTCCAATCTATTTATTATTTATGTCTATAATCCAGTGGATTTTACAGAGGTTTCTATTGTATTGGTTTACAACTCTACAGAATCCAAGGAAGTAACATGCCAACATAAATTATGGATAACTGCAGTGATCCCACCCCCCAACTACAGTGTTTGCGAGCCCCCAAAATAACAGATATTCTGGATCTTCACATACGTGCACTGGAGAATCAATCAATGATCTGTTTTCATGTGAGGAGATCCTGACAACTAGTACTATTGGTTCTTGAGGACAGGAACTAGAGACCACTGATCTATGACTTAGGCAAAGGTATGTGAGGATAAAGAGCAATCACGTGAAATATAACTTTAAATGTAGAACATTGTGATCAGATATCACTTTAAGTGCAGGATGCTTGTCAAAATTGAATTATCTAGGACTGCACAGGAATCGGTGCAACCATTTTTTCATTAGAGCCCTGCATTTAAATCCCTATAAGGAAGGGTTTTGAACTTCCCCTCTCCCACCTGAAGAAATAGCAAATCCTCAGATGTATGTTTTGGCTTTAAGTGGGCCTTGTTAGATAGTAGGGTTGCCACCTTTTCCTCAAAAAAATACCGGCCAAGGCATTCCCTCCATAGACTTAACATTGGAAAGAAGCCAATTTTTTACCGGCCTGCCGGTAAAATACCGGCTCGGTGGCAACCCTATTAGATAGTGAGGTACAGCTTAAATCCACTGGTATTTTTATTTGTTCCGTTTGGTGCAGTTGATTTGCCCCACAATGTTTACATTTGTGCATTTGTGTGTCAGGCCCCATAGCCTTTATATAATAACTAGTTGAAGAGCCCGTTACACGGGTTTAGCTTAAGTCGCTTTCATTTTATATTACAGTTAGTACTTTAAACTAAAGAATCAATGTCTAAACTTTGATGATACTAAGTTCAGTCAAGTTGCTTCAACAAATTTTGCCTCGGGACAACACCTGATACTGAGCTGGACGCTCCGAAGTATCAGCCATGGTGCGGGCAGTCTCTACTGCGCATGACGGCCCCGAGACCGACTGTCAGTGTCACTGTGGCCCATGTAATGGCCTCTTCAATTAGTTTGCTATAATTCAGACATATTTTAGATGTTGCAGACATTCCAGGTGTTGTCCCGAGGCAAATTTGTTGAAGCAACTTGACTGAACTTAGCATCATCAAAGTTCAGACATTGATTCTTTAGTTTAAAGTACTAATATAATGAAAGCGACTTAAGCTAAGCCAAATACAGTATATTAGAACAGTACAGATGTTTCACTATATCATAATTTATATTTTTTATGTACTTTATTCCAATTTACTTGCTACTAGAGATACTTCATAGCTGTAAATTATAATGCAACTCCTCAGGCAGTATTTCTCTCAAAATGTTCCCAGTTTTCCCTAAAAATATAAATGGTTTAATTGCAGCTTTAATATGAAGCATAAAATGGCTTGATTCCCAGCTTATCATTTTACATCAACGCTTTATTTATTTGTTCCACAAAGCTGTAGTTTTGAAACAATTTTTGGAAATCAGTATGGTTCAGCAATAACTACCAATTCCGAGCCAACAGAAATGTGTCATTTCAGCAAATGGCTCAAGTTAATTGGGGCCTTATTCAGTATGTTAAGGTACAGCAATTCTGGAGCAAACTGCATCTGCACCATAGGAAACAAATGAAAACAGCCCAAGCTCTCATTGATTTAAATAGGGCTGATAACCCCTTCAATGCTAGAATGGTATCCACCCATACTTCCCAAGTGTCCCTCTTTAGGAGGGACAGTCCCTCTTTGAGACCCAAATCCCTCTGTCCCTCTTTTCTACCCTTTTGTTCCTCTTTTTAGGAGAACAGAATGAGTAGTGTGTATCACATTGCTCCACAGCAATAAAACTCACATAACTGTGTTGTTAATCTTCAGTATATGTGTTTATAAATTCATCTGTGTAAATAAAATGATTTGGTCTTGCTCTAAATCATTTATCAGTTACACAAAGAGGTGCCAGTACGTCAAGAAATAACCTAAAAATTCATGGTAATGCCCCGCCCACCAGTCACACCCCCAGAAACACCACCTAAAACAGAAGTGTCCCTCTTTGGCCATTTGAAATGTTGGGAAGTATGTTCATCACACCTCTTTGCAATGCTTTGGAAACCTTCTATCATTCAAATGCTAAAAGCCCCATTTAAATGAATGGTCATTTTTATTTGCTCCCCTCTGAATTGACCCAGAATTGACCCACTTTAAATTGCTGAGTATGTCCCTTGTGCTTCCATTTCATACAATAGAAAGGCATTCAGATTGTTACCTGATCATCTCAGTATTCTTCTTTAGCGGTATCAGACTTGACACCTTACAGTTTCCTTTCTGTCTGCAAGGGAGCATGAGGATAATTCAATAACAGTTTAAGAGGTATTCTGTACGTTAATGGCAAGGGACATTTTCATGTTTCTGTTATTTTTTTATTAAAACACTTTTCATCCTTTTATTTCGTGCAATCATGAAAATTATATATTTTTTTCATTAAAGACTGGACATTCTTCTGGAACCAACTTGAAATATATATTCAATCATTTGAATTGCTAATTTATAAAGACAATTGAAAAATATAACCCTCTCCCTCTTTTTATTATGATTCTGCCAGAAAATTACATATTTCTGAAAGCAGACATCTTAAGATATTATACAACAGAATACCCTAATCTTCTTCTGGGTGGTTTTGCCAAAATTGATGCTACATCTAATGGTAATAGTGTTTTTCTTCACTTTTTCATTTGTGCTATAATTGTTCTAGGATATGTTGTATATAACATATGAAACTATAAAAACATTATATTAGATGTGTTCATCTATGTCTTCCATTATAAAAATACTACATATACATTGTATAGGCTTACCATTTATTTGTAACAGTTATAGGCCCAAATTACAAGGTAGGCATTACAGGTTAAAACATGCTTTTTTATTGATTGGTTTTGTAAGCCTGGGTGATCATTGCTAGAGAATATCTGTCTAAAAAGTACACCAATGGAGGGGGAGGGGGAAGACAATTAAACTGGTGAGTCAGGGCACAGGGGCAGGGAGAGCTGCAACCTCCCTTGCCAATAAACACTATACATTCTGGAGCAAACCATCTGCACCATAGGGGACAAATACAAATTCCCTTTGATTTAAATTAAGCTTTCACCCGTTGAACACTAGAGAACGTCTCCAACATTGCTTCAAGGGATTAAACTCCAGTTTACGTTAATGGGAATTTCTATTGATCCTTTATGGTTCAGTTGGTTTGCTGCAGAATTATCTCAGTTTTCTTTAGAACATAGGTATATATATATATATATATATAACAGCAAGAGTCTGGCAGTGGCACTCAAAACAAGAAATTCAAGTATATAACATCCAAAGAATGATAATGGTGCACGTCCCATATGGAATAAATAAAGCCGCAATATAGATGTGTATATATATATATAAAGGTATACTCAGCCAACACTGGAGAAGACGAGACAGCACTCAGCGGTGTTAAAGTGGAGAAAGAATATTTTATTCCATGTTTCAATAAGACCAAACGTTTTCGGTCCACACAGGGACCTGATGAAGGTCCCTGTGTGGACCGAAAACGTTTGATGTTATAGAAACATGGAATTAAATATTCTTTCTCCACTTTAACGTCCGCTGAGTGCTGTCTCATCTATTCCAGTGTTGGCTGAGTATACCTTTATATATATATACACATATATATTGCGGCCAGCATTGTGGACTATTTCAGGCTGTAAGTCTTTTTTGTGATTCTACATCTGTACTTGGGAGCACAAGCTGTTAACATATACATGTTGCAGTCCCACGTTTGCTGCTTTGCCTGCCTTAGTTAGGAGCAAAATATCCTAACTGTTTCACTTTTACTCGTGCTGGTATCCACAGATCTTGCAGAGAATCTTCTATTGCTCAAGCACCATCTATATTTCAAGTCTACAAGTAGTATCTTCATCTACTGCCTGGAGCCAAGATCCTTTTCATTTTAAACTTTTCTCTATCTGGACTGGAATTAGGGTGTCTCAAGACCTACCGGATGCAAAATTGTTTTGTAAAGTTGATACCTTTATTGGCTAACTAAACAGATTTAAAATGCAAGCTTTCAAGACTTCTTAGGTCTCTTCCTCAGGCATGTTATACAGATAAAAATGAAAACTTCTCTCTTAAATACAAGTACACATTACATTGTTTATAATGGAAATCAGATAAGAACGTTAGTCCAGATACCAATTCCTTGATCAGTCAATGGTAGAGGATGTGATTTAAATAGCATTCTTCCTCTGGGTCCAGGTTTTTATGATTCCAGAGGGACTGTCGTAAAAGTTAATTCACCATTAAGTACTGTGACAAAAATTCCCTGTCCCTGTTCATGCCATAGGTCAAAGAGTCAAATTGTAACATTAATTTTACCTCCCATAATTTTCTGTCCCTCTGATTGCGAAATTGTCCCATTAGTACAGTCAATTTAATATCCCTGATACTGTGCCCACTTTGGCAAAAATGTTCTCCCACTGGTGTCTCTGTCTTTTTGTTGTTAATGCTGGATGTGTGGGAATTAAACCTCTTATGTAATTTCTGTCCCGTTTCCCCCACATAAAGAGCTGTTGGGCATTTTGCACACATGATAAGGTATATTACATTGGATGATTTGCAGGTGAAATTACCATTGATCTTATGGTGTAACTGGGTGTTTGGTATGGGTATCTTGTCTGTGGTATAAATGTGTGCACAGGATTTACACCTACTTTGTAGGCAGGGTAATGTGCCATTTTTTATATTTTTGTTCAGGGCACTCCTTATCATCAGTTGCTTTAAATTGGGAGGCTGTCTGAAGGAGAGTAAGGGAGGCTGTGGAAATATGTTCTTAAGTCTTTCATCTGTGTGTAAGGTTGCTTGAAGTTCTCTTGATATTTTGCGTAGAGCTTCAACCTGGGGGTGGTAAGTGACAACAAGTGGCACACGGTTTCCCTTATGCTGTTCTTTGTAGTTCAACAGATCTTTTCTTGGTATGTGAGTAGCTTTCTGTATCTGACTGTCAATAATCCTTGCACTGTAACCCTGTCTTATAAAGTCTCCTCTGAGTTTCTGGAGGTGCTTGTCACGGTCCGCCATGTCAGAACAGATGCGATTATATCTGATGGCCTGGCTGTATATGATGGAGTTCTTTGTGTGTTTTGGGTGAAAGCTATCATTCCTCAGGTAGGTTGGTCTGTCTGTTGGTTTACGGTACAAGGATGTGTGGATGGAGTTGTTCTGAATACTGATAGTCGTGTCTAGGAAGTTAATGTTTGTGCGTGAGTGACTGAGTGTTAGATTGATACTGGGGTGGAATGCATTGTAATTTTTGTGGAATTTGAGAAGTTCCTCTTCACTGGCTGTCCAGATGATAAGAACATCATCTATGTAGTGGAGATAGACCAGGGGTTTTGTCTTGACAGGAACAAGTTGGCATATTGTGGTGCCATTCGGGTACCAATTGCAGTCCCCATTTTCTGGAGGTACAGGTCCTGTCCAACTTTGAAGTAGTTGTGGGTGAGTATAAAGTGTATGAGTTTTGTTATTGGTTCCGTGGCTGTGTTATTTCTTTCTAGATATTTTTGGCATGCTGCTATGCCATCTGTGTGTGGAATGTTGGTATAAAGGGATTCTACATCCATAGTGGCAAAGATGGTGCTCTCTGGAATGGGGCCCAAGTCTGCTAGTTTGTTCAAGAGATCCGTGGTGTCTTGAAGGAAGCTGGGTGTTCGTTTTACCAGGGGTTTCAGGGTATTTTCTACCCAGCCATAGATATTTTCTGTGAGTGTGCCAATCCCTGAAATGATGGGTCTTCCCGGATTTCCTTCTTTGTGTATTTTTGGTAACATGTAGAAAGAGCCCGCTTTTGGATCTGTTGGTATTAGGGGCCTTATCTGTTCTCCAATGTTGGAGGGCAGTTCTTTTATGATCATGTTGAGTTGTTTTGTATATTTCTTTGTGGGATCCTCTTGTAGTTTCATATAGTATCTTTCATCAGAGAGTTGCGTATTTGCTTCTTGAATGTAGTCTGCAGTATTCATAATAACAACAGCTCCCCCCTTGTCCGCAGGCTTAATAATAATGTCCTGGTTATTCTTTAGTGACTGTATGGCTTTCTGTTCCTTGTGGGTTAGGTTGGGTGTTGGTTCACACTGTTTCTCCAGTATGTCTGTAGTTACTCTGTTTCTGAAGATACTGCCGCGAAACCTGCTTTGTATCTCAGTCTCTGTAGTTTCTTGCTCTTGTTGTTGATGAGTAGTGTTTGTAGTTTTCTGTAGTATTGTTGAAGACCTACCTTCAGTAGAATTTGGATAATGGCTTTATCTAGCTTTCTACTTCTGCTGGCACTAGTAAATGTTTGGTTCAAAAGAAGGTGCACAAGAAGGATGGATAGCTTGTATCAAGTGCCATCTACTGGGAACTTAAGAATATAACTTTAACCCCTTAGTGACAGGCCGCTTGCGCACGCGTCCGTCACTTAACGCTCGGTTAATATATATTTTTTTTTTTGCAAATTATTCTAGAGTTCCCGAACAGCGTGCAGCCGGACAGGGACCCAGATTTCCAGGACGTACAGGTAAGTGACAGATTTTGCGGGACGTATCTGGTAAGTTCTTTGTCATTAAGGGGTTAAAGATCTGCTATCCTTTTTTTCCTGGAACTTTTCAGTCATCTACATTCTACTACCATCTTTACAAAACTGGACCTTCTAGGGGCTTATAATCCAGAACTTCATAAATTATACCTATCAAGACTGATTTCCTCTCTATCACTAAAAGAACACCCTAACATGTCAAATAAGTTCAGTATCACCTTCTTCCCCATGGTATATATGTTGAACTCAAAAAGTGTGTTTATGAGGTTTCATCAGTCTTTCTTTGCTACATTATGGTGGCATTAGGGTGGACCCTCAGAAAGATTTTATCTGTCATTGAGTGTCCAAACTTAACAGATCTGAAGTATGTTCTACAGTAGATTAATTCTGAATTTACCAAACACATGGGCGGTTATGCGCTAAGGAGTGATAAAGTGGTGATAAAACGGAGAATACTTCTCCAGCGACATAATTTCTCCAGTTCCTATTTTATTCTATAGAACCTATTGCCTAAGATCTCCCAAGCTGGAGAAATCTTAGTGCATTGGCTCCATAGAATAACATAGGAATTGAAGAAGTGATATCACTGGAGAAGTCATCTCCAATTTATCACCTCTTTTTCACACCTTAGTGAATTCCCCCATTGTCTTTCTTAACTGCCTGGTCTGTGCTAAGATTAGTTTTCCCTGGACTGATTCAGCTCAGAAAGCCTTTGCAAAATTGTCTTGAAACATTCTGATGTTTCATTGCCTTATATATTAAAGATGGATGCCTCTAATGTTGCCATATGAGCTGTTCTTCCTCTGTGAAGCAGGCCTAAAGAAAGCTTATACTCCGTGGGATTAATTTCCCTTAAGAGTTGTCCAGTGGAAAAGAATTCCAATTACGGGGAGCTGCCTTTTAGCTGAGAAGAGGTAATCTAAGTTCTGGTGGTCAGTATAGATTGTGCTAGGATACCTAGCCCCTTCCAAAAGATTCCACCATTCCTCAAGGGCCAGTTTAAGCTCATACTAATGGAGGTCACAACCAGTCTCTGGAGCAATATTTAATCTTTTTCACTTCAGTGTAATGGGATGATTGGATGGCTGACCTTCCCCTCACTGAATCTGGTTATAACAATTGTTGGCATTCTTCCAAACTTTCCTCTTTCAATGCTATTTATGGTTTTTATCTGGCATCATTACCTGAAGTATCAGCTTGAATTCATTCCCTTTCTTCCTGTCACCAAAATCTTCAACCAGAGTGCAGGGAGCTTACAAGTTCTTCATTGACACAAAATGTGGTTCACCCTTGAATTTTTGGGTCAGTGACAAGGTACAATGCTCCTTGAGAAATCTCAAGTTGACTGATCCCTCAAAAAGATGGGAGCTCGTTTTGTGGGGACCCTTCCATGTTGTATGGCTGATAAATCCTGTTATGGCCTCATTAGACTTCCCAAGTCACTGTCAGGTTTGTCCTGTCTTCTATATGTCTTTCTTGAAACCCGTTACTAAGAACCTGATTCCTAAACAGTTAAAGGCTCCTCCTACAATTCTTTTGGATGGGCAAGAAGAGTTTGAGGTTGGGGGCAGAGCAAGTATTTGA
Organism: Rhinophrynus dorsalis; assembly: GCA_037306005.1. Lineage (NCBI taxonomy): Eukaryota > Metazoa > Chordata > Amphibia > Anura > Rhinophrynidae > Rhinophrynus > Rhinophrynus dorsalis. Next base: position 406,656,965 of record CM074718.1, on the reverse strand, counting down.
TGGAGATGACCGCTCTGTGCAGACCACTTTATTAATGGCCTACATTTTTTTCCCCTGCTGCCTAGAATGTGCTAATACTGGTCCATGCCAAGAGATAAGAAAGACAGTCAGTCCACAGCTTCTTATGAGCCAACACCTTGATCATACCTCACACGAATGTATTCAATTCTATAACCCCCTCTTACCAAGGGTAAAATTATTCTTTTGGGCAGATGTGACTAAGGAAAAACACAAATAAGTGATAACAATTATTATATTGTATACTAAATGAAAATACTGTTACAGTTTGGATAGCATGTACATGAATAAAACAATATTATGAGTCACAGAAATAGAAAAGATGGAATGATATGTGATACCAGTAAATATTATGAAGACAATAATCTCCTCACATCCTCCTTCACTGATCTTAATTGATTTCTGGTCTGCTCCTCTGCTGGGCTCACATCAGGACTCTCAAGGACAGGTCTTCCCTCTAGGACTCAGGACTGGTCACATGCTGTAGTTCATCTCCATCACATGCTGTTCTTCCACCCTAAAATACTCCTCTTTATATAATTTTCCTATCAGTCAAGTCTGGTGAAAACTGGTCAGCTGGGACCAATGCATACCAAATGACCTTTTCTCACAACACTCACCTGCAGTTTCTTGGTGACATCAAAGAGAAAGAAATGTGATGGGGAAGGCTAAAAGAAGAGCTTTATCAGATGTGAAGCATTTGTTTTCCTATCTGAACTCTTTGTTTAGTTGACAAACAAAAGACAGTTTGGAGATCTGTCCCTTGTTTGTCCTCACTCCTTTCATATTTAACTAGGAGAGACCTTTCCTTTGGTTCTCCAAAGCCTGACTAAGGGAGGACATCTTGTTGAACCTTTGACATGCCTTTTTATTGGTGTAATTGTGTGTTCCCCTAGAGTTTGGGAAAGGTGAAATTGCATCGGATTCTTAATTAAGGAACCAAAATCTCACTGTTCATATACAAACTATATTTTAAGGCTCATAATACAGATGTATATACACAGTTACACACACACAGATATATATATATACACAGCCAAATATATAAATACACACACGCATATATATATATATATATATATATATATATATATATATATATATATATCTCCACAGACAAAACCCCTGTTATAAGTCATATTTATTCATTTTCTTACACGTGCCTCTACTTCCTTCGATAGATTGAGCACCATTTCTCTGGGCTCATTATTGCTGGTAGTCCCATCTAATGCTTCAGTTCCAGAAGTTACTACTGGCTAAAAATCACTCCAATTCTATGATAAGCATGTCTGAAACCACATGGACTGCCCTTTATCAATAAGTCAGATATCTCAAACTTACCTACAAAGGACAATGTAAAGGAGATGTTGGATGAGGTGAAGCGGTCTGTCAGGTTATATCAGGGCTCATCTCATGAATCCTGGGGTATTCTCCCCCGGGAGTGATGGGAGTTCCGATAGGAACTCTCTCTCTCTAAAATGTATCGACCCCATCCCTATATATTGGATGATATCCCGAATGGGATTCAGATATGGGAACGGTATTGGGATGGCCCTTGGGTGAGTCCTTATTCCTCAGGTGAGAGTGAGACAGGTGGTCTCTTGCTGCCACTTATAATTGTACCATTTTGAGGACTGCCAAGTGCCCTGATTGATGATCGCCTGTACACCTATTATGTGTTATGTGATTTTTGGTTTGTCCTCTTGCAGCCCTATACGGTGTCACTTCCCTCTGGGGGAGACACGGTTGGACTTTTTATTGTAGTTGATCTCCCACCTTTTCTTATATGGAGTTCACATGACCCCTTCATTATTATCTATGATGGCCTTTGCCCATGTAAGATGATTTTATTGGTTCAGAAGCATATCTTCTACACTCGAGGGTATCCTCCACTCCTCGCTTCCTGACTTGTGGAGCTCAGTAGTGGTGCAGGGGGGGTCACTCATTTATTGCGTCACTTATGTCCCAAGTGGTTATTGTAGAGACATGTAACGGGAAATGCCTCACCCCCTTAATTTACAGGCCTTTCCTGCTCTTAGAAGACAGGACTCTGGAGAGTAGCCTTCCAGATTGGTGGTTTATCCAGATTAATATCTCCTTCCCTTAAACAATTTTTCTTACTTATCTGTGTATTTCTTCCTATATCTGACCCTCTGAAGGTTGCAGTACATGTTTTCCCTAGTGGCCATACATCCCTTGTTGTGCCACTGGCCAACTGATGAATAATATTTGGGTCACCTCTGTCCGAGGATGACCTGGGCTAGTGTCTACATTATGACCCCCCTCTCTTTTTTTTTTCTGGCCATTGCTCCCCTTTAGATTATTGTGGTTTGCTACGGTTATGATTGTTGCAATACTCTGGCTCTATATTCAGATCCAGACTTTGCTCTCCCCCCTTGGCAGCTGGCGCCTTCCAAATATTTGTTGCTTTAAATAAGATGAATACATTACACTTATTCAACTATCTTGCCACGTGGATTAGTTGGTTTCACTCTCTAGTTACACCTCATCTGTGAGCGTACTCTCCTATTCTTCACTGCAGCTCCTCTTCCTCTTCTCTCTCTTTTTCCAATTCCCTTTCTCCCTCTCAAGCCTCAGCACCTGTCTTTAGGAAGTTTGGCCTAGCAGGCAATGTCATTGTTTATCCTCTTTTCCTATATACTGCTCTCAATTAAAATTTGTTTATGAAATTTTTATCCATTCCTATTTATAATAACCCCATATAGCTCTGCTACTGTATATGCCCTTAATTCCAAACAGATGTCCTTTTTAACCTCAATTTACTCCTCATTGGACTTCTTTAAGATGGGCCTGTTAATATCCAGGGGAGATTTTAACTTCCCCTTGAACCCTGACTTAGGCGGCTCATCAGTCAAGTCCTCAATTAAACTCTTAAAACTGAGGAAAAATAGATCACTTCTTCAAAATTTACACTTGATTGACTCATGGAGAGCGTAATTACCATTACACTGAGACTAGGCATTCTACTCCTCCGTATACCACTCCTACTCTAGTACTGACAATCTGTTTGTATAACAACACCATTTACACAATACACTCTCTATCACATGGTCAAACCATTTTCCAGTGTCATTACAACTGCCTGTCATCACTGTCTAAGAAAAAAGTGGGAAAATTACACTTTTTACTGCAGTTGTGCATGGTGGGAAGTAACATTTTCTTATGTTTTGCTTTTCAAGCAAAACATTTCACCCATCCCTAGTTGCAAGTTTAGAGGTAAAAATTGGACAGAAAGCGAGTTTTTATATTTTAGGAGTGAAAAGGTATGTACTTCATTGGTGGTTTCATCCAGGGGGAAGGCTGTTTTAATTTGTATAAAACTAGCAGGTGTGTGTCATGCCCCTACAACTGGGTAGCGTGGACAGGATTATGTTGAATTGGCTGGGAGATCAGTAGCTGGAGCCCACCACAAAGTCTGACATTTTGTTTTGTAAGGTGCTGGATGAACCGCTTGCCTCCTTCTAAACCAGTGTCTAATGCAACCTGCCTCCTCCTCAACCAATCAGCATTTTCCAGCTCTTTATTATCAGCTAAAGTGAATGTGAGATATCAACACTGCTTTATGCAGCATAAAAAACCCAGTTCACTTTTAAAAGGTTGCATGCAAAAGAGCGTACAACCACATGACCCAAGAACTATGTTGCCATGAAAAAAATGGTGACATAAGAATCTTGCACTGCATAACAGTGGGAGATTCTCATGTTGTGCACTGAACGTCACGTACATTTAAGCAGTCATCCCCTCTAGGATAATTATAGAGCCAGTAGCTGGCTCCACACATTGCCCTCACTCTTTTGATTCAGAACTTCCCTCTGAGGTAGATCACAAAATGGTATATAAATGTAGGCTGGGAGATAAAAATACTAGTTCAGATTGTCTCCTTTTTACAAATGGAAGATTAAATTGTTTCACCTTTGCCGATCTGGATGACAGTTTTGGCACCAGCTGTTGTGCCCTCAGTGAAATCCAACAGACTTCTTTTGGTACTATAGTACTCTTTCCATGTACACTCTTATAGATGTTTTTATGTTCATCACTTATATTCAGAGTTTTTGCTTCCACTTGTACCTCCATGAACACACTTGTTTCCCATCCAGAAAAATTATAGAACCAGGAGCGGATCTTTCGTCTCCAGAGCCTGCCTGAGGGGACAAACAAGCAGAGTGCCAAAGTGCGCTGGCACCCCCGAAGGCAGCCCAAGCCAGGCACACCAGACCAAGCAGCAGAATTCATCATGCCAAAAGGAGCCTGTTTGATATACATTGACATTCCGTTTGGTGATCTACCTCAGGGGGATGTTCAGAATCAAAAGAGTGAGGGAAATGTGTGGAGCTGGCTACCGGCTCTATAATTATTCTGGAGGGGATGACTACTTAAAGGTGTGCAACGTTCATTATGCCACATGAGAATGTCGCCATTATTATAATGTCATGTGGTTGCATGTTCTTTTGCATGTGGCCTTTTAAAAGGATACCCAAAAACCCTGCATAATCAAACTGTACCTACTGATTTTACAATAGTAATATTCTTCCTGCTCAGTGTACATCATTTCACACACAGTCATTTCACACATAGAAAACTCCAGTATTATCCTGTGGTAAACCTGGAATGGATGGAATTTTAAATGTCTTCTTTATATTTAGAAAACATTTTTGAAAGCATGCTTGACATATCACTAGCTAAAAAAAGGGATTGAATTACTAGATCTGTTTCTGATGCAATGACAGTACAAATACTGTGTCCATCACCACAATGTAGCCTTTATAGTTTGGCATTATATAGTATATATTGTATGAAAGTCAATATTAGAAATTATGACAAAACAGGGGAAGACAATACTTAACAAGTTTCTCAATATAGATAATTAGTTTTTAAAGTGCTTCCTTCATTAAATATATATAGGGCAATATAGGCAGCTGCCCAGAACCCAATGCTGATAGGGACCCTCCACAGTTAATGGAAATTATGACTATCACACAACACCATTTAGAACACTCTAGCACATTTTTTTTCTCAACCATCTTAATGGCTACTGGCAAGTACCAAAACACTTAATTCAACTATTAAATGAATATATACAATTTAGTTAAATACCATTATATGACTGTTAAACTTGCAGATACTAACTATAGAAAAAAGACTAGCAGACAAACACACACACACATGCTCTTGTCTGCTCTTTCTTTCATAAAGAGGCACATGCTCGCTCTCTCTCTCTCTCACACACACATACACACACAAACAAACACACTTTTCCCCATACTCTGATCCAGAAGCACTTGCTCTCTCTCTCTCTCACACACACACATACACACTAGTGATGAGCGAGCATGCTCGGCCGAAGCTCGGTTCGGCTCGAGCATCGCTCTGCTCGGCACATGGCGGTACTCGTACGAGTACCGCATGTGCTCGCCCGCCATGTTCGGGTCTCCTCCCCGTACGTTTCGCGGCTGCAGCGCAGCCAATAAACGTGCGGGGAGGCTCTGACATCAGTGTAATGCCAGCAGCCATGTTGGCTGCTGGCATTACACTGATTGGCTGGCCAGAACCCGTGATCGGGTGCTGTATAGCACCTGACCAGCGAGTTCGGCTCAGTCTTAGCCAGGGAGAGATGAGGATAGGAAGGGAAAGTCAGTGTAGGGAGAAGAAAAGTGTGTTTCAACAACAAAAAGACCCAAAAGTCCTTTTTAGGACTATTGTGTGTGGGGGCAGCAGTTATATTTTGTTTTGGGGGGCAGAGTTTAAAAAAAAAACGTCACATATTCCGTTCACTGTGCCTAGCCGCAGATTAGCAGCACATTCTGTTTAGTGTGCAAAGTTGCAGATTAGCAGCACATTCTGTTTAGTGTGCAAAGTTGCAGATTAGCAGCACATTCTTTTTAGTGTGCAAAGTTGCAGATTAGCAGCACATTCTGTTTAGTGTGCAAAGTTGCAGATTAGCAGCACATTCTTTTTAGTGTGCAAAGTTGCAGATTAGCAGCACATTCTGTTTAGTGTGCAAAGTGTAAAAAATAAAAGTCACATATTCCATTCACTGTGCCTAGCCGCAGATAAGCAGCACATTCTGTTTAGTGTGCAAAGTTGCAGATTAGCAGCACATTCTGTTTAGTGTGCAAAGTGTAAAAAATAAAAGTCACATATTCCATTCACTGTGCCTAGCCGCAGATAAGCAGCACATTCTGTTTAGTGTGCAAAGTTGCAGATTAGCAGCACATTCTGTTTAGTGTGGAAAGTTGCAGATTAGCAGCACATTCTGTTTAGTGTGCAAAGTGCAAAAAATAAAAGTCACATATTCCATTCACTGTGCCTAGCCGCAGATAAGCAGCACATTCTGTTTAGTGTGCAAAGTTGCAGATTAGCAGCACATTCTGTTTAGTGTGCAAAGTGTAAAAAATAAAAGTCACATATTCCATTCACTGTGCCTAGCCGCAGATAAGCAGCACAGTCTGTTTAGTGTGCAAAGTTGCAGATTAGCAGCACATTCTGTTTAGTGTGGAAAGTTGCAGATTAGCAGCACATTCTGTTTAGTGTGCAAAGTGTAAAAAATAAAAGTCACATATTCCATTCACTGTGCCTAGCCGCAGATAAGCAGCACATTCTGTTTAGTGTGCAAAGTTGCAGATTAGCAGCACATTCTGTTTAGTGTGCAAAGTGTAAAAAATAAAAGTCACATATTCCATTCACTGTGCCTAGCCGCAGATAAGCAGCACATTCTGATTAGTTTGCAAAGTTGCAGATTAGCAGAACATTCTGTTTAGTGTGGAAAGTTGCAGATTAGCAGCACATTCTGTTTAGTGTGCAAAGTGTAAAAAATAAAAGTCACATATTCCATTCACTGTGCCTAGCCGCAGATAAGCAGCACATTCTGTTTAGTGTGCAAAGTTGCAGATTAGCAGCACATTCTGTTTAGTGTGCAAAGTGTAAAAAATAAAAGTCACTTATTCCGTTCACTGTGCGTAGCCGCAGATAAGCAGCACATTCTGTTTAGTGTGCAAAGTTGCAGATTAGCAGCACATTCTGTTTAGTGTGGAAAGTTGCAGATTAGCAGCACATTCTGTTTAGTGTGGAAAGTTGCAGATTAGCAGCACATTCTGTTTAGTGTGCAAAGTGTAAAAAATAAAAGTCACATATTCCGTTCACTGTGCCTAGCCGCAGATAAGCAGCACATTCTGTTTAGTGTGCAAAGTTGCAGATTAGCAGCACATTCTGTTTAGTGTGCAAAGTGTAAAAAATAAAAGTCACTTATTCCGTTCACTGTGCCTAGCCGCAGATAAGCAGCACATTCTGTTTAGTGTGCAAAGTTGCAGATTAGCAGCACATTCTGTTTAGTGTGCAAAGTGTAAAAAATAAAAGTCACATATTCCATTCACTGTGCCTAGCCGCAGATAAGCAGCACATTCTGATTAGTTTGCAAAGTTGCAGATTAGCAGCACATTCTGTTTAGTGTGGAAAGTTGCAGATTAGCAGCACATTCTGTTTAGTGTGCAAAGTGTAAAAAATAAAAGTCACATATTCCATTCACTGTGCCTAGCCGCAGATAAGCAGCACATTCTGTTTAGTGTGCAAAGTTGCAGATTAGCAGCACATTCTGTTTAGTGTGCAAAGTGTAAAAAATAAAAGTCACTTATTCCGTTCACTGTGCCTAGCCGCAGATAAGCAGCACATTCTGTTTAGTGTGCAAAGTTGCAGATTAGCAGCACATTCTGTTTAGTGTGGAAAGTTGCAGATTAGCAGCACATTCTGTTTAGTGTGCAAAGTGTAAAAAATAAAAGTCACATATTCCGTTCACTGTGCCTAGCCGCAGATAAGCAGCACATTCTGTTTAGTGTGCAAAGTTGCAGATTAGCAGCACATTCTGTTTAGTGTGCAAAGTGTAAAAAATAAAAGTCACTTATTCCGTTCACTGTGCCTAGCCGCAGATAAGCAGCACATTCTGTTTAGTGTGCAAAGTTGCAGATTAGCAGCACATTCTGTTTAGTGTGGAAAGTTGCAGATTAGCAGCACATTCTGTTTAGTGTGCAAAGTGTAAAAAATAAAAGTCACTTATTCCGTTCACTGTGCCTAGCCGCAGATAAGCAGCACATTCTGTTTAGTGTGCAAAGTTGCAGATTAGCAGCACATTCTGTTTAGTGTGGAAAGTTGCAGATTAGCAGCAAATTCTGTTTAGTGTGCAAAGTGTAAAAAATAAAAGTCACATATTCCATTCACTGTGCCTAGCCGCAGATAAGCAGCACATTCTGTTTAGTGTGCAAAGTTGCAGATTAGCAGCACATATTCCGTGTAATATGAAGAAGGCCGGTAAAAAGGGACGGGGAAGTGGACGTGATCCTGATAGTTCAGGGCGCGGGTCAGGACGCGTAGAAACTGTGCCTGGTGCCAGAGCACAAGAAAGAAAGACATCCACCATACCTAGCTTCATGTCTCAGTTTACAGGGCGTCGCAGGACATCACTCTCGAGGTCAGACCACTGCGAACAGGTGGTCGGTTGGATTTCAGGTGATACTGCTTCCAGTCGGTTAAGCACCACCCTGTCTTCCACCAAGTCCACTCTCAGTAGCCAAGAGTCTGGTCAACATAATCCTCACCCTGATCATCCTTCCTCCCACCATAGAGGGTCTGGTCAAAGAAGTGATCCCACACTGGGATATAGTGAGGAGCTCGTCTCATCACCAATCCTTCATTTGAACCTCTCTCCAAGCACGCTTGCAGAGGAACATGAAATCTTGTGCCCTGATTCACAACCTCTAGAGGGTACCCAATCACAAGAAGATGACAGAGGGGAACGGCATTTAAGGTCAAAGGAAGTGGATGATGATGATGATGAGACACAGTTGCCATCAAATCAACCACTATTACTGTCTCAAGACCTTGATGAGGAGGATGATATACAGTTGTCAATGACTGAGTATGTGGTGGGATCAAGAAATGAGGAGGATGATCAGAGTGAGGAAGTGGAGGAGGACTTGGTGGACGATGAGGTGACTGACCCCACCTGGGAAGGTGGAGAGCCGAGCGATGACAGCAGTCCTGAGGGTGAGCCATCTGCAGCACCGCAACAGGCTGGAAGAGGCAGTGGTGTGGCTAAAGAAAGAAGGCGGACCGCACCAAACCGGCCCGCAAATGTTCCACGGAGCACCCCTTTGCGTAAATCTCCCTTGCCAAGGGCTAGGTGTTCCGCGGTATGGCGTTTTTTTAAGGAAAGTGCGGACGACAAAAAAATTGTAGTTTGCAACCTGTGCCACACCAGAATGAGCCGAGGCATGAACACTAGAAACCTCACCACCACCAGCATGATCCGACACATGGCATCCAAGCACCGTAATAAGTGGGAGGAACGCCCGGATCGCCAATCTGTGTCTGCAGGCCACACCACTGCCTCCTCTTCCCCTGTTTTCGGTGCCGGCCAATCGCCTGTCGAAGGCGCAGGCCCGCATACCTCCCGCCCTGCACCTGTACCATCTGAAGCACCATCAGCGACCACATCCACTTCCCTGTCCCAGCGCAGCGTCCAAATGTCGTTACCCCAGGCATTTGAGCGCAAGCGAAAATACCCAGCCACCCACCCACAGGCCATAGCACTAACCTCACACCTTTCCAAATTACTGGCCATCGAAATGCTGCCATTTAGGCTTGTGGAGACTGAGTCCATCCGCAGCCTGATGGCAGCAGCTGTCCCTCGGTACGCAGTCCCCAGCCGCCACTACTTTTCCCGGTGTGCCGTCCCCACCTTACACCACCATGTGTCCCGTAACATCACCCGTGCCCTGACCAACGCAGTTACTGGGAAGGTCCACTTAACGACTGACACATGGACAAGTGCTTGTGGCCAGGGACGCTACATTTCCCTGATGGCACACTGGGTGAATGTCGTGGAGGCTGGGAGCGACTCGGACCCTGGGATGGCACAGGTGCTACCCACGCCGAGGATTGCGGGCCCTACCTCCATCAGGGTTTCCGCCAGCACCTACGTTATTGGCTCCTCCTCCTCCGTTTCCACCTCTGAATTCTCTGCGTGCAGCGCCACTCACCCATCAGCCGGTAGCTGGAAGCAGTGTAGCACTGCAGTGGGGAAGCGTCAACAGGCCGTGCTGAAGCTGATCTGCCTTGGGGACAAACAGCACACGGCCTCAGAGCTGTTGCAGGGGATTAGTCACCAGACCGAGCAGTGGTTCTCGCCACTCAACCTGCAACCAGGCATGGTTGTGTGTGATAATGGGCGTAACTTGGTGGCGGCTTTGGAGCTCGGCAAGCTCACACACGTACCATGCCTAGCGCATGTATTTAATTTAGTGGTTCAGCGATTTCTAAAAACCTACCCCAATTTGCATGATCTCTTGACCAAGGTGCGCCGCGTGTGTGCACATTTCCGTAAGTCATCTACAGCTTCAGCCGGCCTGTTGAAGCTGCAGCAGCGCTTACAATTGCCAGCTCACCGGCTGCTGTGTGACGTGAGCACGCGCTGGAACTCCACCTTCCACATGTTGGCCAGGCTTTGTGAGCAGCAGAGGGCAGTAGTGGAGTACCAGCTGTTACACGGTCGTCGCCTCTCCGTTCAACTTCCTGTAATCAGAAGTGAGGAGTGGGAATGGATGTCAGACCTCTGTGAGGTTTTACGCAATTTTGAGGAATCGACACAGATGGTGAGCGGCGATAACGCTATTATCAGTGTAACCATCCCACTTCTGTGTCTACTGAAACGCTCGCTGCTCACAATTTAAACCGACGCTTTGCATGTGGAAGAGGTGGAAATGCGGGAGGAAGAGCTTACACAAGGTGATAGCCAGAGCACCCTCACTTCGTCTTCTCAGCGACAATTGGAGGAGGTGGAGGAGGAGGAGGAGGAGGAGGAAGACACGGTTGCCTCCGCTACAGAGGGTAGCCATGGAACTTTAGTTCCATCTCTTCAGCGTGGGTGGGCAGAAGAGGAGGAAGAGGATGAGGAGATTGAGAGTCATCCTCCTGGTGAGGACAGCGAAATCTTGCCTGTTGGTACTCTGGCACACATGGCTGACTTTATGTTAGGCTGCCTTTCCCGTGACCCACGCGTTATACGCATTTTAGACAACACGGATTACTGGGTGTTCACCCTTCTGGACCCCCGCTACAAAGAGAATTTCTCATCTCTCATTCCTCCGGTGGAGAGGACAAGCAAAATGGTGCAATACCAGAAGGTTCTTGTTGAAAAATTGCTCCAAAATTTTCCATCTGACAATGCTGGCGGCAGAGTACATGCTACCTTGGCCAACAGAGAAGGGGAGAAAAGGGGAGCACACAGCAGTTCCGACAAAGGCAGGGCAACACTCTCCAAGGCGTGGGACACCTTCATGACACCCCGCCAGCACCCTCACCCTGATGCGCAGCCTAGTGTCACAAGGAGGGAAAAGTTTTGGAAGATGGTGAAGGAGTACATAGCAGACCGTGTCAGCGTCCTCAATGATCCCTCTGTGCCTTACAACTACTGGGTGTCCAAGCTGGACACGTGGTATGAACTGGCACTCTACGCCTTGGAGGTGCTGGCCTGCCCTGCCGCCAGCGTTCTGTCTGAGGGGGTATTTAGTGCTGCTGGTGGCATCATAACAGATAAGCGTATCCGCCTTTCCACCGAAAATGCTGATAGGTTGACACTTATAAAAATGAACAAGGCCTGGATTTCCCCTGACTTCTCCACTCCACTGGAGGAAAGCCCCGGGTGAACATAAAGTCACTTTAAATATGTTATTTACAATGATGGGAATACTCTGTATTCCCATTCACCCCTTCCACCCAGAAAATGGGTATATGGTTGACTCTCTTCCATATACCCTGGGATATAATTTTTATATAGGGCCAGCTCACCAGCGGGCCCTGTGATATAATTTTTATATAGGGCCAGCTCACCAGCGGGCGCTGTTTGACAATTTTTGTATAGGTCAGCTCACCAGCGGGCCTTCTCATATAATGTTTTATTGGGTCAGCTCTCTAGCGGGCCCTCTCATATAATGTTTTATAGCGTCAGCTCACTAGCGGGCCTTCGCATATAATGTTTAGGATGGTCAGCTCCGCAGCAGACCCTCACCCATAATGTTTTAGATGGTCGGCTCAGCGCACGTTTCCCTCTTAATCATGGCCCCAGTTCAGAAAAATCTATGAAATTTTTTGCAGAATTTGCCTCTGCGCACATTTCCCTCTTAATCATGGCCCCAGTTCCGAAAAATCGATGAAATTTTTTGCAGAATTTGCCTCTGCGCACGTTTCCCTCTTAATCATGGCCCCAGTTCAGAAAAATCGAGGTAATTTTTTGCAGAATTTGCCTCTGCGCACGTTTCCCTCTTAATCATGGCCCCAGTTCCGAAAAATCGATGAAATTTTTTGCAGAATTTGCCTCTGCGCACGTTTCCCTCTTAATCATGGCCCCAGTTCCGAAAAATCGATGAAATTTTTTGCAGAATTTGCAGATGATATAAAAGTAAATATACAGCAAATACTGTTTGGTAACAATTTTTCGCCTAAAGTCGTTTTTATCTTCCTTTTTGTGTGTTTTACGGTCAGTCTGTAAAAATGGCGTACTACGGGCGAAACATCGTTCCCAGCAGCGATGTTGGAGTCCAAGATGCATCCAGACATCCTCCCTATGCTGTCCCTGTGGTGTTTCCATCATTTTCTGCCCTTTTCCTATGGACCAGGCACCCTCCCCTCATCAGAGCAGGGGGTGCCTGGTGTAATGCTCGAGTCCTCCCATTGACTTCAATGGGGCTCGGGTGCTCGGCCGAGCACTCGAGCCTCCGGGGGTGCTCGGTCAGAGCACCCGAACACCCGAGCATTGGGGTGCTCGATCATCACTAATACACACACAAACACACACACTTTTCCCCATACTCTCATCCAGAAGCACTTACTCTCTCTCTCTCACACACATACACAAACACACACACTTTTCCCCATACTCTCATCCAGAAGAACTTGCTCTCTCTCTCTCTCTCTCTCTCTCTCTCTCACACACACACACACACACACACAAATACACACACTTTTCCTCATACTCTCATCAAGAAGCACTTGTTCTCTCTCTCTCTCTCTCTCTCACACACACACACACACACACTTTCCCATACTCTCATCCAGAAGCACTTGCTCTCTCTCTCTGACACACAAACACACACACACACAAACATACATGCTCTCTTGCACACAGACACACACTCACACATTTGCTCACTTTTTTCACACTAAGTTTTATTTTACATAAACTGGATTTCAAAGAGTATTTGATCCTGGTGTTTTATCTATAGGTTTAACCCACTGAGTGTCCAAAGCATTGCGCTGCAATGCACCAAATACCTCTCTGGCACTCAGAGGGTTTATACGATGCAAGAATATTACATTTTTTGAGGGGGGAATTTGGATGTCTAGCATCAGTATCATGATAAATTATATTGTTTCACACTAACACAGACAACCCCTGAGATACACACAATCTCACACACTGTAGTTATACACACTCAAAAACATAAGCACACACTCAAGCAAACATACACTCTCACAGACTTATTTACTGTCACACAAACACTCAGTCAGAAACACACATACTCAGTTTCACACACAGACATACTCTCAATGATATATTCTGCCAGTGAGAAATACAACTAGTCACAAAAACCCACAGTTTCACAATCTCACACACACCACAAAGAGTTGCCAGTTTCACAGACACACACTCAGTCTCACAAACTCAAACATGCCCACTGTAACATTGTTGCATGTGCTTCTGCAGATGAATGGGGGGAGGGGGTTAACTTTCAAATGAAATGGAGAAAGTTTGTCCCTCAACAGTGACATAGGGGTTGTGGAGTCTGTGTTAATGCCACTAGCTCAGGGTACACAACATCAGTCCTTTGACAATTATCTTAGGAAAGAGCACAAAAACAGGAACATTTAAAAGCACAATTGTTTATCAGCTCACATGCAAGCTAAAATACCATTTACAGACTCAACATTTTATATAGGCAGTTAGGCACATCAACTCTCAGCAACCAGGAGCCATGGTCTGCTATCCTAAGTGTGTTGTTTGCATTATTTATCAACTGGTAAATAAAGACTGAGCTTTATAACTTCACCATCTTTTGATAACTTCATTCATTCTCTCATTTCAGCTGTCACCATAATCTTTTATGGACGCTGACAATCCATATAAAGTTAATACTGGGCTAAGGCTAACCCTTAAAATTTGAAATTTTCTGTCATATAACATTGAACTTTATGGGTTCTGTTAAATTGTAACACATTTTTTCTTGATTTTCCTATGCATTTTAATAATATATATATATATATATATATATATATATATATATATATATATATATATAAAACTATCTTGACAAAGGCCCAAAGTGGGACTAAAACATTGATACAATAAAATGCATAATGTATTCATCTTTTGGATGTACTGTGAGTGCAGTTTTTGTACTACAAAAAACTGTATTTAAACCTATTGGATCTGACACCCAGGCAATCTTCTTATATTTATGAGGCTAGTGCACTGATTATCTATTTTGTTTCGTACTCTATATATATAAATAATATTGGGTGAGGAGAAATGTATTCAAAATTAATATGATATTCATGGACTTTTTTAAATATATTTGAACATATAGGAAATCCTACTTGATATTGGTCAAAAGGGCTGTTACCATAGATCTCATATTACTTTTATTTTGATACCTCTATAGAGTTTATACATAGTAACATAGTAAATTTGGTTGAATAAAGTGTTGTATCAACCCTAAAATGGGTGTGTGTTTGCTGCATGAAACCCTTGTAGAGAGGGCCACAGCGATTATGCGCAGGCAGCAGTATGTTCTGACAGAAGGAGAGAAATATTGCAAGCACAAAGTAGGATACCCTGATGCAGGACTGAGAGAACCCAATCACCCACAAACATTATATATATATATATATATATATATATATATATATATATATACATACAGGGAAAATGCATATACATACAGAGAGTAATGTACTGAGTACCTGGAGTCCACAGGGAGACAAGCTGACTGGAGTCTTCAGGGAGCTGAGCACGAAGCAGGGAACTCTCCGGAGCACATAGGAAGCCAGGAACTAGGGGTCCAGAGCAATGGTCAGACAGGAAGAACCGAATTCAGGAGTACACTCAGAACCAGAGTTCAGGGACAGGCAGGATCAGAATCAGGCTGGCAAGCAAGGTACAAAATCAGCTAACAGGCTCAGAATCCAGGGACAGGCAGGGCCAGCATCAGGCTGGCAAGCAAGGTACAAAATCGGCTAACAGGCTTAGAATCCAGGGACAGGCAGGGTCAGTAATCAGGCTGGCAAGCAAGGTACAAAATCGGCTAGCGAGTTCAGAATCCAGGCAGGGTCAGTATCAGGCAGACAAACAGAAGCTCAAGAAAACTTGCAGGCAAGAACTGAACACACAGGAGGAAACTCAAGACTGAGCACCGGCATACTCCTAGAGCTGCATTAAATACAGACAACAGCTGACGTCATAGCTGCACGACCACGTACAACGCAGCGACGCCATTGCCTAGTGACGACAACAGGAGGAAGCGCCCCGCGCCGTGGACGTCGAGTGACATGCCAACATAAAGACACAAGTCCATCAAGTTCAACCTTCTCCTCATACCCCAGTAACTGAGAATTTTATAGCTTTCCTGCTACCAATTAAGTTAGTCTTTATCAGACCTTCTTGATCTGCCTACTGATAAACAGTATACTTCTGTATGTTCCCTTTTGAAGAAATGTATTTAATCTTCTCTTAAATGTATCCATTGTATCTGCCATAACCACCTCCTTGGGCAATGAATTCCACAATTTGACAGACCTTACCATAAAAAACCCCTTCCTCTGCTGAAGTTTAAACCTCTTTTCCTCTAATCTCAAGGGGTGTCCCCTGGTCACCTGATCAGGCCTTGGAATAAATAGCTCACCACAGAGATCCTTGTATTGACCTCTCATATACTTGTACAATGTGATAAGGTCTCCTCTCAGTTGTCTTTTCTCTAGAGTAAATAAACCAAGTTTGTCTAGTCGTTCCTCATATGTCAAGTCCTCCATTCCCTTAATTAATTATGTTACTCTTCGCTGTGGCCTCTCTATTTCTAGTATATCCTTTTTCAGAACCAGTGCCCAAAATTGCACTGCATACTCAAGTTAAGGTCTTACCAATGATTTGTATAATGGCAAAATAATGTTATCCACTCTTGCTTCGATACCTCTTTTTATGCATGACAGGATTTTGTTTGCCTTTGCTACTGCTGTTTGACACTGGTTACTGTTTCCAAGTTTGTAGTTGACAAGGATACCCAGGTCTTTCTCTAGCAACGAGTCCCCTAAAATGATTCCATTAAGTTCATAAGTAGCCTTGGGATTGTTTCCTCCCAAATGTATACCGTTACACTTCCACACATTAAACTTCATATTCCATATGTTTCCCCAATCTGACATTGTATGTAAGTCCCTCTGTAGAGAGAAAACATCCTGTTCTGAATTAATGACCTTGCATAATTTAGTATCATCTGCAAATATTGATATTTTGCTTTCTATATCTATTTCCAGGTCATTTATAAACATGTTAAAAAGCAGCGGACCTAATACTGAACCCTGAGGTACGCCACTCTCCACTTTAACTGTATTGGAGAATTTTCCATTTACAACCACACACTGTTCCCTATCCTTCAACCAGTTTTGTATGCAATTGCAAAGGTTATCTCCTAGCCCCAATTTGCTTATTTTATACACCAGCCTTCTGTGTGGCACTGTATCAAATGCCTTTGCAAAGTCTAGATATACTACATCTACTGCCTTGCCATTGTCAAGGTTGCTGTTTACTTCCTCATAGAAGCTGAAAAGATTAGTTTGGCATGATCTATTCTTCATAAAACCATGTTGATTCGTGCTAATGATTTTATTTCTTGTGTTGTAATCCTGAATATAGTCCCTTATTATCCCTTCTAGCAGTTTTCCCACTACAGAGGTCAAACTCACTGGTCTATAATTCCCAGGTTCTGTTTTAGTTCCCTTCTTAAATAGAGGCACTATGTTAGCTGTTCACCAATCCTGTGGCACTGAGCCTGTGGTGATAGAATCTTTAAAGAGTAAATATAGAGGTTTTGCTAACACTGCACTAAGTTCCTGAAGAACCCTTGGATGTATACCATCAGGACCCGGTGCTTTGTCAGTCTCAGTTTTGTTCAGTCTTCCCATGACATCTTCTTGAGTTAACCCAATATCTGTTAATTGTATTGTTTTATATGTTACTTGTGGAGGCTCTTCTACCATTCCTTGCTCCCTTGTATATACTGATGCAAAGAAAGTGTTTAAAACATCGTCCCTTTCCTTATCCTCACTAACCAACTCACCCATCTCATTTTTGAATGGTCCAATGCACTGCCTCTTAAGTTTTTTGCTATTTATACATTTCAAAAACTTTTTTGGATTAGTCTTGCTTTCCCTTGCAATTCGAGTTTCATTATCTATTTTTGCTACCCTAATTGCCTTTTTGCAATCTTTGTTGCATTCCCTGTATTTTAAGAAGGATTGTTCAGTTCCTTCAGACTTAAATAATTTGAATGCATTTTTTCCTTGTCATTTCCTTCTTTACATGTGCAGTTAAACACACTGGCTGTGACTTACTTCTTTTGCATTTGTTCCCCATTGGTATATACTGTTGGATACATTTCTGCAACCTAAATTTGAATTCTGACAATTTTTCCTCAGTATTTTTGCCTTTAAATAAAATATCACAGTCTATGTGTTGCATTGAAGCCCTTAACAATTTGAAGTTAGCTTTTTTAAAATGAAGGGCTTTGGTTGAACCTATACAGTTTTGCTTTGCCAGACTAATCTCAAATGTAACCATGTTGTGATCACTGTTTCCCAAATGTTCTCTTACCTTAATCTTGGATACCATTTCTGTGTTATTAGTTATCACTAGGTCCAATACATTGTTATTTCTTGTCAGCATTTCCAACATTTGTGACATGTAGCTTTCACGAAGTGTGTTCACAAACCTGCCTCCCTTAGCACTCTGATAGGTCTCATTTTTCCAGTTGATATCTGGATAATTAAAATCTCCCATAATTATAGTATGCCCAAACTGGGCAGCTTGCATCAGTTGCAATAGCAGTTGGGCCTCAACATTGTCATCGATATTTGGTGGTTTGTAGCATATGCCCACCAACACTTTTTTTTTTACCTTTTACACTACATTTAGTCTCGATTTCTACCCACATGGACTCCACAATTTGGCCAGTTTCCTCACTAATATCACCCCGCAAAACTGGATTTAGCTTTATTTTCAAATATAAGCACACACCTCCCCCTTTTCTATTAATCCTGTCTCTTCTAACGAGGGAATAGCCCTCTATATTTAGAGCCCAGTCATGTGCATTATTCCACCATGTTTCTGTTATTCTAGTTATGTCCAATTGCTCATTAACTGCCAGCAATTCTAGTTCTCCTATTTTAGCTACCATAATTCTTGCATTTGCTAGCATACAATTAATTTTGAAGTCTTTACATATATTAATCCCTGCATGCCTTTTTTTCTACACTGTCATTTACTAGGAGTTCCTCCCTTTTGACTAAATTTATCCCCACTCTTTCTCCACCCCCCTGGTCATTTACTTGGACCCTGTTCCTATCTGCTCTATCTATCCCGTTTTTGCTATCTATATACCCCCCCCCCCTTTCGTAGTTTAAAAGCTCCTCCAAGCTTCCTAGCATTCTTATACAAGACACAAGGTAAGGTGGATTGTTTAGAAATTAATGTGTAGTCTATAGACCCCATATTAATGTAATCTGCACAAGAGGGGAATTTAAAGTTTATCTTTAATTCTATACAAAGGATACTTTTAACCCCCTAAATATTTAGACAGGTCTCCAAAGCATTGATTGCTTCACCATGGTTTGGCGACCTCTAGTATTCAAATGGTTAAAAGCCCCATTTAAATCACTGGGAATTTGAAGACATTTTATGTGTTCCCTATGGTGCAGTTTAGTTACTCCAGAATTGCACCATTTCACTTAGTTCATCAGCTTCAGTATCCAAATATTATGTGCCCGTCAATGATTACTATGCTTTTTGTTACAGATGCATGCTTACTTCTTTCTTTTGTATTTGTCCATTAGAAATTCAAAGAGTTCAGGCCACAATGGCACGCTCGCTGTGATTTCACATCTCCTTCTTTCTATGATGACATCTTCCCATCTTAAGTGATGTGCCAGCTGGTTTGATGCAGGTCCTCTTCCTTTGTCATCAACATGCTTGATTGTACTCTCTTCATCAGGAGTAGGCAGGAGCTTCTACATTTCGGTTTATCAGTGATTGGACCAATCGGAATCAGTATATTCCCAATGGTTACATGATAGAGTGTGATACATGGTGTTATATTTATAAACTTATTACAGTAAACTGACTAAATGAGCTTTACAGAGCAGAGATTGTGTTCAAGAGAAATATTTATTTTGAATAGGAAGAATCCCCATGCTAAATAAATAAAGTAAAAAAACTAGTATTTAGTGGATAAAGTTGTGTAAAACAAACTTGTTTGGAATAAAAAAGGATGGGCTAAAAAGAGTTTGCGTGTGTGTGTGTGTGTGTGTGTGTGTGTGTGTGTGTGTACAAAAATTATTACTATGTATGTTGATAAAGACTAGGCATATAAACAATGTTGGTTAATAAAAACTAATGGCTAAAAATCTAGTTTAGACAAAATTGAAAAGACTGATAACATTTCCAACTACTGGTTTGTGAATAGAATAAATATAAATAATATGATGTAAGTAAATGAATGACTACAACAATTGATAGATATGCCCTAAATATTGCAGTGGTAATAGGGAATGATTTTTTTCAAGGTTTATTAGAAGTACCACATAGCCAAGTCTTCATTAAGTTCCATGGGGGTCATTGTCTGTAATTTGAAGATTAAATAGGGAAATATTTAGGAGTACTGACAGATGAGCAGTATCATGCAGCTGCCCCAGGAACTAATGAAAAGTGCAGAGATGTGGAGGATCTGAGTTAGTCTAGCCAAACAGTATTTGTTTACATTAGGGAAGAGATGATTAGGGTTGATATGATTACAATTTTGTATTACCCAAAGGAATAAATACAGCTGCACTATTTCAACACCTGAGACCTTACCTCAGGGCAATAAACTATGTCTGCAACCAAGAGATTGCTACCTGGATTTGCTGAGAGCCGCACACTGTGAGCTAGGCGGCCCCTCGGCAATTAATGATTTTGATCAGTTAAGCTTCAATACTGCTTCCTTTGTACGTATGTACACCAGCTGTAATCATTAAAAGCTAAGTAATTCTTTCCATTATTTTCAACTCTGAGTCAGTGCGTGTGTACAGTTTGTGTGGACAGATTGCCTAGCTCAGGGTAGTGAATGCTTTAAACCTTTACTAAGCTTCCCAAGTAGTTACATTTGGTACCAGAAGTTGGGTCTGATTTTTCATAACATGTTTAATGATATAGTTGTTGCATCTTATGCCTGGTTATACAGGAGTAGGTTGTTTGTTGCTAGTAGCAATCTTTTATGTTGTGTGCCTAAAATTGTGTCTGGAACTATGCAGTAAAACAGTCCTGGGAGCAGGAAAGGGTGGTACAGACATCTCTGAACTCTTGCAGTGGATTAGATCCAGACACTGTTCTATTGTAGCAGCCCAAGAGTTAATAAAGTATAGTCCACCCATGCTCCATGAGATAAGGGTAGAGCAGTTGAAAGCTTACAAATTGCAGGAGTTAATATGAAGCAGCAGATAGCTGCCACTCAAGTAGGCTGTATCATGTTTCAAGATGTGCAGAAATCACAACAGACTGAAGAACTAGAACAGAAAGCACAGGCACTTGCTGTTCAACTTGAGACGGCAGAAAACTGTATGAATGACGCTGTAGAGTGGACTGATTGCTTGGGAGAGAAGAGTGCTCTGCTGGCAGTGAATGTGCTTACTTCCCAACTTGAGACAGCAACAAACTGTATGAAAGATGCTGCAGGATAGGCTGAGTGCTTGGCAAAATATGCTGACAGTGAATGCAAAAAAAGGACACAGCTGCAGGGAGAAAGTGTGAAAAAGTGTAGCACAGATATGACCCATAGTGCAAAAAATAGATTAAGAGGAGGAGGTTACATTCACACAGAAGTCTGCAGAAACTAAGAAACAAAGACCACAGACATGCCCAATTGTAACAAAGCAACATAGGCATTAGAGGAAGGAGTATGTAGTGGGGCAAGTGCTGATAGAGTTGACAGGAAAGCAACAATACACTACACAGAAAGTTTACAAGTCTTATAGTGATGAAACAGACAAGGGAGGGGGGAGAGAGGAGACTGGGAGAGTTCTGACTTCTCCTTCCCTAGAGGACACACCAGCTCCATCAGCCCCACCTTCAGTGTATCCTTTGGCAGATTAGAGACCATGGAGGGGGAGAACTCCACTACATGGGAGGGGCCCCAGTGTCAACAGGATCACCAAGTGTAAGCTGCCTGAAACCCTGCTCTGTGGATGAGTAACTCCAGAGAGAATAAGCAAACAGCTAGTTGATATACAATATACCGAATACCCAGAGCAGGGATACACTGGGACACAACAAAGCAATAACACATAACAGCAACAGGTACACAGCAGGGGAGCCCTCAGTAGGCAAGATGCTGGGGATTGCAGAGTGGGATACGGAGATGGATGGTGCTGACTACCCCCTAGGCAGCCTTGCTGTGGGCAAGGCCAAATTAATTGTGCTGACCTCAAGGTCAGATTAGTACCAAGTGAAGGATTCAGCCCACACCCAGGATGACTGCCTAGAGGATAGTTACTAACTATCGGGGTAAAGGGTGGGTGACAGAAAAGGACACAGATAATACCTACTGTACCAGTCAAAGGTTTCTGAGCAGGAACTGGAGAAGCTGATGAACTAGAATTACAGACCTGTGACTCAAAGGTATGACTGGAAGTTAAAGGATTCAGTGTTTGACTGACTGGACTGGAATCCGACTGAAGGTCAAATGGTGAAACAGGAACAGGACGAAGTAGTCAAACTAAACCTGCTCCAGTGAAGGTGAACTCAGACAGATCGAATGAGCTGATGGAAGGGTGTAGCAGCCAGACGGTTAGATCGTTGGTCAAGCAGGGTCAACAACAAGCGGTCAATGGAGTACATAAATGACAATAAGGAGATTAGTCAAGAAGGAGAGCCTGCGTCAATAACGGAGAATCAATCACTGAAGGCACTGTACAAAGTAGAAAAGCAGAAAAGGAAACAAGGCCAAGGTCAATACATGGAAATCTACTGGAGAAAGGGCAAGGGAACTCAGTAATAGGACTAGAAACAACTAAATAAGCACTAGATTGCTTAGATCGCTGGTACTGAGGGACTGGAGCTTGACAAAGGCTCGGGACTGATTAAAAGACTAGGGCAGGAAACAAGGATCCAGCAAATAGAATGAACCGAAACCAGGCGAGGAATAAAAAGGTCAGAATATGGCACTCAGCTTCTCTGACTGGTAGGAGAGTCCTAAGTTCCCACAGTGAAAGTTTATATAGCCTACATGTACAGGGGCAGCAGGACAAACCAGGTGAATTAAGTTCAAGTATACCATACGATGAAAAGATGAAGTTATATTAGGGATTGACATACTGTTGGGACAGAGCAAAAAAAACACAGTGGGGAGTTTTCACTTTTGAATTGTCACATAAATCATACTATGGAAGAGCAGTGAAGGCAACAGAGAGAGGCAATGCCAAATGGACTCCAGTGAAAATACCAAATACAGAAAAGCCAGTTTGCTTAGGAGGCCAAGCGTATGTTCAAGCTTTGTTGCAGTCAGGTGTTCTTCGGCTCCCAGCGAATCCCTTTAAGTGTTTGATTGCAAAGTGGACCTACCTGTGTGTAGGCCAACTTTACAAGCAAGCCCTAGGCTCATTTGGAGCTAGCTCATTTTGGCTTGCAGACAAGTGGAGTTTGAAAGAATCAGCAGTTAGAAAAGAAGAAGGTGTTTGAAATCAACAGATCTCAGTGGTGCAGGTAATTTCAAGGGATTTACCCTGGTGTTCAGCATAAGGTTTAAATTGAAGGCAGGAATTTTCCTTTGTTTAAGAAACAAAACAAAAAAAAATTATTTACTACACCCAAAAATTTAGTTTGGTATACTCTACCTTAGAGTGTGCGTTAGAGGACCATGTTTTACTAGTTGAATTTTAAAGCCTTTAGCAGGTTAGACAATCTTATGCAGTGCATATCTTGCCATGTTTGAACACTTGGAGCAATCGTTCCAAGGGTCATCCCACAGTAGCATGTGTGAGCATATTATCTTTTTAGAATCTAAGATTTTGGATCTAGAAAGAAATAATGAAGAATAATAAAGATAAAGGGGGTGGAGATAACTAGAGCTAACAGGGAGGAACTCCTGTTAAATGAGGATGTAGGAAAAAGGTGAGAAGTGGGTAAAATACTTAACAAGGACAAAATTGTTGATGAATGCAAGAAGTATAGTGGGTAGAATGCAAGAAGTATGGTGGATAAAATGGGAGAACTAGAAATGCTGGTGGTTAATGAGCAGTCGTACGTATCTAGTTTAACTTAAACATTTCGGGATGATACACATTATTGGGCTGTAAATATAGACTGCTATTTCCAATTTAGGAGAGACAGGATTAACAGGTTGGAGGTACGTGCTTATGTCTGAAACCAAATTTAAATCCAAGTTTATGGGGAGATATTTGTAAGGATATTGGCCACAATGTGGAGTCTTTGTGGATAGAAATTGAGGCTTATTGTGGTTTAAAAGGTAAAGACATGTGTTGGTGGGTATATGCTACAATCCACCTAGTACTGATAAAAATTTTGAGGTTCAACTTTTATTGGATATGAGGAAAGTTGCACATCTTTGGCATACTATCATTATGGGAGATTTTAACTATAATATACAGATATTAACTGGAGACATAGACCTATCACAGTACAAAGAGAAGCATGTTTGTGAGCATATTTAGGGATAGCTACATGTCATAAATGGTGGAAGTGCCGACAAGATACAACAATGTATCGGACCTAGTGAAAACAAATAACTTAGACATAGTGTTCATTATTAAAATAGGTGAAAGTTTGTGAAACAGTAATCACAACATGGTTTCATTTGAGATAAGATTGACAAAGCAAAACTGTAAAAGTTAAACTAAAAACCCTTAATTTTTTTTAAAAAAAAAAGCTTACTTCAAATTTTTAACAGCAGCAATGCAACACATAGACTAGGATAAGTTATTTAAGGAAAAAATACTGAGAAAAAAATGGTCCAAATTTAAATTTACATTGCAGAAATATATTCAACAGCATATACCATTGGAGAACAAATGCAAAAGAAGTAGATCACAACCAATGTGGTTAAATGCAAATGGAAAGAAAGAAATGGAAACGAAAAAGGCATTTTAACTACTTTAGTCTGACAGAAAAGAAAATTATTACTTCACATACAGAAAGTGCAACAAAGAGAACGTAAAAAGCAATAGTACATAATGAAACTCGAATTGCAAGGAAGAGCAAGGCTAATCCAAAAACATTTTTCAAATACATAAATAATGTATATCAACAAAGAGAGATTGTAATTGCACACTAACTGGTGGAATAGTCCTGGTTGTGTAAATCAAAAAAATTTCTCGTTCAGCATTACGGAAAGACTCTGAGATTAGTACATAGTAAACTGGTTAAAATTTAACTTTTATTATATATATTTTAAAAGCTAGATGTAACATATTTAAAATTACACTACGTGAACTAGTATGTAGGGTGCGCGCAATCTGCCTCTTCAAGGGATAATAATGTTTCACAAAAAAAGCAGCTCAGATTCATAGTATTTGACCCGTGGGGAGTGTTATTTCAAGAGTAATTGAATGATAAAGTATCCCACTCCTGACCCTTTTACTTATCCCCCTTCTGACCCTTTTACTGATGTAACACTGCTCACCTCAGAACAGCAAGACTGTCTGGATGGATCGCAGCAAGGGACAATCTTCAGTGAGCATAAGGAAAAACCTGTCAAGGACAGCAGAGTTTTCCTTATGCTCACAGTAGGAAGTAGGAGGTCCCTATGATGTCATCTAACTCCTCCTTAGAACGATTTTTCATTGAATTAAGGACGGAGGAGCGTCTTAATGAAAAATTAGGGGGAGAGATACAACCCATTTGTACCATTTAAATAAATTAACCCATGTGTTGCTGTAATTAAACAGACACACCGGTTGTAGATTTAGTTTAAATTTCTACATATTAACTTCAATCAGTTATTATTTATTATATAATTGCCCCCATCATCTCCATATGCCCTCACATTGCCCCTGTCATGCTCATATTGCCCCTCACATTACCTCATCATCTCCATATCCCCTCACATTGCCCCCATCATCTCAATATTGCCCCTCACGTTGCCCCCATCATCTCCATATCCCCTCACATTGCCCCCATCATGCCCATATTGCCCCTCACATTGCCCTCATCATCTCCATATCCCTTCACATTGCCCCCATCATGTCCATATTGCCTCTCACATTGCCCCCATCATCTCAATATTGCCCCTCACATTGCCCCCATCATGTCCATATCCCCTCACATTGCCCCCATCATGTCCATATTGCCCCTCACATTGCCCCCATCATGTCCATATCCCGTCACATTGCGGCCATCATGTCCATATCCCCTCACATTGCCCCCATCATCTCAATATTGCCCCTCACATTGCCCCCATCATCTCCATATTGACCCCCTTTTCCTACCTCGCTGGAGAAGATAGGTATGTGACTCCTTTGGCACACAGCTGTAGCTGCTGGAGATCCCACGCGGTCTGTAATGCAGAGCGCTGGGATATGATGTCATCTCCCAACGCTCTGCATTATTACTAAACAATCAACAGTGACGAGGGAGCTCAGTAGCTGCAGGTCTTCGGCGCAGACCTCTCCTCTCCATATTGTTGTGGGCGCCAAGCTGGGGGTGGGAGCAGGGGTGACTGGTGAAGCTAATAAAAAATTTAAAAAAAGGAAGTAAAAAAACTATCCCAATGACAGGCTCCCCTCTGTGGGATGCGCCTGTAGTCAGGTGCCTACTCTGCCTTATTGCAAATCCGGCCCTGCTTATCAAACCTTGATTAGTTAGGTTACAGTTGGGTCTACCAGCTTGCAGGCTTGTTGACCGAGTACAAACAATGAACAAGAATTGTGTATATATGTCAGTGGTCTCAAGTCAAAACAAGCCCAAATTGTTTTTTCATACCCTAGTAATAGAATCATGTTGTGTATGATCCATATGGATCACTGAATGTAACTTGTTAGTGCTCAGATGTGTTCACGAAGTATGGTATCCCCAACCGATGAATGTTGGACTCTCATGACTACCCAAAGTTATTATTCAATTGAGTATGAGTCAATCATACTTCAAATAATGGAATATGATTTCCTTGATTAATTAGCATTTCAGACCCATGTAATCAGACACAACTGAAAATATATTTAATTGATCTATTACATATTTCGATTGAGTGACCGTATTAGAGTGCATAAAATGCCATAAGTGCATAAATTACTTTTCATATTACATTGATCTACAGTACAGTTCATTTCACATTATGTTGTTCACCAAATATTTTGTCTAACCACCGCTGAAAGTTCACTTAAGTATACTACATTTTGGACAAATGTGAAGAGAACTTTAGTAGTGGCTTTAATATATTGGCTTAATTATTTACACAACATTGCTCTGATACCATATATCATGTTTCTGTAAAGAACATTCTGCAAAGAAGTTCTTATTAGAACTAAACATAAAATAATTGATCAGAGAGATCAGAGATTCTCATTTTAAAGGGATAGTAATGTTTCACAAAAAAGCACCTCCAATTAATCTTCATAGTATTTGGGCCATGGAGAGTGTTATTTCAATAATATCAGAGTTGTAGTTGAAGAGTAATTGAATGATAAAGTATCCCACTCCCGTCCCTTTTTCCTAGTGTAAACTGCCTCCCCTCAGTTGTGGAATCTGATCTCTTGACCAGACAGCTCACAGTGAGGGACAATCTTCTTGCTGTAAGCGTAAGCATAAGGAAAACCCTGCCCCATTGACAAAGGATGGCAGGTTTTTCCTTATGCTCACTAAAGACTATCCCACACTTTGATCCATTTGGACAGTCTTGCTGCTCTGAGGTGAGCAGTATTACATCAATAAAAGGGGTGGGAGTGGGATAATTTATCATTCAATTACTCTTGAACTACAACTCAGACAGTATTGAAATAATGCTCTACATAACTCAAATCCTATGAAGATTAATCAGAGCTACTTTTTTATGAGACATTACTATCCCTTTAAATATATTACATCTAGCTTTTAAAATATGTATAATCAAGGTTACATTTTAAACAATTTACTATGTACCAATCACGGACTCCGTGATGAACGGGACAATTATTGTGATTTACACAATCAGGACTACTCCACCGGTTAGTGTGCAATTGCAATTTCTCTTTTCTGATATACATTGGGTTTTTTTTTACCTACAGCTCACTCTACTAAATAATTTAAAGCATCCAAGTCTTATTTTTTATGTTCAAAAACATATATAGTAAGAACTTTAAAAGGGAGTGCATTGGACCTTTAAAAATGAGATGGGTGAGTTGATTAGGGAGGATAAGAAAAAGGCTGATGTTCTAAACACATTCTTTGCATGGGTATATAGAAGGGAACAAGAAATTGTAGAAGAGCCTCAACAATTAACAAAATCATACCATATCCAGATATACAAGAAGAGGTCATGGGAAGACTGGACAAAATTAAGACTGACAAAGCACCTGGTTCTGATGGTGTACATCCAAGGGTTCTTCAGGAACGCAGTGCAATGTTAGCAAGACCTCTCTTTTTACTCTTTAAAGACTCTGTCATCACAGGCTCCATGTCACAAGACTTGCATAAAGCTGGGAATTATAGACTTGTGAATTTGACTTCTCTAGTGGGAAAACTGCTAGAAGGATAATAAGGAACTATATTCAGGATTACACCATGGAAAATATGATTATTAGCACAAATCAACATGGTTTTATGATGGGTTTCTGAGCTTCTATGAAAAAGTAAGTAGCAACCTAAATAATGGTAAAGCAGTAGATGTAGTATTTCTAGATTTTGCCACACACAGGAGGCTGGTGTATAAAATAAGGAAACTGGAGCTAGGGGATAACCTTTGCAACTGGATAGAAAAATGGTTGAAGGACAGGGAACAATGTAAATGAAGAATTCTCCAATACAGTTAAAGTTGAGAGTGGAGTACCTCGGGGATCAGTACTTGGTCAACTGCTTTTTAGAAAGCAAAATATCAATATTTGCAGATGACACTAAATTAGTTAGGATAATACATTCTACAGAGGGATTTACATAAAATGGCATATTGGGCAAAAAAATGGAATATGAAGTTTAATGTGGGAAAGTTATGCATTTAGGAAGAAAAAAATCCCAAAGCTACTCATGAACTTAATGGAATAATTTTAGGAGACTCGTTGCAAGAGAAAGAACTGGAAATCCTTGTAAACTGCAAACCTGGAAACCGTGACCAGTGTCAAAAAGCAATAGCAAAAGCAACCAAAGTCCTGTCTTGCATAAAAAGGGGCAATGTTCAATGTCTTTCACATACTGACACATGTCTTTTCACATACTCTCCATTTCTGTTAACATGGCAATGCACAATGGGGAATAATTTCACACTGACACATATTACACTAATAAAGAGAGTAGTGGACCTAAACACCCTAAACCCTTCACTCACAGACTGGTTTTCTACCACTTGAGAGCTTTAGCTGCCCCTTCCTGGCCATGAGTATGTATCTGGAGGTATGTATCTGTCCCTCTTGCCTCCCCTGCATTTACCAATTCCAAGGCCCTTCCACTCTTTCTTCCTTTCTCCTCCTTCTCTCATCACTACTAACAATCTCCTTCTTTTATACTTCTCCTTCTCTTTCTTCTTATTTCATCCTATCTCTGTACTTCGAGTTTGTTCTTCTTTGTACCTCCTTCTAAAGTTGATACATCTTTCTCATACATCTGAGTTTTAGGACAGGAGCTTATTTTATTCTAGATATGTTAAAAAACACAAGGTTTGGATGGAATGGACATGGATTTCTATACATCTGACAATGGGACACTACAGAACTCTTAGTGGATCCATGCTCTTCTATATGCTGATATTATTACTATTATGAGTATCTGTGATTTAATCTGTTCTAATACAATAAAGTTTTACATTAAAAAAGGGATATTTAATTAAGAGTGGAGAACATCATTTTGACACTGTACAAATCATTGTAAGACAGCCCTTTGAATATGCTGTGCAGATTTGGGCAACAGCTCTGAAAAAGGATATTCTGTAGAGGGTACACTGAAGAGAAATCAAATTAATTAAAGTAATGGAGGACTTGGCGTATGAGGAACATCTAGAAAAATGTGATTATTTACTCCAGAGAAAAGAGGAATAAGAGGAGATCTTGTTACAATGTATATGCATAGGCAAGGTGAATACAAGGATCTCCTTGGTGAACGTTTCTGGTGAACTTTCGTTCCAAGGCCTGATCAGATAACTAAGGGCTGCCTCTTAAGATTAGAGGAAAGGAGGTTTCCACTTCAGCAGATTAAGTTTTGTTTTTTTTTACAGTAAAGTCTGTTAAATTGTGGAATTATTTGCCCAAGGATGTGGTAATGACAGATATAAGAGAACATAAAGGGTTATACTGTGTATTAGTAGGTAAGTTCAGGTAAATAGACTATTATGCATTTGGTGGCAGGAAGGCTTATATAATTCTCATTGTTTGGTGTTATGAGGCAAAGGTTGAACTTGATGGACTTCTGTCTTTTTTCAACATAATTTACTTATTTCAGCAACCATCTGTCCTGGACAAGTAGCTAGTGACTCAGAACAGCTACAGCTCGATGACATCATTTTAACTGGAGCTGCAGACCTACTCACTACTGAATTAAGGAGAATGACTAAGTGTTTACAGGGACCTGGACTAAATATGCAGTTTTTGGGTATAGTATGGTTGGGCCTCAAAGAAGAAATCCAGCTACAGTGATAGAGACAATCACAAAAGAAGCCCCACTGACTATTATGAAGAAGCTCCATCATTTGTAGGTGTACTGGGATTTTAGACACATTTGGTTGACGTTTGAGACTAATCTACAGTGTAACCAGGAAGAAGAGCAGATGCCAGTGAGGGCAAGAGCAACAATGTGCAGTTGAAGCAGTCCAGCAAGCTTTGCTGCAGAATCAAGAACTGGGACCTCTGGCACAGAGACACCCCTACAATTTCTATGTTATGGTGATGGAGAACATGGTGTCATGGGGATTTTGCCAAACTATTGTCTATGGAAAGAAGACATCCCAATAAGATTTTGGTTCAAGCAATTTCCTGGAGATCAACAGCGATATACACTCCTGGAGAAGATGTTATTAGCTACCTGTACTGCCATGCAAAGTGTTGAGCGGATTATCAAGACAGATCCAGTCACTGTGAGAATGGACTTGACTGTAAGTGGTTGGGTCAGGGAACAGAGGTTGACCACCCGCACTCAAGCAGCACCGCAGCAGACACTGATGAAATGGAAATGATATCTGCAGGAGAGGTGAAGTGTAGTTGCAGGAGATGTCAAGAAGCTGTACCAGTGGATGGCAGGGCTGGAGGCCCTGACTGATTTAAAACTGGGGGATGTACCTATTCTGCAGCCCTCACCTATAGAAGAAGCATCAATTTCAGAGCAGTTGAATGAAGAAAGAACAGAGGGCTCCAGTCAATATTCTTAGCTGAAAGCCATTTCAATGGTACTAGAAGATACCAAAGGGCCAGAAATTATCTATACCGACAGTTGGACCTGTTTGATGTTGATGTGGAAGCAAGCAGTCTGGAAAATCAATGGAAAACATGTGTGGGGCAGAGACCAGCTGTGGGCTGAGATTTGGAACTGGCTCAACAGAGGAGGATTAGAGTGTGCCATGTGGAGGTACACAGACAGGTGGAGCCCAATGAAGAAGTTAACATGATAGCCAAAACCAGCCAGGCCAGTATGATGGATCCACTCTTCTGAATCTGGCAAGACAGGCACATTAGAAAGCTGGGCAAAGAGGAGCATTAACCTCTTATGAATGGGTCCAGAGCCGTGGATAACTACTTACAACTGGACTGACCACATATGGAATACCTGAGAAGATACAATCTGATCAAGACACACCTTTTAACAGCAATTTGGTGCGGACAGGGACAATAGAAGCTGGGGAATTGTGGACTTTGAATATTCCCTTCCACTCACAGTCAGATTGTCTAGTGGAAAGCAGAAAGTGACTTTTTAAGGAACAGATTAAAGAGCTTACACCTACTTTTACTTTAAGGGGGTGGAACAGGGTATTTACTCGAGCACTTTTGCTGTTAAATACTGGACAAATAACGTAGATTAACATAGAATTTGATGGCAGATACGAACCATTTGGCCCATCTAGTCTACCCATTTTCCTACTGTAAACCTTATTTGATCCTTGGTCTTGTCTTATGTTGAAGACAGTTTTATGCCTATCCCATTCATGCTTAAATTATTTCACTGTATTAATTTCTACCACTTCTGAAGGTAGGCTATTCCACTTATCTACTACTCTCTCAGTGAAGTAAAAATTTCTTACATTACATATAAACCTATGTCCCTCTAGTTTTAGGCTATGGCCTCTTGTACTAACATTTTTACTCCTTTGAAATGTACTTCCCTCCTGCTCTTTCTTGAATCCCTTCATGTATTTGAATGCTTCGATCATATCCCCTTTGTCTCTTCTCTCCTCCCAGCTATACATGTTCAGATCCTTTAGTCTATCCTGATATTTAATTTCCTGTAAACCATTCACCATTTTAGTAGCCCTTCTCTGAATTCTCTCTAGAGTATCTATATCCTTCAGGAGATGGGGTCTCCAGTACTGTACATAATACTCTAGGTGAGGTCTAACTATATATATGTAGAGTGGCATGACCATATCCCTTTTTATGCTACTAATGCCCCTAGATATACAACCCAGCACCCTGCTTGCATTTCCCACCACTTTGGTACATTGCCTGTCTACCTTTAAGTCATTAGAAATAATTACTCCCAATTCCATTTCCTCTGTTGTCTCTGACAGCATTGTACCTTTAATACTATATTCTGCCTTTGGATTTTTACATCCCAAGTTCATTATTTTACATTTATCAACATTAAAATGCAGCTGCCACACTCTTGTCCATTCTTCTAGTTTACCTAAATCATTTGTCATTTGGCTTATTCCCCCAGTACTGTCTAAACTGTTGCAGATCTTTGCATCATCTGCAAAAAGGAATAGCTTACCTTGAAGACTAATATAAATATTAAAAAGAATGGGTCTCAGTAAAGATCCCTGAGGTACCCCACTAGTAACATGACCTTTATTTGAATATTCTCCATTGACTAAAACACTCTGTCTCCTGTCATTCAGCCATTGCCTTATCTATTCAACTATTTTTACATCCAGACCCAAACACTGCAATTTATTTCATTAGTTTTCTATGAGGGACAGTGTCAAATGCTTTAATGAAATCTATATAAGCTATATCTACTGCTCCCCTTGGTCTACTATTTTAGTTACCCAGTCAAACAAATCTATGAGGTTAGTTTGACAAGATCCCCCTGCTGTAAACCCATGGGATCTTGCGAGCCATTTAAATGCAGATATTTAACAATTCTTTCATTTAACATGATTTCTATTATTTTCCCTCCCATAAAACTTACTGGTCTGTAGTTACCAGACACTTCCCTGCTACATATTTTGTGAAGCTACACCACATTCACTACCTACCAGTCTTCAGGAACTACTCTTTTTGATAGTGACTGATTGAATAATTTTGTTAAAGGTTTTGCCAGAACACTCTTAAGTTCTTTAATAGCTGTATCCCATCTGGTCCCATCGATTTATCTGTTTTTACCTTATAGAGTTGAAGTAAAATGTCTTCCTCTGTAAACATGCTTCCTATATCTTGTTATATCTTTTTTCTAACAGAGGTCCCTTCCCTTCACCTTTTTCTGTAAAAATTGGGCAGAAATAGTCATTGAGACAGTCATCTAGCACTTTATTCTCATTTGCAAAACTTCCATTTTTTGTTTTCAGCCTAACTTATTCCTTGTTTAATTTTCCTCCTTTCATTTATATATCTAAAAAAATTGTATCCCGCTTTTTGTGTGTATTTAGCCTCCTTCAGCCTTGTCTTGTACCAATACCTATCTTCCTCCTTCTGCCTCTGCTTATATTTACTAAATGCTTCCTATACTATATTTGCCATTCCTGCAGAGTACTACAGATGATTTCTTTTTCTTTTGTCCTTATTGACATGTCAATGCGATACTCTATTTCCTTTACTAAAATACTATAGGGAAAGACGCCACTCCCTGTATGCTGTTATACATAGGGAAAGATGACACTACCTTTGACAGAATGATAAAACAGGAGTTCTAGGAAAGATAGGTCTTCTTCTACACCTGACACATAGAGGGCCAGTTCCTGGGAAAGTGAATGACCATTTTTATGAGATCATTAGCAACCAGACTTGCAGTGAAGCAGAGGGTGTTTGATTTGGGAATACAGGTGACATTGCCCACAGGTGGACTGGTTATGTTCAATCTGAGCAGGGAAGTGAAGAGTAAGGGATCAAAAGCAGGAGACATTAGGACAGAACATGAGACCAACAGATGGGTGATAATCCTGGCTGGAGAAGAGAGTCATGGATCGTCCAGGCTGTATGGATGGGGAAAAAAATTGACTAATGGGTCAAAGGTGTGGGTGCACAGATGGCCAGGGTAGCACCAGATATGTACTGTTATAGGGAGAATACAAACCTTGATTCATGCCTATCACCTGTTTGGCGTGCTTATGAGATGTATAAGATGTATTGCTAATGTCTTGGAAGATATAAAGACCTAGCTCTTATCAGAAAAATTCACCCCATGTTTGTTTCTTCCCACCCGTCAGCTGCCTTATAACAAGCCTTCTTGCAGATCTGCTGAATCATTTTTTTGTCATAAGACTGCTATGTGAGGTTGATCAACAGGTGGAATGTGTGGAGATAAAGTTATTTGATCCGCATAACACCAGCTTAGCAGTGCAATGTACATTCACTGTGCTTTTGTGTTCGTGTTCACTACTTTAAATGAAATTGTGCACTATAGCTTTACTTTCTCATTAATGTATGGTAGTGAAAAGGTGAAAGAAAGACAAACTTTTTTAAGCTTACGTACTAAAACAATCACATGTACATGATAACCAATCAGTATTTACTAGCTTGCTATGTGCTTTTTTCATATATGTGTAAAGCCTTCCTTCTAGAAAATGCTACAAAGAGATATATGGCGTGATGCAAGAAATGTGCGCATCTGATAAAGGCATTTTTGTGTGCAGATAGATTTTGCGCATGTTCTAATCCAGGAAGCTGAATACCGAACACTTCTTGAATTGTACATAAAAAATTCTATTTTACGACAACACTACACAGACGTATAAATTCATTTGCAATAGCACTTCCTGCATTAGGCGCATTCGCTATTCCACTCACACAGATTTGTTAATCCTGGCCACGCCCACAAAAAACTAAATATGCTCAGCTGTTCTCTAATCTTGATTTTTCGTGCGCAATGCAACAAAATCATGCATAAATCTATTCCCTAGTGCTTTTCACACGGGAAATAGCGATTTCGCATGTTTCCTGCATTCCACCCATACCATTTTAACTGCGCAATAACTTCTGATTACACTGAGGGGGCCCCACCCCAAATGAATAAATACAGCTCCACTATTGCAACGCCTGGGACCTCACCTCAGGTCAGTAACCTATGCCTGGGACCAAGCGATTGTGACCTGGATTTGCTGAGAGCTGTACATTGGCAGCAATGGGGCCCCTCAGAAATGAAAGATTTTGATCAAGATTAGATAAACTCTTCAATTCTGCTTCCTTTGTGCATATGTACACCGACTGTAATCATTATTAGTGTGTGTGTGTGTGTGTGTGTGTGTGTGAGTTGTGCAGGCAGACTGACAAGCTCTTGATAGTGAATGCTTTGACCCTTCCCTAAGCTTATCACATTGTTACACCTTTGGAGGCTTCTCTAGCATTCATAGGGTTAAAATGCCAAATTAGAAAAATATAAATGTTTGGTCCCTGTGATGCTGTTGGTTTGTCTGGAATTTCATCACCTTTCTTAATACATCAGGCTCAGTCCCCTTTTCAATTCCTCGCTATGAATGGGATATAACTTTTTATTTACCAGTTTGCTGTGTATCTATATATCCTGGTAGGTATCTGATGTGTGATTTATTTTTCCAGCAATGGATGATGTCTTCCTTTCCACTCTTTGCCTGTATGGTATATCCTGATTCTGGCTTGGCCAGGGCAACCAAATTAGACTTGTTCTTTTACTAGCAAACTTTCTCACCCACTTGGTTCATGCAAGGCCTGATATCAACAAACCTCACAATAATTCAAGGCTCCAGATCCAGGTTCTTCTCTTGTCTAATTAGCAAATCATCATAAAAATATGGACTTTTTTGGATGCTACCCCTAACTGTTCCCTAGCTTATAATCAGGAACATGATTCTTAGCTCTTAACTCTAAGATGACTGGTCCTATAACATCTGACATAAATGACCCCTCTCTATCCTCACCCCCGGATCTTGTGGAATCATACATGGTTATATTGTTTATTAGTAGGTAAAACAGGAAGTTACCTATTTTTGAGCTAGGAAGGCTTATACAGTTCTCATTTTCTTGGTTAAACTGTGGCAAAGGTTGAAGTGTCAACCTAACTTAACTATGTAATCTTGATTATTTTAAACATCTTCCCACCTCTCCTAGAAGTCCCACTCGATGACAATAAGTATAATAACCTGGACCCATATTTCAAGTATGGTAACAGCAGAAAAAACAGCCAGGGGAAGCCTCAGGGGGAAACAAACAGCAACATCTTACATATAGTGTACTTATATATAATGTATTTATTAAATTTGCTTATGCAAAATTATTTCAAGATGTTTCCTAATAGTTCTGATAATAGATAGGGCAGACCTGTGCTTGATTCATAAAAATCAAGTGGGACTGCTCCCACCATGAAAATACAGAGGTTGATGAACTAAGAAGAACTAAAGTAATTCTGGAGCTTTTAATCCCTTGAATGCTAGTAAGGTCTACAATGTATTGCAAAACAATGGATTGGAGAAGACTGAAATTGTAGGAGTTAAAAGCCTCATTAAATCAAACAGCCCCTACAGAGCAGTTTGTTTTCCCCAATTCTCATTGGTACATCAGCCTCACAGTCTTTCCCTGAAGTAAATACTTTTGATAGTAAAATGATTAAAGCTTTATCATGCTG
Organism: Rhinophrynus dorsalis; assembly: GCA_037306005.1. Lineage (NCBI taxonomy): Eukaryota > Metazoa > Chordata > Amphibia > Anura > Rhinophrynidae > Rhinophrynus > Rhinophrynus dorsalis. Next base: position 406,620,484 of record CM074718.1, on the reverse strand, counting down.
CAAACAAACACTTTGTAAACAATTTATTTGTGAAGCAATTCATTGGATACCCCCCTGGAACTCAAAGGGTTATTCATTACAATCAAGAGGTTGGTGTTGGCTTTCCAGCATGGATGGAGATACATAATTAAATGTAGCAAAATACTGAAAGAATTAAACTACCAGTTCTGCCAACTCGTTCAACAATAAAAGGATACAACCCTTTATTTATAGAAACCTCACATATAATTTGCTCTAATTACTAATTAACTTCAACTTTTAATGACGTTACAGAGACTAGCAATTTCCCCCTCTGCCTGAAATCATCTCCTTTCATCAGTCGTTTTCTCCAGTGAATGAAACTATTAAAATAAATAAGCTGGAGGCAAAATGTAAGCGCATACACCGAACATTTTTTTTTTTGTTTTTGTAATAGTTAAAGCAAATACCTCACCCCGCATTGCACTTTTATTTCAGAAACCTTCTGATATAGGGGTGAGTTCAATAATTCCATAAATTAGATTTTCTTGAAATAACATTAATCAGGCACATTACTCAAATGCATTAATCACTTGTCCTCCGATACTTACGTTTAAACTGGAAACTCCTTTCCTACAAACATATAATTACATTTTCCCAATCTATTAACCCATTGATTGCCAGAGGGGTAAGAAATGCATTGTTTTGCAATAAGTTGCACACCCCTCTGGCATTCAAAGGGTTAAACTGATACTGGCTATACTTACAGTGGATCTGTCAACACAAGTCTTTAGTTTAATTAAAGGTATATACTTAAATTGCTTATACCTTCTACTTTTTGTTTTCTGAACAATGTCATGGATCTAGAAATTTTTGTTCTTATAGTTAAAGATTCTTAAAGGGATAGTAATACTTCATTTTATCTTTATTTTATTTTGTAGGCATTAAAAAAACACGAAGAACAATATAAGTCTTATCTCTCAAACCTTTATGGTTTGAGAGATATTCACAAACAAAGTTTCCCCTCCCGCCCCTTTTACCTAGTGTAAGCCGTCTCTTCTCAGATGTGGAATGCAGTCCATAGACCAGACAGATAACAGCAGGGGACAATCTTCTTCCTGTGCAAACAATGAAAACCCTGCCCCCCTTGACAAGCTGTTCAGGTTTTTCCCTTATCTTAATTGAAGATTGTCCCTCTCTGCAGTCTACCTGGGCACCTCTCTTCTGATCTGGCTGAACAGTGTTACATCAGTAAAAGGGGCGGGAGGGGGATACTTTGCTTGTTAATATCTCTCAAACCATAAAGGTTTGAGAGATATTCACAAGCAAAGTTTCCCCTCCTGCCCCTTTTACCTAGTGTAAGCCATCTCTTCTCAGATGTGGAATGCAGTCCATAGACCAGACAGATAACAGCAGGGGACAATCTTCTTCCTGTGCAAACAATGAAAGCCCTGCCCCCCTTGACAAGCTTTTCAGGTTTTTCCCTTATCTTAATTGAAGATTGTCCCTCTCTGCAGTCTACCTGGGCACCTCTCTTCTGATCTGGCTGAACAGTGTTACATCAGTAAAAGGGGCGGGAGGGGGATACTTTGTCATTGAATTACTCTTGAACTACAAGTCTGACAGTATTGATATAACACTCTGTAAAGTCCAAATACTATGATGATTAATTAGAGCCGCTTTTATTATGAAACATTACTGTCCCTTTAACCCTTTGAGTTTAAGACTGGTACGCAACGCATTGCATACCCTTCTGGCACTCAAAGGATTAAACCACGACAGAGCTAAACTCTCTGAGGTTAAGCGCATGGCACAACGGAAATCCTGAAATTGCCTCTCTCCACCTCATTTCATAGACTACCATAACTTTGTCTGCTTCCGCCAAATAAATCAGTTGAGCAAAAAATACCTCAAACTGTGTCAAGATGGATGTTTCTGCTTAGGTGATGACAAGTGGCATATTTTATTTATGTGCAAGATCTTGTATGTATGTATCAGGGTGAACAACCTGCAGACCACTAGATGTTGTTGGACTATGGATTCACAGGGGAAATGGGGAACAGATAGGAAAATATGTAAGGGAAAGTCTTAAATCCAATCAAATCATTTGTTGTTTTATCAACAAGGCTTGCTGTAATATAAATAAATGTAATGATACAAGTCCATTGGGCTCTTACCTCTCTTTGGACTACAGTTTCCCTCATGATAATGATGTGAGATGCAGTCAGATCTACTATATCACAGTAGAATTTTACATGGTTATCATTTACTGTAGGTTAGTATATACTTGGTTTGTTGATTGCTTTTTATATTTTCATTTTTTATTTCACATTTTTACAGCAATTGCAATGTATGTAAGTATAAAAATAGGACCATATGCACAAAGAAAATAGAGCGTTTCTTGGACAAACCAACTATATCATAAGGGAAAAAAAAAGTTACCTTGAGTTAATTGGGGTTTAAACCATATGAATGCCAAAGAGGTCTTCAGTGTATTTAAGGGGCTGGGCTAAAAGCCTCAATTAAATAAATGGGGATTTTTATTTGTTAACATGCAATTGGGTTATTCTAGAATTGCTTTTGTTTTTGTATACAGCCCATAGTGTATTTCAGACAAGTGCACATTTATCCTAGATTTTAAATCAAAACATTTCGCTATATATCAGAATATATTGAAGATACAGGGATTCAGCAAGAGTGTGCAATATAATTTATTACAAGTTTGCCAGCCTCCATATTAGAAAGAGGAATATTTGAAAGTAGAAAACAAAGAAAAGGGTGAAAAATTTAGGGACAGAAGAAGGTTGCATAGAGTCATATAAACAATAATGAGAGAATGTGAATGAATAGAGGACGGGAAGAAAAAAGTGTGATTGGACTAATTTGGGGAGTCATGATAACACATGACCATATATGGGGATAGTGTAATAATCCTTTTAATTCCTTCAATCCCTTTATTGCAGACCAAAATATTTACCCTGCTGGGGGAGGAATGATGACACATGATTCTATAAAGGTTTAGTGAATTAATCCTTATTTTCCGCTTTCTTATTTTTAGCTACTGAATGAGATGTGGTACATCTGAATTTATTCATATACTGGAGATTCACTAATAAGTAAATAAACCACTGTATATAAAGTTGTTTATTAATAGCTACTCATAATCATCATAATAGGTGATGCTATTCCAAGGGACTAATTATTATGCCATTCTCCCTTCTCTTCCCTGTGCAACCCAACAAAAGGTATTCAGTCCACGTTGGGAATTATTTTCTCTGTTTCTTTCTTTGTTCTCTTTATAGCTTCCTAATTTTAATAAATGAATACATTTATTTTAATTATATCATACCCCAGTGGGTGCCTAGCAACAGGATTATTTGATTGAGTCTAACTCAACTGTTTACAGTGTCTTGCAAAAGTATTCACCCCCCCCTTGGCATTTTTCCTATTTTGTTGCATTACAACCTGGAATTAAAATGGATTTTTGGGGGGTTTGTATCATTTGATTTACACCACATGCCTACCACTTTGAAGATGCAACATATTTTTTTATTGTGCCAGAAATAAAAAACAGAAATCGTGAGCGTGCATAACTATTTACCTCCCCCCCCCCCAAAGTCAATACTTTGTAGAGCCACCTTTTGCAGCAATTACAGCTGCAAGTCTCTTGGGGTACTTCTCAATAAGCTTGGCACATCTAGCCACTGGGATTTTTGACCATTCTTCAAGGCAAAACTGCTCCAGCTCCTTCAAGTTGGATGGGTTCTGCTAGTATATAGCAATCTTTAAGTCATATCCCAGATTCTCAATTGGATTGAGGGCTGGGGTTTGACTAGGCCATTCCAAGACATTTAAATGTTTCCCCTTAAACCACTCGAGTGTTGCTTTAGCAGTATGCTTAGGGTCATTGTCCTGTTGGAAGGTGAACCTCCAGCCCAGTCTCAAATCTCTTGAAGACTGAAACAGGTTTCCCTCAAGAATTTCCTTGTATTTAGCACCATCCATCATTCCTTCAATTCTGACCAGTTTCCCAGGCCCTGCCGATGAAAAACATCCCCACAGCATGATGCTGCCACCACCATGCTTCACTGTGGGGATGGTGTTCTCGTGGTGCTGAGAGGTGTTGGGTTTGCGCCAGACATAGCATTTTCCTTGATGGCCAAAAAGCTCAATTTTAGTGTCATCTGACCAGAGTACCTTGTTCCATATGTTTGGGGAGTCTTTTGGCGAACAGTAAACGCGTTTGCTTATTTTGTCTTTAGGCAATGGCTTTCTTCTGGCCACTCTTCCATGAAGCCCAGCTCTGTGGTGTGTATGGCTTACGTGGTCCTATGGACAGCTACTCCAATCTCCGCTGTGGAGCTTTGCAGCTCCTTCAAGGTTATCTTTGGTCTTTTTGTTGCCTCTCTGATTAATGCCCTCCTTGCCTGGTCCATGAGTTTTGGTGGGCGGCCTTCTCTTGGCGGGTTTGTTGTGGTGCCATTTTCTTTCCATTTTTTAATAATTGATTTATTGGTGCTCCGTGGGATGCTCAAAGTTTGGGATATTTTTTATAACCCATCCCTGATCTGTACTTCTCCACAAGTTTGTCCCTGACCTGTTTGGAGAGCTCCTTAGTCTTCATGGTGCCACTTGCTTGGTGGTGTTGCAGATTTTGGGGCCTTTCAGTACGGGTGTATTTATACTGAGATCATGTGACAGATCATGTGACACTTAGATTGGACATAGGTGGACTTTATTTAATGAATTATGTGACTGGTTGCACCAGATCTTATTTAGGGGCTTCATAGCAAAGATGGTGAATAAATATGCAGGTACCACTTTTCCATTTTTTATTTTTTAGAATTTTTAAAACAAGTTATTTTCTTCATTTCACTTCACCAGTTTGGACTATTTTGTGATGTCCATTACATGAAATCCAAATTAAAATCCATTTTAATTCCAGGTTGTAATGCAACAAAATAGGAAAAATGCCAAGGCGGGGTGAATACTTTAGCAAGGCACTGTAAATACATCTTTTTCTATTCTTGTGAACACTGAGAATTAATAGGGGTTCACAGTTTTTTTTTACATATTCTAGTTGGTGCAAGAACAAGTAAATCAATAACCTGATAGCTTATTCTCTGCCCTCAGAAAGTGGGAAGAGCAGAAAGAAAGCATCAAATCAAAAGTAAAGAAACCAGAGGCAGGAAATAGACCCATATATTTGGGCTACAAAAGTGGAGTGCACTGCAGGCTGTTCAACTACATGAACCAGCACAGACTGGGTAGAAGAATGTGACACAGGCTGCCATACTGGTGAGTGCAATACCTGGGTTAAAAATGTCAAGAACCTGGGGGAGGTAGTGGGCTCCTTAGCAAATGGCTTTCTGATCAAAGTTGAATAAGAATAGGTCTGTTGATAATGCTTCTCAAACACCAAACAATACAACAACTATTTTTCTTTGTGTGGGGCATCAGATGCAAAATAACATGTCAGTTTCAGATGAAGTTAATAGGGAACAGAATATAGCATCACCCTGTGTGGCTTTACAATCTGTTAGGAATGTGGTTGAATCATGCATGAAATAAGCAATGCGTTGCAAATGTTCGCCTTTGGGTTTTCATTTTTTTGTATCAGTTAAAGAGCTGATTTGGAAGGGTAAATTTATTGATTTACTTTCACTTTTGCCAGTAGCTAAAGATTTTAATCAACCGTTCCTCATAGAAGTTGATGCCTCCGATAACACCACTGGGGCAGTTCTCTCTCAGTGCCTAGGAGACAGAGATTACTTCCATCCTGTGGCCTTTTTCTTCAGACGGCTCACACCTGCACAGCAGAATTAAAATACTGGGGATAAAGAATTGTTGGCTATCAAATGTGCCCTAGAGGAGCGGTGACACCTTCTTGAAGGATCCTCATACCCTATTACCATATTTACTGATCACCGTAATTTGGAGTATCTCCATTCTGCACAGAGGCTCCGTCCCTGTCATGCTGGGTGGTCTCTTTTCTTTATTCATTTTCAAATACATATAACTGGGCACCAAAAATCAGATGGCTGGCGCATTATCTATGATATACTCAAGGTCCTCCGAATCCATGTCTCCACCTGATACCATCTTAAGTCTGCAGCATTTTCTAATTGCCAATCACAGCCATTCTCTCTCCCTGTTTGGTACAATTACATTCCCTGACCTTCTCTAATGGCCTTCTTTACAAACAGAATGAAGGGTTTATCAGTTTATTTCATAACTAGTTGAAGGGCCCGTGTACACGGGCCACAGAGCCACCCAGCAATGGCAGCAGTGCAGTCATGCACAGTAGAGGCTGTCCGTGTCGCGGCTGATATGGAGCGGTGCACAGAGAGGACTAAGGCCGGAATACGGAGCCCTGCTCCATTATCAGCGGTGGTGCAGCCAGTCTGTAGTGCTCATAACTACAGCGCATGCAGCCATCTCTACGGTTTCTGACAAACATCCTTAGCGAATTATTATATAGGATCTTCCAACAGCTGGTCACGTAGGGACATCATAGATGCTGGAAAGTATACAAAGATACTTTTGGTGGCCTAAGATTAGACAGGATGTTATAAGTAATGTGTCCTCCTATGAGGACTGTGCCAGAGTAAAGGTTAGACTCTCTAAGATTCCAGGACTACTTCTTCCACTGCCAGTGCCTCTAAGCCCTTGGCGGTAAGTCACACTTGATTTTATTGTTGATCTGCCTATCTTATCTACATAATATAATGTTAGTGGGCGTGGATTGACTCACTAAGTTAGCTCACTTCTTTCCTGCTACCAACTTTCTAACGGTGGTCCAAACAGCTTCCATTTATATTAAAGAGAACTTTTGGTGCCTGACTCCATTAATTCTAATAGGGGCCAATAGTTCACTTCAAAGTTCTGGAAGGCTTTCCTCCCTAACCTTCATATCAAGTGCAATTTGTCCTCTAGATATCATCCGAAGACCAAAAGGCAAAAACAGAACATACAAACCAGACTTTGGAATAATATCTACTCTGCTACACCATCTATCTACAGAATAACTGGTTTCACTTACTTCCTCTGACAGAATTTATGTACAACAATCATCTTCACCAACCAATCAAGACTTTACCTTTCCTTGCCACCTATGGCTAACATCCTCAAGCACTTCCTAGACTTCCTCCATATTTCTTTGCTTCAACAACATCAGAGTGAATGGCGTTAGATCCGGATTCGAGCTCAAGAGTCGTGTAAGTGTGTCACGGTTAGTTAAGACTCTCAGACTTAAGGTTTAGGTAAAAACATAACTTTATTGAAAAGTTAAGGCAATCCCATAGGGCTATCATACACATACAAACAATACAAATAAGCAAATGATATATGAATAGGTTCTACCGGCCTTGCCAATAATACCGGGCAAGGCAACCCAGGCCACTAGACGAAATAGCAGTAGCAGGCTCTACCGGCCTTGCCGATACCGGGTAAGGCAACCGTGAGATGGTAACGTACCGGTTCTACCAGCCTTACCGATACCGGGCAAGGCAGTCTGAGGGAATACTGTGAGTAGGCTCTACCGGCCCTGCCAATACCGGGTAAGGCAACCTAAAGGATGGCAACGTGAATAGGTTCTACCGGCCTTACCAATACCGGGCAGGGCAGCCCAAGAGAGGAGACCTTCCTGGAACCAAATGACTGTCAGGTGACAATGACAGTAGGATGGAAGAGGTAGCAACTAGGATAAGCGGTCTCGCTCAAGCAGAAGTCTAATGCCAGAGAACTACAAGACAACTGCATAGGGACAGCAACTCGGACCTCACAGTACCTGACTACAGTCAGGGAGCAAACCAGCGTCCGTACGCTGGGACCAGCTGACAGGAATGTGAACCGCAAGGCGTACTGGAGTAAACCAACAGGAGTAATGGTACAAGGTTAATGGAGTAAACCAGCGTCCGCACGCTGGAACCAACAGTAGTATGAGCCACCAGGTTGAATGGAGTAAACCAGCGTCCGCACGCTGGAACCAACAGTGTAAAGGCCACAAGGTTTAATAGAGTAAACCAGCGTCCGCACACTGGAACCAACAATAGTATAAGCCACCAGGTTTAATGGAGTAAACCAGTGTCCGCACGCTGGAACCAACAGTAATATAGGCCACCAGGTTAAATGGAGTAAACCAGCGTCCGCACGCTGGAACCAACAGTAATATAAGCCACCAGGTATAATGGAGTAAACCAGCGTCCGCACGCTGGAACCATCAGTAGTATGCACCACCAAGTTTAATGGAGTAAACCAGCATCCGCACGCTGGAACCAACAATAGTATAGGCCACCAGGTTTAATGGAGTAAACCAGCATCCACACGCTGGAGCCTGCAGTAGGAATATCGCCGGAGCGAAATGAGAGCACCGCTGAACTGACAGGCGACCGGAACATCAACAACCACGGAGAACAACTGGAACCGACTGGAACGGCAAGCAGGCAGGTACACAGGAACAGGTAGACTCAGGAACTCTGAAACACTGGAACACAGGAACTCTGGAACTCAGGAAATCAGGCCCAATCAGCATGGCAGGCAGGACAGAAAAGGTACTGTCAGAGACACCACGAAAGGGCAACCAAAGGGTGCCCAGACTGAGTTTAAAAAGGCAATGTGAGGCGGGCTGACAGCAGGCAGCCAATGGGAGCCCCCTGCAGGTGATAGACACTGGATAGCACCAATCATGGGCACCGTGATAAAGTGTCACATTGATAAGCATAGGTCTACGAGTCCCCGTCTACAGGTCTGGGGTAAAGTTTGACTTTTCACATCCTCAATTGTCCTACAAGAAAGTTGGGTCCCCGGTTCCTAGGACCAGTCCAAATTATTTGTGTGATCAACCCAGTGGCCTTTAGTTTAGCCTTGCCAGCCACCTACTGGATTCATCCTAAGTTCCATATCTCTATATCTACATTCAAAGTACTTTCCTGAATTGTGAACCCTCACAACCTCTACCTCTTCCCATGGGGGATTCTGAAGATTATGTGGTTAAGGAGATATTGCATTCCTGATATCGGCAGGGTCGCCTGGAATACCTGGCCCATTTGAAGGGTTACGGCTGTGAAGACAGGTCATACTTATGCCCTAGTATATTTACATCTGTTTCATAGGTCTCATGCAGACCATCCTGGTCCTGGCCTCACCCAAGGATCTCTACTTCAGGGGAATGATTGGGACCGGTAAGGTCTCCATCTGTCCCGACATTGAGACCAGTCTCTGCACATGCTCAATATCATGTGTTCTGCATTAGACGTTGGCAGGTATGACATCATCAGTCTGTGTCCTCTAGCACCAGTATAAGCTCAGCTCACTAAGGAAATGGTGCTCAGTTGTCTTACTCCATCCTGGCATCGAGGTTTGTGTTTTTTGTTCTCCATTGATTCCTGGCTTCTGACCTCTGCTTCTCCCACTGTACTCAGACCTGTTCTGCCAGCCCTGACCTTTGCTACCCAGGCCACACTTCTGGATACTCCTAACTAGTACTGTGCATATTCCTGGTAAAGCTAATCTGATTGTTGATACTCTTTTTGGTTTGCCTCTAGTCGGCAGTTTTTTGGTCAAGCATATCATTAAATATTATAATAAAGGGGTAAGGGTTAGGGATGAAAGGAGTCCAACTGACTTACAGGACTCTATTTGTTATTATAAAAATGATTTAGTGTTGTATAAAGCAATTTTAAACATATAATTGTTGAAGCATTGCTTTTTGTGAGTTAGAAACTAAGGATATCAGAAGCTGTTCTGGTACCCAACATGATGGAACATATTAGGTTTGAAATAAACAGTTTTTCTTTATTCTTTTTGGGAGAGCTAAAATTGATCAGGTGGGTAAGACTTCATATATTACAGTTTTTTCATTACAGGCATTGAGATTTGTCCTGTCCATTGTTTGTCAGAGTATATGTCTATTCCTTCATCTCGGACAGGTTGTCTATTCATTCAAGAAGATGGTTCCCCAGCTCCTAAGATAGAGTTTTTAATTTCGCTCTTGATAAATTGGGCCTGGTTAAAGAAAAATACTCCTCTCATTGTTTTAGGATTGGGGAAGCTATTGAAATAGCTAGACTAGGTTTTTCAGAAGATATGATTATACTTTAGGGAAAGTTGGTATCTGAAAGGTTTAACACTTTGAGTGCCAGAGGGGTAATCAACACATGGATCACAGGTCATTAATTAATTTCTTTGACTAAAAAATGAGCTTCAGAAAGAGGTTATGATGCTCTTGCTATAAAGGAGTTAATGCTAAGGTTTCCTGGTTTGTAAAAAGGGTTTTAGACGGTTGTGATTATTTAATTCTTTGTAGGATTGCTCTGTATTCTGTTTCCTCCTGATATCATCATAAGTCATCTGTGGGGTAATGAAATTCGCAGTTAATTTAATTCAAGTAAAGAAAAAGGGATTGGTTTTTTATATGACAGCTTTACCCAAAGGCTATTTTGTTTTTTCTGAAATTGCCCTTAGGTTTAAATGAGTATCCTGCAAGGAGTTGAACAGATCCATGTCCAAATTTATGCTGAGGTGGAAGGATTTATTTGTTGTCATGCAGCTCTAGAGGGAGCTTGTGCAGGTTTATTCAGAGATGATTTAATTCATTTATTGAATACAGGTTTAGATATTTTTAAACTAACTGTACAATCATTGGTGGAGAGGGCATTGGTTTTGTTGGATGGGGACAGCCTCATCAAATGCTGTCTGTGAGGTAAAGGTCACCCCCATTACACATTAGTTTATTAACAGTTGGTTGTTGTTAAAAGGGGTTGGACAAGAGTGTAATTTATATTTAAATCAATAGGACTTCTGGATTTGGGGGAGCAGCCTTTGGGTAAATGAAATGTTAAATGTTCATATTATGTAACAGGTTAAATGTTGTTTATTAATTTTGTTAATGTAAACCTTAATAAAGTAGCTACGACCTTTCTCCACCATGTGATTGGATATTCTTTACATTCAAGTTATCTTTTGAGTTAAAAGTATTCAGTTTTGGGAGACAACCCCACAAAGCTGTAAATGCAGTAAAGAAATGGTAGGAGGCCATAAATGAATGGCTTGTACCCCACACCTTGAAACCTGGCTTTGTGTCTTCTGACATTGGATACAATTGTTTCATGATTCCTCTGAGGATTCAGCAGCCTCAATGAAATGCAAAATAACACCTACTAAGTCTATGAACATTTTAACCAGTCCTACAGTGCTCACAATGCATTATATTCCATATATGAGCATAAACACCTGCTCCAAAACTAGCTTGAAGTGGAGGTCTCTAAAAAAGAGGAATTCCAAGTTGTGGATGCTGGAGCATTATATGAGCAGAACAAGGCCATTAGGAAGTATAGAGTGCTCTACTGAAAGGCTTTAGAGGAGACTTCTTTGTCACCTGGTCAATGGCAAATACGATGATACTTATGGGGGCTCTTAAAACCTTTGAGAAGGCCACCTTCCTTGTTAGTTGTGCAGGAATCAGTGAGATGTTTCCAGTAATATAAATCCATTTAAAATGATAATAATACTTAAAATTAATTTTATTTTATATTGTAGCCATGAAAAAAACATTAAAAACGATATGTCTTATCTCTCAAACCTTTATATTTGCAAGTAAAGTTTCCCCGAGTGACGTCAGTGCTCTAGCTGACAAATTTGGAATCCGGTCCACAGACTAGCTGCTGCTCTTCAGCAGAGCTGAGATCGCAAGATATAAAAATAACTACTTAATTGGAATAGTCTACAAAGTGTGCTGGGTTTGCAAGCACACTTTGTAGACCCTTCCAATGAAGTAGTTATTTTTAAATCTTGCGATCTTGGCTCTGCTGAAGAGCCGCTAGCTGATCTGTGGACTGGATTCCAAGTCTGTCAGCTAGATGACAGACTTGGCTGAAACAGCCAGTGAGGGGGAAACTTTACTTTCCAATATCTCTCAAACCATATAGGTTTGAGAGATAAGACTTATATAGTTTTTAATGTTTTTTTCATGGCTACAATATAAAATAAACTAAATTTTAAGTATTACTAACACTTTAAAGCATTGAGAATTGTAGGGGTAAAAAAGTAAATGAAAGTATAGTTAAAAGGAATTAAGCTAAATGATTATACTATCAGCATCAACAACAACACAACAATTTTCAGATGATGCAATACTTTGCATCATCACAGAAAGAAAGCCTTGTCTCAGGGGTGGCAGTCTAACATCGGTAGTAGTAGCAATGCACATCTACCAAAATGGTAACTGGTGCACACTCCAAGGAGTGGGCCCACTGCATGTAAGATGATTACAACATACCTGCAGGATAACTATGATCTAGGCCATAATAATGACCCACTTGAGTACCAGCAAGTGTGCAGTTAAAATAGGTTTTCAGTGCAGCTGGTTATATCCTTAATGCCCATAGGACACATCTATCCAGTACCAATGCTGCTAGACTAATACCAGACAGAGAAGAATATGGCGCATATAGAAACAGCAGCAGTGAAAAGTGAGGGATTTGCACAGTTTCCACCATCTGCAATAGCTGGGACCTGTCTTATGAAGATTTATGAATGACTGACAAATAATAGTGTGAGGTTATGTTGGAGTTTTACATGATATTGAATATATTATTCACCACCACCACCATGTTAAATCAAACCTTTTATTTGTTGTTGAATGATGCTATATTACATTTTCTGAACATAACTGAAAAAAATATATATCTATATCTAATCTAATCTATCTCTCTCTCCCTCTCTCTCTTTATATATATATGTATATATCCAACAACAATAAAGATAAATAAGCACTTATAGGACTTAAAAAAGTTTTCAAGATAGTTCTCAGGAAGGCCTGAGTTTTGGGCCAAAATGTTGACAATAAATTGAACACTTATTTGAGTAATAAGAACTTTAAAGTTGAAACACTGAATTCTAGTACTGGGTTTTGCTTGACTGCTGCTACAGAATATAATATAAGAAAATATATTAATTGCAGCACGACATATGTGGTTTACTTAATTACTTGCTTACAATGCTGAATGTAGTACTAGAGCACTGAAGGATAGGATACTGGAACATATCTTTTCTATGAATAATAAGGATATCACTAAACTTGGTGCATAGCAATTTATTGGTTGTAATGGTTCTAACATTATTATTGGGTATTATTGGGGTACATTGGCATGGTGGGCAAGCTTAAACATATTTTGGCCAAACTATGCAACGAAAGCTGCAAATTTATTAACATAGTGGTATAATCTATGCTTTACACAGGGCTCACATTGGATAATTTCTAAAGAGGAGCACAGGTATAATGTTTGTTTTAGCTCTTGTCTTAGGTTTCGGCCTAACTTTTGGGAGCCTGGAGAACTCCCCCATTCCTTGCTGCTATCTATATTTGTTCACTTGTGTTCATATTTTATATTTGTACATTATATGTAAATATTACAGTGAGTTAGCGATGTGAGTTTCTTTTTTCTTTTGCATTTCTTTCCTCATTCTAGCTGTTTTTTTACAAACATTATATTTAATTGCACAAGTATGGATGTAATGACCTTAAAATGTATTTGCTCATTTGCTACTACTTGCAAAAACATCGTTAAACGCATGGTATTTTGGCCTTCCATTTGGGCTTGCCTGGCCCATGTCTTTTTGCAATTAAAAGCAATATACAAACCCCATTTGCCTTGAGGAAGTGGGTGGGTGGGATCTATAAAGGGTACTGATGGAGCTCCGGTCTTCTTGGCCTGCCACCCACTCACTGTGAGTCAACATAGTTTGTAAGCAGGGGAGGCTTATCATAATGGCATTAGAAACTATTGATTTTAAAATATGTTTTTTATGTTTTTAATTAGGCTCTCTGCATTATTTACAAGAACCTTCAGGGGCATTTTTAATCTAGAAAGGGATGATTATGTGTATTAGATAGGACTCGCCGGATATTGGAGTACCTTGGCGTGATGGGAGAGCTTAAACATATTTTATCCAAACTATCCAAAGAAAGCCTCAGATTTATGGTGTATAATCTATGCTTTATACATCTTAGGATAATTTGTACAGAGAAATGCAGGTTCGTTTTTGTTTTAGATTTACTGAAAAGACAGAGAACAGGATAGTCGAAGTTCAACTGGAGGCCAAGGAGATAGAAGCCAACCAGGGTCAAGACAGATGGGAAGTCAGAAAAGTCAGATCAGGAATGGGAGGTCAAAGCAGTACAAGGGAGCAAACTGAGGAATTGTAACAAAAGAGAAAAAGACAGAAGGCGCTTCTGGTGCAATAACGTTTAAAGGGAAATTTGTTCACCACCTCTTCACCATATTAGGAACTATACTCACAAGGAGAATGGTCAGAGTGACATTTATATGTCCACTGACTCATATGCTTAGGGGAAGATCTTTAAACACTGTCCCCAGAACACAGTGTCAGACAAAGGGAATCGTCAGTTGTACTTAAGGCTGCTCCTCACTTCAACCCGAAGGTAGTCAATACATGGAAAAGAGAACAGAACAGGAGGGCGCCCAATAGTGCTTCTTATACCAACATAACTCTTAGATAGAGATATAAAAATAATACTCACAAGTGGAGTTGTTACTCAAAGGCTTATACCAATAAGTAAAAGCTGCAAGAAAAAACCCGCAACAAAATATCAATCAGTTTAAAAACCAACAAATTGGTTTTTAAACTGATTGTTTGATATTTTGTTGCAGGTTTTTTCTTGCAACTTTTAATTGTTACATTTTATTTGAGTATATTAAAGATATTTTTTCAACTCTGACTGCAGCACTGTGTTTTGGATCCTTCCCTTCAAAAGAAGAGTACCCGAGCAGAGGCGGGTTTATATCCCTGCAAGTAAATCGGGTTACTTATTGGTATAAGCCTTTGAGTAACAACTCCATTTGTGAGTATTATTTTTATATCTATATTTGAGAGTTATGTTGGGATAATGTAACGGTTTTCTGACACTCAGACCAGGGTATAAAGTAAAAACACAGTTTATTGTATCAAGGATGTAATACAATGCCCCTAGGGGCCAGCACAGGAATAACAGTAATGGCAAACACAAAGTGAATGCAATACAGCAATAGAATAATGGGCAATGAATAGATGGGGAATAACCCCAAAGGGTTAACAAGTGCAAGAGGAGAAACTCAGTCCTAGTTTGGCCAACGCCCAGGATATATAGCAGTCTCTGGAACACAGTCCTTGAGTAGCAAAGCTGGAGTAAAGTGTCTGCACTGAATTCACTCTCAAGTTGGACTAGGAAGGCACATCAGTGCCAGAGCTGAGCCAATACTACCGCCGTGGGCTATAGAGAAATGCTATTGCCAAGCTGAAGTACAAGAACCAGAATCGCCCTTAACTGAGAGTAGAAGTTAACCCTGCGTGCGCCCAATGGATAGTGCCCTGACACCCCTTGGATGTCAATACTGATAGCGATTGCACAAGCTACTCAGAGCCGAAGCACTGGATAGTGCAAATGGATAGCGTACCCTCTGAATGAATGTAGGCCGGAGCCAGGACACCGCTCCGGTGCCGTACGTAACTTTCCCAGCAAGAGCGAATGGATACCAGCGCCAACTGGCGTGGTCACGGTGCACACCGAACAGGCAATGCTCTGCAGAAGGTAGTGAGGAGTATCAGAGGTACTAGAGTAGCGGCTCAAACGGATAACTGTATGCTTGGCAAGATAACGGAGGCACAAGACCGGAGACTACAAGGGCCTGCAGGGGTTAACAGGTTCTGTACAGGAGACACAGCAGCAACAGCGGATGGCAAAGCAACCTCAATCTCAGCTAGAGCAGTGAGAGGAACAGTGAGTCACTAACTGATCAGAATGTCGCGGGAGCGACCGGAGCAATGCAGGAACACTGGAACAGCAGGCTGGAACAGGGCGATAACCGGAACCGGAGCACAGCAGGAACAACAGCCGAAGAACAGGATCAATCACGGAGCAGGGTCGTCAACCAGAGCCGGGTCATACACGGAGCAGGATCATCAGCCAGAACCGGGTCAATCACGGAGCAGAGTCGTCAACCAGAGCCGGGTCATACACGGAGCAGGATCATCAGCCAGAACCGGGTCAATCACGGAGCAGAGTCGTCAACGAGAGCCAGGTCATACACAGAGCAGGATCAGCAGAAGAGTCAGACAGGCCGGATCGGTACACAGGAGATACTGGAACACAGCAACAAGGCGTAGATACTGGAACACCACGAAAGGGCCCATCACAAGTGCCCAAGCTCCAGTGTATAAAGGCACATCCTGGGCGGGCCAATCAGCATCCTCCAATGCACAGGTAATTCAGCCAAGATTGACAGAATAGCACGGGAACCGTGATAGTACCCCCCTCTCAAAGACCCCTTCCCCTGCCGGAGGGTCTTGGTTTCTGAGGATATTTAGAGTGAAAGTTGCGCAACAATCGTGGAGCATGGAGGTCCTTGTGGTCAACCCAAGAGCGCTCCTCAGGCCCATAACCTCTCCAGTGAACCAAATATTGCAACTTGCCTCTACATCTCCTGGAGTCAATAATGCTCTGAACTTCGTATTCCTCTTGGCCCTGCACATCCACCGGTCCAGGAACCACCGGAGTGGTAGTATAACGATTGCAAACCAAGGGCTTTAATAATGACACATGGAACAGATTGTGAATACGCATAGTATTAGGAAGTTCCAAAGCGTATGCCACAGGATTGATTTTGCGAATAATCTTGAATGGCCCAATGAACCGGGGGGCCAGTTTGTTCGAAGGCACTTGCAGGTTGAGATTCCTGGAGGAAAGCCATACCCTATCCCCAACCTGGAAGGAGACCGCTGGCAGCCGTCTGTGATTGGCATGCCGCTGATGTCTGTGGAAGGACTGACTGAGGGACCTTTGTACCTGTGCCCAAGTGGAGCGGAGCTGCTCCATGTGCTCATCCAGAGCCGGAATCTGCTGGGACTGAAATGAGTCTGGGAGTAGACAGGGCTGAAACCCATAATTAACAAGGAATGGAGAGCTCCCAGACGATGAATTAACCGCACAATTCCTGGCGAACTCTGCCCACGGCAACAGGTCAGCCCAGTTATCATGATGATCAGTCACAAAGCAGCGTAAAAACTGCTCCAGTCCCTGACTGGCACGCTCAGCGGCCCCGTTGGTCTGGGGATGGTAGGCGGAGGAGAAGGATAATTGAATGCCCATCTGGCCACAGAATGCCCTCCAGAATCTCGATACGAATTGACTCCCCCGGTCTGACACAATCACTCTGGGCACCCCGTGCAAGCGGAATACTTCTCTGGCAAAAATTAATGCCAATTCCTGGGCCGAAGGAAGGCCAGAGAGGGGCACGAAATGAGCCATCTTAGAGAATCTATCTACCACCATCAGGATAAACGTATAGCCCTTGGAACTCGGCAGCTCTCCCAAAAAATCAATAGAAATATGGGACCATGGACGATCACCATTTGGCAGAGGTTGGAGCAGACCCACTGGGAGATGTCTGGGAGTTTTGGCACGGGCACAGATGGCGCAAGCAGCAGTGAATGCAGAGCAGTCAGCTTTCAGGGAGGGCCACCAGAATGTTCGTGATAGTGACCATGCCAACTGATCTCTGCCAATGTGCCCAGCTGCCTTAGATGAGTGGTAGGTCTCAAGTAATCGGGTACGAAAGGGTTCGTCCACAAAACACCTGCCAACTGGGGTTTCAGGAGGTGCCCGTGCTTGTGACGCCAATATTTGCTCTCCCAGTGGCGAGGTGATGCTGGTACGAATAGTAGCCAGAATCCTGTCTGGCTGAATTATGGGAACCGGGGCCTCATCCCTCTCAATGTCTGTGCAGAATTGTCTAGAAAGAGCATCCGCCCTAATGTTTTTGGACCCTGGCAAGTACGATACTATGAAATTAAATCTGGACAGAAATAGGGCCCATCGAGCCTGGCGAGATGACAGCCTTTTGGCCTCGGATAGGTAAATCAAGTTCTTATGGTCTGTGAGGATCAACACTGGCGCTCTAGTGCCCTCCACAAGATGATAGCCAACAGTTCCCTGTCACCAATTTCGTAATGGCTTTGGGCACTAGACAGTTTTTTGGAAAAGAACCCACACGGCCTCAGGTTACCCCCTTCCTTGGGGCGTTGGGAGAGAACTGCCCCTACCCCAACCTCGGAGGCATCAACTTCTAGCGTAAACGGCAGGATGGGATTAGGGTGGGATAGTATAGGAGCAGATGCAAATGCCTTTTTGAGGGTTTCAAAGGCTATTTCAGCTGCCTCAGACCATTGAGAGGGATTTGCGCCCTTATGCGTAAGGTCAGAGAGAGGTTTTGTAATGGTAGAAAAGTTCTGAATAAACTTTCTGTAATAGTTGGCAAAGCCCAGGAATCTTTGGATAGATTTTAACCCCTTGGGTCGTGGCCATTGTAGAACTGCAGCCAACTTCTCTTGGTCCATAGCTATGCCATCCTTAGATATAACAAAACCCAAGAAGGGTACTTGGGAGCGATGAAATTCACATTTTTCTAGTTTGCAGAACAATTTGTTCTTGCGTAATCGAATCAATACCTCCAAAACATCCTGGATGTGCTGGGTTAAATTAGCAGAATGGATCAATACATCGTCCAGGTACACCACCACACAAGACTGTAGCATGTCGCGGAGGATATCGTTTATGAACTCCTGAAATACAGCAGGTGCATTACATAACCCAAATGGCATAACTAGATATTCGTAGTGGCCTGACCTAGTATTAAATGCCGTCTTCCACTCATCACCGGCCCTTATCCTTATTAGGTTGTAGGCAGCACGAAGATCGAGTTTCGTAAAGATAGAGGAGCCTTTCAACCTGTCAAATAACTCTATGATGAGCGGAATGGGGTAAGCATTCTTGGCAATCAACTCATTGAGTCCACGGTAGTCAATACACGGTCGTAATTCGCCACTTTTCTTTTTCACGAAAAAGAACCCTGCACCTGCTGGAGAGGATGATTTACGAATAATCCCTTGTCTGAGGGCATCCTCAATGTATTCCTCCATGGCCCTAGTTTCTTCACTGGACAATGTGTTGGTCCTACCCCTTGGTGGCACGACTCCTGGGGGCAAATCAATAGCGCAATCATATGGCCGATGCTGCGGTAATGCGCTAGCCTCACCCTTACTGAATACGTCACTGAACTTGCTGTATTCAGCTGGCACAGAAGGAGAGGTGCACATAATCTTGTCTGGGTGAGCTAGACAGTGACCAGTGCAGTACTCAGACCAAGACTTAATCTCACATCTTTGCCAGTCAAGCTGGGGATTGTGCAGCAACAACCAAGGGTACCCCAGAATGACCGCATGATGGGGTGAATGTATAATTTGGAAACGTACCCCCTCTTTGTTGAGGACCCCAATAGCCATAGTGATGAGAGCAGTCTCCATGGTGATAAGTGCTGGTTCTAGGGGTCTGCCATCAATAGCCTCAATGGCTAGCGCAGTATCTCTTTTAGACAGCGGAATATTGTGTCTTTCAGCAAATGCCCGGTCCATGAAATAGCCTGCTGCGCCAGAATCTACCAGGGCTAGTACCTCCACAGCTTGATCACCCAGGAGAAAACCCACCGGTATGGTGGGTTTCGTGGAACAAGGATCTGAGGACGACTGTACACCACCTAGGGCCTGTCCCCCAAGGTACCCTAGGTGCGTGCGTTTCCCGGACGTACCGGACATGTGCGTAATAAATGCCCATTTTTACCACAATATAAACATAACCCTTGTCTTTTGCGGTAAGCCCTCTCCTCCTTAGATAACCTAGTAAAGCCAATCTGCATAGGCTCCCCTGTTTCAGGTACCCCGTCAGGAGGAATGGGAGGAGAGGGTGGGTTAAAAGACCTCTCGTGCCCATGGGTCTTCGAACTAGCCGTCTTTGACAAGCGCCTTTCGCGCATGCGGGTGTCAATGAGTATCACGTAATATATGTACTCATCTAGGTCAGTAGGTACCTCCCTGGCAGCAATCTCATCCTTGATGGAATCGGATAGGCCTTGTGAAAAGGCTGCCAGGAGTGCCTCATTATTCCAGGCCACTTCTGCAGCTAAAATACGAAATTCTATAGCATAGTCGGCCACAGTGCGATCGCCCATCTGTATTACCATCAATTTCTTTGCCGCTGAGGTGGCTCGCCCTGGTGTTTCGAATACTCTGCGAAACTGTCTGACAAATTCGTTAAAGCTCAGAGTACAGGGTTTAGCCTGCTCCCATAAAGGATTAGCCCATGCCAGAGCTTTACCAGTTAACAGAGATATCATGAACCCCACTTTGCTACGGTCATTCGGAAAAGCATAGGGGGTGAGTTCTAAGAATATCTCTAGTTGGTTAAGGAAACCTCTGCACAGTGTGGGTTCGCCACCATATCTTAGCGGTAACGGCGCCGCCGCCGTGAGACTTCTAGAGGGAGCCAATAATTGCCCAGTAGCATTGTCCGGTGTCATGACTGGGGGGACCACCGGATTTTGATTCGGTTTCTCGAGATGTGTACGTTCAAGCAAAGTTTGCATGGCCAAAGCCAATTGATCTAGGCGTTGCTCGTGAACATCCATCCTCCAGTGGAGGTTCTGTGTATTACTGTCACTCTTCCCGTCTGAGGTTATGGACCTTTCGTACTGTAACGGTTTTCTGACACTCAGACCAGGGTATAAAGTAAAAACACAGTTTATTGTATCAAGGATGTAATACAATGCCCCTAGGGGCCAGCACAGGAATAACAGTAATGGCAAACACAAAATTAATGCAATACAGCAATAGAAAAATGGGCAATGAATAGATGGGGAATAACCCCAAAGGGTTAACAAGTGCAAGAGGAGAAACTCAGTCCTAGTTTGGCCAATGCCCAGGATATATAGCTGTCTCTGGAACACAGTCCTTGAGTAGCAAAGCTGGAGTAAAGTGTCTGCACTGAATTCACTCTCAAGTTGGACTAGGAAGGCACACCAGTGCCAGAGCTGAGCCAATACCACCGCCGTGGGCTATAGAGAAATGCTATTGCCAAGCTGAAGTACAAGAACCAGAATCGCCCTTAACTGAGAGTAGAAGTTAAGCCTGCGTGCGCCCAATGGATAGTGCCCTGATACCCCTTGGATGTCAATACTGATAGCGATTGCACAAGCTACTAAGAGCCGAAGCACTGGATAGTGCAAATGGATAGCGTACCCTCTGAATGAATGTAGGCCGGAGCCAGGACACCCCTCTGGTGCCGTACGTAACTTTCCCAGCAAGAGCGAATGGATACCAGCGCCAACTGGCGCGGTCACGGTGCACACCGAACACCGGACAGGCAATGCTCTGCAGAAGGTAGTGAGGAGTATCAGAGGTACTAGAGTAGTGGCTCAAACGGATAACTGTATGCTTGGCAAGATAACGGAGGCACAAGACCGGAGACTACAAGGGCCTGCAGGGGTTAACAGGTTCTGTACAGGAGACACAGCAGCAACAGCGGATGGCAAAGCAACCTCAATCTCAGCTAGAGCAGTGAGAGGAACAGTGAGTCACTAACTGATCAGAATGTCGCGGGAGCGACCAGAGCAATGCAGGAACACCGGAACAGCAGGCTGGAACAGGGCGATAACCGGAACCGGAGCACAGCAGGAACAACAGCCGAAGAACAGGATCAATCACGGAGCAGGGTCGTCAACCAGAGCCGGGTCATACACGGAGCAGGATCATCAGCCAGAACCGGGTCAATCACGGAGCAGAGTCGTCAACCAGAGCCGGGTCATACACGGAGCAGGATCATCAGCCAGAACCGGGTCAATCACGGAGCAGAGTCGTCAACGAGAGCCGGGTCATACACGGAGCAGGATCAGCAGAAGAGTCAGACAGGCCGGATCGGTACACAGGAGATACTGGAACACAGCAACAAGGCGCAGATACTGGAACACCATGAAAGGGCCCATCACAAGTGCCCAAGCTCCAGTGTATAAAGGCACATCCTGGGCGGGCCAGTCAGCATCCTCCAATGCACAGGTAATTCAGCCAAGATTGACAGAATAGCACGGGAACCGTGATAGATAACAGGCACTATTGGGCGCCCTCCTGTTCTGTTCTCTTTTCCAAATTGAGGAATGGTTGAATCAACTGAGCCAAAGTCAGGTTAAGGATATCAGACGAGCACAGTACCAAATCACAGAACAGGAGGGAAGTCACAGGAAGAGCCAGGTCAACATACAAGATAACACTCAGGAACAAGACGGCAAAATCAGGGTCACGACCTGGAACACTTTGATCGCATCACACCCAAAAGCACCAAGGCTCTATAAAGACTCAGAGCAAACACAAGACAAGTCGGGGAATCAAGATCTGGATAAAAAGAGAAAGCAAAAGAAAAACAGACACGATATCACAAAAAGCAAAGAAAAAGGGTCAGAAAATGACACTTTGATCCCTTACTACACTTAGATGGTATTATTTGTGCTGTTGCCTCAACCCAATTTTTATGCTTATATGATTGCTGTGATCAACTCTGCTGAACACTTTAATGTACTTCTGTTGACAAGCTGCAAGAGAGATACAAAGAACACCGGTTGTAACATTTATAGTTGTGCTTGTGGCTTCCAGTGAAATATGGGAATGATCTTTAATTTTTTGGTTCTCCCTAGGGCAATTCAGCATCCCCAGGGACAATATGAAGAGGTTATACTAATTAGAGGGATTATCATGATGGAAAAAATGGATTAAAGGGAAGGTCATGGGACAGAAGGGATACTGACAATCAGGGCCTAGTGGGAGAGCCTGCAGCCATGTTATAGGGCTATGCTTTCCTCTTGTGCCAAGCACTTCCACAGAAATATTAGAATGATATTTAATCTTTTGGGGCTCACTAGGGTAATTCAATGTCCCCAGGGATGATATGAAGAGGTTAGCCTGATTAGAGGCTGCCCAAAAGGAAAGGAAAATGGGTTAGGTTTGAAATATTTATTAATTCATAAAAGTATTATACATTACATTACTGAATCAAATAAGCTAAACTGATTTCATGCACTGGTTCAGGAATATATCTGGTATAACAATTACAGTGCCACCTCCACAGCCTCTGAATGATATGAGGTTGAACCTTATTTTTTTGAGGCTGAAGAGGAGGCACTGATCTTAAATGAGTATCCTGAAAAATGTGATTCATCTATGCCTAGTCATGATAGAAGATGACGAGGATATTTTGCAAATACTGCTGTGGTTAATGGGCTATTACCGGAAGCGTCTTAAATTAGAATAGAAAGGTGCTGTAATGTTGTGAGTGGGGAAATATGGAATATGGTAGCCTTAAGAGTGTTAGAGATTGAAATAGTGAACAATGATCCAAATGAAATTTCATCTGAGATTTACTGATCAATAGTGATAGATGTGACTGAGAAATAAATTCACCAGGCCAAGAAAGTTAAAAATGGCCAAACATATGGGCGCCTGAATTATCCGAAAAATGTTGACTGAAAGGACGTGACTTAAGGAGATCAAATATTTGCCTAAAGTTAGGGCTGGTGATAGACACTCGTGATCGCGGTGGTGAATGAGGAAGCTTAAATAATCCTTTCAGGAATAATTTGACCTGAAAATTTGTGAATAGAGAAGATTGGTGAGGGAACTGCAATGTGAGGTAGTGTTGTAAACCTGTTATGTACGGTTTAATCTTGAAAGGGGATAATTTAAGTGAGGAATGGCAAAATGCTGCAAATGCTAAGAAGACTGGAATAGAGAAGGGGTGCTGGGGTTTAGCAACAAAAGACTGAAAACTAGACCAGGCTTTAGCATGCACCTTCTTGGTGCTTTGAGCCAGAGCTTTTTGCATGATGGCATGTGTTTATTTGGTGAAGTAATCTATGGCATTATTAGATCTTGAAATGGCGGTGGATGTGCTGGATGAAGATCTGGGGTTGGGATGATATGGAAGAACTCCTGAAATTTGAAATTGTGACAATGCATCAGCTGCTGAGTTTGAATAACCTGGAATAAACTTGGAATGAATGAAGAGTTTATGAAATACTGACAAACAAGCTTCCGGAGAAACATCATCATTTGAGGGGCAGGAGACCTGCCTTTATAGATAAAGGAGGACATGGAAGTGGACCAGAGATGACCCCCAAAGGGCTGCAGCTGCTTCTTTTGGATACAACTCAAATAATGGAGAAATCACTGAAAAATGCAGAATATTTAAGGCAGTGTTTCTCAACACCTGTTTTCAGGACCCACTAACAGGCCAGGATTTGATGATTTCCTTGTTAGAGCACAGGTGAGTTTATCAATGTGAATGAGCCTCTGATCACCACACCTGTGCTCTAGCAGAGAAATCCCTAAGCCCTGGCCTGTTAACAGGGTCCTGAGGGCAGGAGTTGAGAACCACTGATTTAAGGCATCTTCAAGCAAAAGTTCTGCGAACCAGTGTTTGTCATATATTGCCTCAAAACCGATGATTGAAGGTGCACCTGAAAACACAATTGGAGAGGAATCTAAAGGGGAGGAAGAAACATGATACATCCGTTCCAAAATGATGATGAAAGAGAGTAGGTGTATGGTTCAACTACCAAAAAAAATCATCAAGATAGTCAAGCATGGAGTGGCACTGATAATGATTAAGAAAAATCCAGCACAGGATATCAGCAAAGGAATAAAACAGCTTAGGGCTGCTTCTGGAACCAAATGTACTATGGTTGTAGAAATAATACTGATTATTCCTTTTAAGGGAGTACGCTTCTAATGGAATTAAGTTGTTAATACTCAGGGTAAGACATGAATCTGGGTCCGAAAAGTCAACTATTAATCTCTTTTTTTAGAGATAATTTTCTAGTTGTTAGGCCTAAAGGATTGATCTGCCATGTAGGAAATGAGGGTGAGGGGAAGGGGCCTAATAGAAATCCTTCATCAAAATCTTTAGCCAGGAATTGAGGACACAACCTCAGACTCTGCTAGTGGGGATAATAAATTAGGACATTCCATGGATTCCTCTAGGTATGTGATGATCCCAGTATTGAAACCTTGTTTGAAACCTGTCATCATAAATTTAACTATGTGTTGATCTGGATCTCTAGAATGCAAAGACTCTAGGATTGACACGTTGATAGAGGCTAGTCATTTGTTAGAAGAAGCATCTCTAGGACAAATGGTGCTTGAATGCTCTTTACAACAATTTAAATTAAAAATTATTACAGACCAGTAAGCTACCCATATAATGGATAGGCCTTCCCAGAAAACATTCTGCTGGTGTGACAGGGCACAAGTTAGGTGAATGATATACAGACTAGCAAGTTGGGCATGTAGGAGCCTTAAAGTCGGCAAATGCTGGCAATAAAGACAGTTGTCCATCTGACTCCAGTCCATCACCAAATTAAACTGAGCTAGGCCAGTAGCAGCTTTCCTAGAAAAGGAGTGGTGATATTTGTAGAGAGTGGATCCACCATATTTATAGGCTAAATACACAAATAGATACAAATAGTGGTTTGTTGAACATAGTATGTCTCTAAAAATACTGAATGCCAAGACAAACTCTAGCACTGACAGCTTTCTGTTCAGCATAGGCTCCTTGGACTTCAATTTAATGGACAAATCCCCATAGCTGGCAGTCCTCTGCTCAGCCAGGTCCTGAGAAGTGATTAGGAATGACACCAGTTTAACATCCTTTCCCTCTGAGATGTCTCTCCAGATGTGCTGAAGAGTCATGTTCGCTAGTGTGATACGAGGAGAAGTAGTTAACAATGTATCTGGCAGAGATGATGTGTCAATTTCAGGAATGATCCTGAGAGCTGGCAAAGATAAATTCTCGAGGACTGCCAGCCTGGATTTCATGTCTGACATGGCCTATCCCTAATCTGTCAGGAGCTGCGTGATATGAGTTAACTGATTAGGAGAAGGGGATGGTGGGGAAATGGGTGGGAGGAATCCGGGAGAGGGAGGGCTGGATGGGAACAGGAGGTGAAAGAGTTCCGCTTTTCTTCAGAGGCAGGGTATGGAATATGGCATTTTGACAATTCCTCCATTATTTTCAGAACTGTAAGCTAACAAAGTGTCAGACCACGATTTTTTGGAGTGGTAGGAGTTTCCGCCAAAGAAGCCTCAGAGTCCGAGGGAAGTTGATGGTCCTGCCTTTCCATGGTGGAACCTAAATGTGAGTGAGGTGATATTATTAAGTAATAATTATCGTATTGCTAAAGTGAAGAAGTGAACATGCTAATGGAGTGATGGAAAACTAAAGTTATAGATTTCTAAAAATACAATTCATGTAGAAACCGAGTTTTGAGGGATAATAGTCTCAGAGGCCACTAAAGGACTAAATGGAGGCCTAATGATGCCCTGTAGGAATCAGTTTCTGCAGGGATAAATATATACAAATCTAATTATTATGTGCAATTGCATATGCCTACATTAACACATATACATACATCAATAATTAAAAAGATCTAATATACCTGAAGCAGACAGCACGTTACAGGGAATACTGGTAAGATGGAGATCTAGAGCCCAACTCAGGTTTCTGTCAAGTGATTGAAGGAAGTGAAAACATAATTAATTAAGCTGTGACTGGGTGTTATAGAATTATTGGTCTACCCCAGAGCGAAGCTAAAGGGGAAAGTCTTGTAGGCCTCCTGCCTCTAAAGTGTAGTAAGGTATTTTTTTATTTGTGGGGTTCTTTTCTGATTGTGTTATCAGGGTCCTATCCTGGTAATTCTGATATTTATATTAGACAGTTAAAAATTAAAATTCCTCTTTTTCAAGAGTAGTTCAAGCTGCTTATTTTACTGTTCTTTTTGATTGGCAGCCCAAAATCTGTACTTACATTACTTCCTTTTCTTGAAATGGTATAAGATTGTGAAATGTTTCTTTTCTTCTTTTTATATTCTTTTGTATACACTTCCCCAACCTTCCCGGGTCCGGCGTGAGGACAGCGCAAAGTCCACTACAGGAACAGCACTGAACGTAACTAGACTGTCTCCAGAGGATGTGAACCAGAATGTAAGCACAATAGCAAACATAAGTGGTAAGGCACACGAGCAGGGAGCAAGGAAAGACTCAAGTAACCTAGAACGCTAGGATACTACGGACGCCCTAGAAAGCTAGGACCTTCGGGCAATACGAACGGCCAGAGCCACGAACCCACCAGCACTCATGCCCGGATGCCCAATAGAGAGGTCAGATATGCAGGCCAAGGTCATACACATAACGGGTAGTCAGACAGAACCAGGATAGCACATAGGGGGTAGTCAGCCAGGCCAAGGGTCATACATGGAGCGTTTAGTCAGACAAGCTGGATCGAGAACAGACTGGGTAGTCAGACAAGGCCAGAGGTTCGGACACTAATCAGGTAGTCAGACAAAGCCACGGGTCATACACAAATCGGAAAGGCAGCCAGAAACGGATAGCAACAGAGAACAATAACGCTCTGGAAAACCACGAAAGGGCAATCAGGCTATGGCCAAACGTGGCTTATAAGGCCTCCTAGGAAGAAGGAGTTACAACGCTAAGGTGAGCGTGGCGAGCGCATAATGACTCGCGAGTAACCAGGAAGCCCACCACCAGAATGAGCCACTACAGGAATAATCAGGCAGCTAAGGCCCGAATCATGGCACCGTGATAATACAGAAAATAGTCCTTTGGGCTCTACATAAGAGGTAAGAAAGACAAAAAACCTAGGGTCTCTTCAAAAGAGGTAAGGTAGAGACCTAAATTCTTTGGCCTCCACGAAGGAGGTATGGAAGTAGTGACCGTGATGATCGAGCACTTATTCCTGGAGGAGGAGGGGTTGATTACAACTCCTTCTGCTTCACAGGGTGGGGGAAGGCTACATTCTTCTTTTGGGAGGCAACTTGAATAGGAAGCATCTATTCCTAACCTCCATTTGCCTACTTCAGCAGCAGATTAAGCTGCAGGGGATCAGTCTTCTGTACCTTTCCTAATGGATCAATTACCTTTTTGGGAGCTCCTGCACAGGGGTTGATGAATGGTGGCGCTAGCATGTTTCCTGGTGAATTGGGATTAGGGGGGGAATTCTAAATCAGATTTGAAAGAGTTGGTCCTGTTACCTTTTGTTTGTTAAAAAGGCAACGTTAGGCTTTAAAGGGATAGTAATACTTAAAATGTAAAAAAATATATGTTGTAGGGTTTATCCCCCTGAGTAAAACAAG
The DNA here is from genome assembly GCA_037306005.1 of Rhinophrynus dorsalis. Taxonomy (NCBI): domain Eukaryota; kingdom Metazoa; phylum Chordata; class Amphibia; order Anura; family Rhinophrynidae; genus Rhinophrynus; species Rhinophrynus dorsalis. The sequence goes on along the minus strand of CM074718.1, from coordinate 406,592,447 downwards.
GGTACTCCCACTGCTGAGATATTTTATTAAAACATTATAACAGCTCAAACTTGATTTTTTTAGGTGCAATATCACAGTGGCCTGAAAATTTACAGTGGCGCTGTTACTACACCATCCTATGTACTGCACTGGTCCGTAAAGCTCCATAGGATGGTGTAGCTACAGAACCACTGTACATTTTCAGGCAACTGTGATATTGCACCTAAAAATTCAAGTGTGATCTGTTATACATTTTTAATAAAATCTCTCTCTCAGCAGTAGAAGTACCCTTGTTTTATTCAGGGACATAATCCCTACAACATATATTTCTTTACATCTTAAGTATTACTATCCCTTTAAGCAGCCTCATCATTTTATACATGTTACATTAGAACTTCAGGAGAATATGCAAGTTTGGTCCCGGACTTTGGAGGATCATAATCGTACATCATTTTGGCAGACACCCTGGACAGACCAGTGTTGTGATGGATTTATGGACAGATGTGACAGGCCCTTTTGGATTTGGTACTACACCATACAAGAAAACTAAACAGGAATTTGTAATAAGTGATGAAAAAGACACCCCAAATGACAATCCTGTTATTGGGCAAGCACTACACAGTACTTTAATTGTTGTCTGGACAACCCTCTGGTCCGAAGACTAAACCACAGTCTTAGATGTGCTCCTCAATTTGCTTGCAGCTGTATCTTTAGTCACTTGTCTATGTGACTCCAAAATGCCAACCGGCTGCAGAGACAAGGGAAAGAAGAGAAACAGCGCAAATAGTGCATTTAAGAGCACAGTATTTTCACAGCGTGATTAACATTGTTCCATTGTTCCCCCCGCCCCCCCAGGCTGGGTACTAACTAGATAGAAGCTTAAACCTCCTCTGGGTTTGAGAGCTTTTCAAATCAACAGAATCTTATGCGCATTCCTCCTTCCAATCCTCTTTTCTTTGGGTTGAACTTAGAGTAAAGGAAAATATCTACCACCTGGGCTTGTTTTAATTTGCCACCATTTATTGTGGTAGTAGAAAAGTATAAAAACATATACAAAACTATTTAAAACACACAAATTCAGTTGTGCTAATATACAAATCAACCTGCGCGTTTTGTCCTGAATAGGACTTTATCAGAGATATCAGGAATGAGGGGAGTGAGGTGGGGGACACACAAATGGAATGTCCTGATTAACTGTCAGCTTTTGTTGGTGATGACAAGGCTAGTGTTAGTTGAGGAGAAATAGAGGAAATTAAAATACAATTTTGTTTGAAAAGATTGTCCACATTCAATGTATTTGCAGTGTGGAGGTAAACTCACACAGGTCCTCTTTGTTGTACATGGCTCCCTCTGATCTCCTTCATAATCATTGGGAGGCTTGCATAATAAGCAGCCATGTTGAAAATCGCAGATGACATGCAAAAGAATACATCAGACTTCTTGAGCCATGGTGTTTTGGAGGAGCCTTCCACCTTCCTCAGGAAAGAGTGAAGTCTCTGCCAAAACACCTTGAATTACAAGTGAGAGGCTTCCTTGAGGAGAGCTGATGCTGGATGGTAGGGTCCAGGGGCAGGCTCTTGCTACTGCCTGGTGAGTGGCTCAGTCCTTTGTTTAGTAATCTGGCTCTTTATTTATTGTACACAAGGTGTACATTTCCACTGATTGTAAACCTCGTAAGTGCAATGTTTTCTTTATATACTGTTCTCTTCACAGGACCCAGGTCAGATGAGTTTTATAATGAGTGCCTGCCTCTGTACACATGTATGAAATGTAGATGTGGCCACACTGTACTTGCTGGTGTGGTTATTCAGCTATTGCCATGTAAGCTCTTCAATGCATTTAAAGGCTTGTGAAGTCGATATTGTGACAGCTGCTCCGGCCTCTCTCTCCCCTTCTCTGAGTGCTCAGCTATACCCTGTCATTATGCACGCAGAGAAGGGGAGAGAGAGGCCGGAGCAGCACTCATGATATCCACTTCACAAGCTTCTAAATGCATTGAAAAGGTTAGATGGCATGAAGTGTCATAAAATCACTGATTTGATCAAGCAGTGTGCAGATTTTATAAAGAAAAAACAATTGGCGCAGCAGTGGTGAGTAATGCCGATTCGGCCATATGTGTGTGTGGCACGTCTGGAGATTGCTGATGACATGACCAGCTTCTCCTTTATAGTATATATAACATGTACCTTGTAACTGTAAATGCCTATTTACAGCAGTTAGGCCATAAGTGCCTAATTACAACAATCATCACATATAGGATACGTTTTTCAGGGTTATTTCACAATACCCTCATTAATTATTTGCAATCATCAGCAAAATCATGAACAAATGTCTGTATATGTATTTATAGTATCTATAAAAAATAGGGACTACATATTTACATATTGTACCAATAACGAGTTTATTATATCCTTTGAAACAATGTACATGTGTACACTAAATAATAAACTGGTGAAACCTTGTTTAATAAACTCATAGCAAGAAACATGAACTTTGACACTGTCCATAGGCCGCTGAGAAATTAAAATAATGGTGTAGAATATCAAAAACTAAGTGTACAATTTTTTAAAGAGGAAATTTCAGCTTTATAATATTGCCCCCCAATGCATTACTATTATAATGATAGGCAAATGAATAGTTGTATTATGCTGAATAAATCCATGTTATTGAAGTAATCCACCTTTTTCTAGAGGCATCCAAGGCACAGAGCTTACAAGAGAAACTCTTTGCGCCTGTGCAGGCAGCAACTTCCATTACCTTAAGGTAACCAACAAACGTCACCACAAATTCGGGCAGTGCATGGGACAGACAGAGCAGACTTAGAGGTACCTTTCCTCTAAGATGTCTGTTGCCCGCTGAAGAAAGTGGATTACTTCAATAATGTGGATTTATTCAGCATAATACAACTATTCCTTTGCCTGTCGCTATATTAGTAATGTATTGGGGCAATATTATGAAGGTGAAAGTTCTGCTTTAAGTTTGTGAGACCACTTAAGAATGTCAGAGATGTGCTACCAAATAATGTATTTATAAAGAAATTTTGTATTTTTTCATCTGAGTATAAAATATGCCAGATTGAACAAATACATATATTTCACATTGAGATAGAGATATATATATTATTCTAGAATGAAGAAAAGAGTCGGCACACTCAGGACTTTTCAAATAAAGTGTTATATTATGCTAAGTGTCAACGTTTCAATGTGAGTTCCACATTTTCCTCAGGACAAGGAAAGTGAACTAACCGCATTCTAGTTAAAATTGCCCAAATCCACTGAACGTACGGTCACCAATGTACATAGTATACACCAATGTTTTTACCATGTCTTATTTACATTTTAAACATCACTAAATGAATTCACATACTATTTAGCACTATGGTGTTAATGAAGGGACATGTGATGACGTCATGGAAAGGGGTCACTTTCCTTGTCTTGAGGAAAATGTGGAACTCACATTGAAACGTTGACACTTAGCAAATTATAACACTTTATTTGAAAAGTCCCGAGTGTGCGACTCTTTTCTTCATTCATCTACATTGTATGAACTCCGACACAGCTCTGGCACTCAGGCAATTACCGTGTAAGTAAGAGTGCTTCCCCACTAGAAATATATATATATAGATATATATAGCTATATATATATAAAAAAAATTTCTCTTTCTTTCCCATATATAATTTGTAAAGTAATATTAGTCGCCTTAGGCTTATTTCACATAATTACACATATTAATTTTTATTAGAATAGATATAAAGCGGTATTCTAAGGAACTATTGTGATATTTATCACTTTAAGGATTATTGTATCTTGAAACATAGATCTCTTTTTACAAAGAGATACCTTTGGGATATTTGTTACACTAACATTAATTATTTAGGTATGTTATTTTTTGGTCACATAGTAGCATTTAGACAAATTTTATTTTATTTTTTATCATCAAACATGTGAGAGATTTGTTAGCTAATATTAAAACACGTATTTTTGCTTGAATTTATATTTATTTTTCAATTTATATATTTCTTACTGTTAATCTACTGCAGTCGAGTTCATGTTGGAGGTTAAATCACCTGCTGACATGGATGGATATGTGTATATGTTGTCATCAGCCGATTGTGAGCCGAAGGTGAGGTGTTTCACTTTTGAATTGGCATTTGACATATATTATGGTCTTCCCTCCGGCTCACTCCCGGGTGTTTTTCTGGATACCAGGGTTCAATTGGTTTCAATCCAATTTGTGGTGGCTAATAGTTATAGCTGTATTTTGTGTTTTATAGACTGTGGAGGTATGTGGACTAACCCTTGTGTGGATATGTATTGACAGCAATTGAGCTGGTGATTATGTGGGTTTATATCGATGGACACATTGTTCTTCATCCTGGATGGATACTGTTGGATGAGTGATGCGCCCTCCAATTGGACCAATTATGTATTAATGGTATATTTAAAGGGATAGTAATACTCTGGTCCATAGGATAGTGCAGCAACAGCACCATTGTACAATTTCAGGTCATTGTGATATTGCACCTAAAAATTTCAACTTTGAGCTGTAATAACTTTTGAATAAAACACCTTTCAGCAGTGGGAGTACCCTTGTTTTACTCAGGGGGATAAACTTACAACATATTTTTTTACATTTTAAGTATTACTATCCCTTTAAGTTGGATTATCCCTTGTTTTGGGATATGCATTGACAACAATTGAGTTGGTCATTATGTGGGTTTATATCAGCGGATGCATCACTCTTGACCCTGAATGGATACCGTCGGACGAGTGATGCGCCCGCCGATTGGACCAATCATGTATAAACGGTATATTTAAATTGGATGCTTTCCGGTGGCGGCTCTCTTTTTATATCTGTCTTTGAGAAAGTGGTGGTTTAGCACCATGAAACTCGTTAGACTTTTTTTAACAGTTATATTGTTCAGAGCATGGATCTTTTTATATAAATAAATATTTTTTTTATTAGTTTTTTATTTATTTTGGATTATTCAATTCTGTGGTTTAAAGAACTGTGGATATTGCATATTGAATCCTGACCCATCAGATTAACCTGAGTGGAGACGGTTGTATTTCTCCATCTGTGCTGAAGTCAGTTTGATCTGATTAATGGGTTTGTGAGTACCATCTGTTAAATGACCAGTATTAATGATATTACACTATGAGGCTCTCCGTGCTTTTTGTTTTCTATGATTGAATTCTTCTGGCTGCTTTGGTGAGAGCGTGTATAATGTGACCAGCCCAGTCCTGAGAATTGATTTGGCAGTCTAGTCTGGAGGTTTGTTCAAGATTGGATCCTGACACTGAATTTGGGGCAGTTAAATCTCTCAAAGATGCGCATTTGCTGTGTACTACGAAGTAGTTCCACAGCTTTTTGGTTTGTGAGTGTCCATCTGTTTGTGGGTGCTCTTATGGTTGTGAATTGTGAGATATTACTCAAGGAGGAGCTCTCCATTTCTGTTCTCTCTTCTTGTTCCATATAAAATAGTTCAGCTCCTTAAGGGGTTACGCACCTGAGAAATTCAGAAAATTCTGAAAAAAAATAACTAAACTCCCCAATGTATTATTAAGAGGTTTCTTTTTTTCCATCTTAGTTTTAAAAGGATTTGTCACCCTAGTAAAATGTTGTTATTAATATATTTAACAGAATGACAACTAGTTGTACTTCATAGAGAAGTCAGGTATGTATTTTTGCATTGCATCTCTAGTTTTCTGTATATAATGCGCTATGTTGCAGTCTGCATTTAGTTCATACCTCCTCAATCAAAAGGACTTTATTAGATCTGAATGGAGCATATGTGTAAATTGGCTTTATTGGGTTATAAAATGAAACTGACTTCTGTATGAAGGACACATAACTACTAGGCAAGTTATTCTTAAGAGATTCTTGTTTTTTGCGTTCCCCTTAAATAATTATTTTTCAATTTTTTAAAAAAGCCATTGGTGGCATAAAATACAATCAGAACTGCATAAGAAGGCAGTAGCAAAAAATTCTTATTAATCTGCTCTTTTTTAGACACAGCTTATAAAATCACTACAGTCCTTCACACACTGCACATTCACAGCAGACAGGCATGAAGACTGGTTGATGCTCTTAACCATCCTTACTTACCCATTATTCCTTTGTCTTCTACTGCTCAGTGTTAGTACAATGCAATAACCTTTTTTTTGCCAGTATTCTTCAGAGCTGGTAGTACTCTAATGTACTTGTTACATAGTCATTCCAGAATGGGTATCTGTTAACTACATTAAGTATGAAAGTGACAATAATAAAGCTGGTAAAATAAAAAGAATGTGGAAGAAGAGAAAACAATGACAACATTTATGTTCAATGTTTTGGTCATCAGGGTGACCAGAAATACACTGTAGACTAATGGGTTCCTTTGCTAGAGAACTAGTTAATGACTGGGAGATGTTGTGAGTTAGGGTAGGGGCAGTGTTGGCAATGACACAACTCCCTGCGGAAGGTTAGGTTCTTCAAACATACTTCTCTAGATTTCAAAGTGTTAACCACTAAGGTCATTCTTTGCCCAAGGATGTGGTAATGGCAGCTATAATGTATACATTTAAAGGGATAGTATCGTCAAAAAAAAGTGAATCTTGTAAGCATTAAAACATTAAACTAAATGCACCCACTCCCATCTTTCAAACCTTTGAGAGATGTTCTGCACTAAAGTTCCCCCCTCCCTCCCCTTTCCCTGGCTTCAGCGCTCAAGCTGACTGCAGGGGAATCCAGTCCAGTGACTGTCGGATGCTCTTCAGCAGAGCCGAGATAGTGTTACTAAGAAAGAAATCCTTCACTGGAATGGCCTACAAAGTGTGCTTGGTTTGCAAGCACACTTTGTAAACCGTTCTAGTAAAGGTTTTCTTTCTCAGTAACGCTATCTTGGCTCTGCTGAAGAGCCTCTGCTTGTCCTGAGACCGGATTCCCTGCAGTCAGCTTGAGCGCTGATGTCATGGAAAGAGGCGGGAGGGGGAACTTTAGTGCAGAATATCTCTCAAACCATTGAGAGATGGGACTCGGGGCATTTAGTTTAATTTCTTAATGCCTACAAGATTCACTTTTTTAAAACTTGGCGATACTATCCCTTTAAGAGAAGATTAGATGCATGTTCTTCAAGAGGAAACATACAGGGTTATACTGTGTGTTAGTAGGTAAATACACTGATATTCATTTTGGAGGCAGTAAGGCTTAATTAATTCTCATACAGAACAGGTAATTCAAACGTGGCAGCACTGCCACAGCATTCAAACTGCACCCTTATTAAATATTAAGAAGAAAGATAAAAGAATATCCTATAGGAAGACACAAGACTCATAAATATAAGTGGGCCATGACTAGACCCACTTTACCTTTTGAGTGCCAGAGGTATATCCAGAGCATTTTTAAAACACAAATTTCATAAATTACAATTGAAATAAAAATAAAAAATATTCAACTGAATATTATTGTAAATAAGTAACTAGTATTGCTAGATAGGATAAAAATTACTATAATGTATCGGCAATTGTTTTACTATTAGTGATACCAATATATATAGAAAACCCTAATTTTCTTTAAAATAAGATTATACAGTACAAATAGGTACACAGACCGATGGACGGTGAAAAGGGAAAAAAAGGAAAATTATTGGTCATAAAGAACTCATAAATGATAAAAATAATCAAAATCCTAAATCAGAACAAAATAAATTCCAGTACAATACAGTAAATAACTTACCAATAACCTAAACTCATATATTGGGGGAATGTACTAATCGTAAGGCTGTACTGTGGAGTATGTACTAGAGCATATAGTCGCTTTAGAACAGTGGCTCCCAAACTTTTTTGCATGATGCCCAAACACACTTATTTTATTTCATAATGTATTTTGTACAAACTGATTCATTATATATATTCTGTGTTTCATACATTACTACAAACCAATCTATACAAGCTCCACATCAAATACTTGCGTTATGTGATTAAAAACAAGCCAGACTGTACTGCTAACAGATGTTCTTTGAACTATCCTTTCCCAAACTTTTAAACATGATCTCTCTTCAACAATATGGACACTGTGATGTTGCAGAGCAATGTGGACAATTGGTGCTGAAGCAAAGCCTCTCTCAGAAGACCTTCAAATCCAGTTCTGGAACCAGGTATTAGTAGATACCATTGAACACTTGTTAAGAATTTAAAGAGATTGTAATGTTTCACAATAAAAGCAGCTCCAATTAATCTTCATAATATTTGGGCGGTGGAGTATGTTATTTCAATACTGTCAGAGTTGTAGTTCAAGAGTAATTGAATTATAAAGTATCCCCCTTCCGACTCTTTTACTAATTGACACAGAGGAATTTACAATGCCCTGAAGTGTCCATAAACTCCCATCATACCCTCCCCTTAGAGTAAGCAGTGTAAATGGAAGAATTTTCAACATAACATAGTACATAGGAGTTAGGCAGGTGAAGCATGAGTAAATCAGTTTCAACTTTTTTTTTTACTCTGAAAATGTATTAACATCCCTGGATTGATCATGTACACCAAAACCTACCTGGAAGGACAAGAATCACCAAAATCCGATTCAAACTATGGATTTGGATCACATTCTAACATTAATGACAGTATGACCACGAATGGCTGACACCTTAAGTCCCTATCCACATGTTCATTTGTTATACTAGATGATAAATAGTGCTATCATATAAATTAAATTTAAAAGATTGAAAGCTGATCCTTCGGTTACTCCAAGGCTAAAGCCTGTAAGACATCACTATTTTATGAAAAAAGAAAGGACATGGTTAGAATACAACACTGGTAACAGCAGATATACAATATGCCTATAAATGCTTTATCAAAGCAGTGGGGAGAGTAAAACAGTCACAGTACTTACTTCTAGCCACCACTCACATTGTGCTCTTATAGCGAAGTCCAACCATATTTTCTTTCTCTATACTATTGTATCTGGGATACACCACATACGGTACTGGTATAGGGTATCTTTCTGCACTAATACAAGTAGCGCAGTGACTCCAAATATTCCCATCTGACAGAAGAAAAGCAGCCTGACCTAATGCTCCCCACTCCCAGGCCGCATAAAAAAATACAACAAACAGACTAACAAATGATGACACTATACCTTTCTATATGAAAAGAGGATATAACAATTGTATTCAATGTATAAAATGTATTATGTTTCAAAAGATAAAATACAATGTTTAATTGTTTCAACAAACTACTAGAGTTAATGAGTGTCTACCTCCAATTCAAAACAGCATGTATGAAATCAATAAGTATTTTCTAATTTAGAACAACATTTATGCAAAATGTTACTAATTCTCTTAAATCATTAGAGACAGAGAGTCCTGTCAAAATGATAGGGTAGTATGAATAATCACTAAACCTGATCCACTCACCAACCCAATCTTGTATGTAGATCAGCCACTGGTAACACATCAGACCACCACCTGTCACGACTCTGGAAAGATTCTGTCTCTAACAATTTATGAGAATTAGTATCATATTGCATTTTGTATAAATGTTATTCTAAATTAGAAGCAGATATTTATTGATTTCATACAGGCAGTTCTGAATTGGAGGTAGACACTCATTAACTCTAGTAGTTTGTTGAAACAATTAAACATTGCATTTTATGTTTTGGAACAAAATAAATGTTTTATTATACATTGAGTACAATTATTATATCCTCTTTTCATATAGAAAGGTATAGCGTCATCCTTTGTTAGTCTATTAGCTTTAAATACTAGCTTATTAGTAGAACATGAGGACTGACGTGCATATCACTTAACTACCTGGAGCATCGGCAATGGCAAATTCCTGCTCTGGAATGCTAATAACAGGCTAACTTTTAAACACACTACTACAAGAGCAAAGAGAGATCAATCAGAATGAGATCAAATAGTATGTTGCTAGGTACTGATTGAGGTAGATATAGCCCCAGATCTCATGTTTAAAGCTTCAGGTCTTGTTTCCATTTTAAGGTATGTAATAGTTCTAATCTCCCTACTAGAAATTATGCAGTTGGGCTCCATGAATCTGGAGCACTAATAATGTACTGGATTGGCCCAATAATTGTGTGTGTTGGGAACCAAGCAACTCCCCTGAGTAAGTATATTCTTAAAAAACTATCCTGTTTGTGGAACTGCATGATGAAAAAGGTTGACACCACTGTTGTAGATTATGTAGATTTTATACATGTCCATGAGCGATACAGGGTTTGAACACATAAGATGTGCCTCTTCTCTGATTCGCTATCCCTGGTCAGAGATAAATTCAGAAAAAGAAAGGTGCAATAGAAAAAGTAGATGGATAAAGAGAGTGAGTATTCAATTTATCTTTGCTAAATAATTAATTTAGCTGTTGCAGCTATATAGCTTTCCAACTTTTATCACAATCCTTAGATAGATGGAATAGTGCCCTTTAGGATAAACATGACTTTTAAGGTTTCCACTTACTTTAATTTGTTTTTTATTAAATTACATAGTAATTTAGGTTGTAAAAAGACTTGTGTCCATCTAGTTCAACCCTTTTCCTATTTCTGTTTACCATCGTTGATCCAAAAGAAGGGGGGCCTCAATACAGTAATTTCAAATTCTGCCTTGAATGGGGGAAAAACATTCCCTCTTGATTCCAAATGGCAATCAGATTTCTCCCTGGATCAACAAGTACTAACTAAATAGTAATCCCAATACTAACGTACATAGCCCTCTATGTTCTGCTCTTTTAAATAAGTATCCAGGCCTTTTTTAAAGGCATCTAATGTATTCGATAGCACCACCTCCTCAGGCAGTGAATTCCATACCTTTATTGTCCTTACCGTAAAGAAACCCTTCGCTGTTGTAGAATCTCCTCTCCTCAAGTCTAAGTGGGTGGCCCCTTGTCCTTTGTAATGTTCTGTTAATGAACAGGTCTTTGGAGAGCCCTTTGTATGGGCCCTGAACATATTTATATAGTGTTATCATATCCCCTTTAAGACGCCGTTTCTTCATAACTAAAACTTTCCATTCCCCTTAATAGATTTGTAGCCCTCCTCTGCACTTTCTCTAGTTCCATAATGTCCTTTTTCCAAAAGGGCACCCAGAATTGAACAGCATATTCTAGGTGGGATCTTACCATGGACCTGTAAGAGGCATAATATCATCTTCCTCCCTTGAGTCAATACCCCTTTTAATACATGCCAATATCTTATTGGCCTTTGCAGTTGTCAGCTGGCACTGCACGCTACTGCTAAGTCTATTGTCTACCATTACTCCCAAATCCTTTTCATTAGTAGATTTCCCCAGAGAAACATTGTTTAAACTTATTGTTCCATTTTTATTATTATACCCAAAATGCATAACTTTACACTTGCCTATACTGAATCTCAGTTGCCATTAGCCTGCCCAGTTACTCAATTTGTCCAAGTACTCTTGTAATGAAGACATATCCAGTTCAGACTTTATTACCTTACTTAATTTTGTGTCATCAGCAAACACTGATACATGTCTCCCTATGCCCTCATGGAGGTCATTAATAAACAAATTAAAAAGAAGAGGACCCAGGAGAGATCCCTGAGGTAATCCACTTATCATGTTTATCCAATTGGAGAACTTGCCATTTACTACCACTCTTTGCATTCTATCTTTCAGCCAATTTCCAATGCACACACAAACATTTCTCCTAAGCCTATTTCATTCAATTTCTACAGTAACCTCTTGTGTGGAACCATATCAAATGCCTTGGCAAAGTCTAAATAGATCACATCAACCGCCGCTCCCACATGTATATTTTTACTCACTTTTTCATAAAATGCAATCAAGTTAGTTTGACAAGACCTGTCTTTCACAAAGCCATGTTGGCTCCTGCTGATATTCCTGTTCAAGCTAAATTGTTGAATATATTCCCTTAACAACCCTTCAAACAGCTTCCCTACCACAGATGTCATGCTTACAGGTCTGTAATTTCCTGGCTGTGATTTTGATCTCTTTTTAAATATGGGCACCACATCTGCTTTACGCCAATCCGTGGGCACCATACCTGAAATAAAAGAATCAAAAATACCAGACTGGCCAGGGCCTGGCTTAGTTCTGTAAGTACCCGTGGGTGTACACCATTCAGCCCCGGGGCTTTGTCTACCTTAACACCATTCAATTGTTTTAACACTTTTTTTTGTGCTCGCCAATCCCATGCTTGCTGTGACTGTTCTGTAAAAGTAGTTTGCAGATTCTTGTCCATTGGGTCTTCCTTGGTAAAAACAGAAGAAAAGAAATTATTTAAAATATCTGCTTTCTCTCTGTCCCCACTGACCATCTCACTCGTTTCAGATAACAAGGACCCAACATTATCAGACTTTAATTTTTTGCCATTAATGTATTTAAAGAATTTTTTTGGGTTGCTCTTGCTGTCCTTAGCACTATTTTTTCATTCTCCAGTCTAGCTAATTTAATTGCCTTTTTACAGGTTTTGTTGGCATTTTTGTATTCTGCAAATGCCTCTGCTGATCCCTCAGCTTTATAATGTTTAAATGCTGCTTTCTTATTATTTATTTCATGAATTACTTTACTGGTTAGCAACACTGGTTTTAATTTGCTTCTTTTGTATTTGTTTCCAACGGGGATAAATTTATATGTATATTTTTGCAATGTTATTTTGAAGGCATTCCACTTAACTTCTGTGTTTTTTTCCTGAAAATATTCCATCCCAGTCAAGAAAACCAAGGGATGAATTAAACCTGCTAAAGTTGGCCTTTTTAAAATTCAGTGTTTTGGTGGAACCCATACCAAATTGCTTTTTTGAATTAATCTCAAACGATACCATGTTATGGTCACTATTCCCCAAGTGCTCCCTAACTTGGATGTTAGAGAAAAGTTCTTCAGTGTCCGTTATTACCAGATCCAGACACGCTCTGGTTGAGGTCTGCACTAATTGAGACAAAAAATTATCATTCAACAAGTTCAGAAAAGTACTATTTTTAGCAGAATTAGTTTTTCTATTTTTCCAGTCTATTTCTGGATAATTAAAATCCCCCATAATTATAGTTTTCCCTATTTGAGAAGCCTTTTCTATTTGCATTAACAGCTGTGACTCTTCAAGGTCACCAATGTTTAGAGGTTTATAACAAATATCCACTACTATTTTCTGGGCAGTTTTACCCCCATTGACTATTTCAACCCACAGGGATTCCACATGTTCACTACTGTCAACACATATCTTCCCGCAAATGAGGCAATAATGCTGGTTTGACATACAGACCCCACCACCTCTTTTGTTTGACCTATCTTTTCTAAACATGTAGCCCTCCAAATTAATTGACCAATCATGTGTGTCATCCCACCATGTTTCTGTTACGCCAATCAAATCATAGCTTTCAGTTTCAGCTACAAGCTCCAATTCCCCTATTTTACCAGTTAAATTTCTGGCATTTGCAAGCATACAATTTATGCCACTGCTATGTTCCATTTGTGATTTAATTTTGATGTGGTATATAGTTTTCTCCCTATCATCTATACTAACCCAGACCCCAGATCCACCCACCTGGTTATTAACTGCATCGCCTTCCCTTTCTATACTATCTAGCTCAGTATTTATTGCCCCCCCCCCTTCCTAGTTTAAAATCTCCTCCAACCGTCTAGCCATCCTCTCACCAAGAACTTGAGACCCTCTTACATTCAGGTGCAATCCATCCCTACTATAGAGATTGTACCCCAAAGCAAAATCAGTCCAGTGCTCTAAAAAACACTAAGTCCTCCTCCTTACACCAAGACTTCAGCCATGCTTTGAGCTCCCTAATCTCCTGCTGTCTCTCTGGCATAGCGCATGGCACATGTAGTATCTCTGAGAATACTATCTTGGAGGTCCAGTTCCTAATCTTACTCCATAAAACCCTAAAGTTACCTTTTAGGAATCTCTACCTTCCTCTTACTTTGTTATTGGTACCAATATGCACCAAGACAGCTGGATCCTCTCCAGCCCCTCCCAATAATCTGTCCACCCTGTCTGCAACATGCCGAACCCAGGCACTCTGGAGACAGCAAACCATTCAGCTGCTGAGATCAGAGCAACAGATTACCCTATCTGTTCTCCTAATAACAGAGTCAAAACTGAATTTTTATTATTCACTTATGTATGTATTGTAGAAATTGTATTTACCTACTGTTTTCTTTAATTATTAACAGCAGCAGAATGTTTGTTCCTCTTGCATTCTGTAGTCTCCCTGCAACCCTATAGTAACCAAATGTTGCCTCTACATTCCTCCTTCCAAAGTAAGAGTATAGGCTCTTTATAAAAGCTGCAGGTAGAGGCTGCTCACATCGCAAGCCCATATTCATGTGTAACTATGGAATAAATTTGACATTTTGCAATACTCTACAGAAAAGCAGCCTTTCATCTGCCACAAAGCTATTCAAATGGTGTATCTCAATATGAACTGCTGAGTGGACAAACATCATTCCACAAGTATAAAATGGGCTTTTAACCATAAAATGCTAGATGTCTTTAATGTAGTGCTAGCAGTGCATGCCTTTGGCATTCAAGGGATTAAAGGCCAAAATCAAATAGTATTTTGATTTGCCCATGGGGTGTGGTTGGATTGTCTGTGAATTGCTCCACTTCTTGCATATGAATCATGGAGTCCTATTAAGAGACAGCTCATGTCATACTGGATAAACCTATCTCATAATTCCACCCAACATTTCAAATAGCCAGTAAGGGACACTTGTGTTTTGGGTGGTGTTGCTGGGGGTGTGGATGGTGGGCAAGGCATTACCATTAATTTTAGGTCATTTCATAACATACTGACACATTTATGTAAATGAATATATGATTTAGAGCAAGACCAAAATATTTTATTTACACTTAATAATTTATAAACATATATAATGACGCTAAACAAACATTAATATGGCTTGCTGTGAAGCAATATTATACATTTACTTACATACCACATGGTCTGATCTCCAAAAAACAGAGTCACCAGGTTGGGAAGAGGGATTTGTGTCTCAAAGAATGACTGTCCTTCCTAAAGATGGGACACCTGCAAAGTATGGTATATCATCATATATGATGAACAGATGGTCCCTCGTTGCAGTACAATACATACAGATGACTTATGTCATGAAATACTCTGCATACAGATTGTTCATGATACCATACCGTTACAGAGTCCATACAGTGCAATAGTCTATATACAGAAGGCCGGTCACGACTACGTACAGAGACCCCATACAATACTATATGTCATGCCTCTTAACCACACGTTGTACAAACCGGTATAACGATTGCCAGTGTCATGACATGGAACACCGTGCACACAAACAAATCCACGCTATGTTATTTAGAAGACCTAAACATAAACAACGCAATATTGTATATGCAGATGGCTGGTCACGTCATGGAATAACGTGTACAAATAAAAAATAAAGAAATGCAACACTCTGACTACAGATGGTCAGTTAAGTTCATTGACTACCGTGCACACAGGAGGCCGATCGTCTGACAGCACCACGTGTTTGCCCTGGTTATGACATACAATACCCGCAGCCAGCCTCCCTTGTAAACGTAGACTACACACAACCCTCCTCATTTCCAATGCATGCAAAGACGGGCTGCAGGTTTCCCGGATCGTGTGATCCACGCCTGAGCTGGATCACAGAGCCGTACTGATATCCTATGTCTATATGCTTAGGCACAGGGGCGCCGCCTGTCGCTCCAGATCCTCATATTCACACCGCCTGCTGCAAATCCAGCTGCCGCCGCTGCTATAAGAAGAGCGTCTGTGGATTCGCTTATAACTGCACGTCTTCTCCGGTCCTGCCTTCTCCCCCTCATTAGGGATCCGTGCGTACCATCTGGACACGTCCTTACCACTCTCCCCGGGATAAGGAGTCAAGTGGTCAAGCGCACAGGGAATTTTATTTTCAGGGATCCACAAAGGTGGGATTATACACAGAGGGAAAATTGGAACAGCCACCTGCTCTCCCGGATTACAAAGCGAGGGTGGTGTTTGTCAGCCCTTGGCACTCGGTTCTAATATCTCTGCTTCCCCTCCAGCAGGCTCTCTGGAGGGTGGTTGCTGCGGGTGCAGCGAGATGAGCAGGTCCTGGAGGGGTGTTGGGCTGCTGGTTATTATTACTTGCTGTCTACAGTCGGAGCTCAGCTGGGTTCATGGTGAGTGTAGACCCACGTCTCCCCTTCTGTCTGTCTTCCTGCTGCTTATCTCCCATTTTCGTCTCCTGCTTTATTTTTCATTTGTGGCAACTGCGGCGAGTGAATTGGGTTATTTCTTTATATAGAAAACTAGTTGGTTTGAGTGCCACTATCTCTTTATACTACTGTTGCTGCTTTCATCGGGTTTTGTAACAATGTACCACACAATGAAAGTGTTTGGAGCATGTCATTCATGGTTTTTTCTCTAGTCGAACAATTCATAAGGAGAACTGTCTACTAATGTAAGTCTCTAGGCTAAATGCCTATAATCGGGGTTCCTTTTGGCTACAAATCTCGTCTGGATTTATGACTAGCAATTAGACTTACATTTTTGTGCAATATTTTAACCATTTCAGTGCCAGAAAGGTATCCTGTGCTCTGCAAAGCATTGGGTACATCCGCCGCTCAAAGGGGTTAAATGCATTTTTATTGTAGCCTGTTTAGTCCCAACTGGCACTTAACACCTATCTCCCACACTGTATAAATTGAATAAAGTCTCAGTTTAACTACAATAACTTACTGTATTAAAATGTGTGTATTAAGGGCACCTTAATTCCCTAGAGCTGTAGAATGAGTCTTTCAGATGATCTAAAAATCCTGTTAACACCTTGGATGCTAGAGGCATCGTGTTGTAGCTCTTGTATATAATTCTTTAATGCTGCATGACAGGTTCCCTTTAATGCCCTTCACAACTGTTTATTGGAGACCCAACTACCTTGGCATTTCTCTATCTGCTTTATTCCTTGCTGAGCCATGATGTCTTTCGATTCTGACAGCAGACCCTATAAAACCATATCAGGCTACACTCTGATCATGTGTGCATACGCCGTAAAAGCAGGGGAAACCGGCCAGCTTGTTAAATGTAGGTAGGGGTGGCTGGGCAAACCTTTTAAAGTTTAAAGCTCTGAGTTCCAGAGGTGTAGGCAATACCCTACTTAGCAATGCGTTGCATGGCCTTCTGGCGCTCAAAGGGTTAAACTTAAAGGGGAAAGTAATAATAAATATATGCATTGTAGTGTTTATCCCCCTGAGTAAAACAAGGGTACTCCCACTGCTGATATGCTTTATTAAAACTTATTACAGCTCAAACGTGAATTTGTTTGGTATACTATCTTAGTGGCCTGAAGTTGTACAGTGGCAATTTTGCTACCCCATCGTATAGCCAGCTCTGGTCAGTTGACCACAAACCAGCAAAGTATGGGGTAGCAACAGTGCCACTGTACAATTTCAGGCCACTGATACTACACCTACAAAATACAAGTTTGAGCTGCAATAAGGTTTGAATAAAATGTCTTTCAGCAGTGGGGATTACCTTGTTTTTCCGTGGAGGAGAAAAGGAGTGTATACACTTTACTGTCCCTTTAAGTGATGTCTATAGTGAGTCATTATCTATTCCAAGATGATAACAAGAAGTTTGAAGGTTTATTTTGCATTTTTACCAGAAAAGCTTCTAATTACTTAACTCGTCATGTGTAATATACCCTTTTTTATTTACTATTTATTTATTTTATTTTACTTATGTTGAGGGGATAACATTATTCTTAACTGGGACTCTTAGAGTGCCAGAGGAATCTCAAACACATTGTTTTGTAATGAAGACTCTTCTGGCCCATTTAAAGGGTTAGGATCTAAAGATGTACCCCCATGACTGTGTGCCAGCAACACTTGTTTCAGCTCCTCATCAACCCTTTAAGTGCCAGAGGTATAGCCTTAATGTGTTGGGGACCAGAGGGTTGTAGAATGCATTATGTGCCCTCTGGCCCTTAAGGTTAACCCCTTTAAGGACCAGAGGGGTGTAAACTTCTTTGCATTACATCGAAAACTCATCAGGTCAATAAGGGATTAAAGGACTATTCAATTGGCCTTTATACCTGAAATTGAGATGTATAAACCTGAAGCTTCCATTAGCCACAAGTGTACTATACAGCCTAATGTAGTGTGTGCCTTTCCTGGAGGCACAATATGAAATGGCTTGTTTAATTACCTCTAAATTACATTGTCTCATGACTGTATGATGTAATCAAATGCCCTGCTGCAGATGAAGAGTAAATATTGTTTAGGAGTCCTGTTTACAAGCAGTCCTTATTGTAAACTGCATATCGCTGCAGTGTGTATGTAGATTATGCTAGGTCATTGTCTATTTATTGCTACAAAATGGCACAACGGGAAAATTTCTTGCTTAGAATTGTAAGTCACAAATGTAATACCCAGTCTTCATGGACTGGGTACATGGCAGGTAGACTAGGGCCTATAGGCTGCATATACTTCTAGTGCCATAATATGCAGTGCCTTGAAGAAACCTTGCTTTCAAAGGTTTGTAGACTCCTATGGGCTTATTAAAAGACATGGTAATTCTGGAGCACATCATTGCAAACGTAACACTTTGATACTATGTTTCCACCATGTGAAGTAGCGTATTGGAGATCTCTAACTTGGGATTAAAAGCCCTAGATCAAACAGATCTTTTTATTTGGTATGGTGCAGTTGGAATTTGTACATATTAAACTCTTCCTGCTACCCAGAAGACCTGATGAATAGTCAGCCTTCTCCTACTGACTGTCCTTCCTTCATAATATCACCATTGGGAGGTGATGACACTGAGGAATACTGTTTATAACTTAAAATGAGGTCAACTTCTTGTTGAAGGTCCCCTCCTATTCTTAGTTATCCTAGCACTCAAGTTATTTGATACTCTGTGGCAATGGTGGCCTGAAGGTCGCTGGCTTCTCATTGACTAGTGTGGTGAAGCGAAAAGCAAGCATACTGAATTCTCCGCTTGGAAATAGTCTGTAGTGGACAAACATCCAGTACAGTGAACATGTTTGCATTCCTGATGCATAACATCAACCCACAAGTCATACCTTAGGCCCACAAAATGCCTCATTTCACACTTCACTTGCTTTGTCTCCTGGTGAGAAGGAAAAGGTCTTGCTTATTTTTGGCCCCTCATGGATCATCACATTTTAATATTTAGCCCACTTCAGAACTGGAGACTACATATTCAACTCCTCCTAGTTGCTTCCTTAAAGGGCTATTATAACTTCCCCACTAACTCTTGAATAAAACACCCTTCAGTAGAGGGAGTGTCTGTGTTCTTACTCTGGAGGATAAGCACTACAATTATATTTACATGCTAAAGGGATAGTAATTGGCAGCTAATGCTTTGTTACTGGATGGAAAGATAGTATGCCAAACTAGGGCACTGCTCAAAATTGGATCTCTGCTTGATTTCCTTAACTCGCTTTCCGATATTGGAGCTTGACACCACCTGAGGTGCTCATAACTTAAAGGGGTAATACAATCTATTATAGCTCTTTTATAGAGTAAAACAAGGGTACTCCAATACCAGGTGGTGGTTCTTGGTTTACTTTGCAGTTTTGATGGCTTCAGTTAAAAAAATGTCTTGTTGCAAGGTACTGCTTTTGCTGCATCAATATGTGCTTATCTGCAATGCTCTGCTTCTCACAAGCAGTAATGGCACAAGTGCTAAATGACTGCAAAAAGGGATTTTTGTGTACTTGCCAATACATACTTCTCTTATTCCTTTTGGAACACAGGAACCATGGGAGGCAAAAGTGCCTTCTATTAAAGGAATAACATTTCACAATAAAAGCAGCTCCAATTAATCTTCCTTTTTGGACCATGGAGAATTATTTTAATACTGTCAGTTGTAGTTCAAGAGTAACTTGAATGATAAAGTATCCCTTATACTGATGTAATTCTGATCATCTCAGAGCAGAAAGGGACAATCTTCAATGAACATAAGAACAAACCTGTCAAGGGGGCAGCTTTTTCCTTATGCTCACAGTAAGAAGATTGTCCCTTGCTGTGAGCTGTCTGGTTCCAGTACCAGATTCCACATCTGAGGGAAGGTGGCTTTACACTAACTAAAGGGGCCGGAGGAGGATACTTTATCATTCAATTACTCTTGAACAACAACTCTGTGTTGAAATAACGCTCCAATACTATGAAGATTAACTGGAGCTGCTGTTTTTGTGAAACATTACTATCCCTTTAAGAGTGCACTTTAAAGTAAATGGCTCTAGCGCCTGAGATCCCCTTCTGGATTTAATTTTACCTGTGCCCAGTAGCAGCCATCTTCATTTTGAACATGGCAAAGATGCAAGCAAGAAGTAGGGCAGCATGGTGGTCACCACACCAAAGAATCAAAAGGATACACACACTTAGAACTCACACCATGGCTTCGCTGTGGGAGGGGGACCCAGTGTTCCACAAGGGCTATTAAATATTAATTGGAGTAAACAATCTTTTGTTCCCCTGTGGAACACAGGAACTGTGGGGATATACCAAAGTTATCCTAACCAGGATTTCAGGGAAGGGGGAGAAACTCCCAACAATAAAACAAGTTTCAACAGAGAGAAGTTAAAACGATTAACACTGCCACAAAACCACTAAGTAATAGGAAAACCTACTGAAGACAAAGGCAGATGCCATTGATGCATAAGGTTCATAGTTTTCTTCATGTTTGTTAATAGGTCCTTTGTGTTTGTTTCCACCATTCTCCCAAAACCAGTCTTGGCTGAGAAACATGAAATCATGATTGGGCAAATGTGAAGTGATGCACAACTGCTCCACAGTCCATTCCACCATAGGTATTTGTGCTTCCTAGGCCTTCAACTACTGGGTGCTGGTCAGTTCCTAATGACATGGGTCTTGCTGAAGTTCACCATGATCAGTGAACACTGTTACATTTGAAGCTTGGGCCACATGTGAAAAGCAAATTGTGTGTGGGGGGGGGGGGGGGGGAGGAGTCTGAGTGATGAAAATGTTACACACCTAACTATATCTAAGCAGTGAAGCTCCTGCTCTCATCTGTTTCATGGAGCTAGAAAATGGGCAGAATAATCTTCTGATTAATAGGAACATAAGAAACCCAGAGAGTAAGAAGAACCACCCTATCTGCAGAAAGATGGAGTGTCTACAAGACAAAGCCTGTAGTTCAGCCAGACTGGCAACTGCTAGAAGGAAAGCGGTCTTGAGTGCCAAATGGCAGGGAGACACAAGCCACATGCTCAAAAGGATCTCTCTAAAAATCCAGGAACTAGATGTGAATGCCATGGAGTGGGATCCTGAGACTGGGTAGGCATAAACTGCCTGTTGCACAAACATCTGGCAGTAAGGCAATTTCCCTTGAAAATAAACAAGGCTGAAACCTGGACACATTTAAAAAAAAAAAAAAAAAAATCCTTGAAAGGCCCAGATAAGTAGAAGATGGACATGGCTGAGTCATTATCTTCACACTAACTGAAGAACAATAACCTGATCCTATAATGTGCTCCAGAAGAAACCAGCTTATGGGTATAAGTCATGTCTATGCCAGTCTCAAACCTTCTCCCCTGGAAATGTGCTTCAAGAGCCACCTTGTGAAGTCTGTCTTCTAAGGCTGGATGACCGGAGGACCAGAAGTAGAGGAAGAAACAATGACTTGTCTACTAACCTGAAAATCACTTTGCAAAGCCAATGGCGCACAATCAAAAGTACAGGCGACAGGTCCATCTCGATGACTCATTGACTTCCAGGGTTTAAGAGGAAAAAAACATGCCAGAGTTGTTTGCTTGTCCCACTTTTGAAAGTGTCCAGATACCAGACCAAAACTTGTGGCTCACTGTATTATCAGACACACAAGCAGTATACCACAGCTGAGAAACTAAGTTGAAAATATGGCTTCAGTCCCCATTCCTGGCATCACATGTTGGTGTAGTGGACTCTGACACTGTCCACCCCTGTAATGTGAGTAGCGAAGGTCCATAACATGAGTTTTCACCCTAGAGACCCACACTGCAGGTCATTCAGCTGAACTCTGGTCATTCTTGGAAGATGAAATGCAACTTCTGTTCTGTTGCATCCAGGGTCAGTCTGAGACAGTGACAGGGCCTAGTGCTGAAGAGGCAGGTAAATATCCCAAAGATCCAGCACACTGATGGATGACTCTTGTGGTAAGACCAGGGAGCTGGGTGTGGATCCACATACTTAAAAATGAAGTATTACTATCCCTTTTATCTTTTGTAGGCATTAAACACATGAACGATCTAAGTCTTCTCTCAAACTTTTATGGTTTGAGAGATATTAACCAGCAAAGTTTCCCCTCCCACCCCTTTTACCTAGTGTAAGCCATATCTTCTCAGATGTGGAATCCAGTTGTAAGACCAGACAACCGCAGGGGACAATCTTCTTACTGTGAGAACAATTAAGCCCTGCCCCCATTGACAAGTTTTTTTTTTTTTTTTTTTTTTTTTTTTTTTTTTTTTTTCTCCCCTCTTATCTTGAAAGTCTACCTGGGCACCTCCCTTCTGATCTGGCTGAGTAGTGTTACATCCGTAAAAGGGGTGGGAGGGGGATACTTTGTCATTGGATTACTCTTGAACTACAGCTATGACAGAATTAAAATAACACTCTCCAAAGTCCAAATACTATGATTAGAGCTGCTTTTATTATGAAACATTACTATCCTTTAAAGTCTGTGCCCCTTGTCACTATGGATTTGTCTGTTATGCCAAATGGGTGACCCAATGACAGGTGAGTTTCCTAGATCCACCCTTGTCCAAGCAAATGGACATCATGCAGGAGGAATGGCACACTCTCTCCATTCCCAGTTGAAGAGCACTTCAGTGAACCAAAAACTCTAAAGTCCATACCATTGTAGACAGGAGGGCCAGAACCGGAGATGCACCCTGGAACAAGCTCTAAACCTTGACTGCTCCCAGACCTGTTCCTGAAGAGTGTCTCGCCTCGTACTGAGATGAGATTTGGGCAGGATTAGACCAAGGTATCACTGGTCTAGACCAGTACATATTTAAAGACAGACCTAAAAGCTCTGAAGGCTCCTTCAGTAGAACTTCCAGATAAAGTGCTAAGGAGATCCCTAAAGATCTGATCAGAAAAGGTCCCTAAGTGTGTTTGCTCAAATTTGCAGAGCAGATGCCCAAAGCCAAGAGCCATAAATGGGAAATGGTAATTCTGAAAGGCAAAGTAATTGCTCTTGTCACTTATCCAGGAAGGCCAAAATTTCCATTGACCCAAGGACTCCATCTCAAACCACTGCATATGGATGAAGCTGTTAAAACACTTCAGATCCAAAACTGGATGTGTGACTGTCTTCCTTGGACTATGAAATAAGGGATAGAACCCCCATGAACATGTCTCCAGGGGACCAGAATAAAGACCTGAAAACTGACCTGTCTGGAACTATCTTCCCAAATCGACAATCCCTCACAGAACTGAGTAGCCTTATATACCTGCTATGAGGTGGGTCCTTAAAGTCCTATGCAATAACCTCCTAAATCCACATATCTGCAATGGAAAGGACCCACATATCATGAAAATAATGCTGCCTTCTAAATGCTTTAGACTGTCTAGAACCTTGAGTTCTTAAGAAGGCATGTCAGTGGATGGCTTCTGAGTAGCCTTCTCTACCCAGGTCTGTTTTGGCACAGGGGGAGAAATGGGCTTGGCTCAGGAGTTAGGAGTCTTGTCTACAAGCTTCTATTGGAAGATAGGGGTGAAAAGCAAGGCTTCTGTGGCATGTATGTCCTTGTGCAACAGAACTCATGCTGACAGCGTCATGCTTAATGACTTTGTCCAGTTCATGGCCAAAAAATGTATTGCCCACAAAAGGTAAATTAGTCCTAAAATGTTCCTTATTTAATCTGACCAGATCTTCAGGCAAAGGGTATAGTACTCTGCAAGTAAAAGTTGAAGACCTATTAAACTTTTTTTTTTTTTTTTTTTTTTTTTTTCTTTATTTTATAAAAGCAAAGACTGCCTCAGACATGAGCAATGGCCTGAAGGATTTAAATTAATGAGCAGTATCCCTTTTGAAAGACTGCGCAGTTTTCTAAATTGATCTCCCCAAACGATGACCCTTTCCACCCAGGCTGTGGCAAACACTGGCAGAAACTCTTAAGAGTTAGAATTGAGCAGTCTTGTCTGCCTGATCCTTAAATACGGTTGTAGAATTTCCTAGAGATGAAATTCTAGGGGGGTTGACACCTGCAAGGAAAACTAATATCATGTGTTTTGTGGGTTGTTGTTTTGTTTTTTTTTTTTTTTGTTTTTTTTTTAAATATCCTCCTCCAACAATCGTCTGCAAAGGAAGGAGACTAGAGTAAAAGGTTCCCCTCTCTCTTGGGGTGCAAGCTTTCAAGATCACTTGAGTCTGTTCATCAGGCCTGTTAGACTGAAGTGGTCTTGAAAGCTTGTGACTTGCCCAGTGCTGCACAATAAGGGAAAAATGTGGTGCTGTGGTTCTCTAGCCATCAGCATCCAATGCTGTCGTGATGCATCCCAGGGGTCCCCATACCAAAGCCCTGACAAAACTGAGCTAGGCCTGTGGCATTATTTCCTTTCTGGAGATCTGAAAGAAGCAGAAGCTCATAACAGACTGGATGTAGTGCCTTTTTAAAGGTGTTCTCCTCTTAAAGGGATAGTAATGTTTCACAAAAAAACAGCAGCTTCAATTAGTCTTCATAGTATTTGGACCATGGAGAGTGTTATATCAATACTGTCAGTTGTGGTTCAAGAGTAATTGAAGGATATATATAATATATATATGGGACTACAAAGTACAGGAGGAAAGTACTTTTTCAAAGAGTGATGAATAAATGGAATGACCTACCAGTGGAGGTTAATACAATGAGGGAATGTAAGAATGCATGGTATAGGCATAAGGCTATCCTGTACCTAAGAAAAGACAAAGCAGGAAATAAGGTGTGCTCATCTCTTCCTACTGTAAAGCTCCAGACTAGATGGGGTGTCTCTTATATGCAGTGACATTCCATCTTCAGGCTCCTATTCAAGGGAAGAAAAATGTTAAAACAATTGGCCATCTCCATGCAGACCCCTTAGTCTGACGTCTGCCCCTTCTCTCTATTGAGAGATGAAGACTCCATGAAAGTCAGGAATACAACAATCTGTACCCTGCTGTTTCTTCTTTGCAGAGCACTTTAAAATCGAGGCTGCTTTTGCTATGAGGGCTGTCTATCTCCAGAGCTTGTTAGTGCTCTGCCTTCTAGATGGGTACCTTAACATTCCCCCCCCCCCCCCCCGATCCACAAGGAATAAAGTATTTATCAGTAAGCACAAACTCCTTTTGCAGCCAGGTGGCACTGATGCCATTAAAGACTGAGAAGCAGTGCATTGCAGACACAATCAGATTGATGTAACAAAATAGCTTGAACTCAAGCCATCAAAACTGTAAAGTTAAATAAAGAACCACTACTCCGTATTTGGAATACCCTTGTTTTAATACATAAAATGTGTTGTGGTTCCCCCTCCCAACCTCAAGACTATAATATACTTGTGTCAAGTTGTGATCAATTAGATCTTGTAACTGAATTTGGGAACAAGTGTTGTATCCTGACTTGACATATGCTGCCAGTGCAGAAGTCAAATACTCTTTAACAATTTCACTAATGCAACAAGTCAGTAAATCATGGCCACCCAATTAGCAGGCCCCTATGGCTAATAACATATTGACAGGAAAAAAAAAATGCAAATCAACTTAACATTCTTTATCTAACACTTAGAAGACCCTCTTGAAGGAACTGTAACCCATACAAATGGGGGGGTTCATCTGTAAATCATGTACTGAGCTAGCATCTCTAAATTCAGTTCCCTAATATTTAGAATTGCATTGCATATTAGACTAAACAGTTACTATTAATCTGTCTAGGCACAGGTTGTGATAAGACTTTTTTTATCTAAGAACTTGTTGTTGGCACTCTGTTCTACTCTATATAGAAAGGTGGCTGCCTTACCTGCTGGTTTAGACCACACTGCATGTGAACTTTTATAACCTCGTTTTTGTGCTAAGGAGTCCTAGGCTTTGGCACAAAGTGTGAAATTCTACTTCCATGGCAGAGCTAAAACTAAATTTTAGACTTTCGGTAACAGGTTTTACAGAAGCTAGCTTCGAAGTACAGTGTATTTTACACTGCTAATACAAGAATTTTTAGATATTCCTCAGATAATAAACAGTAGAACTGTATCCTATTTACAAAATGGGATTTTTTTTTTAGTGGAAGACTGCTCAATTTGTGCAACTGGCACACTTTGCTTGGTAAAGGTCATTCAGCTAAACTTCATTGGTTCACACTGCCTGTCAGCATTTGCTTGCAAACATTCAGAACTTAAATTGGAAGTGTGACTATTAATACTGAGGCAATTAAAACCTCTTGAGGACAAAAGAATCTGACATGTCTACCTATAAAAACGAACTGTCTGTAGGTAAGTGTGCTGCCATATTTTGGAATGATGTACATGATCTAACTGGATGGGAGAAAATCCTTTCCATTCACTAGAAAATTATTTGCAGACTACCCCAATTTAGATAAATGTAGGCAACTTTCTCTGCACATATCGAACACTGTGTTAACCATGCTTTTTGCATGTGACTTGCATATTTTTAATACTTGTTTGAGCTGTCCAGTGTTTAATTCCTCTTCCCCCCCCCCCCCCCCCCTTAACCTGATGGTTGTGTTGTCTGGAGCAAGAAAATGTTGAACCACTGGTATAGACAAATACTTTCAATGGGATTCTACCTGTAACAGGAAAAAGCCACAACAGTAGAGCCAACCGATGTAGTAACCTAAAATTTATCAAGATAAATGTCAAAACTGCTATTGTACTGACTTGAATACATCCATACTACTGTTTCTCATGGGGGGGGGTTGCACACCAGATGTACCATTAGACATTCAAATTAAACTGATCTTTGAAATGACCACTTTAACTTCTTAAATACAAATGTTTTTGCAAAGCTAGCTATTGTGTATGCCCCTTGGTACATGTATCAAAAGGCATTCCTGTAGGACAGAAACTTGATGGCCAGTCTCATGTCTTGTAGAGAAGAGTGAGTGGAATAAAATGCATATGGCTGACACATGCAACTTAAAGTGTTAGTAATGTCTAAAAAAAAACAAAAAAAAAAAACAAAAAAAAAAAAACACTGTTTTGCATTTTAGAAGAGCTTTAAAAAGCTGATCTAAATGCAAAAAACCGTATCTCTTAAACTGCTATGGTTTAAGAGATACGGGCGTTTTTAAAGTTTGATTTCTCCTACTGACAGCTGTAAAGCTGTCAGCAGGAGATCCGTGTCGGTCGACACGCTGGCGCTTGAGAAGTGCCGGGATCTTGTTATTTACACAGAATCCCTTCTGTGCAAAACCTTTGTATAACTTTGAAAACTGTAGCAATGTCCTAATCAGTCTGTGGTGGTTTATATACTTTGAGACTCCATACACTGGTTGGCCTTGCAGACATGCAAAATCACAATCCATTATTTGACATTCTCAGGACAGTAGGCATCTTAAAGTGTTTCTTTGCTTGTCATGGTAATGCATAGACTTTAGACTATCACTAGAGCATGAAGAAAAATCAGACTTGTGTTTTCATCTTGATAGTTTAAAATAACTTTTTGAACTTTGACATCCTGCCAGACATTTGAGTGGGAGTTACTGACAAATTAGGAGGATTCTCAGAACCTCTCTACAGAAGTGTAATTATGGCACCATATTAAAGTGGCAGATTAACAAACTGCTGTTGCTTGGCTGACCGCCGCAGCCATCTTTTTTTCTCTATTGGCGAACTTCTTCTTTGGGACATCTCTGCAACTGTTTGTCTCACAGGTGTCAGAGTGGGCTCTTGTCTCCTCCATGCCCTTTAATCTGGTTCACATCTTGGGGTCTGTGAATGGAGTTGTAGGTCTTGCTAGGCAACATAAGACTACATTACCCAGGATACCTATTTTGCTGGCCTTTTTCAGATTGCCTGCCAGTTTTGCAATTGGCATTTTGTTTTTCTTTATTCTAAATGGCTTAATGTTGCATAGAAAACAATGTGCCTTGTAGTTGCACGCTAACCATATCTCCTTTCTAAAAAGAGGCAACATGAGAATCTTCCCGCATTAAAGAGCGAGATTCTCATCTCTTCAACCCAACAGCAGCATCCTATTTAGTGCCCATATTAACCCTCTGTGTACCTCCTAACATCTGTAAGTATGTGTGGCACAGTCTGTCCCTGTCCATATTCACAGCGGAGCCTGAATACACAGCTAATGGCAAACAGAAAATTAAGTTTGCCCACTTTAGCAGGAAGGTTCTTCAGGTGGTTCTTCCTATCTATTCTCTGTGCCTTACTGTTGCTCGACTGTCAGAGCAGTTTAGTTCTTGTGTCTGACACTTTGTGTGGGCTTTTCAGGTTCTGGATTGTGCTAGGGAACTCCAGTATCATGAGGACAGGCGTGATGTCCTTTCTGCTTCCCACCTGTGGGAGCCTACTGTTATATCCCCGTGGTACCTGTGTTCTCTATTGGCCAAAAGAGCATTTGGATTTGTCTTTCCTGTTAAATCCTCTTGGTCCTTGTGCATTCTTCCTCTGTCCCTACGTGCAGTACTTATCTCATCATAAACTGGAGGCAGGGAGGGAATGGCCTGCAGAGTCTCCACCCACAAGACCTCCTAAAATCCTATTATGGTTGTGCTGACTTGCATTTCAGGGTGTATTTTGCAGCATCTCCTTAATTAATATTTTTTTTTTTTTTTCTGCTCAATTGATGGACAAACATCTCTGCACTGTAGTGTAACTTTATTTTTAACTGTAAGACTGTGGCACAGACTAAGTTAAAAATGTAATTACAGTTTCTGCATATTTGCAGTGTATACCACAATCCTGATCTATAATGCATGAATCTCTGGAAAAATGCCATATTACTCTGAAAACATCTAAAACCAGATTCCTCAACAAATTACTTTGCAATGTGATAGCAACATCAGAGGGGTTAAATTATGTAGTTAAGCAAACTTAATGCCATGACCAGAAATTAATAATGTATAAGTTGTGTGTATTTGATCAAGTGTGCCTGTTTGAGAGTATGAAACTTGCTGTACTTAATAGGTGTTCAGTGTGTGACTCTGTAGATACTATTGGATTATAACTACTACAATATGAAGGATAATGGGAATTGGAGTTCCACAGGCTGAGAACCTGTATGCTACAGGCTAAGAATCCTGCAAGAGCTCCCTTCACCCTGACAAATGTCTGATAGGAGTTGAGGTGTTTCTCTGCTGGGATTATGAGCCTAGCTTCTAAATATTTGTGCTGGCATGGTCCTGTCAAGCCCTGGTGTATGCCATCAGGTCGAGGTGCTTTATCCACTAACCTTTTCCAGGCTCACTTGGACTCTTGTCCTCTCTGTAAGCAGTATAAATTATGGAGGAAATTTGATTATCTTTGCCTATGGCATGCCATTGTTACTTTCGTGTAGTGTGTCTAGCAGACTAGAGAAATATTCAACTTGGGGTTTGTAAGGATGTGGTTGTGTTTTCCCCACCCCCATGTTCAGATATTTGACATGGTACAATAAACACATGTTGAAAATAAATCATTCGGTGACATTGAGACAGATTCCTATGAAAATAAAACCTTTTCATACATATACAGAATAGTATCACATATCGGTAAGGCATTGCAAGTGTCCGTTTTTAGTAGTAAACAGGGAGGGGGTAAGGATGGGAAAGGACTAGGGAGAAGGTGAGGAGAGAAGCGGTAGAGGGAGGAAGTGCAGAGCTAATGGATCTAAGACGGGATCCTAGGAAAGGCTGTAGAGCAGGAGAAGAAAAAGGGATATGAGGGCAAGTAATTCAAGACTGAACCTTCTAGAGGAAAGGGTATAAGTGAGAATAAGATGAGGTAAAAGGCACAAGCGTCCCAGTCCCACTCAGCCATGGGAATGCCACCATTATAACTGGAGGGGGGGGGGAGAGGATATAGCAGCTGTAATGGTGGCTGTCCAGTCTGAAAGGAAAGTGGTTACCTGGGATGTTTCAAGACTCTTGCTTACCATGGATCGAGCCAGCAAAAAGATCATCCACTCTCAAATGCCGCTCCAATAATGTAGGAGGATTGGTGTCCCTCCAATGAATCTGGAGTTGTGACTTGGCTGCAGACAGCATGCGTAATAGAATGTCTCTTGTGTGGGGGAAATTGGGAAGATTCGGGGGGGGGGATTGCAGAGGTTCTATATCTATCTGGGCTTGCAACTACTCTTTAATGTGAAGATAAGTTTCTCTGGACTGAGAATCTCCAACGAAGTGGTGACTTTGATTAAGAGAACTGATTGTAGCAGCGGTACAGAAATTTGTACTTAACCTAGAATCTGTGATGAGAGGCAGTAGATTTCCAAATGTCACACCAGGATTGAGAGGGAAGAGTAGCATTCAGTTGCTGCTCCCAAGCAGACTTAAGGAGCTGTTGTCGATAGAGATGCAAGTAAAATGGAGTGTATTTTACTGAGGTATCCTCTTGTAGGTTCTTAGCACACTCAAAGCTCTTCAAAAGGGGCAAGCGGATCGGTAGCCGATTTGGACAGGTTTCTGTGATGGGAAATGCTTTATGCATAAGTAACCTCAAACTTCAGAGGGCAATAGACTGTTCCTCTTTGAGGGACAGAGGCTTTTAAGGCAGATACATTGAAGTCCCAGTATCAGCAAGAGGTGAGTTTTGACCAAGCCAGACAGGAGTCAGTAGGGAAGTGAACATGAGGTAGGTCGAGAGCAGAACACTGGAGAGAGGTGAAGGTACGGTTCCTAAATGGTGAGTGGAAACCCACCACAACCATAGCTTCAGGACATTAGATAATATCGGCTGTAACTTCAGAGCAGGGTGTCGCGTCTGAGTGGGGTAAAATACCTCCAAGAACATCTCCATCAGAAGGGATAGATGGCCTTTTTAAATCTCCTGGAGTCAAGGAAAGCGAAAAGGTATACCCTTATTGATGCTGGTCCTCGAAAATTTGAGATCTCCTGTGGCATGACCTTATTGGTATTGTCACGGTTTGTTATGACTCTCAGACAGAGTTAAGATAAAAAAACAACTTTATTGAAAAGTTTAATGGATACCCATGTGGGTAGCATACAATATAACATTAATGTCAATACATAGTAGCAAGAGTAGTGGTATACAGAATGAAACACGGGCTCTACTGGCCTTGCCAATACCGGGTAAGGCAACCTTTCACACAGATGGAAAAGGTTCTACCGGCCTTACCAATGTACCGGGCAAGGCAGCCCTTAGACTAGTAACTGAGAAAAGAAGGCTCTACCGGCCTTGCCAAATACTGGGCAAGGCAGCCTGGGGACTGGTTCAACAAATAGTAATAGGCTCTACCGGCCCTGCCAATATACCGGGCAAGGCAGCCTGGAGACTGGTACACAATCTCTACCGGTGCTGAGGAATACGCAGCAAGCAACCAGTTAATAAGTGGAGCGAACCAGTACCCGCATACTGGAGAGTGGAACACAAGTGAATGAAAATGTCGCCAGGGTGACTGGAGGAGAGGTGCCCACTGCAGGTGATGCAGGTGCAGGAACACAGCTGTTGAATGACAGGAAACAGATCTGCAGGCAGTCAGCCGGATCAGGAACGGCAGTAGGGACAGCAACCCCAAATGGATGCTGGAACCAGGGAAGTGGGTGAACAGGAACTCAGACGATCACTGACGAGCAGGAACAGAGAAATGGCCCAGGAAGCTCAGGAATCCAATGCAAGTGCAGGTAGCATAGAGACAACATCAAAGGGTGCCCAAGCTCAGTTTAAATGGGCAACACAGGGCGGGCTGAAGGCAGGCAGCCAATGGAGAGCCTCCTACAGGTAACTGACAAAGAAATGCAGCAATCACGGGCACCGTGATAGGTATGTGGTAAGAGCTCTTTGCGATCTAAGCAAAAAGCTTGTGGTCAAATGGCCTTGATAATGGAGCCTCC
Organism: Rhinophrynus dorsalis; assembly: GCA_037306005.1. Classification (NCBI taxonomy): domain Eukaryota; kingdom Metazoa; phylum Chordata; class Amphibia; order Anura; family Rhinophrynidae; genus Rhinophrynus; species Rhinophrynus dorsalis. The sequence goes on along the minus strand of CM074718.1, from coordinate 406,560,507 downwards.
AGAGCTGAACTTGTTGCTTTATCTGAGGTGTAAGTTCGCTCTTTAATGCTCCGGAAGACTTGACCACAATGAACAAGTTATGTACCAGCAGTCTTCCGGAGGTACTGGCTTTACTGCTGCCTTCTGGAGCAACTTGTGAATTTCTTGCTGCTTCTTGATCTTTGGAATTTATTTCTGGAACTGCTGAATTCCAGTTGATAACCTGATGACACCACTTGATCCAATTGCCTGTAGTTTATTCTTCCCAGGCAGTGTTCCATACTGCCCCAACTGGGACCTGATGGCTCCATTATTGGTAGTACTCCTTTAAATTGGTGTTTCCAAAGGCATTCCTTACTGAACTCCAACCTGGTGCTTTAAGAGGGATTGTGCTTCCTTATAATCAAGGAAATGGAATCCTGGGGGGGGGGGGGGTAATTATCTTCCAGATGTTTACCAAATCACTGAATATTGAACTAGAGTGCTCTAAAAGATACTAATTGGTCTTAAAGGCATTGGCTTCCCAGCCAGAGCCAGCCTTGCCACAATGGTGCTGAATATCTGGCCATTAGTCTCTCATGACAATGTCATTTTTGACTGCCTTCCTTCATTGATCTGGATACAGACCATTCTGGCATCCAAATGTGCATTTTTCTTGAGATGCAAGCCATATCTGACTGCTGTATGCCCAATTAAGGGATACTGTTTCCTTAATGTGCTGTTTCTCTCATCTGAGAGACCCAATGGAAAGGAAGATTCTTCATTTTTATAGTACTTCTGGAGTGCATATTGGAAGACACCCAATCTGGAACGTACTGGTTGGGTCATGGAGTTAAGATGGGACAGTGTGCCTTACTCTGAACACGGATGTGATGTCACAAATGACTGATTAAAACTGTAAAACCAGAGGCTGATGCTGCTTCAGCTAGTCTGTCGTGGCATTGTGACAAGACCAATAAACAATACACAAAGTTCTCTTCTACTGCAGCACCTCTTTATGGGCACTTTTGGGTGCTGGGTAAAAGCACTAAAAGTATTGGTCAACTAGTAGTACAGAAAAATAAAACTCCAGTTTTTCACTCTGCCAAGGACCCACTTCAACAAAACTATCTAGCAACACTGCAGCTTGGCACCCAGAATGCTAAAATAACAGCATCAATTTGAACTTGCCAAGAGCACAGCACAACACTACCCAGTATGGACACTACAGCTGTCAGAAATGGTCATTGTGTAACTGTCATACCTAACATCACAAATTGCTGTCAAGCTCATGGGGGTGGAGTTGTGTTGGAAGAATGTCACTTGCATTTCTTACACATTTGGCTGAGGGTTTAGGCAGCTTAACCCCCATATGAATATACATGAGTATTTGGGACATATGTATGTTTCCAGTATCATGTTGCTTGTGTAACCACAATGACTTTGACAACTTGTCTTCGTATATGATTATCTAAGATGTTTCCATTTCTATACAAAGCTGAGCTCCTGTATGTGCTGCTTGCTACTCCTACAAAGACTTTTTTTTTTTTTTTTTGTTTTTTTTTTTTTGTTACATAGATGCATATTCTATAAAGGGAGGAATCACTTCATAATATGGGTGATCCAGTGTGTAAGATAAGAAGCCATTCTTTAAATCTTATTTTGCTTCTCGGACTGGAGTCGATGCTCAAGTGACGGGACGCTGAGGGTAATTGCTTTGTTTAGTTTTAAGTTAGTCCATTTGCCAACACACCACCTTGGCCCTACACACAATTTCATTTTTTTCAAAGCATTCTGCTTTACGATGAGATGTAAAAATAACTTTCTAGCAGGACACCAGTCTTGATGTTTGCTACATATCACTGAATTGATCACATTGCACTCCAATAATAGTCAATCTCTACCACCCCCTCCCCATGAATTACATGTATCTTTGCAGTGTGGTATAGAGTTAAAATACACAATTTCAACAGACTGCTAAGGAACCAAACTTGTTGCAAGGTTTCCAGATCTACAATAAACCTGTCAAACCTTCACAGTATGACAGGCACCAAGCTGTTCTTGACTGCTATAACCTTGTTTACATATTTTATACTGCTGCTGTCCAGCTGACAGGAAGGACAATGTGCCTGGTACACTATCCAGCAGTCATGCTGGAGGACTCAGAGGACCATATGCAGAAAGCAAGGAGTGCAGACACACTATATGGAAGCAATTCCCTCAAACACACATTGTTTAACAATTTGGAATAGCTGTCAAAAGCTGCTTATTCCCTCTACATTCATGGACCTATAATGTGCAAACCACAAAAAAAGTGGGGTATTGCTTTGCATTTGGTAAGAAGTTTCTGTTCAGTTTTGGAAAGAGTAAAAGGTGGCAACCCTAGGTAGAGGGGTGAAGGATTCCTAGCAGTGGTGTAACAATGTGTGTGTCTGGGGGGGTGCCTGGTGGTGGTCACAGAATCAGTCTGTCAACCCAGGCTGGTACTGATAGCTGCAGAACCACATACCCTAATACCCCAGACCTTTTTTTCCACTGGAAGCAGGCAGACCACCCCATTATGCTGTCTGACTCACCACTAGCGGCGTTTTGCTAATAGTCACAGCTTCCCCATATAGTCTAAAGGTTCCACTGACCAATGGTTTTAAGATTCCCCTTGCCTCCCATTTTAGCTTCTGTAGGTAGGGGTAGTGCAGGCAGGTTCTAAAACTGATTCAGTGTGAAGCCAGTGGTACTTCTGAGATCACTGCACCTAGAAGTACTAGAAGAGGCAGTGTGGAACCATAGCTTCCACAAGTGTTTCCAACACATGGCGCTATAGGAAAACAAGCTATTTCTCCTGTTTCAAGTACAGATAGCTTTTTGAAAAACATGGAATTTATTCCTAAATATTTAGCTACTACTCATCCCAAGAAAACTCACTGTTGGTATGAGTTGATATACTGTAGATGGTGCCAGAAGCACAAAACCAAGCCCAACTACAATCTAATCTTTTTAGCTATGTCTTGCCTGTACTAAAAGACAAGATGGATAAAGCATAACCTCTTTGAAAGACAACTAGGCCCATCAAATAAGGGGTCACTTGTCTTTCTACTAAGTTAGTGTGCACAACTATTTCCAGAATGTGGAGTTATTTAAAAAAAAAAAAAAATGCATATTGAATTACACCACAATCCCTTAAGTTAATAAAATAAAAAAGCCATTTATGTATTCAGGACCTACTTGTCAGCCAATGATGCATGGTACCCAACTGGTATGAGCTTACATAATCTATTGGATGCCAGAAGCATGGCTACCAGTGAAACAAGGAAGCTAACGGCATATGACTCCATGGCTACCATTTTGATACAAGCTAGGGAGTCGGCCAGTGTATGGGCTGACTTATGACTGCCAGTGGAGCAGGGGTGGGGAGGCAGGCCCTGTATGTGGGCAGAAGAATCAGGCTTGGGGGGGGGGGGGGGGGGGGGGTCAGTGCATATGGGGGTATCTGAGACCATTGTGCACTGCATTTGGGTATGTTTCTATCTTGATTCCAGTAGACACTGGTAATCTACCAGAGGGCATTGGAACCAGGCTTGGAGAATGTGTGACCTCCACTAAGCTGTGGAACCAGATTGGGGAGGTTGGGGTACATGGGAGGGATTTGGAGGCAGTTGGTGTGCATCTCACAGGAATGTTTGACACATTGGACCCACATAATGCGCCCCCCCGGTCTGCTTTAAAATCCCTGTGCCACAGTTTTTCAATGTATTGCAGCGCAAATACAAGCAGTGTGGTACACAAGGGGTTTTGGTTCGGTTTGGGTTTGTGTGTGTGTTTGTTTTTTGTTTGCCCCCCCCCCCCCCCCCCCCCCCCCCGCCGACCTCATTGGGATGGGGAAGGCACATCAGGACACCACCTGATGCAGTGTGTCCCCCCCCCCCCCCCCCCCGAGGTCTGAAAAAATAACCTTTTGTGTGCCATGTGGGGGTCAACACATCGCAATGATACATATAGATAGATGTAATATATTGCTATAGCATTTGATTTGGGAGCTCTTCAGTATAGACAAGATGTTCCCGCACTCGCAGGATTTCCTTTTTTTTTTTTTTTTTTTCCTGAGTTTATTTAAACCAGTATCACTGTTTCAGTGTGACTTGCACATCTTACTCAGGACCAAAATAGTGACCCCCTTCCCCCACCTTTATATATCCAGAAAGACTAAAGTCCTTCCAAAATGTCACGGATGTCATCATGTCCCCTTCTACTCCAGTGTATATACATAGACTGTGGTACAGAAATAAGTGTGCTGTGAGTATATACATAATGCAGCACAAAAGCTTATACGGTTTGTGTATCACATCAGCTTGCATAGATAAAAATATACAATTGCATAATATGGCATCAGTAGAGCAAATGTGTCTACTGGATGCTCCGAACTCTCTCATCCGTGGCGTGGGCAGTCTCTACGGCGCATGACTGCATCGTTACGCACATTTTAGCAAATTATTACATAGGATACAGTCACAAAGCACATAGACTATGGGACAGAAGACAACTGGTGATGTCTATACATTGAGTAAAAGGGGGGCACATGATATCCGTGTCCTTCTGGAAGATTTTGGCAGGTGTTTGGGTATATAAAGGATTGGGAAGGGATCGCTATTTTGGTCCTGACAAAAATGTGCAAAGAACACTGAAACGTTAACAATAAATAAAATCCTATCCAGAAAAAAATCCGGAGAGTGCTGGCACTGATATATTATAATTTATATAATTTTTTTTTACATTTTTTATAATCTATAATACACACACATTTTGGTCCTCCTTGATTGCTTAGTGTGCGCACAACCCTGGTGATTCCCATAAAAGAGATGGGATAAGTGAAGTCCAGCCACCACATGCTAGACACAGGCTTGGCTATCTAAGGGTTAAACCACGTTTCCTGATATTTTATCATGACCACTCTGTACCTCTCTAGAGTTCTTGCCTAAGTCTCATTTATACATCCAGGGAATAATCTTGCCTTTTAGTTTTTTCCTGTTGGGTGGTCTTATTTACTGAGGGCTCTGTGTCCTTTGACAACTGATGTTACCTAGATCCAGTTTTAATACTGGTATCACGCAAGTGAGTTTGTAGGGTGTGGGTGTTTTTTTTGGTTTTTGTTTTTGTTTTTTTTTGTGTTTTTTTCTTCTTCTTCCTCTTCTTCCTCTTCCTCTTTACCTGGCACTTTAGGGATTTTTTTTATCCCCATGGTTCTTATATAAATTTCTATAAGCGACTATAGGATTTTGGTAAAGTTAATTTTTAAACAGTTCGTTTAGTCCGTATGTCCCACAGGATTCCCACCCAGAAAACCTACAGCTTGTTATATTAATGTAAAATATACAGTTCAGGCATTTTACATGGGTAAAAAAAAAAAAAGTGTCTGTCTGCAGAAGATCTCATACCTTATACACGAAGTGTCGCATGGATCTATCCTTTAAAAAGCAAAATTTGTGAGCCAGAAACTCCTTGCCATTCTTCCTCTGCTCAAGCTGGCAAACACACCGGGAGATGACGCGCTTATTCCAGGCGCACCTGGAAGTCTCAACACGTGCGTTCCGTGGGTGGAATGCAAAAACCAAATATGGACATGGCTTCTGTACTTATGGGAGCTCAAGAATCGGCAGCAGTGCAGTAAGTGCTGTGTGCATATATATCTGAGCTATATACTTCTGCTGTTTATTATTGCTGCTTGTATTTGAGTAGCCCTATGGTACAGCATGTATGCTTAATATCCCAGCCTCATTGTTGGCTTCTCTGTCTATATAGATTTACACCCTGTTCCAAATTATTATGCAAATGATATTTTTCTCATTTACCTAAATAATTGATGTAAATAACAGTCAGCATAATTCTCATGTTTTCAACTATTAAGAGTACAATTCAAATTTTATTGAACAAACCTCCTAATGATAACAGTATTTTTTTTTAAAACATAAAAAACTTACAATCCACTGTTCCAAATTATTACACACAGTAAGTTTCAAAACACTTTATAGGTTGTAAAGAACTGAAAACTGTCATTTGTTGTGTTTGCAGCATATTTACTGAAATCAAAAGCTATTTCAATCAAACTTTTAACACTTTAACTTTTTAAACATTTTAACAGGTCACGTTACATTTCAGCATAGGACCCCTTATTTGATAGCAGCTTCACAAGTCTTGCATCCATTGAACTTGTGAGTTTTTGGACAGTTTCTACTTGAATGTGTTTGCAAGATGTCAGAATACCCTCCCAGAGCTGCTGTTTGGATATAAACTGCCTCCCACCCTCATAGATCTTTTGCTTGTGGATGCTCCAAAGGTTCTCAATGGGATTGAGGTCAGGGGAGGATGGAGGCCACACCATGACTTTCTCTCCTTTTATCCCCATAGCAGCCATTGATGCAGAGGTATTCTTTGCAGCATGAGATGGTGCATTGTCATGCATGAAGATGATTTTATTACAGAAAGCATAGTTCTCCCTTCTGTACCAGGGAAGAAAGTGGTCAGTCAGAAACTCCACATACTTTGCAGAGGTCATCTTTACACCTTGGGGGACCCTAAAGGGGCTGACCAGCTCTCTTCCCATGATTCCGGCCCAAAACGTGACTCCACCACCACCTTGTTGACGTTGCAGCCTTGTTGGAACAGGGTGGCCGTCCACCAACTATCCACTACTCCATCCATCTGGACCATCCAGGGTTGCATGGCACTCATCAGTGAACAGGACTGTTTGAAAATTAGTCTTCATGTATTTTTCTGCCCAATGCAGCCGTTTCTGCTTGTGAACATTGGTTAGTGGTGGCCGAATAGAAGGTTTATGCACAGCTGCAAGACTCTGGAGGACTCTACACCTTGATGTCCGTGGGACTCCAGAGGCACCAGCAGCTTCAAATATCTGTTTGCTGCTATGTAATGGTATTTTAGCAGCTGCTCGCTTGATCCGATGCATGGATCTGGCAGAAATCTTCCTCAATGTGCCTTTATCTGCACAAACCCGTCTCTGCTCTGAATCAGCCACAAATCTCTGAATAGTGCGATGATCACGCTTAAGTTTTCGTGAAATATCTAAAGTTTTCATACCTCGTCCAAGGCATTGAACTATTTCACTCTTTTCGGCAGCAGAGAGATCCTTTTTCTTCCCCATATTGCTTGAAAATGGTGCTCTGCTTAATAATGTGGAACACCCACCTTTAGTAGTTTTTTTTTTTTTTTTTTTTTTCTCCTTAAATTGGGCTCACCTGGCAATCTAATTATCACAGGTGTCCGAGATTGTTTTCAGTGATCAAAAGAGCCCTGAGACACAATGCCATCCATGAGTTAAACTGAAAAACAAAATATTTAATCTTTGTGACACTTAAATATCATTTGCATAATAATTTGGAACAGGGTGTAGATGGTTAAACTATGTCTGTCTACAAAAGAGGGTGAAGGAGAAGCTGAAACAGCTTGAATCTCCTGAAGAAGACAAAACTGCTGGGTGACACAAAACTTCCTATATCTGACACAGCCAAACTGAAAAAATTTTCTTCATACATTATGAAAACAGATGTTGCATCCCAGTTTAAGGATTTCCTGGTATGGATAAGGACATTGATACAGGAAACTTTTACATCTATGCAAGAGGCTTCCAGGAAACTGCAGAAAACCTCAGATCCAGATTAAGGACCATCACACATTCTGCAGGAGGATGGAGGCCAGTATGACTGACTTAGAATCCGTAGTTTCTTCTTCAGAAGAAGGTGAAATTATGGCAGAATCTGGCACCTTCAACACTGACAAAATTGACCCTCTAGGCAGGGCCGTGAGAGTCCCTGGGCCTAATGAATACTCTGAAAGATCTGAATGTCATTGATACAGCCTTCATTGGCTATAAGGAAGCCCCAAATATCCCAGTGCATAGTTCAATCAAGGGGATATCTACAGAATGGAAAACTGGGGATAAACATCCAGATTTCTAGAATAATGCACCACATGTATAAATTCAGACTATACAAATGCATGGGTCCCCCCCCCCCCCCAAGTAGACGCAGCAGTTGCGCAAACTTCAAGAAAAGCCTCTGTATTGTTAGAGGATGGTACTACATTATGGGACCCCATGTATAAGAGCAGATTCTGCACTCAAATAACTGTCATTGGACAAAATATAAAGTCTGCAACAGCTATGGCCTATGTATTTAGAACATTCCGAATTTGGCTGTTAGAGTTTGAAGAAAAGGTGGACTCGTCTGTCTGAAAATCCTTACTAAAAGAAGGGGGAATTTTTCTTTCAGTGCATCTCTAGACCATATCCATGGCCTAGCAAAATTGGCCTTATCCATCACTAATCGAAGAGACTTGTGGATAAAGTCCTGGAAGGCAGATGCTACCATTTTCTGGAAACAAGCTGTTTGGAAATCACCTAGAAGATGATATTATCTGCCAATACTCAGGGGGAAGCCCTTTTCTCCCTCAGCAATGAAGGAGCCGATCTTCACCTTCTAGAAATGCCACTCTCCGGAAGTGGTCTTTTCGGGACTCCAAACGTTTACAAGCCTGGAAGATCTTATGTCCAGATCTGGAAATCGTAAAGACTTCCAGAAGAATACACATTGAAGCAAGGCTGACCCCAGATCCAGACTGATGGGTTTATCAGATCCTGGGGCTGGGGTACACCTTGGAATTTGTCTGTCTCCATAAAACTTTCAAAACATAAAGAGTCCGGAATCGTCAAACAGTAACTGACATGAAACTGGACATCCAGTCCCTACTCGTCAACAGGGTAATAGAAATACCAGAGAAGCAAAAATTCCACTGCTTCTGTTAATCTTCTCAGTTTCCAAGCCTTCAGTGGAATTGCACATAATTCTGGACCTGAAGGAGATCAATTCATCTCTAACTCAGGAGATCAAGATGGAAGCCATCCTGACTGCTGTCAAGATGGTCCATTCCCAGGCATTTCTTATCAGGATAGACCTCATGCTGCATATTATCATATCCTGATACAGCCAACACAAGATTCCTCAGATTCCATATCTTTGGAAAACCTTACCAACATCTGGCTGTGCCATTTGGCCTCACCTTGGCACAGAGTGGTCACAAGTATTGACAGTAGCCTTGGCAGCCCTACGCCAACAGATAAGTGTTACCTTACGTGGATGATATGTTGATGGTAGCATCAGAGGAAAGATCAACAGAAGGCACAGACAGATGTCAGGAACTTCTACAGCAATTAGGCTGGTTAACTAACTAAATCTAGAGACTAGTCCACTACAGCCATCTCAGAAGCCTAACATCCCTGGGTGTCCTGGTCTTAACAAGACAAGAGTTGGCAACACTGTCACAAGACAACTGCATACTCTCTGCAGAAGATCAGGATTCCGAAAGCATCAGGAACATATGGTGAAAGACTTCTCAAAGTTGTCTGGGGCACCTGTCCTCAGTGCACTGAATAGTTCCCTGGGCCAGATTCCACAGCAGATGGACTCAGATCAAGTACCTAAAGTACTTCAAACTGGAGACGTCCAATGTTTTGGAAGATTCCAATTCCGTTCACCAGATGAGTTAAGATGCTGGTGCCACCCAAAGAACATTTCAATAGGAAGACTGCTAAGAGCCTGTCAATGGGAGACTGTGTCCACAGACACCGGCAAAAGCGGATGGGGCATTATATGTAGAATAAGGAGGGGGGAGGACAAAGTAACTTGGACATCCAAAGAGGCAAAGCTTCACAAACATTCTGGAGCTACAAGCAGTGTGGAACGCTCTTCAGCACCTGAGGGCAGATCTCACGAACCTACCCATTCTGACTGTCAGATGCTTGTTAAACCAGGGAGGGACAAGGAGTCACACAATTGCCTAGCACTTCGGATCCTTCACTGGGCAGGTATGTTGCTGATAAACGCCCCTTTCTGGAAACCTCCATTACCAACTTTTTTTTTTTTTTTTTTTTTTCTCCCTGAGCAGCAGACTAGAACCAGGAATGGTCCTTAAACAGTGATATTGGGAGGTAATGTCAAAGCTAGGTGTGCCAATGATATGCCTCATGGCATCTGAAACAAACACAAAATGCCAGATCTTTCTCTATGTAAGATACGCAGAGCAGAAGGAAAAGATGCCATCCAATACAAGTGGAACTTTCATCTGGTGTATATCTTGCCTCCTAACAGTGACAGAGCAGTGATTTCTTATAATCCTGGATTGGCCCAGAAAGTATGGTATGACTTGGATGTCAATCACACCACCTATTGGTCTGCCAGTAGTTCCTCACCTGTTATCCTAGGGTTCCATCTATCATATGGATCCAGCCTTCTTGAGGCTGTAGTCCTGGTGGCTGAGTGGAGCTCATTAAAACACAAAAGGGACTTTCAGATACCATCATAGCAGGATGCAGTCCCTTGTCATCTAAGCTCTATTACAGGGTCTGGTCTATATTCCACGAGTGGTGCAAGGTCAGAATTACTGATAGACTTGATACTACTTTGGGCAAGATTCTAGATTTCCTCCAAGGTGGTCTTCAAAAAGGGCTGAAACCTGCCTCACTAAAGGTACAGTTATCAGCAATCCTGGCTTCACCATTTGCAGAATATATATTTAGAATATATGACTGCAGTAACAAAGATTAAACCCACCATCAGATGTTAATCCTCCTTGGGACCTGAATATAGTCCTGCAACAGATCTAGACTCAAGTTATCTCCATTAAGCACCTAATGCTAAAGTTGGTCTTTCTCACAGCCATAACATTTTCCCAGAGAGTGGGCAAATTACAGACCTTGTTTTGTGTCCCTCATATTGCATCCGGACAACTGGTACTGCTTCCAAGGCCTTCATTCAGATAGTTATTTCCACCTATATTAGTCAGGATATTCCCACCTTCCTTCTGTTCCAGTTGTCTAATGACAAAATGAAAATTGCATCACCTAGACTATTGGGTGTCTCCAGGTATACTTCCAGCGAACTAAAACTTTGAAAGACAAATGCTTTATGTGCTTTGCAGGAAAATATAAAGGTACAGGTGGATCAAAGGTAGCATTAAGCTTGCATACAAGTCGGCAAAGCAGGATCCTCCAGCTGGAATCAAAGCTCTCAAAGGGTTGTAGCCTCATCTGGGGCTTAAATCTGCAGCAACACCAGAAATCTGTAGGGCTGTCACCTGGTCATCAGTTTCCATGTTTATCAGACATAAACTGGATCTTCAGGTATCCGATGCAAAATTTGGCAGGAAGGTGCTGGAAGAAGCCATTCCTGTATCTGATTTTAAGTATTTTGTCCACCCACGATGATGGGGTACTGCTTTGGTAAGTCCCACAGTCTATTGCCATGGATTGGGTACAGAGAGAGGATGAAATTTGCTGACCGATGCTTTTCTTCTGTATCCTTCTACAGCACCCCAACCCTTTATTTCTACAACTATGGTTTATAGTATCTTTCCTACCTTTTTATTCTAGAAGTTCTGCTAACCTGTATCAGCTAGATGAATTATTTGAATTGAACTTTTGTTACAGCTTTACGAAAAATAAGAGGGAAGAACTAATGCTTTTATCATTTAATTGGCCCTGCCAGTTAGAAGGCAGTCTATTGTGGAAAGACAGAGAACCAAATTAGCGGTGAGTAAATTTCACCTTTTTTCCTTCCTATGAGGATTCTGCCAAGGGGCTTTTATTCAGGGGTTTCCTGTTCTCCTCACACTTTTTTTTTTTTTTTTTAACTGAAGGCTCTTGCCTTTTTCCTATAGGCTGGAAAGCACAACGGTCTACAGAATTTGGCACTATAGGAAAAATGTACCATGGAGTTTGGGGGTGTTAAAGGAATAGGAATAATTAATATGTAGAAAATTATATTGCACAGCTTATACTCCGGAGTAAAAAGTGTACTCCCACTGCTGAGTAGTGGTTTTAAATAAGGTTATTTGGGTATGCACAATGCAACTTGGCAAGTGCACTGTTTCTCTAACACATTTAGTTCTTTGTGGGATTGTTCAAAGAACATGCAACTTATAAATAAATTGCTTGTACTCTGCTCCTTGAAAACCTATATTCTGTGGGAAAAGGCACAATCCTAGTTTTCTTGAATAAGAGAGTGTATGGATTCTGCTTCACCCAGATCACAAATCTATTTTTTTTTCCCCTCAATCTGACACCCTTAGGACCTCTCTCAAAAATCTGTACATAACTAGTCTTGTAACACCGTATCTCTAAGGAGTGGCCCTTCTGCATATATGGTGACTACAGCATGCATGCATTATAAGTTTGGTCAAGTTTGCATCCTAAAAATGTGTTGCCAGCACTAAATCCTTAGTTGCCCCCCAGCAAGTGTGCAGTCAGCAAGTTTTCAATGCAGCTTGTTATAGCTAATAATTAGAGAACACTATCGACAATAAATTGACAAATGTACGGTTCAGTGTCTGACTCCTGTCTATTTATATACATTTACCCCCCACAATGGATTGCTTCTTAATTAACTAACTTTCTTTTATTAACTGCTGAAGCATGCGTGCCCTGTAATCCCTTCCCTGCCAGCATCTGAAGAATAAACCACTGTCCTGCTGGTTCTATTGATGGCAGTCTTGTGGCATACTACTATGCTTTCAAAGACCCATTACCAGCTCTCAGGGGAGGTAACATTACGGTTTTGTGATATTGGTTATCTGGCCTGAATTCCCCAGTTATATTTTTATATTTATAAAAAAAAAACAAACAAAAAAAACCTCATTGGATGTCTGTATTTACAGATGCATGAGGGTTTTTTTTTTTTATAAATATAAAAATATAACTGGGGAATTCAGGCCAGATAATTCAAGGGGATTTTAAAAGGTTTTTCATTTTTCCCATATGGCATAGATGTCTGGCTCTAGAACTGCTTTAATGGAAGCTTCTGGTGGCTTTTGCTTTTTTTTTTTTTTTTTTTTTTTTTTTTTTAGGTACCTCTTAACATGAGTACCAGAGGGGAGCCCAGTGTCTTACTTAGGATGGACCTAGCATTCAAAGGGTTAACACACTGGGTGCCAATTACTTGTCTGACATCTTAGGGGTTAATGAAATCACTGTCTTGCATGGCCTATCTGTTTTAAGTTCAGTCTGTAATGTATTGGTCACAATTACATCAAGCTGATTGGGAGGCCTGGATTTATACAGAGGCTGGCCTGTCTTTTTCCCCACTGTCAATGTAGCCTGAGAGAAGAGACTGATCTGCATTTCCATTCCGTCAAGAGGACAGTCCTCATGTGACTGGCTGATTCATGGCAGCAGCTGTCTGTATCTATATGGTTACAAGGTGACCTTCATGAAGCAAAAGGCTAACCATTTTGAAAGGCATCGTGGTCCTTATTAATAAAGCTAAATAGGTGCAATTCTGGACTTCACCATAGTTTTGAAAGGGAAATGCCAGAAATTTTCATTTAAAGGGCTTGAATGCTAGTTTGCCTCAGAATTGCATCCATGTAGTCTGGTGAATAATGACAGAAGTAGAACAATTCCAGGGCAACCTGCATTTTAATGGTGCATGATACTATTAGTTCACAATCTCCATGAATAAAATCTAGAATCCAAATTTCAAGAATATGAAACATGTCATGGGTCATCTGCACAAATGAAAGGAGCAAATGTGGTTCAAACGAGCTGCACCAAAAAGGAAAATACAATTTCCCATTAAATTAAAAGGCTGTCTTTAATCTGTTGCATGCTAGGTCTCCAGTGCATTCTGTAGTCGGTGTAAAATAGAGGGTATGTGTATCTCCCCTTTGCCGCTGGCCTATTCCACAATCGCTTTACCTTTCTTTTGAACATCACAAGGGGTGTGTATTATAACAGAAAATGCACCTTGGATTCATGTAACTTAACCCTTTCAACACTAGAATTGTTTCCAGAGCCATGTTGTGGAGAAATCGATCGGCAAAGGGAGCTAAAGTGGCAGTACCACCTAGCTAAGGAAATATTCTACCCCCCCATCCTCCTATGTGTGGCTCTAGAGTCAATACTGCTAGCCAGTTCAATCAACCCCAGTTACCTCTAATGCATGTTTTCACTTAGTCTTCTGAGACTGCTGAAGTCCCTTGTCTTTGATCTAGCCAGAGGCAAAGACATTGAGGCCTCTGGCTAGATCAGCAATTGACTTGGGGCTGATGGGATTCATAGTCTCAGCCGGAGAGGCTTGAGTTGCCACTACTATAAAGCCTATAGATCAGTACTGCTGGGAGACTTGCAACAGCACAAATCTGTACTCTGTTTCCTAATGTAAAGCTCTAAACAAATCAATCTCCCTTTCGGAAACAAGTGTAGTGGGGCTAGGCAGTATGTAACATAAGGAGAGGAAATAGAAGCATGTTGCTGGGCTCTCTCCCCTTCTCTCCATGCTCCCGCCTTGTCATTCCGTACGCAGAGAAGGGGGTGGTGGAATAGCCTGGCGCAGCGCTTGGCAACATTTTAGTCAAATTGAGGTACATTTTTAATCGCTGCCAGGGCAGCAGGGCTGAAGCTTCTTCCTTCAGGTGACTACAACTTCCATCATCCACAGTAAAAGATTAACTCTGACGTAATCTTCCCACATTTGTGCTGACTCCTGCTCCTCTGGGTTGAAGTGACATTTTAAAGGGATAGTAAAGTCCCCAAAAAAGTATAGCCCAAATGATAGGAATTAGGGCATTATGTATTTTTTTTAATTGTATTGATCTCTCAAACCTTTATGGTTTGAGAGAGAAGAAAATAGTCCTCCACTCCCTCCCCTTTCTGCATGACTAGCTGTAAAGCTGTCAGAGGCAGAATCTGGTCGCGAGACCAGACGCAGCTCTTCAGGAGCGCTGACATCGCGATATCTAACTATAAATTCATCTGAATGGTATACGTGTGCCTGGTTTGCAAGCACACATCATATATCATTCTGATGAGGTATTTCTAGTTTGATATCTCCATGTCAGCGCTCCTGAAGAGCTGCGGTCTGATCCAGGAAGCAAGATCTCATGCCGTCGGCAATACAGCTGACGCATGAGAAGGGGAAGGGAGCGGAGGACTTTATTTTCTTGTCTCAAACATAAAGGTTTGAGAGTGGGGAATTGGAGCATTGTGTTTGGTGGGGGGGTGTTTGTTTTTTTTTTTTTTTTTTTGTTTTTGTTTTTTTTGTACATATCTTTGGGCTATACTTTTTCGGGACTTTACAATCTCTTTAAAGCGGTGACACTAATCTCTTGATGCAGGGTGAGATTCTCATTTCGCCCATTTCATCACAGCAAAATGGCTATTGCATCTTGTTGCACGCTGTTCTGTGTGCAACATTTTCAAAGTGAACCCCCTGAAATGATGGGGGCTTGCCACCACTGCCTTGTCAGTGACCCCAGTCCCATGTAGCAGCCTAACCTGATATTTAATTCCTGCTGCTGAGCAGTAGAAATATGTAACAAATGCCATAATATCACTAGTTTGGTGCCAATAGTAGCATATTTCTGTTGGTGGTTTGCCACCAACGTCTAGCAGTACTGACTGTAGACTAGTATTGCATACCCCCCCCCCCCCAGCTAACCTGCAGTAAAACTTTGAGGGTTTGCTTTTCTGTAAGTCTTTATAAAACTATTTTGAAGGCTTTTCTTTCTGAGTGAGTCTGCTGCTATGTTTACCATTGCCTTCAAAGCTTTAAGGTGTGTTCTGGATACTAAATGATGTAGACCTTAACATTCAAGGGGTTTAAGCCCATCTAACTTAATGTCATCTTGGGTCTTCCCTGTACTGCAAAAATTACTCTTTAATCCTAAACTTATTTTATAATCTCCTTTTCTGCTTTTGGGAGTAGCATATGGGTAAAAACTATTCATCCCCATACCACTTTTGTAATCATGCTGTCTTGTTAAAATTCAATTTGAGAATGTTTACAGTTTATTAATGTTGGCATTATTGCCAGTAAATGGAATTTGATTGCATACTGGGCTGTTGACAAGAGAGCAGCATGTGTTGGAATGTTTAATCTTCAATTTATTGGTGCAGGGAAATTCAGCAATGACTATCTGCATGCCACATCAGAGGCTGCAGTAACCTAGTAACTCAAGTTGAAAAAAGACTTGCATCCATCTAGTTCAACCCTCTTCCTATTCCTGTTTACCATCGTTGATCCAAAAGAAGGCAACCCCCCCCCCTCAATATAGCAACTTCAAATTCTGCCTTGAATGGGGGAAAACAAAATTCCTTGATTCCAAATGGCAATCAGATTTCTCCCTGGCTCAACAAGCCCTAACTATTAATCCCAATACTAACGTACATAGCCCTATACGTTATGCTGTTTTAAATAAGTATCTAGGCCCCTTTTTAAAGGCATCTAATGGATTTGATGGCACCACCTCCTCAGGCAGTGAATTCCATACATTTTTATTGTCCTTATTGTAAGGAAACCCTTCCGCTGTTGTAGATTAAATCTCCTTTCCTCAAGTCTAAGAGGGTGGCCCCTTGTCCTATGTACTGTTCTGTTAATGAACAAGTCTTTGGAGACCCTTTGTATGGGCCCTGAACATATTTATATAGTGTTATCATATCCCCTCTAAGACGCCGTTTCTCTAGTGTGTACAGGTTTAACTTTTCTAGCCTTTCTTCATAACTAAAAACTTTCCATTCCCCTTGTTAGTTTTGTAGCCCTCCTCTGCACTCTTTCTAGTTCCATAATGTCCTTTTTCAGAAAGGGCACCCAGAATTGAACAGCATATTCTAGGTGGGGTCTTACCATGGACCTGTAAAGAGGCATAATAATATCTTCCTCCCTTGAGTCAATACCCCTTTTAATACATGCCAATATCTTATTGGCCTTTGCAGCTGCCAGCTGGCACTGCATGCTACTGCTAAGTCTATGGTCTACCATAACTCCCAAATCCTTTTCATTTGTAGATGTCCAGAGAGAAACACCATTTAAACTATGTTGCATTTTTATTATACCCAAAATGCATAACTTTACACTTGCCTATATTGAATCTCAGTTGCCTGCCCAGTTACTCAATTTGTCCAAATCATCTTGTAATGAAGACCCATCCAGTTCAGACTTTATTACCTTACTTAATTTTGTGTCATCGGCAAACACTGATGCATGGCTCCCTATGCCTTCTGGGAGGTCATTAATAAACAAATTAAGAGGAGGACCCAGAACAGATCCCTGAGGTACTCCACTTATCACGTTTATCCAACTGGAGAACTTGCCATTTACTACCACGCTTTGCATTCTTTCAGCCAATTTCCAATGCACACACAAACATTTCCCCTAAGCCTATTTCATTCAATTTGTACAGTAACCTCTTGTGTGGAACCATATCAAATGCCTTGGCAAAGTCTAAATAGATCACATCAACCGCCAATCCTGCATCTAGATTACTCACTCTTTCATAAAATGCGATCAAGTTAGTTTGACAAGACCTGTCTTTCACAAAGCCATGTTGGCTATTGCTAATGATATTCCTGTTCCAGCAGAATTCTTGAATATATTCCCTTAGCAACCTTTCAAACAGCTTCCCTACCACAGATGTCGAGCTCACAGATCTAATTTCCTGGCTGTGACTTTGATCCCTTTTTTAAAGATGGACACATCATCTGCTTTATGCCAATCCATGGGCACCATACCGAAAATAAAAATCCCTGAAAATCAAATAGAACGGTCTGGCCAGGGTCTTGCTTAGCTCTAAGTACCAGTGGGTGTATACCATCTGGCCCCGGAGCTTTGTCTACCTTAACACCATTCAATTGTCTTAACACTTCTTGCGTTAGCCAGTCCCATGCTTGCTGTGACTGTTCTGTAAAAGTAGTTTGCAGATTCTTGTCCATTGGGTCTTCCTTGGTAAAAACAGAAGAAAAGAAATTATTTAAAATATCTGCCTTCTCTGTCCCCCTTGACCATCTTACCCGTTTCAGATAAGGACCCAACATTATCAGACTTTAATTTTTTGCCATTTAATGTATTTAAAGAACTTTTTTTTGGGTTGCTCTTGCTTTCCTTAGCAATATATTTTTCATTCTCCAGTCTAGCTAATTTAATTGCCTTTTTACAGGTTTTGTTGACATTTTTGTATTCTGCAAATGCCTCTGCTGATCCCTCAGCTTTGTAATGTTTAAATGCCGCTTTCTTATTTCATGAATTGCGTTACTTGCTAGCCACATTGGTTTTAATTTGCTTCTTTTGTATTTGTTTCCAACAAGGATAATTTTTTTTTTTTTTTTTTTTTTTTTTTTTTTCAATGTTATTTTGAAGGCATTCCACTTACCTTCTGTGTTCCTGAAAATATTTTATTCCAGTCAACTAGACCAAGGGATGAATTAGACCTGCTAAAATTGGCCTTTTTAAAATTGTGTTTTGGTGGAACCCATACCAAATTGCTTTTCTGAATTAATCTCAAATGATACCATGTTATGGTCACTATTCCCCAAGTGCTCCCTAACTTGGATGTTAGAGATAAGTTCTTCATTGTCAGTTATTACCAGATCCAGACATGCATTCCCTCTGGTTGAGGTCTGCACTAGTTGAGACAAAAAATTGTCATTCAACAAGTTCAGAAACTTGCTGCTTTTAGCAGAATTAGCTGTTCCATTTTTCCAGTCTATTTCTGGATAATTAAAATCCCCCACCATAATTATAGTTCTCCCTATTTGAGAAGCCTTTTTTTTTTTTTTTTTTCTATTTGCATTAATAGCTTTTGATTCTTCAAGGTCACCGATGTTTGGGGGTTTATAACAAATACCCACTAATAATTTCTGGGCAGTTTTACCCCCAGTGACTATTTCAACCCACAAGGATTCCACATGTTCACTACTGTCATCACCTATATCTTCCTGCAAGTGAGGCAATAATGCTGGTTTGACATACAGACCCCACCACCTCTTTTGTTTGACCTATCTTTTCTAAACAACATATGATTGGTCAATCAATTTGGTTGGCTATGTGTCATCCCACCATGTTTCTGTTATGCCTATAAAGTCGTAGCTTTCAATTTCGGCTACCAGCTCCAGTTCCCCTATTTTACCAGTTAAACTTCTGGCATTTGCAAGCATACAATTTATGCCACTGCTATGTTCCATTTGTGATCTAATTTTGATGTGGTTTATAGGCTTCTCCCTATCATCTGTACTAACCCCGCCCCCAGATCCACTCACCTGGCTATTAACTACATCGCCTTCCCTTTCTATACTATCTATCCCAGTACTTATTGGCCCCTCCTCCCTTCCTAGTTTAAAATCTCCTACAACCATCTAGTTATCCTCTCCCCAAGCACTTGAGACCCTATTGCCAGTTAATGGCTGACTCAAGTGGGCATCAGATAACTGTGGACAGGCAATAGTTTGCTCCTCCACATACCCCTAGCTACTGGATTGGGGGAGGAGGATCATTCCAGATATCAGAATGCATGAAGAAATGGCATTCCTTATCCATATGTTATATAGAATCTAATTATCAGGCACATCTTGCCATGTCCTATCTCTACCCATTGTATCATGCTTCTGAAACATTTTGGAACTACCCGAATAAACAGCTCTTAGGACTGTATACATGTTACGAAGCTTCAAGCCTGGGTAAAAACTATGGAAGGTATTGAATTCCAATGTATTTTCCCACAGGACCAAAAGAAATGGCTCGTTCTTCATGGTCTTCTGTTTGCATCTTGGATTTACACCATAAGTGTAAGAGCAAAGCTTTAACAATTGTTTCAAGACAATTGTAGATGTTTAGAGAAGTGAATGCTGCCTGTGTTGGCTGTAATAACACCTTGATGCGCACAAAATGTGAAAGTGGGTAGTGGTGCTACAGGGAATAAATATAAATCACTTATGCACTAGCATTCTCATTAGTGAGGACAGTGCTAGTGCTTCAGTGATCTTTTGACCTGGACATCCTGTTTGTAATCATGGATTTGAGACCTTAACCTCCTTATTCTGCTGCACTGTCTGGCACTCTAGCAATACTGGCACAAGCCAAATAGCCTACACTGTGCCATGTCTAGACAAAGCCCATTCACTGGGGGCACAAATAACTGCTGGGTAAGTTTGGTCTCAGAGGTACCTATGCTAAGTGCCTGACTGTGCCACCAGAACAGAAGTTCATGTGAAGGGGGGAAAAGAAGGAAAAAAAAAAAAGGGAGAAAAAAAGCTATAGAAAAATGGCTAGTGCAGAATAAAGGCAAACTAAACCTGTCTTTGGGTGGCAGGTCCACACTGATTTGATCGTAGTGAACAACATTTAAAGCCTCTACACTCTCTCCTGAATTTGCACTCATAGAATACATAGTGAAAAACCCATTTGAAAATGATTAGTCTAGCGGAGTGCCTCAATAGTATATTTAAGCTAGGTGTTTGACACACACTTCAATTTTATATACAGGGAGCGTGTTTTTAAATCTGCACTTCCTCAGTGCAGATAAGCTACTTTATACCACTTAGAGGCATAATCTTTGCCATTTTGTTTTTGTGACAAACCCCTCTGCCTTCAGACTTTGTATGTCACTGAAGCTTGTTTAGCATAGTATCTTATGGCAATGGGGTACTAGAACACAGAATTGTTTGCACAGTGGCATATGGGCTGTCTTCCTCCTCCTAAGGCAAGTCAGTTGTGCAGGTTGTTAAACACCCACTGATACTAAGCTGTGTGCGGACTGAGATTCTGGGAATGAGATGCAGTCTCTAAATGTGTTGAGTTGCAGAGGTTTCCTGCATGGATGAAGTTGCAGACCACAAGGAAGGCTCATCTTCCAGAACTGGGGGAAGGAAGTTTATATAAAAAAAAAAAAAACAAAAAAACAAAAAAAAAAAACAGATTTTGACATAATGGATGCAGACATTGTGGGACCCACAAGCGGCACCAGTTTTTTCCAATACACCGCTCTGTCAGCAATATCAGTACAACAGAATGGATACAATTAGCTGCATCTGAATAAAACACCCTAAAGTAGATATGACCTAGGTCTGTTGCCAGACAGAAGTTCATTAAGAGATTGCATGGTTAAAGTGCTGACAATCAAACTAATTACAGCTATAGGCTACAATCTTTAAACAGCCACTGCTTTTCTTATAACTCGAGTTGGTTATCGTTAGAAGAAATAGAATCCTCTTTACCCCGATCAAGTACCCACCATGAAGGAGGTGGTTCATTTTTCATATGACCATCCTTAGACATGACTGTCGTGTTTTGGATGTTTGGTTTGGTTTCTTGACAGCAAGTTTTGATTGGACTAAAGACATGGAAAGCAGATGTATCATACAGTTGCTTCCCACTGCTGTTTAAATTACTTTCCTTGCTTGGGGAACAATTGGAAGAAATTATTAAAAAGGAACTCTTTCCTCCAGTTTGGCTTACATCAGAATAAAGGCTTCTCTCAATCAAGGTATTCAGGGTATAGATACAGAAGACCAGCTTCTGGTGACTCCAGCAAAATTTTGACCAGAGACTCCTTATGAGTAGCAGAATCCAGGAAGGATTTCTCCAGTAAGACCATTCAGTAAAGACTTCCAATGAGGAGAAGTGGGCCTCCCCTTCAGTCCTAGTAGGTGGCAGACAGGGATAGTTCCTGCAGGCCTAGTTACCTCCAGCCAGACAAACTGGTACAGCAAACTCTGTATAGGGTATCTGCTGGAATTTGAGGTGGAAGTTCTGAACCTTCTGGTTTTCAGAATATCTGTGCCAAGAAGCCACTTCAATAGAGCATTGGTGAAGGGGATCCAGGCCCTCTTTAACACTGAAGTACTGATGGGTCAGAAGGGTTGTGGCATTTTAATCCAGTCTATCTTCAGTCCTGAAACTTTCAGGGAACTGTCAACAGCTTCATAAAGAAAAGCTGATTCGATATGTAAAATAGAGATCATGGGAGTTCAGTATCTCTTGACTACTATAGCTCAAAATGATTACCATCACATCCTGGTAAGTTTCAGTCACATAAGGGGAGGAAACTGTTCAGAGTTCTAACTTTCAGGCTGGCATTGGCCTCAAGGGTATTTACAAAGCTGCTGGAAATAACCATGGCATACTTAAAACAGACATAATTAGGAGTTAGAAGAATGGTTTGTTTCGCTATCTAATAATGAACAATATCCTTGCAAAGTGCAGATGCCTGGAATCTGTCCAACCAGGGTTTGTTTATTTAACAAATCCAAAAGCCAGATTCTCTTCCAGAAACTGCTCTTCCTGGCTTTGGCTCAGCAAATCAGACAGTTTGGCATTTTCTGGGATTTAGAACATATAGCCCTGGTTTTCTCACAACTGCTGGAAAATGACATAAGCAATCCAAATGAATTTTCATATAGGGAAAAACCCATAAAATTATTGCAGTTTTGGAAAGGATTCTAGCTACTCCCAGACAATCTTTTTACTAAAGTCTGTCAAGGAGCGAAGGTCATGGTTAAAATAAAAAATAATGGAGACTTAAAAGAACTGGAGTGCCAGACTCAACAACCAGGTCTCAATGATACAAAGATGGGCAGAAAAAACTGGCCTTATTGGCGGTGCATATATCTGTTCAAATTCCTGAGCAGGACAGGTCTTGGAATGGGGAAATCCATTGGACTTCATGATTTTGGCCGACAAGTCAGCTTCCCACAAGAGGAAAAGCATGGCCCAGACACCAGATTCATTCAGCCATGTGGAATTATCTTCTGGCATGCTTCCCCAAATGGCTATTAAAGAAGTGGTGTGGGGAGAAAAATGGGAAGGCAAACCTACTCTTATGGCCCAGAAGTGGCCAAGGAGGATATGGTTTGTGGAGATTGTAAGAATTTCAATCCTACAATCAAGAACCTAATGAGCTAAGGGTGAATTCTTCTTTCCGATCCAGCTTTCTTGAAACTGCTTGGAGGTTGAATGGCACCCCTAAAGTAGGCTGTAAAACAATCAAAGGAAGGGAGAAATCTTCCACTAAAGCTGGCGTATAGTCCACTTTTAAACAATGGTGGTGTAGGTTGAATTTACCTAGACAACATTTCTGTAAAGGGCTTAAGCCACCTGACATTAAATTGCAACTGTCTACAATTCTTGCTAATCTGTTTGCAGAAAACTAATTTGGAAAAAGTCAAACTATCAAGCAAACAATGCCAGTCTGGGACCTAAACTTGGTTACTCAACTCTGTCCATGAACTTAAACCTGTTCAATCTAGTTAACTGAACCTTGAAGTTAAGCTTGTAGTGTGTTTTTTGTTTTTCTGTTTTTATACTGCAATATCTGCCCCAGGGAGATCGTTCATGCTTCACTTTGTGAACAGCTCTTAGCAATTACAGCAAGCTACAATTGGCATTATACTGAGGGAATACTGTTTCTATGCCCCTCTTGTGCTGCAGCCCCTACCACTCCTCCAGGCTCTCCCAGCATTGAACAAGAGTCTACATGGGCTAAAGCACGATCAGTGGCACAAACACCTTTAGTTCAGAGGGTCTGCCATATATTTTGGAACCTGTGCCCACCTTCAAGCAAACTCATCCTGTGTTAAAGGGACATGAATTAAAAAAATTTAACATTAGACATTAAGGCTGAAATTAAGAGCATAGATTTGGATAGGGGTCTGTATGGTATTAGTGGTAGATATAACTGGAAATACTAGGTGCCTTACATGTAAATTTATAGCTAATAAAGTCAAAATCTTTATAGGAGATTTCATATATCAAACTCATTAACTGTAAGACACAATGTGGTTTACAGTATAGTGTGTAAGTGTAACTTAGGATATATAGGTAGAACTAAAAGACGCGGTTTTTGGAACACAGAAGAGCCATCCTTATGGGGGATACAAAATACTCATTGGCTAGACACTGTGCTGAAAAACACAACAAAAATGAGGGCACAGTACTGCCCTTAGAACACATTCCAGGTTATTTACCTATGGGAGCTAGATTACAAAGAATGTGCCAAAGGGAATCCTATTGGATTTGTTTGTAATTCCCTAGCTTCCTTTGGACATAAAGAGAAACTTGATGTCCATATGTTTATTTGATGGACTTCTCCAATAGGCAGTAGATCCATGTCAGTATCACACAATCATTTTAATACATTTTTCATCAAAATTCACTTTTACATAATCTCACATAATCTCAATTTCTGTGTGGGTGTGGTTGTTTTTTTTTTTTTTTTTTTTTTTTTC
Organism: Rhinophrynus dorsalis; assembly: GCA_037306005.1. NCBI lineage: Eukaryota > Metazoa > Chordata > Amphibia > Anura > Rhinophrynidae > Rhinophrynus > Rhinophrynus dorsalis. The sequence continues at coordinate 406,536,497 of CM074718.1, read as the reverse complement.
TCTTCATTCACATTTTTAATTTTATGTTTGTATTTGGGCCCACAAAAATTAGGGAGACTTCCTGAACCCGGGTCCCCACTCTGCTGTGTGTGGTCGTCGGTGTCAATACCACAGCATCTGGGAAGATTCAGTGGCAGACCAATGGGTTTTACAGGTGGTGATCGAAGGGTACAGGATCTTTTGTGTCTTCCACACTTTCGCTTTCTTTATCATACGCCTCAGGGTGCGGAGAAACGCCAGCTGTTCAACGGCACTATTCAGGCTCTTATGGACAAGGATTGTTAGAACTGGTTCCAGCTCAAGACAGAGGTATGGGTTTTTATTCAAACCTCTGTGGTATCCAAAAAGGATGGCGGTTGTTGCCCCATTTTGGGTTTGAAGGATCTCCATTCCTTTGTGATCCGACCCATTATCACCAGCTGTCTCTACGGATGGTGATTGCTGCTATGTCCATGGGGGAATTTCTTGCATCTCTGGATCTTCAGGAAGCGTATTTTCACATCGCCATTCGTCCAGAGAACCAGCAGTATCTCAGACTTCCCTGCGACAGAGGGCATTTTCAGTTTTCAGCTCTTCTTTGGTCTGACTACAGCTCCTCGTTTTCAACCGTGTCCTGGGAGCCTTGGTGTCCATCCTCCACTGGGACAGCATCAGTTTCTCCATACATTGACCTGCTTCTGAAAGCCCTCTGCAGAACTTCATCAGCAGGTTCAGCAATGAGCTCACCCATCATGGGTGGTTCATCAACATGGACAAGTCAGATCTTCTCCCGTCCCATTGTCTGGTCTTCCTGGGCCTTCTCTACGACAATCAGAAGAGCATGGTGTTTCTCGCAGACGAGGTAGCTCACCAGATCACCCACAGGGTTTCTGCGGTTCTGGCTCAAGAGCTAGTTCCAACCAAGAAGCGGTCCTCTCTAGTGTGGAAATTCATCTCCATCATAGAAGCGGTCCCATTTGCCATGGCGAACTCCAGAGGTTTGTGATCAAAGTGTGCAGGGATCAGTCAGACCTTCTGAAGATGTCAGCATCCCTCCCTCTTCTTGTGGAACAGTTTGTCCTGGTAGCTCGACCTCTTCAATCTGCTGAAGGGAAAGTCCTTCCTGGTTTCCTTCTGGCCCATGGTGACTATGGATGGAGCAGTCCTAGGTCAGTGGTTTCCGGAGGAATCTCTCCTTCCCATCAGTGTTGGAGCTTCGGGCAATATTCCATGCCCTTCGTCATTGGACATCCCAGTGGGTACAGTGCGACAACACCACAGCCGTGGCTTACATCAACAAGCAGCGCAGAACAGGAAGTCTTGCTGCTTTGTTAGAGGTCAAGGCTATTTTGTCCTGTGCAGAACACATTCCTGCCACATCTAGAGTGGACATTCCTGGCGTAGACAATGTCATGGTGGACTTCCTCAGTCGACACACAGTGGGAGCTGCACCCAGAGGTGTTCACCCTCATTGTTCAGAAGTGGGGTCTTCCTTACATCGACCTGATGGCGACAAGACACAACAGAGAGGTTCTGCTCTCTGTGTAGAGACCCTCTAGCCCTGGCGGTGGATGCAATGTCTATTGCTTGGTTATTTCCTCTGGCCTACATCTTTCCACCCCTCCCCATGTTGCACAGGTGTTACGGAAATTGCGACTGGAATGCTGTCCAGGCATACTGATTGCTTCGTACTGGCCTCAACAAGCTTTGTTTCCAGACCTTCTGGATCTGTCAGTGGCAGAGCCGTTCCGGCTCCCTTGCCATCCGGATCATCATCTACAGGGTTACCTGTGCAAGGAGGATTTTAATAGTCTAGCCTTGACGGCTTGGAAATTGAATCCTCAATATTGAGGAAGAAAGGGTTTTCTTCTGGGGTGGTGGCTACTATGCTCAGTGCCCGCAAACTTGTTTCTTCCAAGATCTACCATCGTGTCTGGTCAACCTTCCTACCTTGGTGTGCTGACAAGGGCCTGTCTCACAATTTTGATCTGCCTACCGTCCTGGTTTTTTTGCAGGACTGTGTGTATAAGTGCTTCAGTTTGAGTTCCCTTAAGGTTCACACTTCTGCTCTGTTTTCTGTCAGAGGCGCATTGCCATCCTTCCTGATGTCAAGGTTTTCTTCCAGGGCGTGGCTCATACTCGTCCAGCCTTCAAGAATCTCACACCTCAGTGGGATCTTAACTTGGTTTTTCTCCTGGCGATCATGTCTGTTCGCCGTGTCGCGGTGTTACATTCTCTGTCCTGTAACCCACCCTATTTGGTGTTTCATAAGGACAAAGTGGTGGTTCGCACTTCTCAGGAGTTTCTCCCGAAGGTGGCTTTGGATTTCCACATTAATCAGATTGTGGTACCTTCTTTCTGCCCTGACCCCCACCTCTGACAAGGAGAGGGATCTCCATTTGTTGTGGTGCGTTGTCTCGTTTTATGTCCATTAGACAGTCTGACAAGCTGTTCGTCATTCCTGAGGGTCCCAGGGCAGGAAGACCTTCATCCAAGGTGACTATTGCTTCTTGGATAAAGTCCACTAGTCGTAAGTCTTAAGAGTGGAGGAAGAAGCCTGTCCCCTTTTTGGGTCACTGCTCATTCTACAAGATCAATTGGGGTTTCTTGGGCTTACAAGAATCAGTCCTCTGCTGATCAGTTGTGCAAGGCTGCCACCTGGTCATCTGTACACACCTTCTTGAAGCACTAACATTTTGATGTGCTGGCATCGGCTTATTCCAGCTTTGGGAGGAAAATCCTGGAGAGAGTCTTGCTTGTCTAGGATCTTCGGTTCCTGGTGCTTCCTTCACTTTTGAGCCCTGTTGGCTCTAGTTCAATGTGCTGCGTAACAGTTTGTGTTACCCCTATTTAGTGTCAGTTGACACTACTTTGTTGGGCTATATCTGATCTGATGGTTCATATCTGCTCTGGTGACTTTGGGGGGCCTTGCGTCTGGTCCTTGCCTTCCTGCCTCTGAGTAACTCAATGGTTGGACATCACAAAGTTACCAGTAACCTGTATTGGATGACAGACTATTTTAGTCTTACCTGTTAAATCCTTTTTTGTCCATACAGGTTACTGGTCTCCCACCCTGGCAAGCGACCATGCTTGGCTCTCCTGTAGCAGACCGTGGGGGTCCTTCGGGGTCATGCTTACAGGAGTAGTCTTTCCCTTCCACTATCTAATCAATAGTTAGTGTCTCAAATCTTTCTGGAGCTGGTTGGCTAGCTGCAACCTAGAAGGGAAGGTAGGCTCCACCCCCTGCATACAATCCTGCCTACAATTAAAGGGGCGGATCGCCTACCCAAAGTTACCAGTAACCTTTATGGATGAAAGATTTAACAGGTAAGACTAAAATCCATATATAAAATATAAAACTGAGAAGGTTATGGTGGGGGGAAAAGTGAAAAACCCCCTTCCACCTGAATTTGGGTGGTAGATACAATGTTAAACAAAATGTTGACCCACCAGTCAAGCCATAAGACTTGCTTTTCCCACAGAAATCTCACATTTGCAGTGTTACTACTGCAAGGGATTCTGGTTAGGCATATGCAAATAAGTTTAACAAGGCATCATTTTGTTTGTCTGATTCCACTTTATACATGGATTTTTTAGTAAGTGAATGCTGAGCAACAACTTTAAAGGGATAGTAATACTTTAATTTTTAACTTTTATTTTGTAGGCATTAAAGCATGAAGAACGACATAAGTCTTCTCTCAAACCTTTATGGTTTAAGTGATATTAAAAAGCAAAGTTTTCCCCTTCCGCCCCTTTTACCTAGTGTAAGCAATCTCTTCTCAAATGTGGAATCTGGTTGTAAGACCAGATAGATAACAGCAGGGGTCAATCTTAATATGAAAGCCCTGCCCCCCTTGACAAACTTTTCAGGTTTTTCCCTTCTCTTAATTAAAGATTGTCCCTCTCTGCAGTCTACCTGGGCACCTCCCTTCTGCTCTGGCTGAGCAGTGTTAAATCGGTAAAAGGGGCAGGAGGGGGACATTTTGTCATTGAATTACTCTTGAACTACAACTCTGGTGAGTGTTTCAATTCTGTCAAAGTCCAAATACGATGATTGATTAGAGTTGCTTTTATTATGAAACATTACTATCCCTTTAAGACACAACTCTGGAAGAGATGCAAAGCCAGTGATATTGATAAGCCTGAGGTGCTCATGCAGTCTTGTGCTGGACGTCTCATGCTTCTCCTTCCCCCGTCATGTGCCTGTGCATTTTCAGGGGCTGGGTCAGCCTTCAGCCCCCTGCTCCATTGAAGTATTGGGGGGGCCCTTTAGCTTCTTTCTCCTACCCCCCCAAAGATAGAGAAGGGTCTTCACCCCAGGGGTTTTGGCATTAGCTTCCAACCCTGGGGTATCCTTCAGCTCCCTCAGGGGAGAGGAGCCTCCAGGTCTTCAAGAGGTGGTGGCCCAAGGGCACATCATCCCACCTCTCCCACCAAAGCTCGAATCTTCCAACCCGGCCCCACTTTGGCAGTTTCCAGTGTTAAAGTGCGTAGAGTTGTGGGCAAAAGTGCTATTGTCAATAAATAGTGAAGGAACAGAGGATTCTATAGGATGAAATATATTTAATTTTATATATAATATTTTAGTTTTTATTTGTATTTAATCTGTGAAATTGTATATAAAATCAGGTATTAGCCTTTGAACTGAGGTCATCTAATGGGAGAAAAGGAGGGAAGTTTAAAATGAATATGGCTGTTTTTAAGATATTTTGTGAAACTTGTTGGTTTTGAGGAAGCTGTCTTGGTAACCGTAAAACATTACTATATCCAACAATTGGTTTGTTTTATATAATTATTTTATTAAGACAACTAGCAGCCAGTTCTTTTATACACTATTGGAGACTGGAGACCTTTCTACCAGGTACCAGAGATTTGAGTGGGGGCACATGCAATCCTCCCCACAGGCTGAAAAGCTGGTTCTGGTACAAGCCACTCACCAGCATCTTCCTTAGTGAGTATATTTCGTTCCTGTTATATAATTTGGTCTTTGAAGATTACAGGCACTATTGGGCGCCCTCTCGCTTTTTTTTTTTTTTTCTCCAGTCTGTAAAGTCGTGCAACATACCTGCCCCCGTAGATATAACCCATTGGATAACATTAGCCTGATATAATGCACAAGTTACATTATAAGAACACAAAGTTGTTGAATATTTGACCGCTTACTTTATTGGACCGTTGAGTAATTTCAGCTTTAAATGGCTGACATTGAGAATCCACCATTGATAAGAATTTGTGATATTTATCTGAATATATCGGACAAGAATCCTTTTTGCACTGTACAGTTATTACATGCTCTGGAGCTTTATTACGATATAATATCTAGATATATGTACAGTTCCATTTGTATATTGATTGCAAATATAATCATGTATTGATTTTAATGTTTTAATTGAAGTGTTATATATTAGCAGTGAACTGTAGCACTCTCCCTATATCTTTGTGTATGTGTGTATAAATATACAGACACACTGGGGTTTGTGTGTTTGTGTTTTTTTTTTTTTTTTTTTTTTTTTCCTTCTTTAATATCCACAGCATGTCTTTAACATGTTTACCATGCTCATACAATTCAGCTAGTGGTAGCTCTTCATCTGGTTGCATAAAACAAGTCATTTTAAAAATTGTATTAAAATATATATTATATATAGTATATATGTGTGTATGTGTGTATATATTAGTATTAAAATATATATTATATATAGTGTGTGTGTGTGTGTGTGTGTGTGTGTGTGTGTGTGTGTGTGTGTGTGTGTGTGTGTATATATATATATATATATATATATATATATATATAGTGTGTATAATTACAGTGCCTTGCAAAAGTATTCACCCCCCCCCCCCTTGGCATTTTTCCTATCTTGTTGCATTGCAACCAGGAATTAAAATGGATTTTTTTTTTGGGGGGGGTTGTATCATTTGATTTACAAAACATGCCTACTTCCTACAAACAAGACAAACAGAAAACTTGAGCGTGCATAACTTCATCCCCCACCCCAAAGTCAGTACTTTGTAGAGCCACCTCTTGCAACAATTACAGCTGCAAGTCTCTTGGGGGTATGTGTCTATATAAGCTTGGCAAATTATCCATTGGGATTTTTGCCCATTCTTCAAGGCAAAACTGCTCCAGATCTTTAAAGTTGGATGGGTTCCACTGGTGTACAGCAATCTTTGCCATACCACAGGTTCTCAAATTGATTGAGGCCTGAGCTTTGACTAGCCTATTCCACAACCTTTAAATGTTTCTCCTTTTAAACAGTGTTGCTTTAGCAGTATGCTTAGGGTCATTGTTCTGCTGGAAGGTGAACCTCTGTCCCAGTCTCAAATCTCGAAGACAAACAGGTTTCCCTCAAGAATTTCCCTGTATTTAGCGCCATCCATCATTCCTTCAATTCTGACCAGTTTTCCAGTCCCTGTCTATGAAAAACATTCCCACAGCATGATGCTGCGACCACCATGGTTTACTGTGGGGATGATCTAGGGGTGATGAGGTGTTTGGATTTGTGCCAGACATATTTTTTCCTTGATGGCCAAAAAGCTCAATTTTTAATCTCCTCTGACCAGAGTACCTTGTTCCATATGTTTGGGGAGTCTCGCACAAACATTTTGGCGAACACCAATGGCTTTCTTCTGGCCACACTTCCGTGAAGCCCAGCTCAGGAGTGTGCGGTGTAATGTGGTCCTGTGGACATACTCCAGTCTCAGCTGTGGAGCTTTGCAACTCCTTCAGGGACATCTTTTGGTCTCTTTGCCTCTCTGATGCCCTCCTTGCCTGGTCTGAGTTGTGCTGGGTGGCCCTCTCCTGGAAGGTTTGTGGTGCCATATTCTTTACACTTCTTTTGTGTTATATAAAAAAAAAAAACAAACAAAAAAAAAAAAACTTTGATCTGTACTTCTCCACAACTTTGGACCGGACCTGACCTGACTGGAGTGCTCCTGAGTCCTCTGTCTTCATGATGCCGCTTGGTGGCGGTGCAGACTCTGGGGCCTTTCAGAACAGGTGTAGATATACGGAAATCATGTGACCCTTAGATTGCACACAGGTGGACTTTATTTAACTAATTGACTTCTGAAGGTAACTTGTTGCACCAGATCTTATTTAGGTGCTTCATAGCAAAGGGGGTAAATACATATGCACCCACCACTAGAATTTTATTTTCTTAATTTCACTTAACCAATTTGGACTATCTTGTGTATGGCCATTACATGAAATTAAAATCCACTTTAATTCCAGGTTGTAATGCAACAAAATAGGAAAATGCCAAGGGGGGGGGGTGTAAATACTTTGGCAAGTGTGTATGTATAAAATATATAAAATATATATATATATATATATATATATATATATATATATATATATATATATAAATAATCAGACAGATTATATATATATATATATATATATATATATATATATATATATATATATATATATATATATATATAATATATAAACTATTTGTGAGCACTTATTTGTTTAATCTTTCAGCGACATGGACAGCCTGTAAGGAGTCTCAGTTTGACTGTGGTAATGGACGCTGCATTACATCGCTATGGAAGTGTGATGGAGATGACGACTGCTCAGATGGGAGTGATGAGAGCTCTTGTGGTAAGTGTTTCCTATACATATTGTAGGCCCATTACTTCCCTCTGGATGTGACCCTCAAAAGCCTGAATCTTCAGGAAGGTGATGCATACACACACACACACACACACACACACACACTTAATTCATCAGAAATGTCAGCGCAAACTCGTATAGCTCCTTGTAAGGAACACTTGTGAAATACTTACGGTCCAAAAGAAGGCTTTATCTTTGATGTAGACTTGTCACCTTCAGTTTGTACATGTGGTGGACAAAATAAATTAAACCATAGTGAAATCCCATTCAATGTGTGTGTGTGGTGTGGGTTTTTTTTTTTGTGTGTGGAGGGGGGGGGGGGGTTGCCAGAAGTCTTCCGATAACTTTGTGTATGCAATCATAACCTTGTGTATGCAATCATAACCTTGGAGACAGAAACTGATGGTTTCTGCCACAGATGTTTAATCTAAACATTTCATTTTACAATGTCTGGAGTGTAAAAGTGAAAACAAAGCATAATCTATATTTTCTAGCCTGTAGCCTCCAGTTGGAGTAGATAAAAAAAAATATATAGTTTGCACTACATTACTGTACCCCAGTGTGTTCCAGTACAAAGTTACAGTATGTAAAAACTCTAGCACTCAGTGTCTTGCAGTGATGCTCAACTGGGTTACCATGTATCCCAAGCCTCGGAAAACACACTTAAGAATGGGGAAATGGTTATATTGATTGTAAAAGATGCCCTTCAAAGGAAACATTCCTCCATGTATCTGGGGAAGAGAGGAAGGGTTTTCATGTCTTGGATTAAAGGCTACTGTAGTAAATAAAAGGCAATATACAGACAGCCATACATTTGCCCCTTGGGCCCCAGGAGAGCAGTCTTAAAATATCCATCTCCCAATCATTTTTATAGTGTGAAAGTTAACGAATTTTAAGCATATAATCACAATCTTGACAGAATTCAGTGTCGAGATTTCACTGCAGCCTCCTTGCATAAACTGCCTTTTAACTCCCCTGTGTATTTATAATGTTTATATTATAGATGCTTTCTAAGGTATTTGGGGGGGGGGAAGTCTGTATTCCTGGTGACCCTTTCTAAATTCCACACAGATTTCCTTTTATTCTGTTTTTATTTCAGTTTTCTGTGCTGGCATTGATATTTCTAATGGGCAGTTTTAACCTCCATTATAAAAGATCTGCTCCACCTCCCTACTGCAAATATTCTATTGTCCAAGCTGGACAGAGAACACGTTAATGAACAATAGCAGAAAGCACAAATAAATATATGCATTTAGAGACTGAACAAACTTTGAACCTAGTAGATAATGGCTAGGAATGATGATCCCCACCGAGAATAGTGGGAGATGCCATGGAAGGACATAGGGAAAACAAAATGGGTGATTCAGTTTCAACTTTTTCCTCTGCACAGTTGACTGTGGGACTTACCAGAGCGGTACCTCAGAAGGGTGGGAACAACTCTCCTACCCTTAGATAGGAACAGCAGCTATAAGAACCTTCCTACTGTATTTGCTTCATCAAATGCTTGACGGTCTAGTCTGTAGTGTTTAATGTAGATCGAAAGAGTGGATATCATGGCTGCTTTGCAGACTTCCTCAGGTGTAGCGACAGCCTTAAGTGCTCATGGTAGCAACCGCTCTAGAACGTGCTTTTATTCCAGAATCTGCTGATTCATAATTGGCTTGATACAGTGCCTGATCCATCTAGCAATAGAAGACTTAGAGGAAGCTGTGCATTTGAACTTTCCACAGAAATGGACAGAGGGCATCACCTTTCAAATAAACTGTGTCCTCTTCAAAATCCGTTTCTGAAGATCCAGGTTATATAACCTTTCGTGCTGAGTGTTTGGGCAAATACTAAGGAAGCTTTCTTGGTTGAGATGAAATTGAGACTACCTTTTGATCTATATAAACTCTTTGGGTATAAGACAATCTGATTCTGAGGACTCTGTTTAATGGAGGTACACATAAGGCCTGCAACTCACTAATTTGTCTAGCAGATATAGAATAGCGGTCAGCAGAACAGTCGAGTTAGATGTTTAAAGGAAACTTCTTCTAGAGGTTCAAAGTATTGCAAAACCAGTTGAAGATCCTAGGGAGACATTATTTCTCGTATTCTACACTGGTCAGTCCACTGCAGAGGAAGCCCATAAATGGTAACTCTTTCCTAATGGGGGAATTTTAACAGCCTCCTATGAAACTGAAAATCTAAAAGGAAGTTGGTTTTTGCTTCATCCATTCACCAGAGGACACATTCATACAGGGAACTGTAAAGTGAGGGGTGGTTAAGCTGGAGGAGTGACTGGGAGTTTCCACCTACAAGTCTTTTGGGTGTGGGGGGTGTGTGTGTGTGTGTGTGTTTGGTTTTTTTTTTGTTTTTTTTTGTTTTTTTGTTTTTTTCTGCCCTCCAAAAGGGGGTGACTCAACCCCATGGTACCAGTGTTCCTTAATTCAAGTTTGCAACTGCATTAAAAACAGCCTATATGTCATGCTAACCAAAAGCCCAGCAGATCTATAGTTTAGAAGATATTCACACTTATTTCCTGACAAAATGAAACTAAACACTTACTGGTACTGCACAGAGCTTCATTGGCAAATGAAACATCTACTAGCATATGACATCTCTCTGAAACTACTTCATTAGCATAACCAATATAAGTGATTTGCTTAATTAGCATATGAAAACATCATGCCGCAGTTAGCATATGAAAATTGTGAATATCTCCTGAACTGTTTGCTGGCCTTTTGGTTAACATGACAGGTTTTTTTTTTTTTGGTTTTTTTTGTATGCAGTTTTCAAATATGCAAACTTGAATTAAGGGGATAGATCCACTTTAACAGGTGAGAACACTATAAAATCCTATTCTAGGGGGGTACACAAATCCCTATATCCCTCCTTTCTAGCCTTTTTTGTCCTTTTCAGATCACATATATATATATATATATATATATATATATATATATATATATATATATATATATATAAATTTTTTTTTTTTTTTTATCACATTGCCCCACAGCAATACAATTTAGAGTTTGTTTAAACTCCAGTATATCTAAACTTGTGCACATTTATTTCTTGGTCCTGTAAGTTCTCCCCACCAGTCATTCCCCCAGCACCACCACATAAACAAGTGCCCCATCTGTGGTCATTTTGAAGCACAGGGTGGCATTTTCTTTGCCTTTTTTATATCCTGAGGGAGGCAGAACAGTGACAAGGAGCAACCTAACAAAGTAAACCTTAGCTATATCCCTAACTTATACCCTTGCCAAGAATATGGCTTTGCTGCTGGATACCACAGATCTTAAACATTAAGGTGGCAATGTGCCTGGATTCCTAAATCTCTATTTATTTATTTATTTATTTATATATATATATATATATATATATATATATATATATATATATATATATATATATATATATATATATATATATATATATAATTTTTTTTTTTTTTTTTTTTTTTACCTAATGCTATGGCTGTGTGGGGAAATCGGCCCCTAGATGCCATACAAGCACCACCACCAGTATGGGTACATGACCAGGGCACAGTCACTGTACCAAACTTCATTCCACCCCAAAACACAAGCAGGCCTTGTCAAACTCTAAGCTGACAAACCTGCATGACTTAAAGGGGTCTGGTCTACATCGGGCAATAGAGGTTGATGTAGTTCTATTATGCATTTTGTGATCTTTCCATGGCTCAAGATGGGAGTCCTTGCAATATGTAACTGTTGCCATGTGTCCAGGGGAATTATTTTCTTCCTAGAAAAGAAGCTTCATCTACATATTCTTACCCACGTGGATAATCCGGCTTTTACTGCAACTTACGTTCCAAGATCATAATATTTGGTCCACTGTCCCTTTATGGGCTGCATACTTTGTGGGTGCACACACAGGTCATGTCATATCCCTTGCAGATTACATCTGCTCTCAAGTGATTGGACTCCCTATCTGGATGACCTTTTGCTAAAGGCTCCTTCAAAGGAATCCTTACACATTTTAGCCTTGCATTTCCATACCTTGGCAACAAGGTTAATAGGCTCTCAATCCTCCATCTTTGGTTCCATCCCTGGTTCTCCACTTTCTTTGTATTTGACACATTTGGGAAAGGTTTTTCTGAGATTGTCATACAGTCAGGGCTGTGTGTGAATATATATGTAAGTTCATAAAGGTACTAGACTACCTAGCCTCTGCTCTGGAGGCAGTACCTGTTTGCTCCGTTTCATACTTGGGGACTTCAGCTAGAAATGATCAGGCATTAATTCAGACCAATGTCACCTCACATGTCCTGTCAAACCAGAAGGGAGACTTTTTGTGGCTTCAGAGACCCCGCTTGTCTCTGGGATGACTACTGGTTATACCAAACTGGGTCATCCTCCCAACTGATGTCAGGCTAGGGTGTGGGTCATCAGACTGCTCAAGGTCTTTGAACCAGGGCAGAGAGCACTGTCAATCAGTGTTCTGGAACTTTAAGCAATTTGCCTAACCCTGCAGTATTTGGCCTCAGTCCCTTCAGGGATCCCCAGAGCATATACAGTCAGTGATTAGTGGTGACTTGGCTTAGCCCCAAGGAAATGCCAGAAGTGCAGCTGTATGGACAGTTCTGGTTGTTCCTCACTAAGAGGAGGCTCACATACTGGCTCTCTGGTTCTTGTTCCAGGGGTAGATAATGTGCATTTTCTCAATGACTAGACCCTGGAAATTTGGCGCTAATTATGGATTCAATCAGTGCATATATGGCCTCTTGGCTGACCTACAAGGTTCTGCCGTTCTGTGTCAGGTCCCAGGAGCCACTAGTTGATGTAGACTCCATGATCATTCCATGACACTTGTCTCTGGCATGTCATCCAGTTTGTGTAATCTCCAGGGTGCTAAGGGCAAACTGGAGTGAGCTTATGTTCTGACTGCACTTTTCTGGCTCCATCCAGCCTGGTTCTTAGACAAGCAATCTGTAGCAAAACTATCTTGGTTTCCTCTGCGTAAGGACTTCTTGATCTTGGGTCTGCTGTGTCTTCCACAGGTGGAGAAACCAGCTGACTGTTTGACTCTTGAGGGAGAAGGGTTTTTCCTGACAAAATCCTACAGGCTCAGTTTCTTCAAAGGCATACCGCAGGGTATGCTCCCTGATCTATAAATGATGGATACAACAGGGTTCACAGCTGCAACCTCTATGGCTACCTGTTGTCTTGGCTTTTCAAGGTTGCCTTCAGAAAGGGCTTGGTCTTGGCTCTTATAGTCCAGATTTCAGCTTTTTGTATCTTTCCAGAAGCGTATTGTCATACCTATTGTACAGACTGTTCAAGTGGTGGCTTTTGGATACCTTGTCTTTCGGGACCCCACTCCTTTGACACTTGAGCCTGGCTTTGGGAGTGCTTCAGAAAGTTCCTTTTGAGCCCTTGTCTTCAGTTTCCCTGCATTTCTTGACACTCATGACTGCCTTTCTCTTAGGTATTGTTAATTTGGCTGGTGGCTGAAAGGAACAGTAATGTCCAATCTTATGTTGTAGATTTTATTTTTATGTGGAGCAAATCCCATCTCAAACCTTTTTCTGGTTTGAGAGATTCGCATCTAAAGGTCCACCCCTCCCTCCCCTTCTCCTGATGTCAGCGCTCTACTGAAAGCAGGAGATCCTGGTCCTGGGACCAGCCGGCAGCTCTTCAGCAAAGCCGAAAAGGCAACATTTGAAAATGACTTCATTGGAACAGTCTACAAAGTGTGCCTGGTTTGCAAGCACACTTTGTAGACCGTTCCAATAAAGTAGTTTTTTTGTTTTGTTTTTTTAATATTGCAATTTTGACTGCTGAAGAGCCGCCCTGTGTCTGACAACACTGATCTCATGTCAGGTTTGCAGCTGACATCAGGAGAAGGAGAGGGAAAATTTAGATGTGAATATCTCTAACCATAAAGGTTTGAGATTGGATTTGCGTTTTTTTTTTTGTTTGTTTTTTTGTGTGACATTAGTGTACCTTTTTTAAGGCTGGTTCTGAATTTCACATCTGCCCTGCTCTGACAAGAGAATTAGACCTTTGTGGTTAGGTGTTTGAAATACTATGTTCAACACATGCAGCCTATTTAGAAATCTGCTTCTTTGTTATACATGAGGGCCCTTGCGTGGCTTTGTGGATTAAGGTTACAATTTGCCAGGGATATATTGGTGAAAAAGCCGGTACACTCTTGTTACAACAGGTTGATGGAGTATCCTGTGTCTATAAGGATCAGAACTCTTCTGAGCAGCAGTGAAAAATGGTCATCCCTTTACATTTTGTCAGATAAACTTGTTAGGGTTGCCACCCAGCTGGTATTTTACCGGGAGGCCGGTAAAAAATTGGCTTGTGTTAAGTCTATGGAGGAAATGCCATGGCCAGTGGTTTCTTTTGGGGTGTTTTTTTTTTTTTTCTCTTTAGAAAAGGTGGCAACCCTAGTTACTGTATTGACTCTGGCTGTAGCCAGTTTTGGCTGGAAGGTCCCTTGTAGGTCATTGATGTAATGGTGTTTGTAATCCATTGATGCTTGATTATTTTGTGCCAGGACGTGTGTGGAAGTGCAGTCTTGGTGCATGCTTTTGAAATATTTAAAAAAATAAATAAATTATATATATATATTATATAAACAAGGGTAGTTTTTGGTTCAAGTGGAACATGGGAAAGCAGGAACTGTTGCTTTACTTTCATCTTTGCTATAAAGCTTAAAATGGACTATGTGTAAGCTGGGGTGTAGGAGATATAGGAGGGAGTCTCCACTAACCATTTTTATGATCAATTGCCCTTTACTATGGTTTCTGTGTTCTATATGGGCTAAAGGATTTATCGGCAAGTACACATATAGTTTCTTTTGAGACAACTAACTTCCTTGCTGCCAGAATAGAATTTAATGTTTTACTGCACAATAATGCAGTGAGCATAGTAATGTTAATCAACCTTATTGGTGATTCATGTACATAAGTGTCAACCTGTTTTCAAGGGTGTGACGAAATGGTTGTCACCCAGAGAAAGATATGTCTGTTTTCAGTGATTGTCATTGTCTTAACATGTTCCCATTCTTGAAACCTTAATGTCCCCTGTGTGTGCATGCATTAGAGAGGGTTGTCCAGTTACCAGCAGTGAATGGGTTGGTTAGTATGTAGGATGTACAGAGGAATGGTGCCATCCAGTCTAGCTAAACCCAGAGATTGTGCTATGAGAGAGCCAGTGTTGGCCAGCATGGGGGGGGGGGGTAGGGCAAATCTGTGTAGAGTGTACCTTGCCCCTCTACTACATCAGGCCAAGCTGAACAGACCTGGTACATGGTACCTGTGACATCACATCCTGTAGGGGGTGGGTAGAGAGAACCTGGGAGAGAGGAGAGTCTGAGAGAGAGTTGCAGATTGTAGGAGCAGGAGAGGGCCTCTCCCCAGCATGGAGGGGGGTAGCCTGGGGCCAGTCTGGAGTTGGACTGGTCCAGGTGCTTTCTAAAGGTGTACTGGAGAAACTGGGACTGGTGAGTGCCCTCACCAGAAAAGTTAGTGAGCGGGCACTGTAGGGCCAGGTCCCCTTTTCAGTTGTGGGCTGTAAGTCAAGGCGGCTTCAGTCAGAGAGTACCCTGATGTTCCTACCACAAGGATCTTAGGATGTCTTCCCCAACTCCTCTGCCAGGACTAAGATACAAGGAACCTTCATGTGATCCAGCAGCATGTGGAGTGGGCAGGATGCCTACTCTTGCCTCTAGTGGGACTATGAATAAGCTCCAGCATTAAGCTAAAATGGACTATGAGTATTATTTGTAACTCCTGGCAAGTTATGCAACTAAGAAGAGAACAGCAGAAGTGCTTAGGTTTTTGTTTTACCCCCTGTTTGTTTGCCTGTAATTGTTGTCCTATGTTTTGTGCCGTGACCACTCTAATAAATGCAATGTATTATCTTTTTGTCTGGCTGGATAAATCGCTTAACCCTCGGTCTACCAAATAAATAACCCCTGTACCCCCCCCCCATCACAAAGGGCATTACACAGGTTATTTTAATCCCTGATTAAGCAAATGTGAGTTAACACATTGAGTGCCAGCTAAAGCATTGTAACAGAATACAATTGATACCTGACACTCAGAGGGTTAAGTCTTATTTGAATTCTTCTGTGATCAAAAGGATGCTAAAAATCCTGCCCTATGTAAAGTTATTGAGGGTATGTGTAGACACCCTTGCTGTTAAGCACAAGTCTAGTGAGTTTATTGTACTTAACTAGGATCACACTCAAAACTTATACTACAGGGTTGCTTTGGTCTTGTAATACTGCAGTGTATAATCTCCCCAGTTAATTGGAAGTCTGGGCAGCTCTACATGTATGGATTTGTTAACATGGCTTTAGTTTAAGAACAGAAGATTTGAATTATGCACTGAAATCTGTCATAATGCAGGCAATGTTTTTGTGTGCTTAAACTGACATGTAGTTTAACAGTCTTTATCCTAAAGGGATAGTAACACTTAAAATGTGAGAAATTGCTATCCCTTAAGTCTGGCAGAAATCAGGTGTGCACTGCACGTTACTCCATACCTCTGTGGAACCTAAGTTATGGACATGAATGTCATGTAAAACAAATTACAATGTCGCATCGGGGATTTTCTGATTTTCAGAGTAATGTAACTTACAGCTGCCAAACATTTACTTCAGATAGACTTGCGCTATTCAATATTATCTAATGCATGTGACACGCAGGCCAAATTTGCCCCTCTGACCATCTGCACCTAAAGATTTTTAAAGCCTTTTCCTTAATGGACTTCAACTCGTGAACTAGTTGGAATGTAGGACTTTGCAACCTGCCCCCTGCTACCACAATGTAGTGGACTCAATACAATTTGTGTTCCAGCATTATCAATTACTTTAGGTGTTAACAAATAGCATAGGCCTATAACCGCACTCTTATGGAGACTTGTGGCCTGCTTTCAGAATAGTGCCAAAAAGCCACACTATTGGGGAATGGTCTGGATTTTACTATTGTCAATCACAAGTAGATCTGATCATGTCTCTTACAACTGGAAAAAAAACTTGACTGAAATGTGTGGTAGGAGGTGTGGGTTGGGGGGGCGTTATACTTGGTCTTTCCCTCCCAGAGTTCTAAAACTAGAAACTAAAATTAGATCTTAGCATGTCCTATGGTAGTTGCAAAACCATTGCCACCTTTGCCTTGTTCCCTTTTCCACTATAGTTTAAAGGAGCATTACACTTGTTCTGGGAAACACTGGGATTTCATGTAACCAAAGTCAGTGGTCATGAGTCTAGCAAATTTTCATACTAATTTGTGTTTCCCACCCTCTTACAGTAAAGAGAACTTGCACAGAGTCGGATTTTGTTTGTAATAATGGGCAATGCATCCCAAATAGATGGGAATGTGATGGAGATCCAGATTGTGAAGATGGTTCTGATGAAACAGCAGAGCTATGCCGTAAGTCATGCTGTATTGTTGCTATGCTGTAAACCTAATCATAGTATGTTAAACACTTGCATTTAATGAAATCTCCATACTGCTTTGAGGATTATCCTGAAACCCTTTATCGTATGTTGGCTGTTTGTTTTGGTGACAATGATCTTCTGTTCAGTCTCTGTCCGTGTAAATTCTAAACCGCCACAGACCTCTAAAAGACAATTTTAGTCTCAGACTGCTTGAGTTAATAGCATTGTATGATTTAAACCGGTTTACACAAACTTCTACTGGATATCCTTCAAATGTTCGGTTAATTACACTTTACACTCAGATGGCTAAAGGACACAAGCAACTTCAAGCCACTTGTACTCCAAACATTTTATTGTAGCTGGACAGCTGAACATCAAATGTTACTCTGCATTCATAAGCTGTTAGTGGCTTTGTTTCTTATGTACGAGTGTGCATGCATAAAATGTAAAACCAGAAGTAGGCACATTTCTTCTCCTCTTTAAAACTCTTAAACTAGTGCCTTAATAAACTGTTGTAAATGTCAACACATCATGCCTGGCTCCATAACTCCCCATCCCCCCCTGCCACCCAGCTATCAGACTTGTCAAATTTCAGTCCTGAATAGGTGGAATTGGGACTGCATTCAAGAATTATCCTGCTTAAAGGGATAGTAATACTTCGTTTTATCTTTATTTTATTTTGTAGGCATTAAACATGAATGATATAAGTCTTATCTCTCAAACCTTTATAGTTTTAAGAGATTCACAAGCAAAGTATTCCCCCCCCCCCCGTTCAGCCAGATCAGAAGGGAGGTGCCCAGGTAGACTGCAGAGAGGGACAATCTTCAATTAAGATAAGGGAAAAGGCTGAAAAACTTGTCAAGGGGGGAAGGGCAGATTGTCCCCTGCTGTTATCTGTCTGGTCTTACAACCAGATTCACATCTGAGAAGAGATTGCTTACACGAAGTAAAAGGGGCGGGAGGGGAAACTTTGCTTGTGAATAGCTCTTAAACCATAAAGGTTTGAGAGAAGACTTATATCGTTCTTCATGTTTTTTTAATGCATACAAAATAAAATAAAGATAAAACGAAGTATTACTATCCCTTTTAAGTACAGGTGGATCAGTCAAAATGGAGTCTAACTCTCCTGTGCCTAACTGGGGATATCCTTTAACTCCTGGCTTGTCTTTGTGGCTCTTGAGGGCTAAACTCTTAACATCCATGGTGTATATGCAGAGAGGAGAAATCCTTGCAATAAATGAATGGTAATGAGTGGCATAGAAGAACTTCAGATTTGTCCCAGTAGCTTCTGTATTGAGGGACTAATGCTAAAGTTGTGCTTTTTCTATTTTTAATGTAATCCATTTCTGAGCTAACCCTCTTTTGCATCAATCCTGCATTATGCATAGCCATTGGCTCATCCCCAGAGTAGCAGAGAGGGCTATGTGGGCATTGTGCACACAAGTGCCTTTGAACAGTGTAGGCAGGGAGTAGAAGTCATAACTAGGGACGAGTGACACATGTCCAGAATTTATATGAAACCTGCTATTTCACAGACAGTTGCAGCAAAGAATAGAAAATGGGATAACATTCCCACCTGGCAATGTAAACTGACTTGGGTCCAGAAATGGAAATCTCTCCATTCAAGCCCTGGGGGGAAAATCCTGGTTAACAGATAACATGGGTGTTCTAACTTAGGAGTTCCATGATTGATTATAGATCATGTCTAAAGGAGCAAAACACCAAACAATTGAGTGGGTAACAAAGGGTTGTCTGCCTCCGAAAAATTTAGGTAACCACCAATATAGCCAAATCTAGATGCTATGATCCTAAAAGATAGTGTGTAAATGTCTCAAAATAAAACTAAACACAATGAAGATGAGAGCACTATAAATCAAGATAGTGAATCACATAGGGACTAGTACTCCTAAGAGGTCATATAAGGCAATGACACAATGTGCAAATAACTTTGTTAAAATACATAAACACAATAACAAAATATACATAAAATGAGTATAAAAAAAAAAAAACTATCTGCATAAACCGTGTACTAAAATATCAAGGGCTGGATTCTATTACAGGTGCTAATTTTATCTCTGCTTTTATCTCTGGTTTTCCACTGACTTCAATAGGAAAATGTTTTACAAAACTGGTAACACTTAGCACTTTCAATAGAATCTAGCCCCAAGTGTCCACACTTTTTATTTAAAAAACAAACAAAAAAAAAAAACCTGTCCTCTAAAAGGCTCAATATACTTCCATAAAGCAACATGGGATTCTCTCCCAAATGGCGCAAAATGTTTTTCCTCTCCCAACTAGTCCCCTTTAGACTTCAGTGCATGCCTTTAAATTATGCACTCACCCTTGCTGCAAGGCCTCCTATGGGGTAGACATCAGTCCTTTTTATGTTCGGCCCTTGGTGGTGATTGGCAATCAGAGTGGTATAGGGCTTATTACTGTAGTCTCATCAGACTTCTGGACAGTGGGTAGAGGTGTAGACTTAAGTGTTCATGGACTGCACAGTCCCAGACAAACAGATCCTCCATATCTGCCGTGTGGATATTAAAAAAAACAAACAAAAAAAAAAAAAAAACCCACAGCTTTTCAAGCCGTGATCTGGTAATGGAGGGCTTGGTGTGGGCAAGATGATGACACTGCTATCTAAAATTGCACAATAATCATACTCTTAAATGCTTCGGGAACTCCCTGACGTATATTCAGCATGAAACGTGTTTGAGAGTATGTGGAGCAGTTTGCTGGATTGCTATGGAGCAGCTTTCTATTGATGCGTTTCATAGTCTTGCCCACATGTAGTCCTCTATTATCCGATCACTGCTTCAAAACAGCTTTTCAGTATCACTGGATGTTCCACACTGCAGATACGGAGGATCTGTTTGGCACTGTGAAGTTAAAGAACACTTGTTGCATCTACACCTCTGCCCGCTGTTCGTAAGACTAGCAACTGTATCCAGTCACATTGCATCAGAGTATACAGTGTAAGAAGCCCTATACCACTCTGCCAATTTTATCAATCTCCACCAAGGCCCTAACATATATAAAGGTATGAAGTCCATCCCACAGGAGCCCTTGCAGCAGTGGTTAGACTGCATAATTTAAAGCCATCCACTGAAGTCTAAGGACAATAGTTGTGAGAGGTAACACATTTGGCACTAATTGGGAGAGATTCCCATGCTACATATTTACCCTTTTAGGGGACTGTCTATATAAGTGTAGAGCACTTTTGATATTTTAGTACACTTCTTATACTGAGTTTTAAATAATATTCAGACTTAAAGGGATAGTAATTCACAAAAACAGCAGCTCCAATTAATCTTCATAGTATTTGGGCCATGGAGAGTTATTTCAATACTGCCGGTTGTAGTTCGCAAGTAATTGAATGATAGTTCCCCCCCCCCCCCCCCCCCATGCCCCTTTTACCTAGTGTAAGCTGCCTCCCCTCAGGTGAGCTGCCTGGTCTGTGGACCAGATTCCGCATATCAAGGGACAATCTTACTGTGAAGACAATGAAAATCCAGCCCCCCTTGACAGGTTTTTCCCTTATGCTAATTGAAGATTGTCCCTCTCTGCAAGCAATCTGGACACTCCATGGCCCAAATACTGTGAAGATTAACTGGAGTTGCTTTTATTGTGAAACATTACTATCCCTTTAATGTATTATGTTTATATAATTCTTAGTAAAGTTTTATTTGCATTGTCTCATTGCCTTAGGACTGCATGACCTTTTGGTGTATCCCACAGATGGGGACTAGTACTCATCTTAGATTTTACATCAACTAGAAAGTGTCAGCTGTTAAGGAATTTCTGAGATGTGATCGAATGTACTCTCAGGTGAAGGGGAATCTAGATTGATCAATTACAAATTCACCTTGGGAGGTATCATAAGATCCTTGCCGTGGACAGTCCTTCTGATCAATACATGTTGGACAGGTCATACATAATGGGTTCAAATGTATTTAAAAAAAAAAAAAAAAAGCATAAAAACCTACTATGCTTAACAATTTCCATAAACATTTGTATCTCCATTAAAAATCTTCAGCTTTGATACAAAAAGGCTCCCTAAGTGGATGTCTGTCCTACTGCTTTAATTACTTTGCACTGCGCTGCACCCCCATTCCACCCCACCAAAAAAATGCTAAGTATGTGTGCCAGAGGGGTTCAAAAAATACTCCCAAACACCGTACTGGACATTTTATGGTCTGTTAGTGCGAAATATAATATGTAATATAATGTGTGTGTGTGTTTTAAATGGCTTTTCCTGTTAAGAAAAACAAGGGTACTCTTTGAGATGCTTCATTAAAGGAACACCTACACTGAAATAAACTGGGGAGATATATAATATATTATATAAACTGTGTATGTATGTATGTATATATATTATAAAAAAATTTTGGGGGGGGGGGTTTGTGAACGGGGAAAGTCTAAATCACCTCAGTACACTTAAACAGAAGTAACTTTTTATTTTGGAGCCCACAAAGTTCACTAACAAACTTAATTTGTTTTCCTCAATCATGCCATACATTTATCATGGGTCAATTGGTCATGTAAAGCTGCCTACCTTTGAATAGGAAAAACATGCTGGGAACCTATTTGGGTCTAGGCAATTAAATACATCATATCAATGTTTATCTAGTGGCACAAGTGTCCGCAGTGCTCTAGCATTTTTAAAGCCGAACGATCACTCTAAATAAAGTCCACCCCCAATAATTAGGCATATAGCGATAACATTAGAAATAGCGCTATTATCGAGCATAAGTACCATGTTAAGAAATCCTCCTGAGACTGGCGGTCAGGAATGTGTGCAGACATCTGCACTATCCTTCCCGGTCTCCATTGTACCTTAAGGTAACAGGAAGGGAGTGACAGTGCAGGAGCCTCTATAGCAAGAAGCCTGGCCGTCAGTCTCAGAAGGATTTCTTAATGTCGTACTTGTGCTTGATAATGGGTATATAGCGATAACCTTAGCAATAGTGCTAATTATTGGGGTGGACTTTATTTACTGTGATCCACTTTATGGTTCTAGACAATACAGGATTACAAGTGCTTTACAAAGGGAAAAGCTGGCAGTGAAGTCCCTATCCAAAAGCATACAATTGAACATATAGAGGAGTGTGGCTGGATGGAATTGTTAATATAATCTATATGAGAACGAGAATATAAAATTGCACACCTTTTGGAATTAGCCCAGGGTAGTTATCTGATCATTTTGAGTACTAAATATTGCATCTTTATGTTAACAGATATGAGAACATGCAGGTCTACTGAAATAAGCTGTGGTGCCCGTTCAACCCAATGCATCCCTGTCTCATGGCAATGTGATGGACAAAGTGACTGTGCCAATGCTGAGGATGAAGAGAACTGTGGTAAGCTTAATCTGACTCTGCAGCACAGCTTTAAAAAAAAATAAATAAATAAAAATAAAAAAAAAAGCTGTCACTTGAGCCTTTGAGCCTTGTATTTGGAGGTTACGCACACACCATTGGGGAGTCCTCTGAGGAAGAGGTGACTGGAAATGAGATGGACTAGTCTGGTGGGTTTCTATGAGGAAAACTTTAGCCCCTTCAGCTGAGGGACTTGTTGTTGTGTCACAGGAAATACTTAATGTCTCAGGTCTTCCTCTTTCACTGAGATCTTTAAGAAACTTAAGAGACTCCACCAAGATCTTTCCTTACCAAGAATACTGCTCTGCTCTGGCAGATGCGGTGACCCTTATTCAGGCAGCTATATCTTGACTCCTTGCTGAAGCCAAACTTTGCAGCCATAGGTGCCACCTTGCATCCTGACTTCAGCCTGGGTTACGAGGCCTATAGCCATCTGGAATGACAAACTTATGGATGCTATCAAAAGGGATGCTGCTAAAGTGATATTGCTCTCAAAGATACTTGAAATGAATGCTTTTGCTTCTTCATTGGCTGCATGTCGCACGCTGTTGCTTAAGACTTGGTCAGCTGACTCTTACAAGAAATCTCTGGTTAACCTTCACTTTGTGGGAAAACTCTTTTTGTACCTGATCTGGAGAAGATTATCAGCCATGCTATAAGGGTAGAGTACAATGCTACTTCAGGTTAGGACTGTGTTCTTTCCTAAGACTACATGTGGCTTGTTACTTCTGCCAGTTCGGGTACATGCCTAGGGGGCCACTTCCCCAGGCCCCGCAGGAGGCTTCCTCCCCACTAAACCCAAACAGTCTTATGCAGGCAATATTCAGAAGCCTAAAGCTGGCAAATCCACCTTCCCATGTCTTGTGGGTTCCTCTTACATCTCTGCTGTGGGGGGTTGTCTGAATAATTATAATATTCATGGGAGATTTTGGTGTGGGATGTGACTGCTACATTCTGGCCTGTCTGACCTGGTGTCTAGATCTACTAACTATGTGGAGGAACCCCTTCACCTTCTAGATCTTCTGATGAGGTGTTATGCCACCCTCAGTTGGATCATCTAGTTGGATGGCCTGGCTCTTGAGGCCAGCATCCTGAAGATTATCAGTTATTGCTACTATTCAGGGTAGCATGCCAGTTCCTTCCAAAGCTTTCATAGTTTCCTTCAAGTGATTTTCTGCCAGAAGTTCATGGCCTTCTCTACTTCTGGGTTTTCCTTTCTTAAAGGTGGTCAGAAAGGGCTGGACCTTGGCTCCATCAGGGTTCAGATTTGTTTTCCATCTGTGCATTGCCTTGTTTCCTGAAGTGAGAACTTTTGTCCAAAGTGTGGCTTTGGACACACTTGGGATGCCACTCCTCTGTGGTATTTGATCATGGTTCTCAGAGATCTGATTTTGAACTCATTCCTGAGGGCTCACATTCAGACTGTGACCTTTTGCCAGGTGTCTTCTCTGGAAGAAAACTGTAGCTTCTTGAGTCACAGCACATTCCACCTGATAAGTGGGAGTCTTTTACTTCCAAAAAAGTGACTGCTGAGCAGTCGTTAAAGATGGTAATATGATAGTCTCTGCATACCTTTACTAAGCAGTATTCTGCAAATATGCTGCAGTTTTGTTTGGAAGGTCATTCAGGCTGTGGTGCCTTGGTGTCCTCCTTACGTTTGCTGTGTTTGGAATGTAAGTTTGGTTTCATCACCTACAGATCATGTTGTAGTCTTGTGGATGCCTGGAGGGCTTTCTCTTTACCTCCCTGGAATCTTGGCAGATGGCATTGGTAGATTCTGTATTCTGCATTGGACGAGATTTTAGTTTTGGTGAACTTGACTAAATACTTTCTATGTGGACCATAGGATTCCCTCCTGGAGAAGAGAAATTGGTTTGCAGCAGGGTCCTCTTGGTTTCTCTTAAGAAGAGATTTTTCTCTTCTCTCGTTTGTTTGCTTTTTCTTGGCTTTGCTATACATTAACCCCTTAACAGTCCTGGCACGTCATTGGAAGTTAGATTGTGTGCACTTTTAAGGACCAGTGATTTTTAATGTGTAAACATTACATGACCTTTTCTGCTTCAAAATGCTACAGGTGATGTTTTTAAGACTAATACTAGAGCAAACAAACTGCACCACAGGGGAAACCTAAATTGCCATTTAGTAAAAGGCTTTGAACGCCTTCAGTGCTAGAGGTCTGCTTCTGATGGTTTATTTTGGTCTGTGTGTCTAGGCTGCTGTATTCTACTTTGAGCGTTAAAGTGATAGTAATGTCTGTATATTAAATTTCTGCTCAGTCTTTAAAGTATGTTTAACTACTTTGTCCTGTAGTTCAAAAGATATTTAAACTAGAATGATGCCCCTTCTGGCCGCATCATTGATCCTCTTTGTCCCTCGACGCTTTTCATCCCGACTGGACAAACTTCAGTAAGTTAAAAGGGGAAATCCTGCCCTCTGTCAATGGGGGGCAGGGTTTTTCTTACTGTATGAAAATTGTCCCTCGCTGCATCTGTCCGGTCCCACAACCGGGCTGCAAGAAGGGACTGGATGGGGTTACTTTTAGATTGAATGAATGTTTTGAACTAAAGAACTGTAAGTACTTAAACATAACTCTACGTGCTTTAAAAAGCTTATAGACTCTGCGCAGAACTTTTAATATAGACATTACTATCCCTTGTAGATACATTGAAATGCCTTTTATATAACCTGTTAAATCAGGGCATCCTACTTTAAATATATGCTAGCTCCACTCTGCTACCATTTTCTTCTAATTACCTATCCATTTAAGGTAAATGTGCAATTGACATAATCCATTTTATAAACTGCTAAATAAATGATGCCTGTTCAGAATGTTCCAGTTTAGATTATTTTCACTGCCAGAAGGACCACAATGCAGTAGTGAAGTGTGAAATTTATTTTGCTGACAAGTCTCTAAAATTAGTTTAGGAGCTGCTGCTGACTTGATGACCATTTCCAATATGTAGCTGTGCCCCTTGGGGAAATTCGCCCAGCTGGGGTTAAAATGAAGACATTAGAGCATGAAGAAAACTGTACATATGCCATATTGCAGGAGATGTAAGATTAATTTCCCAAACCGTATTTGGTTTCACTCTACACTGATACTTAGTGTTTAGTCCTTTGCTTAAATGTCATGTGGTCATAAACTAAATCATTGCCTTTTACAAAAAACTGTTCTGGTTTAACATCTCGTGCCAAATTAGTTTTGTATGTAGTTAAACTGAGACTTTGGTATAAGGCATGTAATACTAGTGATTTTAAGCTTAATGTTGTGGTATGTGACATTTTCGTATCTTACACACTCTTCTGGATGTCTGACCCTTCAAGTCAGGGGCTACTCTGAGTGCCTACCATAACACACCAAGCATTCATGTACAGACCTTTTAGTCTCCATTCAAGTTGCGCTTAGTGGCATTCAAAGGGGGTTCAGAGATTTTCAGATGTGTTCTAAAATGGCTAATCTGAGCAGTAGCTGTGTCAGTCATACAGCAGAGCACTTCCTGTGAAGCTCTGCTCTGACAATCTGGTGTGGTATAAATATTTGCATGTGTAGAACCTGGAATCTTTAAAACATTGTTTTACTAATGAAAATAAATCCCAGCAAAACTAAAGTTTATTACAGCCTTTAGATTGAATTTCAAATTATAACCTATCAAAATACAGAAATGGATCACTCTGCAGCTGTAATGCAGAATTGTGTAAGGGGTGGGGGTTTCCTTTGCATTCAAACTCTTACTTTTAGGTGAAAGATCTCAACAGGGATTCCTCCTCCTTTGCGATATTGCTAATCTCTGAAAAGTTAAATGTGGTCGTATTATTTTAGTTTGGTTTATGTTCAGACATAAACTTTATATCACTTAAAGTTTGTATGTGCGATGTGTTTTTGTTCAATGATAATGGAACTGTGGAAGAAATCTTGCAGAGAAATTGGTCTTTCACTGTTCATTTCTGGCTTTTATAGCCAACTGAATATGGTTCTACCTGATGGAGTAGTAGAAAGGGCAGTAGCTTTTCTTGACCTTCCTTAGTCATGTGATGGATACCCTTCCAGCTCTCCTAGAATCAGACCTGCAGGCGAAGCGAGGTCTGCAATGAAACCTAAATGCATCAGTCAGACCTACTAATCATGCAATAGTTTTGCAGTTGGTCAACAAATCTCATTTCTAAGTCATGGGAGGCGTGATGTTCTGACCCTATAGATTGGAAGCGATAATGTTTCTAACATGGTCTAAACGCTATTGCTGCTTGCACAATGGTGGCATGTGGCTGTGAGCAAGACATTAATGTTGTGTGCAACCCCCTTCCAGCCATGGAGTCTTCTGCTCCCCAAACTGCTGGCTGGAGTAATTTTGGGCATGCACAGAGCAGCCCCAGGATAACAATGCTGCTTCTGCAGTATAAAACTTGGTTAGGAATCCAATATTTAATTTTTGTGTGTGCTGTTCCACGTAGAACATTTTAAGCCTTTGCATGCCAGGGGTGTGCCCAGTTGCCATGTGATGCATTTGATAGTCTGCATACACTCAATAGGTGTAAAAGCACTCCATGTTTTAAAGGGACTGATGGTACTGTAGTTCAGGTAATAAAAAAAAAAAAATATATATATATATATATATATATATATATATATATATATATATATATATATATATATATATATATATATAAATTAATTTCATGGATGTCTAATTTTTAATGGTACTTCCCTTTCTCATCTCAGGGAATATAACCTGTAATCCAGCTGAGTTCACTTGCTCCAGTGGGCGCTGCATTTCTAGCAACTTTGTCTGCAATGGCAACAATGACTGCAGTGATGGAAGCGATGAAGTGAACTGCACCCTTCCCACCTGTGGGGCTCATGAGTTCCAGTGCAAGAACTCATCCTGTATTCCTCTCAGCTGGGTATGTGATGATGATGCAGACTGTGCGGACCATTCGGATGAGTCTATGGAGCAGTGTGGACGCCAACCCATCCCTTTCCAGAGATGCAACACGAATGAATTCTCTTGTGGCTCTGGGGAATGTGTTCACAAAAAATGGCGCTGTGATGGAGATCCAGACTGCAAAGACAAAAGTGATGAGATGAATTGCCGTGAGTATGCCCTGTTTGTGAAGCAACAAGGCTGGCATGTTTTTTTATTCTTATTAAAGGGTCACTCCAATCCTAAATGCCACATTTGTTTTCCTTAAACGCATGGAAGATGTATCCAATAACTTGAAGTAGGGCTAGGGTATCCTGCAGGGTGTCCCAACTTGTTGCCTAGAATGTATTCTCTGCCAGCCAAGTAAAGCAGCAGGAGACCACATGGTCTGACTTAGAGGGGAAAATGGCAAGTGGGTCAAAGTTTGGTTGTGAGAACTGTTAACTTTTTTCTTTTTTTTTTTTTTTTTTTTTTTTTTTTTTTTTTTTCTTCCCAGCAGCCTCTCACACTTGCCAGCCTGACCAATTTAAATGTGAGGATGGGAACTGCATTCATGGCACAAGGCAATGTGATGGTGTGAGGGACTGTCTTGATGGCACAGATGAAATACGCTGTAAAAATGGTGGGTACACAGTAGTGCGTTTTTGTGTGGGTTTGTTTTACTGTGCAGGAAAATGAGTTTGTCTCATGGTTCTCATTCATTTCCCCATTCTGGCTGTCTAGTCAATCAGTGCTCAGGACCTAGTAAATTCAAGTGCAGATCTGGTGAGTGCATTGACATAAACAAGGTTTGCAATCGGCAAAAAGACTGCAGGGACTGGAGTGATGAACCTATAAAGGAATGCGGTAAGTCTCCAGGAAACTCCATGAAGTTCTGTGCTAACTATAAAGCTGATATGTAACAGGCAATGGTAATGGGTTCCCCCTCCAGAAGAGTCAAATTTGAACAACGAATGACCACTGTTAAAACATCTTGTTTGATCAGGTGTGATGCGTTCAGTCCATAAGGGCCAAGTTTTAACCCTTTGTGTGCCAGGGGGTAGGCAACACACTGGTTTTCAATATGTTGCATACTCCTCTGTCACTCAAAGGCTTAAGAATTTCCCTGCATGGGTGGCTTATTCAACAGGAATAGCATAAGCCAATCAAGAATATCTGATGCTTGACCTGTTATAAGCCCTTAACCTTTGCACATTGGATTCTTCAACTCTGGTCAGGCATGACTTTCAGTAATTTACCAGGAAAATTTAACTTTTGGGTGTGTTTTTTTTTTTTTTTTTTTTTTTTTTTTTTTTTTTTTGTGGAAACTCACTAAGATACCTGCTGTTATCACCTAGCATTGATTTGAAAATCCCCAAACCTTCCCACGTAAACCTGAAGCTTTGACTGCAGTGAGATTAGTGAGTGCTTTAGCCCACTCTAGTAATCTGTTTGCCTAGTGCAGTGGTCTTATT
The DNA here is from genome assembly GCA_037306005.1 of Rhinophrynus dorsalis. Taxonomy (NCBI): domain Eukaryota; kingdom Metazoa; phylum Chordata; class Amphibia; order Anura; family Rhinophrynidae; genus Rhinophrynus; species Rhinophrynus dorsalis. The sequence goes on along the minus strand of CM074718.1, from coordinate 406,507,747 downwards.
ACTCTTGCCTCTTAAACTAGTCCCATGTCTGATACACAAGTTCCAAGCTCCAAACTTGCTAACAGATGGTAAGGCATTTGAAAGAAGTTATCTTATCGATTTGAGCCAGGCTAAGAAGACAATGTTAAGTGGATACACTCAACTCTCTTCTGTCTCGTACATTGATCTGGAGAGGGAATTCTTGAGATTCCTAAATTATATACTAAATATATTGTACTCTTGCATCCTATATAGTAAATTGGAGCCATGGGGTAAAGTATGCACCGTGCAGGATGATTCCTTCAAAAGGCTTAAAGGCAGAAACTTCGTCCCTGCTTCCCTTAACACCCCTCCCAGACCTCATGGAGTTAGCATGGGCAGTTAGCCCTTTATCTATATGTAGTCATTCTATTGTCCGCTTTAATTTTTTGTGGTATTGGCAGTTAAAAGCTGATGTGTGATAAATAAATCCAGACCACTAAAACAGTTTTATTTTTTTAAGACTGATGCATAAGTAATTCTTCTCTTCCAGATGTAAATGAATGCTTGGTGAATAATGGGGGTTGTTCTCATATATGCCGGGATTTGGTTATTGGCTATGAATGTGATTGCACAGCTGGCTTTGAACTGATTGATCGAAAAACATGCGGTGGTAAGTAGTGACCACTTTTAAATTAACACTTTTTTGTGATGCCCACTTTTGTTTTCCTTCCCTTGTCTCCAAACACTTAAAATGGAAATTATGCCTGACAAGTCTATCAAATTATCTAGGTAGATGAACGTCCAACAGCAGTTGGATAGATCTGGCTCGTTTCTTGCATTTTTATCTCCCTTCCCTAGGAAGTTTATTGGTAAAACTAGTGACTATCACCTACAGTAGAATGAAGCACTTGCCCAGGCCTAGATGTTTAATATAGAACTGTATATAAAACTTATTTTTATTTGTAACTTCTGTAAAATCTGACCAGGGCATACCTGAAAATGAGAAATACTCTTCCTGGGGAAAAAAATGTGTTCAACACTAACCCCTTGAGAGAGTGTTTACTTTTTACAGTACAATAGTCCAGTGTGTATATGCATGTGATCTCTATTATACTTTTTATTAAAAAAAAAAAAAAAAAAAAAGTGTGTGTTTGCAGTTTTACTCTCCTTTAATGGTTTCCCCGTCCTGCCCTTTTTCCTTGCATAAAGCAACCTCAGCAAGCCGGTCCAGACAGCATGTGTTGAGGGACAATCTTTCAACATTAGGAAAAACATGGCCTCCTTCGTGAAGGGGTTAGGGTTTTCCTTATACTGAAGGAAATAAGATTGTCCCTCTCTGCAACCTGTTCGGTCTGATGACCAGACTTCAGATCTGGGGGGTGGCTGCTTGAACTAAGTAAAAGGGGTGGGAGGGGGAAACTTTATTATAGAATAAAAGTAAAACTGTAAACTTATGCAAGATTAGAAAACTACAGATCGATGTAGAAAGGCTTATAGAGGACTCAATTGTGCTGTGAAAATGAAACCATACTATCTATTTAAAGTGATAGTAATACTTCGTTTTAACTTTATTTTGTAGGCATTAAAAAAACATGAAGAATGATATAGGTCTTCTCTCAAACATTTATGGTTTTTGAGATATTCACAAGCAAAGTTCCCCTCCCCGCCCCTTTTACCTAGTGTAAGCCATCTCTTCTCAGATGTGAGTCTGGTTGTATGACCAGACAGATAACAGAAGGGGACACTCTTATTCCTATGAAAACAATGAAAGCCCTCCCCCCCCCCCCCCCCTGACAAGTTTTTCAGCTTTTTCCCTTATCTTAATTGAAGATTGTCCCTCTCTGCAGTCTACCTGGGCACCACCCTTCTGATCTGGTTCAACAGGGGGGGATACTTTGTGAATATCTCTTAAACCATAAAGGTTTCAGAAATAAGACTTATATCATTCTTCATGTTTTTTTAATGCCTACAAAATAAAATAAAGTTAAAACGAAGTATTACTATCCCTTTAAGGACAAGTGGGGGCAATGAACGGTTTCAGATGCATTGCATGCCCCTTGGGGGGCCTTAAGGGATTAAACTGAGACAATGATCCCTAAAAAACAGTTCTCCTTTTAGTAAGGGTGGTTACTGGAAGCTTTAACTTGTACAGTGAACATTCTAATTTATTTTTATTATTTTTTTTTATTTTTTTTTTCCTTCCGCCTAGATATTGATGAATGTCAAAATCCAGAGATCTGCAGTCAGATATGTGTGAATCTGAAGGGAGGTTACAAGTGTGAATGCAGTAAAGGGTATCAAATGGATCCATCCTCTGGGGTTTGCAAGGCAGTAGGTAAATGTCTGTTAACTTGTAGTTTGTGCACTTGTTGGCTCATGAATAAACTGACTCCAGTTACTGTGAAGGTTACAAGGAGATCTCGACATTAAGTGAGCTAACATTCAAACATATTGAGCAAACTGTCAAAACAAGACCTGTATAAACCAGTGACTTAAAGGGACTGTTGGAGTGCCTGACATGATCTTTTCAAATCCAGTTTTCAAGGGAATAGATGTGCTTCGGCAACAATATTAAGACCTACAAGTGGGCTGATCAGTGGGTATCGTTATAGAGGATGCTGCATTCCCAACAGCTTCGAGAGGAGTACCAAATATTCTGGTGATAGAATAAATAAGACACTTGTATCATTGGGCCACAGATGAAATAATGAACAAATCAATAAATTTTGATACGGGGGTCCCATCTGATCCACAGGGTCACAGACTGAATTCACATGGCATACTAACTATGCCCATTAACAAACAAACTTACAACATAAAAAATCCAAACTCAAACTCTGAGAGAAGGCATCCATAAAGTAAATAGGTCTCCACTATCTCGCGAGTGGCAGTTTAAGTTGGCATGGGTGGAGCGCCTCTCCTCATACAATGTAACCATGTGCAAAGGTGTCTTATCGTTGCCCACTGCATCCCCCCCATCCTTGTAGTGTAGCAAAACAATCAATATAATTCTGCCTGTTGGGAGGTGGGACCAGGGATGCTGTTAATTCTTTGAATACTAGAGGGGTACACAACACGTTGCTTTGCAATGTGTTGCATACCCCCTCTGGCACCCAAAGGCTTAATCTGTAGCGACCAGGGCTGTAGTAGAGAAGTTCTTTGGTGGGTAAAAAGTGGCTTTCACTGCATGTGTCCCCAGGCTTCCCTCTGTATCAGTGAAGAGAAGCTTCACAAAAAGCTAACACTATTTTGTTTTGAAATGTTTTTGCCTACTCCAGCTTAACCCCTGGATCTCAAGTACACTACACAGTAATGTGTTGGAAGCCTTTAACACGCAAGGATTTAATCTCCTTTTAGCAACCCCTCTGTAAAATTTGTAACCATATTGTCTGGACCTATCTAAGGGCCTTTGGTGTAAATCTGGTTCTCTGTCCAGCTTATGGGAGCAATTGCCAGTGCTGTACTTTCAGTTACTATAAATTACTGTAAATTTGGACTGTGACACTAACTCAGCATTTGATTGCAGGAAGGGAGCCATGTTTGATATTCACAAACCGCAGAGATATCCGAAAAGTTGGACTTGAAAGGAAAGAATACATCCAGTTGGTGGAGCATTTGAGGAATACAGTGGCCCTGGATGCTGACATAGGAGGACAAAGCTTATTCTGGGCAGACACTATCCAAAAAGCAATATTCCGGTTTGTATCTCATATTCAGGCAGCAACTAACTCTTCCCAAACCAAACATTTTGGGGCTCCAGGACAGGATATATTGGGATATTTGTTGTGATTTCCCCCAAAACTCAAAGGGTACTTTCTTGCATCCGATATGGAACACAGGAGCCGTGCGTAAAGAATTTTCCAGCAGGAAGGCAGAGCACTTCACTAAAATTACTGAGAGGCAGACTCCTGTGCCATTTTACCCCCACCTGGTCATGCTGAGTTTTAACACTTGAGTGCCAAGTGTTTACCCCTCTGGCATTCAAATGGTTGTGACATTGTAGGATGGATCCAGGGCAAGGCTTATTGGCCTTCTTTGTTTAATGCTGGCTGGATTGGGGCTGTGCAGTCCCCCATTATGTGATCTCCTATTTCTGGCGACTATTGTATGTTTGAACCAGTAATAAACCCAGGTGCCTGAAGTCTGCTTAGAGGATGGCTTGTTATCAGCCCTCTCCTCTTTGCTCTGTATGAGCAGGTTGCTGTATAGGATTCTGAAGTGCACATTCTGAAGGACTGAGTGCACAGGTCCTGTGACTGTCATTTTTTGGCTGAGTTCAACCACACCTTGATGGAACTTGCATAACTGTCTTTTTTGAGAAGGTATCTTTCTGTTCTATTAATTCAGTAGGAATTCTAGTAACTGACTTTCTGGTAAGATATTCCTTGCCTTTTTCTTCTGTCTTTGTAGCTTGGTTTACTTGGGCCTCTCTTTTTCTTTTAACTGGAATAGTTTTCTTGGGGCTGTACCTTTTTTATGTACTTATGTCCTCTTGGTTTGCAGTGCATTTAACAATGGGCGCACACAGCAGCCATATTGGATGGAACATACATTGTTTATAAGACTTATCTTGCCACCAGTTGCTTTATTCCAGCTGTAAAGGGAGCCCAAAGTGACCCCCTCACACACACTTCCCCCTCCAATATTAGGGTGTGTTACTATCCCTTTAAAAAGGTGTTGCTAATACTTAAATGTGAAGAAAAAAAATGTTGCAGGGTTTATCCCCGAGTAAAAAGTTATTACAGCTCAAAGGTGAACTTTATTTTTTTTTTTTTTTAGGTTCAATATCAGTGGTGCTGTTACACCATCCTATGGAGATTTATGGTCTATGGACCAGAGCTGTCCAAAGGATGGTGTAACAGCACCACTATACAATTTCTGGCCACTGTGATATTGAAGCTAAAAATGATATATAAATTTTTTTTTTTTTTTTTTTTTTTTTTTTTTTTTTTTTTTTTTTTTGACTCTTGGGCAGGGAAGCGGTGGTCCTGTGACTGACTGTTTTAGTAACTTGATGTGCTATGCAGACCTGGTCTTTCCATGCTTGCTGCTTTAATGCTGCTAGATGAGCGCTTTTTAAAGCAATACAGGTACTCTACTCTTTATGGTTACGTTAAGGGTTTTCTTGGCTGTTACAACCTAAGGGATTCTTGGGCAAGGCTAAGGTTTCAGGGGTCCCTTAACACACATGTTCATGCTGGCAGACTGCACATCTTGTTCTGTTGGACACAGCCTCTAGGATCCTTATCTGTTGACCAGAAGCTGGCATGGCTTAAGGCCTCAATTCCTTCAGCGAGTTCTATCCATCTATTTAAGACCACCTTGGACCCTGGGCCATCCTGTAACTCCAAAAGGTGCTTGAGACCTTATACAGAGGATGATGCCCCCATTATTGGGGATTCCTCAGCTGAGTAAGGGGAAACTGATGCAGACTACCTGGATTCATCATTCTGTTGGGAATTCTTATGACTGACCCTGGTTCTTCAGAAGTCTTATTCATGCTGTTCTAGGGAATCTAGTTTTTGTTTCTCTTGATATTTTCAAGAGGCACAAAAAGGAGGTTGCAATTTTTCTTCCTCACCATTCTTTAAAGGGATAGTAATACTTAAAATGTAAAAAAAAAAATATGTTGTAGGGTTTATCTCCCTGAGTAAAACAAGAGTACTCCCACTGCTGAAAGGCATTTCATTCAAAAGTTATTAATTTTCAAAGTTTAATTTTCTAGGTGCAATATCAGTGGCCTGAAATTGTACAGTGGCGCTGTTGCTACAAGATCCTATGGGCAGCTCTGGTCCCGGGACCATAAATCTCCATAGGATGGTGTAGCTACAGCGCCACTGTACAATTTCAGGCCACTGATATTGCACCTAGAAAATTAAACTTTGAAAATTAATAACTTTTGAATGAAATGCCTTTCAGCAGTGGGAGTACTCTTGTTTTACTCAGGGGGATAAACCCTACAACATATATATATTTTTTTTTTTTTTTTTTTTTTTTTTTTTTTTTTTTACATTTTAAGTATTACTATCCCTTTAAATGAGTTACTCCTTAAGGCTTCTTGACAGGCTGTTTCCTCCTTGGTGTATCCCTCTCCTGTACCCCATTTCTGCTGAGGCTTTAGCATAGTGGGTTACTCCTATGTTGGAGTAGCAGTGTCTGGATTCTGTTTGAATGTGAATTTTGTGGCACTGGTAACACTTTGTGCAGTACCTTCACTATTGCATTGGTGTTTAGGGCTATGCCTGTTCTGGATGCTGTCCACCAGACACAGCTAAAGAGGATCTCTTATTTCTATCAAAGATCCTTTGAGGCTGTGTTATACTGAAGTGTCCTTTAACTTCACTGGCTTACTAGAAATGCTTTGGCTCTTTGCCAGTGTATCACACTCTGTGGCTTAAGATTTTGTCAGCTGACCAGACTTTCAAGAAGTCCTTGCTGTGGCTTCCATTTTTTGGACAAGCAGCTGTTTGGGCCTGAACTGGTCATCCGCCACCCCACTTTGCCTCAGGTTACTCCTAAACTTTTTTCCTGTAGAAGACTGGTTTTTGTTACCCCCACCAGTATGGGAATGTACCCATGGCAGTCTTTCAGCAGCTCTGGCACATTGCTCCCAAAAACCCAAGCAGGCCTGGTCAGGTTAGAAGCCTACACAGAAGCACAAATATGACAAGCCTACCTCTGCGTGACTTGCAGGGGTCTGGTCCACCACAGGCAATATGTAATTTGATAATAGACATGGGTAAAGGGTGATACTGTTAGCAATAGAAAAAGCAGGAAACTGGTAGAGTAAATGATGCATTTTTATTAGCTGAGTGTCTGTAGGATGCAAGATTTCAAGATGGCTAGGGTCTTTTTCAGGCATAAGAATAGAGGCTGAAATACATGACATGTTAAACACACATGCAAATTTATTTTAACTGAATATTCTCAGTATTGTTTAAAATTAATTTACTAGGCTCCAGCAGAGTCATTGTAGCTGGCTAAAATATAATATTTATTTATTTTTATGATCCAGAGATGGCTGTGTAATAGAATGAATGGGTTAAGCCTCAAGTGCCAGAGTGCCCTTTGCAAGCAATAAGTTGCACAGAACCTGGCACCAAAAGGGCACAAAACTTGTGTGGTATAATGTGACTTGTTTAAACTTATTTCATACTCCCAGATCTCTTAGCATTTTGTAGTGCTTAAAGTTGAATTGAATGCAAAAAAACCCTATCTCTCAAACTTCTATGGTTTGAGAGATCTATGCATTCAAAGTTCCCCCTCCCTCCCCTTTCCCTGATGTCAGCGCTGTACTGACAGCAGGGGAATCCTGTCAGGTGACCAACTGCTCTGCAGCAGAGCCGCAATCTCGTTATTTAAAAATTCCTTTATTGGAAAGGTCTACAAAGTGTGCCTGGTTTGCAAGAACACTTTGCAGACCATTCCAATAAAGTAATTTGTTTTAAATAGTACTATTACAGGTCTCTGAAGAGCCTCCTCGTGTCGGCCAACACAGATATCCTTCTGTCAGCTTTACAGCTAACAGCAGGAATCATCAAATTTTGAATGTATATCTCTCAATCCATAGCAGTTTGAGAGATGGGTTTTTTGCATTCAATTGAACTTTTTAAGCACTACAAACTGCTAATTTTTCTGGGACATTACTGTCCCTTTTAATGCTGCGATCAGTTTTGAACAAATTTTGACCCACTGTGTGTCTTATTATTGGCCCTGAACCTATGAGTTCATTTTTCTTAGGGTCTGCCCTGTCTCACCTACGCAAGTCCCATTTTGGGATATTTCACACACTAGGTAAACATTAGATGAGCAGAAGCAGAATTTGACATTTTTGGTGAAAATGTGGTATAGCACCTTCTGTGGTTGTATGCACATGGTGTTTGTGGGTTTTTTGTTTACAGGGGAAGTAGCATTTTCTGATGCACTCCTAAGTGAGCTCTTCATCACCAGCTATTTCAGGCTGGGGCTGTTTATGTAGTATTTGGAGGTCTGTCTTTTTACACAAGCTGGCATTTAATTGAACCAACATATACAGAAGAGAGATTTGTGTTGTCAACCTCTCAGAACACAAGCTGAGCAAAGAGGCGTTATCTGTACTTTCTGAAGGGCTAAACCTATGGTTTCAAGGAATTTTCATGACAAAATGATTCCTTCCAAACCACAGATCGAAACAATCTCTACAACTCCCCTGCAAAAAAGCCACATGGACCCCACTGCCAGAAAACCACACTGGACAGGTATATACTAGAAAAATAATACAAACTGGACCAAAAAGCAGTACTTGTCAAAGGGCTATCCATTCTTGCATAAAAGGTTGGAGCGGTAGTGATTATGAACACAGCTGACTATATAGAAGAGGCACACAGGCAACTTATGGATTTATCTCAAACTAGAAGATCTCACATTTGACTGCACAAGAGCTTAAATCATGAAAGCGCACTTCTAATACTAGAGACCACCTAGAGGGCCCTCATTCTGGAAGACCCAAGGGAAGAATGCTTCTATATTCCAGGATTCTGTTCATTGAATAATTTAGGAAGTCTATATTTCTGTGCCCTCTCCAGATCTATTCTGGCTGAGTTTAGAGTATTCTCAAAATAGACAACCAGCTACATACAGGACACAACCAATTTCTTAAACAGTGTGACCTTGGCTTCATCCCACAGCAAACCATTCTGGCCACTACAAGGTTACCAGGCAGATTGCAAAGCATTCTTTGAGCAAGAGGACTTACCCACAGACCCAGTAACCCCGCTAATGGACCTTTTACTAGCTCCTAATTTAATTCGGGACAGAACTGTACATGCAAAAGACAGGAACTGCCATGGGAATGCAAATGGCACCACAATATGTCGACCTATTCATGGCAGAATTTGGAGTTCTTCTCCACATCATAAAGCCTCAGGTCTACTTCTCCTACAAAGATGCCCTAATCATTTGGACTGCCAACGAAGCTGGAACTCTTGTCACTTCACAAAAATTACAATGCCTTCCATCCTGCCATTAATGCCATACTCACAAATAACTATTGTAATATCCAGAAAGTTAATTTGTGTTGATGAATTGCTAATGCCATATCTATACCACACACAGGCCTAACTATCTCAGAAATGCATTTCTATCACATACACACAAACTGTATTTTATAGCCAGGCCCTATGATATAACAGCATGTGCTGAAACTTCTGAACAAAAAATCTAAAATCAGATTTTCAGTCAGATGTGCCCAGGTCAGACATCCAAATTCAGAGTGACCAGTGTGCCCAAAATATCTCCTGGAATACAAACAGGAAGAGAATGATGCAATTAGTAGTCACCTAGAAACATCCCCCCCCCAGCTTGAAGTAACGTGCACATTTTCAACAGATTTGAACAATACTACATACTGATGTCAGATCTGAAAGAATGTTCCTGAGACCTCCGCTCCACTCCTATAAACAGCACCCCAACCTGAAACAGCTGGTGAAGCGCTGCCTTAAGAGTGCAACAGAATGGTTCTGCTCCCCGTCCACAAGAAATGTGGAACCTGCGCACATGTACCACAGAAAAGTTGCCCATACCACACTTCTGCCGTAAAAAATCAAAGGCAAATTCTTCTGCTGTTCCTGTAGTGTTTATCTCCAGTGTCTGAAGTGTCCCAAAACAGGACTACATGTAGCTGATACAGGACAAAACCCAAGATTAATTCTTAGTTCCAGTGCAAACAGACAAGCCAATGGGCCAGCATTTTTGATAAATTGATCACAGCTTTAAAGATCTCCAGGTGACTGTACCATTGAGAATTTTGGACAGACTGAAAGATCTTTGAGTATAAATTGATATAAAAGTTACTCTGAACTGCGAGAGAGGATTTGTCACATTATCCCACAAAATAAACATTGCCCTTTGGGTGCCAGGGGGCTGTGCAACTCATTGCTAGCTATTATGCCTGAAGAGACCAGTTGTCTTGAAAGCTTGCATCCTAGATCCACTCATTTTACTCTACTAGTATTTAGTCTCATAGGTCTTGGGTACTTGTTGCTTCTCAGAGCAGAATCCTGTGAAGCTTTTCTAACTGTTTCATAGTTCCCAAAAGACTGGATTCCACCTGATTCTGGACTTTAAACTTCTCAACCTTTGTTTCTGCTTCTCTGTCCAAGGTGGAATCGGTCATCACTGTCCAGGGGATTTTTTTTTTGCTTCCCTAGACATAAAGGGCACATCTTCCTTTTGGAATTGCCTCTGCTTTCCCCAAAGTGGGTCCTATTAATTAGATACTAGCCTGACAAACTGGGGTGCTCTGGATCCTCACTCAGCTCGGGGCCTCTGGACCAGTCTTCTGTCCATTAGTGTTCTAGCTTTAGGCAATAGCAGCATTGATGTTTGCCTTCAGGGATCCCTGGCATGGATCCAGTCCATTGCAACAGCAGTGGCCTACATCTCCTGCCATGATGGGACCAGACTGAGGAACTGCAGTCCAGCTGATCCTCATGAGCAGATGCAAATTTCCTGGCTCTCCTCTGTTCATATTTTGTGGCAGACCCTAAATAGCCAACTCCTGGACCCCAGAAACTGTGAGCTTCTACAGAGCATATTTGATTCTATAGTTGACATATGGGATTCTCTGATGGTGTGGACTGATGGCCACTTCTAGCTCAGAATTCTGTAACTCTTAATGTGGATGCAACAGTCATTCAATGTCATTTTCCATGTTTTCTCCATTTACCCTGACTTCCTGAGTCTAAACATGAGCCCCATCTAGATTTTCCTCTAACGTTCCCCATTCTGACTGCCAGGCCAGGTTTTCACATCCTCAATCTATCGGTGGCAGCAATTTGTCTCTTCCAGACCTCTTGATTCTGTGTGCTGTAATCCACTGGTGGAGAAGCTGACAGCTCGGCTCTTGATCCTAGACTTCTGAGGAATAAGGGGTTTTGTGACTGTCATTGCTTCTATGCTGCATTCATGCTAACCATTTATTCTAAGGTGTATCACAGGGTATGGTCCCTGTTCTATAAGTGGTGTGAGGACCAGAGGTCACAACAAAGCCCTTCTGAGCTTTTTATTGTTTTGGCCTTTCTTCAAGATGGTCTTCAAAAATGGCTTGGTCTTGGCTCTAAAGTCCAGATTCCAGCTTTGTTTTTGAGAGGTGTATCCCCTTATTGCCTGATGTGTGCAGACCTTTGTATAAGGGGTGGCGTATGTCTTACCAGTTTTTTTTAAATTCCTCTCTGCAGTGGGACATGGTTTCGGGGAATGCTTCAGAAGGCTTCTTTTTGAGCTTTTGTCTTTAGCTGAACTTCTTGACTATTAAAGTAATGGTAATGTTTGAAAATAAATGTCCCAATGACTATTCAGTTTTTTGGCAATGTACAGTGTTATTACAATACTATCTGATGTGTAGTTCAAGAGTAAGTTAGGCCCCTTCCCATCCCTTGCACCTATGTAACTCTGTTTGCCTCAGAGAGGGAATGCTATCCAGATGGATTGCATTGAAGGACAATCTTCAGTGAGCATAAGGAAAAACCTGCCCTCCTTTGCAAAGGGGGCTGGGTTTTCTTTATGCTCACAGAAAGTAGATTGCCCCTTGCTGTAAGCTGTCTAGTCTGACCAGATTCCACATCTGAGGGGAGGTGGCTTACAATAGGTAAAAGGAGCAAGAGGGGGACTCTTTAGAACTTACTCTAGAACTATACATCAGAGTGTATTGTAATAACACTGTACATGGCCAAAAAACTAGGAGGAATAATCAACAGGGCATTTATTTTCACACGTTACTGTCCATTTAATGCGGCCTTTCTGCTAGCTATTGTGTTCAGTGGGTGGACAAACTTCAGGCTTTATCCTGCAAGCCTACCTTCCTGGTTTTCCACTGATGGGGTGTTTGTGTTTTTTTTGTTTGTGTTTTTTTTGTTTGTGTTTTTTTTGTTTGTGGTTTTTTTGTTTGTGGTTTTTTTGTTTGTGGTTTTTGTTTGTGGTTTTTTTGTTTTTTTTGTACTCCCATAGGGTTCTTTCCTAAAGGGTTTTCAGAACTTCACACTCACAAATATTTTTCATTCTCTGTCCACTCTATCTAATAGGAGCGGGAGCTTTAAGTACTCTGTTCAGATTTCTGAAAAGGCTGCATGAGACTATTTGCTTTTTGTAATTCCTGACTGCCCTTATGTAGGCCAGGCTATGTTTAGGATAACAGAGGCTATCTGAATTGAGGAGAACATTCACCACCAGTGTCATTTCAGGTTTCTGCTCATTCCACCAGGTTGGTGGGTGCCTCTTGGTCCTAAAAGAATCAGATGTTGGCTTGGCATCTGTCTGGTGTCCCTTCACACATTTGTCAAACTACCATAATAATATGCTGGCTTCAACTGCAAGTGTGTGAAATTTTTTTTTTTTTTTTTTTTTTCTCCTTCCATTTTTATGACCAGCAACTTTTTGGTTGGTTTGCAGGATCAGTGTCTGGTATCGGAGGTTGTTGAACTAGCTTGGTTTTGCTTTTTTTTTGTTTTGTTTTGTTTTTGTAGGGGGGGCGGATTTTACATCTTCAGGGTAAGTACATGCCCTTTTCACTTGCATCCTATGTGGAGTACAGGAACCATGAATTTTCTCCTACTCACATGGCTTCCTTCCCAGAGGAAAAAAATATTTTAGGCCAAGGCAGGGAGTCCTCTTGTGTTCTCTGGTTAAGGAAATTCCCTTTCTTGTTCCACCTCTTGGTTTTTCTTTCATCCTTGGCTATAAAATGGAGCCTGTCCAGGCCAAGGGGTAAAGGTGCTTCTGAGAGACTTAAAAGTTCCCTGCCTTCCTATTAATTACTCCCCCCATCCCCTCTTCATTGATATAACATAACATAATTACTACCAAATTGCAAACACTAGACCAACTGAATAACTGCAGACCCACTGCTTGTAAGTATGTTTGTATATCTTTATTGCGCCACAGTGTACGCAGCACCTTACAATAGACCTGTTACAATAAATAGGAGGGGATGAAATAAGTGCGACATTCATAGAAACAATAGGAGAGGTCCCTGCCCCAAGGAGCTTGCAGTCTAAATGGGTAAAAGGAGGTAGACAGTGGGGTAAGAGGGTGTCAAGTGCTGAGATTACAAATACTGAGTTTGTCCAAAGGCATTGCATGGTCCTAGTGCTCCAGAAGATAAGATTTCAGGGTAGCCTTTAAAGACAGAGGGGGATTTTTCAAGACATAGGGAGAGGGGTATGGAGTTCCATAGGTATGGAGCAGAAAGCGGGAGAGGGCAGAGGGTGTGCATGGTGCAACAATAAGTGCGTTGTGTGCTGAGGGAAGGAGGCGGCCAGGAACATAAGAGATGGGGGTAGCATTGTCAAACCAATTATGTTGAAGGTATCAAAGGGGTTAAAACAAGAGAACCAATCAGGTCGGAGATCTTCACATAAAATAGATAAATGACAATATTAAATAATGTTGAGTACTTTACACACTACTAGGTATGGACATGCTACTTCACAGTAAAGAATTGATTAAAATCAATCCTGCATATTTGTGAGTTTTTACTTACCATTCCTCTACGTCTTGTGACATGGAAGATGGCTTTTCTTTTGGCTGTGGTCTGTCAGCAGAGTAGCTTAATTGTAGGCTTTGTCTGCAAACCACCTTTCCTGGTGTTCCACAAGGATAAGGCTATTCTCCATACCTCCCAGAAATTCCTTCCTAAGGTGGTCTGAGTTCCACATCAGTCAGGATATTGTGCCTTCCTTTTGTCCTGACCCTATATCTGACAAGGAGAGGGATCTCCACTTTTTGGATGTTGTACATTGCCTCAAGTTCTATGGGCACTGTACAAAGCCCATTTTGTAAAACTGATGATCTGTTTGTCATCCCTGATGGTCCCAGGGCTGATTTGGATGCATACCAGGTGAATAGCTGTGTGTCATATGCAGGCACGTGCACACATAGACACCAAGGGGGGGGCTTGAGCATCTGCCCTTTTTGTCCAAAGTGCCCTTTTAACAAATATAAATAATTATGAGAAGTGCCCTTTTTTCCATTTGTGCCCCTGACCCCCAAAATGTGTGTATGTCCCTGGTCATATGGACTAAGAGAAAAGGATTTAACAGGTAAGGATAAAATCCTGTTATGTAAGTCTTCCTATATACTACCAACTTACATAGCCATTTATCTCTTCAGCTGTTGTCAGTCCACTGCAGGATATGAAGGCTGTCTCAAGCCTACAAACAGCTTCAGTCCTGTGCCTTTTGTTGTCACTGTGTACCAACAAATTTGGTAAATCTACCCATCTTGTCTGTGGTAATCTTCTTGTGATTTTTGAGTGGAATCCATTCCAAAACTTATTTGTTCTGTCTATAGTCAGGTCTACTCGGTTCCATTTCAGGTGCTTTACTCTTTCCATGAATTCATAGACCTTTGTTTGCTGTTGAATCCATGCTCCTTTTTTTTTTTTTTTTTTTTTTTTTTTTTTTTTTTTATGAATGCTTTAAATGCTAAATGCTCTAACTAATAAGCATTACTTCTATATAGGTGAGAGATCCCCTTTAAGTTTGTCTATTCTTCATAGTACCTCTGTGAAAAATTTGCAGACTGGCAATAATTTTTTTTTTTTTCTCCTGATCCTACCTTTTGCAGTAGGATAACTACTGCATGTTTGCCAAGTAGTAGGCATTTTGAAAATGGGTTTTAAATAAAGGTTGATCTCCTCCAACATTTCAAAACTGACTATCAGGTCCAGCTGTGTTGCCACTTTTTTTTTTTTTTTTTTTTTTTTTTGCAGCTTCTACTTCTGCCACTTCATTCAGTTGTCCTTCATACTTGTAAAGATTTGAATAAAAGTCTTCCATTCACTGACTTTTGCTGATGTACCATCTCCAAGCTTTATTGCAAACATTTGGCTTCTATGTGTGGTCATATTTCATTTGGCCTTTTTATCCCTTCCAGTGTCCTTTCATTTTCTTATTCCTTCTTATGGTCTTGCATATTTCATATACTTTCATTTCTGATATTACCACAGTTGCTTAATTTCTCATTGCTTTATCATGACAACTGTTTTTAATTTCAGGTTTGTTTTTATTTTGCAGTTGGTGCAAGAGCATGGTCAGTCTATAATAATCTCAAATTTTCAATTGAAGGTTGAAATGTCTGTCTGGAAGGTGTTGCAGCACACTGAAGTGACTAGACTGTAACTAAAACTATGATTTTTCAAAACCTAGCTAGTGTAACTGGAACCAGGCGAACAGTGTGGTCCATGGCCATTGTTGCTGGGTTTTTCCACTCTGCGTTGTGGATACTAGGAGGGTAGCTGGACCAGTCCTGGGTAATTGGGATCCAGTCAATGGGAATCAATGGAGAAACTTGACCAGTTCTGGAATAACACAACAGGCAGGATGAACAGGGATCCAACCCCTTTTTGGGAACACAGGGGCTGGAATTCCAAACCTAAATAAAATCGTTTAATCTTGCCACACCGACCTCCAGCCAGTGGGCATTGGAGTGACAAAAGATGCTAAGAGGCAGCAAATCAGAAGGCGTCTATATTTTTGGGAAGCATGGGGTTGGAGGGCACGGAGTGGCTTAATCTTGCCACACTGATCTCCAACCAATGGAGATCTGTCATGGGCCTCTTGTTACTCCTCCTACCACCATCTCTATTGGCCATGGTTGCCTTTATCTACCTGGTTCAGCTTCCAGCATTTGCTCTATTTTCACAGCCAAGTTCCTGAGAATCCTTAATGTAGCATTCCTGAATCTGTGTACTGACCTCTGGCTTGTTTTCTGACCTTGCCCTCAGACTACTGTATTCTGAGATATTTTGCCTTCAAATCTCGACCCAGCTTTCTCCTAGATTACAGCTCTGTCCTCTCCTTGGGTACCTTCATCTCCTGTCTGGCTCTGACCTTGGCTTTCCCTTTGACCACTCTTCGAATCTGCGACTCCTTTCTTGCTGCTGTCCTTCACAATGCTTGTCCTTTCGGCTGTCACCTGCCTGAGACTCCTGTTGCTTTTGGGATTTTCAAATCCGACGCATATTGCACCATCTGCTATGCAACGAGAGTCCCTCCAGCCATTGCCTATCTGGGTCTCCAGCTACTTCAGGACATTTGAACTGCAGTTTGTTCAACTTCCACACATCAGGTCGGGGGTCATCGGTGGCATCCGACTGCCTCGGCTAGTCGAGGGTGTGGACTGTCTACGGCATACGACTCCCTGCTGACCAACTAGTTGAGGGTGTCGTAGTCAGAACCCAATGACCAACTCCTCTGGGCGTCCGATTATTTGAGGGCAGTGGTAGTTGAAAATTCAACCACTAGTCTGTTCTAGGTATTCAGATCATCTCTCAACCCTGTTTGTCGTATACGGTCTACTTCCTTGTTCCCAGCTTCTGAGTCCTGCATCTCCAGAGGTATCTGTCATTTACTGTTTTCCTACTGTGAGATCCCATCACCCAAAGTTGCTCTCGGGTTTGAAGGGATACATTGGAGCACATTTAAATGTGCAAAAATTATCCTCTTTGTCATGCTGTTGATTTCCCTCCTAATTACTTGCATACATGGGCTATACAAAGAAAAAAGACCCAGTGCACGCTATCCCAAAATGTAAATAAAGGAAATTAAGGCCCCCATGGTAAGGTGCTAACAGGGTAATATTGTACTTTTAAGCAGTGGGAAAAAGACCCTGCTGTACTGAAGCACACCCACAGTGCTCACCTCCTTTTCCAATATATAAGAAAAGGGAAACTATAACTTACCTCATGGGGGTGAGAAAAAGAGGCGGAAGTAAGTGACCATTACTGGTTTTAAAATGAAGATCACTGGGTGCTCTCTGGTTCCCTGTTTCTATTTTTTCTTAAACAACTTTGGGTCTGTCACCCAAAACTTTATGCATTGTTGGGTCCTGTGTGAGGTATGCCAATACTTTTGTAGTACATTTTGAATCTGAGGAGCTTTGGTATTAAAAGTTGTAACAAAATAGGGTGGGATATGTTCAGACTTTGTTGGTTTTTTTTTTTACATACTTTATATGTGAAGAGATCTTGTCTGTTAATTGCCAAGCGTCTCTGAAAGGCTTGTTCTACTATGGTCTCCCCTTAGCCTTTCTCTAAATTTCTTTTTCAGAATTATTTCATGCCCCAGTAATTCTATCCCCCTTCTTAATTTTGGCAATAACCACTTTTGTCCTGGTTTCATAATGCCCTTCTGTCCCCTTGTTTTGCTCTTCCTCTTCTGGTTTGGAATCAAATGGTGACTTTATATCATAAGATATCATACTCATTCTATAGTGTTGCTGCTATTTAAGAGAAGAGTTGATTAGATATGAGCCTCTGTTTAATATGATTTGAGTGAGGTGTCCATGTCAAGCCGGATGATGCTCAGGCAAATTATATTGATCACTGTACATATTATATTGCTACAAAATATGTAGCTGTTTAGGATAATATCCAAACATAGAATCTGAGGAACACAATATATATTTTGACTGGATTGATAATTAAGATGATTTACTTGAATCCCTTAAAGGCAAATTTACATATTGACTTTGTGTTTCACTTGCATGTAGGATCTTATAAAATGTTTATATTATCAATTCACCATTTTTATAATTAGTCTCATGCTTTCCCTTTTCTTTTCCTTCTATATTGGTAATTGAGACCTCATGGTGGGGGTGCTTCATTACAGCAGGGTCTCTTGGCTGTCATGGGCTGTCTACTAAAGCAGGCAAATGTCATGCTTTTTCACTTTGACATGCATGCTATACAGAAGAACTTTAAAAAGGATGGATGTCCTGAAATGTATCTACGGCAAAAAGCAGAATAGAACAGTTCTGTTCTTTACAAGTGATGTGACTGCCAGCATCCTAGAGGGTAGGAACACTAGTCAAGCAAACTGTCTTGCTGAATAACACAAGCGTGCAGCTTGCCCCACTTTTATTTCTACTCCTGAAATATATGGGACTGAAAACTAAAATAGTCTATTTGTAAACTGGATATATACAGATATTGTAACTTGTAACCTACTCTGGATGACGTTTACCGTTGCAATGTGCAAGCCTTTTGTCAATTTTAAACCTCTCCATATGGGATAAACTTCCCCACTGACTTCAAAGGTTATGAAATTGTATGTTCTTGTACTTGCCCATTGGTGTTTTAAATTTGAGCAGAAACCTTCAGCTTTTTGCAGTATATAGTATTTTAAACTTAAAGGGGATTTTTCACCCCTTTACAACTGCCTAAATTGTTTTTTAATATTATAAATGTCTATACATTAAAATAAATAAATAAATAAATAAATAAAAAAAATTATTTGGAGAAATTTAAAAGAAATGCAGCTCTGTACCTGCTTCTGGACAGACTGTGCTTAACTGATCTGTACCGCAGTCTGACTCTTCTATCCAGCCTCCTCAGATTACTGAGGCTTTCTGTCTGTAAGTGGGAGTGCTCTCATTGGCCAGAAATTGATCTCTGCCAATGTATACACTTTTAATTATTTATAATATGGAACAAAATTATTTCGGCAAGTTGTAAAGAGATGAAACATCCCCTTTAACTGGATACCATAAGGTAACTTTGGGGGAAAAAAAGCTATTTAGTTGTTTAAAGTAATTTATGAATACATACATGCTTTGGGTACAACTAACCTTTGTGGAAGATCCCCTTGTTTGTTTTGTTTGTCGGGTTTTTGTAACTAGGATCTGTTAAATATACTGGTAAATGAAGAATAGTGTTGATCCCATATAAATCTCTTGTGCCATGTCTAACCCCAACCCCACCAGAAAAATTTCTCTACACAGAACAATCCTCAGTCCATCTACCCTAGAGCTCAATTCACTAGTTTATTCCCCTCAATTGTCGACCTTTTTGGTCAGATGAAAATCATGGAGGCTGAAGCATAACTGCTGGAGAGCCAGTCTGCTTTAATATCTGCCTCCTGTCTCTTCTCTCTCCCCCCGCCAAAAGTTGAAATTGGATTTCAACTGGATATAAATTCTTTTAAACTTGGTGTAAAAAGCTTAAAGTATAGAGTGTTTAATAAAAATGCAAAGCATTGACTTTACGACCTTACTAAGTTACAATTGCAAACACTAATTTGAGGAAAACTCTTATGTAACTAAACTAAGAATGCAGAAAGATGACCTGATCAATGAATGCAAGTTAGCAGCACACTTATACACGCTCTGCTTATAATTTGAAGCAGAAAGCCCATATTACATGATCAAAATATCAAACACATCTTTTCTTTCTAGTGCTTCTGTGGATACTCGGGACAAAATAGGCACCCAAGTGAAGGTCATTGAAAATGTGCACAGCCCTTCGGCCATTGCAGTGGATTGGGTCTACAAGAACATATACTGGACAGATGTTGGTTTAAAGACTATCTCTGTGTCTAATTTTGATGGATCCAAAAGGAAAATCTTGTTTAATACAGGCTTGAAGAATCCAACCTCCATTGCTGTTGATCCAATATCTGGGTAGTGTTGCATGTTTTTGTTTTTTTTTTTCTCTTCTGCCACTGATTCAGAATGTAGTTTTCTCCAAATGAACAAATTGCCTCCCATCCTATCAGAATTAATCACAAATGGAACAAAAGTGCATCCAAAACGAACTATGCAGTCTCAAGTTCTAACGAACATGGGGCAGTATCAGGGTAAAATGGAGTGTGCATCCCATATGTTGGCTAGCAGGAAGCTGGTGAGCAGTAGTCATATGGTGAATTATATTTCTTTATATTGATTTAGCACTTTGAATGTTAGAGAAATCTCTAGTGCATGGTGTGTTTTTGTTCTAAATCAGTGGGAATTTTCTCTTGTCACCATAGGGCAGTTGGTTTGGCCTAAAAGATCTCCACTTTTAGATACCTGAATATGGCCAACAGAATCCTAGTAAAGACAGATTACAAACTGGCCCTGATATGAATCCTTAAGTAGATGAGATGTCAATATTTTGCCACTGGATATCCCAGGCTTGTAGCATGCATCTTTCCACTGGGAGGCTATTCCATGAGCTTATCACCCTATCTGTTAAGTAGAGCAGGTCGTGTGACCGTTTTAGAATCCATTGTGTAATTAAGATAAAATAAAGCTTCTGCTTGGAAAAATATTATAAGATCTAAAGACTAAGTGAAACAAAGTGTAATAGCTTTCATTTTTCCTTTTTAAGATTTATTTACTGGTCTGATTGGGATGAGCCGGCCAAAATTGAAAAAGCAGGAATGAATGGAATAGACAGACAACAGTTGGTGATGATGGATATCCAGCGACCCAATGGAATTGCATTAGGTGAATTTTTAATTTTGTGACTAATTCTTTATAGACTGAATACCCTGTATAAAATCTGTGTAACACATTTGGTAGATGTCAGATGTTAATCTCTCCTCTTGCCTTTTAGATCTGGTAAAGGGCCGCTTGTACTGGATTGACTCCAAACTTCATATGCTCTCTAGTGTGGACCTCAATGGCCAGGATCGTAGGGTCATTCTGAAGTCTCATGAGTTCCTTGCTCACCCTCTTGCAGCTGCTATTTTTGAGGTAGGATTTATTGACATTGATATTTAGCAGCAAATTGGTGTCTTTCATTCAGAATGGCATGTAATATAAAACTTGTTTACATCAATACATATTGATTGAGTAATCTGGTTTTGTAGCATTGATGCAGCCAATCCTAGTTTAAAGTTACACAATATAATAGAAAGATTTACCCATTTTTCAGTATGTCAAATCGGAGCCGTTTTTTCCTGTTTCATTCATTGTGTAACACAGGAACCATGGGCTAAAGTATTTTCCCCTAGGAGGCAGGGTAGACTCCCTCCCATCTTCAGTTTACCACTACTTAATGTTCTGTATAGATGCAGCAGCATGAAGGTTCTCATAGGGTGTCTTGTGGTGAAAGGGGTCTGCTTGGTGATGACTATCTATTAGTAACTCTTTCCTTTTGTCTATAGGAGACTGAAGGAGCTCACACTCTGTAGTCATGCTCTATCTTTGTCTGCCAGCTGCAGTCTGAGGTCTGGTGTGTTTGCCATCTCTAGCATTCTGCTCTCCTTAAATGATCCAGGGGTTTTTCATATAAACTTAACAGGCAGGAGATCCACACACACCCTTCCATATGAAGCACCCATGGGATGCTGAATAAAGGCACCTTATTTACCCTCAGTCAGGAAGATGGGTGTCTCTTTATTTGTCTGTTTTTGGGTTTTTTTTTCTCCCCTCCCCCCTTCTGGGGTGGGGGTGGGGCCCCTTGCTATGGCTGAGCACAAGGGAGAAAGGGAAAGACAAAGACCATCGTAACTTTAGAGGCTTCTGTGTTAACCCTCTCGTGCCACATCTCGATCTCTTGCTCTTTAGGCCCTTCTCTGAGGGAGTCTGCATGGTTTAAAGCCCTTTCAGTGTGATACTGACAATTTATGTTTAGGTTCCTTCTCTCCTGTGCAGATGGGATGCAGGGCTTTTTTCCCCCCCCTATCATTCCATTGACAAGTGGTCTCTGAGGAGTGGAGGTTACTTGATACACTTCTCATCCCCACACTTTTCTCACTTACATTCCTCTTTCCCAATGCTGTACTACAGCAGTGGGCTATTCCACCCCCGCCAATGGCAGACACTTGAATGTCTGGCCTTTCAAAGCACAGCCCTTGCTATGGCATGGATTACTATGGCCACTGCTGTGTTTGGAGGAATCATTTATTAGATTCAGTCCATTCAGATACCCAAAAAGGTTTTCTTTCCATGTTTATGGCCAAAACTGGAAAGGTAAATGGCTGTGGTACAGGGACAAGAGTGCACTATTGCCTCAGGATATTTCCACATGACTAGTGGGTCCAGTCAGTTTCAGGTGAGTGGGAATGTCTGCCAGCTAGTGGGTTCTAAGTCACTAGGGAAGGTTAGACTTAAAGCACACTTGTCTTTCATGTCCAGGGTCCCCTCACAACCATATAAAAGCTTTTCTGTTTCTAGAGGCAATTCAGTCCCTGGTGGACATGGTCTTTGTCCCAGTTCCTCCTTGAGATTCATGGGATTCTAATCTCTTCAGAGTCTCAAAGATGGTGGCTGCTGTCCACTTGTGGACCTGAAGCAGCTTCTTTTCATTCACCAGTGTTAAAGATGGTGTCTCGGCACTCATTTGTTGCTGATATGTGCCCTGAGCAGTTTTGGCTTCTGTATGTCAGTGATATGTTCCAGTTCATATGGACATCTTACTAAAGGTTCTCTGCAGAGACCTTGCATCTTCAGTTGTGCTTGTTCTGTAGAACATGGTTTGGTGATCTTCTCTCTTGTTTAAAAAAAATCCTGGTTGGTACCATCTCCATGTTGTAGTCTTTCTGCAGGAAATTCAGCACTTTTCTTGGGAGGGTCTTTCCGCTGTGCATACACTGTTTGAGAATACCAGTCCATTGTATCCAAACCTTGTCCTGAGAGCAATTCAAAAATATCATTTTGAGCCTTTGGTTTCTGTATCTTTTCTGTTTTGACCCTCAAGACCACTTTTGTGCTTGTCTCTAGTGTGTGTGTGTGTGTGTGTGTGTGTGTGTGTGTGTGTGTGTGTGTGTGTGTGTGGCTAAACTGCAAACTCTACTTTTAGACTAGCCTTTCAGGCTTTTCATGCAGATATGGTAGTGCTGAATAATCCTGTGTGTTTCTTCACATGGCAGTTTGATTTTCATATTAATCAGGAATCCTTTGTTAAAGTCAATCTAGTAGACTGGAGCTTCTTTTCCTGGGCATTGTTAATGTCTGAAATATGTTCATCTCACTGCTAATTGCAAATCTGATTGTTATCCCAATGGCCCTATGTGCAGGTCAAGTGACATCTAAAGTAAAGGCAACCTCTTGCCTCAAGGCAGCAATTTGTCAGGTCTGGTTTAAGGAAGTCCTTTTTACAATTTAGTGTCACTGCTTGCTCTGTCAGAGTGGTGGGTGCTTCCTGAGCCTACAAGAACAATGAAACTGCCTTACATTTCGAGGGTTTCTCCTTTGTTGCCTCTCGCTCTCACTCCCATGCCATCTCCCCACCCCCTGCGTTCTTTAGTTCTCTTGGCACACACGGCAATCCCACCTTTTGCCATTTGTTCAAAACAGAGCATTTCTAATTGGGGTAAAATGGGGGGAGGGCAGGGGAGGGATTCCTTACTTTATTTTTCACAAGTGCTATGGCTGGAGGATACTTTAGTCTGTGTTGGTAAAGTATTTTATTGACAAGTACACAATCTCCTTTTCAGAGACGTTGCACCTCCTAAAAATGAAATGGCAGCATTGTTGGGCTTTGCCTCTGAACAAGATGGCTAGCACAGCTTTTTTGCCTGTTCTCTCCTTCTCTCAAGTCTCTAGTGGCTTTTCTTTTCTTTCCTCTTCACTTATATCTGGCTTACAATACCTGTACAAATCTAGGGTATAACACTTGTGGTCTTCTGATGAACTCTAATATCTATCTGCAAGGATTTTCCACACTTTGGTTTAAAGTGGTCAGGGAGGTTATTTTGCTTTATTTTCACCTCTGACAGGAAACATTTTAATTCTACATAAAATAATTTTTTTTTTTTTTTGTTTTTTTTCCTGCTCATGTCTTAATTTAATTCTTCAGGATCGGGTGTATTGGATTGATGGTGAAAATGAAGCAGTCTATGGGGCTAACAAGTTTTCTGGACAAGAGTTAGAAACGTTGGTTAACAACTTAAATGATGCTCAAGACCTTATTGTCTATCATGAACTGATCCAGCCATCAGGTGAGTTAATTTGATTGTGTTTCAACCTACATATTAAATTGACCATTAGCACCTGTCTGGTACAATTGTTTAATATTGTTTGTATGCCTACAAAATCCCAGAAATTGTGCAAGTGTACCTAGAAGAATTGATGTTTCTTTGAAGGTAAAGGGTGGTTACACAATACTTCTTTTTTTTTTTTTTTTTTTTCCTCCTCACATTTTGTTAACTGAAACCATTAACATGTCGTCTTTTTGAAAGCATTCTTACTTTACAGCACCTTACATGCACTAAAGTTGTATCATTTTTGTTTACTTTGGTCTCAGAAAAGGATATACCCCAAAGAGAGAAGTCTGACTAGCAGGACATCAGGGGCTTCCCTGATCCTGGTGTCCCCTGGATTACTGGTGCATTCTATCTTGTTGGGCCCCATACACATCCAACGCCAGGCCCCCTCCTCCTATGTTATGGTTTCTTTTCCTGTCTGTCAAGAGGCTCCTGGAACCTAGACCACAGTTACACCTCTACAAGGCCTCTTTACTCTTATGAGGGAGCGGGATTTCTCCATGTAGAAGGGAAGTCTTCTATGGGCAAAGAGGGAACTGAGGAGGAACTTTCTTTCCTCCCTTTCTTCTGGGGATTTATTTTAAGACCCTAGTTTTCTGCAGAGGAGAATCTTATTTGGACACTATTTGAAACCTTTGTTTGAGGCCTCAGGGTATAGTTCATATTCAGCCATATTTTATCCCTTAACCAAATTGGTATTTAAGGATTAAAAGTTGTCTGACCTGATTTATCCCTAGGCACGTTTCTTTTATATCCCTTCTCCTATGCTGTGCTACAGCAGTGGGCTAAACTTAGAACACACACACCCTCCCCTCCCAGAAGCTGAACCTCCTATTTCTCACCTTTCTAAGATAACAATATTTCTAATTTCTCAAGGTGAATTTTATGACTGTATTACACCCAGCCATTGTAAAGCCATGTGTGGCTGCTGACTAGAGCCATGGCTGTTTGGGGAGCAGCTGTTAAGTGCAGTCCAGTTGGAAAATTCAAACTGGGATATTTTTTCCAATCTGTAGGACTCTTGAGGCCAAGGCTGCATTTGACATTGCTAAATTGACTAGAAAGTAATTGGCATGCTAATGCCACTTGGCAAGTCCTTAATGTGCTGTTGTAGTTGGGCATACACTATAGTTGAAGACTTGGCCTGCAGAACAGATCTTCAATTTTAATTCCTGGCTTCTCTTGCATTCATGGGTAAGCAGCTGTTTGGTACAGAACTGGAGAAAGCTATTAGCCTTGTTAATGGCTGCAAGAGCGCTGTACTAATTTTGGTAATCTGTATCCCTTTCCATGGAGGAAAGTAGCTTTTGTTAACCTTGTTGTTTCAGGTGTGTCCAGGGTTTCTACGATCTGATTTCAGAGAAGGGTGTGCCTGGCTCACAAAGTATGCCTGAGCAGGCAAAAAACTCCCAAAAAGCACCTGAGACAGAAAGGAGGAAGTCTCTTTCAGTTTTGACTCACCTGTGGGGGTTAAGGGTAGTTTTTGGAGGGTTGTCATAGTTCAAATCTTCCTCCTGCTGGCTTTTCCAGTATACCTTGCAATACCATGTGAGCTCAAAAGGTTATAACAGCACTGCCTGACCACATTCATTGACTTGGGATGTCCCTTGCTTCTTATTTGGACATATCCTTGGCTCATTCATCAAAGAACTTACTACTTCATTTTTGGACCTGTCACCTTACTGGCGCAGCATGTCTGGGTGATCTATTTCAAGAAATCCTCTGGCTTTATACCAGGCTCTAGTCTTTCTCCTTATGTTGGCTATCCAAGGATGGATCTTTCTGCAAGAAAACTTTGTTAAAATGTCAACAGGTGTCCCAGGCCTTCTCGCCAATCAGCAATGGTGTGGGAATACATGAGTGCTGGGGTATCCTAGTCTGACTAGGTGGCAGTTCAGTTTGCTGTCTAGACCTTCAGCTGGAAATGCTCAAGAACTGGTCCAGACAGCAGTATCCTCTGTCTCTTTAGCCACAGTTCTTTGACTCCACGACTCACCCGACTTCTGGTCATCTGTTAGTCATACTCGATTGTTCTGTAGCTGACAGATGCCAGTCTGAACTGGTGGGCAGACTTTCAGCTGATGGCCAGGGCCTTTTGGTCCAACTGCCTTCTGTTAATCAATGTATTGGAACATTGGGCAATCCACCTTGCTCTTCTGCATTGGTCTCAGCTACTCCAGGGTCTGGCAGTGTGGTTTCAGTCCAATGTGCTGGCTTATGTAAGGTACCAAAGGGACCAGAAGCACAGCAGTGTGGTTAACCTTGGTACTCCCTTGTGCAGAAGCTCCTGGTCCAGTTCACTCTGTTGTTCCTATTCAGGGAGTGGACAACATAGTGACAGTCTTCAGTGTCTCCATTCTGGGAATTGGAAACTCAACTAGTTTGACTCCTCAATGGGGACTTAATCTTGGCTGAATTGTAAGGTTCCCCTATGTTTGCACCAAAATCCAGTACTGTAATCTCTGGTTCACAATGGGCATTCCATGGCCATTTTTCCCTAGTGCATGTTTTCTCCCCCCACCCCCCCAAACTGGTTCCCAGCATATTAAGGAAGGTTAGGATGGAATAGGTACATGTCATTTTAATTGCTTCTTGCTGGGTTTGGTTCTCAGAATGGTTACCTCCGTTGTTAAACCCTTTTGTCTTCCATTCCTTCTGGACCTATTGACACAGGGTCCTCTGTCCTCCATAGGTGGAGAGGATCCCCTTGGTATCTTGACTCTTATCATTCCTAGTGTGAAGGTTTGCAAGACAGTTTAATCCAAAGCTGTCCATAGGGTTAACTGTTAGGTGATCGCCTTCCTGTCTTTTATTTCCTCTTTCCGGTCTTCGCTATGTTGAAACGGAGCTTGATTGAGGGGGTGAAGGGGAGCATAGACTAAGTTCCCATAATTCTCCTTTTTAAAAAGTCTGTTCCTGTATCACTACAGATGAAACAGCATCTGAGAAACACAACCTTGCATCAAACTTCATAAGACCAAAGAACACGCATCTCATTGATTTGCTGTGGCTCTGCAAAGTCATGCTTCCTACATATGCCTGCATACATAACTATACTGTGGCATTCAGTTAATCCACCTGGGTAAATAGGTTATGTTTTGAAAGCCAGCTTTATATAGCTGGCAGATGCAGCATTAAGAAATCTGTAATCTAATGAGACCTGAGCTATTGGTAGTGTCTATAGACTGGCTAGCTACAAATGGTAATCTATAATCTGCTGAACTTTTAGTGTCCATGAACTTGGACACCTCTACTATAGTAGATTTTGCCTAAATGTGTCCCCCTCCACCTACCATGACTTTGAAGTGCAAAATGATATACAGCACACTGTATACAAATGATGTGCCTATGCATTGGTGTTTAAATGGCAAACAACCACTTTAATTAGTCATAACTTCTGTTTTCTGTTTTGTAATGCTTCTTTGAAAAGAGATTAGTCTCTTTATGGTGCATTAAGGAAACTGCAGAAATTCCATGTTAAAGGGATACTAATGTCCCATAAAAATGTTCTAGTTTTGTACACCTTAAAATAATAAACAAAGTGCTACAAACCCCCTTTCTCAAACTGCTATGGTTTGAGAGCTATAGGCACTGAAATCTCTCCCCTCCCTTCACTTCTCCTGGCGTCAGCATCTAGGTAACAGCAGGAGATCCCGGTCCGGGGACCAGCAGACTGCTCTGCAGCAGAGCCGAAATAATTAATTATTTAAAAAGAATTACTTCATTGGAAAGGTCTACAAAGTGTACTTTCCTTGAAGTAGATTTTTTTTTTTTTTTTTTTTTTTTTTTTCAAATAAAGCAGTTTCGGCTCTGAAGAGCATCCTTGAGTCGTACGATGCTAATCTCCTGCTAGCTTTAAAGCTGACGACAGGAGAAAGGGAGGGTAGAACTTTCAATGCCTATATCTCAAACCATAGCAGTCTGAGAGAGAGGGTTTGTAGCTCTTATTTTATTTTGCTCTACAAAACTAGAAACCATTTTTAGGGGACAATGTTCCTTTAAACGTTCATCTGAGTACCTCTTGTAACGAAAATGCTAAGTGCAAAGCACCGGCAACCTGTAATCACTGCCATGATGCTTATATTGTGTGCTGCACACTATCTGCAAGTAAAATATCAATTGACTCTCCAGAATTTTGGTTTAACAACCACCTTCTGGGACCAAAGGGCAAGTGTTCCAGCGAGACTAAACTGTTACCTTTTCTGGTTTGCCTAGTATGCAGAGACTGGTAGTGTTTTTACACCTAGCATTTACTTTAAACGTGTGCCTAGCTTGTTTTAAAGGCCAAAAAGTAGCAATGGAAGTAATCAAATCTTAAATTATGTCAACAGGTAAAAACTTTTGCAGTGAACAGATAAAAAATGGAGGCTGCGAATATCTTTGTTTACCTGCTCCACAGATAAATGATCGTTCACCTAAATATACCTGTGCGTGCCCAGATGGTTTTGAACTGTATGATGGCAGAAGCTGTAGATCAGGTATGGTAGATAATAGAGTAATGCAAATGCATTATGATCATTGTTAAAACCAGGAATTTTGTGTATTTGTATTTTTAAACTGGGCACAGAAACAAACCCTCTAGCGAAACTCATCGGCAGATGACGATGTTCCTAGGGTATAGAAATATTGTGCACTTGTTCAAATACTGAAAATGGAAGGTGTTTCTTTACTAACCTACATATCTTAACTTGGTCTATAGATGTGAGACCTTCACTGGGGTAAATATATTTATGAAAAGCTTAATGTTGGTGCATTATCCAGAAATCGGCCTCTAAGGACATCAAATCTATTATTATAAATTTTTTTTTTCTATGGTTTAAACGCGTGTAGGTTTTTATAGTTCAGTGACAAATTATAAGTGATTTGTAATACTTCTACTGCTGGGAAGTGACTCTTGGTTCCAGCTTTCACCAATGACACACTCCACTCGAAGAGCACACAAAAATGCAGTGCCAAGACTGCAGAGAACACTGTGTACTTCCCATTACAGTAGTTGGGAAACCTTACTCTCCCTGCTGAAACAAGAGGAAGTGGGCTATCCCTAACAGCCTGCTCCTGTCAGTGGACAGGTGCACCCAGACAGTATGCCATGTGTCATTTACATTATTGATACACCACCACCTGATTTTGGTAAGATAAAAGCACTATGCACAGGTTAGTCTTGTCATACATTTTATGGAATGGTGCAATCATTATTCAAATATCTTTCCAGTTTTATAGAATACATCTCATGGATTTAGAACTTTGAGCACAGTTTACTTGTACTAACAAACCTATTACAGCAGGTATCCCAGTATTCAGTTTGTGCCCATGTGCGCAAGCCAAGATTTTGGCTAGTCTTGTGCATATCTAAAGCTGCTTTGGAGATGCTGAATTACCCAGAAGCAATCTTGTGGCTAGGGTTGCAGTGGGCCAAAAATTTTTAATTTTTTTTTTTTTTTTTCAGTTGAGACCTATTTCCTGTCCTAGTTGCAGTCTACTTTTGGTAATTTGTATGGGCTGTAATCTCCCTCCATTCAAGTGAAGCATGAAATTTCAAAGTCTTTGATCTGCAGGTGGGCTATACATTCCTGTTCTACTTAGCCCCTCACTTTTATTTGGTGGCATCATGGACAGCAGACCAAAAGATCAAAGACTCTGAAAAACTGTGGGTTGGGTTAACACTCTGTACGTCTCAGACCTTTAGTGTTAAGTGTGTTTGCTCTTTCACTTCGTATGTTGTGTTCATTTAATGTTACACTCTACCTTTGTCATGAATGATCCCAGTTTCCTTGTACTAACAATCTATTGTAGACTGTTGGACAAAGTTAAATGGAAGAAAAATAAAACTAAGCACTGCCACAACTTAAGATCTGCATGTTTTAATAAACCTGCAAGTAGCAGTGTAAAACTTACAATTTAATTTTCTGTTTTAAGGTAGTAAAACTTCTGTGGACCACACTGTCAACCCTACAGGATTATCCCTAATTAAACCACTCCCAGGTGGTAAGTGCTTAATATGCATATTTTATTCAGGTCTGTGAGATTGCGTAGACCAGATAACCAATTAAATGTTCATGCCAGATACCCCAGTCCTGAGTGTAATAACGAAGCCTGGTTTTGTTGACTTGTGGAGCAATTAGTAAATATCCTAAATTTGCTCTAGTTGTTGCTCCTGGACCCAGCAGGACCAGCTTTGATACAGAATGTTGGGCTATAATCTGCAACAGTAAAGACTAAATGCTCTTGCATTAGATATAACCCTGGTAAAAGTGTGATTATATAACAAGTGGTATAGAAACAACAAAAGATTGAACTTGAATTATTTCCTATTGTCAGCTGCCAGATATTTCTAACTGAACCCTTCACAATTCTCTCAAACTCCAGTTAGGTTTTTCCTACGTTAACTTGACAATTTTGAGTAATTTAAATATCACAAATGTAGTTGATCTTGAAGTACTTCTGGCTTAAACTCTTCCATTTCACTCTCCTGAAGAATGGACTAATATTAGAGCAAAGCTAATGGGACAATCTTCAACCCTTTGAGTGCCAGAGGGGTACAGAATGCATTGCTTTAAAATGCATTCCATACCCCTCTGGCACTCAAAGGGTTAAGTGTTCCCCGAATTATATAAAAGTTCGGCCATCAATTCATTTAATGGTTTGGACAAGTATGATTGGTAGTAGTGATAACGTTTTCCATTATAGATTTGTTACAACATAGAGTTCCTCCATTGTTTTGTCAAACTCCTTTTCTGTATGTCTCAAACTTGTATTTGGGAGGGGGTGGGGGGCCTGTTTTGCACCTAAAAACTTTAAGTTGTTGACTCGGAGGCAAATCTTCCTGTACAGTTTGCATTTACTTTGGGGTTTTATTTTTTCCCCCAACCCCACCCCAGTGGCCCTCATTGTCAGTGAAGTAATGCATGTTTAAGCTGTGGAAGCTTCTCAAACCATTCAGTGTTTCCTTTGACCTGCTAGTAGAACTGCACCCACTTTCAACTGTGGCCTTAAAGTACCAACAGTGCAGGTTTTAAGGATATTTTTTGATCTGCAGACAAGTGAATCCGATTGATCAACTAATTACAATTATGCTTAGGCAAGGAAATATCCAAAATATTCCCTTGATGTACATGATCAGAGAAATTCTGAGATTCAATCACGTTTTAGTAAAGATGCAGTCCCTGGACCATGAAAGAGTTCTGTGTAAGACCCCAAAAGTCCCCAAGTATAATTGACACATTTCAATTCACATTTTTCATAGTTACACACCTCCACTTAGAGACATCTAAATACATAAAACAAATCTGAGAGGGGCCATAAGTAAAACGTAGGGCTCTCACTGGGTGTGGGAAGTACAGAAGAGCCAATGTCCCAACAGCAGGGATTTCCGGATCATTTGAGATAGCACTTAAGAATGCCCTGCTATCTAATGTGGAGTAGCAGACTTTTGGCTCCACCAACAGAACACAGCCAGAGGACAACCGGATGTAGTTGACTCCTTCAGTACTTAAGCTGAAATTGCATGTATTTGAGCTCTATGCCATGCACCACATTCTAAGGTAGAATGGCTAATTATACCTCACGTGGCAACCAATGCAGCTTGAACAGGATGGAAGAGTTGCTCAGATTTTTGATTCTCAACATCAGTGACATCTAACAAATTCAATAAAACACTGAGGAACTCCAAAGCTGATGGACCCAGTCTGTAACAAGTGGGAACCCATTACAAACTGTTGGATCCTAGCCTGGAGCAGAGGACAACCACTGCAAGCCTGTGCTCCCCAAGTCTGCTATGCTCTGCAGACACCACACTAATCTATAAGGGTCAATGGTATTGACGGCTGAGGAAACACAACCCCTGTCTCATCATTGTCACCCACCACATAGGCAAACTGAGTTGGCTCCAAGTCGCACCCCTCCAGAGCATTTCAACTGGGAGAAAACACACATCTCAAAGAGCAAAGCAAGGTGGGAGATGGGGCATTAGTTGGACAAGTTGGTAAACATCCAGGCCAGCATGCCTCAGGAGTGGTCTAACCAAGGTATTCTTCAGAGCCTGGGACTAACCCCTCAGCAAACTACCTGTTTAGCTTTAACACTCATAGACAAACTATACCCAGATTCTTATACTGGGAAGAAATTAGAGTATTTATCCCACCTCTGAGATGTTGTATTTAAACACTATTGCAGCTTGAACTTGTGGGGGGGTTTTGTGTTTAATACTGCATCCAGAAACGAAAGTTGAAACTGCAATATCCTTTTGAATAAAACATCTCCACTGCAATATGTTTTCAATATTGTGCCTTACTGTGTCTTAAAGTAGGTATGAGGGGCAGGGATGCAGGTCACATGTTGTCCACTTCATTGCAGCCTTAAACTCCCAGGGGGTTACGGACCGAGGCAGGCTGAAATAATCCAGGATAAAACTAGTCTATGGGCAAATACTACCTCCTAATTCTGACAACGGAGTCATACGTCAGTCTAAACTTCAGTGATGGTGTCACAGCTAGGGTAAAGTAGTCTGTCCACTAGATGTGGTTTACCCAGCAATTGTTTTGCACCACAGAGGGGTACTGAACAATATACTTGGTGTACAACGTGAAAGGAGCTGTAGAAATGCCTTATTTTGATTGGCTCCAAAAAGCAGTCTTATACCTAGTACTGACTAGCGTTTAGGACCTTTTTACAGTGTAACACCTCATCTTGCTGCAATGTGCAACAAAGTGTTAATCATACAGCTGATCAGTTCATCAAAGCCCCTTTTTTTTTTTTTTTTTTTTTTTTTTTTTTTTTTTTTTCTCTCCTCTCTCCTTTGTCGATACTCCATCCAGACTACAAATCCGTTGGTAACAGTTGATTTTTATAAAGTTTCAACTAAGTCAAAGGGAGGTAAGCTATCCAAATTATTTTGGACTAGACCTCTTATCATTTACTGGCCGATTGAGGGTTTCATTCACCATGTTGTAGAAAGAGGTTCACAACCCTCACACCAGGTTTACCTAACAGGCCGTGTCTTTGGATTTTCAGGCTTGTGTACTGGTGAGTTAATCAGAGGTTTGATAACTTAATATAACGGAAACTACACCCCCAAATTGTAACCTAACTAAACTATTCGTATTAGTTTGGGACACTTTACTATCCTCCTCCTAGTAGTTAAGGTGTTAATACCCAGTTCCTTGGATGTTCCTGTGGTGTAAAACAAGCAATAGGAAGAAGAGGCCTCCACTTATAGCTGACCAGATCAGTGCCATTTGTGGAGGCTTTCTCCCTACTGCCTGTTTCACACCACAGGATCAGTCATGCGACTGTACATTATCTGCTGAGCTACTGGAACAGATGCCAAGGACACAATATTTACACTGGGGTGTAACTTTAATTCAAATGGTCATGACTGATTAACTCTCCTATACCAAGGCAATCCTAAAGACGTTGGATGTCACTGCGGAGACTGTTGAAACACTGATCTAGGACCTGTTCATGGGAATAAATCAGTAAATCTCTGCAGATGTGCAGGCCAGACTTCCTGAAAAGTACTGTTGCCTGTTTAACATGTTCTATGTGCAGATGCCAGCTGCTAGTAGATTGTCAGTAGTTGTTTAACAGCATGAAACCTTCAAGATATAGTCACTTTTTTTGTGTAGAAAATAAATAAATTTATTTTGACATTAGAGGTGCAATTCTGGAGTATGTCAGCTGTGCCAGGATGGTGAAAATTTCCCATTTATTTTAATGGTATTTTAACACTTTGAATACTAGGTCTCCAGTACAGTGGGGAGCTATTGGCTTGAACTCAGTCTTTCAAAGCATGTAAATATTCAGCAATTTGCAGAAATGTAACTTCTATCCTATGGGGCGGTTTGCATTCTTCAGAAATGGACTTCTTTAGCTTTCATAGTAACATCACATAGTAACACAGCTGAGGCTGAAAAAAAGATGTTGCCAAGTTCGGCCCATGCAAAGTCATCCCTGATACAGAGGAAGGGGAACAAAAATATTTGAAGCAATTTCCAGCTAAACCCCAAGTGAGTTAAATTCCTTCCTACTCCAATCGGCAGTCAGATACTGTTTCCCTGGATCAAAATCTTAATGCTTTGAAACAAACTGTCAATTCTCATTCTGAGCTAGATAGGCTTCCATTACTTTTTGAAAGTAATTACAGTTTCTAAGAGCAGCATCTAAGGCAAAACATTCCAAAACTTTACTGCCCTTACTGCAAAAATAACTTTTTATATTTAAAAAAAAAAGTGATTTCCTTTGGTCTTAATGGATGGCCCCTTGTTCTTTGCTCAGAATACTTTGTATTGACCTCAAATAGATTTGTTAAAGGTAATCGTACCCCCCCCCCCCATGTTGTCTCTTCTCTAAAGTAAACCTACAAGTTTGGCTAGTCTCCTTATTACTCAGATCCTCCAATCCCTTATCAGTTTTGTCACATTTCTCTGCACTTTTAGTTCAGTGTCTTAAGAACTGGTGCCCAAAACTGTACTCTGTATTCTAGATGAGGTGTTACCAAGGATTTATATAGAGGTAGAATTATATTTGCATCCAG
Source organism: Rhinophrynus dorsalis (assembly GCA_037306005.1). Lineage (NCBI taxonomy): Eukaryota > Metazoa > Chordata > Amphibia > Anura > Rhinophrynidae > Rhinophrynus > Rhinophrynus dorsalis. The sequence continues at coordinate 406,473,529 of CM074718.1, read as the reverse complement.
TGCATCTATACCCCGTTTTATGTGGGATAGTACCCCATTTGTTCTTGAAGCAGCTGAGTGACTCTGTACATTGCTGTGTGAAGTCTCAGTACTCCTAAATCTTTCTTTAATGAGGATTCCCCAAGGCATTTCCCATTCCCATCTAGAGTGTATACTTGTACGTTACTTTCAATTCCCACTTCTACATCATTAATACATATATTTAAAAAGGTATTGGGTCCAGGAATGAACAGTTTGGCACCCCATTTACAATTTTATCAAAGGCTCTTACAAAATCCAAGTATACTACATAAAGAGCAATTCTCCTGTCCAAATTACTACTTACCCTTTCATAAAATGCAAGGAAATTAAATATTATGTATTCATAAAACAATGTTGGCTCTTACTATTTCTCAACATAGTTCTGAATATTGTCCATTAGCAACGCTAATATTTTATTCACTATGTAAGTCAATCTCACAGGTCTATAATTTCCTGATGTGGATCTTGCCCTCTTTTGAACATCTGTTTTTTTTCCTCCAATGACAGGGCACTATGCCTGAAAAAAGAATCGATTAATATTCAGTATAATGGTCTTGCTATTACTGAATGAAGTCCCTTAAGTAACCCTGGGTGTATGTCATCAGGTCCAGGTGCTTTTTTTCATCACCTTTTCCAGTCTTTAGGATTTTTTCCTTAATAAGACATGTACATGTTGTAGGAAATTGGAATTTTGTCTGTTCGCCCATAGCCTGCCATTCTCTTCCTTTGCCATATACAGAAGTATTTAAAGTGTCTGCCATAGCCTTATCCTCACTAATCAATTCACCTGTCTCTGCTTTGAGTCCATAACAACCTTAATCACTTTATTTATATACTTCATAATTGTTTGATTTGTCTTGGTCTCTTGCAAGCCATTTCTCATGTTTCTTGAGCATTTTTTCCTTTGATTACATCCCATTGAGTGTCCCCTAATTCTGCTTTTAGCATGTAAAATTAGACTTTCAAAATGTAATGTATGGTTAAACTCTTGCTAATGGGTTTTTCATAACAAATTTCAAATAACCTTGTGGTCACTGCTGCCTTTGTTCTCTTGTTTATCATGCCCTAATAGTTTGAAAGCACTAGGTCCAGCAAGGCCGCTCTACTAGTTGGGGCATGAAATTGTCATTAACCATACTTTAAAAATTAAAAATAAAAGCATTATTTTAATTGTGCTGGAAGTTCTATTTCTCCAGTCAATTTCAGGATTAATATCCCATTATTAAATTTCCTGACCAAGAAGCCTTTTCTACTTACAGTAACAGTTGGGCTTCTTCAAACTCGCCAATATTAAGTGGCTTGTAGCAAATCACTTAACACATTTTGTGTGCCCCCAGTGTGCATTTCAACCCACAGTCTCACTAGACCCTTCATTAACCATTTGCGTGCCAGAAATGTATCCAATCTGTTGCAGTGAAACGCTCTGGATACCTACTGGCACTGAAAGGGCTAAGAATACTCCCTTTATAATAAGGGTTTTAGGCATCCTTTATATAAATGCAAAATAGCATGCATCAATCTAAAGATGTAATCCTGGTGCAAGCCAACTGCACCATAGGTTTCAAAGGGAAAAACCCTATTGGTTAAACTGCATTTTAACTCCTTGAATGCTAGGTCTCATACTACATTACAATGCATTGGATACCTCCCCTATGCAAGGGCTTGCATTTCAGTTGGTTTCCTCAAATTGCACTTCTACCATATTGAATAGAACTGTTCTGTTTTTGAAGGTTTAAACCTAACCTTAAAGGGAATAGGAATACTTCATTTTCGCTGGACTTAATATAGTTATGCTTAATAAACCAAATCATACAATTCATGTCTCACTGCCCTAACCTGTATAGTTATATATACATTTTTGATGTGTTTTTTCTTTTGCAGGAAGCAACACTAGCTCTTCTGTATATGAGGCAAATCAATCCACCAAAGGCACCTCTGCTGCATGGGCTATTCTTCCTCTTTGTAAGTATATTGTCTACAAAGAAAGTTGATGGCTAGAACTGGTTGTGCAGTTATTTAGTGTAATCTAGTTTTGATGCACAACGTTTGCTTTACTACCTTGGGACATTCTACTGCAAGAGTCTGATCTTATTTTGCCCAAGAAAATGGCCCGCTATCAAAGTGAACTTACTGAAAGACTTGTTAAAATTTGTAACGTGGAATGTGCTTTATAGAAATGTAATTAAAGTAACAGTTCCTTGAGTTGTATGGTACACTGGTTTTCAGCTTCCTTGGGGATAAGCTTGTATTACGAAGTATCTTTGCAGCAGTGTTCTAGTTTTCAAGAAGCTTTGTATAAACTAAACAATGTGACCCGTTTTTCAGGCTATTTGATTGTATAAATCATGATCTAATTCACCTATAAAACCTTTTAATTAAGCTTGTGTGGATCACAACCCTCTAGGAATTGCTGCACCATGGCAGAACAGGTCAATAGACATTTGATTAACAGGACATTTTACATATTGTGTATTTAGAAAACTAGTTGGTTTAGATGGATTATGCCAATTAAGGTATGCCATGCAGTTGCTTGAGCCTAATCTACCTCCAACAACTGATATGGCTCAACATTGGTCAACTCCATAGTGAGGAGAGTGCCTACATGGCGTGCCTTAACTGGCAATTTTTATAAATCCAAACATGCCCCTTTTTTTTTTTTTTTTTTTTTTTTTGAGAAAAACTACTTTAGTTAAATACATTGTGGGTTTTTTTTCTTAATGTTGAAGATTTTCAACTGAAGGGGGGGGGGGGTGCCTAGGTGGTACAGTATTGAGCGAACTATGAAATACAGCCAGATTCAGTCGGTAAATGTGGTGAATGACAGTAAGTTTTTGTTTGGTTGTTTTTTTTTTGTTGGTTTTTTTTTTTACCTGAGCTGGTTAAAATGTATTCAAAAACCAAAGGAAGAACCCAATTCAGGGAACTCTAAGATGGAACCAGAACAGTAAGTCTGTTAAGTAAAGGTCTGCAGTAGCAACTAAGGACCACTGAGCACCCAATTTTGCTTGAGTGGCTGACCACAGAACAAGGGAAAGCTGAGAACGGGGGTAGGGAGCGTATACGAAATGGTCCATTACATTGGGGCTAGAGGGAGGAAGTGGTATCACAGCTCTGTCCAGACCACCATAAACCAGTTGGAGGAAGGGGGGGTATTCTTATCAAAAGGGGAGGGGGAGACCCAAGGAGAGGGGGGAAAAAGGGGGCATATCTGGGCCCAACCACACCCAGCTCCTAGTGTGGTCGCTGTTGGTCATATGTCAGCCATGGTTCCCAGACCATCATGACTCTCTCCTGAGAGTTAGAAAGGAGAGATGTCCATTTCTCCATAAAGTAAATCTTCCAGATAGCCCCCAGCAAGGTCTGATGATCCAGGTGCCCGGGCCGCTTCCTGTGGGAGGCCAGAACTTTTCAGTCAGCAAGGAGCATATGTGAAATCAATCTGAAGCTATTGGGTGCCTGAAGGGGCATCCACCCCAGGCAGGACCACCAAGGGTCTGGAGATGAGGGAAAGTATGTAACAGATACATAGAACTGAACATATCACAATAGTCCACCAAATGTGAGTCCTCATCCCTGTTCACCAAAACCCCAAAAGGACAGTGGGGACTGTCCCAGAAAAATAACATGACCAGAATACCATTAGAATTCTGGAAGGGGCAAACCATGTGTGGCTGCAAATGGAATCCAGTCAGCCCCTTCATAACAATCCCCTGTGTGTAAGGGATAGAGAGGCAGCCAACATGTAAAGGCCCTAGAACTGCAACAAGGTAGAAAATGCAGGGTTAGAGTACTGGCATCAACCAGGAAACAGGGTGAGTTGGCTCTTATTCTTCACTGCATCCCAAAGATGTGGAGAGTGAGATCGTGGTCATAGTGGCTAGAGCAGAGGGTCTAGCAGATCGTGAGATCCACAACAAATGTGTGATCAGAACTGAGCAAATCTAAGTCCTCTCAATATGTACCCAAGGGAGCTCCTTCTCTGTGGCATACCATTGGAGTAGCTGAACAAACTATGCCACCAGGTAACACGAGAATAAGTGGGGCAGACTCAAGCCACCACAAGTCTTTGGTTTAGACAGGACAGAAAAAGAAACACTGGTTATGCCCCCTGAAAATATATATATATATATATATATATATATATATATATATATATATATATATATATATATATATATATATATATATATATATATTCTCTTTGAACACATCAGTTGAGGGATGCAGGGACCAATGGATTGAGACCTCCACATCCTTCACAGGAGACAGCTAGTCTAGTGTGTGTGTCCTTAAGTGTAGCATGGCTGCTTCCCCCCCCCCCCCCCCCCCAAGAAAAAAAAATTGCTTTTGCATCAATACCCAGATTGGTAAGAGTTTCCTTACTGTTGTGGCTCAGACTCCCACCTGACTGGGTCATCCATTGGAAGTACTAGATTGGTCCATAGTCACAAACAGATCCCATTCAGAAAGGCTGGGTAGCCTTGTTTGGTTCTGACAGCACAGGGATTTTGGGTTAAGTATTCTGTCCATCAGTGAACTAGAATGTTTGCTCTTCTCCATTTGTCAGTGTGGATTCAGTCTGACAATGCAATGTAGATAGCTTATGTCCACCATCAAGGAATGATTCTCAGTTGGATGGAAGTTTGTTCTGCCATTCAGATTCTAGGAATACACAATGTTGTGGTGACATTTTCTTAGCTCTCTGCATCTGAATCCCAAATTGAACTCAACCAGACAATATTTAACTCCATAGTTCATGTATGAGGTTTTCCAGTTGTGAATCTAATGGCTTCTCAGTCGAACTGTAAGGCTCCCCTGTTTTTGCTCAAGGGCTCAAGATAATGTCTCATTCCGTGACATGTTTCCTTTCTTCTAAATCTGTTACAGAAGCTCAGGATGGGAGCAAGTTCATATGATCTCTATTACCCTTTACTGGGCTTGATAGGCTTGGTCCTTGTATCTACTCAATCTATCCAATCTGTCCATTCTTGGACCTCTTGACACAGGTTTCTGGTTGCTTCAGAGGTGTAGAGGTTTACTTCAGTTGCTTGGCTCTCGAAGACAGCCTTCTGAGGAAGGCTTTTTCTGAACCTGCTATTGCAACCAGGTGAAGGCTTGCAAGCCAGCATCTGCCAAAGTGTATTATAGGGTCCCATCCTTTTCTTTCTTCAGTATGGGTCTCAAAGGGATTAGTCTTGTGCCAAAGCTTAGATTTCATTGGTTAATTTTCAGTTTTCAGAGGCGTATTGCTGTATGTGCAAACCTTTTTGTAAGGGTTGGCCTGATTTTCTTTGGATCCCACTCCTTGGTAGGACTTAAACCTAGTCCTGGGAGCTGTTTAGAAGGGTATTTTTGGCAGTTGTCGTTTTGTTTTTGTTTGTTTTGTTTTGGTTTTCCCTCTCCTTCAAGACCTCTTTCCTGCTTGCAATTGTTTTATGCATGGCTCAAGTAAAACCTTTGTCTCGTAGACCTCTTTATGATCATTCATACAAATTTGATGGCTTTGTGAAAACCCTTTTTTGGTCTTACCAAGGTGGTTTTGATTTCAAATTAACCAGGAAATCGTTCTTCCTTCTGTCAGGTTTGGACGTGTGTCTGAAATACTACCTTCATCGCACAAAACATTTCTGCAAATCACTTAAGTGCACACATGCAGGCCCAGAGGTATCTAAGGTGATGGTGGCGGCTTGTATCACGGCCACCATTCCCAGGCCTATATCCTTTAGAAGAGAAGTTTTGCCCATTAGGATCACTGCTAATTACACCAGAGCGGTGGGTGCTTCCTAGGATTTCAAGAACTAGGCCTCTGCAGAGCAGATGTCCATGTCTGTCTTGTCTCTAATGTTCATGGCCAGTTTTCCTCTTGGCTTAAAGGAAGCTTTTATTTACAACTTTAAGCCAAAACTGAAGAGGAAATGGAGTGCATAGGTCTTATGAGTATCTCCCTCTTTCTTTATCTGGCAGCCACCCTTCTGTGGTTTGATAGTGTTCCATTGCTGACTTGATTAAAGCAGCATATCCTTATGTCACGCTTCTGTTACTACTCTAGCAGTATATTTTTAAACCCTGAACTGCCTGTCTATGGGTGTTCCTTGTTCTCGAACATCTCGTTTCTGGGATAAAGGCTTTTTGGCAGTTACTTTATACTTCCGTGCTCTTCATCTACTTTTAATAACTGTTCATACATTATTTGGTGTCTGTGACCTTTATGAAAAGGCATGTGTGGTGGCCAAATAGTAGGAAACTGAGCACTATGCTGGAACTTTACATCTGCTTGTTTAAGGGGTAATAAAGGGTGTTGTAAACCTGTGCAAATGCAAGGCTGCAAAGGATTTGGGGATGTAACACCTCTAATCCATTTTTCCTCAAGCCAGAATGGGCTTCCTAGGGATGTTTCTGGCACTTTGCTCAGCTTTCAATCCATACCAATTGAACAGGAGCCTGCATGGGTGAAAGCCCTTTATTTCCTCCGTTCTATCCCTCCTCTCAATGGAGGGGAGGGGTCTTTGATTGTTGGACCATGAGACACACTGCACCCCTTCCATATGGCACTTCAGTGATATTGGAGGGAGATACTGCCATTATTGGATTCCTCTGGTGTGGAAGGAAAAACGAAGATGGACAACTTAGTAATTCTTCTGTTGGAATCCTGTGACTAAGATCCGTGCTGTTCTTCTGAGGGTTTGAGTTGTCCTAGAGACTCTTAAGGTATCAGGATTCCAATTCTAGCTCTCTTCTATGGACATTTGAGATAAAAGGTTGTGGTTTTCCTCCACCATTATTTGGACCAATTATTATGTGTAGATGCATGGAAAACCCTTTCAGGAGGTTCTTGCTTTCCTGATGACACTGATCCTCCAATTTCTCACCTTGCCAAGAATACTGCCTTGCTGCTGTTGCTTGCTTCTTCTCTCAAATCAGGTGGGCAAATGCTTGGATTCCTTTTTGAAGGCAAATTTAGTTGCATTTGATGATGCATTATTCCCTACTCTTGCCATTGCATGGCTCATTAGAGCTATGGTCAGGGGGAGACCACTTCTGGATGCCGTTAAAGTGGACACACCCAAGGAGGGCCCAGTGGTCCTTATTTCTTAGATCCTTGAGGCTAACACTCATCCTACTGAAGAGTCAATGTTGCAAAGCTAATGGGAAAGGCTTCTGCTTTCTCTTAGGCTGTTCATTGCTTTTTTTTGTAGTTTAAGATTTGGTCGGCTGACAAGTCCTCCCAAGCGCTCTTTAGTATCTCTGCTTATGGGCAGAATTGGACATGGTTATCAGTCATGGCAATTGCCAAAGGAGGCAAGATTTCCTTGTTGCCTCATGTTACTCCTAAAGTAGTTTAAGTGTGTTTTTTTTTTTTTTTTTTTTTTGTTTTGTTTTTTTCCCACTGAAGATGCATGTTCTTTGCTACCCTGTGCATCCCACTCAAATGCCAAAACTGGCTTGGGGTGGTCAAGAAGCCCCTACAGAAGGCCAAAACTGACAAATCTACCCGTGGCGGGGCTGGTCCATCACAGGCAGGTTGTTTTGTTTGGTGAATATTTTCTTAGTCCCCAAGGAGGACAGTGTGTCTTAATCTAGACTTGAAGCTCCTCAACAATTTTTTGATTGGTCAGCCCTTGCACACTGTCAATGCTGCTGTGTGTCCAGGGGAGTTTTTAGTTCTCCTAGATATAGGATGCCTACCTGCTCATTCATATTCTTGCAGTTTGCTTTCCAAGAGCATAATTTTCAGTTCACATCTCAACCTTTTTGGTTGGGGCCTGCTATAGTCTCAAAGGTCCTGTCAGCCATAGTGGCTCACATCTGGTCTCAAAGTATTTCCTTGAACCGTATTCTAGCTTGACCTTCTCACTAAAAGCTCCTTCAGAGGTTTTGCTCACTCTGATTAGACTGAGTCTTGCGTTTCCATACTGGAGCAACATAGTTTGGTTCTCCGTCTCAAATCTTCTCTGGTTCCATCCCAGGTCTTTCACTTTTTTTTTTTTTTTTTTTTGCTGTATGGCACCATTCTGTCATTCTTTCAGGTGACCCAGGAGTGTCCTGGCCAATGACATGCAAGTACATGAAGATACTATGCTGTCTGTGCTTTCAAAGCAGGAACATTTGCTTAATTTCACATGCTTGAGCTGCAGCAGAACACTTTCATGAATCTTCCTACATTTCTGGGGCTAACTGTTTTCATAAATGTGTCCTCCTTGTAGCATTCAGCTGCAGACAGTGCTTGCCAGTTGTAGGAAATGGATAATCTCTCTGATGCCTAGTCATCCCACCCTCCGTTGTTAGAGGTCGGAAGGATCTAGAGAATTTTGGGCCTTTTGTTCCACTATGGAACACATCCGATGCTACACTGTGGTCTGTTCATGCTTTTTGATCCAACGTGGCTTACGTGACCAGACTTGTTAGCTTTAACAGGAATAATAGCATGGTAAGTGAAAACAAACTTTAAACTATGACTTCTTCAAAGGGAAAACCTCTTAGAGCTCTTAAGGAGGCAAGAATTAAGTAAAATCTAATTCCTGTATGGGCTATTAGACTGTCATCCTCATCTGATGCTGCCAAACTGCCTTTATTTCCTCAAAGGCAGTGGGACAGGATATGCCGGCCTGATTTTCAGGACCTTCTTTCCTGTATGAAAACATGATATACACTCATATATGCAGGGGATCCAGAAAAGGTACTTAAAGTTTGAAGAGTAACAAGCAAGCATTACAAGATTGTTCAGTTTCTTCCTTGAAGGGGGAAAAAAACATGATATAGGCCTTTCATTTTGGATAAAATGGAGTGTTTTAAAGTTTTTAGAACTTTATCTTAAATACCTCCTCCTTGGGCAACAAGTAAACACCAGTTTTCCTAATCATTCGGTTTGGGATCTCAGTAAATCTGAATGGGACACAGGAGATGGTGACAAAACTGTTCTTGAGAATGTATCCTTTGAAGGAGGGTGTGCACTGTCTCGTGCTCTTTTGCATGCAGAGAACCTGCTTTTTCTGACTTTGTATGTGTATAACAGGAGCTAAAATTTACATTGCTATCCCTTAAAGAACCACTGGCTTACCCCATACAGTAACCTTGAAGTTGATTTAATTGAGTTTGGGAGAATACTATTTAGTCTAGGAGTGTTTGGTTTTTCTGCCTCTTACATGCAAGAAATTTTCTTCAAATGTACTCTGTGCTACAAATTGTGTTCCTTCAAAAAAAACTAAACCTGCTTTCAGTGTCTGATTTAACTTATAAACCCCCCTCCCCTTTTATATTTTTTAGTGATACTGGCAATGGCAGCTACTGGAGGTTACCTCATGTGGCGCAACTGGCAACGGAAGAACATGAAAAGTATGAATTTTGACAATCCTGTATACTTGAAAACCACAGAAGAAGACCTTGCAATAGACATTGGAAGGCATAGTGGGAATGTGGGACACACTTATCCAGCAGTGAGTATAAAGGTTTTTTTATGTTCTGATGCTCTTTGCAGTTTTGGTATTCGGATATGATTGCTGCAGGGAGGAGAAGCTTTGGTATTCTTTAGAAGAAAAACAAACACATATGCAGGCAAACTGAGGTAAAACTATGGTTAAAAACCCTTCCCTTCGACAGTCCTTTTTAACATTTGAATGCATGACAGGTAACAGATGCATTGTGGTGAGCTGGAGTCCTCTAGCATTCATGAGGTTGTTGGTATGTATGCATTTGTTTAATTAGGACCCTCCTCTCCGAAAGTTGACTGATAATTAAACAGGGTTCACTTTGCCCATTCTGACATCACGCAGATGAGACTGCAAAACAAACTATGCAAGAGTTGTAGCCAGCCAATGGGAGATTGAAAGTGCAAGGCCTTTCAGTTCAAACTACATGGGGGTTATGCATTAAATGTGATAGGAATTTGATTGTCAAGCGGGAAGTAATAATTATTTCATCATCTGTTCTATGGCTCCAGTGCATTAAAATGTCTCTAAATTGGGAGCTACACTGGCTCAACAGAATAAAATAGGACTTAGTTTGTTATTGGAGAAGTTAACTCTTACATCTGAAAGATTAAATCTGAGACCTCAAAGTATATATGAAAGTGAAATAAAGAGGGGATTTTCCCCTTCAGGATCTCCAGCAGCAGCACCAACCTGAGCCCCATATTCCTAGAGACTTCATGAAATGAATGTAAACCTTACCTCCTATCCTGTCCAGGTATGCGGTAGTTGCAAGATATGCATCCATCTTTGATTGTCCATTGCTGTTAATTCCTTGGCGACCAGAAGCAATGCCACCCAGTGTGCTGTGCAGGGGTGGGTGGTGAGTCCAGCATGGTTCTTGAACGGAGCATGCAATTGCTCCATGTTTCTAAGGGCCATTGTTCTTTCCCTGGCAGTTGCTATGACTTAAGTGTCACTCAGAATAGTGGTGTGCTTCTGTTACTCCTGACAGGCGTAACGAGACAGGCCTACATAAGTAATTATCTTCCCCCTCAGAGATGGCATTTATTCCTTTTTGCTTAATTGATTTTGAAGGGGAAGTCGCCTTATTCCAAAGAGCTTTTCCCCATCATGTTACCTTTGCAGTAATGATCCACTCCAACAGTTGATCTTCCCTTTTACTCTTCTAAGCACACTGTTGCAGATACAGTGGCATTTAAAGATCAAACTAATAAAGCCCTGGACTTTCTTCTCAAGACTAATGTTGCCGCTTCTGGTGTCACATTATACCTGGACGGCCCTCTGAGCATATTTTGGAAGCTGTTCATTCTGAAGCTCCCAAGGGGGATATGGTTTTAATTCTTATTGAAGCTATTTCTTATTTCTGAGGCAGTCTTGGAGACTGTCAAGGTCACTTGCAAATCTTTGGGACTGTTAGTCAGACATTTGTATGCTTTGTTTGAATATTTGGTCAGCTCACCAGTTTTGGCACCTTATCTCTTTGAGCAAACGCAGTTCTCTGTAACAGATCCCTGCTAAGCTTCCATCTTTCTCACAGAAAGCTTGCATTCCCCCCCCCCCTACCCCCAATCGCTTAGACAAAGGCTCCTAATCCCTCACCGAGAGGTCTGTCTGGACTCAAACCCAGACTTTCTTGGGTGAGCAAGAAGCCTGCCCTAAAACTCTCCACTAACAGGTTTTTTGCCACTTGATTTGTGGAGATCTAGATCACCACTGTCAGTTGGAGGGTGGCTGTATCACACTCAATATGTGGATCCTTTCCACAGTGGATCTGAGTGTTGAGGGTTATCTTAGAGACTTATTGCCTGACTTAAAGAACCCTCCTCCCTTTGACTTTTTCTTGTCAAGGATTCCTCACATTCCAGTGAGGGCCCTTAAGTTCCTGAATGCAGTTCAAGCCTTAGATATGCAAATCTTTATTCCAGTTCCCTCGTAGCAAAGATTCATGGTATTCTATTGAAATATTTTCAAGAAATACAGAAGCTATCTGGTCTGGGATCTGAAGCATTTTAATTATTTAATACACCTGCTACAAACTTTCATTTCTATATGTCCAGGGCATTTTTGACTTCTCTGGGCATAAGGGACTTTTACTTGTTCCTATTAACATGCATTATAGCTTTCTTAAATTTGCCTTTCAGGACCGCCATTTACAATTCAAAGCCCTCCCCTTCAGGTTGGCCTATGCCGCACAGGTTTTTGTTTTTGTTTTTTTGTTTTTTTTTGTTTTTCCAGGCCATATTTGATCCCTTGTGATATCCTTACTCCTTAGCTAAACTTTTTATCTGAAGACTCATTCAGCAGAGGCTTTCCTCCTGTCACTTCAGATAACCTGAGACGTTGCTGGGTAATCAATTTAATGATCCATCTAGCCATGATTCGACATCCTGGGTTCAGAAGTTGTCCTGGTGTTTCCACAGTCCTTCTCTTGTTAATATGCAATGGTGCAGGACTACCTGAGGGTGTTGGGATCACTGGTCTTGGCTCTGGAGGTAGACCCATGAGCCCAGATGAGGATTTTCTAACAAATTGGTCCAGACCAATGTCCTCTCTCTCCCTCTCAGATCAAATGATGGTGGATCTTTGGTGACTTCAAAAATGTCACCTGACACTGAGTTGCCACTGGTCATAATGTTCTGGTCCATTGTGAGAACAGATGTCGTCCAAATGGGAAGGGAGCCTTTCAACCCTCAGATCCCTCATATTCATTCTTAGTGTAAAGACCAGGGCTTGCGATTGGTCTTTTTGCCTTCTACTTGTATTGGCTGTTCTCCAGGACTCCAGAAAGGACTTGCAGATTTGGTGGTTTTGCGGACTTCCCCTTTGGGTAACTTCACAAGGTTTTGGATTTTTATATTCAGCAAAACTTTTCTTCCTTCATTAGCTCTAACAGATGGGATCAGGAGTTTTGTTTTGATGTAGTTAGGAGACTAAAATAGTATGTTTGTTTTTTTTTTTTTTTTTTTTACATGTGTACCAAGCAGCATCAAAAGTAACACTGGCCTCTTGGATCATGGCAAAAATGTGTGAGGTATAATCCCACAGAAGAAACTGTTGCCTCTTTGGGCCATGTCTGTTTGCTTCATGGGCCTACGAAAACCAGATCCCTACAGTGCTTTTGTGTAAAAGGGCAATATGAAACAAGTGAAGGGACCGTCCATGGTCTAGCCGTGACTAAGGCCAGCTTTGGGAGAGATGTTATGCAGAATGTAGTTCCTGTGTAGGTGCCAGTTATTCTAATAACATTTCAGCTGTGCCTTTGTCTTTGGGTGACTGTGTCCGTTGACACGTGATGTTAATAATCTAGTTTCCTCATCCTGGAAACAGTCTGTTTCAGACTGTGGTGTCTTTTAGGTTCTCTAGTTTGGGGACCACTTTCTTGCTTCTTGTTGACACTGAGGTTTATAATTCTTGTCAGGCATAAACTAGATCTTGGAGGGTGCCTTCACCTCCAGAAAGCAGTTTTCTAAATGCCCTGCCTCTTGGATGAAGCTACTTTACTTCATGTTCTGGAGCCGGTCTTCTTCCTTCTCCTTCCCCACCCATATGACACACGCACATGAACATCCTCTGTTAGAACACGGCCAAAATATTATTCTCAAACTAAAGGGAGAGAAGTATTCTTAATATTCCTGTTCTAGTCAGGCAGGTGGGGAGCTCAAATGTGAGATTGTGGTCAGTTTCTTGGGGTATTAAAATACAGCAACCTTTCTCTATACTGAATGAATACGTACTGTTTTAGAAACTTAAATCTAATTTGACACGTTTCTTTTGGGTATAGAATGCTGTAACATTTCATTATTTGAATCTGTATTGAAGTTTCTCTATGTGTAAAAAAAAAAAAAAAAACTCCCACTCCTGGTATAGTGAACCTATCACAGCTCAAATGTCTGCATACTGCAGTCTACACTTTGCATGCACTGTTCTGGTCACTTACTAAGAGTACATTACCTTAAAAATTTCCTCCTTCTGGACACATTGTTAATGATAACTGATTAAACAAAGTTTTGAGGTGTTGTAACTGCTGAAACAGAGACTCTCCCTGAAGTAGTTACCATGGTTTTACTTGGGAGGAAAATTAGTCTTAAAGCCTAAGAAATCCTTTTAACAGCTTACTGTACACATTACTTAAAGGGATAGTAATACTTCATTTTAACTTTATTTTATTTTGTAGGCATTAAAAAAACATGAAGAATGATATAAGTCTTATCTCTGAAACCTTTATGGTTTAAGAGATATTCACAAACAAAGTATCCCCCCCCTGTTCAGCCAGATAAGAAGGGAGATGCCCAGATAGACTTCAGAGAGGGACAATCTTCTATTAAGATAATGGAAAAAGCTGAAAAACTTGTCAAGGGGGGAAGGGCTTTCATTGTTTTCATACAAAGAAAATTGTCCCCTTCTGTTATCTGTACTGTCATACAACCAGACTCACATCTGAGAAGAGATGGCTTACACTAGGTAAAAGGGGCGGGGAGGGGAACTTTGCTTGTGAATATCTCATAAACCATAAAGGTTTGAGAGATAAGACTTATATCATTCTTCATGTTTTTTTAATGCCTACAAAATAAAATAAAGTTAAAACGAAGTGTTACTATCCCTTTAAGACCTCCCCTTGAAATATGCTGTACAGTTTTGGACAAGTTTGAAAAGATTCTATAACTGGAAAGAGTACAGCGAAGAGCAACAAAATTTAAGGTAATGGAAGACTTGAATGAAAAAATCTAGCAAATTTGGCTTATTTACTCTTGAGAAGACTGAGATCTTACTGTATTAGTAAATGCAAGGTCAATACAAGGATCTCTCCAAACTTCTTTATTCCAAGGCCTGATCAAGTAACCTATTAAGATTATAGGAAAGTAACGTTTCAACTTCAGCAGAGCAGTGTTTTTAGAGTAAAGTCTGTTAAATTGTGGAATTCCTTGCCAAAGCATATGTTAATGGTAGATACAGTAGATTCTTTAAGAGAAGATTAGATGCATTTCTAGCAGAAGGGAAGATTGTGTTATGTATTGGTATAATAAAACCAGAATTTCTGGTAAACTGAGTAATACCCATTAAGGAGTAGGGAAAGCTTATATAATTCTCGTTTTCTAGGTTCTGCTGTGGCTAAGGCTGAACGTGATGGACTTGTGTTTTGTGGGTTTTTGGTGTGGGTTTGTTTTGTTTTTGCTTTACCATCCTGACTTGCATATTAAATATCTAACCTCAAACTATACCTTTTTGGTTTTTCAGATATCCGTTGTAAACACAGATGACGATCTCTCCTGAGCATGATCCTACTTGGCTGGCATTCATCATCCTCCTTCAATCTAAAATTCTGCAGGATTTTTGTTCTTGGTGATAACCATGCCAGTTGCTGAACACATCCTTCCCTCCATCCATGGATGAATGTAAAGAGATGATTTTCTAAGTGTGAAGCAGATATTATGAATGGACACTGCCTGCAACAGAAACCTCTTGTAAATATTTCTTACAGACACCTTTCAGCAGTTGATATGGTTATCATTCATTTTTTTGCCCCTCCTAAAACTTTTGACAGTATTAACTCATCTCTATCCTACCATGGGCCAAGTACTGTATAAAGCACTTTCCATAAAAAGCCATATCCCAGATATAATTTTCTTTATAATATATAATTATATATAGTGAGTCCACCTGTACATAGGTGTATAGGCAGTTTGTACATATCCCTAAAACAAAAAAAAAACACAATCACTACTCTGAAGCACTTTGAAATATTTTGATTGTAAATATGTTTCTGTACACCTTTTGGGTTTTTTCCAGTGGTTGGGGCAATGGCAATAGACTAAAGAAAATAAACGGGTTATTCATATTTAATTGCCAAATAATTTCTAAACTTAAAGAAATTTTGTATGTGTGAATGGAGCTGTAAATCTGTCTTGACTGACCTTTTTATAGAGGTATGCAGAGTGAACTCAAGTGAAATCAAGAAAAAAAAACGCTGGCGATTTGTTCTCAGAATTAAAAATCTGTATTTACATATTGTCTCTGGCCTGATCTTTTAAGATGTTATTGCATGAATACAGCCATCACTGATCTGTTGACTACACATTTTAGTCACATTGTAGAAAGGCAAACTAGAACAATATGTATGAGAGATCAGTGATTGCTCACTGAGCATTCTTCAAACGGCTAATATCAGGTTAAGTATAACTGTCTACTGTTCATAGGAGGCTTCACCTTGACTGACTCAGAGGTTAGCAGGGGCAGGAACCAAGCTACCATAAATGGGGAATAGGTAGTCCAGTTCAAGAGTTCACCTAGTGTGAACAGACCCATCACTTTTTGACTGCATGTCTTCCGTTGACTCAAAAAGAGCATATTTGAGGTGAGGTTAAACATAATGAACCATT
Organism: Rhinophrynus dorsalis; assembly: GCA_037306005.1. Classification (NCBI taxonomy): domain Eukaryota; kingdom Metazoa; phylum Chordata; class Amphibia; order Anura; family Rhinophrynidae; genus Rhinophrynus; species Rhinophrynus dorsalis. Next base: position 406,457,703 of record CM074718.1, on the reverse strand, counting down.
GTGTGAATGTGCTTTTTGATTAAAGGGATAGTGATGTTTCATAATAAAAGCAGCTACAATTCATTTTGATAGTATTTGGATCATGGAGAGTTTTATTTCAGTACTGTTAGTTGTCCAAGAGTAATTGAATGATAAAGTACCCCCCTCTTGCCCCTTTTACTGATGTAACACTGCTCACCTCAGAACAGAATGGTGGTGTCCAAGTGGATTGCAGAGAGGGACAATTTTCAATTAACACAGGAAAAACCTGTCATTCTCACAGTAAGAAGATTGTCCCTTGCTGTGAGCTGTCCAGTCAAGTGGCCATATTCCACATCTGAAGGGAGGTGGCTTACACTAGGTAAAAGGGGCAGTAGAGGGATACTCTATCATTCAATTACTCTTCAACGAAGTCTGTCAGTATTGAAATAACATTCTATGGCTCAAATACTATGTAGATTAATTGGAGCTGCTGTTTTTGTGAAACATTACTATCCCTTTAAATGATACAACCATATACTACCTAGAAATTAAGATAAATATGTGAGATATAGGTTGGAATAAAGAAGCTGTATCAAATAGAGTACAACACAAAGAGAAAAATGGTGAAATATAAAAGTTGAATCACCTTTGGGGATTGAGTTTGATAAAGGAAAAGGCAACTTGATTAACAAAGAATTGTGTATGTGGCCATTACCTCACTCGTTTTTTTTTTTTTTTTTTTTTTTGCACTGTCCATTCTCTTCCCATTTGTATTTTACATTAATGCCAAATTACTACATGTAATCTTTGGGACAAGCTGTAGGGGAAAGAACAAGACATGTCCATTTAGACTATAATTAGGGCAGATGAAGATACATACTCTTCAATTAATACTTTATCCCTACCCTTTATTGCATATATCAAATCTAATATACATTAGATTTCCTTCTCTCCATCCCACCCGCAGTGTTTGGCTAGAAGCAGTTTTCTCCCTTGTCCATAAAAAAAATTCAGGGACCATGCCTCTACCACTCCATCAATTCAAGATCGCTACGTGTAAGTGACCTCCAGGGGTTCAGGGCAGTTTGCCCACTGGGAAACCTTCATTTGTTTTGATCTTTATTTACTATTTAACTTTTTTTTTTTTTTTTTTTTTTTTTTTTTAAATTTGATTAGGAGCCTTCTATCATGGTTCCCGTGATCTGTCACTCACTTGTGCTGCTCCCTTATTGGTTGAGCTGTGTTGGCCCGCCCCTGGTGACCTTTTTATTCTGGCCATTGGCACCTGTCGGTGCCCTTTCGTGGTGTTCCAGAGCCAGTGTTGCTGTGTTCCTGATCTCCTGTGTACCGATTTGGCCTGTTCTGACTACGCTCCTGTGTTCCTGTCCCGTGATCCGACCCGGCCTGGCTGACGTTCCTGCTCATTGCTGATCTGGCTTGTCTGCGAATCTCCTCTGTGATCTGTCCCGGCCTGGCTGACTTCCTGCTCCTGGACCTGTTCCGGCTTTCTACTGTTCCAGTCTACAGCTCCTGTTGTCGCCTCGGCGACATTCTGATCGCTGCAGCGTGTGGGTCTGAGCCTTTTGAGATTGCTGCATTAACTCCTGCTGAGCCGCGTCTCCTGAGCTGAGCCTTCCGTTTCTCTGTGCATTGAATTAAGTATAGCGGAGTCTCATTGGCACTTGCTGTGCTATTTCACTACTCTTTGAGCCTCTGATCACTTGTGTGCTTCCTTCTACCTCGCTGCCACTGTTGACTCTTGCTGAGCCGTTACCTTATACACTGCTTTTGCTGAGTTGGCCGCGTTGTGGGCCTCGGTTGTTGGTGGCTCAATGCTCATCTGCAGAGCAGTAGTTCTCCGTTAATGTGCCCATGGGAGGCGCTATTGGCTCCAGCAGTGCAGCAACCGGTGGTCTCCGGTATATGCCCGTGGGGGCTATTGACTCAAGCTATCACAATACTGTTGGTCTCCATTACAAGCCCAAGGGGCTATTTGGCTCACGCTCTGGCAGTACAGCATCCTCCGTTATACGCCCGTGGGGGCTATTGGCTCAAGCAATCCCTAATACTGTTGGTCTCTGTTATATGCCCGTGGGGGCTATCAAACTACCCTGCAGCTTCAGTCTGTTGCAGCTCTATTCAGCAGCCCTATACATTTATGGACTTAAGGTGTTGTGTGATCTAGCACCTATTGCTGCCTTTTATCACCTAGGGCGTGCCTAACACCACATTTGAGACTGATGATCCTTTGTACTTAACCATTCATTGCCAGTCGCTGTTTTGCCTATTCTGTGACTGTGTGTATCCTGGTCTTGAGAAGGCCTATGTAGCCTATATTCTGCTATTCACAGTACTGCCTGTAGAGGGCAGTCTTGTGGGTTTTTTTTGTGGTTTTTTTTTTTTTTTTTTTTTTTTTTTTTTATTTTAATCCTCTGAGTGTCTGAAAAAGTTACACCTTCACTGTGTCAGGCAAGGTCTTGGTACATGTGGGTCCTTTCTCCTTTGCTCCACCTTGCCTTTGGGATTGCAGAGCATGACACACACACAGCTTCATGCTCTTCCCCTTGCCTTTGGCTTTGGGGAGCTGGATGCCATTTTCAGGAATTTGTGGCCACACTATCTGGTTATGCTAGTTCATGTGGCTAATCTTTGGGGCTGTGTGCTTTTCTTGGACGTTGAACTGTATTGGGTACGTTGCTCTGGTATACATCTGGAGCTGCTATCTTTCCATTATTTACTCTTGCTCCTCATGGGGAGTGAGTTGGCCATTCCTCCTTAGCAATGCTATGGTCTGTTGCATTTAACATTATGTTGCTGTTTTTTGGTTGTGCGCATGCAGTTTCAGGTTCTCCTGCCTTAGATTGTTGCCCCTTTTAGCTGAATTAAGAGGGGGAGAGCAAGCTTCCGGGCAACAAGACTATGGTTTATGCTGCTTGTGGTGCTATGGTCTCTGGGCCTCTTTGTACCAATGTGTGTTCAGAGTGTTCCTTTGGTGGCCTTGTGGGGTCTTCCACTGGGTCCATATTTTTTCCCACTAGTTTTGTAGCCAGAGTGGGCTATCTGGCACAATTACCTTTGTTGGAAAGTTTTGGGCAAATTGCTAACTGTGTTCCCCCATAGCACACCTAAATGTGCCAAACTCATGTCCTTCTTGTCTGGACATGGCTATTTCTGTACAGTTGGACCCTCTTATTGGCAGACAGGGAGCTCTTAAGTGAGGGAACAGTTTCTCTAAGTGATGAAGAGGACATGGAATCTGAGCCCTTGATTAGGGCTATTTTAGAGGTCCTCCAGGTTTGAGAGACTAGCTACGAAGGCTTGTCACTGTTTTAAATGAGGAGAAAAAAGATGACTATCTCCTCTTTGGCTAGTGCAGAATTGGATCACACAGTTCTGGATGAGTGGTGATTTCCAGATAAGGCTCTGGCTGTCTCGAAAATGTTATAGTAGTCATCCTTTTCATGTTGACAGGGTTGGCTTGTCATCCTCTGCTGTGGTGGGCTCTGCAGTTTCTCACCTTTCTAAGAATACCACTTTGGACATTCAAAGCTTGACTGTTCTCTAGGATTCCATGGATAAGAAACTGGATTCCCATTTTGGAATGCTACTTTCTGGTAAAGGCACTAGCACTCATTTGTGGTGCCTTATCCTGGAGCTTCAGAGCAATGGAAGCTGGGAAGGGTCAACTCTTGCAGGCTATTCAGAATGCTCTCATCAGGAACATATTCTGTCTCCTTCAGGATGCCACTGTTTACAATGCCAAGGCTGCTTTGGACATTGCTATGATGGTGGCCAAGTATTCAGCGGTATCCGTGGCGGCTCACCACACTATTTGGCTTCTAGGACCTTGGTGCACTTAAATTTTTTTTTTTTTTTTTATTAATGTTTTATTTGATCCTGAACTTGAAAAAATGGTCAGTCAGGCTGCTGAGGTAAATTGCATTTTGCAGCCTCAAAACAAGCACAGGATTTGGGTTTGCAATTAGATTCTTTTAGGAAGCCCCTGGTTCTCCTGATGAGGGTCTTATCAAAGCTGTCATGAAGATCTGTGCCCCTCCATATTATCTTCCTCTAATTTTAAAAAGGTGCAGAAGAGGCTGTACCTCTTTTCCTGTTCACCATTCCTTATGGAGGAGCATGACAAAGCAGTTTTGTTCCCAGATGTCTCTGGTATCCCATTTCTGCAGATACTTTAGCACAGTAGGGGACACCTCGGCAGTATCTCCTATATTTTCACCTTTCCTAGAATACAGCCTTGTTGCTTGTGGACTCTGGGACCAGGTGGATCAGCCTGGATTCTCACTTTGAAGGCAAATTTTTCATCTTATTGGGAAAAAAGCTGCCTTTAGCTACAAATTGCGACACACGGCAACATATTAAGCTGCTGCATTCTCGCTAAGTCTGGCTGCAGCAAAGATCTGGTCTACTATCCAGTCCTTCAAAGTCTGCTTCCTGTAGAATGGGGGGAAGTTTAATGTTGCATGAAACAGAATGAAGTTTCCAACTATATGCATGTTGACTGCTGAACACATTTTCATAGTCTATGATTAATGTCCCCAATAGGTGCATGTCCACAGCAATGTTAGAGCATTGCATATAATGCAATAATCTGACCAACCTTATGGGATTGTAGGGCTACACCAGTTTGTCAAGATTTGCCAGTGCTACACATATCAGTTCTCTAAAATCCCAGTTTTCAATAAAAGCGCAAAGAATGTCTGCTGCAAACATTTGATAACTTTGCCATTCCACAGGCGTACTCCTGGTATTATTTTTGTGAATTTCTTACTGCTTCCCAAGAGTGCAGTAAGGGTTTGGAAGGACTTGGCAGAAGAACCTTGTAAATGTGTTTTCTTTAACATGACAATAGGAGATGTGAGCAGCTGACTCTTGTCATTTCCTACAGCAGGAGCCATAGGTGTTATTTCAAACAAAATCTTGACACACTGACATGTCCACATCATTACTTCTATTATGTGCCCCAGAGCCCAGGGAACTCTTAGGGTTTCTGCTGCTGCTAGTTGTGGCAGTTCTCATGTTGGTGTGTCTGTCAGACCTATGGTGGTGCTTTAGGTGGGATCTCAGTGAGGAGGTGCCTAGGTTGAGCCTGATTCTCCATGCTCATTCTTTGGTACACACAATTATTTTGCTTTTGGATCATGAGTGAAGTGACTTCATGGACTGTCAAAGGTGCTGCACTGCCAACAGTAGAGGTGCTCATCATAGCTAGGGATGTGGATGTTGATAGCCTGTGGTTTTGCTGTTAAACACTGGGTGGCTGAGGGGGGACTCTGAAGCAGGCACAATGCTGATGAGATGGGATGACTGCATTTTTTGGCATCTGTACTTGACCAGTTTCCAATTGACTCTTCAAACTATATATAAACAGCCACAGTACTTTTTCCGACTGAGCCTTTGCCTTTCAGCTAATTTTCTGGCCGTATCTTTTGCTCAATTTAATCAGCATCTGAAGAGGAGGATGCCAAAGGGATATGTTTGTAAATTTACATCTGTAATTAGGTCATCCTCAATCTCCTGTCTTTTTTCTTTCCCATTACTTTTTAGATTCCTTTGAGCTTTTTGAAGTCTCAAACTAATTTTCTACTTCTCTTCTTAGAGGGGTTTTCACATTTGTTAATACTTTCAGGACAGGTGTTGTGCTTGTTTGTTGCTTTTTGGTTGAACTGTGACACCACCTTGCACTATTCCATCAGTGCTAGAATGCAGCTTTTTGTTGTCTTCAGTGTTTTTGGATGGATTATTAATAGTACTGATTCTGGTGGTGGGGAAACTTTTTGTGGGACTCTGACAAACCCCCAGCCCAGGAGAAGAGTAATCACAATATCTTATTGTACATGCTGCAGCAACAATGTCTGCAGTCAGTTTTTATACTATCACTTTTTATTCATGCGTTCCCTGCATTGCTCCTACTTTCACCCTCTCCCTACCTCTAGTGCATTTTTTGGCCATTGTTCAACTGGTGGTTGTATTTTAAGTGACGTTCACAATAAAACTGATTTTTGTATGTGATGTCTTACCCTTTACAAAATACTTTCTCCTTTTAGTGGCAGTAGCTGTCTTAGTCTCAGCTTATGTCAGTGTCTGTCACCTATTGGTCAAATAAGTATTAATTTTTTTTTTTTATTTTTTTTTTTCCCCTACCTGAATCGGTGTTGACGACAAAAACAAATCTCACTCCCTGCTTAACTGCTTCTTTCCCCAGCCTCTAACAGAGAACAGCCAGATCAGGAAGGAACTTGGATCACTTCTAGCTGTGTCTTCCCAGTCAGTTATGCAAAACTTTGAGGTATTTGGGGTATATTCCTCTCTGCTTCTTTCTCACCCCCCCCCCACTGTTCTAGCACCAATTTAACAGCCAGATATAGAAGGCAGCTGTAAATCAAGTACCTGTGTCTTAGTCAACCATAACCTTTTGGCTTAAATATCCTTTGCTCCCTTCACACTCCCCTAGCTTAGGGCTAATGTCCAGTTCAGGAAGGAAACTGGATAACAGCTGCCTGTCAACCAAGCTTTTGGAGGATTTGTGGTAAATTATCCCTTTTTTTTTTTTTTTTTTTTTTTTTTTTTTTTCTCTTCTCCCCCCCCCCCCCCCCCCTTCCTCTCCTCCCAAGTATGCCCAGGCTCCCCAAACACAGAACACATTAATTGCATACAAAGATCCCTAAACTCAATATTACTTTATTTGCCTATCCCAACTAGCTGCAAAAACTTCTACTTTCTCTCTCAAATACAGAAATGGCATACAGCTGAAACATGACTCCCATTTTATACTATGCCTGTGGGAAAAGAAGTGAAGTTTGAGATCCCCCCCCCCCTCCCCAACATGTGGCAATCTTACCATTGACTTCAATGCAAGGAGCTAGGTGGGGGAATAGGAAAATCTGCACTTTTTTTTTTTTTTTTTAAATGAAAAGTGCTGTTCCAATGGGGAAGTTTGTGGGGGGGGGGGGGGTTTTACCACTGCCATTTTGTAGACTGCTCAAATTGATGTAAAAGGACTGTCTCCTATCCAAAGGATCCCTGAAGGAGGTTACTGCTGGTGTTTGGGTTATTTTTTTTTTTTTTTTTTCAAGCTAAACAAAGTACTGGAACATCTACTGTCAGAGCAGTGTTCCAGAGCTCTGTCTTCCTTAGCAAAAGGATAACGGGAGCTGATGGTTTAGCCTTTCTCTCTAATATATACTGTTCTGCAAGGTTATGTTTCTGATTAGCATCATGATGCAAGGAAAGTAGAACCCCTTTTCCTAAGGGAGGCTAACAACTGCCTTAATGTTCTTAAGGAGCCCTAAAATGAATCAAGTGGCTCCACTATGGAAACATGAAAACTGACTGATTTCTCACTTGCCTCCTGTTCAGAGGATCCTAGGGATTCAGCATATAATGTTGAATCTGTGAGGAATTTAATTAAAGAATAATGGTGTCAATAGACCTAGGGGTGGGTGATGAAATGGATAAAAATAATATCTCAACTTCCCACCAAGCAGGAAAGCTTCAAGGAAAAGTGGAAATTTTCTTTTTCTCACCTCCTTTCTCAGTGCCTTGAACAAGTGCTAAAAAAAATGAAAAAAAAAAAAAAAATAAATAAATATATATATATATATATATATATATATATATATATATATATATATATATATATATAATATATACACACACAAAGAATGGGGAACTGGAGCTTCATTTAGGCAGGCTTGTGGGCAAGCCATTCCTTCCTGAATATCTGATCTATGGATATAGAGAGAGGGGTCCAAGTGACTGAAAAGTACAACTGACAGTAGCAGCTAGAAGATGAGTCCATAATCTGCATGTCCATCAACCTGTATAAAAAAAAAAAAAAAAACACACACCACAACAAACTGTACTGACATTGGGAGAGAGAAAGCATCTATTTAAATCCTCTTGACACTAGCGAGAGGCAAAGAGTCAGTAGTAGTTGCAGGTTGTATTTATAACTTTTTTTTATTTTATAGTGACAGTTAATGAAAGCTATTTTGCCTAGTGATAGGGAACTTGACATGAGCTATGAGTGAGCTTGACCATGCCTGATATTTGAGACAGATTTATGATATAGTATTTTGTAAAGGACTAGATGTTATGCACAAACAGTTCTATTGTGTATTTTACGGTTAAATCCACACTACTTTAATGTCCAGTAAATGGGGTAGGGAAAAAGGAGTAGGAGCAATGCAGGGTTGTTAATAAAGTTGAAGTACAAAAAAAAAAAGGTGCAGCTATGCTTGCTGCAGTGTGCGCAATGAATGATGATGACCCTTCTCCTCTGACAGAGGCCTTTTTGTTCCTCCACTAGTATTTATAAACTACTAAAACGAAACATTGTAATGTTGCTGGTATAGCAGACATTGTATCCTTTCAACCAACTTCTGATTCTGCCTGAAAAAGTAACAAGTACAGCATCACCTGAAAGTATTAGCAAACATTCCGCCAATCCTTCTAATGGGGAAAAATGAATGGTTTCAGACTTCAAAAAAAGCCTAGAGGAATATAAAAGTAAGTGGGGAAGATGTGGCTGTCTTGGTGATGGCCTAATTATTGATAAGAACCAAGAAAAAAACCAAAAAGGATATTTAAAGGGCACTCACTTCCTCAAAGTTACAGAGTCAAATACAGAAATAAATAAAAAAAAAAAAAGTATAAATACATAAATAGCAATTTATTGTATGAACTAAAAGTGTAAGAGCAACACCCAGAGGTACAAAAAAAAAAAAAAAAACCCTGCATACCCCTCCACAAACCACTAACACCCTCCCATCCCACAAAAATAAAATAAACTAAAAGCTAGATGCCGACATCTACACTATACAAAAGCAGAGGAAAAACTGCAGATGATCATCAAAAATATGAAAAACAAGATAAAGAAAAAATACCAATATCTACTGTCCCCCAAAAAAGGAGGTAACAGTCATATAAATAAATGGCAGCTCATCCACGGACAAAAATTCTTGGATATAAGATGCAATTCCTGAGTCCATAAAGATACATATGCATATGAGGAAACACTATAAATTAATATCTAGACCCTTCGCCACACTCGATCTGACCGAAGTTGGGCGAAACATGTTGATAGTACTTGTGGTCTGAATGACTGGATGCTACAGCTAGTTTATTTTATGGCAATTGATGAACATTTCAGCGGAGAAACTGATTTGGTGTTCATTTGGAGGACTTAAGCGTACCTGAGTGATTTAAATGGAAACACGGTGAGAGGAAACATTGGATATAATGAACAAGTAACCACTGAAGCGACCATGCAAAGCGATTATTTGAGAGACCATTTGAGTACTCCTTGGAAGATACAGTGAAGCTACGAGGAACCGGTGAGAGCGTTCCTTTTATTGCTATTATACACCTGATATTTGGATATGTACTGATTCCAGGGTACTTGAAGGTGCTGGTCAGATCGAGTGTGGCGAAGGGTCTAGATATTAATTTATAGTGTTTCCTCATATGCATATGTATCTTTATGGACTCAGGAATCCGTGGATGAGCTGCCATTTATTTATATGACTGTTACCTCCTTACAGGTATCTGATTCCAGGCTACAGGATGATCAAGCCAAGAACCTGTTTAAAAGGGTGAAAGAGAGTGCGGTCTTCTATCCTGCCTAAGAACAATTGGACCGGACTATAATAGATTAATGGCAACTCCCTGATCCAGCATTATCCATCCCTAAGAAGTTTGTACATCTTTGCCCCTGTTCCCAACAATAGGTTGATGTGTGGTAAATACATCTGGTGGTGGATCCAGCAGTATCATGTTTAGCGCACTATTCCAATCCAAAATGCAGCAGCCCTAAAACATTCTGCTGATTAAAAAAAAAAAAAAAAAAAAACCTGTACTATGAAATATCACTTTTCAGGGGTAGGGTCAATTATCTGCCTTGCATTTACCACCACGTGGACTTACCATGGTATGGAGGCATAGCATGCCCTGCTTCTCAAAACAGTACAGAAGCTTCCCCTGTATTTTTTATAAATTCAATGTTTATTGATTTTCGTATGGAATGGGGGTATAGAAAAGAATATTGGTAGGGAGGGGAGAACATAAAGGAAAACAACACAACAAGATTAAAAGCAAAAGAGATAAATAAGAGAGGAGGAAAAAAAAAAAAAGGGGGGGGAGAAAGGAAAAAACTATGATCAACAGGTCAGCAGATCTCGATGGAAATCAGGAGGGAGCAACAAATCCACACAGGGAGACCAAATTGCGAGAAATAAGGAAGAGGAGCCCCACAGGTAGGCATTTTTTCCATTTTGAGTAATTGCCAAATTCTGTTATCCAGAGGAGCATGACAGGGAGGTACTGACTTCCAGTGAAAAGCAATATGGCACCTAGTCATCGCACACACTCTAAAGAAATTAGGGAACAAAGGAGGGTGTCTAGAGGACCTGTTAAGAAGCGCAGTCCAAGGATCCAAGTGCACCGTGACCCCCAACGCCGTGCTCAGAAGGCCAAAAACATTAGACCACAGAGACGCCACAGAGGGACAAGACCACCACATGTGGAGGTAAGTGCCCTTCAGACCACAGCCCCGGTAGCACAGTTGGGATAGAGAAGGAAAAAGTCTATGTAGTTTAGCTGGAGAATAATACCACCGTGCCAAAACCTTATAAGCGTTCTCTCTAACCTGTGTATTCAGAGTCAACTTTTGGATGTTAAGCATCATATCCTCCCAGTCCTCAGAACTGGGAGAATCACCCAGATCAGCCTCCCAAAGAGCCCGATATGAGTGGGGGTGAGGGAATAGCAGAGTCAAAAAATGCGAATATAGGCTGGAGATAATACCCTTCCTAGGCAATAAGGTAGAACATAAAGCTTCGAAAACAGTACTAGGAGGAGGAGGAGAAGATCTGAAATAAGATCCGACAAATTGTCGCACTTGAAGAAAGCGGAAAAATTCAGAGGACGGGGCCTGATATTTCTCACGGAATTGGTCCCAGGTCAATGGAGATAATCCACGGTACAAATCTGAAACCTGTGTGATCCGGGAGTCTCGCCACCACTGAAAGTGCGATAAATCTAGACCAGGTGGGAAATCAGTATTACCAAAAAGAGGACATAACCTAGATGTAGGGTTACACAAACGGTCTCGCAATTGACATTTCCACCATAGCGAGAGAGTATGTGAAAGTGAGAGGCTGTTAGAAAAGGCACTTAAAGGCCGTGGGGGTAACCACAACAGGTCTGCAGCTGAAGAGGTGCCACAAAGAACCATCTCAAGGTCAACCAAACATGGAGCATTAAAAGTCATATGAAATTGGGTAGCTTTAGCTAATTGGGCTGCCTTATAATAGGACCACAAATGTGGGACTGAGAAACCACCTGACAGTCGATGTTGATGGAGTAAACCCGAGGCCAAACTAGGTTTACCTGAGGCCCAAATAAAGCAGAAAATGTGTCTCTGTAGTTCTTGAATATCAGAAAGAGAAGGGAGGATAGGCAAGGAATGAAAAAAGTAAAGCAGTTTAGGAAGCAAAGTCATTTAAATAAGCCGAAATTCTTCCGAATCAAGAGATACGGTAATAATTCCAGCGAATCAGATCCGCACAAAGAGATAATTAGCCTTATATAGAGAAGATTGGGAAGCCGTTAAGTGAATACCCAGTGAGGGTAGAGAGTCAGTGCGCCAACGAAAATCAAAGTTGAGGGCCAAAAGCTTATGCATCGGCTTCGGCAAGGAAACATTAAGCCTGAAAACTGGGAAAAGTCTGTAAGGAGGGAGTAAAGGTTCGGGAGAGAAGTAAGCGGAGAGGTGAGCGTAAGGAGGATATCATCTGCGAATAGGCTCAATTTGTATTCTGTCGGCCCCAATCGAAGACCCGTGAAGCCGTCATCACCAGGGGCTTTGGAGGATTTAAAAGACTTAAAGGTCATCGCTAATTCTATTACAGTAACGGGGGCATTAAGGGAGGACAAAGAATCAGGGGTCAAAGTAGGCAGATTACAGTCCCGCAAGAAGGACTGCAACCGAGATTGCAGGTTCACTGAAGAAGAAATCTTATGTCCATCATAAAGCGACTCGTAAAAAGAGGCAAAAGAAGAAGCTATCTGGGGAGTCTTGTGAGTCAGAGAGGTAAATTCCTTTTTATTTCAGAACTGCACTAATCAGGTTTCCAGTGGGATGAACACCTTGCTTCCTCAAAACAATTAAAGCTGCCCAGATTCCTATAGAAGATACAATACATCTCTAGATATTACAAAGATGTCCGTTAAAGACAGACTAATTTGCCTTCCTCACCCTTTCATTAATCTGGCAGATCCAAGACTAGTTGGCATCTAAAGACTTCCATAAAGTCAGGGGCTTCTATGCCTCTTCTGCCTTTAGGTGGGCACATGGAACTACCCCTGAATTCTCCATGGAGAGGACTCAAATATTTCATGCTGCAATGCAGAAATTCCATCTCTGATGAGTAGGTACTACAAGTGATTGTTCAAGGTTATAGAATGTTTGTTTTTCTTCAATACTGCCTCCTTGCATTTTCCTGCCAAGGATTAAAAACGATTATTAAGCGGCAATCACCTTTTTCAAAGAGATCCTGTATTTACTCCACTTAGGAGTGATAGTTCTTATTCCAGACAGACATCTGTTCAAAGGAATAAATTCAAACCTTTTTATTGTGTCCAAAAAAGATGGAGGATTCCAAACAGTCCTGGATTAAAAGGACCGCAACAAGTATCTTCGTGTTTCTAGATTCAAGCCTCTAAAATTCGCCATGGAACTGGAAGAATATCTAGTATCTCTGGGCATGAGATGCCTATTTTAATGTTACTGTCTGTCCAGTTCACTACCAGTTTCTGATATTTGCCTTATAGAATTGGCACTTTCAATTTCTGGCTCTTCATTTTGGCCTAATTAAAACTACAAGAATCTTTTGAATATATTTGCACCTCTGGCAGCATTTCTCCAGTACCTTGGTGCAAACCTGAATCCTTAAAGGGATAGTAATGTTTCATAATAAAAGCAGCTCTAATGAATCATCATAGTTTTTGGACTTTGGAGAGTGTTATTTCAATTCTGTCAGAGTTGTAGTTCCAGAGTAATTCAATGACAAAGTGTCCCCCTCCCGCCCCTTTTACTGATATCACATTGTTCAGCCAGAGCAGAAGGGAGGTGCCCAGGTAGACTGCAGAGAGGGACAATCTTCAATTAAGATAAGGGAAAAAGCTGGAAAGCTTGTCAAGGGGGGCAGGGATTTCATTGTTTCATAGGAATAAGAGTGTCCACTTCTGTTATCTGTCTGGTCTATGGACTGCATTCCACATTTGAGAAGAGATTGCTGACACTAGGTAAAAGGGGCGGGAGGGGGAAACTTTGCTTGTGAATATCTCATAAACCATAAAGTGTTGAGAGATAAGACATATCATTCTTCATGTTTTTTTAATGCCTACAAAATAAAATAAAGTTAAAACGAAGTATTACTATCCCTTTAAGTTCAGAGTTTCTAAGACACCATTCACATAAGCCTCCCTCATAGACAAACTACTTCTCCATGGGATTTGAATCTAGTATTGGAGGTTCTTCAGTTAGCACCCTATGAACCTCTCTCATCAGTCTCCATCAAGCATCTTGCGACTATCTCTTTGGCTATGAAAGTTTAGAAACTTGAAGCTTTGTTCTGCAAAGCTCCAAATACTGTCTTCCATCAAGACAAAGTGAGTTTACGAACTGTCCCTTAATTTCATCCAAAAAATGTCCTCACATCAATCAAGAATTGGTCATTCCCTCCTTATGTTCTAAACCTACAATCATAAGGAGTAGTTCAATGTCTAAAATAATATTTACAAGCAACAGGTTATTTTAGATAGATACCTTGTATATTATCCTGAAAGGCGATAGGAAAGGCAGAGAAGAACACTATTGCTACATGGCTTAATATATACCATCCCACCCATGTATATAATCACTGTATATTACAGAACAAATTACCTAGTTAGTTGTCTAGAATATAGCAGGTGGGTATATCTATATAATAACTGGGTAACAGAAGGGCTTACCTAGACAGGAACTGAACATAGAGCATGCAGAAGCACATACCTAGGTAGGTATCAGTCATATCACAATGATGTATAACTTTATGAAAAAAGGAGAGACACTGATAATATTTAGTATAAGGGGTGTTATACTTGATAACAGTGGGAATGTGCTAGGGTATTGGAATACTAGACTAGGAGAAAGAAACTACCTTTATGACAACATCAAACCCTTCCTTCTAAAGATACCTGGGTTAATAGACTATTGATGAGATATGGGGCATCAAGGGATACAAATAAAATATAACCTTTATTATATGTATGTAATAAAAAATTATTTACAAATAAAAATAATAAAATTGGCTAATTTTTAAGTGTGTATTTATATGGCATATTGTGAATACACTCTATAAGGGATAAGTTTCTTAGCTTTGGAAAAAAGGTGTAAGGTCTCAAGCTTATAAGAACAATACTTCTATCCTCAAAATATATCGCCAACACCATATGTTTAGGAGATCGTCATGTAACTTTGTAAGTATTGTAGGGAACAACTCAAGTGCTTAGCAATGTCTAAAATCACAGACCTTTTCTGTGTGCTTTACTATACTGTGAGTGCTCTGCAAAACTCAAAGCCTCAAAACTCTCTGTATGTTTAGTACACTGTTACTGAGCTGCAATATCCCCTAGCTCTCAAGTTTATGAGAGAAATATCAGTGTATTCCCAAGCGTTCAGGTTTATAGTAAGGGGTATTCATATATTAACATTAAAGTGTATTAAGATAGCTCTGCAATATTATGTAACCTCTAATATATCTTTATTACAAACCGTTATGATGCTCTGTGATGTCTTTGAGCACCAACGCTCATTGGTTATAAAGAGGATAGAAAAATATATCATAACTATCCTTATTGGCGTCCATTCTCCATTATGCACGAGTAACAGAATAACATTATGCCAGCGTATCAAAAGAGGCAATAGAAAAGCACCCCAACTGTTAATTGTTTCACTACCCTGGTGGGGAGACGAGAGGTATATAACCGGCTGAATTGAGGGAGCTGTTGTCCTTTGATAAACCAGTGTGTGATAACTATATAGAGACTAGTCACTTTTCTGAGTCTCTGAATTGTGGAACATAAATATGAGAATCTCTTACTGGGGTATTATTTAATTCCGGTCTGTTCTCTGCTACGTAATGGTTTTTTGATGGCAGGCGAGCCAGAGGTTGAGGTGTTCCAAGACATTGTGGAGCAATATAAATGTGTTTGTAATAAAGATAATTTAAAGGCTACAAGATATTGCACAGCTATCTTAATGCACTTTAATGTAAATATATGAATACCCCTTACTATATACAGGAACGCTTGGGGAACACACTGATGTTTCTCTCATAATCTTGAGAGCTAGGGGATATTGTGGGGCACTATCAGTAACTGTACTAAACATGACTGGAATATCTATAGCAGATACTGTCCTTGTTTACACCCACCCAGAAAGAACCACATAAATACCGGAGTGGTAGAAAACAGCCATGGCACAGTTGGCTAGTAACCCAGAACTGTCCTCAACAAAAAAAAACTCCTAATTAGGTAGGTGCCAGCAAGTGAGTGTGTAACCCATGCCAGCCACCCTTAGGTGAGCATGTAACCCTGCTTGGGTCAGCCCTAAGCTGCCCCCATGCCCATGCAGGCTAAAAATTACATGGAAGACTGGCCATAGGCCCCAACCAACCCACCAAGACAACGTTTTTGAATTACAGCAAGAAACAAATAATAACAAAATGTACAAAAATACATAAATATAATAAACATTCCTGCTCACACTAAATGTCCCTGCTTTTCTATACTGAGCAATATTAATCACAATAAGTGAAAGAAAAAGGGGTTAAAAAGAACAAGGAACCATACAATCAAGAAAAACAGAGGGTGGGGGGCTAGCAGGGATCCGGCTTTTAACACCTCCCAAAACCCCACCTCTGCTTACTCACCCTCCCCCATCCAAATGGAAGGAGAAGGTTCCTTGCTGGAGCGACTTCACCAGGCTAGGCCCTCCCACTATCCGTTTGGGTAGGCCATACTTTCAAAGCGTTTTGAAGCTGAGACATTGTGGAGTACTCACTGTATATTAAACTACAAAGGCAAGGATGGACATTGGGGAGCATTTGAGTTGTTCCCTATAATATTTACATAGTTATAGGAAGTTATCCTAACATTTGGTGTTGGTGATATCTTTTTTGTGGAATATAAGTATTGTTCTCCTAAGCTTGAGACCTCTCACCTTATCCTGTAGAGAGTGGATGCCCACTATAACTAGTGCCATAGAAATACACTTAAAAATGAATTCACTGATTTTATTATTTTTATTTGTAAAGGAATTTAATTATGTACATATAATAAAGGTTATGTTTTATTTATATCCCTTGATGCCCCCATGTCTACTCAATAGCGTATTAACCCAGGTAAATTGAGAAGGAAGGGAGGGTTTGATGTGATCATGTGTATAACTTTGTTATGTTTATGTTTTAAAGGGATAGTAATACTTAAAATGTAAAAAAAAATATGTTGTAGAGTTTATCCCCCTGAGTAAAAAAAGGGCACTCCCACTGCTGAAAGGTGTTTCATTCAAAAGTTATTAATTTTCAAAGTTGAATTTTTTAGGTGCAATATCACAGTGGCCTGAAATTGTACAGTGGCGCTGTTGCTACACCATCCTATGGAGATTTATGGTCAATTGACCAGAGCTGTCCATAGGATCGTGTAGCAACAGCGCCACTGTACAATTTCAGGCCATTGTGATATTGCACCTAAAAAATTCAACTTTGAAAATTAATAACTTTTGAATGAAACACCTTTCAGCAGTGGGAGTACTCTTGTTTTACTCAGGGGGATAAACCCTACAACATATATTTTTTTACATTTTAAGTATTACTATCCCTTTAAAGAGGAACTTTCACCATAGTTAAAGCTGCCCTGCAATAATTAGGCAGGTGGCAAGAAGCTTAATAATAGTTATCTTACCACGCAGAACAAGCTGACTCTAAAGAAATCCTTAATCTTTGGAGACTGATGGTCAGGTTAGTGCAGTCTGCGCTCCTGCGCCGTCAGTCCCTTCCGGTGCTTTTCGGCACACTGCAATGTTTCTTAATGGAGACCAGGACTGACAGCGATGTCTGAGCGAATGCCTGTCTTCCAGTCATGGAAGATTAAGGATTTCATTAGAATCATGTCATTCTGAGAGGTAAGATAACTATTATTAAGCTAGTCGTCATCTGCCTAATTATTGCAGGGCGACTTTAACTATGGTGTTAGTTCCGCTTTAAGTGATGTTCCCTTTCTGCTGGTCTCTACAGCCAAACAAAGTCTTACAACCCTTGTTCATTTTCATCTGTCCCCATGTGTATCTCTCTTGCATCCACATCTTTCTTTCCCCCATGCACACAAGCAGGTGGCAAAGAGACTTTTCTCCATTTACAGGTCTCCACCTCCCCCAGTCAGATCTTGCCCTTCACGCACACACACACACGATTCCCTATTTTTTTTTCTGCATCCACACATCTCCCCCAACACAATTTATTCTCCATCCTTCATGGGGTTATGCAATAATATGTGATAAAAGTGGACATGACTTCTCCAGTGTACTAAATTTTCCAAGTCATATGCTATTCTATATAGCCTATGCACTACGATCTCTATCTTAGTGCATTGGCTCCATAGAATAAAATGGGAATTGGAGAGGTTATCACATTGGAGAAGTCATTTTCCTCTTTGTCACTTTCCTATCACACACAGGTCTCTTTAGTCAAAGGTCTCCTGATTCACCCAATATGTAACTAACTTTTTGACCCTTCACATACACCAACAAGCACATTTCCCTTACTATTATGTCCCTTGACAACACAAATATATTTCCATTTACATACAAGCCTCCTCCCATTCTTTTGTTTTCTACACACACTCACACTTCCTCCTCACTCCTCTCTCCTTGCCTGCCAGGTATGCCTGAGTTTAGCAAACCATCTGCATCACAAAAAAATCTACAAATTCCCATTTATTTAAATAGGGATTTCAACCTTGGAAGCTAGATACGACTCCAATGTATTGATTTGTAAGAGTGTATGGTTCATTTCTATAGATGGTAAGAGTGCCCTTTGCAAGGATTGCTCACAAAAATCAGTAAACTGTAAAATACTGGAGAAACATAAATCTTTTTGTAGTTCAAGATAAAACAACTTTCTACTCCAGATGCAGGAAGCAAAAGAGGTGTTATATTAGGTATAAGCCAGATACAAAATAAAAATCAAATTCCCACTGGTTTATTGGGGATTTTTAACCCCTTGAATGCTAGAAAGATTAGCAATGCATTGCAAAACAATACAATACAAAGCATACAGTTAGAGTGTGTTTTATACTGCGATGGGGAATAGAAATTTCATATCAGCTCATGGGAAGAATGGGGGGCAGTGCGGGAGTGGGGATGAGTGTCTGTCTGGTTTTATGGGGCATCCTTCTGCCTGTGGTAAATTCTGACAGTCTGCAGACAATTCTGCTGTATTTGTATCTTCTCCTTTTTTCAGGTTTTCTTCCTCAACCATAGAGTTTAAATTTGGGATCAGGACTGTAAATCTGGGGAAATGAGTAATTATTACCCTGGAGTATTTTGTTTTTATATTATTGTTAAGTATTCTCTTCCAGCACTCCCTGGTCACACATATTTCCAATTAGATAGAGTTAACACCTCCTAGATCTTCAAATGTTTAGGCATGCCTCAACTGTGCTGGTCACACCCACAGTACTGAGTTGTGGGAGTGGCCAGCACAATCCCAGTGCCCCTGCACCTGTCACTCATAGTTTATGGTGACCATTTTATATATTTATTTAATGGCCCATATGTATGCTAATTGGGCCAGTTTATTGACTAATCTACATACCACTATAAAAGATAGTTTATTTACTTTGTTTTGTGTTTATATATTATAAAGTAAAGGTATTTCCTTAGTCTGAAAATGGTAGCTTTGTCTAGGGTCGAGTAATGCATAGTCATCATGAACTCCAAGATTGCACCAGAGCAGTTCCCTATGCCTTGAACTCATTGCCATTTTCCATCAAAGGTTTCCCTAGCTCTCATTCATTCAAGTGCTTTTCCAAAACCCATCTATTACACCCAATACATTGTGCTGTCCTGGAGCAGCCACTATAGAGCTTTACATTGCTCTCGCCATTTTCAAAGAATCTAGGGGACCAGCCTTAATGAGCCATGCTTTCACTTGTCCCACTTCTCCCTCTAGAATATAAGTGATTGTGAGCAGGGTCCTTAACACTGTTTTGTAGCTTATGTGTGTCACTGTAATGAGTTCTCTAAATGTACAGCACTGTGAAATATTCTTGTGGCATCATATGAATTAATAATAATGGACAGGGAGAGGAATGCAAACAGGGTTTGCAGATATTACCTTTAAAAGTGGATATACATGAAAAATGCTTGCTGCATGGATACATAAGAGCCACTACAACCCAATAATAACCACTGCAGAGCTGCAACATGCATTATTCATGTGTTCAGTTTTAAAGGGATGATCTAGCAACCATAGATGCCAAGTTTAGAATACATAGAAGTGGTGTAAATGTAAATGCATCCCTGCTTGATCTTGCTATTTCTATTTTCACCTGTGATCAGGACAGGTGTCCAAGCACCTGTGCTTTTGAGGGATAGCCTTAAATCCTGTCCTACTGGCAGTCCTTAAGGACTGAATTTAGACACCCCTGTTCTACAGGTATATGCTGTGAACATTGCCTGGAGCCATTCTGTCACTGTGTTACTGAATTTTGTTTTATCCTTTATAGAAAGACACTAAAAGCTTTCCTCAGCACCCCTCCCTAACTGTTCAAGTTTGCAGTTTCAAGTTTGTTCTTTGCAATGCATTCACGGTCCACTGGTCATCAAGGGGTTACAACACCTGCTTCAATTAAACTTGTTCCTCACAATGACACTATACTAATTTAAAATTAAAAATTAATGATCTTGTGTCCCAGAAGACTCAGCATCCTAGGAAATGAAAGATCGTCTGTGTAGTTTCTTGAAAACTTGTTTAAGCAACAGTGTGTTTACTTTGGTATCTAAAAAATACTTTTCAAATGGTTGTCCTGTTTCTCCCTGGCATGTGCTGTGTTGCACCATTATGTCAATCTGGTGACAGTTTTGGATGCCATGAACCCTCTCAACATCATCTTCCAGGTGTTGAAGTTCACAATCACTGGTGGCCCAATAGTGACATGCCCAAACACCACCTTCACAGATATCTTTTTTTGCTTCCACCTTGCAGTCATAGTAACCTTTCTTCAAGCTGTTGATATTACTTTTGGTGTTATTGAATGCAATAACTCCTGTGTCTCCTTCCATGCCGCTTCATGCTGGATTGCTGTGGGAGGACTCCAGCACTGCCTACAATTATCCGTATCAGCAAATCTTTATTCTCCTGGCCGAATTTGGGCGCCTTGTGCACATCCACTTCCTTGGATCCTGGGGCAGAGGACAGGTGATCTGCTCTCTTAGAGGGAGGAGGATCTCATTGGCTTCCTCTTCTGCCCCCTGACTGTCCACCCCTCACTGTCCCTGATGTCAAGGTTATGCTTCTAGGGTTCCATCTAATGCTCCTCCCAGCCTTCTTACTCTCCCTGACTCTGCTCTCCATCCCCTGCCTTTCCTTGTTCCTTTGCTTGCGCAGGGACCCCCTCACACCCCCTCCACACACCTGCAGACATACTTTCACTCACATGCATACATGTGCTCACTTTCTCTCACACTCACTCCCTTTCACTACAATGACAGACTTTACAAAGAAGAGAAATCAAGGCAGAAAATAAACCAAAAATATAAAATAAAATGCAAAGGAGTGAAACAAATATGCTTCAAATGAAAAATTAATTGGAAATCATAAACAGAATACACAACAACTAAAGAAAAAAAATCTGCAATAAAATGAGGGAGGTGCAAGGTTAAAGGGAAAGTGTGGGGGAAAAGACATGATGTGGGAGAGGGGTAATGTGTGAGTGTAATGTTGGGTGTGTAGTGTATTAATATAGTGTATTTATGGATATATTTTGTTTTGTTATTTTGGCTCTGTATACTAGCACATTGGATTTGAAATGAAACAATGACTAAGAGGATAAAGTGCAGACTGTCCTCTTTAATGTGAGTGTATATACATCCCTAAACAGGGTACCGTGTAGGAAATACATCCTTTCTTACGCATAGTCCTTCCATTTTAGGGGCCAGAAGTATCAATAGGCTGCTCGGCTATTTCCTGGCCAGGTGTGTGTTGTTGCATCATTAGTTCATGCACAAAAGAGGTAACAAAGGTCAAGAGGTGCTTCTAAATTTGCATTCAGAGTATGTTGCTATTGTCTCTCAACATGGGAAGCATGTGCAGTGCATTATATCCCATACAAGAGCATAAAAACCCATCCTATCACCAGCTGAAAATGGAGGATCCTATCAGGTGGAATTCCACATTGTGCATGCTACAGCATTTGCACAAGCAGAATAAGGCAATTCAAGAGTAATACAAGATGAAACTGGAGGACTTGGAGGTAGCATCTTTTACTTGACTACTAATGTGTAACATATGTGAGCTTCTGAAACCTTTTGAGGAGGCCACCAATTTTGCTTCTCCTACTGTACCCCATCTATAATCATGGGTGTGTTGGACTTGTGCCAGAATTGCGCAGAAAAGAGCCATGCCTTATCATCAACTGCAATGTGCAGTGTGTAGAAACTTTGTGAAATAGGGAAAGGAGTGGGGAGAATGACAAATGACACATCTGCTCACATATTAAGCAGCAGGCTCAACTGCAGCCCCAACCTTGAAGTTTATATGAACAATGTTAAACCATACCCCCACAAAATTAGGTACTGCTGTCACTATGACCTTTGTCCGCTCTACTAAGGTTACGGATTGACAATTCTCCCTGCCACCAGCTTGGCATTTCAGTGGGACGAAATGTCGGCAGCTTCTCTGATATCCTAAACTTTACTGCTGGACCTTAGCACAAGATGATGATGAAACAGGCGTTACTGCCATTGTCAAACCTCCTGGGTGGCATGGGGTTTCCCTTGACTTTCTCTGGGGTTTTCTCCCCACCCTCTTCCTTGTGGCCTTGGGGACAGACAAGGGTCACAGTGACAATGGCACTCCATTTTCATTTTTGGGGTTTGGCCTGTATTTACTAACCCTAACAGATTTGTTGCATTGAGTGATGCTGTTGGGCTGTTGGCAAAGATATGCCTTTGTTGGAGAGGATTGTTCTCTTTAATAGCCAGTAGAACAGCCCCTCTAGCACTATTGAGATCTGGGAC
This sequence comes from Rhinophrynus dorsalis, assembly GCA_037306005.1. Classification (NCBI taxonomy): domain Eukaryota; kingdom Metazoa; phylum Chordata; class Amphibia; order Anura; family Rhinophrynidae; genus Rhinophrynus; species Rhinophrynus dorsalis. The sequence continues at coordinate 406,435,382 of CM074718.1, read as the reverse complement.
TCAGGCAGACCTAGACAGATGGTGGTGATTGAAGACAGACAGGGTAATCTATGACTAGATTCACTACAATATTATAGTTTTCTATCTCCCAGGTGGTCGGGTTTGACATGTAGCAGACCGGGTTGATAGATTGTTGGGAGGGGCTGGGCATGACCAGTTGTCGTGGCACATGTTGGTACCAATGACAAAGTCAGTGGAAAATGGAGGTCTTTATAACAGTCTCCCTTTGAGGTCTAGCGATCCTGAGCTCTTACCTCTGTATGGCTGCCATCCGGCATGGCCTCCGGCCACTTCCTCATTGCTATAGTCATGTTTCAGGCACTGGCACAGACACCTGTTTATGGGCCTATTCTGTTGAGCCTAATTGGGTCCCATCTCCGTCTGTAACAGTGTATAAAAAGAAAAGGGACAAGTGCCACTTCTGGAGGTAATCTTGTTGTAAAGAGACAATCTGTAGGCAATCACAGAGAGAGTTCTTATGAGGATAACCGTGTGTCAGTTATTCGGATGGCAGATAGACAACAGAGGGTGATGTAGTATCTGGGTCTAGCAGTGGATTGTTGTCATGGTCAGTAATGCACAGATCCTAAGCAGCGTAAAAAAGGAGAAACTATCTCTAACAGTGAATCTGTAAATATAATGTATACACGTCCTCAAATAGGACCAGACTCACCAGATCAATGTTTGGATATGTGCAGAATTAGCCCAATCTGGCTATTGTAGTTCAACAACACCGCCATCAGTAACCTTGTAGAGAAAACATAAACAGTTCCATCTGAGAGTATCTGCAAGCCGATGGTATAAAAGGTGTCTGATGAGGACCACACTCACCAGATGGATGTGATATATGGTGCGTTCAAGGCCCGACCCAGCCGGAGAGATGTGAATAAATCAACGTATGGATATCAAAAAAGTAGCAATAAAATACTTTATTGTGTGTAGAGTCCCTACGCGTTTCGTAGCACCTCAGTCTACTTCGTCAGGGGATAAAATGCAATATAATAATACTAATATTTTAGTAAAAAGCTTAAACATACCGGATGTGAGAAATGGTGACCACCTTCGTTCTCCTTCATTGCGCGGCTCATAGTGAGGTGAAGATACCGGGCGGGTTGATTCACTCCTCAATCTGGATCAACCTCGTTCTATCATTGCCATGGAGACTGGAATGCTAACTGTCTCACCGCTCTCACTGCATAGTATATAGAAAAAGGGTAAGAGCCACTATGTAACGGTTTGTTCGACACACAGACACAGTGGTTTAGGATAAAACACAGTTTTATTGAAAGAACCGTAGTACAATAACCCTCACAGGTCCTGTAGTAGTTTATCAGAATAATACAGACACAAGACAGGTTACATATACATATGCCTACACAGGTCCAGTAATAGAGTCCATAACAGAATATACTGACTCAGGTAAGGCAGAATACGAAGGATTCCCAGGGTATCTGTACTGCATGGGTTAATGGCCTTCAGCGAGTGTAAACAGTCCCATGTGAAGAGAAGTCTGTGAAGGATCTCACTTAGGATAGAGAGCTTAAAGATGAGTAACGCCCAGTAGCAGGTTACCAGACAAACGTGAACTGTCAGAGCAGTATCAGAGACTGAGCAACATAGAACACTGCCGTAGCAGTAACGGAGATTAGGCAACTTGTATTCTGCCGTAGCAGTAAATGGAGATAAGGCCACTTGCACTCTGCAGGAGCCGTAACGGAGACTAGGCCACTTGCACACTGCCGTAGCAGTAATGGAGACATGGCCACTTGCACACTGCCGTAGCTGTAACGGAGACTAGGCCACCTGCACTCTGCAGGAGCAGTAACGGAGACAAGGCTACTAGCACACTGCTGTAGCAGTAACGGAGACTAGGCCACTAGCACTCTGCAGGAACGATAACGGAGACAAGGCCACTTGCACACTGCCATAGTAGTAACGGAGACTAGGCCACTTGCACTCTGCAGGAGTAGTAACGGAGACTAGGCCACTTGCACACTGCCGTAGCAGTAACGGAGACAAGGCCACAAGCACACTGCCATAGTAGTAACGGAGACTAGGCCACTTGAACTCTGCAGGAGTAGTAACGGAGACTAGGCCACTTGCAGACTGCCGTAGCAGTAACGGAGACTAGGCCACTAGCACTCTGCAGGAACGATAACGGAGACAAGGCCACTTGCACACTGCCATAGTAGTAACGGAGACTAGGCCACTTGCACTCTGCAGGAGCAGTAACGGAGACAAGGCCACTTGCACACTGCCATAGCAGTAACGGAAACTAGGCCACATGCACTCTGCCGTAGCAATAACGGAGACTAGGCCACTTGCACACTGCCGTCGCAGTAACGGAAACTAGGCCACTTGCACTATGCCGCAGCAGTAACGGAGACTAGGCCACTTGCACACTGCCATAGCAGTAACGGAGACTACACAACTGAGCACTGCCATGACAGGAATGGACTGAACAACTGAGCAACTCGCCCTGAGGTCGCAACCAACCGGGAGCATCACGAAAGCCTAACCAATAGGAATGTCGCCAAGGCGACACAGAGGCAGCCAGAGCAGGAACGTCAGCCAAACCGGGTCATTCACGGAGCAGGAACATCAGCCAAGCCGGGTCGGTACACAGAGCAGGAACGTCAGCCAAGCCGGGCCGGTACACGGAGCAGGAACGTCAGCCAAGCCGGGTCGGTACAGGGAGCAGGAACAACAGCCAAGCCGGGTCAGTGCACAGGAGCAGGAGAACAAGAATGGTCAGGCGGTCCAGGTCGGTTCACAGACAGGAGACGAGATGCAGAGTAGTCAGGCAGGCCGGGTCGATACACTGGGAATACTGAGAGCAGGAACAAGCACTGGTACAAGAACACCATGAATGGGCACCGGAGAGGTGCCAGAACCCAGCATATAAAGGCCATACTGGGCGGGACAAGCACAGTATAGCCAATAGGAGTGAAGCAGAGTGAAGACTGACAGAATGTCGCAAGAGGAGCACAGGCACCGTGATACACTACAGACCTATATACCTCAGGCTCGCCTGTTCTCATTTAAAATATGAGTCACATATAAAAATACAAATATAAAATAAATCGATGAGTTACATCTATATAGCATAAAAACATAGGGAAAGGCTTATTATATTATTATTTTTATACATTGTTTCTTAAAGTGTTTGGTACTGCTGTGGACACTGTGAACTTAAGCTGCCGCTAGGAAGTATCATTAGTATCTATTTGGTGCATTTGTTGCTATTTATACTGTATTTATTTGTTTTTTTACTATACAGTCATTGGAGTGCTTTTTATGTACTTTTTTCCTTTTCCATTGTACTGCAATGGTCTCTATCCTCAGCCTCCACCATTCTGAACAATGTGAACTTTGTGCAGTATATCCTCTGCCTTTGTGGCCATCTTAGCTCCCTGGGCTACTCCACAGGTCCCTCTGGCACCTGTGGCTATGGGATATCTGGTCCGGGCAGCTCAGCTGCTCATCCACCTGTAGAAGGCATTCTGAGGTTCTTCAACAGACTGAGCATACAATCTTTCAACAGTTGACAGATGGCCATGTGTGTTTTGGGGATCCTGGAGCTCCCTAACCCTTGCATGCCCTTCCTCTGATGCCTTTGCAGGTATTGCAGTAGGAACATGATGCTATGGAATGGGGAGACCTGTATGAGAGGGATCACTGTAAACACACCACATTCACACAATGGTGGCATGTCACTTTTAAGCAGGGGTGAGACTGTGTCCAGGAGTGGTCAGCAGGGAATAAAGAACCATTAAGAATCAGGGGCTTGTCCAGGTAAGTGTGTGGTGTGGATGTTGGTGTTGGAGGGTGTTTGGGCTGATTGCTGGTTACCTGTCATGTGCTGTTGTGACGTTTATTGGCAAGATAAATATATTGGCACCATAAATGTAGTGGCAGCACTAATTTTATTCTCTATATATTTTTATTGAGGGAGAAGAGTTTGAAGATGACAACCAATGAATATAACTAATGAAGGGAAGAAGAAAGAAGATGACAGAAGAATTACAATGGATGACCAGGGTGCTGAAGACCCTGCTGGACATCAGACTTACAGGTACGTGTTACAGCTATAGGGGAAGGGTGATGATAATGTTAGGGATAGTATTGTTTAACTTTTTTGTTAATGTTAGGCGTAGTGTAGGGCCAAATGTAGGGTTAGTGTTTGGGAGGGTGACTGTGTTTTTTTAGCTCACTGTCGATGTTTAACACTGTGTCAAACATCGAGAGTTGGCTAGTTTCCTTTGATGTTTCCACTATTCACTCATGAATTGTGGAAACAAAAAGCTGAGATGAGCGTTAGGCCGCAACATGGGTTTTTGCAACCAATGCTCATTGCAGTGGATGCTGGTCGAGCAAAAGGATTCCGACAGTTCAACTGTGTGTGTACCCCTATCACGGTGCCGTGATTTCTTGTCTGTCGACATTGCTACTTCCTGTCGGTGCTTGCTGCCCTTTATTGGACTCTGGGCTTTGCTCCACCCAGCAATCACCTATTTAAACCCTGTTCTCACTATCTTTGGTGCCCTTTCGTGGTGTTCCTGACCAGACATTTGTTGCTGTGTATCCTGTTCCGTGTATGATACAGTTTTGTCTGACCTTGCTCCTGTCTTCACTGCCTATTCCGTTACGACCCGGTTTGCCTGACTATCGATTCCTGTGTCCGATTCCATTTGACGACTGCTCTCTGTGTACCGATACAGGCTTTGGCTGACTACCGCTCTCTGTGTACTGATCCAGGCTTTGGCTGACTACCGCTCTCTGTGTACCGATCCAGGCTTGAGCTGACTCGCTGTCTGTGCACCGATTCAAGCATTGGCTATTACTCCTAGCATTAGCTATTCCGCTTGTGCCCTCTGTTGTCTCCGGTCTCGTGTTATATAGCCGTTGCTCTTACGGTTGCCCCGGTTGCGCTCTATACAGCCTGTGCCTTTGCGGTTGCTCCTGGTAGCGATACCTTACAGCCTGTACCTTACGATTGCCTCCGGTTGCGCTACTATACAGCCTGTGCCTTACCGTTGCGTCTGGTTGCGCTACTATACAGCCTGTGCCTTACAGTTGCCTCCGGTTGCGCTACTTTACAGCCTGTGCCTTACGGTTGCCTCCAGTTGCGCTACTATCCAGCCTGTACCTTACAGTTGCCTCCGGTTTCGCTACTATACAGCCTGTGCCTTACAATTGCCTCCGGTTGCGCTGCTATACAGTCTGTGCCTTACGATTGCCTCCGGTTGCGCTACTATACAGCCTGTGCCTGCTCCTGTTGCCTCTGGGCATAACCTCCAAGTACGTGTGTCTGTACCTGTCACGTGGGCTGCCTATTCCTTACATATATTACCTGTGCCTGCTCCGGTTACCTCGGGGCATAACCTCCGTGTACGTGTGTCTGTGCCTGTCACTTAGGGTGCCTATACCTGGTCTTCTGGGCAAGTCCGGTGGCCTCGCCTGTTTCCCCTGTTCCATTGGGAATTTTGCCCTGCAGTACTCACCATCGCTTAGGGCGCCTCCTTGCTGGTACTGCTGAGGTTTTGTTCCAGTTCCTGTTCCAGATTCTACACTCTGCCTTACAGTTATTGTATATACCTGTTTCTGTTTGTACCCTGACCTGTGTCAGATCCAGAAGAGCTTATCCCCTGTCTGGGTCTGGACCTGTTAAAGGGCATTTCTGTGCTTTATTATTTATTTAATAAAGCTGCATTTTTTTTACCTTAACCAAATTGTCTGAGTGTTCATTAAAACCGTGACAACCCCCTGGAACTCCTTTGGACCCTAACAATGCTTTTAGCGCTGTTGATAGTATCTCGCCCTCTGAGAGCGCTCCCAATGTATATAAATATTAAACTCAAATACAAGAAATACATAGATTTTGATTTTAATTGAACACAAATAGTACAATACACTGTAATATGCATGTCTATTAGCATGTAGACTAATACAACATGCATATTACAGTGTATTGTATTATTTGTGATAAATTATAATCAATATATATTTTTTACCAGTATTTTCTTGTATTGTTTATATACACTGGAAGTGTTCTCCTATTCTCTTCTTTTATATCGTTCTCCTAGTCTTTTTGCACACTTCAAGGCTATTCAGTATAGCAGCGCGCTTCTACTGTATATTATATATACATACAATAATTTTATTTATTTTACTTTAATATACCTAGTGCCATTTTCAATACATTTTGTTTGGTTCTATACCTCAGTGTATTACACTTTAGCTTATTCAATTGCATTATTCTTATTTGTTATAAAAAGTCATATAACTTGAAATAACTTGAAATAATGAATACTTTAGGTTTAAAATATTATTACAAATGTTTTGTTTTGTTTTCTTAAAAACATCATGCAATTTGATTTCTTACAAAAAGATTCAAGTGAGTTCAGTTTCCTAATAGCAAATGTCAGCTAAGTGAATAATGTTAAATTAATGATTTCCAGTAACGTTTTAATGTTTCCCATGGCTTTTTCATAATACACCTGTGTTATACATTTGTTTAGAGTTTCACAGACTGCTTCTAGTTTCAGGTTGAATGGGATAATAACCTTAAAATCCCTTCTTAAGTACTCAAATCTTCTTTGTCAGCAGGACTTAAATAGTCAGTGACACGTACAGCAGAGGATACATTGCTATTGTATTGTGCAGTGGACAGCTAATACAAAAGAAGATATTTAACAAATGCATACATCTTGCTATTACTGAAGATAGGGGCTTCTGCATTGCTTAATATTTCATAACTTTTCCTGCGTAGATGAAATGTGTTCTGTGAGGAGATGCTGAAGTTTAAACGGACCAGGCCTTCTCCTTTGACATATTACAGGGATGTATCAAGAGGACACTATGGGGGATTTGGCAGGGATTCCAAGAACCAGTGTAATTCAGAAAGTAATTATATTTACTACATTGAAGATGATGATGATGATGCAGAAGAACAAAGGTGGGCAGAAAGAGAAGAGAAGAGGCTAGATGGATGGAAAAAGCAGTGTTTTGAGGCTCAGCTGGATCGTAATAAGTATGAAGAGGAACAGGACAGCCGCTTACTTTCCCCCTCTTATTTTGGACGCCGGAGGGGCAGTTCATTGCATATCAATGTAGGGGGTACTAGCTACCATATTTCTTATGGAGTGGCAGCCAGTTATCCTAAGACTCGGATAGGTAGGTTGGCTACATACACTGACCGGCAACGCAAACTAGACCTGTGTGATGATTACAATCCACTGGAGGATGTCTATTTCTTTGATCGTGACCCTGCCATTTTCCATCATATCTACAACTTTTATCGTACTGGTGTGTTATGGGTGAGGAATGAGCTGTGTCCCCGTAGCTTTCTTGAGGAAATTAACTATTGGGGGGTAAGAGTGAAGCATACTCCCCGTTGTTGTCGTATCTCCTTTGAGGAAAGGCAAGATGAACTAAATGAGCAACTCAAAGTTCAGAGAGAACTAAGGGCTGAAATGGAGACAGAGGAGAATGAAGAACTTTTCCGGGGTATGCTTTATGGACACTTGAGGCGTCGCATTTGGAACATGATGGAGAAGCCCTTCTCCTCAATTACAGCGAAGGCCATGGCAGTAGCATCCAGTTTCTTCGTCCTTATATCTGTAGTGGCTATGACACTTAACACAGTAGAGGATATGCAGTACAAAAATGCTGCTGGGCTCCCTAGTGGTAGACCATATCTGGAGCATGTGGAGACCCTGTGTATTGCCTTTTTTACCCTGGAGTACCTGTTACGTCTTATCTCTACCCCTGACCCACAAAGATTTGTGCGCAGTGTCCTTAATGCTGTAGACATGATTGCTATCTTACCACTTTATCTGCAATTGCTTCTTGAGACGTTCATTGATGAGAGTCAGGGAGGGAAAGGGTCCAGCCATGAACATGAGATTGAGGCAGTAGGTCGGGTTGGAAAAGTTGGACAAGTGCTAAGGATAATGAGGCTCATGCGTATCTTTCGCATCCTGAAGCTGGCACGCCATTCCACTGGGCTAAGAGCTTTTGGATTCACCCTCCGCCAGTGTTACCAGCAAGTTGGGTGTCTGCTTCTCTTCATTGCAATGGGTATTTTCTCTTTTTCTGCCATGGTTTACACAGTTGAGCATGATGTCTCTGGCACCAACTTTACCAGCATTCCCCATGCCTGGTGGTGGGCAGCAGTAAGTGTTGACACTTTAAATGTATATTCACATAAAACTGTTTCATATAATAATCTGCAATGGGAAAAAAAGTAAAACAGATGTTCATGAAAAATATAAACATTAATTGCTGCACTTTCTAAAAATTCTGGGTTATTTGCAAAAAACAAATATGAGCAATGATGGAGCAAACCAATGCACCAATTCCCATTGATTTAAATGGAATTAAAATTCCCCTTGAATTTAATCACTTGAATGCTTTAATGCCTTGGAGATATCAGCTTTTAAAGAGTTAAAAGCCCAATTTAAAACAACTGGAATCTGGGGCATGTTTACTTGTCTCCTGTGATGTACTTTGATTGTCCCAGAATTACTCATATTTTGCTTTCTGATTAACCCTTTCAGTGCCAGCGGGCTATGCATTCCAAACCCCTCTGGCACTGAAAGGGTAAAGGCTCTTTTATTATATATACATATTTTTTTCACATTTATTTTATGTTTATAATTTTTGCTGTGTTTTAATTGCAGCCTTGGGGCAAATAAAAAATTCCCAATAATTTAACTGGGGCCGTGCAATACATTGTATACTCCTGTAGCATTCAGGGGGTTAAAAACTCTCATTTAATTCCATGGGATTTGGTGGAATTTGTATTTGTCGCCATAATCTTCTAGAATGTTACCTGTTGCTGATAATCTCCTGTTCTATCATGTACTCTGTCAGCACAACTGATATACAGCTTGGTCATTGTCACAGATATGCTTTCCATTAGCCCTTTAAAGACCAGTGGAGTGGGCAATGAATTGTTTTCACCATGGCTTTTTGACATTGCACCTCTGTAAACTATACATGGGGTCCAAAGTATTTCTCAGAGTACTTTGATGTGAATAAACAGACAAGAAGTGGTACCAGAATGTAATATAGCTGCAAACTTGTCCTAAAGGCTGATGGGCAACTTTAACATGGGAATATCAGCAGGTTGGAGTTACATCTCAGGTTCCCCTATGCAAGGTACTCTAGTTCTCCTTAGCTCCACCCATCATTTTGCAACGAATTGGAAATCTGTATAGTATCCAAGGGGTTCCATAATAACCTGTAAAGAGGTATAAAAACTGGTGCACAGATATTAAGATTGGTCTAGCCACACCCACAATTCAGAATTAGGGTGTGGCCCGCACACCTAAGATGCCCCTCAAAATTATGCACTCTAAGCAGTTGACTACACTGCCTAATGGGAAATCCAGCCTTGATTACCAGTGAACAGGGGTGTAACTATAGGGTATTGAAAGCGTGCATGTGTACTAGAGCCGAGCAACCAAGGGGGCCCATCAGCTCCAGGGTACAGTAGGTTTTTATTACTACCCTGAGAGAATATTTTTGTGTTGGAGGTACAAAACAATGTTTGCATTATGACCTTCCAATAACTAGTTAAACCACTGTCAGTCAGGCCGATGCACCAAGAAAGTGGTGCAATTTTGAAGGAAACCAACTGCACCATAGGGAGAATTCCATTACATTTAAATGATACTGGAAAGTAAGGCAATAAAGACCTCTATAGAATTCAAGAGGTTAAAATCTCAATTTAGCAGAATTTTTTTCCCTATGATGCAGTTGGTGTGCCACACAATTGCTCCAGTTTCCTTAATACATCAGTTTCAATGTCTGCTCTTGTCTTATATCCATGCTGCTGGCATACTATCACTACTAAACCTGCCAAAGTGCCTTATGCACAAATAAAAGTGGTGTAATTCTAACAATGCCAACTGCATCTTACTGGAGAGATACATATCCCCTTTGATGTAGAATTGCTTGAGCAATGTTTTGGAGACATCTATAACATTGAAAGTATTAAATACCTTGGAATTACTATTTTCTTTTGTGTGTAAGGACCAAATGAGGAGAAGAAAAACCAGAGAAAATTGTCAGTTTTTTTGAGCCTAGAGAGGGTGTGTGTGTGTGTGTGTGTGTGTGTGTGTGTGTGTGTGTGTGTGTATGTGCTATAAGATGTGCTAAAGAGAGCACATGCTCTCATACATACCCCAAAGTGAAGTCATGTGGTTCTTATGTTGATGTCTAAACACAGAAACTAATGTGCTCTGGCAGATTCATACACCCTTCCCCTCCACAAACATAAACCATGTATTGCAGCAGTCTGAACTTTGTTACAGAAAGGGGTACCTTGATTGCATTTTGGGGGGGGGGCATCAGAAGAGGTCCTGATGCCCTACCATGAGGTCTGATATCAAAATATAAAATAATCAAACAGGTTTACTGCACGGACGATTATATGATTATATATAATATATATATGCTAGTAATGTGGGACGGCATTGCCCGTCATGTTATGACCATTGGGAGTATGTGTCTGAAATGTAGACACACTGATAAACACAGACATATGCAACAAATAGGCAGACACATACACACAGTGAGCATCAGAGACATGCAAAAGACACACACACACACACACACACACACACACACACTGGAGATGCACACATGTACACACATATAACAGAGATGTACACACATATGCAACAGACATGCGCAGACATAAATGTGTGCAACAGAAATGCTCACACACAGGTAACAGACATACACACACACGCAACAGACATACGCACACACATGCAACAGACATACTCACACACAACAGACATACACACACATGCAACAGACATACATACACACATTCACTGACACAGTGATAGCCACCCCCTGTGTCTGGAGGTTCCGGCTCCGATCTGTAGGTTTTTAGTGTAGTGTGGGCTGTGGCCATCCTGGGATTAGTGAAGGAGCTTTACAGTGCTATGTAGGTAACAATGTTGTTATTGAAGTGAATATCTGCAGTTAGAATGCAAATTTAGCCCTCTAAGGACCAGAGGACATCGCTTCACAACAAGTTGCCATCCCCACTGTGGTCCTGAAACCGTAAAATCAATGGTTTTTGTTAGCTGGGGCAGAATTGCAGAATTATGCTTCTGTGTATTTGGTGTGTAGAAGTGGAAAGCACAAAATAAAAGATTATGTAAGAGAGACTTATACCAGCATGTTAAGTCGTAGAGTGCCCTGCAGTATACAGTGGTGTGTCATGTCAGAGTTAACCCTTGGAGTGCTGGGAAGGCATCCAATGCATTAAGCTGCAATGCATTAGTTACCTCTCTGGCACTCAAAGGGTTAAATAGAGTGCTGTTGATGTATAAAGTTGTTCCAGTGACATAAATAATGTAGATTTATTGCCCTACATTACTGGCCCTGGTACAGCGGAGGCACTCTTCTCCCCACAATGTGCTTTGCAATGTCCGGATCCAGTGTGGGAGGAAGAAGCCGCTGTTGATTCTGAGGGAACAGGCTTGAGCCTAGGGTCTGGCAGGGGTATCGGCCATGGAGAGGGCATGCTGGGCTTCTGGGAGTTGAGGAAAGAACTGGGATCCTCCTGGGCATCCACTGTCCATCAAAAATAAAAAGGCTCCAAAAAACCCCAACATGGTCACACTGGAAAAAGTCAAGAGTGTATAATCTTTTAAAGGGATAGTAATACTTCTATTAAAGTTTATCTCTGAGTCTTGTTTATATTTTTTAACATGTACTGCTAGATTTAATTACTTATAGTGTTGTAGTTAAAACTCTATTCAAGCTAAAAGGAATCCCCTTCCTCCCCTTCTGTCTGCCTCCCATTAGATGTGGAATCTGGTTGTGGGACCAGACTGATGCAGGGAGGGACAATCTTCATTTAGTAAGTAAAATGAACCCCTTGATGAAGGACTGCAAGATTTTCCTTTTGCTTACTGAAGATTGTCCCTTGACGCACTCCATCCGGACAAGACCGAGAAGCTGAGTGATGCAGGGAAAGGGGCAGGGGGCTTGAATATTATAAGTACAATACTGTAAGTAATTAAATATAGTGCTACATATTAAAAAATATAAAGAAGACTCAGACCTAAACTTTAATAGAAGTATTACTATCCCTTTAACCCTTTGAGTGTCAGAGTGTGCATGCATTGCAAAGCAATGCATTGCATAACCCTGTGGCACTCCGAGGATTAACTGTTTGAGTAGCATAGGTGTTCGGCATCCCTCCCTGCCCTGTACATTACTTCCCTGCAAGATAAGAGTGTATAAGGGATTAAACCTATTGACCCCTCTTTGTGAAACTGACTAAATTATTTGCAGCAAAACTAAAGTATTTTATTTACATAGAGTAATTTAGAATCACATATGTTGAAGATTAACTACACATTTATGTGACTTTTAATGCTGTGGAGCAATGTGATATACACTACTTATTCTGATCTCCAGAAAAGAGGGACGAAAGGGTAGAAAAGAGGGACAGAAATGGACTGTCCCATCCTAAAGAGGGACACTTGGGAGGTATGGCATTACATCAATGTTATTTATTCTTTCTCCTTTACTTTGGGCCAGAATTGCAGTATTATGCCTGTGTTTGTGTTTGGGTTCTACAAATGGAAAGCAGAAAATAAAAGGAACGTTATACCAGCATGTTAACCCTTTGAGTGCCAAAGGGATTTGCAAGGTATTTCTTTGCAATGTGTTGTGCTCCCCTCTGGCACTCAAAGGGTTAAGATATAGAATGGCATGCAGTATACACTATACAGTTAAATATCAGTGGGAAGCGTATTCATAATTGGGAACTTTGTCTTGTGGAGTCCTTGGAGGGGACTCATGTGGTGCTGGTAGGGACAGATCAATGAGGAAATTAGGATTTAAAAGGGGGTGTGGCGTACTCATGAGTGGGGGTGGGGCTTAACAGAAAAGTGAAAAAGTATTAGAAACAGGCTGGGGACGGAGAAGAAGTGGAAGGGAAATGGAAGTTTACTGTGTGAGAGTTTTGAGGACACTTCCCCCTATACTGCTGATCTGTCCTGAGGGGTAAAAGTTGATACACAAACATGTAGCAGTCACTGGGTTAAGTGTTTACCTGATGGCTGCCTGTCCTCTGTCTTACATGGCAAATGTTGACACTCATTATGTTCCCCCCAGTGTACTACTACAGGTCCAGCTGAGGCCACTGGGAGCCAGAGTGAGTGACAGTGTGTGTGTGTGTGTGTATGTAATGTATGTATGTGTGTCACAGTATGTGTGTGTGAGAGTGTGTGTATGTGTGTGTGTGTGTTGGCCATAATTATTTTCTGGTTGAGCAGGAAGTTGAGGGAGGGCAAACCCTGCACACTCTTGTTGAAACCACACACCGCCCTGTATCTCCAGCATTGACAGTAGGGAGTAGATTTCTATATCTCTTCCTTACTGCCACCCCTGGGTGTGTGTGTGTCTCCTGAGGAGACATAAATTATGTAAAGAGGCATTTATATATATATATATATATATATATATATATAATTTTTTTTTCCAATTTTTCTTGCAGTGGCTTTTTTTTTCTTAATAAACTTAACAGCCCCAACTAGTGTCCAAAAGGCAAATTTTTTTTTGTTTTGCTCTCTCATAACAATGTCAATTGATTACCCCAATGTTTAATTATAAGGAAAAAATATATGTAATAAATTTAATACAGCTCCTATGTTTTACTCAACATTTTGTTATAACAAAATAACAAAATATTACTGCTCCTTTAATGGTGAACCTTAAACACAATAGCTATTTTAGCAGATTAACCTCTTGGAGACAGGTCTCCAAGATATTGCAAAGCAGTGGTTCACGCCTTTGCTCTTAAAATAAGAACCTCTCATGACACCATATTCTGTTAACTGAATTGTTTTGCTTAATTTGCAGGTCAGCATTTCGACTGTTGGATATGGAGACACGTATCCAGAAACTCACCTTGGGAGACTGTTTGCATTCCTCTGCATTGCTTTTGGGATCATCCTGAATGGAATGCCAATCTCCATCCTATATAACAAGTTCTCAGATTATTACAGCAAACTGAAATCTTATGAATATACAACCATACGAAAGAAGAGAGGAAGAGTTAACTTTAGTGGAAGAGCCATGAAGAAGATGTCGGAGTGTTACTCTGTTACACAAACAGAAAGACTTCCAGGGCATAGACATCAATGATGGGTAAAAGTACTAGTGTGAAAAAGGAAATATAATGATTTCTAAGTAATTATTGCAGAGGGCTACAAAACTAGTAAGGGGAATGTAAAGTTTTAGTTATGAAGAAAGGCTAGAAAAATTAAACTTGTATACACTAGTGAAACGGCGTCTTAGAAGGGATATGATAACACTATATAAATATGTTCAGGGCCCATACAAAGTGCTCTCCAAAGACCTATTCATTAACAGAACAGTACACAGGACAAGGGGCCATCTGCTTAGACTTGAGGAAAGAAGATTTCGTCTACAGCAGCGGAAGGGTTTCTTTACAGTAAGGACAATAAAGGTATGGAATTCACTGCCTGAGGAGGTGGTGCTATCAAATACATTAGATGCCTTTAAAAAGGGCCTGGATACTTATTAAAAAGAGCATAACGTAGAGGGCTATGTACGTTAGTATTGGGATTAATATTTAGTTAGGGCTTGTTGATCCAGGGAGAAATCTGATTGCCATTTGGAATCAAGAAGGAATTCCCCCCATCCCATTCAAGGCAGAATTTGAAATTCTTATATTGAGGGTGTTTTTTTGCCTTCTTTTGGATCAACAGTGGTAAACAGGAATAGGAAAAGGGTTGAACTAGATGGACGCAAGTCTTTTTTTCAACCTAAATTACTATGTTACTATGTTACTTATACAAATAATAACCAGAATAAGTCTGAAGATGTACAGATTATCCGTTCCTTGACCGGATCCCATTTTGCAACATGTCTGAGTACGTTAGTGATCCATTGAAACGCACTTTAAAATGTAACTATAATCAGTTTTGATTTCTGACCTGTATTTTCTTCAGAATCAAGTAGATTCACACAGAATATAAAATGTAAATGTGGAATGTATTGTACTATATCTTTTTACAATAGAGGAGCTACCAACCAGCTATAAATTGGATAAATGTACAGTGGATTATGAGTAGCTAAACTAGAAATTATTGGCTTAAATGGTTGAGAATGTTATAATAAAAGAAGTTGTAGAAAAATGTACAAAACCACAAGGAACTCAAAATGCATATATAAATCTTTTGCAGGTCTAAAAACCGTACTGCCCTCCTGCTTGCACTCTTTTGCCATATTATGCTTCCTAATGTATAACATTTCAAACAGAAAATCCAAGTAATAACATGCAAATAACCACAAGATAATAGAGCATAACATTTTCTCACTGATATTTCTCTGCTCACTTGCACCACTTACATCTAATCCCTAAGCCATATGCACATAGTAAAAGAGGTGACTGACATTCTGAGGCAAACCTGCTGCACCACAGAGAACAAGAACTAGTTCTCCAAATTCCCACTGCATTTAAATGGGGCTTTAATCCCCTTAAATACTGGAGAGCTTTCACACCTTACAAAGTAATGCACTGGAGACCTCTCTAGCATTCAAAGTATTAAAATACGGTACTCATTTAAATAAAGGAAACATTTTAGTTGCCCTCTATGGTTTAGCTAGCTTACCCCAGAATTAGTCCTCTTTTTTTCTGTCTCTGATTATTACCCAGTGTTCGGGTGAGAAAATAATTCAAGTCGAGTCATGTTAATTATGATAAGTGTTCATGTAAGGTTGCAGACACCCATAGGTTATTTTTCTTTGTGTCCTTAAAATATTAGTATTACATCACATAATATACAAATGGTCAGAGTTCCAGTTTGAAAATTAGATGTGTTTTGGTGAGATCCTTTGAAAAATTATCATATGAAGGGTTCTGTCATTTTATATGTACTAGCACTTTAAGTACAATGACCTACTTCCTCTAAGCACTGCCCTCACTGGCATTTGGCTCCTTGGGAGTGTCCTATTTCCCTTTTTGGCAACTAAACTTAGCCCAACCTACAGATTTAGTTTATACAGGTGCTCATCACTATGCCCATCCCTTCTTCAGACCACACAACAAGTTGCAATTAAAAGCTTAGCTGCATAGAGATCTAAGTATGTCACTTAAATGAAGATTTCTGTAATGGCTATTCTACAAATAAATGCACAGTTCCTTTTTAAATAACTATCCCAGGTCGCTGGATTAATAGTTGGACTAGTGTTGGGTAATACCCTCAGAAGACCCACACATATATAAAATAATCCTTCAGAAACAACCTGATTAATACAGATCACATTCCTTTCACAATACCAGACTTTGTCATGATTTCTACACTACATGGTGAATCCTGAAGTGTTTATGTTCTGGCCAGTGAAAGAGTAGGGTGAAGAAATAGGTGATGCAGTGCCACCAGCCCCTGGATACTTTAAGTGGCAACCTATAATCCATAATGCTGATATCAACACCCCAGCATTATGCTAATGTGATTATCTGCCAAGCCCAAAAAAACCTTCAGAGTTCCCTGAGCTATTCCATTAGTGCATTTCTGAAAATGTGATCACCTGCTTCACATATCTGTGGCATGCTAAAGAATCAGAAGTGAAATTTGGAGGATAGAGACTTTGGTGGCAGAGAAGTGTACTTACTGCCGTTGTACCTTGATTGATACAAGTGGACATCACATTTTCAACATTTTTTGCCAGTCTCTTATGGGAAATGAGGACATGGTGGGAATTCTTAATGTCTGTAATTGTGGATATATGTCCCATAGTCTCTAGGGGAAAGCACATATGATCTTGTATATATTCTTGTTTGATAATAAGAGTAAAACAGCTTTAAAGCAGACTCAGATTTACTTGTGATAATCTTAAAGTCTCAGTATATGAATATTTCCTTGGTGCAGCAGCTTCCAGTAAAAAGAAAGCCTTGGCCTTGGGCTCTGATCAAGGATTCCTGCAAAGTAAATAAATAGTCAATACACTAATCTTGTTTTGTACAGAGTCAGTGAAGCTGCCACTTACTCTTCAGTATTCAGTATTACATGTATAGTGCTTACTGCAAGATCAGTCACCTCATTGTTAATCCTTGAAGTCATTGTGACATTTATGAACAGTGTATTCATGAAAAGCAATCTGTTCTCAGGAAGAGGTTTGCTTTTTTATTTTTTGTTCTTTTGATTTTTTTTTTTTAACCCGATAAGGATATGGGCTATTTTGCACCATGCGACAAGAGCAATTTTGCCATTGTATTTGCTGAAGTATATTTTCCCTCTTTCTCCTTTAGTGTAACCACACAGTTTAAGGACAAATAGGGATACCTAGTGACACCATATTTATATATAACCCATCATTTAGTATGAAAAATAGAGAAATAAAAGAGGAGATGGAAAATAAAGTAACAGTTTTGCATATGATCATTGACACTGAAGAAAAGTACTCAGAAATTATCATTTTTACTTATCGTGGGCTTTTGCACACATCAACATTTATTCCTTAATTCACAGTGAAGGGGAGATTTTCTGGAATAGATCCATTTAGAGGTACCCACACCTCACAATCATCCCTGACAGGACTAGGTCTAGTACTGTGGATAGCACACCTCCATTTAACTGGGGGCCCAGCAGAGTCTGAAGAATTTACACCGTGTCAATAAATGTAGCTTTGTCAAAATCTGATGCAGAGTCACCTGAGTCAGATGGCAGAATATCATATGCCTCCCCGGGTCTATTAAAGGGATAGTAATACTTAAAATGTAAAAAAAAATATGTTGTAGGGTTTATCCCCCTGAGTAAAACAAGAGTACTCCCACTGCTGAGAGGTCTTTCATTCAAAAGTTATTAATTTTCAAAGTTGAATTTTTTAGGTGCAATATCACAGTGGCCTGAAATTGTACAGTGGCGCTGTTGCTACACCATCCTATGGATATTTATGGTCAACTGACCAGAGTTGTCCATAGGATCGTGTAGCAACAGCGCCACTGTACTATTTCAGGCCACTGTGATATTGCACATAAAAAATTCAACTTTGAAAATTAATAACTTTCGAATAAAACACCTCTCAGCAGTGGGAGTACTCTTGTTTTACTCAGGGGGATAAACCCTACAACATATTTTTTTTTACATTTTAAGTATTACTATCCCTTTAAACTTCTTCCTTGCTATAAACAAGCTGCAACCAACAATTTTACAATTTTTTTTTTTACCTGAACTATCTAGTGCCTAAACTTACCCAATTTCCCACTAACTAACCAAACATCCAAACTAACTCAGCACTCAAGATAACTAAAACAAAAAAGCAAAAACAATTAACCCATGAGTATTAATATTAGTGTTGCTATACTTTCACTGTATAATACAGTGATCAACAAGGAAAAATATTTCTCTTATTTTAAACAAGAGCGTAGTTGGAACAGTAACTTATGGTGGGATGCAGGAAATGTACACAGTTGCTATTTCCAGTGTGAAAACCACTAGCGCATGAATTTGTTGAATAGCAAATGAAAAATCTAGATTGGAGAACAGCTGCACATATTTTTTAGAACAGTGTTTCACGGTGCAGTGGTACTTTGCCGTGCTTTGAGCATCCACTTAGGGTGCCCCTTTTCATCTACGATGTCTTTGAAAAAAAATTGTGGTTCAAATGCATATTATCGTGAACATTTTTTCTTAGTTTGCCATTAATTTAAATTCTGAATTTGAGACGAGTATAACCATTTATATACATTTTCATCTTCAAAATGCCCTTGACAAACTATTATGGGTGTTTTGAAATGCCCAAACGTGTGTAAGGGGTGCCTTGAGCAAAAACCGTTTGAGAGCCACTGCTTTAGAAGGAGATATTTGGGATATCAGCAGCTAAGAAAAGACTGAGACATAAGCAATACTAAGTTATTTATATAGCTTGCATTTCCATTCCTATCCTCACTATGCTTTTCCCTGTGATTTAAAGGCTCTGTGTGGGAGGACAGCTGTGGAATCAGAATACCTATGTCTCTTTATTCAGATTATTCAGATGCAAGGGAGAGCTTCTTTTCCATGAATCAAACTCTTTTGTACTTTCCATAGCTAATGAGATGATTCAACAGAAATGTTCCTTTACATTTCTGTATACATCAGCAGTTCAGATGTTTTACTCCTTAGATGCTAGAGAGGTATCCAACATATTTTGCAATGCATGGGAGATCTCTCTAGCCTTTAAGTAGTTAATGCTGAAAGTCGATTTATAAGCTCTCCTGAGAAGAGTTTGAAGATATATCAGTAAGTGTCAGTCAGGTATGAGCAACTTGTTGCTAGCCACAGGTCACCCATTCCTGTGGCTAGCCAACCAGTAGAAGCTGGTTGAGCATGAAGGGAGTTGTAGTCAAACAATATCAGGTTGCCCACCTCACAGGTTGCATAACGATGTTTCTGTACCGCTAGACGGGGACACAGATTTTGTGCCTACCATTGAAATTATGTAGGTTTCCCACCAAAAATGACACCTCCCTTTATCCTTCTAAGAAACGCCTTTCATATCTCCTTTCCAGCACTGAATTTTGCTCTACTCCAATGATCAGATTACAAATGGATAAAAAAAGCTTAGCAGCATTTAAAGAGGTGTGTAGTTTGGCAAGAGTATATTTGTTTTTTCTTCTGTTCAGTCAACTAAAATAAAAAACCTGAGCCATCTCCTATTTCATAGCACGTAGTCCACATCATCATCTGCAGACGTTCTTTATCTGAACAAATTTTAGAAGGAACAAACATCTCTAAATGAAATAGGATTTTATACATTTAAACGTGTATTCCAAGCAAAAATGTTTATTTCAATGTAAATCCATAAAATCAAATGTAAACTTTCTTTTTAGTGTAAATATATATAGCTGATTACTGTTCTCTACAGCAAATTTTTTATTACTTTTGTTTGACCAATTTTGTAATGAGTGACACAGCCTACGGTAGTTCATTTATTGAGATTAGTATATACCCAAAATCGATTCTCTAAGGGATAGTTCACTAAGATGTTTTTATTTGTGGTGTATTCTGAGCATTAAACATTGTATTACCGTTGGGATAAATGTAGCTGTTCTCACTGGTGTTTTTACCTGCAAATCACATAAGTCATTGCACTTTGCTGTAAACTTGATGTGTTCTGTTTTAAACGCATCAAAGTTTCACTCACACAACAGCCAGTATGGGGCCACCATGCAGATCTTTCTTGAGTGATGCTAGAAGCTGGAATGCTTATAGCAACCACCAATAATTGGCAAGTCTAAATGTGCAACATCAAATGAAATATGTCTGCCACTAATGTGCACTCGACAACAGTAATACCTGTCAAATCCCCCCTCCCCCCCACACACACACTCACTCACTCACAAGTGAAGGAATCACTAGGAATACTTACGCCAGTGTAGATAAGTGATACAAATATTTTCAACTGCGCTACTATAGATCACAACTTCATGTAAAAACCTGTATGAACATATCCTATGTTTACATGTGCAACATTTTTGCAGAAATGTCTGACTGAATTTATATCTAAGGTTGCCACCTCATTACTTTAAAGGCAAAAGCATAGGAAAAATGCACACTGCAGGGCAGCAGTGCTTGCTACAGGCTTACAATTGCCTCCTTGCAGCCCCGCAGAATTAATTCTTTATGTGTTTGGTTTTAAAGAGAAGAGGTGACTTACGTGATGGATACAAGTATTTTTTTCAGATTTACTCGTTCTCAGCATTGAAATTGAAACACAATTAACCTAATATGAGATTCACATGAAAGAAACAAATTATTAATATTTGAAATAAATAATATGTGTACAACAGAATTTTTTAATCAGCAGATAGACTGTACACCTTGGGAGGTGGAGCAGAGCACTAGAAAAAAGAGGCATTTGATCAATAAAATGGTCAATCATTTCTTGAGGAATGTTAGTCCACAACTCTTACACAACTCATTCAGGTTGGTTGCACAAGAGTCTTGGAGGAGGTGGTGACCGATACAATCCCATATGTGTGCAATGTGGGACCGGTTCAGGGAGTGTAGAGGGTAAGGCAGTGTGTTGAAGCCAATGAGGTTATCTGTGTTAACATGTTAAATGTGTCATATCTAAGTTTGGTTTGACTTGCATAGCACTACATCTCCTCTTACTTGATATTGCAATTTCAATGTCAAGCAGTAGCAAGAAAACATACACAACTAACCTGGATACTTGTGTGATTCCACTATATTTGCTTTGTTAGCATATCCAATGTAAATTAGGCCTTCTAATTCAGTAATATCTGTAAACTGTCATTTCCGAGACACCAAGACAGGAATGAAAGCAAGTGATTTTCTTTCTATTTTCCAGCATGCATAAATATTGTTTTATCTTTAACAGTCTGACAAACCTATGTCACAATAGTCCTACTGGTCCTACTGCCCTTCAGTATGCACAGGCAATACAAGATTGTCATAAGACACCACTTTTTAATGATTTGTGTGTTTCATTTTACATGAAGGTGGAAAGACTCCACTCCAAACTGAAAAGCTCTTGCTGAAACCAGGAGGATTGTATGTATGATAGTCAGCTAGAAAAATAACAAAGCAAAGACATCTTTCCTCATAAATGTTATTAGGGAAAATTATATTATTACCCAGATTTATTCTAAAGATCTTTTATGCATACAAATCTAAAATGTGGTGCATTATTCAAAACGCTAAAGATGTAAAATTCTAGAGCAAATCAACTGCACCAAATGGGAGAATTGAAAGTTCCTTAATGAGGGGGGGATTTTAACACCTTGATAGCTAGACATCCCACTAGCATTCAAGGGCTAACAGCCCCATTTAAATCAGTCACACAGTTATGAAATTTTAGTGTAGTGGTTTTTCTCCTTTACAGCTGTGGGTCCCCTCAGAGCCCCATCAGTAAACAGAATACATGCATGTCTTCGACACCAACTATGGCATTAAAAATGACCATTATGATAGAGGATATGGCATACTTGACCAATAAGACTTGATCGCCACACTTACCTCTAAAGTGGACAACCTTGATAACCATAGTGGAGGTGCAGCATGCGCATTAGAGGTCTGCCTGAGTCATTTCTATCAGGTATCTTATACTCTTCCTCAAGAAAGTTTTCATGCAGACTCTCAACTGCAAAGAAGATTCTTCAATACAGATAGAAAAAGCACACTGTGCAATAAAGCCCAGAGGTGCACATGGCAGCAACCAAGGGATGTTATTTGTTACTAGTATCACTATTCTGTTAAAGACAGAATGGCTTCAAGCAGAGAAAAAGATAAGATTACATTTGCCGGTGCTTGAAGCCTGTGCTTTACTTCAACTATGTCATGCATTTCCTATACCACTCTGCAACAAAAAAAGACCTCTAAAACCCTAAAGCATAATTATCTACATGGGTTTTCATTCAGCCTTTCAGCTACTCAGAGGTTTTGAGGATTCTCATGTTAGACATGTCTGTGCTGATCTCAACATCTCCTTCCCCCATAAGTGAGAAATCATCATAGATAAAAGTATCTGAGCAGATGGAACAAACTACTACCTCCTCTGTCTAAAAAGCCAAGATACAGATGAGACTCACCGCAAGCCCTTGGTTCTCTCTGTTATTGATGGACTTTTTAAGAGAACTTCCATATCTACTTCTGGAGTACCAGGAATCTTTTTTTTCCTTGGCTTTCTACATGTGTTAATGAATTTTGTTTTAGGTTTGTTCTTTCCTTGTGGACATTTTCTCATTTTCCTAATGCAATTAGGTAAGGTGTTCATGAATTAAGAGATGAGTGATTCACTACTCTGTTTCACCTGAATTCTTAGGTATTGGTGCCTGTTTGTAAGAGTGTTGACTAATGTCCTGTTATTATATCCTATATGCAGTCCAATATTCAATGGAAGGTCTGGGTGCAAAGTAGCAAAATATGCAACAGAGGTAGTGCCAAAAATACATAGGATAGCATGCAAGCACACACAGAATATATACCAGCAACTGACTACTTGCATTTTGCCCTATGGTGCACCCGTATTGCATTAGACTTCTATATTTTGGACAAAACCCGATAATATACAGGACCATTTTGTGAATACACTTGGAAGCCTTTGTCGAACAAGCAGGCGGACAGGAGTCTGAAGCCTCCATAAACAAGATGGATCGATGTAAGATCATTTGTGTCCCATTTAAAGACAACTTTTCCACTACGCTTTGGAAAACTATCCACTACTGAACTCTTTCATCAATATTTCAGACTCAAGAAGAAAGAGATGGATCCATATTTACATGGACCAACATAGACCAAATCTAATATGCTTTTCAAATCACAATCATAGTTTGATCCCCTGTCCAACAATCCTTCACTTAAAGCTTTCAGCAGAATGGTTGAGTCACAGGTACTGTTGAATATTCCCAAGAGGTCTAAAACGTAAAATAATTTAACAAAGAATGAATAACAAGCTATTAAGTCTCTTAGAGAAGATGGCAGTATCATGATTAGACCAGCAGATAATGTAGGAGCTATAGTCATCATGAATTGTGGTGACTGTTTAGATGAGATGATGTCACAACTGTTCTTTGATCCAACCATAAAGTTAAAAAAATAAGTAGATAGAATTATCATTTTAGGTCTAGAAGCAGGCTGGCTGGATGAACAGACAAAGTTTCTTCACACAAGACCACCTGATACACCCTATCCTGTATACCCTTCCGAAAATACATACATTTCTAATTAAACCACCAGAGAGACAGGCCATTTTGGCTATAAGCTCCCTCCTTCATCCCACTGGCAAATATATTGACAGTTATCTTCAGCATGTATTGAAATACACTACTAGTACAATGGATGTAAAATCCTTATACACTGTTATTCCTCACAATTAAGATATTGATTCAGTAGGTAGGTTGATGACTGCTAATACTTTGCACAGGAGACAAGATTACTTTGTCACTTTGCTGGAAATATGCATAATAAAAATGTACTTTAAATCTGAGGATGATTTTTACTTACAACTCCTTCGTATGGCTATGGGTACATGTATGGTGCCATCTAACGCTAATGCCCATACGGCAGTATATGAGACATATAAATAAACTAAACATCCTTTCTTTATAAATGTTATCTTGTACAGCTGGTACATTGATGATATGTTCCTTATCTGGCAGGGTGATGAAAAAACTTGGTAAGGTATATGAATCAACAAGACCCATATATTAATTTAACACTAACATACAGCCAGTCAGAGATAGAGTTTCTTGATGTATTGATCAAATTTAAGGATTGAAACATTTCTACTACATTATAACACAAACCTATGGATAGAAATAATCTCCTCCACCATTCCAGTCACCATTCAGAACACTTGAAGAGGGGTTTGACATTATTTCAGCTTATACAGGTCAGATGGCTTGTAAGTAATGATGAAAACTTGGCGCCTGAACTACGGAAAATGAGTGATATATTTTTTGATTGTATAATGAAGGTAATGAACATGAGTAGGGAAGATACATTTAAAGACAAGGAAACTAAGCAATTATAGAGAACAATCCTGCAATCAACATGTAATACGGCTTCCAGACTCACAGAAAAAGTGCACACCGGCCAATAATTTCAATGGACGGACAACTCCGTAGTATGCTGCAGGAGTGACCAACGACATGTTTTAAGAGAGGAAGAAATCTAAAAGGTAAGTTGGTCAATACTGACCCCACAAAGAAAATCGTCTTCAGATGTACAACATGTATGACTATGAGTGCCAGAGAGGTATCCAATGTATTGTGTTGTAATGTATTGCATACATCTCTGGCACTCAAAGGATTAAAACACTAATGCAAAACAACTTGGGTTGTAACTCATAATTTGTGGTTTATTTCATTTTATGCTCTTGTGGGCTTATGTATGTCAGAAATGGTTAAGGAAAACATGGGTAATCACTGATCCGCAATTAAGGCAGCATTGGAGACAAAGATGAACCTGAAGATGAAGCCACTCTCAAACATTAAAAATCATCCAGTTGCCACACATTTTTGCAGACTATAAGCATACATTCCATCCTTCAAATATATTGTTAAAGACTGGGTATTCCCCTCTGGCCAGGGAAGGTGAGAGATAAAAAAAACACTTACAGGAGGTGAATTGGATACTGCATTTGGATACAGTTACCCTTTGAGGAATGAGTGAACAAGCATCTTTCAGTTGTTTTTTTGTAAAACTATTGTCTTAATGTTATTTTCTCCCACAGTATTCCACTATGGTATATTTCCCACGTGATATGATCGATTTATTGTAATTTTATTGCATGTGTTTGAGTGGTGATACGAGTGATAATAAGCAGGTGTTGATTATCACCATACATGGAGATGCAATATTAACTGTTAGTCTTCTTTCTCCACTCTAGGACTGTTCTAGTGATGCCAACCACTTTTTACTTCACCACATATCTTCTAATTCCTACACAACCCCTCTGACTAGCTTTCCTTCTCCTGCCCATTATCCAGTCAGCAACTGAATATACAAATATGTAAAGATATGAAATAAATGTTAATTTACTTTTCAAACTATGGCCTAGATTACATTTTTTTTTTCAATTCCGACTGAAATCTATGGCGGAAACATATGGATAAAACCCTTGATAAAGTTACCAACTGCAATGGAATTCAAGCTTTTATTTTGTATTGCAAAAAGAAATTTCCATTTCATATACAGTTTCTCCCTCATTCATTTCAACACTATATATGTCTTCCTTAAAAAAAGGTTACATTGTGTGTCAAATCAGGCACCTAACAACTGAAATTGAGAATAATATATCATGACAGTTGACTCATAAGTGCACTGACCCAATCCACCTCTAAAAAGACTTGAAGGTTAATGCAGTGTATGCACTGAAGAACCCAACGAACAACAGTGGAATAAAGCTACTACTGAACACACGCTTTAAAAAACAAAAAAAAACAAAAAACTATTAAAGTATCTCAAATCCAGTTGTCAAGTACCTTCTAATCCAGGGTTAATCTGTAGACCTACAGCTATTGAAGACTACAACTCCCATCATTCCCAGCCAGCTAATGGCTTTTTGGAGATCCAAAGATTGAATACCCCTACTCTAATCGCAGTGAGTGCTATAGAGGACACCAACAATGGACACTCTAGCACCCAAAGGTTTAACAGTGTATGATAAAGAAGACTGTTGCCTGCACGCATGTATATTGATTAGTAACTCAGTCATTTTCACTGGTTCCCCGTGTTCAGACAGGAATATCCTTGAACTGATATGCATTGTCCAGATGGGAAAATTTTTATGACACAAATCATACCAAGTTTAGTAACGTGAGTCCTATAGAGAAAGCTTAACAGTCATAGGGACAATCTTTCAATGAAGCTTCCTGATTCATCTATTCCAAATTGAAGGAAACATGCTTATCTAATGTGGCTTATGGTGTATTATTGTAAGCAGTCAAATATATAACTTGTCATTGATTTTGCTGACATGACTAATAATTTCAGGCTTCACTAGCCCTCAGCCCATCAAATCCGTCTGGTTTTAAGAAACGCCCTCCTGTTCTGTACAGCACAAGGTGTTAGAACAGAATGACCATGGCATCATAGATTTAAGCAGAATAGGAATGCCATCCTAATCACCTTTATTTCTCACATGACCTCTTCCCCAACCCATCCCATTATTGGCTGGCACAGACAACACACAGTCTATAACATCCAAATACGCGCGCACACACACACAAAAGTTTTTTAAATAAACAGGTTGGTAAAATGTCACATAACCTGACAATTTTAATATGTGAACTGAATGTTACAGATATATAACCTGGTAAACAGAGAGTCCACAGTAAACCAATAGCTGGTGTTTGGAGCACAGACACTGAGATTAAGCTGCTATTCACTACTCAGTATAGTAGGAGTGGCTAGCAAAGCTGATCTAAGGCACCCTTCGCAATTATGCACTGTAGTTGTTTTCTTTGCCTATAATGACAAGTCTGTCCCTGGCCTTATGAGTACCATAAACATGCTTTCCGCAATTTCTACAGTTATGTGTATTAATATAAAGCTAGCCCTCCATGCAGGATCCTTTGTCCTTTTTCCAAGCACAATTTATTACAAAAAAAAAAAGATTAATTTTTAGTGCATTCCTACATTAATCTTAAAAACTGGTATCTATTTCTGACAAATTATTTTCCTGGATTAAAAAAAAACAGTGATAATTTACAAATACACAATAAGAAAATAAATACTGATTATGAGAATGGAACATAAGGCCAAGTATTCAGTAAATGTCAAAAAGAGCATATCTCTGTGAATTTTTGTCATACCATACCAGTGGTGGACAATCAGAGGTCCTCCAGCTGTTGAGGAGCATATTCTTTATCATCTCCAGCCAGCTCTTGGCTGGCTGGGGGATGATGGTAAATGTAGACCTGAACATCTAGAGGGCCCAGGTTGGCCAGCCCTGTACTATACTATAGACCTGTGCACTTTCGTTTGCTGTAGGATGATTGTTCATGGGCCCTCTATAATGATTTTTGCAAGATCTTTGTCAGAAATACAAAATGAAGAATGTAGGTTCATAGAAAGAAAGGAGCTATAACACGTTAATCAGCAATGAGTTAATAATTGCATTCTAGCTAAAATCACAGTCCTTCACTTACATATATCTACAGCTTCATGTTATTTCAGCTCGGCTGAAGTCATGTCAAAGAGAGCTAGGTTATATGTCATAGCCAATCATAAAAAAATTAACTGAACCATGTAAGTTATTTAGAGTCAAAGTTAACTCTGTGAGTGCTAGAGGGGTACCCAACACATTGCAATGCATTGGATACCCTCTGGCAGTCAAAGGGTAAAATTATTCACTGATTCATGAAAGCCAGAATAAAGCAAAAATCCCCACATAAGGAGTAATGATTCCAAATGATAAGAGTATTCATTTATTCACCTTTGGACATATTCTTACGTTATATAGTAACATAGTTAACATAGTAACATGGTTGATGAGGCTGAAAAAAAGACATGTGTCCATCAAGTTCAGCCCATGCCAAAACACCCCTGTTGATCCAGAGGAAGGAGGAAAACAAACAAAAAAGAAGTCATTACCAATTTAGCCCCAAGCGGGTAAAAAAATTCCCTCCTGACTCCAAATGCTGTCCCATAAACCCATTGGTGGCCATTCACTGGAGTGGTATGCATCTTAAATGTGTGGTAGCAACACTATTCATTGATTGATCTGAGTTAAGCGGCGGCCCACTTTGTCCTTTCTTATGGTGATTTCACTAGGTGTATGACATTTACATGTGTGGATCACAATTTGTGATAGTCAGTTTGGTAATACCAGATAGGTCTGTCATGTTGTCATTGGTTCATGTTTATGCATCACAAAAAGGTGCACCAGATTGCAGACTGATTGTGTAAATCGAGAAATGGTGTATGAACTGTGATATTACACATAGATAATATTGGATGCCGATACTATATTGAGGACAAACAGAGAACA
Source organism: Rhinophrynus dorsalis (assembly GCA_037306005.1). Classification (NCBI taxonomy): domain Eukaryota; kingdom Metazoa; phylum Chordata; class Amphibia; order Anura; family Rhinophrynidae; genus Rhinophrynus; species Rhinophrynus dorsalis. Next base: position 406,406,870 of record CM074718.1, on the reverse strand, counting down.
TTAAGTGTTGTTCTTAAAGGGATAGTAATACTTCATTTTAACTTTATTTTATTTTGTAGACGTTAAAAAAACATGAAGAATGATATAAGTCTTATCTCTCAAACCTTTATGGTTTAAGAGATATTCACAAACAAAGTATCCCCCCCTGTTCAACCAGATCAGAAGGGAGGTGCCCAGGTAGACTGCAGAGAGGGACAATCTTCAATTAAGATAAGGGAAAAACCTGAAAAACTTGTCAAGGGGGGCAGGGCTTTCATTGTTTTCATACAAAGAAAATTGTCCCCTTCTGTTATCTGTCTGGTCATACAACCAGACTCACATCTGAGAAGAGATGGCTTACACTAGGAAAAAGGGGCGGGAGGGGAAACTTTGCTTGTGAATATCTCTCAAACCATAAAGGTTTGAGAGATAAGACTTATATCATTCTTCATGTTTTTTTAATGCCTACAAAATAAAATAAAATTAAAATGAAGTATTACTATCCCTTTAAGAAAAAGTAGAGCTCTGAAATGTTTTAATAAATATTTGGCATTATATTGAAATATTGTCTCATTTTCATTACAGTATTTGAATTATGTTTACATTATAGACAAGATATTTTACATCTATACTAGTTATTATATATGGTCCCAGATGACATTGATAGCGCTTAAGGAATCTTTTAGTACTTGTAGTTTTGTTTTTAAGGACTCTTGTGGTGGGAGTTTTTTCCTTCAGCAGTTTTGAAGTGTAATTTTCACCTTAACCCTTTCCATCAAAGTACGCATCACTTCTATATTCATAATTATGTATGTTGTTCTAAACAAAAAAAAATCCAATTCTTTTTTGAAAGAAGCTACATATCTGCCAACAGAGACTTCCAATGGACAAAACTGGCCAAAACTGTACTCCATACTCCAGAAGAGGTCTGATCAAGGATTTATAGAGGCAGAATTATGTTGCCATACAGGGCATCTATACCCTCTTTTTATACTTTATAGTTCCCTATTGGCTCTTTCAGCAACTGACTCTGCACACTGCACACTGTTATGAAGTCTATGGTCTATCAATTCTCCTAAATATTTCTCTTACAAGGATTCCCCAAGCAGTCTCCTATTTAGTGAATAAGTTGCATGTTTTTTTTTCCTGCAACATTTAGAAACATAGCATTTGACAGCAGATAAGAACCATTCGGCCCATTAGTCTGTCCATTTTTCCTACTGTAAAAACCTCAAACTTGTCTTGGTCTTATGTTAAGGATAGTCATGCCTATCTCATGAATGCTTAAATTCCCTCACTGTATTAACCTCTACAGGTTCTGCTGGAATGCTAATCCCCCAGATACCACCCTCTCATTGAAGTAAAACTTCTTCTTAGCCTCTGATCCTCTCGTTTTAGACTATGAACTCGTCTTAACATTTCCACTCCTTTGTACTTCACTCCAGTACTTTGTTGATTCCCTTTATGTATTTCAGTTTCTATGATAGCCCCTCTCTCTCTTGCTCTTATTTCATCCAAGCTATACGTGCTCAGATCCTTTAGTGTATCCTGGTCATTTTTTATCCTGTGAACCATTCATCACATTAATAGCCCTTCTTCTCTGAAAGTCCTACATAATAGCTATATTCTTCTGGAGATGGGCTTTCCAGTAGTGTAAACAATACTCTAAGTAAGGTCTGACCAGAGATCTGTTGAGTTGAATGACATCCTCCCTCTTTCTGCTTCTAATGTCCCTAGGTATATAACCCAGTTCCTTGTTACTCCAAATAGGGCTCAGGTGAGAAACAAAGCCAAATCCATGTTCTTGGACCCTTTCCCTTAGCCATGAATTAAAGTCTGTAATTCACTGCATCCTTATATCCTCTCCCTTATACACTGGTAGAACTAAATGGATGCAATTTGCTGCAGATCTTTACTGAAAACATATTTTACCACACTAACTTCATTACAAGCAAAATCATTAGTCATTCAATGGACTATAACATCCAACTCTCCATTCTGTTGTGCTTGCGTGACAATTTTTAAAACGTGTTTTCTCTCTGCAAGCTGTAGCTCCAGGAAGACTTCTGACTTGTTTGCAACCCTCATGACTATCATCCAAAATCACACCTCTTAATATAGAGCCCCCAGTAATAGTTGCTTCCTCTCACAGGAGTTTGCACTTCTTACCTTTGTCTTTTTATTAGTGATTGAAGTCTTATTTACCTGTGATTTTAACATTGGTGACCCAGTACCCTATGCTCCAGGAGCTGTCCCAATACTGTGTTCTGAAAGTACAGCAAAAGAATGATGAAGAGGCACAAACCGTGGCACATGGCTCTTGTCCACAACCCTTACCCTTTCAGAGCCAATTGTAGTCCATCTGCAATTTCATGGTTCTTCTTTGGCACCTGTGTGGAGCTAACAGATATTTATAAAACTTACACTTCAATTTATCTCGTGTTGTAAAACAGAAACTTGCTGACAAAGTGGACAGCACCTGAACCTCTCAAATGTTTCCCAGAGGAAGCAAAGCAAAACATCCATTACACTGAAATAAGCCTGACATTTTAACATTGCTAATGTAATCAAGGAAAATAGTAGCACAATACCTTTGGTTTTTGCTGGTTTATTTTTTTCCCTTTGTCTTTTAATCTCTTTTAAATACTGCACTTGGCAAATGCTGTCCAGATAATAACAAACCCACATATATGCACAGAAGACAACTACCATTAATTATCCAACCAATATCTAACCATAGCTAAGAGGTAAATACAAATTATCACATCAGTCCTAAATAACTCAATTCAGATTGCTTAGGAATTATCAAATCAGGCCACAATCTAGAAGTAGAATTTACAAGCAGATCATTACCTGTGAAAGAAAACAAGAGATATCAGCAAATTGGATACAAAATATATCTCCAGCTAGACTTACAAATGCTGCCCTTAGTAAATGCTGGCCATTTATCTATATTAACCCCTTGAATGCCAGAGGGGTACGCGACACATTGCAAATCTGCCCCTTTTCCACCCAATCACTGAGCTTATCCAAATAAACATTGCGCTCTGTGTGTATTTCCTTGCATAGTTTAGCATCATTAGCAAAGACAGCGGTGGAACCCACAACCTGAGTTCTTTTTTAAAAGAAACAATATTTTTGCTTAAAGGATAATGTTTCTATTAAGAATGAAAACATTTTTTTTTTTGCGAAAATGATTAGAACAATGCTTTTTCATTTGGGGGAATATTGTCTTTCAACTTGGGATATATGCATTACTTTAATCCTTTGAGTGCCAGAGAGGTATACAACACATTGCTATGCAATGCGTTGCGTATACCGCTGGCAGTCAAAGGATTAAACAATGCACATATTTCCAAGTTTAGTTTTTTTGCCAAAATGCAATGTTTAATATTTTTATTTTCTTTATAGGAAAGTATTTGAAACCAGGAAGAGAAGAAGACAGAAGGTGGAGACAAAGAGGAAGAAAGAAGAAGATAACAGAAGAAGATGGACAGTAGTTGACCAATGTGCTGAAGACTCTGCTGGACATCAGGATTACTGGTAAGTGTTTATTGACAAGGGCTGTTTTTACTTAGTCAGATTAACCTTGTGAGTGCCATAGGGGTATGCATACCCCACTGGCACTCATAGGGTTAATTCTACTAACATATCACACATTTTGGGATTGTTTTGGACATATTAATATGGGGCTTTGGGTCCCATATCAATACATCAACAGGTGACTTATGATTTTTCTAAGGGTTTTTTTCAGTTGCAATTCCTTTGTTGGCACTATTGAGATGCTTTAAGGGACTCTTAACGTATCTTAAAGGGATAGTAATACGTAAGTATTACTAATCCCTATAGCAAAGTACTACTAAAAAAAACATATTGCCCCCAGTGTCATCTCTCAAACCTTTATGGTTTGAGAGATGATCACTTCTAAAGTTGCCCTCTCCCTCCCCCTTCCCCGAAGTTAGCGTGCTAGCTTACTGAAGGGAAGAAAGTCGTAGGACTTTCAGGCGGCTCTCCAGCAAAGCCGGATCGCGTTCCTAAAAAAGAAAACTTTCACTGAAATGGTCTTCTACGTGTGCTTGGTTTGCAAGTGCTTGGTTTAGTGAAATTTTTTTTTTAAGTAACGCTGCAGAGCCGCCTGATGATCTATGATCGGATTTCCCTTCAGTCAGCTAGCATGCTGACTACGGGGAAGGGGGAGGGAGAGGGCAACTTTAAACGCGATCATCTCTCAAACCATAAATGTTTGAGAGATGACACTGGGGGCAATACGTTTTTTTTAGTAGTACTTTCCTATAGGGATTAGTAATACTTAAGAATTACTATCCCTTTAATGCTAACGCATGGAATTGAATAGCATATTTTGATGTTTTGTTATGTGTTTCAATGGGTGCATACAAGCACAAATTTAGCACCCGAAGTACTTTTTTTTAGCTAGTATTTCTTCATAGCACAGTTAATTGAATTGCTTATCTTGCCTGAAGAAATGCCATTTGGGTTTTTTTGGCATTGGGGGGAACTGAATCGAGCCCATAGTCTCCCAAGCTGATCCATTCCAGTTTATACAGTAAGCTCTTGTGAGGCACAGTATCAAAGGCTCTAGCAACATTCAAGTATACTACATCCACAGCTATACCAAGTCTAAGTTGGCATTTACTCTTTCACAGAATGCAAGTAAATACATTTGACATGATCTATCCTTCATAAAACCATGACAACTCTTACTAATGATATTGCTCCTCATCACTTAATCGTGAATACTATATTTTAGTAACCTTTATAGTATTTTACACGTTATGGAAGTTAAATTCACAGGTCTATAATTTCCACGTTTAGATTTTGACACAATTTTTAAATAATGGTACTACATCTACTTTCCTCCAATCGCAGGGCACTATGGTTGATGAAAGTGAAACATTAAACTTAATGGCCTTGCTGTTATCAAACTGAGCTCCCCAAGCCATCAAGTACATGTCCTTTATACATTGTAACATTTTAAAGCCTTTTTTGGACTTTGTCCATCATGTCACCCCTTAGATGTCTCTTTTCTAATATAAACAAAGCCGCTTTGGCTTTATAACTCAGATCCTCCAATCCCTTTCTCAGTTTTTTATGCATGTCTCTGCATTTTTTTCAGTCCCAAAATGTATCTTTGCAGAACTGGTACCCAAAATGTTACTGTCAATGATTTACATAGAATTAAAATAATATTCCTATCTTGTGCATCTATACCCCTTTTTATGTAAGATAGTATCCTATTGGCTCTTGCAGCAGCTAAGTGACAGTGCACATTACTATTCTAAATATTTCTCCAATGAGTATTCCTCTAGTAGTTTCCCATTTAGTATATCATCAACCTTAGCCATTGTCGATCCACTGCAAGATGAAGGCATCCTCAGAAAACCTCAAAAACTTTGGTTGTGTGCGTTGTGTTGCCACTATGTACCAATTTCATCTACCCATCTTGTCTTTGGTCTTTTTCCTGGGCATTTAGTATCAAGTGGAATTAATTTCAAACTTTGTTTGGTCCATCCATCAGGTCTGCTTGCTATGTGGCCTGCCTATTTCCATCTCAGGAGATTTACTCTTTCAATGATGTCATAGACCTTTGTTTGCTAATGAATCCATGCACATGTTTTTCTGTCTCTTTTTGTTACATTTATAATTTGCCACGCCACACTTCTCTGTGTAACCTTGTTTGTATGGCTTTGTCATTCAGTGTCCGTGTTTCTTAGCTATATGTATGGACTGGGAGGACACATTAGTGAAGAATCTTTTGCTTGAGGCAGAGTGGTTAACTTGTCTTAAAGACAGTATTACTAAGTTTTCCAAATGTTTGCCATTCCAATTTTACTCATCGCTCAATTTCCATCATGGTGTTTCCATCTGTTGATAGTTCCTGTCCAATGTAAACATACTTGTCAAGTTCTTCTAGTTCTACTGAGATTTTCCTTGGTAAGGTAAATTTGTGGGATAGCAATGGATCATTTTAGTAAAACTGAATTTTGTAGATATTAACAAAATAAATTCATTGATGCCAGTCCGATCTCTCAAACCCTTATAGTTTGAGAGATATATGATTACAATATTCCCCCTTCCAGGCCGTTTCACAAAAGTCAGTTCCAGTCATTTGACCGGCCGGCGGCTCTTCAGCTTAGCTGAAATAGTGCAATCTAAAAACAAGTACTTCATTGGAATGGTCTACAAAGGGTTTACTTTTAAATGTTCGCACGTGAAAGAGCGTGCAACCAAATGATACAGTTATCAGGTCGCCCTGTTCAAAATGGCAACATGACAATCTCACCCTGCATGACAGCTCAAGATTGTCATGTTGCTTACTGTAAGGTCGCATCCTGCACTGCTCAAAACATAGAAAAAAAGAAAGAAAAATGTACTGAAATTACTGACATGGAAAACTTTAATTATTCAGACCACCTCTCTTGCACAGCGTTGCACCGGTTCTCTCTCCCCACTCTGCCTGTCATTCTGGGCTGTCTCTCACTAAACTGCTCTGTGGTTAGCTCCCAGAACCTAGAGCTCCCGTAGGACCCTAAATTGTGGTCCGTAGATTGCCTGTAGAATGACAGGCGAAGCGGGGAGAGAGAGACAGACCAGAATGACAGGCATAGCGGGGAGTGAGAACCGGTTAAGAGCTGTGCAAGGGAGGGAGGAGGTGTCAGAAAAGTCTTGATGTCCCCCCCCAGGGTGGTCTGAATAATTAAGGTTTTCCACCTCAGTAAGTTCATTGCATTTTTTTTTTCTTGTTTTTGTTTTGAGTAGAGCTGTGCAAGATTACATTACAGTACATTATGGGATGCAACCTTACAGTAAGCGACATGACAATCTCGTGCTGTCATGTAGGTAGTCTCCATTGATCATATCCTTTTTTGTTCCAATTAATTTTGAGGAAAAGTTCTTCGAAACAAGCAGAAAATAGTTTTGAGGAGATTGTGTCTCCTTGTCGGGTACCGTTTTCTGTATATATAGCATGTTCGTGTCTGCAGCCCAAATGAATAGCCTTACATTTATCTATATTAATCCTCATCTGCTACTTTTTTGTTCGTTCACTCAGTTTATCCTGCTCTGCATGTAGTTGAGCAATAAACCCCTTAATGACAGATAAAGTGCCAGTACGTAACAGAATTACATCCTTTGAGGACGGATGAGGGTCCTGGCATGTCATGGGTTAACAATCACAGCACACCTTAGGGACTGCTATGATTGTGGTAGGAAGGATGTTGCTGACTGCTTCAGAATGAGAGCAGTCTGGTTCAGCCAATCTCCGGAAGATCCACTCATATCATAGCTGCTATAGTAAATCACAAGCACAAACGTGCAATTTAAACATTTCTTTTGCCACTGTTCTTTGAATCCCTCCTCCTTACTCTGATCATGAGGCAGAGAGAGACAGAAAACATACCTCCCAACATTCCAAATTGGCAGAGAGGGGACATTGTTTTTTGTAGGTGATGTTGCTGGGGGTGTGACTGGTGAGTGGAACAGTACAAATTACAACCTACTGACAGATCTTTATGTAACTGAATGATTGATTTAGAATAATTTATAAACACATATAGACAAGTGTAAACAAACATTAATGTGAGTTTTATTGCTGTGGAACAATGATATTCACTCATATACATACAATACACATTCTGATTTCCTAAAAGATGGAAACCATGGTAGGAAAGAGGGACAGAGGGATTTGTGTCTCAAAGAGAGAGAATCCCTCTTAAAAAGGGACACTAGGTATGAGAGAGCATTCATGCATTGCATCTAGTAGTCCCTGTTAGAACCTATGAGAAATGTCATTTTTTAAAATTTTTTACTTTGTTTTTATATTATAATCAAACTAAATGATAGGTTATACATATAAATACGGAATCAAAAGAAAGCCCAACTTATCCATAAAAACCAGTATATAATTTGTGTGGTTGTATGAAATGAATTAGAGTGAAAATATGGTTCATCATATACTTCCAAAAAAGCCAGTGTAAAAAAAAATAAAAAAAACACAACCGCTTGTCATCAAGGTTAAGCAACGTAAATGCATGCTTCATCCTCCTCATTAAGCCATACCGATCTTATTTGTTGCTCTTTATTACGCAGTAGTATATCCTCATGAGTACCGTATATTCACCCAAAAACCTATTGAACAAATGCCAACTCTTTTGTCTTTGAAAATAACATCCCATTCCTGTAACACTGCATTTAATGTTGTCAAAATTGCCGTTTTAGTTAGTGTCCTTATTAACAAGTTTCTCACAACAAATCTCAAAGAATGCCATATTATGGTAAATGCTTCCTTACCTAAATATTATCTACAACTTCAGAATTGTTTGAGATCACTAGGTCCAGCAAAGCCTCATTCCTGGTTGGAATTTCTACTAGTTGGGATATGAAGTTGTCATTTAGCATATCTGTGAAATTATTTCCCATAGTTGTGCTGGAAATCACATTTCTTCAAGATTATTAAAATCACTGAGTGTAGTACATTTACTAACCTCAAAGCCTTTTCCATTTGCATTGGCAGTTGAGCTTCTTCAAACTCCCCAGTATAAGCAGCGAATACCTATCAGCATATTTTTCTTTGCCAAATAACAAGGGTTGCAACATAAGCAAGTTAAAATAACAACAGGAGTTCTAGCTTTGCACAGGAACAGCTTGATTACAGAAGGTAAATTAATCAGCACCAACATAAGTCATTGCACATTAGACACTCTGTAGAGGTTGATGAAGAAACATCACACTTAGTAGTGCCCATAGAAATTAGTACCCCTTTTCTAGCCACTAAGCAGATTTCTTGCAGTCTGAAAAATTGTAGTCACATTCACCTGCCATTGCTTATGTGCAGACAGTATGTGTCACAATGTTAAACCCATTGGGCCCAGTTTTTTTTTTTTAAATGAGATTTTCACTCTGTTCTTTCAGTGCACAGAGCCATGAAATTTGCCATCCGTGTCTCTGCAAAGTATGCAATGCTATTGACATCAACAGAAGGGTTGTAAAACAGATCCATTGCTTCAGAAAAAGCACTTAAACTGAGACTCCTATTTCTGTGTGTGTGTGTGTGTGTGTGTGTGTGTGTGTGTGTGTGTGTGTGTGTGAACGAGAGAGAGAGTGTGTTTTGTGGTGTATGAGAGAGAGAGACAGAGAGAAGGTGTGTTGTGTGCGTGTGTGAGAGAGAGAAAGAGCAAGAAAATAAATAATTATGCAAGTTGAGATTAACAATGAAGCTACTAGAATTTCCAATCACTTATTTCAATAAAAGGAATGGTTTCTGATTTTGATATCATCAGGAAGATACAAATCTTGATTTCTGCTATCGCTGGAGCTCTGATGTGCTTGACAGTCTTGATTGACAATAGTAATCCCAAAATTTGTTCAGAAAACAGGTAGTTTCCTAAACATTTTCATATTTAATTAAAACAAATAGAGTCACAAGAAAATTGACCACATTATTGTCAGAAACAACTAATACAGAAGCTTCTTGTAACACCGTGTCAGATGGAGTTAGTTTCCATACGACTAGAACTAGAGTATTCGTGATCACTCTATTTTATGTGCCTCCAGACAAACATGCACTACACACACTCCCTCCTACTCTTTCCCTGTCTTGGAAGCTTCTGACCTGTTTGACAAATCTCAGTTTTCCTGGACTTTATACAAAACGGCCCAAAGACTAAATCACAGAAGATTTGTTCATCCTTACCAGACATCACTCAACAGCTCTTTGTATCCATTCTTTTTCCAAATCAAAATATCACTGTTGGCATATGTATGAAAGAAAAATAGAGCAATTTTGAGGTTAAAATACTGTACAACATTTTTGCACAAGGCCCTGAATGAGAAACAAATACTGGAGCAAGTGCAAGACTGATAAATAATATAATGTTAGTTCAGTGTGCATAAAATAGTTAATAATGGCTATTAAATGCAATCCATACCTAGATAAACAACCTACCTTACATTTTTCTACATAAACTTATATTCTCAACATTTAAAGTCTGCCTCGTTGATAAACATTATGTAAGGATGTTTATTTTTTGCAGCAGGTCACATTTTTATCACTTAATAGAATTTGCATGAAGGGCCAGTATGGCTATTCCAGAAGTCTGCAATTTCCTCCTTAGCCTTAGTATGGACATCCCAACAATAGAAACTTCTGCATTGGTTTCACTAGATGTTTCTTTCATTCATTCATACTGTACATGCATGTAATAGAGGTTTTCACCAGAATTGCTCCACTTATGCCTTGAAACGTATGCTTAATATCATAGTAACTTTGTAAATCAGGCTGTAAAAAGACACAAGTCCAAACTTTGCCTCATTATAACCCGGTAAAATGAGAATTATATAAGCCTTCCTGCTACCAAAATAAGTATATCTAGTTACCAGAACTTCTTGATTTACCTACTAATTCACAGAATATCCCTGTATATTCTCTCTTGCTAGAAATGGCAGCTCTTGAGGTAATATAAGAAAAATTATTTAGTGACTCCAAATGAAAAATTGAGTATTTAGAATATATTGAATTCAGAGCAAAAAATACACCACTAATGTTAAACACAATGTGCAGACCTTAAGACTCCCCTTCAGACACATTACAAGCAATATTCTTTAAAAACAAGCTGCTACCCATTGTCAGATGACATACTCATAAAAACACAACCATGTTTAATAATCCCTGGGACACAATCATGATTAAAAATTGGCCTTGCAAACACTGAACTTAGTTCTTGAAAACCCTTCACTGTATGCCCTCCAGCCAAGGTGCTTTGTTAGTCTTAAATTTTGTCCAGTCTTCCCTTGACCACTTCTTGTATTAACCCCATATCTGATAATGGTTTGGTTGTAATTTTTATTTGTTAAGGCTCTTCTACCATCTCTTGTTCTCTGGTATATAGCGATGAAAAGAATGTGTTCAGAACATCAGCCTTTTCCTTATCCTCCCTAACCAACTTGCCAGTATCATTTTTGAAAGGTCCAGTGCATGCTCTCAAGTTTTTTGTGATTTATGTAATGGATAAACTTATTTGGATTAGTCTTGCTCTCCCTTACAGTTCTAGTGTCCTTTATATTTTTTGCTAGTCTAATCTTTTTGCAATCTTTATTGCACTCTTTGTATTTCAAGAAATAATTCTCTGTATCATCATACTTTTATAACTGGAAATGCCTTTTGTTTCCTTGCCAATTCATTCTTTACATTTGCATTTAACCACATTGATTATATTTATTTTACAGGGGTATGTAATGCTGAATATATATATTAAGTTTGAATTCTGAACATTTTTCCTCAGTATTATTCCTTTTAACTCTTTGAGTGTCAGAGGGGTACATATCATTCTAAAAATGATGTTCAAATGCTCATTAACTGCCAATAATTCCAGTTCACCCATTTTACCTACCACGCTTCTTATATTCGCCAAAATAAAATTAGTTCTTCCCTGTTAGCTAGATTTAACCCCGCCCCTTTTCCACCCCCATGATTCTCTACTTGTACCCAGTAACTATTAACACTATCTAACACATTTCCACTAGTTATGCCATCCCCCATTTCCTGGTTTAAATGCTCCTCCAGCCTCCCCTTCAATTTAGAAAATCTACCATACAGATTGCACCCAAGAGCAAAGTCAGCCTATTGCTCTAAAAGCCCCAAACCCTCCTGCCTACAACAAAACATAAGACATACTTTAAGTTCAATGAGCTCCCTCTGTCTACTTGCACTGGTGCATGACACTGGTAGTATTTAAAGGGATAGTAATACTTAAAAATTACTATTCCCCATGTTGTAGCCAGTAAAAAAGGGAGTTAAATGAGACCAGCAGCATCTCTCAAACCTTTATGGTTTGAGAGATATCCACTTTCAAAATTCTGCTTTTTGGCTCTTCCCCTGATGTCAGCGTTCTAGCTGGGATCAGCCGGCGGCTCTGCAGCAGAGCCGAAATTGCATTAAAGAAGAAATCCTTCACTAAAAAAGTCTTCTACATGTGCTTGGTTTGCAAAGACCTTTTAAGTTATGGATTTCTTTATTATTAACTGTATCTCGGCTCTGCTGCAGAGCCCCGCCGGTCCCGGGACCGGATTCCCCTGCTGTCAGCTACAACGGTGACGTCAGGGGAGACGGAACTTTGAAAGCAGATATCTCTCATACCATAAAGGTTTGAGAGATGCCGCTGGTCTCATTTAACTCTGTTTTTTACTGGCTATAGCATGGGGGATAGTAATTTTTAAGTATTACTATCCCTTTAATAAAACACTACCATGGATATCCTTGCCTTGAGCATTTACCCTAGATCTCCAAAATAACTTTTAGGAACCTCCATCTTCCTCTAACTTTGTCATTGGTACTAATATGTAACAAAACAGATAGATCCATTCAAGACCCTCCCAATGATCTGTTCCGTAACATGCCAAACCAAAGCACCCGGGAGAAAACATATGGTCCTGCACCTGCCTTGGTTTTTGCCTGCTATGCATCCCATCTAAACTGGAAGGAGAACTGTTTCCCTACTGCTAAAGGAATCACCCCTCTCCAGTAGTGCTACTTCTGAACTATCCCCATCAATATCTTTACTCAGTCTTGTAAATCTGTTAGTTTGAGTCAGCTCAGATCTGGCATTCCTCTTCCTCTGCCCATTTCTCCTCTCCTTGCTGTTACCTAATTGCATACTTGCAGTTCTTCATCTACAGCTCCATGCTCTTCACCACTAACCTCACATACTACCTGTTCAGTGAGCACCAACTTCCTTTTCAGGTTTTCGGTATCATGCAGCATTGCACTATGTATTTCCATACCCATTATATTAGATTCCAAATGATAATATGCTCACACTTGCTACAGCGGTAACCCCCTTAGAATGACTGCTTCGAGTGTTCAAACATATGACAAGAGGTGCACTGCATGAGGCTGTCAAACCTGCAACCACTCATGTTTATACTTCTACAATTCACCTGGTATTACCAACTTACACTCACAGCTCAAATATACCAGGTTAAAAAATGCTTGGCCAGTAAATTTGCTTTTTTATAACTGCTTAAAAACATAATCTGAAATGAAATTCCTGCCTGCAACCACCAGACCAACTCTCTTGAAATAACCTGCACCATAGAGACTTATAGGACTGCTTCTGTTCTAACTCTTGATTCTTTCAAAATACACTTGTCTGTAAGCCCAACATATTCACCATTGCAAAATGTGAAACAGATGAAAATATATTTTCAAGAAGAAATGCTTCTTGTTATCATCAATTACGTACAACCAGGCCATACTTGACTTAAGGTCCATACCTGATTATAGTGGTTAATGTACCAGATAATTCCATACACAGATAAAAAAAATTTTCACTTAATGGGGGTTACAATTGTTTTAATTGTAATTTTCATTAGTGCAGGCCCATTTTAATTAACCTAATGCCCATCAAACTGCTGCCAGTGAATATGTTCGATTTTTCAGTCAGTTAGTTGTAACCTTTAAGTACCCATTAAACACGACATTAAGCAAATGAAGAGAAAGGAGAGAAAAAAGGTGAAAAGCAGCTTTCCTTTTTTTAAATAATCTTATATTGTGGAGAGAATTATATTACCCCATTAAATATTGTACTTTTTCAGAAGCCCAATAAGTAATCAATCTTTTCAGTCATCCAGTTATTGCTTTCTAATTGATCATGCGATAATTTGAAACATTTCAAAAGGCGTTGTTGCTAACCACAGAAACATATCACTGCCGATGTTATTACTGACATCTTGGGAATATACATACCACGTGTGGTGACTCTGCACAACACCTTGTTCTATAATTTAAGATGTACTTCATTATCTGAGTCAAACCCAACATCAAGAATGTGTGACTGACCATCTCCCTACTCACAGGTGATAACCACATTATTCGAGGCATTGGTAAGGTTTTGGCACATCTCACCATAAGGTGAAAACCATATAAGGTTAAGGTGACAATAAAGCATTACAAAATAATGTAAGGGGTTAATAAATATTTACAGGATGGTTTTGGGGGGATTTCCCAGCTTTCAAGATGATAGCTATAGCGGTACGGATGTTAGTTACTAAAAGCTGTCCTGGTATGAATCGTGTTTGTTTGGGAGATATTATGGAGGGTAGAATGCTAGTCAGTCCATTTTCCCTGATTTTGCTTAGAAGTATATAATTAGTGTCGAGGAGGGAGATGGTTCTATACGAGGGCACTAAGGTAGGATAACAACCTGCTTTGGGGATGATGATAATCAGTGTGAGGTTGAAATAATGTGGGGCATATTTAAGTGTAAGAATGTGATTGATGATATTTTCATTGTAGTAGAATTCAGAGAGTAAACCATCTGGGCCAGGTGTTTAGTAACTTTTTAGGGAAGTTAGTTGTGGTTCTTTTGGATCTGTAGGGCGATTTAGTATGTCCCTCTGGTTATTAGAGAGTTGAAGCAGTGTGATGTATTGGAAAAAAGAAGTGCTATCAGGTATGTACCTTTGTAGTTTCTTAAAGTAGTCCACAAATGTTGAATTGATGGGGGTGGAGTCGGTGGCGATTGTGTGGAGCCATTATAGTTGCTATGAGGTTTGTGCCCCTTGCGAGTTTAACCACGTTAAGCAGGTGTTTGCCCGGCTTGTTGGAGTGTTTTAGCACATCCTGTAAATTGAGTTGTGTCAGTGTGTAAAACTGATTCATATGCCATAGTTTACCTTATGCAATGGGGTTTCATTGCAAAGGTATGTTCCGTAAGACTTAGTTAAGTTATTTTGTTATTTAGGAGTGTATTTAAGTTATTTAGGAGTGTATTTTGTTTGGATTTTGTTTTTTTTAATCTTGGCAGTGTAAGATATGATATATGTAGCATTGAAAGAGTACACCATTTGACTGTCAATATCTGTTTCTTTTTTCTAACAATCCATCATAGATATAAATACAAGAAATCCCTAGCAAAACTATCCCCATGGTTCCTCCCACAATGCTCTTCAGAACCATTCAAAAAGAGGAAACTGTAGTTGTAGGCTGATGCAGGCTTCTAATGCATAACATGTCTGATATATTTATTTATTTATTAGACTGCTACAGGAAGGACTTCTACCTAAGTAAAAGACACATACCTAAGTGTAGTTTTCTATTAAAGGGCCCCTGATCACCTTATAAGCACTTACTGTGTTAATGATTGGTGAGGTAGCACTCAAGTGGTGTCCCGTAAAGAATACATGAGCTCACTAATTACAAAAAAAAAAAAAAGCTAACCTCCCACTTTAAATCCTTAAATAAAGAATGTGGATTTGTTCACCATTTTATCTGACAGACACACTTTATGCAGCTGGGAAAAATGTATTATGAGAAATTCATTAGACGTTTTAATACAAGGAAGTCAACAGCTGTTTGGAAATAATCTATTTTCGTTCTATATTTAGCCTTGTGTTTGCAACCATAAATGTTACAACACTATTTTGCTCACAATGCAATTTCCTAGTGTCATTCTTCTTTCCGATATAAGCAGTATTTCTTAATCAAAGTTTCTGTGTCACTCTAGTATACCGGCTAAATAAGCAGATGGAGTTATAGCAGAGCTGGAAATAAAACACTCACAAATAAGAGAAATAACAACCACAGGTCTTTAATGTAGACTTCAGTGCTGTAGACAAAACAAAAGAGGGCTGTGTGGGAGCCATCCCAATTTTATTCCATACAGATTCTCTTCTCTTAGTTCACATGGAACACAGGAACCATGGGTGAAGTCCCCTCCTTCTGGAGGGCAGGGTACTGAAAAAAAAGAGATCTCTTAGGCACAGACTCCCATCCTGCACCACATCAAACTGCCCAGGTTTGTTCTGTCTGAACATATAGCAAAGCAGAAATAAAAGGAACAGAAGTGGAGCAGGACATGCCCCCCTCCCCCACCGGGACTCAAACCACTGTTTTTTCTCCAGGATGAAAGACCTGTGGACTTAGGGAAAAGGCTTTATCAGCCATAACACAGAAATCCCCTTTTCTCTTAAATACTACTAGCAATGTGGGACGGCATTGCCCGTCAGGATATATAGGGAATTAATGCGCACACACACGGATGCAAGACAAACACACACAGAGTCACACACGCAAATGCACACGCATTCACTGAGATGCATAAAGATCGACACAGTCATACATACATACATACATACATACATGCAATGCACAACATGCAGACACAAAGAGTGTGATACAGACATGCAACACACACAGGCACACACAGAGAGACACATGCACACACAGAAGTGAGTTATAAAGGGGTGACTTATGTGTCATTGCAATGAGTTTGTGTTTGTACTTATGCCTCCACTGTGGCATTCATTCATATAGTTGAAATGCATGTGGTAATTGCACATACTATGGTGGAAGCTGGATTGTGCTGGCTCCAGGGGTGTGAGTGAGACTATGGTGTAAGGTGGATCGTGCTGGCTCCCGGGGTGTGAGTACGAGAGTGAGTGATTGTGTGAGAGTGTGAGTGGAAATTAGTGAGAGAGTGTGTGTAACTGAGTGCGAGTGTGTGTGATTGAGTGCGAGTGAGAGAGTGTGATCGAGAGAGTGTGTGGGAGTGAGAGAATGTGAGAGTGGGAGTGAGAGAATGTGAGTGTGTGTGTGTGATTGAGTGTGTGTTTGTGTCTGTGGTGTAGGAGCAAATGGCAGCCATTTTGTTTTTTCAGTTACTTGGATAGTGGTGGGCGGGCTGGATAGTGGGGCATACCTCCCAAGTGTCCCTCTTTAGGAGGGACAGTCCCTCTTTAGGAGGGACAGTCCCTCTTTTAGACCCAAATCCCTCTGTCCCTCCTTCCCACCCCGATGTCCCTCTTTTTAGGAGATCAGACTGTGTGATGTGTGTATAAGTGTATCACATTGCTCCACAGTAATAAAATTCACATTTATGTTTGTTTAAACATCAGTATATGTGTTTTTACATTAGTCTGGGTAAATAAAATACTTTGGTCTTGTTATAAGTCACTTATTAGGTTACACAAGGAGATGTCAATAGGTCACTAAATAGCCTAAAAATCTTCTATAATGCCCCACCCACCAGCCACACCCCCTAAATCACAAGTGTCCCTCTTGGGCAAACTGAAATGTTGGACGGTATGGTGGGGGCAGGCCAACTACCTGCATGATTTAAATCACTCCCCCATTGAATCACCCAATAGGAGCAGTAACTCCTCCTTACTTAATCCTTTGAGTGCCAGAGGGGTACGCAACGCATTGCTTTGCAATGCGTTGTGTACCCCAGGGGCGTCGCTAGGGGTGGGCTAAGGGGGCTGAAGCCCCGAGTGTGTCAGTAGGCAGCCCCGAATGTCAGACAATCAGCAGACTCACTCCTACTGCTGTTTATCCTGAGGCTGGATAGCTGCTGCCCAGCAACTTGTGGGCATTTATAGCTTGGAACAGCAGGCTGCTGCCTTACTCTGTTCTCAGCTTCAGCCCACAGCCATCCGCTCCACACTGGCTCTTCTAGCACTTCCTGGTGCTTTTTGATGAGGTCATCAACATGCACCTGAAGTACCAGAGGAGGCAGTGTGGAGCCCATGGCTCTACACTGAAACAGAAAGCAGAATGGGGCAAAGCAGAAGAGAAGGTATGAGGGACAGTATAGATGGGGGAAATATATGGCTACCAATGGCAGGTAAACAAGGCCGGTGGGTGTCACATTGTAAATGTGGAGAATTTGTGGGCTGGCTACCAGAGGGCAGGGGAACAAGGCTGGTGGAGTCACACAGTTTATGTAGGGAATCAGTGGCTACCAGTGGGTATTGGAATAAGGATGGTGGTGGTCATATAGTGTATGTGTAGAATCTGTGGCTTTCAGTGGGTGGGATAATAAGGCTGGTCACACAGTGTATGTGGGGAATCAGTGGCTACCAATGGACAGGGTAATAAGGCTAGGGGAGGTCACATAGTGTATGTAAGGAATCTGTGGCTACCAGTGGGCAGGGGAGCAAGACTAGGGGGGTTATATAGTGTATGTAGAGAATCTGTGGCTACCAGTGGTTAGGGGAATAAGATTGTTGGGGGGGGGGGGGGGTCACATAATGTATGTATGGAATCTGTGGCTATCAGTGGGCAGGGGTAAAATGCAGTTGGGAATCACACAGTGTATGTGAGGAATCTGTGGATACCAGTGGGCAGGGGTGGCACACGCAGTGTATGTGGGGAATCTGTGGCTTCCAGTGGGCAGGAGAACAAGGCTGGTGGGGATGCACAATGTATGAGGGGAATCTGTGGGGACCAGTAGGCAGTTGTAGAAGGCTGGTGGGGTAGCACAGTGTATTTGGGGAATCTGGGCAGAGAAACATGGCTGTGGCTACCAGTGGTCAGTGGAACAAGGCTGTGGTATCATAAAGTTTATGTGGCTACCAGCGGCCAATGGAAAAATGCAGGCAATCAGACAGTGTATGATTGGCTACAGGTAACCAGTGGAACAATGATGGGGTATCACACAGTGTATGTATGGTTCTATGGATACCAGTTGCCAGTAGAAGAAGATTGAGATATCAGTTCATGTGTGGGCCTGGTGCTACCGGTGGCAAACCACTGGAGTATCAGACAGTGGATGTGTGGCTAATAGGCGCTAGAAGAGCAAGGTTATCAGGCAGTGTATGAGGGGTTATATGGCTACCAGTGGGCAATGGGACAATGCTGGGTATAAGCATACCTCCCAAGTGTCCCTCTTTGAGCCCCAAATCCCTCTGTCCCTCTTTCACACCCTGGTGTCCCTCAGACTGTGTGGTGGGTATATAAGTGTATCACGTGCTCCACAGCAATAAAACTCACATTAATGTTTGTTTAAACATCGTTATATCTGTTTATACATTATATGTGTAAATAAAATACTTTGGTGTTGCTCTTGATAATTTATTCAGTTACATCAATGGCTCATATGTATTAAAGCAACCTGGTTTTATTCTGGAGTAAACCAACTGCACAATAGGGGACAAATAAAAGTTCTTAAAATCCACTGCACTTGAATAGAGTTTTTAACCTCTTGAATGCTAGAGAGGTCTCCAATGCATTGCTTTGCAATGTATTGAAGACCGCTCTAGCATTCAAGGAGTTAAAACCCCTATTTAATGTGACAGGAATTTTGATTTGTTCCCTGTGATACAGTTGGTTTACACCACAATAACTTCAGTTAGAACAAAAAACAATGGCAAGAGTTGAACATAAAATGGCTTACTTCTTAACTCTTTGCATTGCATTATATATAGATTAGTAAAATAAACATATATGTTGTGTAAGGATAACTCACTCCACACTATAGCGTTATCATCACTACCACTGGTGGCAGGCACTCTGTTGAATTTTGCTGTGGGCTCTAGCCCCAGATCGTGTTGGAACCTAGAAACGCCCCTTGTGTACCCCTCTGGACTCAAAGGGTTAAGTTGAGGTAACATAGCAATATAACACACGGTGGCTCTCCAGTTGAGGCAGCATAGCAATATGCTGAGGGAACAAATAGAAAGTCGTGTTTGAGGCTTGCCCTCTGTAACATACAGCAAAGCATCTCTCTCTCTTTAAGGAGAAAGGGCGGGAAGCAGGAAGTGGAGGAGTGACAGTTGAGACAGTTAGTGAGGTGACTGAAGAGATGAAGAGTTAAATAAGAGAGTTGCTATTAAGTTTATCCCTGAGTTTGTATTTTATGGGAACATTACACCCTCATACTGAAACAGAGTGTATGAAGGGTTACAGTTATCTGTGGGAGGTGACACAGTGTGTTTGTGGGGTCATGACCCTGAGTGAGTGTGTGTGTGGACCGGGAGAAGTTACTGATATCCCCTACTTCAGGAGCAAGTGGCAGTTATTTTTTTTTTGTCAGTTGGATAGTGGTGGGTGGGCTGGAGGGGGCGGGCCAACTCCCTGTATGATAAACATGCCCCCATTCAATCACCCAATGGGAGCAGTAAAGTCCCCATTCAATCACCCAATAGGAGTTGTGTCTCCTAATGAGGCATAAATTATGTAATGAGGCATTCTGTTCAATGTGTGTTTGTTTTCTGAGGAGACATAAATTATGTTCTGTGTGTGAGGTACCATAAATTACGCAATGAGGCTTATTCTTTTATATATATAGATAGATAGAAGATGTGGAACACAGGAACCCTAGGGATATACAAAGCATCCATCAAGAAGAAACTCCTGAAGACACAGATAAGTTTCAACAGAAATTAACTGTAGCAACATCAACACTACAAACCAAAGAACAGAAACCAACATGTTACTAGGAAAAAGAGAATCGGGAAGGATATTTACACAGTCACAACAACCTGTAGGACCACTCATCTAAAACCAGTTTCAGCTTATGCCAACACATTAACATGGTAGTATTTGATACAAGTGTGAAGGGATGACCCTGTTGTCTTACATAACTGCTTAGCAGAGGCATGATTCTTATGGACCCAATATGCACCCATGGACCCGGTGGACTGCTCTGTAACCCAAAAGGGCACTGTCTTCTTCCACAAGACATATGCCTGGTGAATGGTCATTTTAATCCAAGAAGCCACAGTTACTTTAGATGCAGCCTGGCCCGCACAAGACCCCTCAGGGATGACAAGAAGCAAATCAAATTGGCCAAAATACTGCATGTGATGAACAGAGTACTTAAAACAACTAACCGCATCCAAGAGATGAATTTCTTACTCCTGTCTGTTAGATGGAGCTGGACAGAGAGAAGTAAAAACTATTTTACTTGTTGATCTGAAACTCCGATAACAACCTTAAGGAGAAACCCTATTGAAGCACCCTATCAGGGTGGAAGTCTAAAAAGGAAGGCTTACATGATAAAGTACGGCCACCCACTGCATTAAGAAAATAACGAAGAGAAAGGCAGTCTTGAAATGCAGGGAAACCAAAGGCTCAAAGGGAGCCCTCTGTAACACTCCCAGTTCCAGGTTCAAATACCAAAGAGGATTGGGATCCCAAAAACAGGGCAGCCATGAGCCAACTGTTGGATAAAAGTTAACATGTCACAGAAAAGAGCTGTAATGTGAACTTTAATAGAACTAAGACCAAGCCTTTCTGCAGACCATCCTGAAGGAAGACCAAGACAAACATAAGTTGAAAAGGCCATGGCTACAATCCCCAATCCTCATACAATTTATAAAACAGAACAATACCCTGTGATATGCCTTGGAAGAGACTGGCTTCCAGAAGTGGAGCATGGTGGCAATGAAAAACCCTTCTTTCTCAAGATGATGGCCTCAAGAGCCAAGGAGTCAAAGCCTAATTCTCCAACTGTGGTTGACAACCTATCACGGTGCCCGTGCCATTTCTGTCACTCTCTGTGTGTTGCGCTCCCATTGGCTGAGCTTAGTTTGGCCCGTCCAGTATGGCCTTCTTATACCGGGCCTCTGGCACCTGTCAGATGCCCTTTCGTGGTGTTCCTGTACCAGTGCTACTGTGTTCCTGCATTCCTGTGTACCGACTTGGCCTGTTTGATTACTCCTTCTGGTTCCTGCTCCGTGATTCGACCCAGCCTGGCTGATGTTCCTGCTCCGTGACCTGACCCGGCTTGTCTGACGTTCCTGCTCTGTGATTTGACCTGGCCTGGCTGACGTTCCTGCTCCGTGATCTGACCCGGATTGTCTGACGTTCCTGCGCTGAGATCCGGCCCAGCTATTCTGCTCCTGTTCTCCGTGTCGCTTGGGCGACATTCTTACTTCCGCTTAGTTGGCCTAGAAGACTGAGTATCCCTGTGGCCTCCGTTACTGCTGAGCATTCTGTTAACTCTTGCAGAGCACTGTTGCCTCCGTTAACACTGAGCCTTCCGTTAACTCTTGCAGAGCACTGTTGCCTCCGTTAACACTGAGCCTTCCGTTAACTCTTGCAGAGCACTGTTACCTCCAATTACCACTGAGCCTTCCGTTAACTCTTGCAGAGCACTGTTGCCTCCGTTAACACTGAGCCTTCCGTTAACTCTTGCAGAGCACTGTTGTCTCTGATTATCACTGAGCCGTTATTTCCGCAGAGCTATTGTTGCCTCCGATTACCGCTCTGGCAGTAGCCATGGTTGCGTTCCGTTACCTCTTACGGTGTATGGTTGCCTACGCTACAGCACCGGCAGGGTGCCATCGGCTCAATATTACCAGCTCTTGCAGAGTACCGTGCCTCCGTTACTGCACCGGTCGGGTGCTATTGGCTCAAGTTCACCAGCTCTTGCAGAGTACAGTGTTTCCGTTACAGCACTGGTCGGGTGCCATTGGCTCAAGTCCACCAGCTCTTGCAGAGTACTGTGCTTCCGTTACTGCACCGGTCGGGTGCCCGTGGCTCAAGTCTGTTCAAGCTCTAGCAGAGTATTGTGGCTTCCGTTACTGCTACAGCAGAGGGTATAAGTCTCAGTCCTGCTTTGCAGACTTAGGTGCTTTCATATCTCGCACCACAGTCTCTTGATTACCATTACCATCATACTGGGCGTTGCCAAACACACCACATCAGAGACTGATTACTATCTATGAACTTTAACCCATGCTGTGCTGTATTTACCTTGTTATGCCTGACCTGTGACAGTATCTAACCTTCTTCCATTGTATACTGGGCCTGTGTGGGCATATGTCCATGATTTATATTTTCCTGTCTATTTCATTGTGATACTCTATAGCCCGCTGTGGGTATTCTCATTGTGTCTTTTAATAAAATTGTGTTTTATTCTAACCTACTGTGTCTGAGTGTCATACAAACCATTACACATCCAGAACCAGCTCCTGTCATTTATGGACAGGTAACTCTCTGCCCTGGTCCAAAAACCCTGTGTTTTCTAGTACCCAGAGTGGTGCCCCAGACTGTCATGCTGGTGTCCATGATGACTATGACCCAAGTTGAGATAACCAGTGGCTATGGCTATCCGAAGGACAGAAGACACCTCTGAAGCCCCCAGCAAGCCCTGCCTTTGTCATATCGGGCATGGAAATGACACAGGAAAGGTGAAACTGTTGCCTGGACCCCAGCTGCAGCTCCGGAGTGTGAAATTGAGCAAAACGGACTGCTGCCAGAGCATAGACTAGGTAGCCTAGCATCTTTTTGTACTTACACATTGTCGCAGGGATACTGACTGAGTCACTTGAAGGGACAATTAACTAATCTTGTCATGCAGTAAAAAAAACCTCCTGAGGAGTGCTGAACCTCATACAAAGAAAGAGGAGGACATGGGTTGGAAGACTGAGAACCTAACCGTGTTGCACCAGAGTGGACATAGAAGACTGAACTTGAATCTGAAGGAGTCTAACAAAAGGTCATCAAAGAAATCCCTAGAGAGGGGATGAGAGCCACCAGGGTTGACATGACTTTTTTGAAAATCTGTGGAACAGATGCCAACCCAAAGGGAAGAACTGCGAATGGACAATGATCTAGGAAAGCAAACCTCTAGAATCGATTATCTGCAGGACTAGGAATGTACAGATAAGAATATTTTATGTCCCACATGGCTCCAATGGCAGTGAACAAAACAAAAACAAAACAAAAAAAACATGGACTGAGCACAAAATAGTTGAGGCATTTTAAGCCCAAAATAGTACAACATCCACTGCATTTCTCTGGGAAAAGATTGGAGTAGATCCATGTGACTCCTGAGACAGAACTGGTATTAACACCTGCACATCTAGCAGTGAAGCCACTGCATTCAATAATAGAAGTCTTCACTTTGATTGAGATGAACTCTACACATGAAGAAATTATATGGAGGAAGGGACTTGAAGTCTACGCGTAGCCTTCCCAAATTACCTGCAAAACCCACTGGTTCATCACTGAAATGGTCCAGCTACCATGAAAAAACAACCTCCTAAAGACTATGGAGGGCTACACCCCTTTTTGTCATGTGGAGGTAGGTTTGTCAGTTTTAGACTTGGGCTTCTAAACTAAATCCCCTTGAGAGAAGATGGGATAGAACTAACAACTGTTTTAACATGTGAGGGCCTCAAAGACTGAACAGGGGCCACAGAGCAAGAGAGACCAACAGCACCATAAAAGTCCCTAGAAAGCCCAATATCGAAAGAGGTGAAATGGATGAAAGGTTTTAGTGGGACCCCTGAAACCTTAGTAGCCTGGGACTTGCCCATGACTCCCTTGGGTTCTGACATAATCAGGAAAAGTAGAATGAATAGAATAAAAATACTCAAAAAGCCTCAAAATTACTTCTCTTATTGCAAGGGGTTAATGTGGCAACCGGGAAGGGGGGGTGCCCAGGGCTCCAGTAATTAGTAGTAAAGGTTGCACCCATTAACTCCCTTACTGCTTTTAAAACACACACAGAGGCAATAGACATCCCAGCATTACATTCTAAGTTCCAAGTAATATGGCTGTTGCACATGCTATGCCTGTTCTTAAAGGCACCATGCCCCCTAAAAAGTGAAAATTTTGATAAAAGTTAGCAAAAGGTGCTACAAGTCATGAAATAAGTCTGCCAACAAGAGACTGTATCCAAAGTGGAGAAAGATCCAAAAGAGTAAGGAATTTAAGGTCAGGATTCATTGAATCGAGGTCTTAGACTTAAAGAAAATGTTTGGCTGACCTGCATAAATCAAAAGTAAAATTGTGAAGCAATCAAATGTACCAGAGAGGTGCTATAGGGGGGTCTCTGTGAGGCAATACAGAGACCTCTAAAGGGATGAGTGAAAAGTCATCACCTTTTTTCATGAACATTTTCTCCCATAACCAATACATAAAGTGTTCTCCTTTTCTCCATTGCCAATAAATTTCCCGCCAGGACTTTGCCATATTTTGTCTATGATTTCTATGACTGCAAGATTTCCCACCACAATATTACTTCTTCTGAGGGCTGAAGTGGAGAAATAAATAGATGAAAATTAAAAGTTGTGAGTCATACAGCACCATATGCCTTGACAAAAATTGTTAGCAGGCTGAGTGCCTTTGTCCTTTGCCCACAACATTAAATTCCTGTTTAACCAACATTGGCACAACCACCCTTGAAAAAGCCTGAGATACTCCAGCAGAGTGTAACGCGTTACATCAGTTCTTTAAAGCCTCTGTTTTCAGCAAAAGGGCTACCTCATACTCAGATGGTATTAGCTGTTAATTTTTAAGAATGTTAGTCTCCCAAAATTGCTGTTTGATAGCTGCGTCCTACGATCATTCACAATGTAACTAGCTGCACTGAAAACCCACTCAAACCCAGCCCTTGCTGAGGGCAACTAAGGGTTTCACTGCAGTACGGGTTAGTGCTGGTCACACACAAACTGTTTTATTTGTCAGTAGTCCATGGGATCATTGTTTCTGCCTAGAACGTAGCTATCCTACAAATATGCTGAAACCCTCTCACCTGCAGTGGGACCACACTTAGATGCGAGCGTATCCGTTACCAACCCATACTCAGGGAGAAAGCCCCAAAAATATGTGACCCCACCAGTATCACCACCACCAGTGTTGGATATTTGCCGCCCATGCTGAGACCCATGAATTGCCCTGTGTTCAGAATGGGATGTTCTGGTTGATGAAGTAGCTGCTTCAGCTGCTGGTCTAAATGCTTTGCTGCCTTCTTTTTCACTATGCCACCTAGATGTTTTTGGGCCCTAACTTTCTCACTCTCATTCTCCACTTGTTCAATAAGCATATCTCTATATTCCTTTACAGAATCTGATTCATCAGGGAGATGCTGCTGATCGTCATGATTCCTTGTTGTCAAAAACTGCTGATGACTCTGTGGCAGAAGTTCAGAAAGTTTGTATTTTTTTTCTATATCGGGGGTCCAGCAAAGTGTCAAGAATGTATATATATGTATATAACATGTCCTTAACCAGCTGATGCATGTGTGTGTTGTAATTATGGTAAGATTCCTCAGCCATGCTCATTTTTTTCTGTAAATATATACCTCAAAGGGTTTCAGCAGCACATATACACTACACATTAGTTCAGCAACTTATTTCCCCAGACTAACCCAGCACAGAAATAATAACATCAAGATCAGCAAGGAACTGGGACCGCAACTGCATGTTTCTTTCAAATCATATCGGTCAGACAGAATGTCTGTCCCCCTGTCCCCTAGACTCCTCAAATACAGAGAACAAATGTCCTGCCTGCAATTTTTCTCGTTTGGCTTTTGAGGCAAAAAATCATTCACTCATCCGTAGACCACTCCAGATTTCAAGTGGTTAATAGCTCTAGCTAAATAAATGGAAAGATTTGCTCCAGAATTGCTCATCATTTGGCTTTTGCATAAGTATCTTGGGCCCTATTAGACCATAAACCAAAATCAACTCCTAAGTCTATTTCAGTGTAGTCTTTTACTGCATGTATTTCTGCATGGCAAGTTGTGCTACCTACTACACACTTCTACAAACAGCCTTAGTGGAAATGTCAAGTATGTTTTAACACTTCCCTGGTCTCCACCCAGCATTTAGTGTTTTGTTATCCATTACTGGGTTGCCCTGACATTCTGATGCTTCTCCACTGTCTTTGCTGTAGCTGCAAGAGCATTATTTTTCAGTGCTAGATCGCTATTAAATGTATAGCGCAACAGTCCTAAAGCAAAAACAATGAGAGTCTTGGGTTCCCCATATAGACACAGTAATAACCAATTCCCCATAAATAGGGTATCTATACCCCAGGATTCCTTCTGAACCAACTATGAGTGTTTTCTTTCCTCCGTGTGGTAGTGAGGGTCATAAAATAAACTCCTGCATATGTGTGTTTGTGTGGTACCTACCAACTTCCAAACCTGGCCCAGGTGGCTAAAGAATCCTTACCTAGGTCTATAACCAGTCATGACTTGTGGTGATCTGCTGCAAGACATTTAGTAAGTCAGTGGGAGTCAAAGTATACAAGTCAGTCAATCACAGAGTAGTATCTCAGCTTGTGATTTTTGGGCAATATGTCAAGCTGTGATTTCCAGAGTACTGATGATCAGTTAAATCAGTGGTTCACAACTCTCTACACTCATGTCAGAAAAAGTGCAACATGTATCCTTTCCCCCAGTAATACATATCTAAGCTATAATGGTATGATATATGTAATGTTTCTTGACAATGGGTTCATAAGTTGCAATAAAGTCAATATAATTTGTACATGACACTGATATTTTATACTATAAGATGCACATAATCTGTACCAATACCCTTGCATCAAATTTATTCTTTTTAACCCTCCCCCCCGCAACATACACATAAATACACATTCAATTTGGCAGAGAAAGGTTTCATATTTTGCTTTGTGTATAAGGGATTGTACTTTCCTGAGCTTATTAAGTGAATCACACTGAAAGCAATACAGGCCTCAGGAGGTGTTGGTAGAAGAGTTTTATTTATAAATATAAAACATTCTTACAGTTCTCCATGCCCAACTAAAAGATAACTCATCATCTTGGCTTTACCGTAACACAGACAATTATTTAATTGCACACCACCACTAGGGAGAATTTAATTTTTCTATTAACGCCTCAATTGCTTTTGTGTTGGTGGAGTTTTCTGGTTTAGATATGAGGCCCTTGAGCGCATTCTTTACTTGAGCAGCAATTTCTTCGTCTGAGCTCTGGAGAAGACTGCAAGGAGGATAGAACAAGAATAATTAATAGATCACATACAATACAAAACCACTTCAAGTCACCAGTGCACTAATAACTGTTCAAATGATACACAAAGCTTTGAAGTCCTAAAAACATGCATTGGAGACATCTTTACCATTTAAGGATTTATATGCTCCATTTAAATTAATGTGGGAATTTCTATTTGTTCCCTATGGTATACTTGTCGTGTTTCAGGATTCCACCTCTTCAGCTTACTGTATAAGGTTGTATGGGTCTAATATACAAACCAAACCAAATGCACCATAAAGACAGAAATTCTCTTGATTCATATGTTGATACAGTATTCAAGGGGTTACAAGCAAA
Organism: Rhinophrynus dorsalis; assembly: GCA_037306005.1. Taxonomy (NCBI): domain Eukaryota; kingdom Metazoa; phylum Chordata; class Amphibia; order Anura; family Rhinophrynidae; genus Rhinophrynus; species Rhinophrynus dorsalis. Next base: position 406,379,049 of record CM074718.1, on the reverse strand, counting down.
ATGTAAAATGGGAATACTGGAATAATTTTTGATAGTCCCCTATTCTGCACATGGTTTGTCCCAGAACTGCTCCTCTTTTCTTTAGGGCATAAGCCTTTATATATTTATAAAGATTTAACTCTGAGTGGTAGAGATGTATTCAAAGCATTGTGTTGCAATAGGCTGGATACCTCTCTGGCACTCAAAGGGTTATATCATGCCTTTTATATCCAAGCAATATTTGACATTTAGCTTTAGAAATTCATGAGCAAATCACTTATAAAATGGACCATTACACTACACTACATTTAAGAGAAGATTAGATGCATTTCTTTCAAAAGGGAACATACAGGGTTATCCTGTTTATTAGTAGGCAAATCAGCAAGGTCTGGTAAAGACTAACTTATTTGGTAGCAGGAAAGCTATACAGTCCTCATGTCACTAGGGTATGAGGCAAAAGTTTAACATTTACTATGTTACAATTCATAAACATTACATAATTATCCTCATAAATGCAGCACAAACTAATGTTGTTAATTCAACACTTATTAACAGTTACCCTGAGATGCAATCACAAGCTTAACAATGGTTTCTTGCTAAAGGAAGCAGAGCTAATGATTACTGCCTAACAAACAAAGCTCAGATAAGGAAGGTAGATGACTACAAAAGGCAGAATCAATAAACAAACAGCCTGATCATGCTGAAAGGTGATTTACCAGCAACCCAGCTAGGTGGCTTTCTAATTGCAATATATGAATCAAGCACACATCTCCTAAAAGGTCAGCAACACAATCACCTTATAAAATTCAAGGAGCCTTCCTTAACAAGTGATGTGATGTTTCACAATAAAAGCAGCTCCAATTAATCTTCATATTATGTGTGCCATGGAGAGTACTATTTCAGTACTGTCTGAGTTGTAGTTCAGGAGTAATTGAATGATAAAATATCCCACTCCTGCCCCTTTTACTGATGTGACACTGCTCACCTCAGAGCAGCAAAACTGTCTGGATGGATCACAGAGAGGGACAAGCTTCAGTGAGCATAAGGAAAACCCTGAAAAAAACTGTCAAGGGGGGCAGGGTTTTCCTTATGCTTACAGAAGACTGCCCCTTGCTAAGATCTGTCTGGTCAAGGGACCAGATTCCACATCTAAGGGGAGGCAGCTTACACTAGCTAAAAGAGGAGGGAGGGGGACACTTTATCATTCAATTATTCTTGAACTACAATTCTGACAGTGTTGAAATAGCTCTCTCCATGGTCCAAATACCATGAAGATTAATTGGAGCTGGTTTTTGTGAAACATTACTATCCCTTTAACTGTGGATAAACTGGTAAGTTTAACTGCATGGTAATTAATAGGGGCACCAATCTATAGAATGCAAAATTAATAATAAAGGTAAAAAAATACTGAAACGAAGACTGGGATGATGGTCAATTAATAGGTTTTATTGGAATATACCTCTAGACAATAAGTGTATTCTCAGAAATACATCTTTTAACCCTTTGCAAAATCATTTTTTTAACCTGAAAAATAAAAGGATATCATGGACAGAAGAGCCATAAACCAGTAAGTTAACTCAACTGGACTAAGAAAAAGATTAGGTTTAAGAAAAAAAAATCCCCTTTTCTCGATCATCAGTTGAGGGATGCAGGGAGTAATGGGGATGTCCCAAAGCAGTTTCAAAAAACACAGGAAGGGAGAGAAAACTGCACCTTGTAAAATAATGCAACCAAAACTAGTATATTGAGATGCAAAAATATTGACTTTGTAGAATCTTGTAAAGGCTTCAGCAAATTACCAGGTAGCTGCCTTGCAGAGCTGACCCACATAAGCTTGATGTTTCAGAGCCCATGAAGAATCAATGAACATGTAGAATGGGCTGTAACTCAGAATAGAACTGGGTGAGACTTTAAAAGGTAGGCTTGTTAGCCCATTTAAGCCATGCAGCAGTCGTAGTTTTGGTGGCAGGTTTACCTTTCTTAGAGCCTTCTGGAATAATAAACAAGGTATCAGCTTGCCTGAAAGAGTCTGTTGCGCAGTATAGTGTTTAAGGCATCTGACTAAATCCAAAGCGTGAAGGAGAACCTATTTTTGATTGCGTGAGTTGGAGCAAAAGGAGGGAAGGACCAATTCCTCATTTACATGAAAAGAGGAAACTACTTCAGGATGAAAATCAGGACTAGTCTATCCTAATGTCTTACATGTCGCATGTTTGATGGAGACTGAACATAGTGTGCGGACTGAAGAATTTCCACAACCAGATTCAAATCCCACAGATAAGTAGGTGCTCTATACGAAGGGACAATTATGAGTGACACCTTAAAATAGTAGAATTATCCCAAAGATGGAGCACTCCAAGGGGCAATAATTATAATTAAAGGGATAGTAATACTTAAGTATTACTAATCCCTATAGTAAAGTACTACTAAAAAAATAACATATTGACCCCAGTGTCATCTCTCAAACCTTTATGGTTTGAGAGATTATCGCTTCTAAAGTTGCCCTCTCCCTCCCACTTCCCCGTAGTCAGCATTCTAGCTGACTCAGGGAAATCCGGTCAGAGATCATCAGGCGGCTCTGCAGCAGAGCCGCGATCGTGTTAATTAAAAAAAAAAAAATCACTAAAACGGTCTTCTACGTGTGCTTGCAAGCCAGGCACACGTAGAAGACCATTTCAGTGAAAGTTTACTTTTTTAGTAATGCGATCCGGCTGTGCTGGAGAGCTGCCTGAAAGTCGTACGACTCTCTTCCCTGCAGTCAGCTAGAATGCTGACTACGGGGAAGGGGGAGGGAGAGGGCAACTTTAGAAGCGATCATCTCTCAAACCATAAAGGTTTGAGAGATAACACTGGGGGCAATACGTTTTTTTAAGTAGTACTTTGCTATAGGGATTAGTAATATTTAAGTATTACTATCCCTTTAATAGTATAACCGCTATGGAATGACACTAATAATCAATAATGATATTGTACAAAAATTATATATATAAAATACTGAAGTTAAAATTGAGACAAAACGTTAGAAAATCAATGACATGAATGATGGAAAAATTCAGATAATCAATACCCACAGTCTGGATGAAGTAAGGATGAAAGGATGATGATGATGGAATGATCAGTCAATGGATGTATGCTTAAAATGAATGAAATGATGATGATGAAAATGATGATGATGTTGAAATTGATAAAACTGTCAAAAATCCTTAGTTAGTGCTGCAGAGATCAGTGTATAGTGGCCTTGTCCACTGGTAGCAAATCTGGGTCTGGAAACACTTAAAATACAGCTCACATAACAAGAGAAAAAGAGACAGTGTTCTAAGTGTAGTAGTTTAATACAATTAAAAACAAAGTAAAATCATAAATTGCACTCACAATGGCCCTTCTTGGGCTTAATGTTCATCAAGCGGGTCTCTCCCGTTGTAACCAACGAACTGTGTCCTCCAATAATCCGGAGTCTCGGTCGAAATTTTTTCTTGCTGTTTGACTAGATATTATCACTTCAGATGTTAGTTCAAGCCGATGAATCCCGTTTATGATGACAAAAATGGGTAAATGGTAACATCAGCAATATAAGTACTACCGGCTTTTGAGTTAACCTCGTGGCGAGGTGCGTCTGGAGACGCTAAGCGGGCCGGTGTGCGGGCCTGTCAGGGGCGGAGGAAACTCACAGGGGGAGTGGAGGAGACCCGGTAATCTTAGGCAATAAGCCTGAGTAGCTCCCAATGTTTTCGCAGACGCAGTCTGCTTCTTCAGAGAAAAAGTCTTTGTCTTATTGCCTAAGATTACCGGGAGAGAGACCCGCTTGATGAGCATTAAGCCCAAGAAGGGCCATTGTGAGTGCAATTTATGATTTTACTTTGTTTTTAATTGAGTGACACCTTGCAGAAATATCACAACTTGGAATCCTCACAATTTTCTTGTGACACAAAATGGAAAGGGCACGTTGAGAGCTCTTGTTCTGAAGTCTTTATAAAGAAAGGTTTGCAAAAAGCCCAGAATATAGGGAAGTTTACATTTTTGGGGATCAAACTCATGTTGCTCACAAAACAGATTTCCTATATTCATTGGTATATTTTCACAGACACAGCATTGTTTGAATAACTGAATCTCTGAGTCTTTTGTGTTTCAATATTTGCATTCTAGGCCTTCAAGGTGAGGTTGAATAGCTTGGGATGCCAAATGACATCTTGAGTGAGCAGATCTTGTAGCTGTGGCAGAATCCAAGGATCTTCAACAGATACTGTCTGAAGATGATGAAACCATGCCTTTCTTGGTCAAAATGGGGTGATTGGTTGGATGTGGGTTCTTTTATGATATTGGAGAGAAGTCTAGGGATGAGATGGGACACTGAATCAGGAGGTCCAGTCTTGGAGGAAGATGAAATGGTTCCTGAATGGAGAGAACCAGGCATAAATGGAGCAATTCGGATGAACAGATCCTTCTCCATTCTGATCTTTAGTGGCACCCTGGGGATTAGAAAGAAAAAAAAAAAAAAAAAAAAGGAGAAGAAAAAAAAAAAAAATCGAATAGACATCGTGTCCCCTGGAAATGGCGTGAGAGGCCATCAGATCCACTTCTGGAAAACCCCAACGGTGGTCTGTTGCTTGGGTTCAAGTCTTGACTGAAAAAGTCTGTGGCCATATTTTCTACTCTGCTGAAATAACTGGAACAAGAGTTTCTGCTCAATTAAGGTGTTCTCGCACCTCCTTCAAGGGAGATCTGCTTTGAGTTTCTCCTTGGTGACTGATGTAAGCCACTGCCATCTGCCAAGCTGTCTAACTGAATCTGTACTGGAGTCCCCGTCAGTGCATGAGACAAGTGAGGTAGTGCCAGTCGGATTGCATGGATTCCCAGGATTTTGAATGACAGAAGACTCTCTACTTCAGTCCACCATCCCTGAGCTATCAGGGGACCCATGGTTGTGCCCCATCCCCTCATGCTGGTGTCTGTCGTTACCAAATTCCATTCCAGAATTACAAGGGGACATCAGAGTCACTAGGGTGATAGAGCTACCAAAGTAGATCATCCCTCATTGGAGGGGACAGGGTCAAGGAGTGAGACAGGTGAGAATGAGTCAGCTGAGAATGTCCAGTTGGAGTTCACTCGTGTGGAATGGAGCATAAGGAACTGCTTCCAGGGAAGATACTAGTCATCTCTGGATCCTCATGTAATCCCTTACTGTCAATGAGGAGCATGCCAGTGCCTGCAACATGTCCTGGAACAGGATCTGGATCTTGTACTCCAGTAAGAACACTTATCCTTGAAGAGTGTTGAACTTCATCCCCAGAAAGAGCAGACTTGGGATAGGACTAGAGGACTTCTTGAGATTGAGAACCTAACCATGGTGCACCAGCACTCTTGGAAATGGATACCAAAATTTCTTCTGAAGGAGCCATGATCAGAAGGTCGTCCAGATATGGGGTCAGTGAAATGCCTTGCTAGTGGATGTATACAGCCAAAGTTGCCATGATCTTCTTTAAGATTGTTGTAGCGTAGGCCAGGCTGAAAGGCTGTGCAATTAACTGGTAATAACTGAATGCAAAAGCAAAACAAAGGAAACACTGGCAGTCTGGATGGGTTCGGAACATTCAGGTAGGCATCCAAAAGATCCAGAGAAACCAGGACTCACCTGGACACATCACTGTGATGACAAAGCACAAAAAGATTCCATATCGAAGTGTGTAGTGACAGTATAGTGGTTGAGACATTTCAAGTCCAGAATAGGATGGCAGGCACTGTACCTTCTTGGGAACTACAAAAAGGTTGGAATAAAAATCTAAAGAGTGCTTTTTAGGCATTAGCTTACAAAATATTGGCAATCAAAATTAAAGTAACCTCCTTAGGAAAATCAAAGTGTATGGCTTCAGAAAGCTGCTCACTCCAGACAGCTATAGCTATATTGATCCAGAAAGAAGCAAAAATGTGTTGCAGTGGGGAATCAAGCTGTTTATCCGCCTTTCCTTTAGGCCTGCACCATTGGTAAAGCTGTACTACAGAGAGTAAAACTGCACTCTCTTTCATGTATGTTGTTCATTTATTGAAATATGAATATTGAATCCCTTTTATTGAAACACAGGTGGCAGATATGCCCAGTTTTCTCTCCAAGGCCCCTATGTTGCTATGGTACTGTAAGGTTGACTTATTGCCCAATATAGCCAATTGCTCAGTAATCGCACTCCCTCCATAATGGATAAGTAACTATTAAGAGAGTCTGAATGAACAGGGTTTAGGTGAGGAACCAATATGCTTATTTCCATCAAAATAAAGAGGAAGTTTCTAAGCATTGAGTTCAAAACCATACTAGTTTAAGACAAGTTAGCTCTCCTTGATTGCTAGGTGTCTAGCTAGTTATCTGGGAACTCAGGACCTGAGTTATTTTAAATATATATATTCCCTTGTATTGTCATTGGATTTTTTTCTAAATACATTTCTCAATAAAATTATTTTTATTGGCTTCAGAGTGTACCTACACAACATTTCTCGTCTTTTTTTTTTTTATTCTAATGGAAGAGCTGTATTCTTGGCTAAGCATGAAATAGGGGGTCAAATGTTGCCTCAACAATATGTAATCATTCTCATATGCTCCAGGGGTGCATTGCCGATCGCATGAGAACTTATTTGGAAGCCTTCTCCTCTTTCTGTTCAATCATTGTGTCGGCATTGGTGGGGTTGAGTGTGTTGTGTTGTATGTGGCAATGCTGTTTCACTGGCAATGTGTTGTTTGTTGAATGTAGAAGAGTGCAGGTGTTCTCTTTGATTTTGGGTTTCTTCTTTTCTCTTGCTTGATCGATGTCCACTGGGAGATGGGTACAATTCATATACTCCATAGGTGTATTGCAAATATGCATGGGACATCTGGAATTCGCTTTCATTATAGCTTCAAGTTTGAAATACTTTAAAGAGGTTACTTGTCTATCCCATTAAGGCAACTGTATCCAATCGGAAGACTGACCCCAAAAGAACAGGTGTACCAATAAGGGAGTGACAGGAAGTTATTTAAACGTGATTACTTAGGGCGGAGGTGATCTTTCTTTTGTTGTTTTTATCATTTTGGCTTGTAAGCTTTGAGAGAGAGGTGGTAAACCGTGAAACGCATAAGCGTTAATCCATATACATATTTTAAATAAATTTATATATTTTTATAAGAGAAGAGCCTCCGTCTGTGTACATTGTGCATACCCAATGGGAAAAGGTCAGTGACTGAAGGTACACCAGAATGGAGATGGGTTAATGATCTCCGTATGCTTGGTTGTTAGTCCGACTGATAGTAGCAGCCTAGCCATTTGAAAGTGTGAGTATTTACTTATTCCCTTTTGTGACATTGTTACACTGTTGGGAGGTTTCTTCTGTTCTTTTACCTTGGAGCAAGGGGGGGGGGCTCACTATGCTTATTAAGAAGTCTTCCACTCCTCCAACAGAACCTGATCTAGGGTGCTGTTAGGATCTCTGGAAGATATCCGAAGAGGCAGATACTCCATCAGGGGCCTCAGAGACCTGGACAGTCTCCAAGACTGCTCTGATGAGCGCCTCTACTGAACAATAAGGATCAGCCTCACAGGGATCCACAAAGGACAAAGAAGAGTCCATACCTTCTTATTCAGAATTAATCTCATCAGATGTATCAACAACTATTTGAGAAGTCCCCTAAAAACAGAATCAACTTGCTTGATGGGGTCAAGGGTCACAAAGAGTGGAGGCCCCCCTGAATGGATACCACTAAGTTCACCAGGGTTTTAACTCAAGCTGGCTCTTGATTAGTGCTAGATGGCCCGGGGGTGGGGGGGTGTAGTAAGGGCCACACTAAGGGACATAAGGATCCAGAATAACCCCTTGGAAGTCCACCATGGCATGAGGATAATGAGTTAAGGGGTTAGGAGAGACCCTGAATCCTTGGGTTTTGCTTTCCCCATTTGTCCCTTGAGGTCAGACATGTCCAGAGAAAGTAGCTTAAACTAGATAAAAACTATTTTAAAGTATAACCAGAATGACAGAAAGGCCCCAGAAAGTACATATCAGGCATGCAAAATGTTAAATTGGAGAGAGCGAGAAAGAGAGACCAAGGCAGTCAGCCACTGTGTCATATAATATGATGGAGGAGTAAGATGGCAGCCAAAAAAGGCCCTCAAAATCAGAAACAGAGGATTACCCCATTACTTTAAACTAAGCAACACATGACTATTCAGCTGTGAAATGCAAAGAAACTCACACCACTGGACAGTGAGGATCATGCAATAGAGCATGATTAGAGGAGAAGAGCGAGCACAATCTGGCTCATGTAGCACAATTGGGTACAGAGATATGTGCCACACAACCTTTCCAGTCAAAGTCTATGAGGCAAAGATGGCCATGCACAAAAAAAAAAAAAAAAATTAAATATATATAGTGAGAAGTTCCGAAAACCCGTTGGTACACCTGAGAGAGGGTACAAATAGCATTTACAGAAACTCTGATGTACACAGAAGCAGAGATAAAGTGTCTAATAGTCACCAGTTTATAAGCAGGCACTAAGATGGTTACATTTGTAAATAAAAAAAATAAGAAAACAATGTAAAGCAGCCATCTCTACCACTCAGACATATATGGCAAAGGGAAAACAAGAAATATTGAGTGCTGATTCACCACATGATGTGAATATAATAGTGTGATGCAGAATAGGACCATGGCAGTCAAAGGGTTACTCCCCAGTCTTCAAGCTCCTATATAGATAAAGCTGAACCTCAGAGAGATTCTATAATGAGAAATAGACTTATCATAAAGTCAACCTCCACAGGGAAATGATCCAAATAGTAAACACACGTGAACTGGGCAATCCAAGTACAGGAAAGCCAGTGATAGAAGCCCGCCTAATGGGAAATTATGCAGCCCAATATCTAAGGTTAAAATAATTAAGTATTCCTAAAAAGCTAAGACATGCCAGCTGCTTCCTCGTTCTGTCACATAGCACATGAAATCTTGGATCAAGGCGGGGGTTGAAAACCTCCAGTCAATCCAGGACTTCCCTGAATAAATATATTTCAGGTCATCTGCTCCTCAGTCTACACAAAACTAAGTGAGCAAAACAGGGATTTCCCACAGAGGGACTGGGCTCCTAACCCCTCCCTACAAAAAACAAAAACAAAATGAAAAAATAATTCTCCTTCAGGGAACTCAAAAAAGCCAAGATACATAGCAGAGGGCTATATAGGTCAAAGTGTGGTAGAAGTTTCAACAATGAATGCCCTGCTTCGATCCCCCCCCCAATTGATGCTAGAGAAAACAAAAGTAAAATACAATGAATCTTCATTGTTATACAAGTGTGGTTTATTTTAACATACTGTTTCACCTCCTTCCTTTCTTACATATAAACTAAGGCACAGATTATACATTCACTTGATATTTGTGTAGGTGTCACTGATAATACAGGTTTAGATTTTAACATTCTCTAACAGAATTCTAGTTGGTGGAGACTGGTCCAACTGCTTACCACTATTTATAATATCAGACTTCCAAATATTTAGTGCTGTAAGTTATTGGGTAACAGAAGACGCTTTCTATTCTATGGTTTCATCTAATTAGGTCAACTAGTAATAAATCTGTCATGGGTCACATTTATACATGAATAAACTAAGTAGATTATGGTGAATGTTTCATCTCTGCTTCTAAGAATCAGATTCCCAGGAGTAATAACTAATACATGAAGATAAGGAATATGTCTTATAGTTTCAAATATTTACCTAGCCCTTGAGAATAGCATAGCATCCTTCTATCACATCATTACACCCAATAATGCTCATGAAATTTGTATATACCAGAGGTAGCCAAACCCGGTCCTCAAGAGCTACCAACAGTGCATGTTTTCAAAATATCCCTTAAAGCGAAATTAACACCGCTAACAAACGTTGTCTGTAATAATTTCCTATCTGGCGACTAGCTGCTTAGTAGCGCTAGTTGCCAGAATTATTACCTCTTCATGGAGAACTTTGAAGTGATCCTCGGCTGACAGGCAGGATGGAGCGTGCACATCTTGCCCTAGTGACATCTGCGCGCCTGCGCTGTCAGTCCCTTCTGGAGCTGAATGGCTCCTAGCAACACCTCCTACAGCCTTCTGGGACTGACAGCGCAGGAGCGCGGACGTCACTAGGGAAAGATGTCCACGCTCTGTCCTGCCTGTCAGCCGAGGATCACTTCAAAGTTCTCCATGAAGAGGTAATAATTCTGGCGACTAGCGCTACTAAGCAGCTAGTCGCCAGATAGGAAATTATTAAAGACAATGTTTGTTAGCGGAGTTAGTTCCGCTTTAATGAGCACAGGTAGATAAACTGAAGTGACTATGCCACTAATTAGTCCACCTGTGCTCCAGTTGGGATATCCTGAAAACATGCACTGTTGGTAGCTCTTGAGGACTAGGGTTGGCTACCTCTGGTGTAAACAAATAATCCTGCAACCCCACTTATAGCATGAGTCAGTCCCCTTTAGTTGTATTGAAGTGTACAGAGACAGAGGTGCCATGATGTAATTAGATTGATACACAAGAAAAAAGGAAAATCGTTGTGAAACTCTAACTCTTTATAGTAAATTACTTCCTTTATATTATTTATATATATATATATATATATATATATATATATATATATATATATATATATATTAAACCTTAACCTATTATGTTCAGTATTAAAAAAATAAGAAAAGTGACTAAGGCAAATTATAATAAAAGAAAATGGTGATTAAAAATTCAATAGTCAGCCCATTGTGGATGGCAAATGTTGCTTGATTAAGGATTCCAAACAATACAAGTGGCTTCATGCTCAGTGACAAACTTTATCCATAGACTGACATATAAAATGGTCAAATACTATTGTAGGATATTATATGCGTCTGAAATGTGGCATTATTAGCCAAGGATTGTATCAGTATCCAGAACTGTGAGCTAGAAACCATAGAACACCTGAAAGTTCTTAAAACTGAGCTAAGTATTAAGAATGACCTCTTGTTTTATATATATATATATATATATATATATATATATATATATATATATATATATATATTACAAATTATTTTCACATATTGCTTAAAATGTACACATCAATTTCTTCTCTCTTTTAATACTGAACAAAATAAGTTATGTTTTAGTACAGCGGTTCTCAACCTTTCTAGTGCCGCGACCCTTTGATAAAATTTCCCAAGTTGTGGCGACCCCTAACAGTAAAATGATTTTCGTTGCTCCTTCATCGCTGTAATTTTGCTACTTTTATTAATCAAAATATAAATATCTGATGGTTTTAGACGACCCCTGGCAAATGGTCATTTGACCCCCAAAGGGGTCCCGACCCACAGGTTGAGAACCACTGTTTTAGTGTATATACTGTGGGAGCGTTTTACTTAGAGAGCCACATTTAATATATAATACTCAAAATATTGCATTCCTTGTGGACCACTCAATAGAAGTGCTTTTCTTACCAGCAGAGGATGATTGCCCCTCTGTTCACTTGTGCCCAGGTGCAGAGATTTTCTATGCCTACATGTTCCACCAGCGTCCTAGCAAAACAGGCTGCAATAAGGACAGTGTTAGCCCAATAATGCAATTAGAAACAGAAATGATTTATAGCTAAATTAATTTAAACCCACCAAACATAATTGTGGTCGCATGTTAGTTTACCTACAAAAAAATGTATTAAAGGGGAACTACCACCCATTAAAAACTTAACCTGTGCTGATTCTTCATCTGGCGACTAGCTGCTTAGTAGCGCTAGTCGCCAGAAATATTACCCGGTTCTGAAGATTTCTGCCTTTTTCGGACGGTCACTGGAACAGGAAGCACGGACGTGTCTTCACAGTGACGTCCGTGCGCCTGCGCTGTCAGTCCCTTTTGAACCGCGCGGTGCAAAAGGGACTGACAGAGCAGGCGCACGGACGTCACTGTGAAGACACGTCCGTGCTTCCTGTTCCAGTGACCGTCCGAAAAAGGCAGAAATCTTCAGAACCGGGTAATATTTCTGGCGACTAGCGCTACTAAGCAGCTAGTCGCCAGATGAAGAATCAGCACAGGTTAAGTTTTTAAGGGGTGGTAGTTCCCCTTTAAGAACATGAGAGGGGTATATATATATCTATTTCTTATAACATTTAGCTTAAATGTAGACATAATTCACTGCCTCAAAGAACTCCTGCAAAGCAGGATGCACTCTTGCAAAAATTTGATGTGATCTTTGGGCTAAATCTTGCAAAAGCTAGGGGATGGGCTTAACATGTTTACTGTTACTGACGTTAACAAATACACATGGTAGCTCAGGCAATCATTGCAATATTTAAAAGAAAAATATGACAGAATATCCAAATGTGTCTGGCTGGCAATGCAAAATCTGGCAGTGAACATTTATTAACATATGGGAGTCTTACAATACTTTTATTTGGCCCTCAAAAAGTTTTTTATAACATGTTCCAGTGAAGGGGTATCGCTGTTCCCATTACAGTATCCATATACAGCCTGCTTCAATAAGACTAAATAATGACTTGCCCACGTTTGCCACTTTGGATGTCAAAAAACAGCTGTGGTTGGCAGGTGAGATGAACATTAGAAGATTTAACCCCTTAAAGGGATAGTAATACTTAAAATGTAAAAAATATATGTTGTAGGGTTTATCCCCCTGAGTAAAACAAGGGTACTCCCACTGCTGAGAGATATTTTATTAAAAAATTATAACAGCTCAAATTTGAATTTTTTAGGTGCAATATCACAGTGGCCTGAAAATTTATTCAAAATCACTGAGAAAATGATGACCAATATGTTCCTGTTGGGAGATCCCTAAAAGTGGACTGTCTTGGTCCTCTACGAATGCAGTTAGAGATCCCTAATCTAAATCCTGTGAATTGGGAGATATGGACACTGACAGCAGAGGAGCTGCCATTTGAACTAGGCTATGGCCAGCATTATCCCTTGTTGACAGAGTGAAGCCCATTATCAATATTTCCTACACTGGCAGCTGAATTAGCTTGTGAGCAGTTTTCCAAACGTTACAGGTGATCAATATCTTATTTTCCAATACAGCACCATGAAGCACCCCACTTTACATTTGCGGTTTTCAATATAACGTAGGTTTGCAGCTTGAGACAAGTTTGACATAATTAGTTGTGTACTACAATGATCCAATAGGAGAGAGCTTTGAAACTTCTAAACAGTTAAAAACAACTACTTTATAAAGACATACATTCGTAGTAAAATGTGTAATGTTTAACCCTTTGGATGCTAGAGAGGCTCAAATGCATGAATACATCTCTAGCATTCAAGGATTTAAAGCCCCAATAATGAGAAATCCCATTGGGTCTTCTTGCATTTCTATTGTATACATATATATATTATATAGTATTGTATTAAAGGGGTAGTAATGTTTCATAATAAAAGCAGCTCTAATTAATCATCATAGTATTTGGACTTTGGAGAGTGTCATTTCAATTCTGTCAGAGTTGTAATTCAAGAGTAATTCAATGACAAAGTATTCCCCTCCTGCCCCTTTTACTGATGTAACACTGTTCAGCCAGATCAGAAGGGAGGTGCCCAGGTAGACTGCAGAGAGGGACAATCTTCAATTATGATAAGGGAAAACCTGTAAAACTTGTCAAGGGGGGCAGGGCTTTCATTGTTCTCATAGGAAGAAGATTGTCCCCTTCTGTTATCTGTCTGGTCTTACAACTAGATTCCACATCTGAGAAGAGATGGCTTACACTAGGTAAAAGGAGCGGGAGGGGAAACTTTGCTTGTGAATATCTCTCAAACCATAAAGGTTTGAGAGATAAGATGTATATCTTTCTTCATGTTTTTTTAATGCCTACAAAATAAAATAAAGATAAAATGAAGTATTACAATCCCTTTAAACACAAAGTAAGACTCCACACATGTACAAAATGCATCTTACCTTCTTTACCGTTTTCTTTCATGTCTTTATCTTGCTTTAATAACCATTTCAGCACCAGATGACCTGCAGGGTGTTCGGCAATGTGAAGCTTTAAATAGCCAAAAGTTAGAAAGAATCAATGTCAATGCCTTCTGGATCTTCCTATATAAATCAAACACTCCACATATATTGCTTGGTATAAAACTAAATATCTCCATTACTAATTTTACAGTAAAACTGCAAATTTAATTTCAACACTCAAAGCTCCATTGTCAAAGGAGAGTGCATATAAATAGGAAATAGATAAAAAATTCACAGCATTGCCCAGGAGATGCAATGTATATACAATAACAGTATCTAACAATATCAACCAGGGTGCCATTGTCACCAGGTTATGGTGCCACTTTTCTTCTATGAAGACTGACAAAAATGTGAATATTCTTCTTCCAGTGTATATGTATGGAAATTGTTATGATTTATATGCTTTCAGACTGTGGGACCTAAGAATATATATTTGTGTATTTATACCACTCACTAAATCTATGACAACATAAAATGTAGAGGCGACCAGAAAATATCTGGAACAGTCTTAGGGTGCTTTTAGCAAAAAAATTTTGAGAACCAATGAAATAATAGTATTTTAGTGTTCTTACCCTTTAAATCCTTTTCCCTTAGTCCACATGGAACACAGGCACCATGGAGTTGAGTACCTCTTTGGAGGGCTGGACACATATCAAAAAGACACATTTTGTGGGTTGAGACTCCCAGCCATTCCTCCAGCTCAACCCTTCCTCCCTGCATACACCAGTTAGGATGTGAGTGAAACCACATCAACAAGGGAAGAAGAGTGAATGAAGGCTGCTAAGGCTCCCATGGCTCTGGTAAATACACGTTGAGCAGAAGCCAGGCCGAATGGCAAATCAATGAACTGGTAGTGCTTTGAGCCGCTGGCAAACCACAGGTAGCGTTGGCTGTCTGGATGGATATGAATGTGCAGGTATGCATCCTGAAGGTCTAGGGAAGCTAGGTACTCCTCTGGTCACATCACCTCCATGACAGAAAGCAAGGATTCCATCTTAAAACATGCAGTCTCCACATACTTGGTGAGCCATCCTTCTTTGAAACCACAAACAGGTTGGAATAAAAACCCAAGCCTTTCTACTGGGGAGGTACTAGAACCAGAACCTTTTTTTCCAGCACTGAGATCACTGCTTCCCGAAACAGCTGTGCTGTATCCTGCTTCTTTGGCACCCTGGAAAAGAAGAAGCTAAATGGAGGGAGGGATATAAAGTCTATTCTGTACCCTTCTGAGATTACCTACAAAACCCACTGGTCCGCGACAGAGGACTCCCAGGTGTCTTGAAAAAGATGAAGATGTCCCCCTATAGGGACTGGAGGAACAGGATTCCACGAGTCATGCAGAAGCTGGCTTGACAGACTTAGCCCCGGAAGCGGTTCACATGGGCTGACACTGCTGTCTGGGCTGGGGGGGGGGGGGGGGGGGAATGGGAGTGTGAGGTTTATAGCCTTTGCGCCTTTGTTTGGTAGGATATTTAGAGGGCATTTGAGGCAACAAAGTGCTCTTGCCTCCAGTAGAATCACTGATGATCTGCTTCAGTTTAGGTCCATATATATATATATATATATATATATATATATATATATATATATATATATATATATATATATATATATATATCCCTTACTGAGAGCAGGACTTTAAAGCAATTAACATATCAAGTGCTTTCTCTAAGACCTCCCATTTTCCCTGATCTAGGACCGGTTGACGGTAACTTCACTAAAATTGATGTTATCTTAGGAAGCTATTTTAATTCAAGTTTTAATCTAAGACTAATAAAGGCTTATTTTATTGACTGTATTTCTTTATCTCCTAATTTCTTCAAAGCACTGAACGAGTCTCCTCATTCATGAGTCTTTGGTTTTACATGAATAAATTAAATTGAATTGAATTAGACTCATATGCTTTGTTTTTTTTCTTCTTTTCTTCTTGATTTAGCCTTAGCCGACAGCCTGACTGCCTCAAAAAGAGCCTCAACAACATAAGTATTGGCCTCCTTCATGTTGGCTAAAAAGACAACAGGACTTCCTTGGGGGCATCCGCATGGACAGCCTCCATCAGCTGCTAACAACACACGACCTCAGCGCAACATTAGCCTTTATGATACAATCCAGCTTCATAGCTGCCATATCCTTCAGACCTGCTGCATCCGCCAAGAGCAGGGCAGTAGATTTGGCTAGCCTGGAGACTGGGGGATCCAGAGTAGGAGGAGAAGCCCACTGCGCCAAAGGTGTCTCCAAAAAGGGGTACTGTCTAGAGAACCTCTTTGTGACAGATCCTCTCTTATCAGGGTCTTCCACTCATCCAGAAGGATCTGATCAAGAGTAGATTTAGAGGGAAAAACAGTAGACAATTTCTTATGCCTCTTGGAGACCTCTGGAGCGGAAGACCCCTCATCAGGTGTGTCAGGGACATGAAGGGTATCCAAAACAGCCTTAATGAGCCCCTAAGCCGAGGAAAGGGGACCAGCCTCATAAGTGTCCCCATAGGAGTAGGAAGAATCCACATCCTCATATTCCCCTTCCTCATCCTCCCCATCCGATATATCCTCTTCAGAGGAAGCCCCTAGGAGAATAGGAACACTGTGGGATCTGATGGACACTTATTTAAAGGTAGTGGGGGGCTTCCAGAACTAAAGGACCATCTGGAGGGAAAATAAAAGCTGGGCCACTTTAGAGAGCAATGATTTTACCCAAGCTGGCTTTTGTTCAGTTCTGGAAGGGTAGTTGGAGCCACAGTACAGGAGGGGCAGAGAGATCCTGAATACTCTCTAGGGAGCCCCGTTTGACATGAGGAACATTAAGCAAGGGGGGATCAAAGACGCCCCTGAGTCCTTTGTCTCAGGTCTAGCCCCTATGTCCCTTAGAACCAGACATACTTACAGAAGGTCTAAGACTATTAGTGAACAGTAGTAGCAGTTCCCTAGACCAATAATTCACCCTAGAAAGCCCAAAAAGGTACTTATCTGGCAGGCAAAGGGTTAATATGGAGAAGGAGAGCAAGGTGAGTCTGTCTCTGCATAGGATAAGCAAGAGACATGTAAAATGGTAACTGCAAAACTGATAGCCAATCAGAAGAAATCCAGCAAAATGGGTATTCTGGCAAATGTAGTCTTCCCTGTTGCCTAGCAACGTCTACCACTAGAAAAGTGTCGCTGGACATGTTTTTACCTCTGAGAGCACATCATAACAAAAGTATAAGGTGGGATGGGGGTGAGTTGAGCTGGAGAAGTGGCTGGGAGTCTTCACCCATAAGACTCTGTCTTTTTGAGATGTGTCCTGCCCTCCAAAGGGGAACTTAACTCTATGGTACACACGTTCCATAGTGGACAATAGCGAAAAATAACACCTAAACAAAGTAATGAAATGGGGTTACCAACACACACAGAGAAAAATTAATCACATGATTTTGTATAGGACACTTTACATGCATATGAAACTTAAGTTTAGCATGAGATTTTAAGGGTCTAACATTCAATAATGTTTACAGATGCTAGCCTGGGATACTTTATATTTAAAGGTTTATAAAGTTATTTAAGCACATTTTATTTTAGGTGTTAGTGTTCATTTTACTGTGATATATGCCAACACAACAGGGAAATATAACTTATTAAACCATAGCTGGGCATATGGCAGAGAAAAATGTCTGCTAATATGCTATTAAAATTATATAATTACCTCTCCATCTTTGCCACCTGGCACAAAATCCTCCACTGCCATACTGGCTATAGCAGACAAAACAGGTTGTGGATCTCCAATAGCATACAAAAGAATACTAGTCACCATGGCACATAGAGCATTCTGCAACACTATGTCTTGTATGTTCTCCTCAAGATGTTTTAGTAAGGCCTGAGATATGGATTCAAGCAACTCGCGCTGCCGTACAGATGCATCTTTTTTGCTGCAGAAAATAAATGTAAAATATTATGGTAAACACAGAGAAATATATACACTATTTATGCATATGTTTTACAAGCAATTTAATGTAAATAATAATAATATATATTGACAAAGGTATTTCAAAATCCCATTTATCTTAACCATTCTGTGTTTAAAACTATAGTCTCTGAGATAAGAGGATTCTGATGTTTTCTCTTAGTCCATGTGGAACACAGGAATCAGGTAATGTACCCTCTCCTGGAGGACAGGGCACATCAAAAAGGGTAAGGACTCTGAGATGGAGACTTCCCTCTTCTCTCCACTTTACCCAGCCTACTTTCAGTATCAACAGTGAAAAGAAAGAAGAAACAAGAGGATAGAAGGAAATCCACTGAACAGAGACTCCAAGAAAACTCTGCCCTGGGACTTAAACCACATGTTTTTCTTTTCCTCCAGGTGAGAGTCCTGTGTTCCGCATGGACTACAAGAAAATAATTTAATGGTAAGTACATTAACATCCTCTTTTTCTCTGTTGATAATGTGAAACACAGGCACCATGGGGATATACCAAAGCAGGTCACTTGAAACTGAGAGTAGTTGGGGTAATGTGGAGGGCCTACTGTTTTTGGAAGCCCCTGTCCTCCAGGAGGCGGCAAATTTACCTCATGGTTCCTATGTTCTACACTGGATGTCAGAGAAACTTACTTGTCAGTTTATTCAAATTAGATATTTTTCTTGGTAGGAATTTGCAGTTGGGAGGCAGGCCTTGAATATTTTCTTCCATACTACGGGATCTGATAATTCTTGTATATTAAGTCAAGTCTCAATTTTTTTTATTTTAGCTTTTAAAACAGGAGCTTTAGATGAGTTGTTTGTCTGACATGTCATAATCCGTTGCATAACCTGTTTATTGAACTTTACTGATGTGTTATTTCAATTAACCTTTACTTTGAATTTTTATATACGACTAAACCAGCAAGATGTGTTAGGAAGTTCAAAATGTTGGACGCCAAGCACAGATTTAAAAAAGATCCAAGTTTTAAAAACTAAAATTAACGAAATGGTGCACCTTAGAAAAAAATTAAGACCGCAGGCACTGTTAGCTTTTTGTTAATAGGCAACATTTTGTTCAGCTGACAGGTCCTTAATAACAACAATCTAAGTGAATTAATACTCATTTAAAGGGATAGTATCACTTCAAAATTACTATCCCTCATATTGTAGCCCTTAATAAACTGAGTTAAATGACACCAGCGGCATCTCTCAAACCTTTATGGTGTAAGAGATAGCCGCTTTCAAAGTTTCCTCTCCCCTGTTGTCAGCGTTCTGCTGCCAGCAGGGGAATCCGGTCTCTGAATCAAGAGGAGGCTCTTCAGCAGAGCCGATATCTCGTTATGGAAGGAAAAATGATTCATTGAAACAGTCTTCTACGTGTGCTTGGTAACCAAGTACACATAGAAGACTGTTTCAATGAATCATTTTTCCTTCCATAACGAGATATCGGCTCTGTTTAAGAGCCTCCGCCTGTCCCGGGACCGGATCCCCCTGCTGGCAGCAGAACGCTGACAGCAGGGGAGAGGAAACTTTGAAAGTGGCTATCTCTTACACCATAAAGGTTTGAGAGATGCCGCTGGTGTCATTTAACTCAGTTTATTAAGGGCTACAATATGAGGGATAGTAATTTTGAAGTGATACTATCCCTTTAAGCCAACATGCTTGAGAGCGCCTTTCCCATTCAAATCAATGATGTATTTAGAAAGCCAAATGGAAACTTGTATTAAGGTTACTTTACAGAGAAAATAGAAAACATCCTCAGAACAAAATGAATGGTCAAAAGAGAGAATATATATTTTATATAGCTATATTAATTTTTTTTAATAATAATTACTGCTGTTAACTAGGCCATTGTTATACTTCAGTGTTACCTGGCATTTTTTACTTTATTCTGGCAGTGTAGACTACATTAAGTGGAAATGAATTATATATAGTTACTAGTGAGGAGATGAAAAGATCCTAGCCCAGTCACTGTTAATTAAAAAGAACAGCAGGATTTTTTAGTTTATTATTGTACTAATAATGAACTAGTGGGAACTTCCAGCAGAGAGAGAGAGAGAGAGAGAGAGAGAGAGAGAGTGTGTGTGTGTGTGTGTGTGTGTGTGTGTGTGTGTGTGTGTGTGTGTGTGTGTGTGTGTGAGAGAGAGAGAGAGAGATAGAGAGAGTGTGTGTGTGCGTGTCAAGTCCTTTCACAGATGTGAAAATGTTTACACGTACCCCTAACCCTTGAGGTGAATTAATATGGAGAGACTAGTAAGACACAGATATGCATTCTCTCCTTTGGATAAGGAGAACGGAGCCTGAGGCACTGTCTGAGTCGTTTTGACGCGAGTCTGCTTGAAAGGGATGAAAAAGCAGATTCCTTTTGTCACACGCCTTCTTCAGGACCGCTGGCAGGTGTGTACTCTTCCCTCCAGTGGCCTCGCGGATGAGATCCTTGAGCTCAGGCCCAAACAGGGAGGTGCCCTGAAAAGGCAAAGACAGGAAAGCTTTCTTGGAGGCCATGTCAGCAGACCAGATCTTGAGCCAAAGAGCACGTCTGGCTACCACAGACATGAAAGATGCCCTGGCTACCATACGTACAGTGTCAAACAAGGCAGCAGAGACATAATGCCGAGCCTCAGCAATGTTAGCGAGAAGCCGCAACATGTCAGCAGTAGGGGCCCCCTGACGGACAGCTGAATTGAGCTGTTCAGTACAAACAGCCACAGACCTATTCATCCATGCTGCAGCAAATGCAGGGCTGAGGGCAGAGCCAGCCAGCACAAAAATAGCCTTGACAGAGGTCTCAGGGTTCTTATCAGTCCAGTCTTTGAGAGCAGAGGTGTCAACCACAGACAAGGCAGTGGACTTAGAAAACCTGGAAACAGGGGCATCCACTTTGAGGGATGGACCCACTGCGTGAGGGCTGTTTCAGAGAACAGGTAAAGCTTAGAGAACTTCCTAGACACAGATGGTTTCCTGTCTGGAAACTTCCACTCCTCAGACACCAAGCGGTCAAGGGTGGGGTTAGGTGGAAAACAAGTATGGAGCCTAACAGGCTCCTAAAATATATCAGAGGGGTCAGAAGAAGCTTTCTGTACCAATGGAATGTTCGCGGTGGTCAGCACAGCCCTGATCAAGCCCTCAGCCAAGGGAATGGGGTCAGCTTCAAAGGGGTCCCCAAAAAACTCAGATGTAGGAACAGCTGAACAGTTATCATCATCATCAGAGTCCACCAATAATTCCTCCTCAGTGGAATCAGACACATCAGGTACACCCGGCAGTTCAGGCAGGGAAGATCTGATAGGGGCGGGGGCCTGTCACGAGTGGAAGACCCCCATGTAAAGTGGATGGAAGGAGTTGTAAGGTGGACCAGAGGTCCCTGGTAATAGCCTTTACCTGTTGCATCCATACTGGTTCTAGTGTATGGCTGGAGGCCCCTGCAGGGGATTCATGGGCAGCAGCGCATTCTGGGCAAACATGACCTGAGTATTCTCTAGGTAATCTTGAGTGACATGAGAAGCAATGAGCAGTGGGGGACACAGACACCCCAGTGTCCTTTGTCTTAGGTTTAGCCCCAAGGTCTAAAGGAGCAGACATTCTCACAAAGTCAAACGGTCAAAGTATCAAAACACCCACAAAACTT
Source organism: Rhinophrynus dorsalis (assembly GCA_037306005.1). Classification (NCBI taxonomy): domain Eukaryota; kingdom Metazoa; phylum Chordata; class Amphibia; order Anura; family Rhinophrynidae; genus Rhinophrynus; species Rhinophrynus dorsalis. The sequence goes on along the minus strand of CM074718.1, from coordinate 406,357,560 downwards.
GTATGATAAATAAATTCACCCCAGAAACGCTAAATAAGACTTATCTGGTAGTCAAAGAGTTAAACTGTGGAGGAAAGAAGGAGAGTCCAAGCCCTGTGTAGGATACTCGATCTGCGAATACACAAAATGGCTGCCGCGACAGGAGCCAATCAGAAACGAGCGCACGGACAATGGGAATTGCAGTTTCGCTGAGTACCCCAACAGTGCCTGAAGCCCCCTAAGGCCCCCCAACATGCCCAGAACATTGACTAGATGACAGAGTAAGGGCAAACCAACAAATTGAGCCATCTCTGACCTTGCTACGTGGAGCGGTTGCAGAGATTTGTTCCAAACTGTAAAGCCTCATAGAAGTGAATGGAGCAATGGCGTCTATGCGGTAACCGCACGGCTTAAAGGCGCATAACAAAGTTAACGAGGTGAATACCAAAATGTAAACCACTCAAAAGCCCACTAGAATAAATCAGTAGACCCAATAAGCACTGGTCCCAGTAGGGAAAGTGCCCCAAAAAAAACCCAAAAAGTTCTAATCAGCAGTAAATGGTTAATTTACCACATACCAAACACCTCACAGACATACAGATAAACCCAAAGAGTGCATGAGTATGTAATACGAACTCCAAATTAAACCTCTGTGTGGAGGGGAAGCATGGGACATGTGGACCTCAGCACTCAAAGGGTGCTCACCTTTTTCAGCAGATTTTCTGTCTTCAGATTACCATATATCAAGAAGAAGGGCAACTCCTGGGGAAAGAGCCAAGATTTTTCCCCCAGGGCTTAGGTCCACAAAAGCACCTGGTAAACTGAGCTATCCACATTTGGGTGGTGGGAATTGTCAGTGATGGTAATCTGCCCAATGGTGGTATTCCATATGTAACAGAAAAATAATAAAAAAGCTAAAACTATAGCAGAACTGTTCTCTTGCTTGTGTCTTGACCAAGGAACAAATCTTACTGGTTGAGGATTGGCTAGCTGCAAGCTAAGGAGAGGAGGTAGGCGCCAACCAGCAGTCTCTTCTCAGAATTGTTCCTGCCTATTTAATGGGGCTGATCGCCTACCCAAAGTTACCAGTAACCTGTATTGGAGTTTCCAGGTTCAGATGAATTATTAATTATATTATTTCACAGACACACACACAGAGACAGGCACAGAAGTGCTATTTTATATTTTGGTTTTATACATTAGTATAGTGTTTTATTTTATAATCAATTTTGATACATTCTTCGATTGGAGCCGTGTGAAGTATCCTTTTTTACAGCTGTTCTGAGAACTCTGCTTGTATGTATTCCGAACAGAGACGGGTCTAACATCTCTGTTTACGCATTTATCAGCCAATACCCCAGCTGACGTCTACAATTGTGAGTACATATTGTTTTTTTTATTGGGCTTTACAATTTACAGATATAATATTGCACTATTGGGCTCCCTTCTCTTTTTTTCTTATGTTTTTCATGGTTGGTTGTTTTGGGAAAGCAATTCAAGAAGGAGTGGCCTTATATAATAGTGATTCACAGATCAGCTGATTTGGAGCAGCTTTGAATCCCCTTAAGTGTCTCTGCTTTTTCCCATGTATGTGTTGAAGCAGCATTTAATTTTGTGACTATAACTCACTTGGGTGATTGGTGCAGGTATTACTGCAATATTGTGTTCAACACAAAGGGGCCTCTTCCCCTTTTTCTCCCTCTCTCTTTGCCTACAGATTAATCCAAATTATACGATTCTCGTTAATACCTTGTCATCATGTACCCTAAATAATATTATAAGTTGCAAATTTTGCCTCCATTCCGATATATAATAGACCAGCAAACGAAGCACGGAGTTGTCCATGCAAAGGAGGCTGGGGTAAAGAAGACATATGTGAGTGTGCAGTAGTAATCATGAGTGGCCAGTTACAAACCTAATAAAAAGTACATGCAGATAAATAATAAAGAAACTTAAAACCTTATCTGTAAAATGTGCATGAATTGGCCCATATGTTGTAGCAGAAAGATTCTACTTGACATATTTAGGCTTCCACATTTACAACGTTGCATATTCATGTGTGGTGGTTAATGAAGCAATGGGTTGATCAGGGAAAAGTAAAAAATGTAAGAATAGTGGTATGAAGCAGATGGCACAGAATCACAAAGCAGAGTGTGCCAAGAGAAACGAGAGACTGAGTCAAGTGGATGATGTTAAAAGGAAGTCAGACATTGTCATGGGGTTTTAAAGGGATAGTAATACTGTGTTTTATCTTTATTTTATTTTGTAGACATTAAAAAAACATGAAGAACAATATAAGTCTTATCTCTCAAACCTTTATGGTTCGAGAGATATTCACAAGCAAAGTTTCCCCTCACTGACTAAAACGGTCAAGTCTGCCATCTAGCTGTCAGATTTGGAATCTGGTCCGCAGACCGGCCTTGGCGCTACAGCAGAGCCGAGATCGCAAGATATAACAACTACTTCATTCAAATAGTCTACAAAGTGTGCCTGGTTTGCAAGCAAACTTTTTAGACCCTTCCAGTGAAATAGTTATTTTTATATCTTGCAATCACGGCTCTGCTTAAGAGCCACTGGTTGATCTGCGGACCGGATTCCAAATCTGACAGCTAGATGGCAGACTTGACCGTTTTGGTCAGTGAGGAGAAACTTTGCTTGTGAATCTCTCTCTCAAACCATAAAGGTTTGAGAAATAAGACTTATATTGTTCTTCATGTTTTTTTAATGCCTACAAAATAAAATAAAGATAAAACGAAGTATTACTATCCCTTTAAACCTTTTTATTAAGGGAATTCTTAGCTCTACTGTGAGTGGTGTTCAGTCATTTGTTTTCCTGGAACAGTTCTTGCAGCTTTGTGTCCCTCTCACCCTGCATTTGTATAGGCTAGGTTGGTAACAAGGCAAAGGGGCTGGATTGAGGAAGAGGATGATGAGGCAAAGGGGATTGATTGAGTACAAACGCAATGAGGCGAAGCAGATGGAGAATACAGACATAAGTTTCGCCCAGTGGCGCAATCGAAGTTCATGGGAATGTAAACAAGTTAGGTGGGGGCATGGAGCAAATGTAAGTTGTAGGAGTCCGGAGTTGTGTGGAATGCTTCTAACAGTACAATAATTGATGACAGGATGTGAAGGTAGGATGATGCTGTTGTAGTTGAATGTGAAGGATGGAGGAGTCGTATTTTCTGAGCAAGTACGAATTACTGCAGAGATTTTGACAGGATTGGGCAGGGTGGCCAAAATCACCCTGAAAATTTTGAGAGTATAGTATCTCCTGTTGTTGAATACATATTCTCATTCTCCTTGGATGCCAAGAGCGTTGGATACCACTCTTGCATCCAAGGGGTTAATTCTGCAAATACTGTGCAGTTCTTTTGTACCAGAATTGCTGTAGTTTTGCTTATAAACATATGCCTCAATCTGTCTCAATTTCAAAAACCTGTAAAGGATAGAAATCGATTGCCTGTCTGGTTATCTATTCACTGTTTAAAAGTGTAGGAAGAAATGACATGCTCAGCTCATAAAGCTGAGATTTAGAAACAGGCAAACAAACACAATAATTATCACACAAAAAGACACACAATATCTATGCGGATGGATTTGATCTTTATCATAAACTACACTTTTCTTTCTTTTTTTTTTTTTTTTTTTTTTTTTTTTTTTTTTTAACTGTCAAACACTGCTAAATGCTTACCTGTGTGTGTTGCCATCTCCCTGCTTCAGCACTTCAATGATTTCAGGCACAAAATGGGCAGGACTTCTCCAACTCAGCAAATACAACAGCACTTTCCTCCCGTACTTGTCATTGATTATGTTGGGTAAGGAAAGTATCAATTCCTACATAACAATTATTAAAGAAAATAAAACCATTATTGTCAACACAAGCTACATCATGCACTTCCTGAACTAAAACGGGATGCTGGCTATGTACCAGTAAAATAAGGGTCATATTCAATAAGCTAAAGATGTGCAGTTCTACAGCAAACCAACTGCACCCTAGGGGAGAATTACACATTTGCAAATTTCCCATTGATTTAATTGTGGATTTGAGTGCAGTGAAGTTCACCTCTTTCCTTTTACACGTAAGACGCTGCAGTTTGATCAGCTGGTAAATCATCTGCTTGGCTGCTAACTGCACAGTAAAAAGCAAATCGATAACTTAAATTTATTACTACACAATTATGATTAAAAACAAGACTAAATTGTTTGGCAGTGGTGATAGCACTACTGAATTTTTCATGGATCAAAGTCTCTTCTTCATAGAAACAAAGCAAGTGCTTGTAATAAACACACATTAGCAAGAAAATAAATAGTAAACAGAGCACTGGGAACAATAAATATTTTCCTCGTTGGTCACGTTCAGTGGTTTGTGAAGTAAATCTGAGTGCCAGACAACTTAAAGGGATAGTAATACTTCGCTTTATCTTTATTTTATTTTGTAGGCATTAAAAAAACATGAAGAACGATATAAGTCTTATCTCTCAAACCTTTATGGTTTGAAAGATATTCACAAGCAAAGTTTCCCCTCCCGACCCTTTTACCTAGTGTAAGCCATCTCTTCTCAGATGTGGAATCTGGTTGTAAGACTAGACAGATAACAGCAGGGGACAATCTTCCTTCTATGAGAACAATGAAAGCCCTGCCCCCTTGACAAGTTTTTCAGGTTTTTCCCTTATCTTAATTGAAGATTGTCCCTCTCTGCAGTCTGCCTGGGCACTTCCCTTCTGATCTGGCTGAACAGTGTTACATCAGTAAAAGGGGAGGGAGGGGGATACTTTGTCACTGAATTACTCTTGAATTACAACTCTGACAGAACTGAAACAACACTTCCAAAGTCCAAATACTATGATGATTAATTAGAGCTGCTTTTATTATGAAACATTACTATCCCTTTAAAATTAAAGTGTCAGGATGAGAAGTTTTTTTTTTAAAGTTATGTGTGTGTATAATATATATTACATAACATTTCAGCCCAATCCATTTAAAATAGGAGTCGGTGGTTATGAACGGTCATGAATCCACTAAGATAAAATAGCTTTTAGCCGGCTAGTAGCATACCAATAAGTCACTTTTTGTCTTTTTGAAGTTTTTTTTTTTTTTTTTTTTGCTGTGACGTACAAACAGAAAGAAAAGGGAGATTTCTGGACTAAGAACAATATAAAATTTAAGCTTTTCTTTTTTTCTACTTTGGAGCATTACATTTTTATGCAAGAGCATAAACAAAGGCAGTGAAACATTACTGCCTCTGGTGAACTGCACTGAGGCAATTACAATTGGCAACCATCTTATCAGGAAATTGAATTGATAGGACAAGTATTCTCTATGGAGGACTTTAATGTTCATCTCAAAGTAGCTACTACAAGGGGTAATTTTATTGGCATTTCGAATACTATCAATAATCTCTGAAGAGGAGACTGTAAAGGGAAGGATCACATCCAGTTCATCAATCTTTTTTTTTTTTTTTAACCCTTTGAGTGCCAGAGGGGTACGCAACGCATTGCAAAGCAATGCGTTGCGTACTCCTCTGGCACTCAAAGGGTTAAATGAAACAGTAAATTGTTACACATTCATTTTTGTGGTCAGGGTTTCCACAGTATGATAATTACGGAGTATTGCTGTCCCCCTGAGCTATCGTAAGCTTCAGGGGATGTGCGATGAAGGTGACCTGAAAAAAGGGCCACCTTAATAAGACCTTATAGAAAGGGGTGTTGGTGGGGAGGCACAACTGACGAAGCGTCCCGTGGGAGAGGCTGTGGCCCGCTATTTAAGGGCTTGCAGTCCCTCCCTCAAATACAGGACCTGCCTTTCACTTGTGGTCAGGGCTTCCAGAGTATGATAATTATGGAGGATTGCTGTCCCCCTGAGCTATCGTAAGCTTCAGGGGATGAGCGACAAAGGTGACCTGAAAAAAGGCAAAAGAGACTGTATGGATATAACTTCATTATTTAAACTAATGTAAATATGACATTTGATTGGCTAGGTTAGTAAGTGCTCTGCCGATTTCGTATCAGGATGGGGATGTATCTATCGTGGCATATACCGAGTTGTATTATATGAGTGGGCGCTAGATTTTGTGGCTGATACTGCTTCTATTCTAAAAGAATGGCCTAGGTACCGATTGATTGTAGCCTAAACATGACAGGATGGTGCGTGTATAATGCCTGAGAATGGATGTACTGAGTGGGCCTGTAAGGAGTGTAAGTATTGGACTATCATCTGAGTGCTGTTGTATGGCGGCAGTGTGAAATAGCGATTGAAGGGACATCATTGGTCATGAGTGATGAAATATGGGATAAAGTGACCTGTGTAAGACTTATTGTTTGGAGTGAGTGATGGAGTGAATTGATCTGAGCGGCAGGTGAGTTGGATCTGCTCATAAATGCTATTGATCTCGAGCAACAGGAGAACTCGCCCGGACAGAGAAGCCAAAAATGCAAGGCATGCTGCTACCTTGAGTACTATTGTTGCTGCGATTTTTGGAAGGCTGCTGCTGAATACTACTGAAAAACTGGCGAGATGGGAGAGCATAAAATGTCCGAGAGTTTAGTACTTCCTGTGGCCATGGTTCTGTGAACCATTGGGTGCCACAAATGCTGAGGAGGCCCTGATCCTTCTGTGTCTATATAGACTCTGCGATGAGGTAAGGATTGAAGTGTGATCCTTCGGCCTCTGAGAAGAGTTAAGGATTGAAGTGTGATTCTTCGGCCTCTGCGAGGAGGTAAGGATTGCAGTGTGATCCTTCGGTCTCTGCGATGAAGTAAGGATTGAAGTGTGATCCTTCAGCCCCTGCGATGAGGTAAGGACTGAAAGTGTGATCCTTTGGCCCCTGCGAAGAGGTAAGGATTGAAAGTGTGATCCTTCGGCCCCTGCGAAGAGGTAAGGATTGAAAGTGTGATCCTTCAGCCCCTGCGAAGAGGTAAGGATTGAAAGTGTGATCCTTCGGCCCCTGCAAAGAGGTAAGGATTGAAAGTGTGATCATTGAAGTGTTGGGGTGATATCAGTGATTGTAAACCCCATCTCTGTCAGTAGACTGGTGATGTGAGTGAGCTGATCGTTGACTGAAGAGATGGGGAGAGAGAGGTATCAATGTTCTATCAATACATACAGTATGGTGTAAATGGCATTGGGAATGTTGTATTGTTACCTATGGTATGGTGTGATATTGTTACATACGGTATAGTGTAACTGGACATTGGTTACAATAGAAATGTTGCAGTGGTACAATGGTATGGTATAACTGAACTTTGTACTATAGGAATGTTGTATTGGCACATACGGTATGGTGTGACTGGATGTTGTTACAATGGGAATGTTGTATTGGTGCATACAGTATGGGATAACTGGCGTTGGTTACAATGGGAATGTTGTATTGGTAACTTCTGGGCCACATCCTGACTGATGGCAACCCATTCTTGCATAATCAATGCTTGGAGTTTGTCCACCAGTCTCTTGAGGATTGACCACAAGTTCTCAATGGGATTAACGTCTGGGGAGTTTCCTGGCCACGGACCCAAAATGTCAATGTTTTGTTCCCCAAGCCACTTAGTTATCACTTTTGCCTTGTAGCAAGGTGTTCCATCACTCTGGAAAAGGCATTGTTCGTCACCAAACTGTTCTTGGATGGTTGTGAGAAGTTGCTCTTGAAGTATGTGTTGGTACCATTCTTTACTCATGGCTGTGAGTGAGCCCACTCCCTTTGCTGAGAAGCAACCCCACACATGAATGGTCTCAGGATGTTTTACTGTTGGCATGACACAGGACTGATGGTAGCTCTCACCTTGTCTTCTCCGGATAATCCTTTTTCCGGATGCCCCAAACAATCGGAAAGAGGATTCATCAGAGACTACATTCTTCTCTTCTCCCCCCATTTGTATAACCTCATGAAAGCTACCACCATAAATTATGGTTAGATAATGTGCCGAGGGGCCAATTTATGCGGCTCAGACGCAATTGCTCTAATCTAGAGGACTTTTGTCAACAAGTTTTAGTGTTGGTGTTAAGATTTAAAGATAGGGGGTATGACCAGATGAAATTATGTAAAGAACTGTTTGAGGTTATACAAATGGATCGCCTCCAATTAATGGGGGGAGAAGGGAAGAATATAGTTTCTGATGTTTCAAAAGATGATGTTTCAAAAGGGGAAGAATGTAATCAAAATGCTTCTGTGTATACCAACGATAATGTAAAGGGTTTTTCTTCAATTGAATGAGCAATCTGAAGATGATCCTCGTCTTATAAGGGTTAAGAAATTGCTTATAAATGTACAGTCAAGAAGGCAATATAGAGGCAGAAAGAATAAGAAAATTCATGTTAAAAAGGTTGTTAAAAATAAGGATAAAGAGAATAACAATACAGGAGTTTGGGATAATATAGATAGGAAATTTAATACAGGTCAGAGTAGGAATATAACATCTATGTCCGGACAAGGTAAAAATAAGAATAAAAATAAAAATGTTAATCATAAAAAGACAAGTATAAATAAGAAGGGCCAGATAGGAAGAAATCAGGGAAATTAAAAATGTTTAAAGTCAATATGGTGAATAAAACTCCAAGATTGATAGTAAAAATGATGAAAAAGATTTCTCATTGGTTTTAAGTTCATTCTATTAACATCATTTGAATAAGATCAGACAAATGTGTGATCGTTTCTGGCCCATTTTAATGGATGAGAATATTTTGAGGAAACTCCTACTGCATAAAGTTAGAATTATTTGTAAAAGAAATTGAAATCTAAAAAATATTCTCGCTCCTACTGTATTGCGGAAACATAAATATATTCGAAGAATACTATTCAGAGTACCCTTTTTGATCAGACACCATTCAAAGGTTGGCATATATGTGGTAACTGTACAGCATGTTCTGGTTGTCTGAGAAAAAAGGAATACTTTGAAGATAGAGAGGATAAAAAATATCCGATTGCTCAGTTCATCAATTGTAACAGTACAGGTATTATATATTTGTTAGAATGCCCTTGTGGGTTGCGTTATATAGGTAGAAGCAAGAGAGCATTTAAAAGAAGGTTTTATGAGCACAAAAGAAACATCAGAAATAAAATTATGAATCATTCAGTTTCACGGCAATTTGCTGAGTGCCATGAAAGTAATGACAAGTTATTAAAAGGATATGCAATAGAGAAACTCCAATCTGATCCAGGTTTGGGGACTTTTGACAAATTGTTAAATAAGACGGAGACTTACTGGATGTTTACTTTGGGAACGTTGGCTTCACTGTGACTGAATGAGAACATGGAGTTAGCATCCTTCTTATGATAAATGGGAACTTTTTGTATAATACGGTGGACCAATTAAGATAACTTACATTGGGTGAATATGCCTTTAAGAAAGGAATTTTTCGGAGGAGAATGAGAAATAGCGAGACTCTCCTCGGACGGAACTTTTTGACCTAGGTAGGATACCTTAATTGGATCCTATTAATTAATCAATGAGATGGTTGGTAGAAGGTTTAAAAAGCTGTTATTATGAGAAGTGCACAATGGAGTGTGAAACCCGTTGCAGTATTTGCAATTTTCCCCAGCCGGGAGTTACGTTGGGCACTTGGAGTTATCATTTCTTTATATAAGTCCCTGTTATTTATTATTTTTTTACAATATGTTTTATATATATGTATAATATACTGAGTTGTATAGATATACATTTTTTATACTTGCCTTTAAGGTCTAAACAAGTTTGTTGGATCATGTGTTTGTATTTATTAAACTCACTTTTTTATGCATTTATATCTGTCATTTTCAATAGATTTTTAATTCAGTGTAGTAGGTTGATATTGGCATAATATACTCACATACATTTTTTTTTATGTTCAAGGGCTTCCCGGGAGAGAGTTAAAAATCAGTGCCAACTCCGTTGTGTGAAAGCTGCTGAGTTTGGATTTGTGACGGGGATATTGGATTCTTGTAGAAGCAAAGGCTGCAAGACTAAATATGTCTATTAGGTCCATTAACTATTTGAGTTTCCGCTCTAATTTGTTTACTGAAGTGCCTTCATCGACTTGTGTCGTATTATTTGTAAGTTCACAAAATTCCTCTTTTCTCTTATGTCCAATGTGGAACACAGGAACCATGGGTATATACAAAGCATCCACCACAATTCCTGGGAGGGAAAAGAGAAAAAAACCTGCACTGAAGACCAGCACTCTACAGGCCTAACTGGTTCCACATGGACCTAAGGTGACAACATACAACAAACTTGCACACCAAGCAACTGAACAAGAACCAACAGGGTTCAGAACTCTGCATAGAAAGAACTAGGAAAGACATCTTTAAACAGGCACGACTGCCTGAAGGACCTTCTTAGCAAAGATGGCCTCAGCTGATGCCAGGACATTGACATGGTAATGTTTTGTGACGCTGTGCAAAGAAGACAGCCTTACACAGCTGTTCAGCAGAAGCCTGATTCTAGTCCCTGGCCCTTCTTTATGTGTACTGTTGCATTAGGGAGATTAGGGAGTTAAATGCGTGGATAAAGACTTGGTGTAAGCAGGAGGGGTTTGGGTTCCTAGAGCACTGGTCAGTCTTTTCCCTTGGGAGCAATCTTTATAGTAGTGATGGATTGCACCTTAGTGGAAGGGGGGCCACGGTGCTGGGTGATAGGATGGTTAGAAGGCTGGAGGAGACTTTAAACTAGAAAGGGGGGGGGAGGGAGCTGCAACACAGGCTGGGGAAGATAGTATAATTGAGGGAATGGGATTAGAGAAGGGTCATGGGGGTGGAGAGGGGGAATGGGCTAGTTCATCTAATAGGGAGTTGCCATTGTTACAGCCTGATAAAAGACAAATACATCTGAAAAAGAACGAAATCTTAAAGAATGGCAAAAAGATAAAATGTATGCATGCAAATGCTCGCAGTCTGGCTGGTAAGATGGGGGAACTAGCAATGATTGCAGTACACGAGCAGTATGATCTGATTGGAGTGCCTGAAACCTGGTTAGATGATACGTATGACTTGGCAGTCAATCTAGAGGGTTATTCACTTTTTAGGAGGGACAGGGTTAATAAAAGGGGAGGAGGGGTATGCCTATATGTAAAGCAGGCCTTAAAACCTAGTTTAAGGGAAGATATAAATGAAGGGTCCAATGAAAAGGTAGAGGCCTTGTGGGTTGAAATACACACTGGGGGCACACATAATAAAAAGATATTGCTGGGGGTTTGCTACAAGCCACCTAATGTTGGGGAGTTGGAGGAAGCCCAACTTTTACTGCAAATGGAAAAGGCTGCTAGGTCAGCAAAGGTAATTATAATGGGAGATTTCAACTACCCTGAAATTGACTGGAGCAATATGACTTCAGGCACAACAAAGGGAAATATTTTTCTAAGTATGATAAATGATAATTTTATGTCCCAACTAGTAGAGGAGCCAACTAGAAAAGAGGCCTTGCTTGACCTAGTGCTCTCAAACGATTCTGACATTGTAAACAATGTGCAGGTAAGGGAACATTTGGGCAGCAGTGACCACAATATTGTATCCTTTGAAGTTTGTTATGAGAAACCCAACAGCAAGAGTTTAACCAAAACATTCAATTTCAAAAAGGCTAATTTTACAAAGTTAAAAGAAGCTTTAAAGGATATCCAGTGGGATGTAATTTTCAAAGATAAAAATGCACAAAAGTCATGGAATGTATTTAAAATGCTCTTGGGCAAATATACACGTCAATATATACCATTGGGGAATAAGCACAAGAGAAGTAAAGCAAAACCAATGTGGATTAATAATGTGGTTAGCAGGGAAATGAGAAATAAAAAGCAGGCTTTTAAGGTGTTTAAGTCAAATGGGTCAGATGCATCATTTAAAAAATATAAAGAATGTAATAAAATCTGCAAACAAGCAATTAAGCTAGCTAAAATAGAAAATGAGCGAAACATTGCAAATGAGAGCAAGAAAAACCCTAAACAATTCTACAAGTATATTAACAACAAAAAAGTTAAGGTTGATATTGGTCCTCTTAGGACTGAAACAGGTGAATTGATTAGTGAGGATAAAGCTATGGCTGACACCCTAAATACGTTCTTTGCTTCAGTATATACAAAGGAAGCAGAAATGACAAGCTGTGGGCAAACAGACAAAACCATGGAATTTCCTCCAACATCTACATGGCTTACTGAGGACAGGGTCCAAAAGAGACTGGAAAGGGTTATAGTGAATAAAGCGCCTGGACCGGACGGTATACACCCAAGGGTACTTAAGGAACTTAGTTCAGTAATAGCAAAACCATTATACTTAATATTTATTGATTCGCTTTCATCAGGCATAGTGCCCTGTGATTGGAGGAAAGCTGATGTAGTTCCATTGTTTAAAAAGGGAGCAAGATCCAAACCAGGAAATTATAGACCTGTGAGCTTGGCTTCCATAGTGGGTAAGATACTAGAAGGGTTATTAACTGACAGTATTCAGAACTATGTGAAGACAAACAATATCATTAGTAGGAATCAGCATGGTTTCATGAAGAACAAATCATGTCAGACTAATTTACTTGCATTTTATGAAAGAGTGAGTAGTAATTTGGACAGGGGAATTGCTGTTGATGTAGTATACTTGGATTTTGCAAAAGCCTTTGACACAGTGCCTCACAACAGGTTACTGCATAAATTAAAAGGCTTCGGTTTGGGTGGTGTTATCTGTACATGGATTGAGAACTGGTTAAATGATAGATGGCAGAGAGTTGTTGTAAATGGAACTTTTTCAAATTGGTCTAGGGTTATAAGTGGGGTCCCGCAGGGTTCAGTCCTGGGCCCAATGCTTTTTAATTTGTTTATTAATGATCTAGAAGTGGGAATTGAAAGTAGCATCTCAATCTTTGCTGATGACACTAAGCTATGTAAGGAAATACATACAGAGCTCAATGTTTTTTCCCTACAGAAGGATTTAGATAAACTAAGTGAATGGGCAGAAAAGTGGCAGATGTCATTTAATGTAGATAAATGTAAGGTTATGCATTTGGGTTGTAGAAACAAACTTGCTACATATACTCTAAATGGGAAACAACTTGGGAAATCCTCATTAGAGAAAGATGTAGGTGTACTGATAGACAATAGTCTTCACAGCAGTGTGCAGAGTCACTCAGCTGCTGCAAGAGCAAATAGAGTACTAGCCTGCATAAAAAGAGGTGTGGAAGCAAGGGATGCTAATATTATCCTACCTCTGTATAAATCCTTGGTTAGGCCTCATCTAGAATATGGAGTACAATTTTGGGCGCCTGTTCTAAAAAAAAGACATTACTGAACTGGAAAAGGTGCAGAGACGTGCAACAAAACTGATAAAGGGATTGGAGGATCTGAGTTACAAAGAGAGACTAGCCAAACTGGGTTTGTTTACATTAGAAAAGAGACGTCTAAGGGGTGATATGATTACCATTTACAAATACATTCAAGGTCAATACAAAGAACTATCCAATGAATTATTTATGCAAAGAGCTGAGCTAAGAACAAGAGGTCATCCATTAAGACTTGAGGAAAGGCGTTTCCACTAAAACACAGGCAGGGATTCTTTACAGTAAGGGCGGTAAGGCTATGGAATTCTTTGCCTCAGGATGTTGTGCTTGCAGATAATGTAACTGCATTCAAAAAAGCAATGGATGCCTATCTAGCACAGAACAATATTGACAGTTATGACAGATGGCTTCAAAGCAAATAGGATATTGAGCCCGGGGAACTATTTGACACACACACACACCCCTACACACCCCTACACACCCCTACACACACACACACACACACACACACACACACACACACACACACACACACACACACACACACACACACACACACACACACACACACACACACACACACACACCTACACTGGAAATTGCTCCAGAGGGCTTTTTTTGTTGCCTTCCTCTGGATCAACAGGGGTGTTATTGGCACGGGCTGGACTTGATGGACGCATGTCTTTTTTCAGCCTTATCTACTATGTTACTATCTTGTTAATTCCTTTAGTAATTATTCAGGCCTTTTTATTATTCACATTCAGTCCTTGGTCTGCAAGTGGCAGACAGATATTCCTGCTTTTACAGTGGAAGTCTGCGATTAAGCTAACCCTATATTGCTTCAGTGGTTAGTTAATTCAGTTTAAGATTGTGCATGGAATTCAATATACGACTCACAAGATTACATACTATAAGGAAATTCCCTAATGACCTTTAAATTAGATGTTTAAATTCACAGAGGCATGCTCTCTCATTTATTATGATCCTGAATTCTCTCTCATTTTTCTTGTCCTCTGTCTCTTTAATTGTATCTTGTTAAAAAATAATAATAATAATAATCAAATGCCACTGTCCAGTGAGATACTACAACCGATTTCAAAAAGGAAAAGAGCTATACAGATAAATCAGACCACTATATCAAGGATGTCTACCTAGCTAAGTCAATCTGTTAAGAGCCACATATCACTATAGGTATATTTCCCTTTTACAATGAAGTGTAAATACAGTTAACCACAGTGTCCTTAAAGGGATAGTAATGTGTCACAAAAAACAGCTCTGATTAATCTTCATAGTATTTGGGATGTGGACAGCATTATTTTCATACTGTCCCAGTTGTAGTTCAAGAGTAACCGAATGATAAAGTATTCCTCTCCCGTCCCTTTTACTGTCCAGATGGATCGCAGAGAGGGAGAATCTTCAGTGAGCATAAGGAAAAACCTGAAAAACCTGTCAAGAGGGGGCGGGGTTTTCCTTATGCTTACAGTAAGAAGATTGTCCCTTGCTGTGACCTGTTCAGTCAAGAGATCAGATTCCATATCTGGCGGTTTACACTAGGTAAAAGGGGCAGGAGGGGGATACTTTATCATTCAATTACTCTTGAACTACAACTCTGACAGTACTGAAAAACACTCTCCACTGCCCAAAGAAAGATTAATCTGAGCTGCTTTTTTTGTGAAACATTACAATCCCTTTAAATATAATTTTTTCACAACAAAGGTGAATGCACTAACTGAAAAAAGTGTTCCAAAGAGAAACACCAGCTGACAGAATAATGAAGGGCAAAGTTATAAAACAACTGTGAAAGAATTTACAAGTGACAGAGTTTTCTCAAGTGCCTTGAAAAGAAGTTATCATTATATATTTATAATCGACTTTACTGAACTTGTGTAATACTCTGAGAATTTCCATTTGGTATGAGCCTTAGCAGCACATATATTTGTGTGGATGATGTACTATGAATAACTAGAGTAATTCCCCTCGACGCAATGTACTGGAGACCTCTCTAGCATTCAAAGGGTTTAAATTCCCATTTAAATAATTGTAAATGTTAGTCTACTATGGTTCAGTTGGTTTGTCCCAGAATGAACCATGTCCTCTATAATGCATAATCCTAACATGGTAACATCCTCTGTATCTATTGCTTATTTTTCTTATCCATCCCAATGTGACAAGAAAATCTCTTCTGACATTGGGCTGGATTTAATTGCAGGTGATGATTTCATCTCTAGTTATTATCTCCAGTTTTTCCCAGAGAATTCAATGACGATCTGTGAGATTAAACCAATGATAAGGCTTAGAGCTTCAAGTGGAATCCAATACATTATTTTGTTATACTCAGTAAATGACAGAATGCTTGGGGTATATAGCAGATTATGTAACCTATATATCCCCTTGAAATTCAGTGAATGTCTGTGGAGAAATGACTGAATGGCTATGTTATAATGAATCAGCAAACTTTTAGGACTACCTGATAGAAGATTAACCCTTTGAGTGCCAGAGAGGTATGCCAAGCATTGCAGTGCAATGCACTGCATACCCCTCTGGCACCCAAAGGGTTAAACAAACAAAATGTGACAATGAAAAAATAAACAGTTATTCTGGGGCAAACCAATTGCATTATAATGAACAAAAACACGTCCGTTGATTTAAATGCGGCATTTAATTCCTTGAATGGCAGCGAGATCTCAGAAGCATTCAAGGTGTTAAAAGAGTCATTTAAATCAATGTAAATTTATTTTTTATTTGTTCCCTGTGGTGCTATTGGTTTGCACCATAATTTTATATTTTTTTATCAGTACATCAGCCTCAGATTATTTCAGAGTTGTTTCCCCTTAATGGGTGTACAGTACATAACTATTTAAAATAATTTTACTTTATTAAAAATAAATACATTTTCAGCATGCAAATTAGGATAAAGCCTGTGTTTTCATATGCTAATGTTGGATAAAGGATTTGTATGCGTTTCAGAGGACTAAGCATGCCTCTTAAAGCTAATCTCCTCAGCAAAGCATTGCGATGAATAGTCTATTTTCTCACATGCTTCCTGGTATACGTGATTGCACACACATATGGACCAACATTCCTTACAGGCTTGTTGTTCATGTGACGGCTGTGTATATATAACACGCGAGCCCACACACAGAGGGGTGTGCAATGCGTTCTCAGTGCACACCTCTGGCACTCAAAGGGTTAAAATGTGCAACAACATTTGAAGTTTCTGCCAAGATACTGCAGATGAGGAGTTACTTTGCTACCATCTGGCCAATCCTGTAACTGTTGCCAGTTCTCACTGTGCCAGAATAAATATACATATTTTTTTGTAAAGCACAAAAGGACTCAGCAACTACAACATATTGCATGACTGTCTATGACGTTGTTTAGTTAAATAAATATTAAACTTTCTTTAACTAATCTCTGAGTAATCCTTGGTTTCCATTACGGAAATCCTTATCTAGTAACAGTTAAAAGGATCAAGGGACTTATTTAAATACTGCTGTGTGTAAGTAGCACAGAAGTAAATCTCAGTTTCTAGACACTGCTAAAATCAGCACCTCATATGTACAAGCAGGGACACCCACTAGAGACATCCATCAAAGTCCCAGTCACAGCAGCTATAATTAGTGCATTTCTTGAGAGAGTTCCTCAAGGGGGGGGATTAAATACAATTAATTATCTGTGATAAGTGAAGTGCTATATGGACAATAGCTGAATCGGTATTCCTGCTTATGTTGCTCATTATTTATTCAACTACTTAAAGAACAATAATTTTGTACAAAATGACCTCTGCTGGTTGGTTTGCACATGCTAAAGTTTTATCTAAACTTCTTTGTTGCTAAAGAAGTGTGCAATGCAATGCAAGGATCATATCAGCTATGACACAAATTATAGCAAGAAAGAGATGAAATCCTCAACCACATGAATAAAGTACATACTATTACCCTCCCTTGTGATTCTTGTCCATATCAGCATTACAATACAGTCTCAGTCACAAAAAAGTAAACAATGGCAGTGGTTAATGAAACGATTTGCACTAAAGTATGTTACAATAAATAAAAGGGGATAAAATGTGTGTCACATTAATAGAAACAATAGGAGATCCCTGACCCAAGCAGTTTAAACATTTTTATTTTCTTTCTTAATCAAACCTCAACACTTTGGAAGCTAGACATCTCTAACTCAGTGAGCCAATGAGCTGGAGACCTCTACCATTTAACAGGTTACACCCATGGGGGACAAAGTGGTGCACAAAGCATTGAGAAGCAATGCTTTGCACACAACCATCAGGTCCTCATGGGTTAAAACAACACCAATAGCTAAAAGTGGTGCTGTACAAAATTTAGTACCCACTATTTTACATAGCAACATAGTAAATTAGGTTGAAAAAAGACACAAGTCCATCAAGTTCAACCTTCTCCCCATACCCCAGTAACTGAGAATTTTATAGCTTTCCTGCTACCAATTAAATTAGTCTTTATCAGACCTTCCTGATCAGCCTACTGATAAACAGTATAACTCTTTATGTTCCCTTTTGAAAGAAGTGTATATAATCTTCTCTTAAATGTATTCATTGTATTTGCCATAACTACCTCCCTGGGCAATGAATCCCACAATTTGACAGACCTTATCGTAAAAAAACCCTTCCTCTGCTGAAGTTTAAACCTCCTTTCCTCTTATCTCAAGGGGTGTCCCCTGGTCACCCGATCAGGCCTTGGAATAAATAGCTCACCGCAGAGATCCTTGTATTGACCTCTCATATACTTGTACAATGTGATAAGATCTCCTCTTAGTCGTCTTTTCTCTAGAGTAAATAAACCAGGTTTGTTTAGTCGTTACTCATATGTCAAGTCCACCATTCCCTTAATTAATTCTGTTGCTCTCAGCTGTACCATCTCTACTTCTAGTATATCCTTTTTCAGAACCGGTGCCCAAAATTGCACTGCATACTCAAGGTGAGGTCTTACCAAAGATTTGTATAATGGCAAAATAATGTTATCCACTCTTGCTTCAATACCTCTTTTTATGCAAGACAGGATTTTGTTTGCCTTTGCTACTGCGGTTTGACACTGGTTACTGTTTCCAAGTTCGTAGTTGACAAGGATACCCAGGTCTTTCTGTAGCAATGAGTCCCTAAAATGTTTCCATTAAGTTCATAAGTAGCCTTGGGATTGTTTTCTCCCAAATGCATGACTTTACACTTCCCCACATTAAACTTCATATTCCATATGTTTGCCCAATCTGACATTATATGTAAGTCCCTCTGTAGAGAGAAGATATCCTGTTCTGAATTAATGACCTTGCATAATTTAGTATCATCTGCAAACACTGATATTTTGCTTTCTATATCTATTTCCAGGTCATTTATAAACATTTTAAAAAGCAGCAGGCCTAATACTGAACCCTGAGGTACTCCACTCTCCACTTTAACTGTATTGGAGAATTTTCCATTTACAACCACACACTGTTCCCTATCCTTCAACCAGTTTTGTATCCCATTGCAAAGGTTATCTCCTAGCCCCAATTTCCTTATTTTATACACCAGCCTTCTGTGTGGCTCTGTATCAAATGAAAAGTCTAGATATACTACGTCAACTGCCTTGCCATTGTTGTCAAGGTTGCTGCTTACTTCCTCATAGAAGCTGAAAAGATTAGTTTGGCATGATCTATTCTTCATAAAACCATGTTGATTCGTGCTAATGATTTTATTACTTGTGTTGTAATCCTGAATATAGTCCCTTATTATCCCTTCTAGCAGTTTTCCCACTACAGAGGTCAAACTCACTGGTCTATAATTCCCAGGTTCTGTTTTAGTTCCCTTCTTAAATAGAGGCACTATGTTACCTCTTTGCCAATCCTGTGGCACTGAGCCTGTGGTAATAGAATCTTTAAAGAGTAAATATAGGGGTTTTGCCAACACTGCACTAAGTTCCTGAAGAACCCTTGGATGTATACCATCAGGACCCGATGCTTTGTCGGTCTTAATTTTGTTCAGTCTTCCCATTACATCTTCTTGAGTTAACCCAATATCTGTTAATTGTATTGTTTTATTTGTTACTTGCGGAGGCTCTTCTACCATTCCTTGCTCCCTTGTATATACTGATGCAAAGAAAGTGTTTAAAACATCAACCTTTTCCTTATCCTCACTAACCAACTCACCCATCTCATTTTTAAATGGTCCAATGCACTTCCTCTTAAGTTTTTTGCTATTTATATATTTGAAAAACATTTCTGGATTACTCTTGCTTTCCATTGCAATTCGAGTTTCAGTATCTATTTTTGCTACCCTAATTGCCTTTTTGCAATCTTTGTTGCACTCCCTGTATTTTAAGAAGGATTGTTCAGTTTCTTCAGACTTAAATAATTTGAATGCGTTTTTTTCCTTGCCATTTCCTTCTTTACATGTGCAGTTAACCACAATGGCTGTGACTTCTTTTGCATTTGTTCCCCATTGGTATATACTGTTGGGTACATTTCTGAAACCTAAATTTGAATTCTGACCATTTTTCCTCAGTATTTTTGACTTTAAATAAAATATCCCAGTCTATGTGTTGCATTAAAGCCCTTAATAATCTGAAGTTAGCTTTTTTTAAAATGAATAGTTTTGGTTGAACCTATACAGTTTTGCTTTGCCAGACTAATCTCAAATGTAACCATGTTGTGATCACTGTTTCCCAAATGTTCTCTTACCTTAATATTGGATACCATTTCTGTGTTATTAGTTATCACTAGGTCCAATACATTGCTATTTCTTGTCGGCACTTCCACCATTTGTGACATGTAGCTTTTACGAAGTGTGTTCACAAACCTGCCTCCCTTAGCACTCTAACAGGTCTCATTTTTCCAGTTGATATCTGGATAATTAAAATCTGCCATAATTATAGTATGATCAAGCTGGGCAGCTTTCCTCATTTGCAATAGCAGTTGGGCGTCAACTTTGTCATCGATATTGTTCATAAAGGCTATCTTTCTTTTGACAGTTTACAGACAATAATGTGCTATCACTTCTGAGGCACCTATTGCTTATATAAATGGGATCATTATAATCACATACAAGGCATACTCTATTTGAAAGTAGATTTCAGACTGCCAGTAACAAATACAGAATGTTTATCTATATGGGGTATAGGGTAGTCAAAGTTGTATTTTCTTGTGTAAAAACAAACAAAAACAATATTGGCTTTTTCAGCTAAATAAAACAATGTATTGACATTGCTGGTAGTTGCTTAATTACAGTTAATTAAACGTAAACAATAAACTGCTAGCAATAATCCCACCTGGTGTCCAGATAATAATTCTATTGTATTATATGGGAGAGGTGAGACAATGGTTTCTTTAAATGTGAAAGTAAAAGCTTCCCCATTTGTAGACAATTTTCATTGTAATAACTTTTGAATAAAACAACTGCCAGCACTGGGCATATATGCTTGCTGTACTCAGAAAGAAGTGCCCTACAATGTGTATTTTTAATAAAACTTTATTCATCCTTTCGGTGTTTATAACTCAATGTATTTTTTCTGTGTACTGAAGTGGAATGCAAATAAACAAGTGAAAGGAAGCAAACATGATGAGAGCCTAGCTTTCTTCATAGTACTAGTCCATCAAGGGGTTAAGGAGTGTCATTATGGTTGCTTAGTGCCAAGTATTGAAAATATGTGGAGCTTAATTTATTTTTTATATGTTTGTTATGGATATAGAATACCATTTCCCACAAAATGGCATGAAAGATGTGATTGTAGCTACAGAAAAAGACACACAACTCAGAAACAGAGGCAGATTATTCTCGCTACAAAAAAATTAAAACATTAACAAAACAATATTTAACCCTTTGAGTGCCAGAGGATTAGTAAACAATGTATTACTCTCCACCCTGGCACCCAAAGGATTACAATAAATATTTGTTTGAATGCCATAGCTGCATGGACAAAAAACAGTCTCCCAAAACAAAGGCGCACCACCCACCAGGCCAGAATGCTAAAATAGACCAGACAGCCAAGTGCCATATATATTTTGTGCTTGTGTGTGAAGCTCCTGATAATGAGTTACTGAATCAAAGAAAAGAATAAAAAAAGATAGAAAGAAAAAAAACGACCTGACTGATTTATCTGTGACATCAGGCTCTTGTGAGCAACTAAGATGACACGCACTGGATTACTGCCGTGCTACACAAACCCCAAGATTTGAGGAGTAAAGGAAAAAGAGCAAGACAGTTACTAATCACAGCAAACACTGGTCTCTTGTCCTATGGGATACTTTTTGTAGACAATGAGACGGATTCCCTGAAAAGGACCTGATTAATTCTCAACAAACCACATGCACCATAGGGCACACATAAAATTGAAACGGGGCTTTTAACCCATTCAGAGGTCTGGTGCATTTAGAAGAACTGGGGCAAAACAACTGCACCATAGGGGATAAATACAAATTCCCATTGATTTAAAGAATAAGCAAACATTTGTTATGAAAGATTGCCGTAAGGATATAATTTATAGCAAGGCTACTTCAACTGGTGGGACATTTTCATCCAAAAGTTATACATGCACAAAAGGATTTATTTGTATAAAGCGGCTAGAAATAGCGTCAACTAGCATCCAAACTGCATTTTTTTTTTTCCAAAATGCATTTTGTGGGAGAGCTTAATCCTTTCAGTGCCACAGAGGTATCCAACTCATTGTGTTGTGGCACTCAGAGGTATAAATTATAACAATATGCCTCTCTATAGTACATATAGTGACCACAATAGAAAACTGTTGTTTAAAATTGTGGTTTAAATTTTGAATGAAAAAAATCCCTCAGCAATGGGAACATGGAGTGTCTATATTATATTTTATTATTTTATTTATTTAATAAAAAAAGTTTACTAATTTTATTGAAATGAGGCTAGAGAGATAGCCAATGCATTGCTTCGCAATACTTTGAAGACCACTGGCATTCAAGGGGTTAAAAGCCCCAATTATATCAATGGAAACTTTGGAACTTCTATTTCTCCTCTATGGGACAGCTTGACTGCTTCTGTTGCCTTAGTACATCTGGCATTCTACCCATATTAGTTTTTCTTCAAACAGATGCAGCACTGTTAAGCAGCCTGATAGATGAGTGCTGCAAATCTCTTATCTCCTCTGCTCCTCTCTCATGGGGGGTGTGTCTGGCCCAGTCTACTTTGACTAACCCACAATATATGGCTGGTGCCAATCAATGGAATTTGCAAAAGGCATTGCAACCTGAAATGGTCACCATGTGAGCGATCTGCATGTCTGTACCATAGCCTGGGAAGGAAATCAGGCATGTTGCAACTTGGATATGTTTGCTCTGAATAAACCAGAGTTGCAGCATGGTTCAACAGCTTGTGACATGCTCTGAGATGTGTTATTAGCTTGTGTGAAAAGGTCTATAGATTTTTATTGTAAGAAACACATTAGAACACTAGTTTCTGTTGCCCTTGAGAACAGGTACTTAGACCCGTATGTTCAAAAGATAAGTAGAGGAACCCTGGGACAAACCAATTAAACCACATGGGAAAAAGAAATATTCCCAAATCTCCCATAGATAATGGGGATTTTATAATGCAAATTTTAGTTATCTCCTATTATGCAGCTGATTTGTCAAATAATTTCTCCTCCCAGCTTCTGAACAGCCTTAGTCACTGAAATGACAAAGTGCACGCAAAGTATGTTCAAAGGCCTAAGCCAATCCTAATAGGGAGAAACATGAAACACAAGCAGCACAGCCTCCAGCATTTACAGAATCATTACCTATCTTAATTGAAGTGAAGGTATAGGAAATGGTCAGCAGATTCAAAGCAGACTGGGGGACAATTTAACTGCATACAACCATGGTCTTTAAGATGAGAACAAGTTCTATTTTTAAATATGTGGCAAACAAGTTGCTTTATCACTGACAGAAAAAGAAGAAAGAATGCATTGCTTGCCAAACAACTTGCTCTTATTTGAAAGGGCATGTTCTAACAATAACGCACTGTACCATTCTCTGGTCACTGACCAAGGAAGAAGAAAGAATAATATTTAAAATGTTTACTCAGCTTGCCCAGATTATTTGCGATAAATTAATCCTCTGTGTGCCAGAAATGTGTACAGCTCATGCAATGCATGCTTTTGACAGCCCCTAGCAATCAAAGGGTTACATTCCCTTCAAGATATAGACCAGGGATTGTCAACTTGAGGTACTTGTGCTACTGCTGCACAAAAAGTCCCATCATTGGCTGGCAGGGAATAATTGGATTTGGAGTCCAACAGCAGGAGGATTTCATGTTGCTCACTCCTGATATAGACAATTTTACCTACATGTTAAAACAGTCCCTTTTACATAACAGCAGCTTTTTTCTTTAGCATTACTGTCAACTAGATCATACAAGCGACAAGAACACTGCAACCCCATCAGTTTGATGATCACCCACATATTGAGTTGTTCACATGGGTAACTTTTGCTCCATTTGATGAATCTTGCAGCAAACTTACTGCATTCAACCTAGAAAGTGAACTTAAAGCAGAACGAATCTGAACAGCGGCCTATAGCATTGCCATGCAGATTGTTCATATGGCAATCACCGTGATGCTCGCTACAATGATCCAGTCAGTCAGTCCATGTCACAATATAGACTATTCATGCAGCAGACTGAATTTTTGCAGTGTTTATAACAATTTCATCAGTGGAGCCCCACATCAACAAGAAGATCATTCACACAGCAGACTGAATTGCTGAGATGCTTATAACAATGATTCAATCAATGGCAAACCCATATGGGCATTGGACAATCATGCTTGGATGACAGACATGGGCCAGTCATACCACTCAGTGATGGAATTGTCAGAAGAATACAGGGACAGTGCAGACAAGTAGATGGATCACTTGCCTATGTCAGCATCACTACAGTTTTGCCATTTAGCATTCAAACTAAACCTTAAAAAGTAACATAGTGGGAAATCAAATGCATGGACCACTCAGCATGCAAAATAAATGCAGCAGTATTTTAATATATAAGAGAGCATGCAGTTAAAATAAAGGTGTGAAAAAAGATCAATGATTAATTATTACACTGTTTAAGCACCAAATGATCAAAACATGAATCATGACATCACAAACAATATGATGTACTGGACATTACTGATCTATTTTTACATAATCTTTAATTTCCACTTGTTCTCTCTCTCTGGAAACAGCTGTTACCATGGAAACACAAGTCTTAGTGTGGGTTGGAAAGGGCAACCTCTCATAACTCCAGGAATCAAACACGAAATAGAAAAAAATGGTTTGTCATAAATAGCACCAAGTTTGTAGAGGTAAATCAGGAGCTGTCACTCAGAACATAGCACTCAGACTATAAATACCATTCACACATACATTTAGAGGAAATGCAGCATTGTCAAAACACTTTTGAGTATCAGTTGTAGCTTGCTAAGACATATTGGAAATTAACTATTATTATGGAATGCATGTGTTTTTCCCCATAGCATACACAGAAATTAAAGGTGAATATTTAACCTCTTGGATGCTAGGTACCTCTCATTAAGGTTTGTTTAACGCTTTGAGCGATACAGTGGTATCCAAAGCATGCATAACTTTCTGGCACTCAAAGGATTAAACCTTTGTGTGCCAGAGGGGTACGGAATGCATTGCAAAGCAATACATTCTGTACCCCTCTGGCACTCAAAGGGTTAAGGAAAAGTGTGTGTGTGTGGAGGGGAGGTGATGCATTGCACACAACTATGTGCTTAAAGAGTTACTAAATGCCTGGTACAATGTAAATGTTGGCATTTGAAGACAATTACTAGTGCAGATGAAAAAATAAAGCCAAAAAATGCACTCACTTCACTTGGTAAGATGTAGAATATCCGGAGCTAAATGTTTCATACCTTAGCAGTAACCGTTTGTTATGAGAAAAATAAATGTTACAGGCCCTTGCTTGTTGCATAAAACAAAGTACACCCACTGCTGGTAGATACTTAATTCGAAAGTTAGAACAGCTGAAACATATTCATTTATTTTTTGTTTTGATCAAATTATTAGCAACAATGCCACCTTGTGACCATAATTGGTATTGCTGTTTAATTAAATAAAGTATGTATGTGTATATTTCTAACAGAACTATAATGACATTTGAATGCAATATCTACCGGATATCCAAGAAGCAGTAGCACACGTTTTACTCAGCTGGAAAAGTATTGCAATGTATTTTTAAAAAAATTAAATATTACTGATCCTTTAAATGGGTCCATGAATAATCTGTAATTCTATTTACTTTTAAATACAACCTTACAGGAGAATTATCCCCTAGGAATAAATGGCTCCTAATTTGTTTAACAGAAGGACTTACCTAGGTAGGTATCATTCACATAAAAAGGCAGTATTTTTTGTATTTTTTTTTCTTGCATTTAAACTCTACTGCAATCTATAACATAAAAGAAACCTTTTACTACACTACCCAGAGATCATTTAGATTGGCCATAAAAATCATGGACAGGGCTCTTTTTCTTTCTTGCCATAGAGAAAGAGAGACCCCACTCTAAAGGCCGATGCAAATATTCTCCGAGTAGTAAAATGTCCCTATTCTGTTACAGCTACAGCATACTGTCAATGTAACAAACAGTAAACAGATATACCTAAGGTCTCCAGTTACCCCTTTAAATGCAAGAAATATATGGAAAAAACACACAATGCAGTGATGCACATCCTGCATTTAAAGGAAAATCTGGTCACCTTAAGTACACCTGACTGCTGTATGAATGACTCCTGACTAGCTATGTCCTGTAAAATACACTGAGAGCCATTAATTCCTAGGACATATTTCCCCTTTCAAAAGCATACTCTCCTGCTTCATAACTGTTCATAGTTTGATTGAAATTAAATTTTTTGTTCCTTATGAGCCTAATTCAGTTAAAGTGGTGCAACTCTGGTGCAAACTCACTGCACCATAGGTGACAAATTAAAGTTCCCCACATTCTCACTAATGTAAATGGAGTTTTTAAACCCATTGAATGCTACAAATGTCTTCAATTTATCATGAAACAATGCAATGGAAACATCTCTAGCTAAAAGCACCATTTTAATCAAAAGGAAATTTTATTTTGTCTTCTATGGTGCATTTGCTTTGGCCCAAAAATGCTGCACCACCTTTCTTAGTTAGTCCTATATTTACTCTCTCTCTATAATATATATAATTCAGACCATCGTCCTCTCTGCGCAGTCAGTACTGAGCTTGACTGCAGAGCGGGCAGTCTATACGTGCATGACTGCAGTGCGCGCAGCAGTCTACTGTGCATGATGGCTTCTGACAAACATCCTAGCGAACTATAATATAGGAGATTATATAATTCGCTAAAAATGTGTTTTTTCAGAAGCTGTCAAGCGCAGCAGAGACTGCCCAAATGTGCCGCGGCTGATAATGGAGCGGGGTGCTCCGCATTCAGACCGTAGTCCTATCTGCACAGAGAGGACCACGCAGAGAGGACTACGGTCTGAATTCGGAGCACCCCGTTCCGTTATCAGCCGTGGCTCGTTCTGTCAGTTAGTACTGCGCATGACTACAGCGCTGCCTTTGTTGGTCCATGTACATGGGCTGTAAAACTAGTGTGTGTGTGTATATATATATATATATATATATATATATATATATTACAAAAAGGAGAATCTTGGCAGGTAGCCAAGCAGTACTGAGGAGACATTCATGTTTCCTCACACATAACACAGGGGCGTGATTTTCATAGAAGTTGCCCTGGCTACTCCTATGAAAATCTCTGCAAGGACATGGCCCCCAGCCACATAACACAGGGGCAAGATTTGCCCCCCCCCCCAAACGACTTACGTGACACTACAAGGTGAGGGATGGGTGCAATATGAGTTCAACATAGGTGCAATAAGGACGAGATATGGGTGCAATATGAGTGCAACATGGGTGCAATAAGGACGCAATATGAGTGCAACATGGGTGAAATAAGGATGCAATAAGGACACAATATGAGTGCAATATGAGTGCAATATGAGTGCAATATGGGTGCAATAAGGACGCAATATAAGTGCAATATGGGTGCAATAAGGACGCAGTATGGGTGCAATAAGGACGCAATATGAGTGCAATGAGTGCAATAAGGATGCACTATGGGTGCAATAAGGACGCAATATGGGTGCAATAATAATGCAATATGGGTGCAATAAGGACACAATATGGGTGCAATATTGGTGCAATATGGGTGCAATAAGGACACAATATGGGTGCAATAAGGACGCAATATGGCTGCAATATGAGTGCAATAAGGACGCACTACTGGTGCAATATGGACGCAATATGAGTGCAATATGGGTGCAATATGGACGCAATATGAGTGCAATATGGACGCAATATGGCTGCAATAAGTGCAATATGGGTGCAATATGGACGCAATATTGGTGTAATGAGTGCAATAAGGACTCAATATTGGTGCAATATGAGTGCAATATGGGTGCAATAAGGACGCAATATGGGTGCAATAAGAACGCAATATGAGTGCAATAAGGACGCAATAATGATGCAATATGGGTGCAATATGAGTGCAATATGAGTGCAATAAGGACGCAATATGGGTGCAATATGAGCACAATATGAGTGCAATATGAGTGCAATAAGGACGAAATATTGGTGCAATATGAGTGCAATAAGGACGCAATATGAGTGCAATAAGGACGCAATATGGGTGCAATAAGGAAGCAATATTGCTGCAATATGAGTGCAATAAGGATGCAATATGGCTGCAATATAAGTGCAATAAGGACGCAATATGAGTGCAATATGAGTGAAATATTGGTGCAATATGAGTGAAATATGGGTGCAATAAGGACGAAATATGAGTGCAATAAGGACGAAATATGAGTGCAATAAGGATGCAACATGGGTGCAATAAGGACGCAATATGGGTGCAGTATGAGTGCAATAAGGACACAATATGGGTGCAGTATGGGTGTAATATGAGTGCAATAAGGACGCAACATGGGTGCAGTATGAGTGCAATAAGTATGCAATATGGGTGCAGTATGGGTGTAATATGAGTGCAATAAGGACGCAATATGGGTGCAATATGGGTGCAGTATGAGTGCAATAAGGACGCAATATGGGTGCAGCATGGGTGCAATATGAGTGCAATAAGGATGCAATATGGGTGCAATCAGTGCAATAGGGACACAATACAGGTGCACTTAGGATGCAAAAATAGTGCAATATGGGTTCAATATGGGTGCAATAAGGACGCAATAGGAGTGCAACATGGGTGCGATATGGGTGCAATTAGGACACAATATGGGTGCAATTAGGATGCAATATGGGTGCAATAAGGACGCAATATGAGTGCAATATGGGTGTAATAAGGATGAAATATGAGTGTAATATGGGTGCAATACGAGTGCAACATGATACAGAAAGAAAACAAAGATAGAGTGCCAATGGTGCAATAAAGTTATTAAATTGTTATAAATTTTAAAACAAAATACTATTTATTCACATTTAGTGAATGCCAGTAGCTTGATATCAAGGATACCGGCTCAAAGGCTAACGGAGACTATCACCCCGTCTCCGTTCGGGTATGTACCATATTCAGTTGAATATTGACAGGCGGAGGCTCATAATTAAACTTCTGATATGTTTAATAAAAAATTCAAATGCATATATAAAAATACACAGGTTTTAAAAAGGCTACGCGTTTCGCAGATAACACCGCTTTATCACAGCAATATTATTGCTAGAACAGATTAAAAAAAACCATACAGAACAAAGTCATCAGAAGTTTAATTATGAGCCTCCGCCTGTCAATATTCAACTGAATACGGTACATACCCGAACGGAGATGGGGTGATAGTCTCCGTTAGCCTTTGAGCCGGTATCCTTGATATCAAGCTACTGGCATTCACTAAATGTGAGTAAATAGTATTTTGTTTTAAAATTTATAACAATTTAATAACTTTATTGCACCATTGGCACTCTATCTTTGTTTTCTTTCTTTATGATCCTACCGCTTGGGAGAGCGAGTTCTTTTGAAAGAGAGTGGCCGAGCAGTAAGAAATACTCCAGAGGCTTTAATAGTTGGATCTGATATATATCTTCTCCAACACATTGTTAAATGTGAGTGCATATCCACAAGGGTGTCAATGTGGTGACAGTTGTCAACATATCGATCTGCTGATACACACAGGGGGTGCCCCGTTGTCTTCTTATCCCTTTCTTTTCCTACAGAACATGGGTGCAATATGAGTTCAATAAGGACGCAATAGGGGAAATATGAGTGCAATAAGGACACAATACGGCTGCAATAAAGACGCAATATGGCTGCAATATGGGTGCAAAATGAGTGCAAAATGGCTGCAATAAGGACGCAATATGTGCAATATGTGCAATATGGGTGCAATAAGGACACAATATGGCTGCAATATGTGCAATATGGCTGCAATATGGCTGCAATATGTGCAATATGGCTGCAATATGTGCAATAATGGTGCAATAAGGACACAATATGGGTGCAATAAGGACGCAATATGGCTTCAATATGAGTGCAATAAAGACGTAATATGGGTGCAATAAGGATGCAATATTTTAAGTGCGCCAGTTCAAAAGTAAACTCTCTGTCCCCTTCTCCATCATGTATCTCTCCCCCTCTTCTCCCATCATGTGTCTCTCCCCACTCTTCTCCCATCATGTGTGTCTCTCTCTCTCTCCCCCTTCTCCATCATGTGTCTCTCTCCCCCTTCTCCATCATTTGTCTCTCTCTCTCCCCTTCTCCATCATGTGTGTCTCTCTCTCCCCTTCTCCATCATGTGTGTCTCTCTCTCCCCTTCTCCATCATGTGTGTGTCTCTCTCTCTCTCTCCCCTTATTCAGCATGTGTGTGACATACCCAAACCCTGAAGCACTCAAAGGACTTAATTCCCAAGGGCAACGCCATGCCCCTTTTGCTAGTGTATGTATATATATATATATATATATATATATATATATATATATATATATAAACACACAAAAAAACTTGAGTTATTCTGGAGTAAAGCAACTGCACCATAGAGGCAATTACAAATTCCTGTGAAAACTGGGCTTTTAAACCCTCGATTGACCTCGACTGAGGTCTCCAATGCATTGTGAAGCGATGAATTGGAGATATATCTGGTATTCAAGGGGTTAATAAGGCCTATTGAAGTGCATGGGGATTTAGGAATGCTTGTTTGTCAGCATGGGGCAGTTGGTTTGCTCCATAATGAATCCAGTTTGCTTTTATAAACATTTAAACATGG
Organism: Rhinophrynus dorsalis; assembly: GCA_037306005.1. Classification (NCBI taxonomy): domain Eukaryota; kingdom Metazoa; phylum Chordata; class Amphibia; order Anura; family Rhinophrynidae; genus Rhinophrynus; species Rhinophrynus dorsalis. The sequence goes on along the minus strand of CM074718.1, from coordinate 406,327,103 downwards.
TCCTATGTTTCAAAATGTAGTCTTAACTCTTGCTTTGCAATGCGTTGAGTACCCCTCTGGCACTCTCAGGGTTAAAACACATTTATTTCAAGAGTTTTCACAAATTAAGACAGTTTAGGTGTTGTAAAAACAAATAAAATGTTAAATCCATGACACTATTAATTCCACTTTCAACTCCAAAATTGTCTCCAAAACAAAAGTGCAGTGATGTGAGGTAAATCAACTGCACCACAGAGGACAAACAAAAATCCCTAAATTCACATTGAGCTATCCAACCCTGTGTGTGCAATGCATTGGATACTTCTCTGGCTTTCAAAGAGTTAACCCCTTGAATGCTAGCAATGTCTATAATCACTGTGAAGCAATGAGTTGGAGGAGAATTTCAGCCTCCTGGAGCAGTTAGTTGGTAGATATGTCTACAACTTTATGCAAAGCAATTAAATGAAAAATTGTCTAGTAGTTGCAGGTGCATTCTACACATCAATGTTCAATCATACTGCACCACATTGTGCAGGGAAAGTGTACTCACAGAAATGATTAACTGCTTTACAAGCTTTGTGTCGTCAATACAATCAAACATTGCCAGCAGGACCAGATGCGAAAATTCCCCCTGAAGTAAAGGAAAAAGAAGGGTTAAGTACAATCATAAAGTGCCTGCACGTGCTTGTCCATTTTGTCTTTAGGGAACTCTATGACTGACATCCTACCAATGAATAGAACTGACAAGCCATAACCATCTGAAGAGACATGCAAGGCACATAAGAGAAAAGGTCAGACTGAGAAAAGGTGTTAGCCTCTTGGCTTGTGCTGAATTATTTTTTTTAATAGGCCACAGTTGCCTGTTTGAGAGTGATAAAGCTCATAATGAAAATTTACATTCCGCCAATTCATCTCCAACAACAAAGGGAAAAGAAACAGGCTCTTGAAACTCAGACAACCACTCCAGAGTAGAATGTATTCTAGCGTTATACTCAATTCTCACCCATAAGGTGTGTGTGAGAGGCATAAGACAAAACCTCCTATATGGTGTGTATGTATATGGTGTGTTCGGTATATATTTGCGTATGTACTTTAAATGGGTCTTTTAACCCGATGAATACTAAAGAGGTCTCCATGCATTGCTTTTTCTTAAAAATTCTTTAAAATAATAGTTTACCTTGTTAAGTATTTCAACAGCAGTCAGTTACATCTCTCTCTCTTGTTCTCTAGTTTATACATCTACTAGTGTAAAAGGCTGTGTACATGGGCCAAAGTCGGGGCGATGTTAACCCTTTGAGTGCTTTACAATGCGTTGTGTACTCAGCTCTGGCACTAAAAGGGTTAAGAGGCCGGTCCTGCTCTGCGTCCTGCTGATGATGCAGTCATGCACTGTAGAGACTGCCCGAAAGCAAAGAATGCTCCCACCACAGAACTCCCAGCATTCTGTGCGTTCAGGCAGTCTCTAATGCGCATGACGGCTTCTGACAAACATCCTAGCGAATTATTATATAAGAAGATATACACACACACACACATATACATATTTATAATTGATCTTTGTGGCAGTCTGTTTCAAGGTGTTTCCAATTAAAATCTGTTAACCCAGTGAGTACCAGAGTGGTATCCAACTCATTGCTATGACTTACAAGTGATTAAAGTCTACAGAAGCACAATGCTTGCTGTGAGGGGGTGTGCCCTAGAGGCAGACTTCAACAAAGATTACACAATACAAGCAACTGTAGATGCAATGCAAATATAGACAGATATAACGGACTGCGAAGAGCACCTACTTAGGTAGGAATGTTTACTAAAAATTAAAAAAAAAAATCACTTATTCCTATGGTATAACTCCCTTTTAAATAAATGGGGACATTTATTTGTTTCCTAGGGTGCAGTTACTTTTGCCCCACAAAGAAACAATTGTGGAGCAAGTTAGCTGCACAACAGGAGAAAAATACAAAGCCTCAAAATATGCACTGAATTTAATTTAATGTGTTGGTATACGACCATTAAGTGCTTGTCACTTTACCTTCCTGTTCTACTGGATCAATATTAACCCCTTTAAGATCAGAGGGCATCCTATGGTGCTTAAGGGGTTAAAAGGCTTATGCCTTAATTTAACCCTTTGAGTGTCAAAGGGGTATGTACACCTCTGACACTCAAAGGATTAATGTCTGGTAGAAGAATATAAAGTTGAGAAAAAACAGACCTTAATACAGTGACAATGTATAGACTGTGGTTGTTTGATAGTGTAAATAAATGAACACTGGCAGCCCCCTTGTGGTTATGCATTTCTGCACCACTGTGAAGGCTTAACGGAATGTTTATTTTTAGACCTACCAATCTGATTTAGGAACAAAATAAGCAAAGGAGACTGGCATTTCATTGCTTGATGTAGTTTATCCCTTTAAGTTAATGACTATTGCATGATGAGTCTCCATAGTTGATATGCATCAGTCCAAGCATACATTAAGGTCAGACTGTGACATTTTGGTACAACTGGTATATGTTATGTACACCCTAGTATGCAGTGATATATAGCTAACATGTTGATCAGTAGAGCTGAACAAAGCTAATCCCTCACAAATGGGTCTTTTTAATAGCAATGCTGCCATAAAGGTTACATATTTCCATTTATATCAGGGCTAGCCAATCTTTGGACTACAAAATCCATTAACCCAACAGTCCCCAAAAGCTGAAGATCCAAAGATTGGCTACTGATGATTTAGATAAATAAAGATTACTTTCCTTCATCTTTAAACCAGAACAAAATCTGGACCATGTCATGGCTTGCACTTACAGGTACAGCACAACTCAATATTATATGAGGAAACGTGAATTAAAATCACTCAGCCACTGAAAGAGGTGTCTTTTTCTAATTAAATACTTGACAGTAAATGATAGTAATAGAGCTATTGGGCATAAACCTAAAAAGCAACCATATGAGGGCCAGAGGGGCATGCAATGCACTGCAAAGCAATGTGGCAAGTACCACTCAGGGTTAATACAAAATGGAGTCTACTGCACATAGAATATTTCTTGTTTGTACACTTATGGTGACCCATTGAGGACCAGATGGGTGTGAATCATTCTGAAGCAATGTGTTGCACATCCCATTGGTCCTCAAATGATTAATTACAGTTAAGCTAAACCAAGACAGTTTCCCACTCATCCATTTCTCAGTTTGACAGGGCAGTTTCATCTACTTTAGATACAGATTTAAAGACCACATAAAACTGCTGAGTGCATTAATATCTGAAATGAATAGGAAGCTGAACCCTGCTAGGGGAAAATTCTCCAGATTAGTATTACATATTCAGATTGTGTTACATTTTTAATGTACTGAGAGTAACTACTTATTCTTTGAGGACATTAATGATGAGCCTGAAATTTCTGTTCAAGCGCATCCCTGGTTGATCACTTACTGTGGCAATTTTTTCGATGTACGTCTTCATGGTCTTTGAAATGACTTTTCTGTCCTACAAAATAAAAAGGTAGAACATGTGAGCAACATGAAAAGGAAAAGTGACAAAGCAAAAACACAAATTGTGGACTGGATTCCATTGTAGTTAACTGTGTTTTATCTACAAATTTCTCCACAGATGTCAGTTTGAATATGTTAGACAAAACCACTGACAACACTTATCAACTAAATTTCGCTATGCATTTCTTAGATATAGAAAATTTCAGATGACTGTAGATATCAACTAAAACTATGTCTAAAATATTATATAATGAAACTAGCTAAGGAAGCATGGTTTTGCCCTTGGAAAAGTATTGGTTATTTGTTTGAGGTGAAAGTATGGATATTTAAAGAATGTAACTTGTTTTAAGATATTATTATTGAGTACGTGGGACATGCTGTAAGACATAACGTGTGAAGAGCTGATGGAAAAGACCTGAGAGAGAGACACACACTAAGGTGTGCTAAAGTGGTGATAACTTCCCCAGTGTGATAAATTCTCCACTTCCTATGCTATTCTTTACAGCCTGTGCACTAAGATTCCTAAAGTCTGAGAGATCTTTGTGCATAGGCTCCACAGAGTGGCATTAGAATTGGAGAAGTGATATCACTGGATAATTTATCTCTGCTTTATCACACCTTAGTGTATCGCCCCCTAGTGTTGAGTGGTTGAGGATGGCAGTTGTGATGCAAGTGTGGAACTGGACAGAATGAGAGAAAGAATGGGTGAAGAGCTGGTGCGGAGGCATACAATGAGGGTGCCAGTTGTGATGGGAGTGTGGTGCAGGACACTGTGAGAGACAGAATGGGTAAAGAGTTGGTGGATATGACCTAGTGTTGAGGGGCATACGAACTGTTGAAGACAAACATGATACTATCAGGAGGGTGAGTACAATTAACGGGTGTGAGAGTTTAATGAAATCCATGCAGTGGCAGGAGTGGCCAGGGGGGAATTCATATTTTATTATATCCATTAAAAAAACAAACAAAAAAAAATACGTTTCTTTTGCTTTAAAAGCCCAATCATTGGGAATTTCATTAGTTCTGTATAGTGCAGCTGGTTTGCTCCAGAATTCATTCTCTTTAGTGTCCCGAATATGGCTCGATGTTCATTGCACATTTCCACTTACAAGAATTAGATGGGCCCCAAGACACTCTAAAGCAGGTTATGTTTGTATAAATATACCTTCAGTCTGGTCCCATACAGATAAATCAGAAACTGATGTTAATTCTCCCCTGCATACAAACTTGACAAGGTCTTTGATTACAAGAGATATGATAAAAATCCTTGAATGCGCACGGGCCAGCATTCTGTGCTTTCGGGCAGTCTCTACTGCGCATGACTGCAAAAGCCCATGTACGTGGGCTAGCATTCTGTGCGTTCAGACAGTCTCTACTGCGCATGACTGCATCGGACAAACATACATCTGGCCTTTTATATTATAATATATTTATATATATATATTTATATATATATATATATATATATATATATATATATATATATATATATATATATATAAAGTGCTAGCCTGCAAAGCTCCCTGTGTGCGTTACTGCACTTGCGCAGTAGAAACTGCTTGAACGAGTTCACCACCTGATCAGTTTGCAAAGAAAAAAACAGATATTTACGACCATACTCATCAGATTAGAAGATTGGCAAGACTAAAAATAATTTTAAATGCAATGTATAGTTAAACGCTAGGATACAAGGAGTAACTATAAAACTATAACTATATAAACCACACTTATGACTTTATGCAGAAAGCAAAAGAAAGACGAACAGTTCTGCAGAAAACTGACTGCACCACAGAGAGGGGAAATAAAATTCCTCAAATTCATGCAAAATGACCAGCAGCCCCTGACACTTATGCAGTTGGCTCAGCTGTTTACCGAGACCTTCTTGACTTACTTGGGTGGCTGGCAAGCTTCACTATGCTTAGTGCTTGGCCCTGTGACATCCCAGTATTATTACTTGGGGATGTGACTGTAAATCAATATGTTGTGTAGAAAGGCAAAGCAAGTTTGACAGAACTACAGTATAGTCACAGGACACTCTTAAACTGCCACAATCACTTTACATTTCATGTAAGCGAGATCAATGTGCAACTCAGACATTCCTAGCATAAACACCAAGCTACAATCAAAGACCACTCAGCAAAGGTGTCCATTCCCTACTGATGAGAAAAACATCATTTCAAAAAGAACAGCTGATCCATCATATACAAAATTAAAGTAAGACATGGCGCCCTACGTTCAAAAGAGAAGTGGAGTAATTCTGGAGCACACACACTGCACCATAGGGGACAATTTAAAAAAAAAAACAAAAAAAAAAACTTTGCTTTAATTGGCCTTTTTTAACCCTTTCAATGCTTGAGAGGTCTTCAGTGCATTGCTTCATGCACTCTGTACATTATTTGGATCATAAAACGCGTGAGTGAAGTTTTTGCTTTACAGTGTAGAAACGTTAACAAACTAAGTGAAAAGGAGGAAAAGTTTCCAATACGTAAATCTCTATGTCATTTATATAAAAACACATGTAGCTTGCCCAGTGTTTTATGATCTATTGGAGTATTCAATTTTATAGTCTTTCTATAATGATATGACAGTATATTTGCTGTGTGGGATTTCATCAAGCAATATTTGAGGTCTACATGACCTACAACATTCAATAGGTATGTGAAGAGACATACATTAGCCAAAAAGAGTAAAATCCATTATCATCTATCTCCTGCCAGCAAGTGAATCCTCCAGAAAAAGGTTAGAAATAAATCACACAAACTACCCAGACATCCCCCAAGGGCAGCCCAGCAGCAAATGGCAGAATGAAGTACAATGTTCACGGAGCTCGTATTTTTTTAATTTTAAGACAACAGATTTGAAAATGTGACTGGTGAAAATTGAAATAGAGATTGAACAAGATTATGGCTGCAGCATTTTACTGCTTTATTCAAGCAAAGCTTCTGAAGAAGTGGTAGTTTTAAATATAATTGTCCTTAACTTTCTAATAAATGAGGAGTTGGTGCAATTTCCTGCAATCATGACCCCTAAACTGTTGGAAGGGTCAAAAAAACAAAGAATGGGAAATAATAGCAGACACCTACATCAACAATGCCAGCTTAGGGCCACGTGAACAAATCAAATAAAGAGCAATTCAGGGGCAGATCAACTGCCCACCATTGGGGACAAATAAACATGCTACTTCATTTAAATGAGTTTTTTAAGAACATGAATGCTAGGTCTCTAACATATTGTTTAGCAAAGTGTTTGACACCTCGCTAAGATTTAAGTGGTTAAAAAGCGCTATTTAATTCACAGGGAATTTGGGGGATTTTTATTTGTGCCTTAAGGTGTACTTCTTTGTGAGCTATGAAAATGAAAATGCCCAGTGGCAGGTATCTTAAAGTAATTTATGTAATGGTTTAACCCTTGAGTGCCAGAGGGTGCCAACACAAGAGGAAAGGCTGAAGAGAAGGACTGCAAACTAAAATTGATGAATGCTGTGTCACTCTTTGATGGCAATTTTCAAATACTGCTGGCAATCTTCATGAATGCGAACAAATATAAACCTCTGGCAAATCTATAGTAAGCATCAATTCTCCTACTTCTACGTTTAGATACCTTGTATGTTGAAGTGTCATGATAGAACAAACTGAGGGCCTCCAGATGTTGTAGACTACAAATCTCATGGAAGTTGTTTTCAACAACAGCTTGGCCTCAGGTTGCCCAACCCTGATTCAGATGCATGTGTGATATAATTAAAGCGTGCTCATCAATAAGCAACTTGTTTTTAAGCATGACCATTTATTACACATACAACATCAAATCTTTGTTCTGGAGGGGTGTCCTATGCATTGCAGAGCATTGTGCTCGATGCCCCTCTGGTACTCAAATGTTTAAATAAAAAAGCAGACATAAGTAAAATAATAACATGCAAATAAGAATGTCTCTTATTTTATTTCTCATTGCTATAATCGCCTTTCGGTGTTTTTCCTGGTACAGATGTAGACACAGTGGATGTGTACATGGATTCTTCTGACAATGATATCACAAAGTCTGCACTTTACCTTGGGGGTACCATGCCATACACAGTGCATGCCCACTCTTGCTCCATCATGTGTATGTATCATGTATACCACGGATTCCCTGATGGCTTCTATCATTTCCTGTCATGGTAAAGAGAATTCACATTAATTCTGTGTGGGTATTTGAATGTATTTATGTCCAAACTGGATTTTTCCCGTATTAAAGGGGATCTCTCACCTCTTTATAAGTTATGCCCATTAGAGCATTTAGCGAATTATGTTAAAACTTTATTATTTAACAACAACAAAAAAAACAAACAAACGCTATTTTCACAAAATTGAAGGTTTAAAGGGTGACCTGCACCCTTCTTCCGGGCAGACTGCTCCTGTCGCAGTTTGCCGCACTGCCTCTGTTCCCCTCCCTCCTCCGATGATGGAGGCTTTCTCTCTCTCTCAGCTGGTGCGGTCTCGTTGGCTAGATATCGATCTCTGCCAACGAGATCGCTCCAGCTTCGAGAGAGAGAAAGCCTCTCTAAAGAAAATTCACATTAAAAAGCAAGTAAATCAAATTTATCAGAATATTTCAAGCAGTGTTATTCATTCAAACTAATGGACATGTTTATCCAAGGTATTTTACCCAGGATTGTTAAAGATGAAGGACAATTGATTACCTATCAGAGAGAATATAACAAGGCATATAGTTATGCATAACTGCAAAACTGAGTATTTACTAAAGTAGGATAGTCAGAATAACCAACTTGGCTATCTCTCCTGCATAAACTGAGCCCACTCCATAAGACCTTTCTTAACCCAATGAGATAACAGGACAAAGTGCAAAGCATTGCTTATCAATGTAATACACACCCCTCTGGTCCGCAGAGAGTCAAGGAAAGCTGTCAAAAAATGGCAGTTAATTTAAGGGGAACTACCACCTCTTCAAGAATTTAACTTCAATAAATCCCCATCTGGCGACTAGCAGCTTAGTAATGCTTCTGGATATTTGTGCTTCATTTGGCCCTTCTAATTTAAACAGTTCATGGATATTTCTTTAAGTATAATCCTATTAGACACTTCACTCTTGCAATTATTGATCTTTAAGCAGATTTGTCAATAACAATGTATATTAGTAATGTAAAAGTTCCATACTGGGGTGCCACTAACAGGCACATGTTTTAACCAGTTGAATGCCAAAGGTCAGCACTAAAAAGGGTTAAGAATATTCCTTGGGTGATTCAATTTTGACTGATCTACCACTTTAACCCTCTGAGTGCCAGGGAGGCAGCCAACATATTGCCCTGCAATGTATTGGATACCTCCCTGGCACTCGAATGGACTAAGGATTTAAAAAAAACAAAAAACACAGCCAATTGGTAGCACCAGTTGATAAGAGGTCACTATCAAGGTATTCAATCTCAAACTGAGCCCCTTAACTATTAGTGTATTGGAGACTTGTTTAGCAACCAAAGGGTTAAACCAATTTCAAAGATAAAATTGTAAAACATTGGTACAGAAAACTGTAAAGCCCACTTCTCTCATATTCTCATCCTGGGAAATAATATGAGTTTAACCAGATAATCAAATCTAATACTCAATTTACTATAATAAAGTCACTAGAATCCCAGCTGACTAGTGATTTTAATGAGGCAAGCATTAGCACGGTTATACTGTAAAAGCACAGAGTAGAATAATAATTGGCAATCATTTCAGTATTTACTTACAGATCTTATTTTTGGAGTTGCATGACTAAAAAAGTCCAGAAATACTTTATGCACCAAGGAATGTTTAATTACAGCCTCTCTGAAAAGAAAAATAATAATAGCAAAGAACAACATTGTTAATATTGCCTGGCAGAACTTAGTATCCAATTATTTATATGCTCATTCAATAATATGCCATGTTAATCATGATTAATGCCCAATCTTTTGTTTCTGTGTGGGTATTTGAATGTATTTATGTCCAAACTGGATTTATCCCTTATGAAAGGGGATCTCTCACCTCTTTATAAGTGATGCTCATTAGTTAGAGCATTTAGCGAATTATGTTAAAACTTTATTATTTAAAAAAAATGATATTTTCTCAAAATTGAAGGTTTAAAGGGTAACCTGCACCCTACTTTCGGGCAGACTGCTCGTGTCGCAGTTTACCGCACTGCCTCCCTCCTCCGAAGATGGAGGCTCTCTCTCTCTAAGCTGGCACGGTCTCGTTGGCTACATATCGATCTCTGCCAATGAGATCGCTCCAGCTTAGAGAGAGAAAGCCTCCTTCATCAGACGATGCTGGGTAGAGGGAAGGGAGAGGAGGCAGGGTGATAGATTGCAACAAAAGCAGTCTGCCCAGAAGTAGGGTGCAGGTCACCCTTTAAACCATCAATTTTGCGAAAAATAGCGTTTTTTTTTTTTTTTTAAATAATAAAGTTTTAACATAATTCACTAAATGCTCTAACTAATGAGCATAATTTATGAGAGATCCCCTTTAAAAACAATTGACCTGAAAAAGCCATGTTTCACAAACTAAAAACAAAAAGCCAAGTTCTCAAACCAAAATTGGCTAATTATGCCCTTATGTTGACTTATCTTCAATTGTCTCAGACTTGAAGACTCCTTTAGAAATCAACTTAAATGGCTACTTGGAGAAAAAAATAACATTTTTGGACACTGCTCTTGACATACAGAGAGTTAAATATTTATACACCCAAAACAAAAAACACTATCGTTTATTAAGCTTTTGAATACAAGAAAAGTATACATTGCATTATTTCACAAAATGCAGAAACTTACTAGGTTCCAAGCAGTTTTTATTGGGAAGGAGAGCTGAAGGCCATCCAATGAAAGTGACAGACAAATATTATTGGTTGTCCATTCACTGAAGGTTGAGATAAGTATCACAAACTCCAATGTACAATAGCCTGTATGACAGATCTTTCACTGTGCAGATTTGCCCTGCTGCTATTATGTTCCTGCACTAACATAATAAAGTTAATCATGCTGAACTTCGGTGCATTCATGAAAAGCAATAGTTGTTTGTATGAAAAGGCACAATAAGCCAGCAACATACTTTTCAGCACCGGCAACATAACCATTGCACCATCTCTGCCATGTGAAAGGTGCGTTGTTGCAACATGGCACCAATGTGAACTAGGCCTTACAAATGCAATGTCACTGTAACAATTCTACATCTTACTTTATATCATGTGTGCCAAGTGACTGAGATAAAAATATGTTCCTCTGATAATCTGATTGGTCTGTCAACCATTTAAAGATGTCTCAAACATCCAAGGGGTTAAGTCAGTTGCATGAAGATTATTATACAATCACGCATAAAGAATCATATATAAAGTAGCATGAAAATATTAATTTCCAACATTTTTATTTTAAAATGACTAGGATATTATATACTCAAATATTTGTAGCTAAACACTTCCTGATTTCTTATACAGGAATGTATTTGTTGAGCGTTTGTAAAAGGAAACCACAACAATTTAATATTACACAATAGAAGACTTATGAAGGTGAACAGAAGTAATCTGTGCAAATGCTCTACAAATACCTCATGCACCTTAACGCTTTTCTATTATTTGGAAAGATATTCTATGAGATTATGACATTGTGATTAAAACCCATTATGAAGCTATACGCATCACTGCAAAGCTTCCCAATATAAACAACAGCAGCTAATAAAGCAAAATAATTAAAAAAAGAAGCTTGGAATAAGATCTAAAACCATCCATGACATAAATTGATAGTGATTTAAAAGAAAATGAATGATAATTTGCTCTTAAAGGAGAACCAACATCTCCTAACCAAAAGCCCTACATTAATATGACCTGAAAGACCTAATGGCTCCTGTGAATTTAAACCTTGTGCCTTTGTCAAATAGATAATATCTTCAATTACTCCTGGATGTCATGTCCAAGGAGACATAATAAAGATCCAGTGGGGTTAGAAATTATAACTACTGAATTCCTTAATGTACTACCTAGTAATGAGTGGATCCAACAGATTATTAACTGTTTGAATGCCAGAGGGGTGTGCAACACATTGCTTGCACACCCCTCTGATATGAGCAACACAGTACCATTGGGCACTCTCTCTTTCATAGATGCTTTAAGATATCGGTGTTTCCTGGATAAAAGCTCATGCTAGTGGGGCCCCTGGTGAAACCATTTACCCTAAGGTCTAGTGGCAGGCCCTGATGTAGCCATGGACCACAGAATCAGTCTTGATGCTGGGATGTAATTGTATGCATGCTCGATGAAGTCATTCATTTGTGTCTACTCCACTGGACCATTAGGGAAGTTACTATGGTAGAAACTTGGGGGGTGGAGCATGCAGCACCAATAGTGATAGCGCCTCCAAGTTCCTACTGAAATGAAACTGACATCACTAGTAAGAATGAATCCAGGGAAGGGCTGGCACGTTTTGGCCTGGTAGCCAAATACAATCAATTTCTATTACCAACCCAGTCCTGTTCCACTTCATTAGCTAATGTTATAATTGTAATGAATGTTGTGAAGTAATACAAGTATCTATTAGTAATTCAATGCTGTTTAAAATGAGCGCTTAATCAGATTGTTAAGTATTATATTTTTAATATCTGAATACATTATATTTTAAATACCACAGAGCTTACAATTAAAATTGAGCTAAGCTAGTTATACCACTTGATGCCAATGGAAATCGATCTATACAAGTGATACCACAGAGTTTACAATTCAAACAGAGCTACAAAAGTGAAACCATAGAGGTTACAATTAAACTGGAGCTAGACAAGTGATGCCACAAAGTTTGCACTTGAAATGGATCTGCACTAGTAATGACACAGAGCTTAGAACTGAAATGGATCTGCACTAGTAATGACACAGAGCTTAGAACTGAAATGGAGCTGCACTAGTAATGACACAGAGCTTAGAACCGAAATGGAGCTGCACTAGTGGTGACACAGAGGTTACAACTGAAATGGAGCTACATTAGGGATAACACAGAACTTACCAAAGTGATAACAGAGAGCTTACAATTGAAATGGAGCTATACTAGTGATACCACGTGTGGTGTTGCTGGGGGCGTCTGGTGTTCTTTACGTAACTGAACGCAAGTAAAACAAACATTAATGCGAGTTTTACTGCTGTGGAGTAACGTGATACATTTATATACACACTACACATTTTCATCTCCTAAAAATAAGGACATCAGAGTAGGAAATAGGGATAGAGGGATTTTGGGTCTCAAAGATGGACTGTCCCTCCTAAAGAGGGACCCTTGGGCAGTATGATTACTGCACGGAAGCTTGTCATCAAAGCAATACATTCACTCAGGCTTCAAATCATGTTTTAGTAAAAGTCAGATATATTTTAAATATACATAAAATACACCAGTATTTTCAAGGTAAGTCACAAGTTATATGTATAAATAGGGAAAAATATTGCATTCTTTACTTGAAATCCTGCTTCTGCTTGGCTGCACTCCTGAGTAAAGCAGTAACACAAACCAATCAAATGCTATGAATGATTTCTCCCGTGACAATACGAGGCATTTAAAGTGGAATTTGCACCCTAAGGACACCTTATACCATTGGATGTAACACAATAATCTGTCTCTAGGTTTACATTTATTTATTTTAATTCTGAATACTTTATTATATATCAGCTTGTAAAACTTACCAAGTTACAGCACCATTCCCTCTTGCTGCTGTAAGGTAGCTTTTTTTAATTATAATCGGGCAAAATATTTCAGTCTCAAAGCATTTTTAGAGTTTGTTGGGGGTGACAAATCAATCTGGGAGACCAAGATGAACAGGACAGTTCCACTTTAAGACAACCATCTTATAGTTGTATGTGTCTTTGATCTGTTCCGACAGGAGAGGAAGATTTGAATTGGTCTCTGAACGTTTCTATTTGAACACCCCAGCATGCAATGCCATGAGACACAGGACTCATGATGGAGCCACGTGTCTTATCATATTGCATTCTGGGGCTTTCAAATACAAAGGCAGACGGGGAGGCAAATCCAAACCTGCCTCACCAGTCAGGCTTGATCTTTCATATCATCATCCCCCACTAAAGCGACAGAGAGGAAGTATGACATGAAAGGCATCACAAGCCTGCTTGTCAATGGATCACATCTGCTTGTTGGCCCTGGTGCCTAAACTGAGCAATCAAATTTGGGGAGGCTCAGCCACTCATCTAAACAACCCGTGGAAAGTACTCAAAATATTAAACATATAGGTTTAACCATGTGTGACGCACATAGGGTGCCAATGAGACCAAAACTAGCCATATAAAAACACAAAGAAAAAGGCACTCATAAAAAAGAGGCACCAGTATGAAAAATGTATTAATAAGTATCAAAAAATTCTACCAATATATCTTATAATTATATCCCATACATAAAGTAATCAAAACCCGCAGTATTTCCCCACAGTATATCCCCACCCCCTGTAATCCCCTAAAACCAATCTACACAGTATTCAAAATATCCATGCATGCCTAATGAATATATACATGCTGGGCCCAGCAATATGAACAAAAAATATTCTGCTGAGAGATACAGAGTATAAAAAAGTCACCAGATGCATCCTGAATGATGTTACTTCCAGAAATATATGTTATCTCATAATATGGCCATAGTTCTGCCTCCAGCAAGCATAAAGTCAGCAAAGCAAAAGTTAATATAGGCAACAGCAGAGCATGTAATTTAAGCAGAGTGATAATAATCACAGCAAAATTCCATGCATAAGTAGCCAAGTCAGGAAAGTACCAGATGTAACTGTACCATTATTTAGGACCAATCATCCACAATATATATAGGTACTGACTGGTAACATCAGGGTAAGTAAGCCTATATAATAAAACACTAAAATGTTTGTCCGATGCAGTCATGCGCAGTAGAGCATTCTGTGCATTCGGGCAGTCTCTACAGCATATGACTGCATTGCGCAAACCGCCATTGAGGTGACAGCAGTATGCAGAGTAGGACCGGCGTCTTAACCCTTTGAGTGCCAGAGGGGTATGCAACGCATTGCAAAGCAATGCGTACCCCTCTGGCACTCAAAGGGTTAACATCACCCGGACCTTGGCCCGTATACACGGGCATTTACACTAGTAGGATATAAACGACCTCATTACTATGGAATTCCTCCATCTTCGTATCGGCACCCCAGCTGATACTTAGCAGACTTACAGGTCTGGTATTCCTCCAACTAATGATGACATCTGAGTAGTTATATTCCAGATGCTTCTACTATAACACGCTGACTTACAATCAAGATGTTGCCATTAAACTTAGGTTGCCAGTCGATCCTGGATACCACTAGTAGTGCCATACTTTCAACATATTATATTATATATACACACACACACAACAAAACTGCCATTATTTAAAAATCAATTGAATGTGGATTATCTGAATGGTACACAAATGCCAATAACTGGGGCCTATGATACCAGAATGTTTACGGACTTAAAATTTAAATCTAAAAATATGCCGCCATTACATCTGAGCCCTAATATTATAATATTTCCAGAATTAGTCAAGAATATCAATACAGATATACACTTTTCAGGTCAATTAAAAGATGAAGCCATTGCCTTAAAAGATCATAAAGAGAATAAAAATATTATAATTAAACCATCAGACAAGGGGGGGGGGAACGTGGTTCTGATGGAGAGTGAATATTATATGAAGGAAATTTATAGGCAATTGAGAGATAAGGTTTGTTATCTACGATTGGTAGAGGATCCCACTTTACAAATTCAGAATATTTTGTTGGAGAAATTACAATTTGCTATGGAATCTGGTTTGACATCTAGATGGGAATTTGACTACATGGGTGTGGAGCATTCAAAGATACACAAACCTTTAAGCTCCCCCCCGGCAGACCAGTGGTGTCAGGGATAGGGAGGTGTTATGGAACAAGTCAGTAGGTATGCTGATGCAAGATTACGACAGTTTGTGATACCAGAGACGTGTTGCACCGACTCGTTGACTTGATGGTGGATAGGGATTTCCTCCTGGTAACCTTGGAAGTGGAATCCCTGTACACCTCGATTCCTAACGAGTGCAACATACGAGCTTGTGGAGAGTTCCTGAACATGGGGGGGGGGGGGATTTGCAGCACAGAATGAATTAATTCTAGAGCTTCTTGAATTTGTACTGTCCAATACACCTACTCCTTGGCTGGTGGGAGAGAGGATGGGTGAGTGTGGGTTCGAGGACCATGTGGCACTGTGGCTGAGTTACATTGATGATATATTTATGATTTGGACGGGTTCAAGAAAGGAAATGGATGGCTTTGTAAATAGATTAAATAACAATTGACTCAATTTAAAACTGACTTATAACATAAACAATGCTATTGTCGAGTTCCTAGATCTCCGTATCTTTAAGGATGGATATGTGCAAACACTTATCTCAAAGAAACCTCTTGTAATACATTATTCCACTTTGATAGTCACCATCTAGCTATGCAGAAACGGGGTATCCCATGGGGGCAGTTTCTACAATTAAGGCGTAACTGCACTAAGGTTGAAGATTTTAAAGTGCAAGCTAAGGACCTTGTCAATAGATTTTGCACCTGTGGATACCCCAAAAGTCATCTATGGAGATGTTGTAGAAGAGCTTATTAAGTGACAGAGATGACTTGATTTATGGTTCACCAAATGTTAAAAATAATGAGCATGTTCGGTTTATATCTACCTATGGTAGACAATGGTCTGATCTAAGGGGAGTTTAAAAAAAAAAAAAAAAAAAAAGTTCTGGAACATTCTGACATCAAATAAAACATTAAAGGGCATTGTGGGGGAGTGTCCCTTCCTTGTTGCCAAAAGTCCAAGAAATTTATGTCATCATCTGGTCCACTCTGAGTTTAATAGGCCACACAGGTGAATTGGCTTAATAAAGTAAGTACATGTGGGATGTTCAGATGTGGAAAGTGTAAAATCTGCAGGTATATTAGAACAGGGAATCTGTTCTTTAATGGCGGGAGAACAATAAGTTATCAGATAAGACAATTTTTAAATTGTAAATCTGATAAAGTGATTTACATATTGAGCTGTCCCTGTGATTCTATTTATGTGGGGAAGACTCTCAGGCAATTGAGCAGGGGGGTTTTGAAACATGTGGGCGATATTAAACATAAGAGATTGGATAGCCCTATAGCCAAATCCGTAAAAACTTGAGAAGGGGGTGATATTGATAGGACCCTGCTTCAAAAAGAGTGTAGATGGATTTTTACTGTAGGGGGGATGGGACCCCTTGGGTTAAATTAAGAACTTAAACTTAAAATGTTCCTGTAGCTCCTGCGTGGCTGCCTGATAAGTCCTCGTTTAAAATTGGATTTAAGGAATGGATATCTTATGTCATGTTGATATTGGCTTCTATACATAATTGATTTAGGATTTAAAAGGCTCTGTGGGGGCATGTTATGTCCAGTTGATGCACTCGCCAATACGCATGCTATGGTCCCTTTAAGACCAATTGCCTGGCATAGGACCCAGGGCAAAATGCATTGTGGTGCTTATCACCTGGTATCCAGGTTCAACTACCAACCTAAGTTTAATGGCAACATCTTCATTGTAAGTCAGTGTGTTATAGCAGAAGTGCTCGGAATATAACAGTTCAGATGTAATTGTTTGTTGGAGGAATGCCACACCTGTAAGTCTGCTAAGAATCAGCTGGGGTGCCAATACAAAGGTGGAGGAAATCAATAGCGGTGAAGTTGTTTATAGCTGTTATAGCTGTTACCCCGTTGATACCCACATATATTGTGGATGATTGGTCCTAAATAGTGGTGCAGTTACGGTTGGTACTTTCCTGACTTGGCTACTAATGTATGGAACTTTGCTGGGACTAATATCACTCTGCTTAAATTACATGCTTTGCTGTTGCCTATATTAACCTTTGCATTGCTGACTTTATGCTTGCTGGAGACGGAACTATGGCTACATTATGAGATAACATATTTCTGGAAGTAACATCATTCAGGATGCACCCAGAGACTTTTTGATACTCTGTATCTCCTTACCAGCAGAATGTATATATTCATTAGGCATGCATAGCTGTGTTTTGGATACTGTGTTGATTGGTTTTAGGGGATTAGCAGGGGGTGGGGGGTATACTGTGAAGAAATACTGTGAGTTTTGATTACTTTATATATGGGATAGAATTATAAGATATATTGGTAGAATTTTTGATACTTATCAACACATTTTATACTGGTTTATGAGTGCCTGAAAGATCTTTTTCCACTGTGTTTTTATGAGGCTCAGCCACTCCATGCCTTAGTTATTCTAATGCATGCACCCAGCCTAGAATAACAACAACGGGGTCCCTTTGCACTGGGTGATTTATCCAACAAGGGTTAAGTTAAATATAACAAGGGCCTCCATCAGTGCGCCCCCTGTGGATGGTGGTCTCTTGGCAACAGTTCACTTTGTTCACTCTACAAAGTGGCCCTACTCTTTTTGTTTTATATGTTGATGCCATTCAGGACAACGAGACTGAGAGGAGCTGCCCATCAATATCAGTTATTGAAACATTGTTTGTGGAAGTGTTCCCATTATAGGTAGCGTGTATTGCAGAGGGTTACTCATGTAATCCCCCAGCCACATCTTCCTGGAGTATACCACCACTGGGTGTTACAGTGGTAAACTGGTGGTGTTAAGATCCTGAACAGAGGGTGCCCTGCAAAACTTGTGAATGACAAGTTTTGCTCTTAAAATTGAACACACATCCTAAAAATAAGCCCCATTTTAACATGAAAAACCTAATGGATCCTGTGCATTTTGCCATAGTTAAAGAGACAACATCTTCAGTTAGCCCTGTCATGTCCAAGGAGAAAGACTAAGAGTTGATTAAATTATTTTCAAAGTGAAACAGGGTGAATGCATGACACTACTTTACTGTTTATGGGCCAGAGGGCGTTTGAAGATCATTGTGAAAATGTGTCTGCATATACCTCTGGTGCTTTAAATGTTAAGATTATCATGTGCAGTGAGTAGCCCTGTTAGAAACTGTCATATATTGCCTCCATGGACATGACATCCAGAACTGGTTGACACCTCCAAAAAAAAAAAAAAAGATCTTAAACTGAACACCCTGACGGCCTCTACACATCAATTATGTTTGGATCGATTCTCCAAGTTTAATTTGTACTGGATATCAAGCCCACAAATGCAGAAATAACTCTTATTGGACCCCAAACACATCCCACTGAAGTATTCTTAGGAGGCTTCCAGTGAAAGGAGTTTGAAGTCCTGGAGTGCTGCAACAAAGAATCATGTCTTACTTCATGGACATGACATCTAGTACTAGTTAAAGATAACTATGGAGTAAAAATCCATGTAGAATCAACTTATAGTGGCCTCTGCCCAAATTAAAATTAAATCATGGTTTATTTTTTAAGGGAAAGTTAATAAGCATATGATTTTAATACAAATTGCAAAATATACAACTTGGTCCTTATCAGTTTGCTGCATGTTTGATTATTGAAAGAGACAACTCACTTTTGGGACAGAGGCACGAGGATCTGTTTCATTTCCTCCAGGATAGACTCCTTCTTCTCAGGCTGGGCTTCCAGTACCTTTTCTAAAGAAGGGATGATGGTTGACTACAACAGAGTAAAGATTAAAATGTTTAAAGTATTATTATTTTTAATTGTCATAAATAAGTGCTTCAGATGTTTTTATACTACTGGATTCGTTCAATTACATGGTGCAGTGAACTATAGTTGTTTGCAATTAAAGTGTTATAGTTCCACACATTTTGTCTGAAATTAAAGGGTTTCATAACCGCAAAAAGATTTAGAACCATGGATCTAACGGATTCCCACTGAAGTGATAAAGTTATCAACTGATATTGATTCAGGCCTTTGTTTGTGACTAAGCTAACGACTGGAGTTGGGGCCCATGTTCAAATGAAACTGGAGTAATATCCAATGATTTAAATGCCTTTAAATGTCTCCAAAGCATCATTAATTAATTACTTAAAAACTCCTAACATTCAAGGAGTTAAAAGCCACATTGAAAATCATTGGTAATTTGAGGAATTTGTTTTTGTTCCCTTCATCCAAAAGGAGTTTCAGGTGGTGTAACGCTTGTTGGAGATTCTTGTTCCCACAACTCACGCTAATGTGAATAGTGGGAATATCAAAGGAAACTAGCTTACACTCAATGTTTGACATACTGTCAATCATCGAGCATGACCTAATAAAAGTCACCCTCCCCCACCCTCCTAAACACTAAACCTAAAACTACCTCCTTGCCCCTACACTACACTTAACATTAACAAAAAAGTTATAAAATACTAGCCCTAATCCTATCCCATTGCCCACTCCCTACAGTATTTACAATAAACACTTACCTTGAAGTCAGAGTTCCAGCAGGGTCTTCTGCACCCTGATCTTCATGTGTCTTCCTCTTTAATTCTTCTTTAAGTCTTCTTTCTTCTTCTGTAAGTCTTCTCCCTTCTTCAGTAAATCATCTGTCTTTTTCTGCATATTTATTTGAAGTCTATTAAAAAACAATAAATAACATTTAAATCCCCCTTTTATCTCTTTCCATCACCGCCAGTTAAGCAAAAAATAAAAAAGTCACCCCCATTGCAGTACCTGCTTGGGCTATTGCCCAAGCCAAAGTGAGGGAAATCGGTACAGAGACTGGCTTTTATATAGTAGTCTCTTTTCAAATTTGTTCCCACACTCCCATTGGCTGGGTGTGGGGTTACATAGGGCAAGGAATATGCCCTGAAATAATCACACTTCCCAGACAATCAGCTTCTTGCTGGAGGGGTCACAAATTCACAATTCGTCATCCCTTCATCTAGCCAATGATTGAATAACTGGAGGGGTGACAAAACATGCATTCGTGACCCCTCCAGCTAGAAGCTGATTGGCTGGGAGGTGTGGTTACTGCAGGCCCTGCATAACCCCACATCCCAGCAAATGAGAACATAGGAAAAATTTGAACAGAGACTGTCCATATAAAGCCAGTCTCTGTTCAGGCTTCCCTCAGTCTGGCTCGGGCAAAGGTACTAGCAGGTACTGGAATGGGGGTGATTTTTTTTCTCTCTGGCAGAGATGGAGAGAGTTAAAGGGGGGATTTTAATTGTATTTATTGTTTTGTTTTTAACAGACCTCAAAGAAATATACAGAAGATTTACTGAAGAACAGAGAAGACTTAAAGAAGAAGAATGAAGACATACGAGGAACAAAGAAGACTTAAAGAAGAACTAAAGAGGAAGACCAGTGTGCAGAAGATCCAGCTGGACCTCTAGACTTCAAGGTACGTGTTTATTGTAAATGCTGTAGGGAGTGGGCGATGGCATAATGTTAGCTTGGGTGGAGGATTAATCCTCTGAGTGCCATAGGAGTATGCAAAACTTTGCAGTGCACTGCATCCCCCACTGGCACTCAAGGGGTCATGTATTGTTTGGCTTCACTTATGTTTTTTCTTAATTTGGAGGTATTGCTATGCCTAAGCCCCATATCAAAGCATCCATGGGTTACTATTGTAGGGAAGTCTGGTTGCGCATGTGTGGTTATTTATTTTTTTCCTCTCTCTCTTTTCAATTACAATCCGGTGGTTTTTAAAAGGCATTAGGGACTCAACGCACAGGTTTGTTAAGCTCTAAAATGACGCAAAAAGAGTACCTAAATGCATGTTACTAGCCACCTCATGTAACTGAATAGTAAATTCATATGCTGTTTAATTGTTTTCAATGGACACTAATTTTGCAGCCACTGTGCATTTTTAAAGAATTGTATATTATTCAATAGAACACCAAACTGTGACTTAAAGCTACTGATTTTAGTTTTGTTTTACTTCCAACCCTAATAGAATCAAACCCAGGGGCCTCAACCTGCGGGTCTTTTCCCAGCTCGGTTGTTTACCTTATAGAAGCGGAAAGTATTCCCATAGAGTTCCTCACACAGCATATTCCTCTGTTCCAAAATAGCTTTATGATTGTATGCATACTCCACAATGTACGATGCCTCTGAATGTCGAAGCAATTTTTTCACCTGTCCTTTAAAACTTTTGATTATTTCAGCCACTTGTGATTTTGATCTATAAAAGAGAAAAATAAGGAAATACATTATTTCATATTACTCCGGAAATGTACGCATAGTCTAGTGTTTCTTATACCACAGCCATTAACATCATGCTTTACACACGCACAAAAAAAAAAAAAACTGTTTTAGGCACCAGTCATTCCATTTAACATTAGGGTTAGTATTCATCAAGATTAAGTGGTGCAAAACGACACCAGAGGGGACACAGTTAACAAAAATTCACATTCAGTTAAATGGAAGTTTTAACCCCTAGAAGGCAAAAGAGGCCTCTTACACATTGAATTGCAATGTGAAGGATGCCTCTGGCTTTCAATAGGTTAAAAAGTCTTGAATCAATAAGTAATATTGCTTGTCCCCTAAGAAGTAGTTGGCTTGCTCCAGAATTACTCCATTTCTTCTTAGAACATCAGTCTTACTGTGTGTAACGGCCAATGAATACTAAGGGTAAGTTCCCATTCTCTACATTTCTACCTCAAATGCTTTTCTTCAACTGCAACACTGTGCGCAAATCATATTACCATGAGATATTTGGTACCATACCATTGAAGTCAATACCAATTGCACGCCCTTGCAACACTGCTGTACCAAGATGCGTTACTTTGCTACATGCACTTAGTTTTTTCAGCAGTGCAAATGGTCCTTTATGACAATACCAAGTTTGTGCATGTTGGAACTATTGCAATTCATTTACCAGTGTGAACTAGGCCTTAGTTCTCTCTATTATATATATATATATATATATATATATATATACATATATATATATATATATATATATAAAAACCTATTTTGTAATAAAGAAATTATGCATGTAAACTGACATGTCAGCACTGTGACTACATATGCTGCATTTGAAATGGCAAATGATAAGAAATCCTCACTATAACAAAAATTATAGTCAAAATACAGTCTAAAGTACCATTTCCTACAAAAAATGTTCTAGAATGTTTCAAAAGAAAACTTTCCACCTCATTTCATGTTTTCACAAGATACATATTAACACAAATGCATCCCTGATGTGCCAGTGATAAATTGATAAGGCACTAAATTTATGAAGGTGAAAACACAAAAACTGAGATGTGAAAGTGTCAAATCTAGTTTTGCTGACATTTTACTGCAGGCAAATTATAAGAAAAAAAATGTATCTTGACATTTTGAGCGAACAATTCGTGTTGCTAAAAGACAGAACGAAAAACTCTTGGCAATGCCACCTATTTAGTCTCAGAATAACCTAACAAACATTGCTTTCTGGTTGTCTAATAAGTATTCCCCAAATAGAAATTAGATACCATTATCTTTAAACAATGAAGCTGATGAAAATTAACTAGTATATTTCTGAAGTAAGTCAATGTTGTGCAGACCTATCTTGCTCTAATATCCCTGCAGTCTGCTTTGAATGCAAAGACACTGCAGCGTGCTGTGTTCACAAAGGCAACTGTTGCAGTGCTTGATGCACCTGAAGAACCACATGGATTTTTAGCTTAACTATTTTGGCCAATTAGCTCAGCTTTACAAAAAAATGAGGTAGTGTTACCCATGTGAACAGAGCCTAAGTTATACTGGACGAGAGTCGGTACCGTGTTAGCAGTAGAAATACAAGAGACAAATTTAGTCAAGTTGATACATTTATTGGCTAACTAAGCAGATTTAGGATGCAAGCTTTCAAGACCTTTAGTTCTCTTCCAAAGGCATGTTATACAGACAAATATGAAAACCTCTCTCTTAAAGGGATAGTAATGTTTTGAAATAAAAAAGGCTCCAGTTAATCTTCATAGTATTTGGACCATGGAGAATGTTATTTCGCTATGGTCAGAGGTGTAGTTCAAGAGAAATTGAATGATAAAGTATCCCCCTCCCACCCCTTTTACTGATGTAACACTACTCACCTCAGTATCCAGATGGCTTGCTGAGAGGGACAATCTTCAATTAGCATAAGGGGTAAAAAAAAAATGAAAAACCTGTCAAGGGGGTCAGGGTTTTCCTTATGCTCACAGTAAGAAGATTTCCCTTGCTGTGAGCTGTCTGGTCTCAAGACCAGATTCCACATCTGAGGGGAGGTGGCTTACACTAGGTAAAAGGGGCAGGAGGAGGATAATTTATCATTCAATTACTCTTGAACTACAGCTCTTTCAGTAGTGAAATAACAACCTACATGTCCCAAATACTATGAAGATTAATTGGATCTGCTTTTATTTTGAAACATTACTATCCCTTTAAATACAAGTACATATCATATTGTTTAGAATATAAATCAGATAAGATAGCTCAGTCCAGACCCAGATTCTTTGCTCAGTCAATGGTAAAGGAATGTGATGTAAATTGCAGTAATCCTCTGGAAGTGACCAAGGTATTTACAGCGGGACTGTTGTAAAGGCTAATCCACTATGTGATAATGGGACATAAATTCCCTGTCCCTGTTCAGTCCATTATTTAAAGTATTAAACGAAGCATTAATTTAACCTCCCATATTTTTCTGTCCCCCTGAGTGCGAAACAGTCTCATCAGTACAGTCAGATTAATGTACCTGACACTGTCCATTTTGGCAAAAATGTTCTGGATCTGTGGGAATTAAACCTTGTATGTAATGGCTGGCCTGCTTCACAGCTGTTGGGCATGCTGCACACATGATGGGTTATATTACACTGGATGATTTTCAGGTGAAGGTACACCATAAGAGTAATGGTACCTTCACTTTAAATAAATGCTAAACAGGGACGGGGAATTTCTGTCCCATTATCACGCTGTGGATTAGCCTTTGTAATAGTCCCACTGGGAGTGTAAATACCTTTGGTACTTCCACAGGATGACTGCAATTTACATCACACTCCTTTACTATTTACTGACCAAAGAATCTGGGTCTGGACAGAGCTATCTTATCGGATTTCTATTCTAAAAAATGTGAGGTGAACTTGTATTTAGAGATGTTTTCATATTTATCTGTATAACATGTCTGAGGAAGAGACCTAAGAGGTGTTGAAAGCTTGCATCCTAAATCTTCTTAGCTTACCAATAAATGTATCAACTTGACTTGCCTCCTGTAAGTTATAATGATCTTCATATTTAGAATTCTCTCCTAGCTGATATTTGACCATGAGGAAAGAAAAATCTGAACTTGAAGCCAGTAATAAGATTACACCAGCTGGATGGAATGTATATTTTTCCAGCAAACATAATTACCATATTTGTACTATTTTGCAGTCAAACCGTTAAGAAGGATCCAAGGACACTAGCAGTCTAGGGTACTATAATTTTACTTCTGTCTCCTAAATTTTGGAGGTATTTGATATACATCCATGTACACGCACCTCTTTACTGGCTCTTACAAATTCTGTCTAGCATCTTGATTTGTTATATAGGTGCACCATCTTTTATATCTGCTACAGGTACCATTTGTAAATTAATTAAGAACATCAGTTAAATCAAATTCTTAACATTGTACATTATATAATGTATATATTTCCCAAGGGATTATATCAAAAATCATGTTACACAGTGACTGATGTACTAAGCAGAAGTTAAGTAATTCTGACGCAAATCAAGTGCAAAGGGGGGTGGATTCCCAAATTCATACTCATTTAACTGTGGATTTAAGACTGGGTGCCAGAGAGGTGTTGAGTGCATTGTGTTGAAATGTGTTCCCTCAAAAGGCTTAAACCCCATGAATGGTCTTAACACTTAACTCCTTGAGTGCCAGAGAGGTGCCCAATGCATTGCAGCACAATGTATTGTATACTTCTGACACTTGTAAGGTTAAGTATACCTTTTAACTACCAGAATTGTTAGTACATCCAGGTCAGAAATTCTACTTTGAATGGCACAGTTACGCTTTGGCCTAAAGTACACTGCAGTTGATTAGTGTTGTTAATAGTTTTATCTCCCAGATTCCATTGAGGTCTATGAAGAAAGTTGTAAATAAAACCCTTGATATAGTTATCACTGACAGTGGAATACAGGCCTTTGTCAGAATGGTGCACAACTGAACAATTTTTTTTTCTTACCCATACATAAGGAATTTCCTCACAATATTTCTGGCATACTTCGATTTGCTCAAGTCCACAATATGTTCTGAAAGAAAGAACAAATCATTTGATGTAGAAACATTACTACTGAAATAGAGAGGCATAATTTAACCATTTGAGTGGCAGAAGAGTATCCAACACATTGTAAAGCAATGCACTGGATACCCCTCTGGTGCAGCAGTGTAAAAAGGGAATGGGAAGCAGATAAAGCCCTCAAACAAATAGCATAAGACAGACAAAGTCCAAAGTCATTCTGGTGACAATTACCCTTTGAGT
This sequence comes from Rhinophrynus dorsalis, assembly GCA_037306005.1. Lineage (NCBI taxonomy): Eukaryota > Metazoa > Chordata > Amphibia > Anura > Rhinophrynidae > Rhinophrynus > Rhinophrynus dorsalis. The sequence goes on along the minus strand of CM074718.1, from coordinate 406,301,280 downwards.
GTCAGAGTAGTGGGCAAATAGTGGTTCATTGGGTTTTGCACGCAGCCTCCATAAAGCATACCTCCCAACTTTTCAAACTGCCAACGAGGGACACTTGTGTTTCAGGTGGTGTTGCTGGGGGTGTGACTGGTGGGCGGGGTATTACTGAGAATTTTTAGGCAACATCATGACCTGTTGACACCTCTTTGTGTAACTGAACAAATGACTTATAACAAGACAAACGTATTTTATTTACTCAGACTAATTTATAAACACATATAGTGAAGTTTATACAAACATTAATGTGAGGTTTATTGCTGTTGAGCAAAGTGATAAGCTTACATACACACCACACAGTCTGATCTCCTAAAAAGAGGGACATCAGGGTGGGAAAGAGGGACAGAGGGATTTGGGTCAAAAAGAGGGACTGTCCCTCCTAAAGAGGGGCACTTGAGAGATATGTCCATAAAGCCAAATTAATGACTTTCAATGCCTGACACTAGGGATTTATGGATGGTGCATATGCAACCCAATATTTGTGGTTGTGGGCCACATACTTCAGAGTTGCATTATAGCCTGCTGCCAGCAAGGGGATCATTTTTAGGACTCCAACTGAATGACTAATAGGAGCCATTTTGGAGCTCCACAGCAGACTTAGCAAAACATGATAATTGTCCTTTAAAGTATCTTTACATTTTTTACAAACAAATTAAAAATACAGTCTGAAATGTAAGTAGCACATTCAGTGGTGTTTCAAAAAACAATGATCATTTCCTAATGTGCTTTGAAACACAGTATAATTATGCCAAGGTGCCAGTTGGGAATGCTGTATTAGAAGCATAGTGTGAAGGTGGTAGGATCTAGCCTTATAGCCATTAAGGATACTTTACTGGGAGACTAACAAAAACGATACTCAGAACCAAAAAGTATATACCAGATATGGGATAGTCAGTGCTTGTTTCCAAGAAAAGGGGACAACTCAGTTGCTCTGCAGCTAGTCCCCTGGTTATAATTAAAATCACAACTTTTCCCAGAAAATGAGGAAAAGTTTTCAGAAAAAAAATGCACTAACATGATCAGTGCTCATACTGCATTACTGGACTTTTCTGCCTGTATTGCTCCAGTAGAGCATTGCACAAACTATATGGGACAGTGGCATTCAAATGTATTACTGAAGTACAACTTAGAAGAAATTCTCAAGGTACTATTTTCTATAAAGCAACAATTACTAAGCAAATGAGTTGGAATTTTTGTCTTGCTTTAGGGTGGGGTACAAAATTTGGTTTGCATATCTCCCAGTTTTCTAAAATATACTAACCTTTTTCTCTTAGTTGGAGAGATTTGTGCTAGTTCCTGCTCATGTTTTGCCTAAATTCAAATTCAGTTCAGTCTATGGGAAATTACTGAATAACCAATTGGCACTCGGACAGTTAATGAGTCCCCATTTGAATATCAGAGGGTAGTATAACACATTGCTTTATAATGACTTAGATCAGGGGTGGTCAGATTTTGAAGGCTAAGTCCTCCTTTCTTTATTAAAAATGTTCAGAGTCCCTCTATATTTATAAACACATACAACATACACAGACTTATTTTAAGGGAAGTCTTTAAGGGGCCACCCCCACACAGTTTGCCTGCCCTTGACTTAGAAGCTCCTCTCGCACTCAAAGGATTACGTTTTGTAAACAAGTCAATACCAGATACAGCCACAGAAAAGAAACAAAGTAATACCTTTGAGCTCTTCAAATACTTCTTGTCTTCTGTCTTGATTGGCATGTTTTATATAACACTGGATAACTCTGGTTGTATCATGAGCAAATGCAATCTATTAGACATAAATCAAGGTTTCAAAAGATCAGTCACTGCTTTTACAACACAACATAATGCAAAATCAACATTATGACACTAGCACACCAGCAATAGGGACAAGTACGTTTAATTTGCTGTACAAAGTGTTGTTCGTCCATGTGCGGTGTGTTAAAGGGATAGTAATGGATAGTTTTAAGTCAATGTAATACTGTAGATAGTAAAAAAAAAAAAAAAAGCAATTGAGGTCACTCCGATCTCTCAAACCTTTATGGTTTGAGAGATATACGATTACAAAGTTCCCCCTCTCTCCTCTTTGACTGACATCAGGCTCTAGCTGAGAGAAGCAGATTCTGGTCCCGGGACCATCCTGCGGCTCTCCAGCAGAGCCGAAATAGGCCGATATAAAAATAAATACTTAACTGGAACAGTCTACAACGTGTGCCTGGTTTGCAAGCGCAATTTGTAGACCGTTCCAATGGAGTATTTATTTTATATCGGCCTATTTCAGCTGTGCTGGAGCGCCGCAGGACAGTCCCGGGACCAGAATCTGCTTCTCTCAGATAGAACCTGATGTCAGTCAAAGAGGAGAGAGGGGGAACTTTGTAATCGCATATGTTTGTGAGATCTGAGTGGCCTCAATTACTTTATTTTATTTTTTTTTTACTATCTACAACATTAAATTGACTTAAAACAATCCTTTACTATACCATTAAGTAACTGTAATTTGTTTTTTTTTAAATTTTAAATTCATTAAAGCCACCTGGTGTCTGGATGGTTATTTTACTGCATTCTATGGCAGAGGTATGCCACTGGCTACGGTTCTTCATAAAATGTGATAGTAACAGCTTCATCTGTTTATGAAATACTGAAATGTTATAACTTTTGAACAAACCCTCTGTCAGCTGTGGGAATACACTTGTGTTGCTGAGCAGTATATAGCCCTACAATATATACTTTTACCCCCATAAAACACCTTTTTGACCCTGTAATGTGTGAATAAGAACTAGAGAAATATAGTATAAAAGGAAAATGATAATAGTCCTCCAAAACAAAGAGATCTAAATATTTATGTATTAACAAGACTACCTATGTAAACAAGTCACAGACTAATTGAACTATACAGCTATACATCATGATTTTCCCTGTACTATGAGGCACTGTTACTGGATATGCATAGCAATGATAAACAAAAGATTACAGTGGATACATGAGGCACCGTTCTTTCTTACACGAAAGGACAACCACAGAGATTAACCCTCTCACTGCCAGAATACTGGGGCTTTCAACTAATCCTTTTAACCCAGGGTCAATCGGATATTTATGAAAGACACATTCTGCAAAGTTGCATAGGAACTGTGGATCAGGGGATGATAGGAGTTGTAGTCCAACAACAGCTGGCGCACCTGTGCTCTAGAGTTACAGTGCTTCCAAAGGGGCTGTAAGATCCTCAGAGCTGCCTCCTTGTTGGTAGTTTATCTGCTTTGTTTGCCTGGATGGGTATGTTTAAATGGGAGTTTTTTCCCCTCACTCTCTGTCCTGTGTGACATTTCTTCTCTGCAAAGGTAATATTTGAGCACAGGATTTTCTTTGATTACATCAAGTCAGAAAATATATATATATATATATATATACACACACATCATACATACACACACATCCACACACCATGTCTTTAAATTTCATTTCATTGTATACACACACACACACACACACACACACACACACACACACACACACACACACACACACACACACACACACACACACCTATATTCTGTATTCTTGAAAAAATGTCAAACTCTGCATAAAGATTGAGCATGTTCAGGTGCACAATCCCATTAAAATGATTTAGTTTTTATGTCACCAAAGATGTAAAGAATGAGAATATTCCTTTACGTGCATTTCAACAATGGAATGCTTTCAGCTGTTATGTGATCCCTATGGTCTAACTTTTTCCTCCCCACTTTAACCCCTTAAGGAACACGTGACGTATAATTTTAGCCAGCATTATTGTGGTAAAAGTCTTAACTGGGTCTTGCTTTAACGATCTACACAGATAATAACAGGCAGGGGGAAATGGTTTATCAAAATATGGCATGCAATTAAGAAGGTAAATGGGAACACCAGCAATAAAAAATTGGATGTTAAAGTTATGGATCTCTGAGCCATACAATACAAAAATTAGCAGTGAAAACGAATCCGTTTCTGTTTAGCAAGGAAAGAAGCAAATTGTGGTGCAGCTGCAATTTCAGACATAAAGGCAGGTTTTGTGAGGAATCACATCCTAGCTCTAGAAAAAACCCATAAGCTAAGCAATTTCTTATGTTGTTTAAAGGGATAGTAATACTTCGTTTTATCTTTATTTTATTTTGTACGCATTAAAAAAACACGAATAACAATATAAGTCTTATCTCTCAAACCTTTATGGTTTGAGAGATATTCACAAGCAAAGTTTCCCCTCCCGCCCCTTTTATGCAGTGTAAGCCATCTCTTCTAGGATGTTGAATCCAGTCCACAGACCAGACAGATAGCAGCAGGGGACAATCTTCTTCTTATGAGAACAATGAAAGTCCTGTCCCCCCTTGACAAGTTTTTCAGGTTTTTCCCTTATCTTAATTGAAGATTGTCCCTCTCTGCAATCTACCTGGGCACCTCCCTTCTGCTCTGGCTGAGCAGTGTTACATCAGTAAAAGGGGAGGGAGGGGGATACTTTGTCATTGAATTACTCTTGAACTACAACTCTGACAGTATTGAAATAACACTCTCCAAAGTCCAAATACTATGATGATTAATTAGAGCTGCTTTTATTATGAAACATTACTATCCCTTTAAAGTGAAGAAATCTCTAATTGAGAAGTTTAGAATTATGCTGAAAATGTTTAAAACATAAATAATTCAATTGGACTGTTCTGCGTTCACTCTCAATAAGAAGTTTGAAATCAAAATGTGAGTATTTTCTTGATGATCAGGTAAATTATTTAATTTACTTTTCTGATTAGTGCTAGAAGGGTTTTTTTACATCCTCATAAGGAGAAAGAGGAGCCTGTCTCTCCTTTCTGCCTGTAATGAAGGATTGCAGGGTGGATTTTGAAAGGTTAAATTGATGGTCATGAACACATGTGACTAACTGGTCAGTGTGCTCAATTATGGATTTAAAACAGGAGAGTAAGGTGAACTAAGTGTTGTGTGCTGTGGAGTATGGCTCACAGGTTGTTAAAAGGCTAATAATCAATTAAGTGCACTTGTCGGTGAATATGGAGGAACATCTTAGTTGACGAATGTAATTTGGGGTAAGATTTCGCAGTGAATTACTGGGCTTGTTTCTATGGTAAAGTAAAAACTGCATTTTAGTTGACTTTATTATAGCCTTTTTTGCTATTACATAATTTAATTGATAGTAATGCATTTTCGGTGTATACACATTACAACATTATGTTCTGTGGCGATTTATTTTCTGGATGGGTGAGAGGTAATGGTACAGATTGCTGAAAATATTTATTTGATTAAATGACTGAGGACAATGAAGGTTTATAAGAATGTCTGAGTGAATTAAAGGGATAGTAATAGATTGTTTTATTGAAGTGTATTTCTGTAGATAGTCAAAAAAATAAATGAATTGCGCCCAGTCCGATCTCTCAATCCTTTGTGATTGCAGCTATGTAAGATTACAAAGTCCCCCCTTCCCTCCCCTTGCACCAGCGTCACTGTCTAGGTTACAGCAGGAGATCCTGGTCCGCAGAGCCTAAATCGCGGGTATAGAAATAAATAGTTAATTTGAATGGTCTATAAAGTGTGCTTGCAAACCAGGTACACATTGTAGACCATTCAAATGAAGTATTTATTTCTATATCCAGCAATTTTGGCTCTGCTGAAGAGCTGTAGGACAGTCTGTGGACCGGGATCTCCTGCGGTGATCTAGACAATGACATCAGTGCAGGGGGAGGGAAGGGGGGAACTTTGTAAGCGTATATCTCTCAAACCATAAAGGTTTGAGAGATAAGGCTGGGTGCAATTAATTTCTTTTTTTTACTATCAACAGAATTACCTTTCAATAAAGCAATCTATTACTATTCCTTTAAGACTATTGACCTCCACATTCTGAACTGTTATCTCAGTTCTCCAAGTAGATGGTCCATAGTTAACAAGCATAACTGTTTATTTTCAGATTTTAAGCTGAATAAGCAGAGTAAAATGTATGGGGAATAGGTGCAGACTGTATAGCATCATCTTTAGCCATTGTCGATCCACTGAATGATGAGGGCCTAAGCAACTTTCAGGCATAGAAATTAATGTAAGGGAGTATGAGCAATTTCAGATTTGTGTCCTGCCCTGGTAATATGAGAATTGTAGCTGTATTTAATGAAGAAGGGTAAGAAACATGAGCACCAGAACCTTCAGTGAGTACTTGCCAATACTGGCCTAGGTGGCAATGTGACTGGTAGTATAAATGTATGGGCACCTGTTTTAGGCAATTTTATTTGCTTGGGAGATAATTGAATGATTGTTATTATATTTGCTATGGCTGAAACTGAAATGTTCTTGATCAGAGTTTTGCCGACACACTTAGTATAATGAGGCAGAAGATAACCAACTGCAAACTGGTGTCCTGCCCTAGTCAGATGAGAAATGGAACTGTATTAAAGGGTTAGTAATGTCTCTTTAAAGTCTTTTGCCAAGTCATCTTTATATTACATGTAACATTGCACTATTTCTAAGACCTTACTTGCGTGTAGTTCAAAAGGTATGTAGAGATAAAGATCCCCTGCCCACCCCTACTGGCTGCGTCATGCAGAAGCTGCAGTCTGCTCAGGACGGCTGCATCAACGGACAAACTTCAGTAAGCAAAGGGAAATCCTGCCCTCCTTCGTCAAGGGGGATAGTATTCCCCTTATACTTACTTACTGAAGTTTGTCCCTCACTGCAGCCATCAAGTTGCACGATCCAATTAGAGATTTAGTGAGAGGTGGCCAGAAGGGGCAGGCAGGGGATCTTCATTTCTTCATAACTTTTGAACTACACGCAAATAAAGTCTTAGAAATAGCTCAATCTGTTACTTGTAATATAAAGAAGGCTCAGCAAAATACTTTTAAAGAGACATTACTAACCCTTTAAATAAGGAAGGATAGTAACTGTGGGCTCCAGGACATTTGAGGAGTACTTCATACCACTGACCCATGTGGAAAAGGGATTGGAAGTTTAAATGTATGGGCAGGACTTACAAGCATGTAAAATATCTGGTTGTGGTGGTACCGTTATTAGGGGATAGTACACTGCATAAAAAATAAGCTACACCTGACTGCAATGCCATTTAATCCCATTCGTTGGTTATTTATACAAGGGGACAAACTGAACATAGCCTGTCATAAAAACCGACAATAAACAGAGGTGCAGGTCAGAGTCTGAGAACAAAAGAGTGACACATTTTTTGCTGATCAAAGCCTATTTACAATTTCCCCATCAGCATGTCAGGTCTGCTGCTTTGGGATCAGGCTTGCTGATGAAGCCAGGGCTACAATGAGTCCTGGCGGATCTACAGGAGAGCTGAACAATACGCTTGCTCTCTCTCTCTCTAACACATACACTCTGATCCAGTGATAATGACTGAACTGAGTCTTCAAGTCTCAAAGTTCAGAGTCTCTTGAGGCATCACCCATCAATCCCTCATTCTACTAAGGATATAATTTCTGCCCTGATCTTAGGAGCCTATGGAGGTATGCTTGCAACTTGCCATTGTTTATTTCTGTGAGCTATAAATACACAGTGTGTATCCAGCCCCCTTGCAAGCCCAGGGGGTCTGTTTACTGACTTACCAAATGCCTGACAGGAACATGGTTCAGCCCAGGCTCTTTTTCCTCAAGTTTGCTCCCACAGAGCAGACAGTAAAACATGACAATTGCCCTTTGAAGGAGAGTAACTCCTTAATTAATTACGGCCAAAAATTGTAATGTTCCCTAGGAGTTTTGCTCTTATAGCTCTGTTCAAGAGATAACATCTTCAGTCAGTCCTGGATGTCATATTCACAAATGCGGACATGACAGTTACTAGCAGGACCACAGGACACAAGCTCTGCCTCTGCACATGGTAATCTTAAGACTTTTGCAATGCGTTGTAAACCCCTTTTCCCTAAAAAGTTAAGCAAGCAGATCCATACTATCTGTTTCATTTTCAAAAATACTGCCAACAGCTGTCATATCAGCCTCCATGGACATGACAACCAAAAACTAATTGAAAAGGTCATATCATGAACAAAGTCACATGGCAAAATGTATAGGGGACATTACGATTTCCTGGTCATAGTAGAGTAAGTAGTTATTTTTAGGAGGTGTTACATCTTTTTTAAGAATATAAAGGTACTTAATTTAAATAAACGGATTGTGCTCACCCCATATAATAGAGTTCTAAAGACTACATATACATAAATGGAGCAAACCAAATGCCCTATATGGAACAAATAAAAATAAATACCTACATTCCTACTGATTTAAATGGAATCTTTAAGTTCCTGAATGCTAAAGAGGTTTTCAATTTATTCATTACCAAAGTTCAATACATTGGAGACCTCTCTATTACCAAGTGGATAAAAGTGTGGTTTAAATCAAATTGCCTGATTAAAAATTGGTAAGCTCATGTGATCCTTATGTTCTCATTCAGGTCTATGTTTGCTGTGAAGAGGTGTGTGGAAGCAGGCTTGAATAGAGAGCACTGTACAGAAAACCGCAGACAGAATGCAAAAATACAATACATAGAAATTCATGAGTGATGTATGAATGGCATCTACATAGGAAAGTTAACCTTTTAAACAAATCAAGAGCTACTTTCTTCCTAGTGTGTATTTTCCCTTTAAAGGAGAAATACATGTTTAAATGAGCAGAAAACATGTTATGAAATATATATATTAGGGATTTTCCTGTTGAGTAAAACAAGGGTATTCCCACTGATGAGAGATGCGAATTTCCAGAGTTATTGTGGTTTGGGGGGTTTATTGTTAAATTCTCTTTGAGAGGAAAGTCACTGACAAACAATTCTCCACAAAATGTGATAGAAATGGCTGAGTCATGCTGCCAGGTAGAACTTTTACAAAGTAATCACACTGTAATTCACTTCCTGATGATGTGATCTGTACAACCAACAGCGTTGAGAGTAACAGTTTTACTCAGCAGGAAAAGCTCTATTGCACATGTTTTCAGAAAAAAAAGTTTACCACTCCTTTGAAATCAGCTCCATTACATTAATCACAAAAAAGTATTTATTTATTTTTTTAACCCACACAGTATATCTAAAGTCAGAATATGCTGGCAACAGTGAACGCTACCATCTTTGAGAAAAGCCAGGTGTCCTGCACTTAAAGTGTTAGTAATGTCCAAAAAAAGTTTTTTGCATATAGAAGAGCTTAAAAAGCTGAGCTATATGCAAAAAACTGTATCTCTCAAACCGCTATGGTTTAAGAGATACAGGCATTTAAAGTTCGCTGTCTCCTGCTGACAGCTGTAAAGCTGTCAGCAGGAGATTCGTGTTGGTCGACATGGTGGCGCTTGAGAAGTGCCGCGATCTCGTTACTTACATGGAATCCCTTGATTGGAATGGTCTTCCTATGCAGAATAATGATAATGATGCAACTGGTGATAACTTCCAGAAATCTTATGCACAAGCATTTACTAGCACATTGAATATCAACCTCAAAAATTAGATTTTTCTTTTTTTTATCTATTATATGTAAAGTCTGAGGGGGGGTCAGTGATAGTGAGTTTTTTTTTCCCCATGTTGCTCAATTTCCTGGAAAAATACGTATATGTTACAGTATCCCAACGAACAACTAAATATAAGCTAGTCCATGTTGTTTTATGGTGTTCATTCACATTTAACCCTTTGAGAACCAGTGGAATGAGTAAACCCTTGTGATGCAATGCACCCATCTGGCCCTTAGGAGAGCAAGATTAAAAAAAAAAAATGAACATTCTGGGACACAAAAAAAAAAAAAAAAAATGAACATTCTGGGACACAAAAAAAAAAAAAAAAAAAAATCAGTCTATGGCCATCCATCTAGTCATAGGGCACCAGATTATCAGTACATAACCACAGGCCCCACTATCTCACTGCAAACCGATTAGTGAACGTTCACATAAGAGGTGTTGTGTCAACATTTACCTACTGACTGTTTGATAAATGTGCATCTTTAGATCTGTAAAAATGTATTTTTTTCAAAACGAACACAAATGCATAACAGTAAGGTGTGCGTAATGCTACTTTATGGAAAAGGTGGCAGATCCATGGAACAGTCTCCCAGGGTATGTGGGATGGGACAGCACATTATGGATATGCAAGAATGCTTAGAATAAACATAAAAGTATTTTATGACTAATACAGGAGTTTTTAAATGACAGGCAAATGGACTGATAGAACAATTGATTCACACTTGACCTCACAATTTATGTTTCTATGTTTTTTGTTGAGTGGGGTATCATTACTTTTAATGCATCTTCAATAAATTAATTTCTTAAAGAAGTCTAATCTGAATCTATATCAATCATTCTTGCTATTTTACTGACAATCCAATAACTGTATTACAGTTATCCATATGTCTAAAAACCTTCACTAATGACACAACCTCTTAACCAATATCAGTTGTTTTCTGTATTACTGGCACAATGATATCCATTACATTATTCATATATGAAAAGCCACAAGAAATTCAGTATTCAGATTATCATCACTAAGCACAGCAGTAACTCAGGACACGTATTTTAACTGAAACATAACTGGGTTTCTACTGCATTTAAAATTAACACTAATGATATAATGCATTTTACACATACATGGACAGCAATCACAAATACATGTAATAGTTTCCATATGTCTTAAAATATATCATACTATGGGCCTTATTCATCAACCTAAGGTGATCAATTCTAAAATAAACTAACTGCATTATAAGAGGGAAGAGGAAATTTCCATTAATTTAAACTGGGCTTTTAAGCCTCAGTTAAATCAATGGGAATTTATGAACATTCATGTAAAGCCAACGAAGTTTGTTTCTTCCATAATCATACATTTTAGCTTGATAAATAAGATGCTGTATGCTCTACTTTAAGCAGGCAGGGGGATTCAAATTTCCATAGCACTCCTCAAGGCCGGATTTGCCATTAGGCAAAGTAGGCACCTGCCTACAGGCACACACCAACGAGGGGCGTCTGCCATTTGGATTTTTTTAAAATATTCTTTAAAAAAAAAAAAAAAACTAGCCGCCTTGCTGGCTGCGCCGGCGGCACCCACTCACATTGCCCGCCCCCCCACTCCCAGTCTTGTACCTGATGGAGCTCCATAGTCGGCTCTGACATCTCCCAGCGCTCTGCATTCCTGAATAGGAGACCGCGCGGGAGCTCCATCAGGTGCAAGACTGTGCCAAAGGAGGCACATACAGATCTCCTACCACGGAGGTAGGAAACGGACTACGGGGGGAGGCAATGTGAGGGCAATGTGGAGCTAATGGGGGCAAGTTGGAGCCGATAGAGGGCAATGTGGAGCCAATGGGGGGCAAGTTGGAGCCGATGGAGGGCAATGTGGAGATGGTGGGGGCAAGTTGGAGCTGATGGGGTTGGGGGCAATGTGGAGCTGATGGGGGGCATTGTGAGGGCAATGTGGAGCTGATGGGGGCAATATGGAGCTGATGGGGGGCAATGTGAGGGCAATGTGGCGCTGATGGGGCAATATGGAGCTGATGGGGGCATTGTGAGGGCAATATGGAGATGATGGGGGGCAACGTGGAGAATAGGAGCATTGTGGAGGTATCCAGTGCAGATTGTCCGGGGGGGGCTTCAAATTTCTGTGCCTACAGGCTCCTGAGATGTAAATCCAGCCCTGGCACTCCTAACTTCCTAGCTAGAAAACTATATTGTTCAAGACACAGCAAATAGTGATGAGTGCAAAGGAAACTGTTTCCCCAGACTGCTAAAAAGCAGTATATGCAATTACATATATCTTTAGTTTATATCAGATTAGTGGGATCTTGTGTAGGTTATAACATACTCTTTAATATAAAAACAACTTGTATTTTAACACTAGTGTTGCAGTAAATTTCACTTCCTAAAATATTCAAAGTAATATCACACCACGACAGAATCTGTTTACTTTAGCATTAAATGGTCAGTGAGAATTAAAAGGAATTATTAGAAAACAAAACAAATGTCTTCATTGCTTTGGGATGTACTGAAATAGAGCACTGTGGGATACATACAAGGACATTAAATGTAATACTCATTGACCAGTTATGCAATCTAATTAAAATGACATGCTTTGCAAGAAAAGATTGCTGGCATTGATTCTGTGCTAAATAATTGCTGGCTGTGGGCAGTGCTCAACACATACTGAATGGCCTGACTCTCTCTCCAGGGATATTGCATCTTTCCCCAACATTACTCACACTTTTGACATTGCCTCGAAGCAGCTTCTCTAAATCATCCATTAGCATGGACCTCTTTTTTGCATCACAGTCCTTTCTGCAAGCAACAGGGAGAAAGAGCACAGGATATGATATTAATTATAAATACACTCTCAAAATACAGCTACATAATTTGTATTAATTGTGTAATACAAGTGTCAGTGGCCTCATTCACAGAATTCTTATTAATAAATGCCAGTCTAAAACTGCCAGATAGAAGTCATTTACAACATTAAGAATGTATCAAAGTAGTTAGCTTGGCTGAACAAAACTTTAGCCCCTTAAGGACCGGGAAAATCTGAGGTGGATTTCACTTAAGGACCAGAGCAATTCTGACGTTTTTGACTATGTCTTTGTTCAACAGTGTTTTTTTTCCCTCTATGTGCTTTATTTTACCCATGAAAATTATATACCTTTTTTTTTTTTTCACACAAATAGGCCTTTTTTGATACCATTTGACCACCATTTATTTTAGTAAAATTAAAGAAAATGGTAAAAACAAAATATAAAAAAAAAAACACCATTTTTTTTCTCTTTGGATCATTTGGGCACAATGGGTTACATTTTTAAGAACACTGCATGAAAGTGGTCAGTCACACCTACAAAATTGGCAGAGTTAAGTGGTCACTGTCCCTCTGGGTGAAAATTCCATGTCCCTATTTTCCCACTTTTTTATTGACGACATTTGGCGGTGTGTATAAATGTATTTCATGGCTCCACAACAATCACACTTCCTATTTTGATAATTGATATTTTTTTTTATTTGAATAAAATTTTTGTTTAAAAAAAAAAAAAAAAAGTTAATTTTAGCAGGTCAAAAATGGACCTGCATTAGCCAGCCACCAGCACAGCAGTGAGGGGGTTAATACCCCCAGCTGCTGCATTTTATTTGTCCACTAGGTGTCTCCTCTCTGCTTCTCTGTCCCTTACTTTGATAGCAAGGGACAGACGGCTGAGAAGAGACACTAGAGGCAGTGTAGAACACTGCCTCATTCATTCTTTCACAATGCCGGTACATGGGATTGCTGCTGCAGCGATCCCATGACCCGGCACTTGTGAAAGTGGCTGAGACTGAATGCTCTGGTCCCGGAGTGTTCAGTCTCAGCCGGGAATGAATGATAGCAATGTGCACAGACGCGCGCTCCTATAATTTAACCCATGACGTTCCAGGACCGTCATGGGTCCTTAATGCAAAACAACCCATGACGGTCCAGGACCATCATGGGTCGTTAAGGGGTTAAACAACCAAACAAAAATTAACTGCAAGCAAAGTGTGCTCGAACAAAACAAAAACATGTTGGGGGTTATGCACTAGGGTGTGATTAAACGAGATTTTTTTACTTACTGATAAATCCTTCTCTTAGTGCATTGGAGGATGCAGGGACCAGGGGTTTGGCGTGTGACTTTAGGAGGAGGCAGGACACTCTAAATAAAACTCTTCCCACTTCCTATTGGCTAACCCCTCTCCCAGCATCTCTAATGTTAGTTTTCATTTAGGAGGGTAATAGACACTAAAAAAAACAGAGCAGCCAAGAACTGCAGGGCATCCTCACCCAATTAGTTTTCTGCAGGCAGGATGCCCTGCATCCCTCAATGGACTAAGAGAAAAGGATTTATCAGTAAGTTAAAAAAAAAAAAATCCCATATTCTCTAGCTTCATTGAGGGATGCAAGGACCATAGGGACATCCCAAAGCAGTCCCAAAAATAGCAGAAGTGAAGAAAACTAATGGCCTCTAGAACTTTGTGGCCAAAACTGTCATCTTGAGATGCAAAAATGGCAACTTTGCAGAACTTTGTGTACGTGTGAACAGATGACCATATTGCCGCTTTGCACAACTGGTAGAAAGTAGCTTGGTTCTTCAAAGCCCATGAAGTACTATGGACTTAGCTGAATGAGCTGTAATCAGGTGCTGGAACATATTTTAGTCTGTATTCTTGTCCAATAGTCCGTTTAATCCATGCAGCAATAGTTATCTTAAATGTTGGTCTGCCCTTCTTAGAGCCTTCTGGAATAACACACAATGTATCAGATGTTCTAAATGACTGAGTAATATGGACATATTGTCTTAGGCATCTGACTACGTCTAATGTATGGAGTGATACCTTTTTTTTTTTTGTTAGAATGTTTAGGACACAATGAAGAAAGAACCACTTCTTGATTCATATGGAAAGCTGAAACCACTTTTGGCTGCAACTACTGAACAGTTGTTAAAACAACTTTATCTTGATGAAAGATAAGATGCAGTGATGTGCAAGATAGTTTGCCAAGTTCTGAAACTCTTCTTGCGAATACAATTGCCATGAGAAACACTGTTCTGAAGGCAAAGTCTTTAACCCCTTAACGGTCATAGTACGTCATGGGTAGATTTGCGTTAACGACCCATGACGTACTATGACTGTCATGGAATTCCGGGCTCCTCCCACGGCTGCATGCCGTTCGGGGAGTCCGGAACTGGAAATTGCAAAAAAAAAAAAAAAAAAAAAAAAAAAAAAGAAAAGTGCTCTGTGGTGCTTAAGTGACCGTGCTGCGCCGCCAGATTGGAGGATTGAAGAGCCTCTAGTACTAAATTTAAGTTCCATGGTGGAACAGGATCTCTCTATGGAGGAACTATTCTGTTTACCTCTGAAGAAATACTTGGATTTCAAGGATAGTAATTTTTCTCTGAAAAAACACTGACAACACTGAAACCTGAACTTTCAGGGAGTTAACCCTTAGACTCTTGTCTAGGCCTGTTTGAAAGAATTCTAGTAAGGAAGGGAGATGGTAAATAATGGTTCTAGCCCTTGATGAGAACAGAAAGAAAACTCTATTTTCCAAATACGATTATATCACACACAAGTTTAAGCTTTCTTAGCATGGTTTGAATGACCGGATTACTCAATATTTGGGTTTCAATTTCCATGCTGTCAACACTAGATTGAGTAGGTTGTGTTGGTGACTTGGTCCTTGATGATGAGATCTGGAATCTGAGGAAGATGCCACGGTTCTGTAATAGACATATCTCTCAGGTGGTGAAACCAAGATCTCCTTGGCCAAAATGGAGCTATGAGAATGGTGTACATGTTCTCTTTCCTTCTTTTGCGAAGGATTCTGGGAATCCTTGCTAATGGAGGGAAGACATACTCTACCCTGTAATTCCATAGAATCATTAGGGCATTCACTGCTATCACTTGTGGATCTCTTGCTCTTGAGCACAATACCGTCAGTTGTCTTTTTATTCTTGACTCCATCATGTCTATTTCTCATACTGCCCATCAATCTATAACCTGAAGGAATATTTCATGTTTTAATTACCTTTTTCCTGGGTTTATGGTCTGGCAGCTGAGGAAATCTGCCTCCTAATTCTCCATTCCTGGAGAAGAAGTACGCCATAAGAGTAGCCATCACTTTGGTAAACACTTTTGGTGCTGTGGTTAGTGAGAAGGGAAGTGCCACAAATTGAAAGTGTTGGTTTTGGAAGACAAACCTGAGGTATTCACAGTGTTTGGGCCATAATGGGATGTGTAGGTACACATTTTTGATGTTTAATAATGTAATGAATTCCTCTGGTTCCATGGCTGCTATCACTAATTTGATAGAGTCCATTTTTAACTTGGGTACTCTAAGGAATTGCTTCAATGCTTTTAAATTCAGGATTGGACAGAATCCTCTGTCTTTTTTGAGTACCATAAAAAGATTGGAAATGTCAAACCGCTTAATGAAATGCTTCGTGGAGTATACTTTCTTTGGGTACCCTGGACATGAAGAACCAAGGTGATAGTAGTGTTGTCAACAACATTCTGTACGCTTCTTGTATCAACTGAAGTACCCATTCAACTGAGATTGACATCCTCCATTGTTGAATGCAGTGCTGGGGTCTTCCCCCTAGTGGAGGCTCTCTGGGAGGCTCCAGAACCCCGCCTTCATACTGTGGTGGGTTTGGGCTAATGTGTCTTGGGCACGTTTTTCTTATGAAACTAAGCTGATTTTGTTTTACCGTAACAAAAGAAATCTCCTGACATTTTTTGGCATTGCTTGTTTGGAAGTGCTTTTATTGCGATAAGTGAAGGATTTTGTTTTTACATCAAATGTTTTAGCTTTATTTTGAGGTAAAAGGGTACTTATACCTCCAGTGGCTTGACTGGCAATTTTGTCCAGTTCTGAACCAAATAGCAATGAGCCTCTAAATGGTAAAGCTATCAAGGGGTTTTTGGAAGCAGTAACTGCATTCTATATTTTTAGCCACAGGATATGTCGCTCTGTAACTGTAGTAGATGAATTTAGCAGCTATTTTGGCTATTTCCAAGGCTGCTTCACCTATATAGGTGTTGGCATCTTATAGGTAACCCATTAGAGGAAGAATATCCTTGTATGGTATATTGTCTTGTATAGCTTAATAATTTATGTTTGCCAAGCCTCTATCACCAGGGCCGGATTTATAATAAGGCAGAGTAGGCATCTGCCTACAGGCGCACCCCACAGAGGGGCGCCTGTCATTGGGATCGTTAGCCTTATGATGCATGTCTGGAGGTTTATGCCTGGCCGCTTTGGATCAAGAAAAACACATATTTCTTTAGCCGCATTGCTTAAGCCACTTTGGATGAAGTTACACACACATATTCTCAGCTGCGCTGCTTAAGGCGCGGCGTGACGGCAAAAATGAAACTGAACATGCACGTTGTGCTTCTTATGATGCGAACGCACACAGCCTCCAAAGTTAGTCACCAGTACAAGGAGAGTCAGTGAGTGAGGATGCCGGCTCTAACGGGACAGCGAGTCACCAAGTACTTGGAGCCTGACTCATTTAATTTAACCCAGTGAGTTGCATCGGATGTTGGGGCACTTTTATACCCACAGTGGCAAACCTGTATCCAATTTTAAAAAACAGGGTGGTCGGAATTTAAGTGTAAAAGAAACACCTTTTTTATATAAACCTAAAACACAAAGTATAAAGATTATGCTCAAGAAAATCTGTTTTTGTCAATTCACTCTTGTGCTGGTACAGTTTGCCAGGTATTCTGACATCCTTGCATGCACTGGCCCAGAGAACAATTTATTCATAAAATGCTGCTAAGACTATAGGACTTCCTGATCTGATCAGTTAGTGAGAAGCATGGATTTGCTGTCAGCACAGATTGTTATGAGACTTTCTCCTGTCAAAACATCAGAACATCCAGCAGGCTATACCAGGCTGGATGTAGATCTCGGTATTTTCATACAACTTAAAGAGTAGTTGTTGCTGTGTGGTGCCTTCCAGTACTGATGGTAAAATCAACAATGGCACTCATCTTAGTGAGGACTATTGCTTAGCTGGACAGTAAACATTACAAATACAAGTGTTAATGAGGGTGTGGATAAGTGAGAGGTGTGGTTAGGGGTGGTGCAAAGGCGGTGCTAGGGGCGCCGGAGGGTGTTGTGCCTAGGGGCACCCGAGATGTAAATCCGTCCCTGTCTATCACTCTGCTTTTTTTTGTCTTGAAAGCGGAACTACCACCCCTTAGAAACATGGCCCCAAATAATTAACCATCTGGCGACTAGATGCTCAGTAGCGCTAGTTGCCAGAATTACTACCGCGTTCATGAGATTTATACACTGCTCCAGGAATGAATGGCAGGAAACTGCGCAGACATCTTTCCACAGTAACGTCTGCGCACCTGCGCTGTCAGTCCCAGCCTGCTCTAAGAGGTATTGCTAGGAGCCATTCGGCTCTAAAAGGGACTGATAGAGCAGTGTATAAATCTCATGAACGCGGTAATAATTCTGGCAGCTAGTCAACAGATGGGTAATTATTTGGAGCCATGTTTCTAAGGGGTGGTAGTTCCGCTGTAAGGGCTGCTACATTTTGAACTGGTATAGTACTATGTTTAGACAGTCTGGATACTGTGGGAGCAACTGCTGGTGGGTTAGACCAAAGGTCTATTTTGTCTTTTGGAAATGGATACGTGGAAATTTGTTGGGTTTATCCAAGGATTTATCTGGATTATTCTACTCATCTGTGTCTGATCAAGTTCAAGTTCCTCATAAGCAGGAAATGTGATAGAGCATTTCTTTTTATGCTTAAAGAGGAATTTAGATGAAATATTCATGACTTGTTCGTTCGAACTTCTTGAATTACTTTAATGACAGAAACTAGTCATTCTGTGTCACTGTCATCTTGTGTGGACCACTTTGCTTTAGACATAGGTGGTATAATATTATCACTATGCAATTCCCCTTCATCATCTGATGAATATTGTAAAGAAATTGGTGTATCTTTTAACAAATACGTTGGAAGGGGTCTTTTAACAGCTAAACGTGGTGCTTCTATTAGCTATCTGTCTAATACTCATTCCAAGATATTGGCTATTGAGCCAAGCTCACTCTAATTCAAGACTCGGGGCAAATCTTTTGAAGTGGTAGTCCTATTAATACAAGTCTAAACATTTAGCACACAATGATGAATTGTTTGATACTAATAGTACCACAAGCAGAACATAGGCAGAAGCTCCTTTATTGACCTTCGTTTTTTTCTCCTCCCCCGGCTATGCCATAGTGTGACAGAAAACCTTGTAAACATTATGTAAATTTGATAAATATAGTCTCAATGGGACTAATGCAAAATAATTATTAAGTTATAATAGCAGTGCCCCAATGAAGCAGTGCTCAAAGACACAAAATAGTATAATATGTGAAGTTCTGCTCCAACATAACTAGATAGTGAAGTACTGCATTTTGTTGCTTTCAGTGGTAAAGAAATGTGAATGGGCAACCTGTACAGTATGTAATTGGCCCAATTATAAGTATATATGGAGGAATATATGCACCAGGATTGAGGCAGGCACAATTTGTAGACCATTCTAATGAAGTATTTCTTTGTATACAATGCTATTTCGGCTCTACAGAAGAGCCGTCCAGTCCTGGGACCAGGATCTCAGTCTGTCAGCTACAGACAGACGTGGGTAAAAGTGGAGGAAGGGGGGACTTAAAGGGATAATAATGTTTCATAATAAAAGCAGCTCTAATTAATCATCATAGTATTTGGACTTTGGAGAGTGTTATTTCAATCCTGTCAGAGTTGTAGTTCCAGAGTAATTCAATGACAAAGTGTCCCCCTCCCGCCCCTTTTACTGATGTCACACTGTTCAGCCAGAGCAGAAGGGAGGTGCCCAGGTAGACTGCAGAGAGGGACAATCTTCAATTAAGATAAGGGAAAAAGCTGAAAAGCTTGCCAAGGGGGGCAGGGATTTCATTGTTTTCATTGTAAGAAGACTGTCCCCTGCTGTTATCGGTCTGGTCTTACAACCAGATTCACATCTGAGAAGAGATTGCTTACACTAGGAAAAAGGGGCGGGAGGGGAAACTTCGCTTGTGAATATCTCTTAAACCATAAAGGTTTGAGAGATAAGACTTATATCATTCTTCATATTTTTTAATGCCTACAAAATAAAATAAAGTTAAAACAAAGTATTACTATCCCTTTAAGAAGCTTATAACTCTCAAACTATACAATTCTGAGCAACAGGACTTGCATCATTTAATTTTTTAATATGTACAATATTAATATTTCTTAAAATCAAGTATTACTATCCCTTTAACCAGTGTCCCAGTCTCTCTCATTATCTTAATGTGCCAGTTTTTTTATTGTCATTCACTCTTGCTTTGTCTCACTCTTAGGATGAAGTCCATCAACAGCCACAGAGCAAATTATATAGAGTAAATTATTACCTACCCCTTCTTTAGTCTGCGGAAATTATAGCTGCAGGTATTCTATTGGCAGTTTTGGAAATCTGCCAAGTGGCTGTTTTGAAATTATCTTAATAGTGCTGGGACTTGTAGTACTAAACTGCCAGGAAATAAAGCAATGCTCTTAGCACTGCAGGCTACAAGTCTGACAATGTTTTGCTCCTCCCCTGCATATGTTTAGAAAGGAGGAAAGAACTCATCAGCTGAATTCCAGTTAATAATCTTTGTAGTAACAAAAATATTTTCTTATATTAGGCTACCAATTTCTATGCAGAATTGTACATAGAATTTCTATGACACAGTAAGTCCTAGCTGCTTAGAGCTTAAAATATAAGTTTTAGAAGGATATAAAGAGACCTTCTAAAGGTTACAAAGTGTTGTTACTGTAATTGAAACATATTTTTCCTGCTTCAAAGCCAGTGGCTTGGCTTTAGATATTTTATTACATGCATGCACACTTGCTCTAGCCATAGTCTATGCCCCTTGTCATTACATCTCAATTTTCATATCGTCACTAACTAGACAGTTTATTTCTCTATATTACAACATTCAATAAGACAACTCAAGTGACATATATGGCTCGGGTCTTTCAGACAATCTCTCTGAACATAATCAGTTGTACGTCAGTGGAAATAATGGCAAGGAAGAGTTCTTCCACTATAAATGAATGCATGTCTTCTACAAGGTATATAATCAAATCCTCAATATTTGATCAATGCATTATTTTCCTGCACAAGAAAAGTCTGCCTTTCATAAACCTATACCTTATCACATATTTCCAAGACAAAATACATAAGACATTGTCATTAACCATGACATTTTCTATATGTACCTTGCATCCTGTAACCATCTAAACTCACTCCACAGTGGACCTAGTACACACTTCTTTTAGGTCATACCATGTTCATATACAAAGAATAATTTGCATGATTTAAACTTTGCAACCAGGTTTATATGATTATCATCTATGCAACTTGTTTCTTCATAACCTCTCTTCCAATCTGGTTCCACCTCTAAGGCTATGTTCAAAAACACTGGAGCAAAGTGAGCATCACTTTAAATATGTTCTATATTGAAGCAGTAAATATTACTGTAGTTTCACAAAAATATGAAAGTCTTCATAGAGTTACCTTTGCTAATATGTTGTTATTGGCAACATAGATATGCTGCAACTATGGCCTGTAATTCGCCAATACCAGTAATTGCCAGCCATTATAAATACTGGCCAGCTACTTCTGTGCATGTGCAGTACATTCCCTTTTTACATCTACTAACCCTTTTAACCCTAAGACCACTTTCACATGTGTAACAGAACTGTTGCAGCCCCTACACTCACCTACTCCTGCATCGCCCTGCTAATCCAGAAGCAGAAGAGGAGTGTCTGACAGCCAGCCCATGTAAGCGCCAGCTAAAACTAATGGATGGTACCCACCTGGGTTGACATATGAAAGGTCGGCATGTGTCCCTGTGGGCTGCCTGTAGACCTTCCTTACTTTTACACACATATTATTATTATTATTATGTATATATTATTTCCTTTCTTTAACCCCTTGGATATGAGAGACCTCTCCAAAGCATTGTAAAGCAATTTGTCAGCAGTGTCTCTAGCATTTGAAGTTAGCTTGTCATCTTAACGCGGAACTTTCATCTTATATAAAGTCGTCCTGCAATAATTAAACAGGTAGCGGCTAGCTTTATAATATATCTGTTACCTCTCAAAAGTAGCCGATTGTACAGTAATCCTTTATCTTAGGAGACCGGAAGCCAGGCATCAGTTGTCACTGTCAGTCCTAAAGCATTGCAGTGTGCCACAAGGTAACTGGTAGGGACTGATGGCGTAGGCGTGCAGACTGCACTAACCTGGACATCAGTCTCTGAAGATGAAGGATATCTTTACAATCGGCTACTTTTGAGAGGTAATAGATATATTGTTTTTTGGTCAGTTTAATACCTTTAGAAATGTTTGATTTGTACTCGAGGATTCTAATCTCAGTGTTCAGTTTTCTTAATTGGTCAAATAAAGCCTGCATAAGTAATTCACCAGATGTCACCAGACAGGTGGAATAGTAATCATGCAAGTCCTTTCAAGATGGAGGTTCACATTAAGTGAATAACTTGAAAAGATAACCGATCCATTTTAAAGCATAGCTCAAAAGTATTTCTAATAACCCAGAGTGATACGACTGGCCTCAAACATAACCAATTAGCACATTGTGCAGGGAATTAAGCCTATTTTAATCCTCCGCAAAACAAAAACATTTCTTAGTGTGAAAGGTCCACCCAAAATTCTGGCTTCTATTTTAAATGAATAGTCCTATCTATACATTTCTAGCTTTGACCATGATGTAAAGTCCAAACAGATATAGATATATACCTTCTTATGTTCTCCCAGATCTGTTTTGCTTTTGTCATAACATCATAATTGTTTTTGTCATTCAGCTGTCTGGTCTGCTTCAATTCCTTCTTTTTCTTTTTGAAATCATCCCACTTAGGCTTCTTGGCTTCTGAACCTGTGAAGCAACAGAATGCTTTAAAGGGGCATTTTACTTATTTATTTTTTAAATGATCAATGTTATATTTGTTTCCCTAATAAGTAAAACAAGGATACCACATATGAGAGAGTTAACAGTTTGAGTGCCAGAGGGTTAATTCTAAAATTAAAGGGTTAATTCTAAAATAATTTTGTAGTCAGGAGTCATTTGCGTGAAACCAGCCTGGGGAAGCAATTATGTAGGTGATAGTGGAGATTAAAGAGACATAACCTTAAATTCACCAACGAAATTGATCTGTCACAAATCTCACAATATCATGCTTACAAATTAAATAAAAATAATAGAATTTAAACAAGAAATAACACCACCTAATAACTGCCCCCCTACTTGACTTATTATGGAGAGAAAATCCTAATGGGCTCTATGAGTTTTGCCCTTTACCTTTGTTCAAAAGGTAACATCTTCATTAACTCCTGAATTCCACGTCCATGGAGGCAGACACATGATAGCAGGACCACAGGACACAAACTCCATCCACTGCACATGGCAATCTTAAACCTTTAAGGGCCAGAAGTGTTAAGTAGGTTCATGCACTCTGCCTGCTCCAGTTTGAAAACAAAACAAACTGCCAGCATCTGTCATGTCTGCCTCTATGGACATTATATTCAGGTAAGTTAACCCTTTGAGTGCCAGGGAGGTATCCAACTCATTCACCTCGAGCACTCAAAGGGTTAAAAAGGATTTCTGGGATTTAGGTTATGAGCTTAAGCAAAGGACCTTTAAGGTAGTATTATCTGGAATACTACCTGTGCCACTGCTACATCAGAAAGGCAATGGGAGACTAGAGAGTAAAATGCGTGGCTAAAGATTTGGTGTATGCAGGAGGATTTTGGGTTCCTAGAGCGCTGGGCAGTCTTTTCTCTTGGGTGCAATCTTTATAGTCAAGATGGGGGGAAAGGGGGGGCACAGTGCTAGGAGTTAGGATCGTTAGAGGGTTGGATGAGTCTTTAAACTTGAAAAAGGGGGAAGGATGCAACACAGGATGGGGAAGTTAGTATAATTGAGAGAGTAGGATTACAGAAGGGGCATGGGAGTGGAGAGGGAATGGGCTGGTTCATCTAATAGGGAGGTACCAACGTTACGGCCTGATAAAAGGGAAATACATTTTACAAAGTATGTACTGCATCTAAATGCTTATAGTCTGGCTGGTAAGATGGAGAAACTACAAATGATTGCTATGTATCTGAAACCTGGTTATGATACATATGACTTGGCAGTCAATCTAGAGGGTAATTCACTTTTTAGGAGGGATAGGGTTAATAAAAGGGGAGGGGATATGCCTATATGTAAAGCATGCCTTAACTCCTTAGTGACCGCACGCATGCACGCGGCCAACACTTAACACACGCCAAACTTTTCTTTCCATTACTTAAAATGACTTCCGAGACATACATGTACATCCTCTGTCCACCTGGGACATCCTCTTGGGATGTACTCAGGCGGTAAGGGATTAAAACCTAGTAAAAGGAAGATATAAATTAAGGGTCCTATGGGTTGAAATACACACACATAATAAAAAAAGACGTTAACCCTTAACGACAGCTCGATCTGGCATGTGGGCACCCATTAGTGACCATGGTGCTTTTTTTTTTCCCTTTTTCCTAGTTATTTGAATTCTGGGGTGGCAGAGCAGCGTGCAGCCACTCTGTCATCCTAGAATTCCATGGCATGCCAGGACCATCACCAGTCCTTAAGTGCCAGAACCAGCGTAGCACATCTTCGGGCCTTAACGAGTTATTGGGGATTTGCTCCAAGCCACCTAATATTAGGTCGTTTGAGGATGCCCAACTTTTACTGGAAATGAGAAAGGCTTCTCTTCAGCTATGTACAGCAGACTGTCAATCTTCGGCTCTTTTCTCTGACGGAGGAATCCAGCATGCGAGCTGAAGCACTTCAGCTCACATGGAGGATTCCACCATCAGAGGAGGTGGTGGTGGTAATGGGGAACATCTGGGAAGGGGCAAAGATTGACAGGCTGCAGTACAGAGTTGTACTGCAGCCTGTCCTGAAGTGACGTCACGTGGTTACATTTTAAAGCCTATTTTTCTGTGAAAAGAGCATTTTTAAAAAAACAAGCACAGATTTAACATTAATTGGGAAGCCACAATCAAATAAGAAGGACTTTAAAGAAGGTGAAAGATCCACTTTAAGTATGATTAATGACAATTTTATGTCCCAACTAGTAGTGGATCTAACTATAAAAGAGACCTTGCATGACCTAGTGCTGTCAAACAATTCTGACATGATTAACAGTATACAGGTAAAAGAACATTTAGGCAGTACGGACCACAATATGGTATCCTTTGACATTTGTTATGAAAAAAAACAATAGCAAGGAGTTAACCAAAACATTTAATTTTTAAAAGGTTAATTTTACAATGCTAAAATCTGTATTAAAGGATATTCAGTGGGATGTAATCTTCAAAGATAAAAATGCACAAGAATCATGGGATTTGTTTAATATGGTCTTAGACAAATATATGCATCAATATGTACCACTGGTGAACAAGTACAAGAGGAGCAAATTAAGGTCAATGTGACTTAATAATGAAGTTTGCAGGGAAATGAGAAATACGAAGCCAGCTCTTGAAGGGTTTAAGTCAGATGGGTCAGATGCATAAAAATATAAAGAATGTAATAAAATAAAAAGTATTGCAAGAGAGAGCAAGAAAAATCCTAAACAATTCTATAAGTATATAAATAACAAAAAATATTAAGGTTGACATTGGTCCTCTTAAGGTTGAGACAGGTGAATTGATTCGTGAGGATAAGGCTATGACTGACACAAAACAAATACTTTTCTTCTGTATACACAAAGGAAGCAACAATGACAGGCTATGGGCAAACAGGAAAAACCACAGAATTTCCCCCATCATATACATGGTTTACCGAGGACAAGGTCCAAAAGCGACTGGAAAAATGTTATGGTGAATAAAACACCTAGACCTGATGGTATACACCCAAGGGTACTTAAGGAACTTAGTTCAGTAATAGCAAGACCATTATACTTAATAGTTATTGATTTACTTTCATCAGGCATAGTGCCATGTGATTGGAGGAAAGCTGATATAGTGCCAATGTTCAAAAAGGGGCACAATCCAAACCAGGAAATTATAGACCTGCGGAGCTTGACTTCCATGGTGTGTAGGCTATTAGAAGGGTTACTAACCAACAGTAATCAGAACTATGTGAAGACAAACAATATTATTAGTGGGAGCCAGCATGGTTTTATGAAGAAGAGATCATGTCAGACTAATTTATTTGCATTTTACGAAAGGGCAAGTAGTAATTTGGACAAGGGATTGCTTTTGATGTAGTATACTGGGATTTTGCAAAAGTTTGATACAGTGCTTCACAAGTTACTGCATAAATTAAAAGGCTTCAGATTGGCAGGTAAAATCTGTTCATGGATTGAGAACTGGTTAAATGAAAGATGGCAGAGCGTTGCAAATGGAACCTTTTCAAATTGATCTAAAGTTGTAAGTGGGGTGCCCCAGGGTTCTGTCCTGGGCCCAATGCATTTTTTAATTTATTTATTAATGATCTAGAATTGGGAATTGAAAGAAGTGTTTCAATCTTTGCTGATGCCAATAAACTGTGTAAAAAAATCCATACAGAGCTGGTTGTTTTTTCTCTACAGAAGGATTTAGATAAACTGAGTGAATGGGCAGAAAAGTGGCGGATGATATTTAATGTAGACAAGTTTAAGGTTATGCATTTGGGCTCTTGGGGAATCCTCGTTTGAAAAAGATTTAGGAGCACTGATAGATTAAATACTTCAAAGAAGTGTGCAGTCACTTAGCTGCTGCAAGAGCAAATACGGTACTATCCTACATAAAAGAGGTGTAGATGAACATGATGCAAATATCATTCTACCTCTAAGGGGTGATTTGATTACCATTCACAAATATATTCGAGGTTAATGTAAAGAACTCTCCAATTAATTATTTACTCTAAGAGCTGAGCTAAGAGCAAAATATCATCCATTAAGACTAGCGGAAACTTGCTTTTGACTAAAAGGTAGGGATTTTTTAAAGTAAGGGTAGTAAAGCTATGGAATTGTTTGCCTTCGGATGCTGTCCTTGCAGATACTGGAACTGCTTTCAAAAAAGTAATGGATACCTATCAAGCATAGAACAATATTGGAAATTATGATAGTTTGCTTTAAAGCAGATAGGATGTTGATCTAGAGAAATAACCGACTGCCATTTGGAGTCAGGAAGGAATTGTTTTACCCACTCGGGGCTTAATAGGAGATGGCTTCAATGTTTTTTTTTTTGGAGGGGGGTTGCCTTCCTCTGGATCAACAGGGGAGCTTTAGCATGGGCTGGACCCAAGTCTTTTTTTCAGCCTCATCAACTATGTTGGTATTGAAGATGTTATCTACTGAACAAAATTCAGAATGCTGACTATAGTAAGGTAAGTGTGTGTGCATGGGGGTAATTATTATTAGAAGGTGTTACTTCCCCTTAATTAAAATAAAAAAGTTACAGTACTTCAAAACATGTCACTGCCACTTTAATTGGAGTTAAAAGTCTCAGTGGAAACAGCTGATTTTCAGTAATCTCTTGGCCAACACTTACCTCCCTCCTGGCCCTCTCCCTGTCGTTTCCTCTTCTTTGTGAAACCGTCTCCCTGATTTGAATTCTTTCCCCCAAACTGTTTCACTGCTGCTTTGCCTCCTGGCCGGTCGGACTTCTTCTTGCCCTTCTCAAACTTGTTAAATTTGGGATTTCCCTTGGGACTCTGACCTGGGCTCTTGCCATACGGTTTTTGAAAACCAGGAGCTAGTGTAAAAGTAGTATACAATAAGTGGAGAATACATACAACATTTTGAAGCATTTCCATTTTACACAAATTAAATAGCTGACAAAACTTTAGACTTCTATGAAGGGTAAAAAAAAAAAAAAAAAAAAAAATATTCCTAAAAAAAAAGAAAAGAAAAAACTTTACTTAGAAATCACTGAATACAGATTAAATGTAATATCACCTTTATCCCCAACCACATACTAACTAGTTTAGGCTCATGGAAGCTGGAATGCCAGTTTTGCCTAACTCTATTCTATAGGCACACACACACACACACACACACACACACACACACACACACACACACACACACACACACACACACACACACACACACACACACACACACACACACACACACACACACACGCACGCACACCTAATGGTGTTTTAACAAGATAGTCAACAGTTGTAATTCTGTAACAGTTGTACTTACCATGCATGAGAACATATTTATATTATATTATTTATATAAATATTTAAAATATATATTTATATCAAAAAATAAATATACCTCCTATTGTTCAGTTTAATTTTCTATACTGAATAGTATGTTCAAAAGCAGGTCTCTTGACAGGACTGATCGAAATAAGGGACAATATTGTGCCTGTCAGTGTAAGGAAAACACTGCCCCCCCCCCCCCTTGACGAAGGAGGTCAGGTTTTGCCTTATTGTAATTATTTATATAGCGTGCACCACTGCTTTTGAAGTAAACAGGGTTATACCAGGATTACCTAGAGGAGTGTGCTGGGATAATTAAATCAAATTAACAAAGAAAAAGAAAATCCCATATCAGCACCAAACCTTCCCTATGAAGACACAAGATAGAGCCAACCACCTATTGATGCCCTATCCAAAAAGAAGAGAAAGGTAAACTGTTAAAATCTATTAAAATATACCTTTTATTTACTTATAATAAAACTTGGCAAATTAAAGTGGATGTGTCACCTATGGACAACATCCCATAAATAGTTAGAAGACATATCCAATACTATGAAAACATTTATTTTAAGTTTTAATTTTGCTTACATTTAACTTACAAAAGTCTGTGCTGCAGCCACTTCCGCATAGACTGCGTTCCGTCACTCTGCCACTGCTCTCCTCCCTCCTCCGATGACAGAGACTTCTGTCTGCTAGCTGTAGCGGTCTCAATGGCTAGATATCGATCTCTGTTAAAAAGAAATGAATTGCCCCCAGTGTCATCTCTCAAACCTTTATGGTTTGAGAGATAATTTCTCCTAAAGTTCTCCCCTCTGTCCCCTTTCCCCCAAGTCAGCGTTCTAGCTGACTGCAGGGAAGCCTGTCGTACGACAGTCAGGCTGCTCTGCAGCACAGCCAAGATCGCATTAATAAAAAATAAAACTTTCACTGAAACAGTCTTCTACGTGTGCTTGGTTTGCAAGTGAAAGATTTTTTTTTTTTTTTTTATTAACGAGATCTCAGCTCTGCTGCAAAGCCACCTGATGATCGGACGACCGGATTTCCCTTCAGTCAGCCACAACGCTGACTTCGAGGAAAGGGTTGGGAGAGGGGAACTTTAGGAGCGATTATCTCTCAAACCATAAAGGTTTATGGGGCAATTCATTTCTTTTTAACATGACTGCAATATTGGGATTAGTAATTTTTAAGTATTACTATCCCTTTAATTATGACTATGGAGTCAGCACATACCACTCAATCAAATTTAAAAACTCAAGGAGCTAATCTGCACAAAAGGACACAATTACCATAATCATAAAATACCTATAACACTGCTAGCCACCTGCTGTGTCATGTCAATTACAATGAGATCACCTGGGAGAGAAGCCAATGCCAGATCCCCAAGTTGACAACCACTTAAAAAATATATATATGTTACCTAATTTAGATAATAATGTCTGAAACATCTGTGATGTTGCTAGTGGGCTTCCAAAAGGCTCCCACACAACTTGGAATTTCTGGGAAGTCTAGTTAGGTGTGCAAAGTGGAAGGAATATAACAAGTCGCTTTAGATTCACGTATTTATTGCCTATCAATTAAAAATTATACATGTTACTTAACTTAGATAATAATTGTCTGAAACATTTATAGACACAGACAAAATTAAAAACCAGTAAGTGTATATTTTTATAACTCACATTCAAAACTTTCCATACATAAACATTGATATATACATTTTTTATTGGGAGTCTTATAGTGAGACTTGTGAAGTTGCTGTGAGAAATCAAGGAGACATTACCTTTTGTTGATGTCTCTGGTTTCACAGATAAAACTGATAACTTCAGTCTGTCTTTCATTGAATTAGGGTGTTAAACAGACATGGAGTATCCAAAAATGAAGGCACAGTTTTAGGGCCACAGGATACTGAATGGGTCAAATAAACAATTATTTATTTATATGAAACAACACACTTTTATTCCATCGATTTAAGGGGTAAAAACTTGGATACCTTTCAGAAACAGAAAAACAAGAAAACTTCAGGTTCCACAAAGGTGCAGGAGCCCTGTATGGAGGGAGGAAATTATTCACTCCTTAAACTGAATCCAGATTTCTGGAATCCCAGCAATGTTCTGCTGTAAAAGAGCCGACAAGGCAGAAACTTGAACTTTAATGGAAATGACTAATTGACTATTGTCAAGGCTAGCTTTCAAAGAAGTCCAAAACAGATAGAAGATGAAAATGAAGACCTTGATACTCAAAAATGGTAAAGTAAATCTGCCAATCTCTGTAATAGATCTTTAGGGCCACAGGATACTGAATTTGTCACATATAAATTAATATAGACACTAATCAATGCCTTAGGTTCTCTCTAAACTAGAGATAGATGTTATTCAAGTAGAGAATCCGGTTGTGCCAATATTACATCATTTACCTAAAATTGATTAGATGGCTACTGATCCACCTGGTAGAACCATTGTCTGTGGTATTTGTTCACTTAATGAGAATTTAGGAGAGTGGATATATGTTTACTTGCAATCATTGGTGATCAGATTATTCAGCTATTTGAGGGACACAAAACATATCTTACAAATTTTAAATACTATCAAAAGGCAGATGGGTTACCTCCAGTTGAGCTGTGATGCGAGTTTCATGTACCCCTCTCACAGTATGGGAATAAGAGCTTTGCAATACCATTTGGACAGACAAAGTCCATATTCTGATAGTAACATAGTAAATTAGGTTGAAAAAAGACACAAGTCTATCAAGTTCAACCCTTGCCTCATAACCCAGAGAAATGAGAATTATATAGCTTTCCTGTTACCAAATAAGTTAGCCTTTAATCAGACCGTGCTGATTTGCCTACTAATATGGCACTTTTTTATAGTTAAGACATGTATTTTCAAGCTAGTCCCCATATGCTTAATGAATGCATGGCGACATATTAATAGTTGAAAGTTCTGCTTTAATCACTCAGGAGGAGAGAAGAACACAGTAAACACAATAATTAGATTAATTGAAGACACTGAATATCTCTTGTCACAATTTCTTTTGCTTTGATTCCCCCTCCCCCCCCCCGAGATATGGGAACTCAATGGGTACCAAATTTGCCTTGCCTTCCACCAGGTGAGCTGATTGAAGGAGTCCCACACCTTTGGAGATATGAATCCCCTCTAGGTGGGATGATGTGATGTAGAAGAGAAATATCAATGCTGTTCTGGTGATATGGCAAGGACATTTTTATAGGTTTAACTATTTGATTTCCTATCTAAATGATGATCAATTTAACCTAAAAATCATTTCTGAAGGTCACTCCACCATTAACTTTTTGGGATCTCAATCTTTCAGTTAATAAGGATAGTAAGAGCATTGTAATAGATATTTTTTTCTATAGGGTTTATTCTAGGTGGATTCTAGAATAGTATGAGACACAGTCAGAAGAACAGTATGTCAGTTAAAGTTACATTTAGTACTTAATACAACTCAATAGTTTAATAAGATCAGTAAAATTATTATGAAAACATACTTAGATGTTGAATGCACATGGGAAGTTACAGGAAATAATCTCTGGATGTGTTATATTTGCATCTAAGAAAGAACCTACTGCAGGTAATAGGGTATTACCTGGTCATTTTGTTGCGATTAGAGAAATAAAACTATTACCTGGTTGGTAGCTGTGGGTATTTATATGTGTGGGAATGCTAAATGTGAATTATGTGCTCTAATTTAGGATTCTAAAAGCTCTCATTCCTTTGTTACAGGTAAGGTTTATTATATGACAACTTATGTTAATTGCACCACTACATATGTAATTTTTCTTCTCTCTTGTAAGGTTTGTACAGTTGTGCTCAAAAGTTTGCATACCTTTGGAGAACTGGTAATATATGTACCATTTTAAAGAAAACATGAGTGAGCAGGCATCTTTTATTTCTTATGGGATTCAAATTCAACTGTAGGTTATAACGGAATGGCACAATCAAAAAACAAAATATAGCAACAAATAAAAAAATGAAATGACCCCTGTTCAAAAGTCTGCATACCTTTAGTTCTTAATACTGTGTATTGCCCCCTTTAGCATCAATGACAGCGTGCAATCTTTTGTAATAGTTGTCTATTATTCTTGCAGGTGGCATAGCTGCCCATTCGTCTTTGCAAAATGCCTCCAGGTCATGCAAAGTCTTTGGTCGTCTTGCATGAACCACACGTCTGAGATCTCCCCAGTGGTTCGATGATATTAAGGTCAGGAGACTGTGATGGCCACTCCAGAACCTTCACCGTTTTCTGCTGTAACCACTGGAGGGTCAACTTGGCCTTGTGCTTAGAGTCAGTGTCGTGCTAGAAAGTCCAAGGGCGTCCCATGTGCAGTTTTCGTGCAGAAGAATGCAAATTGTCTGCCGGTATTTTCTGATAACATGCTGCATTCATCTTGCCATCAATTTTCACAAAATTCCCCGTGCCTTTAGAGCTCACACTCCCCCAAAACATCAGTGAGCCACCACCATGCTTCACAGTGAAGATATTCTTTTCGCTATAGGCCTTGTTGATCCCTCTCCAAACATAGCGCTTATGGTTGTGACCATAAAGCTCTATTTTGGTCTTGTCACTCCAAATTAGGGTCCCAGAAGCTGTGAGGAGTGTCAAGGTGTATCGGGCATATTGTAACCGGGCTGTTTTGTGGCATTGGTGCATTAAAGGTTTCTTTCTGGCAACTCGATCATGCAGCTAATTTTTATTCAAGTATCATCAAATTGTGCTCCTTGAAACAACCACATCGTCTTTTTCCACAGCAGCCTGTATTTCTCCTGAGGTTACCTGTGGGTTTTTCTTTGTATTCCAAACAATTCTTCTGGCAGTTGTGGCTGAAATCTTTCTTGGTCTACCTGACCTTGGCTTGGTTTCAAAAGATCCCTGAACTTTCCACTTCTTAATAAGTGATTGAACAGTACTGACTGTCATTTTCAAGGCTTTAGATATCTTTTTTTATTGCCATTTTAACCTGTGTGTCACCTTGTGCGACTATAACTAGGCCAAACTTTCACGGGTATGTAAACTTTTGATCAGGGCCATCTGGGTGATTTCTGTTATCATTTTGATTTAAAAAGGAGGCAAACAACTGTGTGATAATAAATAGCTTCATATGATCACTATCCTTTTTTGCATGATCAGTCATATTTTCAAAATCAATGCCAAAATTTCACAATTTCTGCCAGGGTTTGCAAACTTTTGAGCATAACTGTATGATCCAATATGTTGGGAAAACCATGAGACCTTTTAGAGAGCATATGAATGGACATCTTGGTGATATTTGCCGTGGCAATGTAAAATCTAGTGTGGCATTTTATTTTCATCAATTTCATGGGAAAAGCTATGATTCACTTTGCATTAAAGCAATAGAGAGGGTCCCTTTAGGAAATAGACTTGGAAACATTAATAGACAAATAAGGAGGTGTTTAGGGTTTTCACTTTGAAGACCTGACACCTCTAAAGTGTTAATAGGGAATATGATGTTGCTTGGTTTTAGTATAATTAAGAATAGCAAATTTTCTTACTTATTCCTGATTGGGAGATTGGCATCGGTTATTGAGGCTCAGTGTCTTCCATTAATGTGCATACTGTTACTTTGTTCTAAATTATGTGAATTTCTCTATCACTCTTGAAGGACGTAGGGACCGTAGGGACACTCTAAAGCTGTCCCAAAAACCAGAAGGAAGGAGAGAAAAACTAGGGAACAACTAAATGCAAAACGTTGCAGTCAAATCTGGCACCTGGCATGATAAAACATTAACTTCATAAAACTTAGTAAAAGTGTAAATAGCTGACCACATTGCTGCCTTGCAAAGCTGGTCTGCAGAATCCTGATTTTTCAAAGCCCATGACATGCTAATGGCATGCGTGGAATGGGCATTAATCCAGAGAGGAGACTGATCGAGCATTTAGGTCTGTCTAATAGTCCATTTAAGCCAGGAATGACAAATATAGTGTCCGTTTGGCAAAAAGACTGGGTAGCAAGAACATACTGGCGAAAACAGCAACCCACATACAAAATGTGGAATATTTCCTCCTTCGGATTGAATGATTAGAACATAAAGAGAGAAGAATCAGTTCTTCATTGATGTGGAACATGGAAACAATCTTAGGTTGAAATTCAGGAACAGTCCTCAAGTCAACTTTGTCTCGGTGAAAAATCATATGAGGAGATCTGCAGACTAAAGCTATGAGCTTGGAAACTCTCCTCACTGAAGCAGTAGCCTTAAGGAACACCATCTTGCATGTTAAATGTTTGAGAGAAGTTGAAGACAGAGGCTTAAAAGGAGGACTTTTGGAGAGTTTAGTTTCAAGTGCCCTTCCATCTGGAAGGAGGAGATCTATACCTCATGGCAAAACTGATTTGGGTCTTTTAGTTTTCTGTACTGATAACATATTTGTGATACCTGAAGACTATCAATACTCTTACTAGCTTTGGCCCTTTGGGTGGCATGGGGCTGCCCAGAGTTTTAATGATGTGCTGGGTACATCTTTTGGAGCTTGAAGGGTTGTATATTGTGATATCTAATTTATTGCACATTAGATGCAACTAATTTAGAGGTTTAATGATTACTTTTTTTTTATGAATTTGCATTTTGAACTTGACCCTTAGGGTGCCAGAGATGTATCAGACTTGTTGTGATACAATGTGTTGAGTGCCTCTTTGCCATTCACAGGGTTATTGAGATAATATTATATTACAGATAGATTGAGATAGATAGATAGATAGATAGATAGATAGATAGATAGATAGATAGATAGATAGATAGTGAAGGTTACCTGCAACATGGGTTTATGAAGCTGATTGTCATCTCTCTCACATATTAATGTTTTTGTACAGGAAGTTCTGATTTTGAGTTACGATAATATACATTGTTATTGGAGTTTTCATTTTGTCTGTGTCCATAAACTTTTCAGATATTTATTATCCAAGTAAATTAGCATGTATATATATTTTTATTAGGTAACTGTCAGCCAGTGGTGATCTGGCATTGGTTTATCTCCCTGGTGATTTCATTGTGTTTGACATAAGAGGGAGGGTAGCTAGCAATGCTGTAGGTATTTTCTGATAATTGTAGCTA
Source organism: Rhinophrynus dorsalis (assembly GCA_037306005.1). Lineage (NCBI taxonomy): Eukaryota > Metazoa > Chordata > Amphibia > Anura > Rhinophrynidae > Rhinophrynus > Rhinophrynus dorsalis. The sequence goes on along the minus strand of CM074718.1, from coordinate 406,266,470 downwards.
ATTACATATATACTTTTGTGCTGGCTAGCTCCTTGTTGTTGGCCCTTGAGGTCTGAACTTGGACAGCCCTTCCCAAGATAACTATGGACCTATACATGTTAAGTTCTGTAATGTCACTAAGACTGATGTACTAAGAAAGGAAGTGCAATTCTGGTTAAAACCAAGTGCACCAGAGGGAATAAATGAAAATTCCCCAAATTCTGAATTATTTAAATTGGGTTTTAACCGCTTGAATGCTAGACAGTGTTCTCCAATAGACTGTAGAACAATTCATTGGATTGTGTCTATCACTGAAGGAATTAAAACCCCATTCAGAGCAATGGCCCTTTTTATTTGTTGCCTATGTTGCACACCACTTAGGGTAAAGTACATCCATTTTCATCCTTCACAAGACAAATTGGGCCTTATAAACCAAACTAAATGATGAGCAATTCTTGAACAAACCATCTACACAACTGGAGGGGCTTTACCCCTTGAATGCTAAAGCAGTCTTCACAGTGTTGCGAGGCACTGAGGATAAAAACCCCCACTTAAATTAATGGGAATTTTGTATTTATTCCCAATTATGCAATTGGTTTATCCCAGAATTGCTACACTTTTCTAAGTACACTATGCACTCCTCTTGTTTTTCTGTTTACTTTTACTTTTTGTCTCTGTGCGAATCTGTGGATAATGGTGGGGGGACTTGGAGGGTGAAATCTGTTGGAGAGAGTCATCTGTGTACACAGGGATGAGGTTTAGAAAGAGTATTTTTGTTTGTTAGTTTCTGAGAGTAGAGAACAAGAAAACCTTGCTAGAGAAGAAGTGTGTGGTGTGTGTATGAGGGAACCTGACTAAAGGAGACAGACCTTGAGAGATAAAGAGAGACTTTGTATGTGTCGGACACAGCTGAAGTGTCAGGCAGTGTATGTGATTCTGTGACTACTAAGGGAACAAGGCTGGAGAAGTAGATAGTGTATGGGTAGTTCTGTGAATACTAGCAGGCAATGGAATGTGGCTGGGGTGTCAAGGCAGGATATGTGTGGTTCTGCGACTACCAGAGGACAGTGCACATGCCGAGTGTCAGAATGTATATGTACTGTTTTTTGACGACCAGTGGGCAAGGATGGGGAGTCAGACAGTGCTTCATAGATCCCAACATCCACAAAGTTTTTATTACACACACACGATGAGGAACTCCTTGGAGTATGTGGCCTTCAACTGTATTTCAGTTTGACATGCCTAGGATAAAGGGTTAGGGTAACAATTGCAGTTATTCAAACTTGATTGTTATGGTTCTAAAGGGATTAAAATTTGAAACTAAAGGTTTGCATCATCACAAAATATTTGGGAGCCCCCAATCTACACTCATGTGATTATGGGAGATGTAGTTCAAAAACAACTGGAGAGCCAGAGTTTGCTCACCTTGCTTCTACAAATTTAGCTGGTCAATTAGAAAGTAAATGACATATCAGCAGCACTATTTTTCGACTGCCTAATATCATTTGTAAAGAAGAATCATTTTCCTATACCCAATATTCTGTATGTGTTCACAACACATTGCATTAAACAATTTAAAGGGACACTAATGTCCAATAATAACGTTATGTTGTTTTGTAGATTAAAAAAAAAAAAAAATCATGTGCCGCAAATCCCATCTCTCAAACCTTTACGGTTTGAGAGATATTCGCATCTGACAGCAAGAGATCCCAGTCCTGGGACTAGCCGGCGGCTCTGAAATAGCGATATTTGAAAAGAATTACTTAATTGGAATGGTCTACAAAGTGTGCCTGGTTTGCAAGCACACTTTGTAGACCATCCGAATGAAGCAGTTCTTCTTAAATATCGCTATTTCGGCTCTGCTGAAGAGCCACCTCGAGTCGGCCAACTCGAATCTCCTGCTGTCAGGAGAGGGGAAATTTTACATGCGAATATCTCTCAAACCAGATGGGAGTTATTATTGGACATTAATGTCCCTTTAACAAAATCAATTACCTTTAGTATTCTTAAATTTGGGGCTTTTGGTGGCTTTCTGATGAGATTTATCCTTTCCCTTGAGCTGCCTTTTATTCTTTGCTTCCATGGTGACAAATCTAAAATAAAGCAACATAATAATAATTACAGATGAGACACATTTACAATCCGATACTGACACTGAAATTGGGCTTTATCACATTTACAACCAACACTAACCAGCAATGGAGATCATATACATTTATTCATAAGCTGCACATGATATCATGGTATCATAACTGAATTGCTAGCTGCCGCTTGATGGTCTGAGGAATGCACTGCACACCCCTCTTGTCCTCAAGGGGTTAAGCACCAATAGATTGTGTGGAGCTTAACAATCACAATTCCAAATTATTTTATTCTATACAATACACTTGCAAACAGAAAAAAAAAACTTGTCCAAATGATTATGTACATTTTTTTCGACACCCTGGGCCTCCTGCATCTTCTGTGTAAAAAATAAAGTATTAAAAAAAATAAATAAATAAAATCAAGCTGCCACCTACAAAAATGTAAAAAAAACAAAAAAAAAACGCCCTAATCATGCTTGGGCTGTTGCCCAAGCCAGCATACAGGAAAACTAAACAGGGATTGGTTTTATATAACCATCTCTGTTCAAATTAATTTCCATGCTCCCAATTGCTGAAATTGTGGGGCTCTGAAGGGCACGGAACATGCTCTGCAGTCAATAAGCATCTAGCTGGAGAGGTCATGGATAAGTGTAATGTCACCTCTTCAGCTGTAAATTTTTCCACATTCTGGCTCAGGCAAAGGCCAGAGCAGGATTGGGGGGGTTTAATTTTGTAGGCCACACCAAGGAGGACGACAGCTGGGTTTTAGCGATTCTTTATTTTTTCACAGAAGCTGCAGGACGGCATCAATGACCTCACTGGTAAATATAATACATCTTATGAATGGTATAAGCGTGCAAATAACCAAATGAACAAATTACATTTAACAAAACTGTTGAATGTGCCGTTTGTGTTTCAAGAATTGTGCGTTCTGTCATTTCTTTCTTATTTACATTTCATGTGACAACACTGAAGAAATGACACACTGCTACAATGTAAAGTAGTCAGTGTACAGCCTGTATAAGTGTGTAAATTTACCCGTTAAAATAACTCAACACACAGCCATTAATGTCTAAACCTTAGCAACAAAAGTGAGTACACCCCTAAGTGGAAATGTTCAAATTGGGCCCAGTTAGCCATTTTACCTCCCTGGTGTCATGTGACTTGTTAGTGTTACAAGGTCTCAGGTGTGAATGGGAAGCAGGTGTGTTAAATTTGACTCTCTCATATTGGTGACTGGAAGTTCAACATGGCACCTCATGGCAAAGAACTCTCTGAGGATCTGAAAACAGAATTGTTGCTCTACATAAAGATGGCCTAGGCTATAAGGAGATTGCCAAGACCCTGAAATTGAGCTGCAGCACTGGGGCAAGACCATACAGCGGTTTCACAGGACAGGTTCCACTCAGAACAGGCCTCATCATGGTCGACCAAAGAAGCTGAGTGCACATGCTCAGCGTCATATCCAGAGGTTGTCTTTGGGAAATAGATGTATGAATGCTGCCAGCATTGCTACAGAGGTTGAAGGGGCGGGGGGTCAGCCTGTCAGTGCTCAGACCATACGCCGCACACTGCATCAAATTGGTCTGCATGGCTGTCGTCCCAGAAGGAAGCCTCTTCTAAAGATGATGCACATGAAAGCCCGCAAACTGCTTGCTGAATACAAGCAGACTAAGGACATGGATTACTGGAACCATGTCCTGTAGTCCGATGAGACCAAGATACACTTATTTGGTTCAGATGGTGTCAAGCGTGTGTGTGTCAGCAACCAGGTGAGGAGTACAAAGACAAGTGTGTCGTGCCTACAGTCAAGCATGGTGGTGGGAGTGTCATGGTCTGGGCCTGCATGAGTGCTGCTGGCACTGGGGAGCTACAGTTCATTGAGGGAACCATGAATGCCAACATGTTCTGTGATATACTGAAGCAGAGCAGAATCCCCTGCCTTCGGAGGAGTATTCCAACATGATAACTACCCCAAACACACCTCCAAGATGACCACTGCCTTGCTAAAGAAGCTGAGGGTAAAGGTGATGGACTAGCCAAGCATGTTTCCAGACCAAAACCCTATTGAGCATCTGTGGGACATCCTCAAATGGAAGGTGGAGGAGTGCAAGGTCTCTAACATCCACCAGCTCCGTGATGTCGTCATGGAGGAGTGGAAGAGGACTCCAGTGGCAACCTATGAAGCTCTCGTGAACTCCATGCCCAAGAGGGTTAAGGCAGTGCTAGAAAATAATGGTGGCCACACAAAATATTGACACTTTGGGCCCAATTTGGACATTTACACTTAGGGGTGTACTCACGTTTGTAGTCAAGGTTTAGACATTAATGGCTGTGTGTTGAGTTATTTTGAGGGGGACAGCAAATTTATACTGTTATACAGTCTGCACACTCACTACTTTACATTGTAGCAGAGTGTCATTTCTTCAGTGTTGTCACATGAAAGATAAAATAAAAATATTTACCAAATGTGAGGGGTGTACTCACTTATGTGAGATACTGTGTACACACACACACACAAATATATATAGAAACACACACTTTAAGGACCAGAGGTGTGTGTGTCACAATACTGGCCCTTATAGGTATAATGAAAACATCCATCCTCCATATGTTACTTTCTCCTTAATAGAAATGCCCATGACACTTCTTTTTTTGTGGGCAGCTAAATATACATATACACAAGTATAAGCCAGATAAACAGCATATGTGCCAACACCCAAAACTGTCATTTCTAGGGAAACTTTTTCCCTGGACAGTCACAAGTCAGAGCATACCTACTGGTCTATAGATGCAGATATGCACTTTCAATAGAGGACAGACATTGCCCACACAAAATACTAGATTATTTAATTATGTATATAAACAGGCTGGGATGTTCACAACCTACTAACCTTCTACTAAAAAGTACATAGTACACATAGAATTTGGGATTAAAATTTACTGTAAAATCTCAGGTACAAAATGCACAATTTTACCCCTCTTCACCTTATGTGAAGTAACGGGTGCATATTATAGACGAGAATTTTTTTGTCATATTTTATTTTTTTTAATTATCATTCCGCAATAAAAAAAAAATAATAATTTTTACTTCCCATTTTACATTTATCAACATTAAACTGCAGCTGCTACACTCTTGTCCAGTCTTCTAATTTACCTAAATCATTTGAAATGTGGCTTATTCCCCCAGGAATGTCTACCCTGTTGCAGACCATTGTATCATCTGCAAAAAGGCATACCTTACCTTGAAGACCATTTGCAATAACCCTAATAAAAATATTAAAAAGAGTGGACCCCACTGGTAACATGACCTTTGTCTGAATATTCTCAGTGACAAACGCTTTACTGAAATCTAGATAAGCTATATCTACTGCTCCCCCCCCCCGAAGTCTATTATTTTAGTTACCCAGTCAAAAAAATCTATGAGGTTAGTTTGAAGAGCTCCCTGCTTTACAATATTATACTATGTTTGTTATCTTTTCGTCTATTTAAATCACAGTAATTGGCAATATAAAGATCTGTATATTGTGTATATAATAAGTGATCAGTCATTGTATAATACAGCGTGTCACAAAAAGTAGTAAGTGATGATACTGTGGCACATGTAAGTAACAATGGACTAGGTGTCACTTGTTTTATGTATGTTTGCACAGAAAAGTTTTTTTGCAACTGTTATTGCACTGTTGACACTTGGAGTTGGATCACATGGGCAATTATACTGTAACATTAAAAACGGTGTATGAATTTAGTACTTTACAACTAACATCACTCCTCTGCTATTGACTGATCAAAGAACCTGGGTCTGGACTGAGCTTTCTTATCTGATTTCCATTCTAAATAATGCAATATGTTTTCATAATTATCTGTATAACATGCCTGAGGAAGAGGCCAAAGGCCAACAGGCACTGAGCTAGGAGAGTCCAGCCAGACACCGGCCCCTCAACTGCGGACACTACACAGCCAGCCAATGAGAGGTGTGTAGTGTTGATGCTCCTCTCTGGTTGGTTGGTAAGTGACTCAGATGGTATGGGTGGAATCTGGGAGCAGGAGTGGCCGCACAGTATGTCACACAACACAAACCGGGTAAGGGCAACAGAGCTGCTAGTCCAACTGTGAGTGACTTAGTCTGGTCTTCACTGTCCACTCAGCAACTGTACAAAACACTTAGGGCCAGATTCTATTGTAGGTGCTAAATGTTAACACCCGTTTTATCAAACATTTTCCTATTGAAGTATATGGGGAAAACTGGAGATAAAAGAAGTGATAAAATTAGCACATGTAATAGAATCTAGCCCTCAGCATCCCCTAGCCACCAGGTAAAAATATTACAATTCTAAATTAGGTATTTCCCAGTTACACACATTGTGGTGTCTCAGCTAATATAGCCCACTGTTGCTGAACTATACCACAGTGTGCAAAGGGCTACTGCTACTTATTGGTGAACTATTTCCTATTAATGTTGGTATTTAGACATTACAAGGAAATAATGCATCAGTTAGAACCAACAGCTCATTGCACATAGTGGTGTATTTCAGCAACAATGGGCAATATTTTGTAAGACACTGGGAGTTATACTTAACTGCTTGAGCGCCATAAGCGGCTGACCAACTTAAATATTACAAATTCAAATACAAGAGCATGAAGGCTGAATTTAAATTTGCAGCTCTGGTTGCCAGTTCACAACTGTGCTTGACACCATTCCTCAGAGTTTCAAATTACAGAACTGGAGCAGGGAGCTTGTAATCAAAAAGAAAAAATGCTTACAGTGTGCCCTTAGGAAGTTTGAATTCAATTGTTGCTGTTTCACAGAGCAGGGGCAGGAATTCTTGCTCTGCATCTGTTGTGGACTAAAGCTTATATCATTCCAGACCAGCAGCTGGATGGAAGGATGTTGTCTCCATAGCTGGAGCGTCAACGTCCCCTGATTGCAGTCATTTAAACACTGAGCTACTCTTACTCACACACACACAAATCACATTCTGACTCTTAGTGGGCACCAGCCTTATTTACTACTGAAACCTCGATCAGACAAGTCTCCCCTATGTCTGCCTGCCCTTGCTCCACACTGTCTATGACTGTGATACATTGTTTTAAACCGAGTCTGATGCACCATCAACAAAAAAAATGCGATAGCACACTGATGAAATATATCACAGTGAGCAAATCGGCTATTGGTTGCAGCTGATGCATTATTTTCTTGTTATGTATGACTTAGTACTTACATGCATTAGTTAAACCCAATAGCCAATCTGCACATTCTTGTTTTGTGCTGGGAAAACAATCATACTCTGTCCTGCTTTTGGGAGATGTTTTATTCAAAACTTATTTCAGCTCAAACTTGCTTTATTTAGGTGCATTATTTCCATGGGGGATTCCCAGCATAGGTTGCTTAATATATAAATGGAAGACAGGTGTAGCACCATTACATTGATTTTAGCTCCTATTTTAGAGAGGAATTGTATCTGTATGGGGCCTAACTCGTGACTTGTCCATGAAATGTGGGTCCCTGAATGGCAGAAAGTAAATGTGTTCACCCTAGGTTACACTTATTTCAAAAAGAGGGCATTACGTTTTGAAGAAAACCAAAACGGAAGCATCATGTTTAAAAGACTGGGAACCACTTGGATAAAGGTGACATTTTGGCACGTATTCTTGTTAAAAATCGGCAGCAACTTGGTATTCAACTCTACAACAGTGATCAGCCACTGGTATTTGTAGTCTAGCAAGGGCTTGAGAGCAACGTGTTGTGCATTCCTGCAACTGCCTATGAGTGTTGTGTTTATACGAACGGGTGTTTATGTCTAAGCCGCCAAGCTGTTTCCATAGACACAGCGCTATAAGTGACGTACCTTATTTAAACGGCACCACTCGCCACTGATCTTACTGCGCAGCTAGCGCCGTTGATATAGCGATACCACCACCGCCACACGTGTGGCGAAACCTGGAAACTGGCAACAACGCATGCGCATAATGTTCTCTTTACAATAGTGTCGGAAAAAAGTCGCCAAGACGAAAAGTCAATAAGCGCGACTATTCATGTACAACTTGTCCTAGTACAATAAAGTTTAGTGAAAGGATATGATTTGAAGTACCATTTTTAATGATGGCAGCTGGTGTACGCGTGTATTTCGTGACTGCGCAGGGAAATGTAGTTGGTTTTGCGTATACGATACGCAGCATACGCTGGAAGCCAGTAGCTTTTCAGTTCAATTTGATCTCAAACTCCCATAATACTCCGACTGTGTTAATCCTGCAACGGGAGAGCGGCGTATTTACTTGCATACCTCCCAACATTTCAAATTGCTATTGAGGGACACTTATGGTTTAGGGGGTATTTCTGGGGGTGTGGCTGGTGAGCGGGGCATTAGAGAATTTTTAGGCTATTTTGTGACCTATTGACACCTCCTTATGTAACCTAATAAGTGATTTATAACAAGGACAAAGTATTTTATTTACACAGACTAATGTTTAAACACATATGCTGATGTTTAAAGTGTTAGTAATGTCCAAAAAAAAGTTTTTTTTTGCATCTAGAAGAGCTTAAAAATCTGAGCTATATGCAAAAAAACGTATCTCTCAAACCGCTATGGTTTAAGAGATACAGGTGTTTAAAGTTTGCAGGAGATTCGTGTCGGTCGACACGGTGGCGCTTGAGAAGTGTTGACCAACACAAATCTCCTGCTGACAGCTTTACAGCTGTCAGCAGGAGACAGCGAACTTTAAACGCCTGTATCTCTTAAACCATAGCGGTTTGAGAGAGATGTTTTTTTGCATATAGCTCAGCTTTTTAAGCTCTTCTATATGCAAAAAACTTTTTTTTTGGACATTACTAACACTTTAAACAAACAATAATGTGAATGTTATTGCTGTGGAGCAATGTGATACCATTGTATACACACCACACAGTCTGATCTAAATAGAGGGACAGCAGGGTGGGAAAGAGGGACAGAGGGATTTTGGTCTAAAAGAAGGACTGTCCCTCCTAAACAGGGACACTTGGGAGGTGTGTACTTGTGTTCTATAGCAGAGGTTCTCAACCCATGCCCTCAGTGGCCACGACTTAGAAATTTCCCTGCTAGAGCACAAGAATGTTGATCAGAGGCTCAGTGGTATTGATTCACTCACCTGTGCTCTTAAAAGGAAATTCTCAAATCCTGGCCTGTTAATAGCCACTGAGGGCACAGGTTGAGAACTACTTTTCTGTAGAATGCACACAACAATGTATGTGGTGCTTAAACTGGTGTATGTGAGGAAGGTGACCACATAGTCCATTAAATCAGGGACACTTATGAAAATGACATTCTGCAGGACTGAGCAGGAAACAAGTGAAACCATGTAGTGTGTGTGTTTGTTTTCTAAGTTGAGAGGGAGTGATGCATGCACTGGGCTTTTATATGTATAGTTAAAACAAATCTTATCTCCCAACTTTTCAAATGACCAAAGAGGGAGACTTTGTTATAGGGGAGTGGCTGGTGGACGGGGCATTACTAAGATTTAAGTAACTGAGTAAATGATTTAGCACAAAGCCAAAGTATTTTGTTTACACAGAATAATTTATAAACCAATATACTGAAATTTAAATAAGCATTAATGTGAGTTTTCTTCTATGGATCAACATGATATACATTATATATATAATCCCATACCTTCCAAGTGTCCTTCTTAGATCCAAATCCCTCTTTCCCACCCTGGTGTCCCTTTTTTAGAAGATCAGACTGTGTGGTGCGTATACAGGTGTACCATATTGCTCTACAGCAATAAAACTCACATTAATGTTATTTAACCATCAGTAGATGTGTTTATAAATTAGTATGTGTAAATAAAATACTTTGGTCTTTTATAAGTCATTTATTAGGTTACACCAGGAGGTGTCAATAGGTCATGAAATAGCCTAAAAATGATTGGTAATGCCCTGTCCATCAGCCACACCCCCAGCAACAATACCTAAAACACAAGTGTCCCTCTTTGGCGATTTGAAATGTTGGGAGGTATGTATATTGTACAGTCTGATAGCCTAAAAAGAAGAACACCAAGGTAGGAAAGAGGGGCAGGGATTTGGGTCTAAAATAGGGGCACTTGTGAAGTGTGCTTAGTTCCATAAACAATGTGATCGAGTAATTCACATATGATTAACATTTTGCTATGTGATACCTCAAACATCCCTCTGTTACACAACAGTCAATGTTGACCCTGATATTTTCTATTACTTTCAGTTTGTAATCATTTGTTCGAGGGTTGTTCAGTGCATTGTGAAGCATGATTCATCAAGTTAAACATATAACTTGATAAAAAATACAGTGTATATTAAAAGACAAAAACACATTAAAAGACAAAAATGTTAAAGTTCTCACTCAAGTGTACTAAGCATGGAAATTGAATTTACAGTTTCTAGATATTTCATTCTGCACCCTTCCCCTATGCTTTTCTTTGCCTTAATTAGGTACATGTTTATGTTCCTACCTTGAAACGCTGCAAATCAGCCCTTGAGACTCAAGTTTTCAGAATTAATTACAGTATCTCAGGGACTAGGGGTGAGTCTTTGAGTGAGTTCCCAGGTAACCTTGTCCATCCCCCAGCTTCCTTTTCTGCCCATTACCTGTCACCTTCTACTTGTTTTCAGGGATACCCTGCCTTTTCTCTAAACAAGCTTGCCCACTCCTGTTATACCATGCACACGTTATGACACAAATCCAATTTCTTGCACACCTCCACCACAGTTCCAGATGTTACCTTGGGGGATGAGGACATCAAAGCACAAATGAACACAGAGTTAAAGTAAAATATACTATAAAAGTGCATTTACATTCTTTTGTGCACTTGATTGAGAAATATCTACTTTTATATAGGTATTTTGTCTTTTTCGTGATATAAAAGCCCTTTTGGAAAGAAACTCTGGTACACATGCAGTATTTAGGGTTTCCATTTTTATTTGTCAGCTATATTACTAGTAAAGGTTAATTCTTTGGATGTGTGTTATGCATACCTGGGAACCTTTTTGTTCCAAGCCATTAAGGTCTGGGGGTGGGATCATCCTAATAACCCAATTTGCTTCATAAAGAGGGCTAACTGAGTGGCTCTAGGATGCAAGCTTTGAAGAGATTAGGGGCTAAAGGCGTTGTTAGGGCAAAAATGAATAACAGGCAGTATGCACATTGTTGTAATATCCTAATTCTATTGCTTGACCACCATACACCTCCAAAGAGTGTTGGTCGCAAAAAATTCATAGCATATTTCTGTTCCCCCAACTCACGCTAAATAGCATGATTAATGGGAACATCAAAGGAAACTCACAACTCTCAATGTCAAACATTGACCATGAGCCAGTTACTCAGTCACCCTCCCCAACACTAACCATGAATGCACCCCCTGGCCCTCCACTAATCAATACATTTAAAGAAAATCCTAGTTCTAACACTATCCTAAGGCCCATCCCCGCTCCCTACGGCTGTAACAATAAACATGTACCTTGAAGCTGTGTCTTTTTTCACCCTGGTCTTCCTTTATCTTCTTCCACGATTCAAAAAATAACAACCCCCCCCCCCAATTGTCATCACCTCCACAGGAGCTGCCCTGGATGTTGCTGATGCCGCCACCTATAAGAAGTAAAAAAAATAAAAATACCCCCATTGCATTTCCTGCTATGGCTGTTGCCCAAGCCAGTGTGAGAGAAATATGAACAGTGACTGGCATTTTTATGGCCAATCTGTGTTCAGATTGGTTCCCAAGCTCTCAGTGGCAGGGATGTGGGGTTATGCTGGGCAAGTGCCCTGCAGTAACTTCCCCTCCCAGCAAATTAGCACCTAGCTGGAGGGATCATGAAGGCGCGTTTCGTCATCCCTCCAATTATTCAGTCATTAGCTAGCAGGAGATATGACAAAACGCATTTGTGACTAAGGTAAGTGTTTATTGTTACAGCTCTTTGGAGTGGGGAATGGGTCATAGGATAGTGTTAATGTTTAAGGAGAGATTAACCCTATGAGTGCCAGAGGATGTTTGCAATGCATTTTCAAGTGTTGCATATCCCTCTGGCATGCAAAGGGGTATTTATTGCTTTGTTTCAATTATGTTTTTGTAACTTGATCTGCAGGTCACATGTAGGGGTGCCTAGTTGGGCATTCTTGTTTGCTATTTTACTACTTTTCTATTGCACAGTGGTGGTTTTTAACAGGAATTAGGGACTCAACATTTTATTATGTTATTCACTAAAAAAAAAACAGGAAAAAAGACAGTCCTTGAACAAATTTTAATAGCGACCGCATGTAATAGAATGGGATATGGATGTTTTGTCCCATTGGTTTTAAAGGGCAATAATGTTTCACCTGTTGTGCTTTTGTAACTGATGGTAGATTGTCACAGCACAAGAAAGAGAATACCACTGTGACTTAAAGGGATAGTAATACTTCGTTTTAACTTTATTTTATTTTGTAGGCATTAAAAAAACATGAAGAATGATATGTCTTATCTCTCAAACCTTTATGGTTTATGAGATATTCACAAGCAAAGTTCCCCTCCCCGCCCCTTTTTCCTAGTGTAAGCCATCTCTTCTCAGATGTGAGTCTGGTTGTATGACAGTACAGATAACAGAAGGGGACAATTTTCTTTGTATGAAAACAATGAAAGCCCTTCCCCCCTTGACAAGTTTTTCAGCTTTTTCCATTATCTTAATTGAAGATTGTCCCTCTCTGCAGTCTACCTGGGCATCTCCCTTCTGATCTGGTTGAACGGGGGGGGGGTACTTTATTTGTGAATATCTCTTAAACCATAAAGGTTTCAGAGATAAGACTTATATCATTCTTCATGTTTTTTAATGCCTACAAAATAAAATAAAGTTAAAATGAAGTATTACTATCCCTTTAAGTTTACTTGTAAGAACGGCACTAATAGAATCGAGCCCTAGGTCTCTTCTTCAGCAATAAGAATGAGATTTGACTATACAACACATGACAGGTTAAGCACACATGCACATTATTTTAACATTTACTTTCCACTCTCAGTGCATATTCTTATCAGTAATGTCTTAACTCATTTCCTAGGCCCCAGTAGAGTTGATTTGTATATTTATTACCTATTTGATGCTGCAGCGAATTATAGAACTGTGCAGCCCCCTGGCACCCAAAGGGCCCACAGAATATGTTTGTTGTGTTGGATAACATGACATAAATAACCATGACAGAGAGTCTATGCCACTTTTCTCACACAATAAACATATTGTGTGCCCTTGAGGTTCAGGGGGCTCCACAGCTCATTGCAAGCAATGGATTGTGCACCCCTCTGGCACTTGGGAAATTAACCCATAAATTCTATAAGCTTAGCCATCTCTGGCTAAAGACTAAAATTCACTGGAGCATCAACAAGGTGTTAAATAGACATGTACAAAGAGACTGTGCTGGAACCTAGGGAATGCATTATAGATTACTGATAGGAATATTCACTGACAATGGAATTGAAATGCTACATTAATTTGCATATATGTATAACCTGTCATGTATTTTGTATTCAGTCTTCATTCTTATTGTGCCTCTGGAAGAAACAAGGTGGGGTTACACACAAAGGTGTGATAAAAAGGTGATAAATTGGAGATGACTGGGAGATTCAGTAAGCAATGATAAAGAGGTGATAAAGTTGAGATGACTTCTCCACGTTATCACTTCTCCAATTCCTTTGTTATTCTATGGTGCAAGCCTACGTACTGAGATTTCTTCAGCTTTGGAGATGTGTCTGGACAATATGGCTTCAAAAGCCAAATTCTTAAATGCTTCTGCCCCATTTTTTGTTTTACTATTTTACCCTGAGAGAGTAGGGTAATCCAGATGTGGACCCTTTGCTCTTAGTGCGTAGGACTTCGTCAGTGAGGTGCAGCTGGATTCCCTAGGCAACAAGAGCAAGGGGTCCATGCCTGTATTACCCTTCACTCTACCCATAATTTTGGAACTGCATTGCCCTTTTGGACAGGATTAGTCTGATATGTATGTGGAGATTTCTCAGCTCTAATGACATTAGAGAGCTAAAACACAATGCTGCTGAGCAGTGACTAGCAGTAGAACAAGCCATTGTGTCTTATGTTTGTCCTCAGAGCCTGTCACATATTTGTAGGTTTTATAGCCATATAAGACAGGACATAGATTGCATCTGCATCATTAACATTCAAAATAGCTATCGATCTTTCTCATTATATGAGACAGCAGAGTATTAAATAATTCTAGGAGAACAGCAGAGCGTTACACCAGAACAACAGAGAGTTATAGCAGTACTTGAATCAATCAGAGCATTACTTTATTATGTGAAACCTGCAGAATAATGCAGCATTAGATGAGCGACAAATGAAAAGAAGAGCGATGTATTATCAGAGAGTGGAGCAAGACTGTGGTGTCCAACTGTGTGTATTTGGTTTTATAACTACCAGTGTACAGTGGAACAGGGCTGAAATGTTAGAAAGTGTATATGTGGTTCTGTGACTACCAGTGGACAATGGAACAAGGCTGCATATGTGTAGTTCTTTGACTACTACTGGACAGCAGAACAAAGCAGATGTGTTGGACAGTGAATGTTTGTTTTTATGACTACCAGTAGACAGTGGAACAAGGTTGTATTGTCAGACAGTATATGTGTTCGGCTCTGACTACCAGTGCAAAGTAGAATAAGGCTGAAGAAGCAGACAGTGTGTATGTAGTTTTGTGGCTACCAGCAGACAGTGGAATAAGGATGGGGTGACAGACAGTACATGTGTGGTTATGTTACCAGTGAAACAGTAAAACAAGGCTAGGTTGTCAGACTGTGTATTTGTGATTTAAGCCTCGATTCAATAAGGTCTGCTGCATGAAAAATTAGCCAACAGCATTTTTTCACGCGTGGTAAGCTATTCAATTACCTTTGCTATGAAAAACTGGTGGCAAAATAAAAAACCTGTTGGGCGATAAAGTTAGAGGCGTTTTGGCCCACAGAAAATAATAAAAACACAGCAAGATGCTATGCAATTCACTGAGTTAGCCCTTAAGACCGATAAGGGACCCAGTTTATCGTTGGAAATTTAAGACCCGTTTTTTTGTGTGTGTCGAGTCACTTATCAGATCTTAAAACAGCCGACGCAGCAATTTAAATGAAAAATAAGTAAAAAAAAAAACAGTCCTCAGTGGATGTATTGATATGGGGCTCTACGCCCCATACCAATACATCCAAAGCACCTAAAAAATGTGTCCAGTGTTAGTAGTATTAACCCTTTGAGTACCAGCGAAGTATTCTTTCTCCCACTGGCACTCATAGGGTTAATCCGACTAAGTTACAACGCAATAGCCTTTGAAAACAAACACTTACCATTAATCCTGATGTCCAGTGGAGTCTTCATCACCATGGTCTGCTACTGCTATCTTCGCTCTTCTTTCTTGAATCTTCTTTCTTCCTCTGGTCTGTCTTCTTTCTTCCAACTTTTCAACATTCATCTGTAAGAAAAATCAAGAGATATTAAAACAAATAAGCATCACATCTATGCATAGTTTAACTTCCTGAGTGCAGAGAGGTACTCAACGCATTTCAAAGCAATGTGTTGCATAACTCTCTGGGGCTCAAAGGGATAAACAAAGCTTAGGTGTGTGGGTCAATATTTAACAAAAATTGCCAAAGTTGAAAGATTTGTCACTGTTTTGAATCAAAACATTTTAAATCCAAATATAATCCCTTTTTCCATTTCTCCATCGCTGGTGACAGAGAAAGTGAGTAGGAGCACCCACCCCCTTTGTACCTTATGGTCCGATGCCTGTTCCACTGAGGGAATTTGAACAGAGACTGACTACACGTGCAGTCTCTGTTCAAAATGCCTCATAGCCATCGGCTGGGATCTGTGCTTGTGCACCTTCCATCCAATCAACTTCAAGCAGGTTCCTCCAATCCCCTGCTCGAAGCTGATTGGCTGGGAGGTGCACAAGCACACATCCCAACCAATGCCCATGAGGCATTTTAAACAGAGTCTGCCCATATATAAAGGCAGTTTCTGTTCAAATTCCCTCACAGTGGAACGGGCAGCGGCCCATAAGGTACAAAGGTGGGGGGGGGTTGTTCCTACTCATTGTCGCCTCCACACACAGTGGCGGAGAAATATATATTTGGATTTAAAATATTTTGTTTTAAAGTGGGGACAAATCTTTCGACTTTGGGCATTTTTTTAAAATATTGACCCGCACATCTAAGCGTTATTTATCCCTTTGTATCCCAGAGAAGTATGCAACTCATTTCTCTGTAATGTGTTTCATACCCCTCTGGTATTCAAGGGGTTAAACTATGCATAGATGTGTGGGTCATTTGTATGGAATATTTATTAATATCTCTTTATTTTTCTTACAGATGAATGGCGATAAGATGGAAGGAAGAAGATGGAGAAGAAGAAAAAAGATAAGAGAAATTAGAAGAAGGAGGACAGTGGGTGTTGGTAAGTGTAATACAGATGAGGTAACGATCAGTGCTTGAAAGTATCTCAGACACCGATCATTACCTTTCCCATGAAGTTCCCATTATTCACGCTATTTAGTGTGAGTTTTGGAAACTTAATGCACAAAAAGGACATTTGGCCAAGAGTCCTTTTCTGTGGTCTGACGTCTGTTGTGCTTTCAGCTGGTAGGGCATTTGAATACAACTTAGACATTGTTTTTGGTCGGCCGGTATCCATTTTTGCCCTACCGGCTGTTTTAGGTCAGATAATTCAATTGAGGCCTTCCTTGAGATACCTAACTGCAGTGTAGAGGATAAATTATGATTTCCCTGATTCTCGCTGAATTCAGTGGGGCTCTTGAATGCTAGATAGCTCCCCAATGCATTGCTTTGCAGTGAGTTTGAGACCTTCCTAGCATTCAAATGGTAGAAGCCCCACTTACATCAATGATCATTTTTCTTTGTTCTTATGATGCAGTTGATTTGCACCAGAATGGATCCACTTCCATTTAGATTGCATAAGAAATTGCCTCATAAATGTGAAGCTTTTTCTCCTCATGTGTAAATAGCTGCTCCACAAGAGACCAGTCTCTTCAAGTAAGCCCAAATCATTTCTTAATAAGAATCATCCAGAGAGACTCTTTTTTTTTCTGAAGCTGCAATCATGTTTATGTATAATGTCTTATTTTTATTATCTTATAAGATATATATAGAAAGTCAGAAGTGGCAGCACTCACTGTAGCACATGGGTCCACATCAAAATAATAGATAGATACAGTTCATCAGGGTATAGATGGCACTCACAGGATTGTAGTCTGAAACGCAAACGATGTTTATTGAAATGAATTTCAATGCTTTTCACACTACAATCCTGTGAGTGCCATCTATACCCTGATGAAGTGTGTGTGTGTGTGTGTATATATATATATATATATATATATATATATATATATATATATATATATATATATATTTATATATATATATATATAATCACTGTAGCGTTAGAGTATTTTTATAGTTTTGCAAAAACATTATTTTCATAAACATCCACTAGAGAGCAGTCTTGTCCTCATCTCTGGGTATGGAGCAAGTTTTTTCTGAGAGTCTACCACACTACAAGAAGTTGAGGCATCTGGACAAATGTTATTGTGAGCCTTGAACAAACTGTCATAGAAGTGTATATTGCTACTGTCAACATACAATTTATATAATAGGTTTATTTATTAATGTGTGAAACCTGTCAGGTAAAAGAAGGTTTAGTTGGTTGCAGCCTATGAGAATATGAATAAATAAGAAATTACCATCTCATAGTTAATTTAAAATTTACCCAGTTGGTGACTTTGTATAGTCGCAATGTCAGTACTGTAGTGTGAAGCTGCACTGACTCCTTCCCTGGAGATAATCGGAAAATAATATAACATAGCTATCATCTTAAAATAATGCATTTGCCCTGTAAAGTTACAGAAAGAGGTGTTCTGTGTTTTTTCTGCACAATTCTCTCTCTCTCTCTCTCTCTCTCTCTCTCTCTCTCTGTCTAAGCATGCAGTACAGGTATGGGGAATGTGAGGCCTTCCAGCTTTTGCCAGACTACATCCCCCATCATACCCTGTGTGCTGTTGGCTGTCGGGAGATGTTGGGAGTTATAGTCTAACAGCAGCTAGATGGCTTCACTTTGCCCAACCAGGAGTAGATTAATTAAATTCTAACTCAACTGAGTCTTTTCTTATGGTGGCTGAATGTCCAATCCTATCCAGAAGAGCACTCTATCTTTATTCTGCCAAATCTGTTAAGACAAAAAGAGGAATAACAAAGACATAAACACTATATACCAAATTTTTATCTAACTGAGAAGTAAGCATTCATTAAGAACCTTGGGTGCCACTGTTTCTTCCCTTGGAAATTCTTTAGCTGTGTGGTAATTCATGAGTAAAAAATATTTAGAGAACAAGTAGCTGTGTAGTAGTTGGGATTTAAGGAGTACATACCCTCTAAATGCTTCCAGTCTGGAGTACAATTCTATAAGCATTGTGAGAATGCCACAGGTTATACTCAGGCTTTCTGGTTCCCAGTAAGTCTGCTCAGAATTACTGGGAATTACTGTGAACTAGTGCAATGATCGCTTGGGACCTCATAAACCCTTATCTTAATGAAGAGTACCATTTATATGTGGATAATTTTTATACCAGCTCCCTATTATTTAAGTTAATCTTTTGTTTAGCACAGTGGCTTATGGGTTCCCTCAAAAACGTATAAATAGCTGGCTGAAATGGGGAGGAGGGTATCCACAGCTTTGAGCCAATAGGAGGTGTTGGCGATTACATTTAGAGACAAAAAGGATGTGTACATCCATGATGAGAGCACTGTGCCACTCTCTGTCTGTGGCAAAGCTGAATTACTAAAAAAAAAAACAGCCTGCATCAAAGATTAAACCAGGCACATCGGGGGATCTATCTAATCAGCTTATGCAACCTTAATTTATTATGAGGTAAAGCAGGACTAGGTATCAAGAGGTTGCCATTTATATAATACAGATTTGCACTCATATCTGTGATTTAATTTTTAAAATGGCAAATCCTACTACAGAGTACAGATTTTTGCAATAAAATCTCAAATTAATTTGTGTTTTTCTTTTGCTTCAAGATGCACCCAGTACTACAGTAGTGTCTTGAGAACTGGTCCATCACTTTTTAAACATTCCCCAACCATCAAAAAGCAAAGCCCACACAAATGGTGCAGAGTGTGCTACAGCAATGGGAAACTGACAGACACTACATTCCACTGTAAGGATTGCCCTTAAAGGGACAGTATTGTCCCAAAAAATAATTTTACAGTTATGTAGAGCTTAAACTATTAATCAAATCGCTCCAAACCCTATCTCTCAAACCACAATGGTTTGAGAGATATAGGGATTCAAAGTTCCCTGCTCCCTGCCCTTCTCCTTATGTTAGCTATAAAGCTGAAAGCAGGACAATCGAGTCGCAAGACTCAAGGAGGCTCTGCAGCAGAGCCCGAATCGCGTTACTTAAAAAGAATTAATTCATTGGAAAGGTCTAAAAAGTGTGCCTGGTTTGCAAGCACACTTTTTAGATCTTTCCAGTTAATTAATTCTTTTCAAGTACCGCAATTTCGGCTCTGCTGCAGAGCCATCTGCTGCATCTGCTGGTCGCCGGACCTGCATCTCCTGCTGTCAGCTAGATGCTGACAACAGGAGAAGGGGAGGGAGGGGGAACTTTGAATCCCTATATCTCTCAAACCATTGCGGTTTGAGAGATAGGGTTTGGAGCCATTTGATTAATATTTTAAGCTCTACATAACTGTAAAAAATGTTGGGATATTATTGTCCCTTTAACAATTTGGGGATGCTTTAACCCCTTGATGGCTGCACGGCCAGTAGTGAAGGACCACAGAGCTTTTTTTTTTTTTTTTTTTTTTTTTTTTACTAAATGCATTCAGGGTTCCTGGTGGTGGTGTGCAGCCGTGCGGGGAGCCCTGAATTCCATTCCATTATGTGCTATGACCGTCATGGGTCCTTAAAGGGTTTAGCAATGCAGTAGTGATGTAACAGCTACCATTGTATTGTGTGGCCACTCTTTTCCCCTGAAATATTCTGTTTTTTTCATTTCTGAATTAGATCTAACAAGAAAAATATAAAGGGAAGCAATGCACCATAAGTTTTTAATGTTTTTATTACTGATGGGTTTGAGTTTTTTTAATTAATAGACTTTTTTTTCTTAATTTCTTATCTTTAGATGGAGCTCTAGCTATTATAAATGTAGGTTAACATGCAATGTCAAGTGAAAGGCTCATAGCCACAGCATCCAGTGATAGAAACAACTCTTATTACCTCTGACTTATAAATTCTCACAGTAGTTGACAGACCTACACATAAGTGATCTCTCCGTAAAGTGGAGAAAAAAACACAATCTAATTTTTTGTACAAGAAATCCATTAAAAAAGATTTTTTTTTCTTACTGCAATTTTTAAAAGGGATGTGGACCGGTGGTAAAGTGGTTCCACGAAAAGTGTCAAAATGCACCATGAATGAAACCCTGAGTTCTCTTTAAAAAACACATACTTTTGTGTGGATAATTTGAACTGAGGGACTGCTAAATTGCCCTAAATGACAAATGGCACCTGTAAAGCAATCTGTGAAAATTCCTTGACTGAAAATAGAAATGCGCATGTTCCAAATGTAGCTTCCCCAAAACACGACAAACCTATGCCTGTGGGGCATTACTCTCCTCAGAAGATGTAGCTGAACACTCATCAAGGGCTTTTTATATCTGCAAATGTCCTATGTTTTAAATCCACTGTAACGTTGTAATATAAATGCAATGAATACAGTTTTTTTTTTTTCTTACTGCAGATTTTTGGAGGGATTGGTGGTAAAGTGTTTGCATGAAAAGTGTCAAAATACACTTAGAATGAAACCCGGGGTTGTCTATATTTCAAAAACATATACTTCTGCGGGGATAATTTGAACTGGAGGATTGCTAAACTGCCCCAAATGACATATGGCACCTGAAAAGCAACCTGTGGAAACTTCATGTCTGAAAATGGAAAAGAGCATGTTCCAAATTTGTCCCAGTAACTTCCCCAAAACGTGACAAACCTATGCGTGTGGGGCATTGCGGGACTCAAAACGTGTAGCTAAACACTAATCAAGCCTTTTTTTTATATCTGCATATAACCTGTACTTGAAATCCATAGCAACACAGTAAATTTAAAAAACAAAATATTGCAAAAAATTTGGCACAGATATTTAGAAAAATAACTACATGAAAAGCTCCACAATTCTACTGATGAATTACCCTATGTAGTCTACTTTTCTAAAACATATTCTTTTGTTGGACATTTTTGGGTTCTGAAATCATTAACTAAGCTATGATCCATACCAAATTTTGAAAACGTACAGCTTTTTACATTTTTACCCTGTAAATGTGAAAAAGATTAAAATCTTATGAGGTACATCCATAAACCCCACTCGCTTGGACAATTTGAACCCCTTTGGGCAGGACCGGTTCTTAAAGAGCTAATAAAGCACTACATGTATTACCCCTTCCAGGACCAGAAGGGCATGTAATGAATTTCTTTGCAGTGAGTTGGGAACCACTCTGGTACTTAAAGGGTTCATTTGAAAGAACACTTGTCCTCATTAAGTCAAAATGTTATGTTTATCTATTTTTAATAAAATGTTCTTCTCTTCATATTTCTCTTATAGGGCTGATGGATGTTTCAGAGATTCTTCTTTTTTTCTGAGTACTTACATCTAGTACATCTGGGCAGGTACAAACTTCCTCCTGGCTCAATCTTGGGCAGAGATTCCATTCCGATCAAGCTTTCCTGCTGGTGGCAGTTCAGAATCCGAAAAAGTACATTGAAGCCAAATCTGCTGGTCTATTCTGTGAAGATGGGTCCGCTCATCCTTGCCACACTACGTATTTTATTTACTTAGATTCATTTATGTATAGATATCAAGACTGCAATGTTCAAATTCCACACAGATGACATTAAAATATGTATTTAAAAACAGACCAAACACTCGATCTGATTTTAAAGCCAAATCTAACTTTATTCCTCCAAACAGTGTGAAATCAATAACGAAGTTTTGTAATAATGTGGGCAACATTCAACCAAGAAATGATTGTGCTGAAAGAGAGGCTAAAAAATATTGCAGATAATCCAGATATTGTCATGTGGCCTGCAGATAAAGGACAAGCAATTGGGATCTTGGACCATGAATACTATAGTGGGGAGGCACTCATACAATTATCAGATACCCAAACCTGCAAGAAGAATAAAGGCAGATCCAACAATATCCTATAAAAATTAATAGATATTGCCTTTCACCAAGCACTTAGGTTCGGATATCAGAACAAACTCTGAGTTTCCTGAGACAGGAACATTCCAGAAAATGTATTTTGTACACACTATCAAAAATACATAAGAACTAACACCACCCTCCTGGCATGCCCATAGTATCAGCAGTCAACTCACTACTACCTGTTGCACAATACTTGGATTACTTTATTCAGCCTCTGGTTCAGCACACAACCTCTTGTATCAGAGATATCACAGACTGGGACATGTGAGTGCCTGCTCGCCACAATAATGTTAACTCATTATACATTGTTATACCCACTGAAGCAGGCATGGATGGCAGAGCAGAGTGGGAAACTGATGGACAGATTTAAACAGAGCCATAGAGAGTGTTATTTCAATTCTGTCAGATTTGTAATGGAATGATAAAGTATCCCCCTCCCGCCCCTTTTACCTAGTGTAATACTGCTCACCTCAGTTGTGGAATCTGGTTGCTTGACCAGACAGATAACAGCAAGGGACAATCTTCTTACTGTGAGAAAAATGAAAACCCGGCCCCCCTTGACAGGTTTTTCAGCTTTTTCAGCTTAATTGAACATCATCCCTCTCTACCTAGGCACCTCCCTGCTGCTCTGAGCTGAGCAGTGTTATATCAGTAAAAGGGGCAGGAGGGGGATACTTTATCATTCAATTACTCTTGAACTACAACCAGGCACGTGCACACATAGACACCAAGGGGGGCTTGAGCACCTGCCCTTTTTGTCCAAAGTGCCCTCGTGCCCTTTTTTTAAATATATATTTTGAATAAATAATTATGAGAAGTGCCCTTTTTTCATTTGAGCCCCTGCCCCCCAAAATGTCTGTGCACGTCCCTGACTACAACTCTGACAGAATTGAAATAACACTCTCCAAGGCCCAAATACTATGATGATTAATTAGAGCTGCTTTTATTATGAGACATTACTATCCCTTTAAGGTGCATAATAATAGATTAGCAAATTGTGGATTAGCATGAAGGAGGAGACAGAGGCAAACCTATTGCAAAGAGATGTGCATTGTATTTGGAAACGAAACACTCTATCACCAAGAGCTTCACTCGAAAACATTTCAAATGTTTCTTTCTTTAAAGGGTTACAGAAGTGGATAATCACTTGGACCACTGGTTTATGGAAAACCACACATGTAAAGCGGGTAGGTTTGTTTGTATGGTAAGATAGGACAGGGATCGTTAATATAACATCAGGAACCTGCTGTCATCCCAACTTTGGAATATATACAATGGATAAGAAGGTCTACAACATCTGGAGCATAACTGATACCATCAATACCTATCCAGGGGCGTTCTGTGGACCAGAGTTCACCCTAGACATGAGTAAAATGTTTCGATTTGTGCTTTCACAGATGTATACACACATTTTAGCTTGGAAGAGGTTATCACTTTAAGTCTTTATTTTTTTATAAATATTTCATATTGTTAATTGAGTGATGTAAACAGTGTCACTTGATGGACAATACTGAGTACATATTATACAATTAACCGGTTCAGTGTTCTGAATTTTCACACTTTCTTGGATTGTTGGTATATACTGTATATTAGGGGGTTGTTTGCCAATGGAAATTATCTTGATAAGAGTGCATGATGTAGCACTGAACCATCAATATAATTAAATCTTTATTTGTTGAATTAGCACATTTAAAAAGTTCTTAATTCAAATTTGCA
Organism: Rhinophrynus dorsalis; assembly: GCA_037306005.1. NCBI lineage: Eukaryota > Metazoa > Chordata > Amphibia > Anura > Rhinophrynidae > Rhinophrynus > Rhinophrynus dorsalis. Next base: position 406,242,446 of record CM074718.1, on the reverse strand, counting down.
TATTTGATAATTGTATTCAAAACTGCCTATGTGTTGTGTTAGCTAAAAGTCTAGCAAATGTACACTTAAAGTGGAACTTTCCCCTTGATTCAGTTTTGCATATTTGAAAAGTGCAGTAAAAACTGCTTATGTGTCTTGTTAACCAAAATGCCAGCAAATGCAAGTTCATGCTATTGTATGCTAATTGTGGTACCACTGTCACATCAGTGATGTTTTCATATGGTAATTAAGCCAATCAATTACATTTCATATGTTAATGGAGTATTTTCAGTGATGTGGCATATGCTAATGAAGGTTTAAATGACATTTCATATGCTAATGCAGCTTTGTGCAGTACCGGGAAGTGTTTAGTTTTGCTTTGCCCAGAAATAAAAGTGAGTATCTTCTAAACTATTCATCTGCTGGACTTTTGGCTAACATGACGTTTGAGCAGTTTTTAGTGTTGTTTTCAAATATGCAAACCTGAATTGTGGTGAAAGTTCCACTTTAAGGAGATATTCATACTTTTTACTATATGCTAATGTATGTTAATTGCAGTACTTGTGCTAGAGATGTTTCATATGCTAATTAAGGCTTGCAATTATAGTTCATATGCTAATTACACCCTCATTAGCATATGACACATCACTGAAAAGGCTTCATTAGCATATGAGATGTCATTGAAGACATAGTAGCAAGAGAGGGGCAGCATGTCGTATTGTCACGGATACTAAGGAGGCTCAAAGTCTGTACGGTATAGTTAATGGAGTTTATTGAAAACAACAAACAAAAGAATAGGCAAGCAGGGGGTACTAGTCAGCAAGCACTATTACCAGAAATAATAGGCTGGGTCCTAGGCCACCCTGCTGGAGACTAGGCCAAAGTCACTGGTAGTCTTACATACAAGGACAAGTGATACAGCAGCAACCGGAATGGCAATCTTGATCCGTCAAACAGGAAACCAGGATGCTCAGGAACCGAAGAGAAGCCACTAGTAGTGGTAGTAAGAGTGAATCTCAGGTACGCACCTGCAGACAGTAAGAACTCTCAGAACCACACCTGCCGCCAGGTGGAAACTCCTAGGCTATAGGACACAGGTACTGAACCCTCTGACGCACGCAGCAGTCAGATGAAGTAAGGTGAAAACTGACTCACGCCTGCAGTCAGCTATGCAAGTCTACCAGAGCCCCAGGCCCGCACTATATTGGGTGTCTGATCACCAGGGGAAAAGACGAAAGAATAGTCAGACAGAGCCACAAGTCAGCACCAGAGGGGGTAGTCAGACAAGCCGGGTCATACACAGTTCAGGTAGTCAGCCAGAGCCACAAGTCTGCACCAGATTGGATGTCAACTATCAGGGGTTAGGCAAAAGAATAGTCAGACAGAGCCACAGGTCAGCACTAGAATGGATGGAAGACTAGCCAGGTCATACACAGAGCCCAAAGTAACAGAACTGCTATAAACAACAACGCAAGGGCAACTGAGTCAGGCTTCAGTCTGCCCTTTAAACCCCTCCACAGGAAGTAGGAGGAGCAGCTCAGAGGGAGGAAGTTGGTAGGAGGAGACTACAGGAAGCAAACAGATAAAACAGGCCTGCAGCATGCTTGAAGCCTCACGCCTGCAGATGATGCTGAAGTCAAGGTAAGCTGTAACAGTACCCCCCCACCACGGAGCCAGCCGGGGTTTGTCAGGGAATCGAGCATGAAACCTGCGTACCAGTAAAGGAGCGTGGACATCACTGGCAGGTATCCAGGAGCGCTCCTCTGGACCATAGCCCTTCCAATGAATAAAATATTGTAAGCACCCTCTATTCACACAGGATTCCAAAATGGTTTGTACCTCATATTCTTCATGATCTGCAACTCTCAAGGGGGGGAGGATAGACAGGAGCTGAAGTATACCGGTTGCAGACCAAGGGCTTCAACAGGGAAACATGGAACACATTATGGATGTGCATAGTGACTGGAAGTTCCAACGCATAAGCCACTGGGTTAATCTTGCACAACACATGGAATGGACCAATAAAACGAGGTGCAAACTTGCCAAAAGGGACCTGTACGTGGAGATTACGGGAGGACAGCCACACCCTGTCGCCCACTTGGAAGGTAAGAGCTGGCAGTCGTCTACGATCAGCCTGTCTTTTTTGTCACTGCACAGAGCCACTTAGGATCTGCTGCACCTGAACCCAAGAGGAACAGAGAGCCCTCAAATGGTCATCCAGAGCTGGAATAGTTTGTGCTTGGAAGGTCTCAGGAAGGACCGCGGGTTGGAACCCGTAATTGACCAGGAAAGGAGATCTCTTATTCGAAGAGTTAACTGCACAGTTCCGAGCAAACTCCGCCCAAGGCAACAGGTCAGCCCAATTATCGTGGTGATCGGAAATATAGCAGAGGAGAAACAGCTCCAAGGCTTGATTAGCCCTTTCTGCAGTACCATTAGACTGCGGGTGGTACGCACAGAAGCATCTCCAAAACCGAAACACAAATTGACTTCCTCTGTCGGATACAATGACCTTCGGAATGCCATGTAACCGGAAGACCTCTTTAGCAAAGACCATAGCTAGTTCCTTTGCAGAAGGTAAGCCCTTGAGTGGCACAAAGTGCACCATCTTTGAAAATGTATCTACAGTCATCAATATGACTGTATATCCATTGGAACTTGGAAGTTCGACCATGAAATCAATGGATAGATGTGACAATGGACGCTTCCCATTGGTCACAGGTTGGAGCAAGCCCACAGGTAATTGTCGTGACGTGACGATTTGTTCTGAGCATAAGTCTTGCAAGCAGCGGAGGTCTGGGAGGCGAGGGAGGATAGGGAGGGTTAGCATAACGAGAAGACCCCTTGCCAGAGAACCTCCATAGGTACCCTTTAAACGAGGGTCTGTCCCTTATTCTGGTATCCATCAGAATACAGAACTCAATTAACCGGTCCAGCTCATTAGGAAGATCGCATGCCGCAATCTCATCCTTCATCATATCATAGAGTCTGTACGGTATAGTTAATGGAGTTTACTGGAAACAACAAACACTAGAATAGGCAAACAGGGGGTACTAGTAAGCAAGCACTATTACCAGAAATAATAGGCTGGTTCCTAGACCACCCTGCTGGAGACTAGGCCAAAGTCACTGGTAGTCTCACATACAAGGACAAGTGATACAGCAGCAACCGGAACGGCAATCTTGATCCGACGGACAGGAAACCAGGATGCTCAGGAACCAAAGAGAAGCCACTAGTAGTGGTAGTAAGAGTGAATCTCAGGTACGCACCTGCAGACAGTAAGAACCCTCAGAACCACACCTGCTGCCAGGTGGGAACTCCTAGGCTATAGGACACAGGTACTGAACCCTCTGACTCACACAACAGTCAGATGAAGTAAGGGGAAAACTGACTCACGCCTGCAGTCAACTATGCAAGTCTACCAGAGCCCCAGGCCCGCACTATATTGGGTGTCTGATCACCAGGGGAAAAGACAAAAGAATAGTCAGACAGAGCCACAGGTCAGCACTAGAATGGATGGAACACTAGCCAGGTCATACACAGAGCCTAAAGTAACAGAACTGCTATGAACAACACCGCAAGGGCAACTGAGTCAGACCTCAGTCTGCCCTTTAAACCCCTCCACAGGAAGTAGGAGGAGCAGCTCAGAGGGAGGAAGTAGGAAGTTGGTAGGAGGAGACTACAGAAAGCAAACAGATAAAACAGAGGCCTGCAGCATGCTTGAAGCCTCACGCCTGCAGATGATGCTGAAGTCAAGGTAAGTTGTAACACGTATATATATATATATATATATATATATATATATATATAATATTTGAAAATCAGCACTCTCAGGAAACTTTTCAATCGTGCAAAAAACAGCTTTTATTGAGGATCAACGTTTCGATCCCTACAGGGATCTTTGTCAAGATAACTTGTGAGTGAACATACCGCCCTTTTATACCCTTTCACCTGTGACCTCTAATCCACACCCCCAAAGGTGAATATTTAAAATGACACATAAACGTATACAGAATACTGTACACGTTATCGGATACTGACTTCTTGCATATACTATTAAAGTTTTAAGTAACTGAATAAGCCACAGTATTCATGAATGAGCAAAAAAATGTATAAATCACTCCAACGAGACATCAATTACGATAGCCCCAATGAAGCGGTCTCTACATCTGTTATTCTCAATGAAGGTTTAAGCTGCGGGTCTCCATGATATTGCACAGCAAATTTAAATAAATACAATCAAAGACAGAAGAATGTTTAAGAGCCCGTACATGGATAATAGCTATCTAAGAGTAAATCCTCCTATTTAATTCTATTGAGCACCATATAAATGTGACCTTCTGCTAATAAGTATACATAGTTAATCAACCATACGGCTACCTAATCAGTGAGCATTATACAGCTGGAATTAAACGAAAGACAACAAAGGATTAATTTAGACAAAATATAAAATCAACTATATGTATCTAGTTGTTGCAAGTCTTACATAATGTGTAATGTATTCTGATCCGGACACTCAAAAGGTTGAGATCAGTTATACATCTACCGAGTTCATTACTTCAGCTACTTAGAAGAGATAAGCACAATAGGTGATTAAGAGGACATCCGATTAGTATCTAGATGCATTCAATGAAAGTAAAAATTCTATAATGTGTGTGTTCAGAAAATCAGAATACAGAATACTAATAAGATTACATAATGTGGCATCGCTAGAGATATTGAAATTCAAATCACTCCCCAGTGTCATTAGTACCGAGATGCACAATGCCGTAGGGCTCCCTCGCATCGCACAACATACTTCCCCGCTGATACACTGAGGGGGGATCCGATTACATAGGGATAGTGAAAAAACTTTTACTGAATTGAAATCTGCTTCACCTCTCAGCGGTACTTACCGCGGACCTTAAGCCCGCATCGGATCGCTCAACTAAACTCGGATCGTACAAATCTAAGAGCAGATCCAATATTACACAATGACATTAAAGAGTCACAAATATAGTACAAGCCCATAAGGGATAATGATCATGACAACCTGTCTCGTTAATCCCGTTATAAGGTGCGCCACTTTACCTCCGGTTTACCTCCGTATTGTGCAGCACGCCCCGAATGGGACCCCTCATGTGAGCAATCTTAGAACCCATACATATACTAGAACCCTTATAGTTTGAGCTGATGCCGTTAGAGGCTGGTCAGTGTAATTGGGAGAAACGGAAAGCCAAAGAAAGAAACATAAAACAATCCACAGTGGTCTATTCATATGTATATAGAGACTTTACCCATCTTTGACCCATTTCATCAAGCAATGTAGAGTAGTATAATAATATAGAGTAATATAATAAATTAAATCATATAGTGATCCATCCCGGATAGACTAATGTTCTTGCTAGTCCCTCTAGATATTAGGAAATGTATTGTGAGGATAGTTGTTCTTTTGTGAAATATTTATCCAGTCTCTTACAAAACAATTCCCAGTCCGTTACTCTAAGGAGGCTATGCCATCCCGGGACACAAAACTCAGTTCGACTCGGGTCCTTCAGGTGGTGAGCACTCCTGATCAGGAATTAAAGTCAAATACAATAGTGTACCTTCTGTTTGTTCAGAATATTAAACTCCTCTTTCAAGAGGGAAATGAAAACATACCAATGTGGAGGTCTAGCCAACCCGGAACCCAAGACTCTGTCCGGCCCGGGTCCTCCAGGGGGCTAACACTCCTAGTCAGAAATTAAGTGAAATACAATACTGTGCGTTCCATTTGCTCAGAATGATTAACTCCTCTTTCAAGAGGGAAAAAAACATATCACTATGGAGGTCTAGCCATCCCAGAACCCAAGACTCTGTCCGGCCCGGGTCCTCCAGGTGGCTAATATTCCCCCCATTATGATACATTCTAGGTTTAAGACTTCCAATCCCCGTGGTGACTGTATTGCCAATGGCGATATCAATAGCTCAATGTTTTAGAGAGATTCTAGCCACCAGGGACCCAGATATTTATTAGATCTAGGTCCTCCAAGTGCTAAACATTTCCTATGCCTACTTTTTATCAAGAGACTAAGATAAATAGTACATCATCAGTTCACTGTCTTAAAACCGCCTCCACAGTTCCATGGATTAGAGCGGTGTATCATAGAAAACATGAATAAGATATATATTCATTCAAGCCATTAGGGACTAAAGTGTTTAATCTTTTGATCCAGCGTGTTTCTCTTTGTAGTAATTTCCGCCCCCTGTCACCCCCTCTGGTGGGGTTGGGTTCCTGATCTATGATCATATATTTCAATGAAGACACTGTATGTTTACATTGAGAAAAGTGTCTTGCCACTGGTTTGTCCGAATTCCCAGTTTGCACTGCATCCCTTATGGATTTTCTGTGATTTGCCATTCGTTCTCTAATTGAAGTGATGGTTTTTCCAATGTACATTAAAGAACAAGGACATATAATAAAATAAATCACATAGGTAGATGTACATGTAAGTCTTTGTTTGATGGGAATCATTTTGCCAGATCGTGGATCACGAAAAGAGGGTCCAGTCAGTAGGTTTTTACATGTTATACAGCTAGGGCATTTAAAACATCCCATTCTACCACTAGGTAACCAAGTATGTGTTTCAGTCGTGTAACAATGTTTGGGATCCGTTTTGACTAGCATATTTCTCAAATTAGGTCCCCTTCTGTAGGCCATTAGGGGGGGGTTCCTGAAAATAGGTGGTAAAGCCTTCTCCTTGGCTAAAATATGCCAATGATCTTGTATACTTAGTTTTATCTTTGGGGAGGTAGGGGTGTATTGCGAACTGAAGATTAATCTTTGGGGTGATGTGACCTTTATAGTAGGTTGTAATAATTGATCTTGTGAGAAAGTCTTTGCACGTTGTAAGTGTTCTCTTAGATTAATTTCATTATATCCTCTATCTTTGAATCTAGATATTAGTTCCTCTGTTTGTGTCAAAGCAATTTCTCTATCGCTGTTGTTCCTGAGTACCCTAATCATTTGTGAGTAGGGTACTGAAGTCAGTATGTGCTTTGGATGACAACTGCTCTTGAGTAACAATGTGTTTCTGTCAGTGGCTTTTCTATAATTGGTAGTGCTGAGTGTCCCATTGTTGTTACTAATTGTGATATCAAGAAAATTAACTTGTTCACTGCTCGCTGTGTATGTGAATTTGATTGGAGTGTCCAGTTGGTTCAAATAATTCACAAAAGTTTCCAAAGATACAGCGTCTTTTTTCCAAATCAGAAACAGATCATCGATGAATCTATAATAGCATAATAATTCATCTTTATACTGTGATAGAATATATCTCTCTTCGAACATAGCCATGTACAAGTTGGCAAATGATGGTGCGATGTTAGAGCCCATCGAAGTGCCAGAGATTTGTAAGTAATATAATTTTTCAAATTTAAAATAGTTATACCCCAAACAGAACCCCAATAAGGTCATAAGAAATTCCGTTGGGGGTCTCTTCATGTCATGATCTTTCACTAAGGCTCTGCGTACTGCCTCCATGCCGTCCATTGTGGGGATCATAGTATATAAAGATTTCACATCAAGTGTTACAAGGATAATATCAGGAGCTACATTCCCTATTGTTCTCAGTTTTACAAGGAGATCCGTGGTGTCTCTGATATATGAAGTGGTTTTTTGTACTAAAGGTTGAATATAGTAATCCAAAAATTGTGCAATGGGTTGTAATAATGAGCCAATCGCGGATACTATAGGTCGTCCAGGAGGATTGACCAGGTCTTTGTGTATTTTTGGAATAGTATACAATATAGGGCAAATAGGGTGATCTTTAGTAAGAAAACCCAGAGTGTCAGAGGTAATCCAACCTGCATTATGTGCTATCTGCAATGTTTTATCAATCATTATCTTATACTTCAAAGTAGGATCCCCAACAAGTGGTTGATAAATGTTACTGTCTTGCAATTGATTCATAATGTCTGCACGGTATTGTTTATAGTCCATTATCACAATTGCCCCACCCTTGTCCGCAGGGCGAATCACTATATTGGAATTAGAAGATAACGATTTAATGGCTTCTCTTTCTTGTTTAGTGAGATTAGAGTATTGTTTACCCTGTATATCCTTTAGTTCCTCTTCAAGAACTTGACAAAAAGTGCTAATAGATTTATTGGTGTTAACTGGATCAAAGGTGCTTCTAGGTTTAAAAGGTACCTGTTCCGATTTCTTATGTTGGAAAAAATCTTTTAATTTCATGCTTCTTTGAAATCTATATAGATCAATTGACAAATCCAATTCAGTTTGTTGGGTAGTGGGTATAAAAGATAGCCCCTTATTCAGTAACTTAGTTTCAGCGGGGGTGAGGTCATGAGTTGAAAGATTAAAAACTACTTCTTCCCCTGCTGGGGGGTTTTAGCCCGCTTGGTCCTGGGGTGTCTATGTCGCCTACCGCCCCTTCTTTTATGGGGCCTCCCCTCCCCCGTGCAGTCTGATTCCTTGTGGTAACGCCTAAAAAAGGGGTATTTAAATTGAGGTTATTAGATTCAGCTGTTACAGTGCTTCCCTCTATTTGGGTTTCTTGTTCAGAACCTGAGGAATTTCCTGATGAGATGTCAATAGTATTCAAATTAGGTCTTTGTGCTTTATTTCTAGATGTTCTTCTAAATTTAGGTTTCTTTCTGTCCTCTGTACCTGAAAGCCACCTATATACTCTCTTGTCTTTATAATCTAAGTTGACCTTATCCACTTTGTTCCTCTTAAATCTGTGTAGTTCAGTCTTAAATGTTAATAATTGAGTTCTTAATTTATCAGACCAAGTATCTGTTTTGTCTTCTGTAAGAGTGGTTAAATGTATCTGTTCATAGGCAATCACCTCTGCTTTCACTAGATTTAAGAGTCTAGTGATTTCTTCAATTACAAGTAATATTAAATCAAATGAACACTTATTGAGTATTGAGCACCATTTGACACAGAAATCTGGGTTATTCCGTTCTATGGTAGGGATGTTAGAAATCCTGAAGCCTCTAGGAATTTTCTTTTGTCTATAGTAGTCTGATAAATATATGCCATGTAAATACAGGTCAATAAAGGATATACAGGGTAAACAATACTCTAATCTCACTAAACAAGAAAGAGAAGCCATTAAATCGTTATCTTCTAATTCCAATATAGTGATTCGCCCTGCGGACAAGGGTGGGGCAATTGTGATAATGGACTATAAACAATACCGTGCAGACATTATGAATCAATTGCAAGACAGTAACATTTATCAACCACTTGTTGGGGATCCTACTTTGAAGTATAAGATAATGATTGATAAAACATTGCAGATAGCACATAATGCAGGTTGGATTACCTCTGACACTCTGGGTTTTCTTACTAAAGATCACCCTATTTGCCCTATATTGTATACTATTCCAAAAATACACAAAGACCTGGTCAATCCTCCTGGACGACCTATAGTATCCGCGATTGGCTCATTATTAGTGTTGAGCGAGCATGCTCGGCCGATGCTCGGATCGGCTCGAGCATCGCTCTGCTCGGCACATGGCGGTACTCGTACGAGTACCGCATGTGCTCGCCCGCCATGTTCGGGTCTCCTCCCCGCACGTTTTGCGGCTGCTGCGCAGCCAATAAACGTGCAGGGAGGCTCTGACATCGGTGTAATGCCAGCAGCCATGTTGGCTGCTGGCATTACACTGATTGGCTGGCCAGAACCCGTGGTCGGGTGCTGTATAGCACCTGACCATCGAGTTCGGCTCAGTCTGAGCCAGGGAGAGCTGAGGATAGGAAGGGAAAGGCAGTGTAGGGAGGAAAAAAAAAATTGTGACAAAAAAGAACCAAAAGTCCTTTTTAGGACTACTGTGTGTGGGGGCAGCAGGTTATTTTGTGTGGGGGGAAAAAAAAAAAAAAAAAAAAAAAAAATATTCTGTTTAGTGTGAAAAGTTGCAGATTAGAGCACATTCTGTTTAGTGTGCACAGTTGCAGATTAGAGCACATTCTGTTTAGTGTGCAAAGTTGCAGATTAGAGCACATTCTGTTTAGTGTGCAAAGTTGCAGATTAGAGCACATTCTGTTTAGTGTGCAAAGTTGCAGATTAGAGCACATTCTGTTAAGTCTTCAAACTAAAATATCAAAGTCACGTATTCCATTCAGTGTGCGTCGCCGCAGTTTAGCAGCACATTCTGAGTACTGTGCAGAGTTGCAGAATAGGAAGAAATACTGTTAAGTCTTCAAACTAAAATATCAAAGTCACATATTCCATTCAGTGTGCTTCGCCGCAGTTTAGCAGCACATTCTGTGTACTGTGCAGAGTTGCAGAATAGGAAGAAATACTGTTAAGTCTTCAAACTAAAATATCAAAGTCACATATTCCATTCAGTGTGCTTCGCCGCAGTTTAGCAGCCTATTCTGTGTACTGTGCAGAGTTGCAGAATAGGAAGAAATACTGTTAAGTCTTCAAACTAAAATATCAAAGTCACATATTCCATTCAGTGTGCTTCGCCGCAGTTTAGCAGCACATTCTGTGTACTGTGCAGAGTTGCAGAATAGGAAGAAATACTGTTAAGTCTTCAAACTAAAATATCAAAGTCACATATTCCATTCAGTGTGTTTCACCGCCGTTTAGCAGCCTAGTCTGTGTACTCTGCAGAGTTGCAGAATAATAAGAAATACTGTTAAGTCTTCAAACTAAAATATCAAAGTCACATATTCCATTCAGTGTGCTTCGCCGCAGTTTAGCAGCCTATTCTGTGTACTGTGCAGAGTTGCAGAATAGGAAGAAATACTGTTAAGTCTTCAAACTAAAATATCAAAGTCACATATTCCATTCAGTGTGCTTCGCCGCAGTTTAGCAGCACATTCTGTGTACTGTGCAGAGTTGCAGAATAGGAAGAAATACTGTTAAGTCTTCAAACTAAAATATCAAAGTCACATATTCCATTCAGTGTGTTTCACCGCCGTTTAGCAGCCTATTCTGTGTACTCTGCAGAGTTGCAGAATAATAAGAAATACTGTTAAGTCTTCAAACTAAAATATCAAAGTCACATATTCCATTCAGTGTGTTTCACCGCCGTTTAGCAGCCTATTCTGTGTACTCTGCAGAGTTGCAGAATAATAAGAAATACTGTTAAGTTTTCAAACTCAAATATTAAAGTCACATATTCCATTCAGTGTGTTTCACCGCAGTTTAGCAGCCTATTCTGTGTACTCTGTACAGTTGCAGAATAATAAGAAATACTGTTAAGTTTTCAAACTCAAATATTAAAGTCACATATTCCATTCAGTGTGTGTCACCGCAGTTTAGCAGCCTATTCTGTGTACTCTGTACAGTTGCAGAATAATAAGAAATACTGTTAAGTTTTCAAACTCAAATATTAAAGTCACATATTCCATTCAGTGTGTTTCACCGCAGTTTAGCAGCCTATTCTGTGTACTCTGCAGAGTTGCAGAATAATAAGAAATACTGTTAAGTTTTCAAACTCAAATATTAAAGTCACATATTCCATTCAGTGTGTTTCACCGCAGTTTAGCAGCCTATTCTGTGTACTCTGCAGAGTTGCAGAATAATAAGAAATACTGTTAAGTTTTCAAACTCAAATATTAAAGTCACATATTCCATTCAGTGTGTTTCACCGCAGTTTAGCAGCCTATTCTGTGTACTCTGTACAGTTGCAGAATAATAAGAAATACTGTTAAGTTTTCAAACTCAAATATTAAAGTCACATATTCCATTCAGTGTGTGTCACCGCAGTTTAGCAGCCTATTCTGTGTACTCTGTACAGTTGCAGAATAATAAGAAATACTGTTAAGTTTTCAAACTCAAATATTAAAGTCACATATTCCATTCAGTGTGTTTCACCGCAGTTTAGCAGCCTATTCTGTGTACTCTGTACAGTTGCAGAATAATAAGAAATACTGTTAAGTTTTCAAACTCAAATATTAAAGTCACATATTCCATTCAGTGTGTGTCACCGCAGTTTAGCAGCCTATTCTGTGTACTCTGTACAGTTGCAGAATAATAAGAAATACTGTTAAGTTTTCAAACTCAAATATTAAAGTCACATATTCCATTCAGTGTGTTTCACCGCAGTTTAGCAGCCTATTCTGTGTACTCTGTACAGTTGCAGAATAATAAGAAATACTGTTAAGTTTTCAAACTCAAATATTAAAGTCACATATTCCATTCAGTGTGTTTCACCGCAGTTTAGCAGCCTATTCTGTGTACTCTGTACAGTTGCAGAATAATAAGAAATACTGTTAAGTTTTCAAACTCAAATATTAAAGTCACATATTCCATTCAGTGTGTGTCACCGCAGTTTAGCAGCCTATTCTGTGTACTCTGTACAGTTGCAGAATAATAAGAAATACTGTTAAGTTTTCAAACTCAAATATTAAAGTCACATATTCCATTCAGTGTGTTTCACCGCAGTTTAGCAGCCTATTCTGTGTACTCTGTACAGTTGCAGAATAATAAGAAATACTGTTAAGTTTTCAAACTCAAATATTAAAGTCACATATTCCATTCAGTGTGTGTCACCGCAGTTTAGCAGCCTATTCTGTGTACTCTGTACAGTTGCAGAATAATAAGAAATACTGTTAAGTTTTCAAACTCAAATATTAAAGTCACATATTCCATTCAGTGTGTTTCACTGCAGTTTAGCAGCCTATTCTGTGTACTCTGTACAGTTGCAGAATAATAAGAAATACTGTTAAGTTTTCAAACTCAAATATTAAAGTCACATATTCCATTCAGTGTGTTTCACCGCCGTTTAGCAGCCTATTCTGTGTACTCTGCAGAGTTGCAGAATAATAAGAAATACTGTTAAGTTTTCAAACTCAAATATTAAAGTCACATATTCCATTCAGTGTGTTTCACCGCAGTTTAGCAGCCTATTCTGTGTACTCTGTACAGTTGCAGAATAATAAGAAATACTGTTAAGTTTTCAAACTCAAATATTAAAGTCACATATTCCATTCAGTGTGTTTCACCGCAGTTTAGCAGCCTATTCTGTGTACTGTGCAGAGTTGCAGAATAGGAAGAAATACTGTTAAGTCTTCAAACTAAAATATCAAAGTCACATATTCCATTCAGTGTGTTTCACCGCCGTTTAGCAGCCTATTCTGTGTACTCTGCAGAGTTGCAGAATAATAAGAAATACTGTTAAGTTTTCAAACTCAAATATTAAAGTCACATATTCTGTGTAAGATGAAGAAGGCGGGTAAAAAGGGACGGGGAAGTGGACGTGATCCTGAAAGTTCAGGGCGCGGGTCAGGACGCGGAGAAACTGTGCCTGGTGCCAGAGCACAAGAAAGAAAGACATCCACCATACCTAGCTTCATGTGTAATTTTACAGGGCGTCGCAGGACATCACTCTCGAGGTCCGACCACTGCGAACAGGTGGTCGGTTGGATGACAGCTGATACTGCTTCCAGTCGGTTAAGCACCACCCTGTCTTCCACCAAGTCCACTCTCAGTAGCCAAGAGTCTGGTCAACATAATCCTCACTCTGATCATCCTTCCTCCCACCATACACGGTCTGGTCAAAGAAGTGATCCCACACTGGGATATAGTGAGGAGCTCGTCTCATCACCAATCCTTCATTTGACCCTCTCTCCAAGCACGCTTGCAGAGGAACATGACATCTTGTGCCCTGATTCACAACCTCTAGAGGCTACCCAATCACAAGAAGATGACAGATGTGAACGGCATTTAAGGTCAAAGGAAGTAGTGGATGATGATGATGATGATGAGACACAGTTGCCATTAAATCAACCACTATTTCCGTCTCAAGACCTTGTTGAGGAGAATGTTATACAGTTGTCAATGACTGAGTATGTGGTGGGATCAAGACTTGAGGAGGATGATCAGAGTGAGGAAGTGGAGGAGGACTTGGTGGACGATGAGGTGACTGACCCCACCTGGGAAGGTGTAGAGCCGAGCGATGACAGCAGTCCTGAGGGTGAGCCATCTGCAGCACCGCAACAGGCTGGAAGAGGCAGTGGTGTGGCTACAGAAAGAAGGCGGACTGCACCAAACCGGCCCGCAAATGTTCCACGGAGCACCCCCTTGCGTAAATCTACCTTGCCAAGGGGTAGGTGTTCCGCGGTATGGCGTTTTTTTAAGGAAAGTGCGGACGACAAAAGAATTGTAGTTTGCAACCTGTGCCACACCAGAATGAGCCGAGGCATGAACACTAGAAACCTCACCACCACCAGCATGATCCGACACATGGCATCCAAGCACCGTAATAAGTGGGAGGAACGCCCGGATCGCCAATCTGTGTCTGCAGGCCACACCACTGCCTCCTCTTCCCCTGTTTTCGGTGCCGGCCAATCGCTTGTCGAAGGCGCAGGCCCGCATACCTCCCGCCCTGCACCTGTAGCATCTGAAGCACCATCAGCGACCACATCCACTTCCCTGTCCCAGCACAGCGTCCAAATGTCGTTACCCCAGGCATTTGAGCGCAAGAGAAAGTACCCAGCCACCCACCCACAGGCCATAGCACTAACCTCACACCTTTCAAAATTACTGGCCATCGAAATGCTGCCATTTAGGCTTGTGGACACTGAGTCCTTCCGCAGCCTGATGGCAGCAGCTGTCCCTCGGTACGCGGTCCCCAGCCGCCACTACTTTTCCCGGTGTGCCATCCCCGCATTACACCACCATGTGTCCCGTAACATCACCCGTGCCCTGACCAACGCAGTTACTGGGAAGGTCCACTTAACGACTGACACATGGACAAGTGCTTGTGGCCAGGGACGCTACATTTCCCTGACGGCACACTGGGTGAATGTCGTGGAGGCTGGGAGCGACTCGGACCCTGGGATGGCACGGGTGCTACCCACGCCGAGGATTGCGGGCCCTACCTCCATCAGGGTTTCCACCAGCACCTACGTTATTGGCTCCTCCTCCTCCGTTTCCACCTCCGAATTCTCTACACACACCGCCACTCCCCCATCAGCCAGTAGCTGGAAGCAGTGTAGCACTGCAGTGGGGAAGCGTCAACAGGCCGTGCTGAAGCTGATCTGCCTTGGGGACAAACAGCACACGGCCTCAGAGCTGTTGCAGGGGATTAGTCACCAGACCGAGCAGTGGCTCTCGCCACTCAACCTGCAAGCAGGCATGGTTGTGTGTGATAATGGGCGTAACTTGGTGGCGGCTTTGGAGCTCGGCAAGCTCACACACGTACCATGCCTAGCGCATGTATTTAATTTAGTGGTGCAGCGATTTCTAAAAACCTACCCCAATGTGCATGATCTCTTGACCAAGGTGCGCCGCGTGTGTGCACATTTCCGTAAGTCATCAACAGCTTCAGCCGGCCTGTTGAAGCTGCAGCAGCGCTTACAATTGCCAGCTCACCGGCTGCTGTGTGACGTGAGCACGCGCTGGAACTCCACCTTCCACATGTTGGCCCGGCTTTGTGAGCAGCAGAGGGCAGTAGTGGAGTACCAGCTGTTACACGGTCGTCGCCTCTCTGTTCAACTTCCTGTAATCAGAAGTGAGGAGTGGGAATGGATGTCAGACCTCTGCGAGGTTTTACGCAATTTTGAGGAATCGACACAGATGGTGAGCGGCGATAACGCTATTATCAGTGTAACCATCCCACTTCTGTGTCTACTGAAACGCTCGCTGCTCACAATTAAAACCGACGCTTTGCATGTGGAAGAGGTGGAAATGGGGGAGGAAGAGCTTACACAAGGTGATAGCCAGAGCACCCTCACTTCGTCTTCTCAGCGACAATTGGAGGAGGCGGAGGAGGAGGAGGAGGAGGAGGAGGAAGACACGGTTGCCTCCGCTACAGAGGGTAGCCATGGAACTTTAGCTCCATCTCTTCAGCGTGGGTGGGCAGAAGAGGAGGAAGAGGATGAGGATATTGAGAGTCATCCTCCTGGTGAGGACAGCGAAATCTTGACTGTTGGTACTCTGGCACACATGGCTGACTTTATGTTAGGCTGCCTTTCCCGTGACCCACGCGTTGTACGCATTTTAGACAACACGGATTACTGGGTGTTCACCCTTCTGGACCCCCGCTACAAAGAGAATTTCTCATCTCTCATTCCTCCGGTGGAGAGGACAAGCAAAATGTTGCAATACCAGAAGGTTCTTGTCGAAAAATTGCTCCAAAATTTTCCATCTGACAACGCTGGCGGCAGAGTACGTGCTACCTTGGCCAACCGAGAAGGGGAGAAAAGGGGAGCACACAGCAGTTCCGAGAAAGGCAGGGCAACACTCTCCAAGGCGTGGGACACCTTCATGACACCCCGCCAGCACCCTCACCCTGATGCGCAGCCTAGTGTCACAAGGAGGGAAAAGTTTTGGAAGATGGTGAAGGAGTACGTAGCAGACCGTGTCAGCGTCCTCAATGATCCCTCTGTGCCTTACAACTACTGGGTGTCCAAGCTGGACACGTGGTATGAACTGGCACTCTACGCCTTGGAGGTGCTGGCCTGCCCTGCCGCCAGCGTTCTGTCTGAGCGGGTATTTAGTGCTGCTGGTGGCATCATAACAGATAAGCGTATCCGCCTTTCCACCGACAATGCTGATAGGTTGACACTTATAAAAATGAACAAGGCCTGGATTTCCCCTGACTTCTCCACTCCACTGGAGGAAAGCCCCGGGGGAACATAAAGTCACTTTATATATGTTATTTACAATGATGGGAATACTCTGTATTCCCATTCACCCCTTCCACCCAAAAAACGGGTATATGGTTGACTCTTAATCTTCTCATCCTCCTCCTCCTCTTCCATATGCCCTGGATATAATTTTTATATAGGGCCAGCTCACCAGCGGGCCCTGTGATATAATTTTTATATAGGGCCAGCTCACCAGCGGGCCCTGTGATATAATTTTTATATAGGGTCAGCTCACCAGCGGGCCCTGTTTGCCAATTTTTATATAGGTCAGCTCACCAGCGGGCCTTCTCATATAATGTTTTATTGGGTCAGCTCTCTAGCGGGCCCTCTCATATAATGTTTTATAGCGTCAGCTCACTAGCGGGCCTTCGCATATAATGTTTAGGATGGTCAGCTCTGCAGCAGACCCTCACCCATAATGTTTTAGATGGTCAGCTCAGCGCACGTTTCCATCTTAATCATGGCCTCAGTTCTGAAAATCAAGGAAATTTTTGGGAGAATTTGCCTCTGCGCACGTTTCCCTCTTAATCATGGCCTCAGTTCTGAAAATCAAGGAAATTTTTGGGAGAATTTGCCTCTGCGCACGTTTCCCTCTTAATCATGGCCTCAGTTCTGAAAATCAAGGAAATTTTTGGGAGAATTTGCCTCTGCGCACGTTTCCCTCTTAATCATGGCCTCAGTTCTGAAAATCAAGGAAATTTTTGGGAGAATTTGCAGATGATATACAAGTAAATATACAGCAAATATTGTTTGGTAACAATTTTTCGCCTAAAGTCGTTTTTATTTTCCTTTTTGTGTGTTTTATGGTCAGTCTGTAAAAATGGCGTACTACGGGCGAAAGATCGTTCCCAGCAGCGATGTTGGAGTCCAAGGTGCATCCAGACATCCTCCCTATGCTGTCCCTGAACCATTTCTGTAGTGTTTCCATCTTTTTCTGCCCTTTTCCTATGGACCAGGCACCCTCCCCTCATCAGAGCAGGGGGTGCCTGGTGTAATGCTCGAGTCCTCCCATTGACTTCAATGGGGCTCGGGTGTTCGGCCGAGCACTCGAGCCTCAGGGGGTGCTCGGTCAGAGCACCCGAACACCCGAGCATTGGGGTGCTCGCTCATCACTACTCATTATTACAACCCATTGCACAATTTTTGGATTACTATATTCAACCTTTAGTACAAAAAACCACTTCATATATCAGAGACACCACGGATCTCCTTGTAAAACTGAGAACAATAGGGAATGTAGCTCCTGATATTATCCTTGTAACACTTGATGTGAAATCTTTATATACTATGATCCCCACAATGGACGGCATGGAGGCAGTACGCAGAGCCTTAGTGAAAGATCATGACATGAAGAGACCCCCAACGGAATTTCTTATGACCTTATTGGGGTTCTGTTTGGGGTATAACTATTTTAAATTTGAAAAATTATATTACTTACAAATCTCTGGCACTTCGATGGGCTCTAACATCGCACCATCATTTGCCAACTTGTACATGGCTATGTTCGAAGAGAGATATATTCTATCACAGTATAAAGATGAATTATTATGCTATTATAGATTCATCGATGATCTGTTTCTGATTTGGAAAAAAGACGCTGTATCTTTGGAAACTTTTGTGAATTATTTGAACCAACTGGACACTCCAATCAAATTCACATACACAGCGAGCAGTGAACAAGTTAATTTTCTTGATATCACAATTAGTAACAACAATGGGACACTCAGCACTACCAATTATAGAAAAGCCACTGACAGAAACACATTGTTACTCAAGAGCAGTTGTCATCCAAAGCACATACTGACTTCAGTACCCTACTCACAAATGATTAGGGTACTCAGGAACAACAGCGATAGAGAAATTGCTTTGACACAAACAGAGGAACTAATATCTAGATTCAAAGATAGAGGATATAATGAAATTCATCTAAGAGAACACTTACAACGTGCAACGACTTTCTCACAAGATCAATTATTACAACCTACTACAAAGGTCACATCACCCCAAAGATTAATCTTCAGTTCGCAATACACCCCTACCTCCCCAAAGATAAAACTAAGTATACAAGATCATTGGCATATTTTAGCCAAGGAGAAGGCTTTACCACCTATTTTCAGGAACCCCCCCCTAATGGCCTACAGAAGGGGACCTAATTTGAGAAATATGCTAGTCAAAACGGATCCCAAACATTGTTACACGACTGAAACACATACTTGGTTACCTAGTGGTAGAATGGGATGTTTTAAATGCCCTAGCTGTATAACATGTAAAAACCTACTGACTGGACCCTCTTTTCGTGATCCACGATCTGGCAAAATGATTCCCATCAAACAAAGACTTACATGTACATCTACCTATGTGATTTATTTTATTATATGTCCTTGTTCTTTAATGTACATTGGAAAAACCATCACTTCAATTAGAGAACGAATGGCAAATCACAGAAAATCCATAAGGGATGCAGTGCAAACTGGGAATTCGGACAAACCAGTGGCAAGACACTTTTCTCAATGTAAACATACAGTGTCTTCATTGAAATATATGATCATAGATCAGGAACCCAACCCCACCAGAGGGGGTGACAGGGGGCGGAAATTACTACAAAGAGAAACACGCTGGATCAAAAGATTAAACACTTTAGTCCCTAATGGCTTGAATGAATATATATCTTATTCATGTTTTCTATGATACACCGCTCTAATCCATGGAACTGTGGAGGCGGTTTTAAGACAGTGAACTGATGATGTACTATTTATCTTAGTCTCTTGATAAAAAGTAGGCATAGGAAATGTTTAGCACTTGGAGGACCTAGATCTAATAAATATCTGGGTCCCTGGTGGCTAGAATCTCTCTAAAACATTGAGCTATTGATATCGCCATTGGCAATACAGTCACCACGGGGATTGGAAGTCTTAAACCTAGAATGTATCATAATGGGGGGAATATTAGCCACCTGGAGGACCCGGGCCGGACAGAGTCTTGGGTTCCGGGATGGCTAGACCTCCATAGTGATATGTTTTTTTCCCTCTTGAAAGAGGAGTTAATCATTCTGAGCAAATGGAACGCACAGTATTGTATTTCACTTAATTTCTGACTAGGAGTGTTAGCCCCCTGGAGGACCCGGGCCGGACAGAGTCTTGGGTTCCGGGTTGGCTAGACCTCCACATTGGTATGTTTTCATTTCCCTCTTGAAAGAGGAGTTTAATATTCTGAACAAACAGAAGGTACACTATTGTATTTGACTTTAATTCCTGATCAGGAGTGCTCACCACCTGAAGGACCCGAGTCGAACTGAGTTTTGTGTCCCGGGATGGCATAGCCTCCTTAGAGTAACGGACTGGGAATTGTTTTGTAAGAGACTGGATAAATATTTCACAAAAGAACAACTATCCTCACAATACATTTCCTAATATCTAGAGGGACTAGCAAGAACATTAGTCTATCCGGGATGGATCACTATATGATTTAATTTATTATATTACTCTATATTATTATACTACTCTACATTGCTTGATGAAATGGGTCAAAGATGGGTAAAGTCTCTATATACATATGAATAGACCACTGTGGATTGTTTTATGTTTCTTTCTTTGGCTTTCCGTTTCTCCCAATTACACTGACCAGCCTCTAACGGCATCAGCTCAAACTATAAGGGTTCTAGTATATGTATGGGTTCTAAGATTGCTCACATGAGGGGTCCCATTCGGGGCGTGCTGCACAATACGGAGGTAAACCGGAGGTAAAGTGGCGCACCTTATAACGGGATTAACGAGACAGGTTGTCATGATCATTATCCCTTATGGGCTTGTACTATATTTGTGACTCTTTAATGTCATTGTGTAATATTGGATCTGCTCTTAGATTTGTACGATCCGAGTTTAGTTGAGCGATCCGATGCGGGCTTAAGGTCCGCGGTAAGTACCGCTGAGAGGTGAAGCAGATTTCAATTCAGTAAAAGTTTTTTCACTATCCCTATGTAATCGGATCCCCCCTCAGTGTATCAGCGGGGAAGTATGTTGTGCGATGCGAGGGAGCCCTACGGCATTGTGCATCTCGGTACTAATGACACTGGGGAGTGATTTGAATTTCAATATCTCTAGCGATGCCACATTATGTAATCTTATTAGTATTCTGTATTCTGATTTTCTGAACACACACATTATAGAATTTTTACTTTCATTGAATGCATCTAGATACTAATCGGATGTCCTCTTAATCACCTATTGTGCTTATCTCTTCTAAGTAGCTGAAGTAATGAACTCGGTAGATGTATAACTGATCTCAACCTTTTGAGTGTCCGGATCAGAATACATTACACATTATGTAAGACTTGCAACAACTAGATACATATAGTTGATTTTATATTTTGTCTAAATTAATCCTTTGTTGTCTTTCGTTTAATTCCAGCTGTATAATGCTCACTGATTAGGTAGCCGTATGGTTGATTAACTATGTATACTTATTAGCAGAAGGTCACATTTATATGGTGCTCAATAGAATTAAATAGGAGGATTTACTCTTAGATAGCTATTATCCATGTACGGGCTCTTAAACATTCTTCTGTCTTTGATTGTATTTATTTAAATTTGCTGTGCAATATCATGGAGACCCGCAGCTTAAACCTTCATTGAGAATAACAGATGTAGAGACCGCTTCATTGGGGCTATCGTAATTGATGTCTCGTTGGAGTGATTTATACATTTTTTTGCTCATTCATGAATACTGTGGCTTATTCAGTTACTTAAAACTTTAATAGTATATGCAAGAAGTCAGTATCCGATAACGTGTACAGTATTCTGTATACGTTTATGTGTCATTTTAAATATTCACCTTTGGGGGTGTGGATTAGAGGTCACAGGTGAAAGGGTATAAAAGGGCGGTATGTTCACTCACAAGTTATCTTGACAAAGATCCCTGTAGGGATCGAAACGTTGATCCTCAATAAAAGCTGTTTTTTGCACGATTGAAAAGTTTCCTGAGAGTGCTGATTTTCAAATATTATCTACATTAATTATCTGGCACCCAGGCATTTGCATAATATTCGTGAGTGCTTCCATATGGTGGAATATATATATATATATATATATATATATATATATATATATATGGAATGTTGGGCATCATAGGGACCAATATGTTAGCCCAGCATACACCGCCTGACACCTCCAGCCCTCTCCTATTCTCAGGCAGTGCCCATGGGAACTTGTGGCTAACAGTGGACAAGGGAATAAATCTGGAGGCAGAGCAGTGTATAGGAGGTTATATGGCTACCATCTGGCAAGGAAACAAGGCTGGGGGGCAAGTGCTAGCCACAAATCCCCATAGATGCTGCCTGACCCCCAGCCTTGTTTCCTTGGGAGTGCACAACATGTATCATATATGATACAAAGCTAAGGGGATAATTGTGTAGTGCTTGGTGCACTTTGAGTGCCACATGGGTGAGCAATTTACATCCCTATGGGATTCAAAGGTATAAGAGAGTGATGCTGTCGATGGTGCTGAAAGCATTCTCTTCACTTTCTTACTGCCCAAGTAGGGAAGCAGAGAGAATGCTCTTCAACTTCAGAACTGTCGTAGTGTTGGTATCACGGTGCCCATGATTGCTGCATTCATGTGTCTATTACCTGTAGGGGCCTCCCATTGGCTGCTTGCCTTTAGCCCGCCTCACATTGCCTTTTTAAACCTTGCCTGGGCACCCTCTGGTTGCCCTTTCGTGTTGTCTCTGACAGCAGTCTCCTTCTCCTACCTGCTATCTACGTTTGGGCCTGTTCCTGTGTTGCTGAGCCGTTCTGTTCCTGAGTTCCTGCTTGCTGTATCCGTTCCAGTCCGGTTCCGGTTGTCATCGCTGAGGTTGCTGTTCCTGCTGTCAGTCTTCACCTGCCGTTCCTGATCCGGTTGTCCTGTCCTGCTGGTTCCTGTGTTCCTGCTAGCTGTGGCGACATTGTCATCAGTCACCTTAGCGACATTCGCTATACTGTTGGTTCCCAGTGTGCGGATGCTGGTTTGCTCCATTGGCCTTGCGGCCTGATACTATACTGTAGGTTCCCAGCGTGCGGGCGCTGGTTCACTCCTTTGGCCTTGCGGCCCAGATCTATACTGTTGGTTCCCAGCGTGCGGACGCTGGTTTGCTCCATTGGCCCTGTGGCCCAGACCCATACTGTTGGTTCCCAGCGTGCGGACGCTGGTTCGCTCTATTGGCCTTGCGGCCTGATACTATACTGTAGGTTTCCAGCGTGCGGACGCTGGTTCGTTCCTTTGGCCTTGCGGCCCAGATCTATACTGTTGGTTGCCAGCGTGCGGACGCTGGTTCGCTCCATTGGCCTTGCGGCCCAGATCTATAATGTTGGTTCCCAGCGTGCGGACGCTGGTTTGCTCCATTGGCCTTGCGGCCTGATGCTATATTGAAGGTTCCCAGCGTGCGGGTGCTGGTTCGCTCCATTGACCTTGCGGCCCAGATCAAAATTGTTGGTTCCCAGCGTGCGGACGCTGGTTCGCTCCTATAGTCTGGCGGCTGCATTCTCTGATTGTTGGTCCCAGCGCGCGGGCGCTGGTTTGCTCCATTAGCCTTGCGGCGTATGTATTTTCTTGTTGTCACCAGTGTATGGACACTGGTTATTCCTTGACCCAAGGGCGTGCCGTGTTGCTTGTTCCTTCCAGCGTGCGGTCGCTGGTTCGCTCTATTACTGAGTACCCTGCTAATTTATGCTGGTTCCCAACACGCGGGCGTTGGTTTGCTCCATGACCTGTGGTCTCACTCATAGTTACTCATTGTCTTCGGTTCTTGCACTTGAGGCCTCTCAGTGCGCTGTCCAGACCTAGACAGCATCCATTCTGTTGTACACGTGTACGGAATGTCAGATTCCAGTGAAACCACTGACCAGATAGCCTATCGATTCCTCTCCACTGTCTATTGCCATTCTGACAGTCTCTGTGGTCATTGTGGTTGTCACCCTCCTTCTGGGCTGCCTTGCCCGGTGTTTTGGTAAGGCCGGTAGAACCGTTACATTGCCATCTCAAGGTTGCCTTACCCGGTATTGGCAAGGCCGGTAGTGCCTACAATCTTATTACTCCGACTGGCTGCCTTGTCCGGTAGATTGGTAATGCCGGTAGAACCATCTATTATTCCATCACAAGGTTGCCTTACCCGGTATTGGCAAGGCCGGTAGAGCCAAGTACAACTGTTCTAGCAGGCTGCCTTGCCCGGTATATTGGCAAGGCCGGTAGAGCCTATCTATCTGTTCCTGTCAGGCTGCCCTGCCCGGTATTTGGCAGGGCCGGTAAAGCCACCTATTGATAATTATTTCAGGTTGCCTTGCCCGGTATATTGGCAAGGTCGGTAGAACCTGCTTTACTATTTGAATGAACATTTGCTTATGCTCTATATTGTCTGAATATGTGTAAATACCCTATGGGATTGTTTTTAACTTTCAATAAAGTTGTGTTTTTACCTAACCTCACGTCTGAGAGTCGTTACAAACTGTGACAGTTGGTGATGTGTGAAGGGAGGAAATCCCTTCCACATCGACAACAACCCTCCCTGCTTGTGATTGATTGGGGTCTGTTACTGCATAGAAAAGTACAGGGAGATCCCAACTTCACCAAACTCAGGTGAACTTGAGACTATGAACGCCGACAACAGAGCCAGCTATCGGAGTTTAGTGAATGTGTCAACACACCCTCTTATCATGGTGCCCGTGATTCCTGTCCTGGTGACATTACTACTTCCTGCTTCTTCCCTGCTAGACTCTTATTGGCCGCTGGGTTCTTCTTAAACTCAGTCCTGTCATTCCTTTGGCGCCCTTTCGTGGTGTTCCTGTGCCTGGCGTTTGTTCTTCTGTTGGTTTCTGATCCGTGTATGACCCAGTTTTGCCTGACCTTGCTCCTGTCTCTTGCTCCGTGTTCCGTTGCTGATTAGGACTGGATGACTACCTGCTCCGTTGCAGACTAGGACTGGATGACTACCACTCTGTGTACCGATTCTGGCTGTGGCTGCCTACCTGCTCCGTTGCTGACTAGGACTGGCTGACTACTGCTCTGTGTACCAATTCCGGCTGTGGCTGACTACCCACTCCGTTGCTGACTAGGACTGGCTGACTTCCACTCCGAGTACTTACCCTGGTTGTGGCTGACTCCCTTTCCATTGTGGCCTAGTGCCCTGCCGTATTGCCCTCCAGGACCTGTCATTGTTGCCACGCCAGTACCTGGCCAAGTTGACCTACGACGGCCTGTCAGTGTTGTCTTCAGGGCCTGTCAGTGTTGTCGCGCCAGTGCCTGCCCGAGTTGGCCTACGAGGTCCTGTCGGTGTTGCCTTACCAGGGCCTGTCAGTGTTGCCGCGCCAGTGCCTACCCGAGTTGCCCTACAAGGGTCTGTCAGTGTTGCCTTACCAGGGCCTGTCAGTGTTGCCGCACCAGTTCCTGCCGAGTTGCCCTTCGAGGGTCTGTCTGTGTTGTCTTACCAAGGCCTGTCTGTGTTGCTGCACCCGTGAGTGCCGAATTGCTCTACTAGGGCCACGCCAGTACCTACCCAGTTGCCCTACTGGGCCTGTCAGGGTTGCCCTACCAGGGTCTGCCCGTGTTGTCCTACCTGGGTCTGTCCGTGTTGCTGCACCCATGAGTGCCGAATTGCTCTACTAGGGCCTTTCAGTGTTGCTTTGCCTGGTGCCTGTCAGTGTTGCCATGCCAGTGCCTGCCCGAGTCGCCTACCAGGTCCTGTCAGTGTTGCTACGACAGTGCCTGGCCAAGTTGCCCTACAAGGGTCTGTCTGTGTTGCCTCCGGTTATTCCTATCCTTAGGCGGGTGCCTTGTGCATTCTTGCCTGCGTACCTCCAGTTGCCGTAGCATGCTAAAGGGTCTGCCCTGCAGTCACCTACAGCCTTGTCGGTTGAGTTACATCTTTGGCTTGGTACTGCTGAGGTTCTGTTCCTGGTTCCTGACGCCTGTTCCTGACTGCAGCATTATTGTTTTGTTTTGCTTCTCACTGCACCCTGACCTGTGTCAGATTTGGAAGTGCCACGGTACTGTCCGGATCTGGACCTGTGAGGGGTGACCTTTTACTTTATTATCTTTAATAAAGCTGATTTTACCTTACCAAATTGTCTGAGAGTTCTTACAAACCATTACAGTACGAAAGGGCCAAGACCTTAGACAAAGCTGGTGAAGGTAGCTCCCAGAATCTCTTTTGGAGAATGGACACACAAGAGCAACAGTTAGACCAGTTGTCCATGGCTATTCAGACTATTTTGGAGCGTACTGCTCACCTTGAAAGACCTGTACTGCCTTCGGTGGCCACCCCAGTCCAGGCACTGTTGGCACAGGGTCTGACTCTGAGCCTACCCAGTAGAGGGCTGTCTGGTACCGCTCCTCTCCCACTGAGATATGATGGGGAGCCTACTCTTTGCCGTGGGTTTCTGAATCAGCTAGAAATCTTTCTGTAACTCGTACCACAGGCATTTCCGAGCGAAAGAAGTAAGGTGGGTTTCATGAACTCCTTGCTGACAGGTAGAGCTTTAGCCTGGGCAAATCCGATATGGCAGACAGTTAAACCTATCACCACAAACTTTGCTGAGTTTGTAAGGGCCTTCCACAGTGTATTCGAGGTTCCTGGGCGCGCCACCTCTGCTACTAAACGTCTCATGAGAATCCAACAGGGCACACGTATAGCTGCTGACTATGCCATTGAATTTCGTACACTTGCAGCAGAGATAGGCTGGAACGATGAGGCACTTGTTGCAGGTTTTGTGCAAGGTCTCAAGAATAAAATAAAAGATGAAATAGCAGCTCGAGATTTGCCAGTGGAGCTGGATAAATTTATCAATTATATGACCCTGATTGACTCTCGGATAAGGGAGAGGAACATTTACAAAGATCGTAGGCAGAGAACAACGACTGGGCCATCTACCAGTGCTGTTTTCCCACCCTTGCCTCCCTCTCCTCCCATACCTCCTGGCTCTGCAAGCGGGAGTAATGAACCGATGCAACTGGGCTTTACACGTCTGTCTAAGGAGGAACTCTCCTTTTTCCGCAGACAGGGCCTGTGTCTATACTGTGGAAAAGCAGGTCACCTGTTAAAGACTTGTCCCGTGCGGCCGGGAAACGAACGCACCTAGGTTTCAATGGGGGACAGATCCTAGGTGGCGTATACCAGTCCCCAGAGGGCACGCTACTCAAACCCGTTATCAATATAGCAATGTCATGGGCCGCCTCATCCTTTACTACACATGCTCCGATTGATTCTGGCGTGGCCGGCTATTTCATGGACAGGGACTTCGCGATCCTGCATAAAATTCCCTTGGTCGATAGAGAGTCCCCGCTGGATATTGAGGCCATTGATGGACGACCATTGGTACCTCCCCAGGTTACTCAGGAGACATGTCCATTGTCGATTTGTATCGGAGCTCTCCACAAGGAGACTCTGCAGTTTCAGATAATTCAGTCTCCTCATTTTGCGGTCATACTGGGTTTCCCATGGCTACATACGCACAATCCCAGAATAGACTGGAGGTCCTGCAAGATTTTGGCTTGGTCTGACTACTGTATGGCTCATTGTTTAAGGCAGCCTACTAAGATTTTGTGTACCTCTCCCTCCTTACTGCATGAATACCAGTCTTTCAGTGATGTGTTCAGTAAGGGAGAGGCTAGCACTTTGCTGTTGCATCGCCCCTATGATTGTGCTATTGATCCTGTGCCGGGCACCATGCTTCCTAGAGCAGAACATATCTATTGTCATGTTATGAGAATCGGGCCATGGAGGAGTATATTGCTGACGCCTTGGCTTGTGGCATAATCCGTAAGTCTTCCTCGCCCGCTGGGGCTGGATTCTTTTTTGTCAAAAAGAAAGACTGAGAACTCCGATCCTGTATTGATTATAGAGGTCTCAACAAGATAATGGTGAAGAACGCATATCCTATTCCACTCATCACCGAGTTGTTCAATCGATTAAAAGGGGCATCCATTTTCATGAAACTAGACCTAAGGGCAGCATGGATCAAGTAAGGTGATGAGTGGAAATCTGCTTTCAATACTCGAACAGGGCATTACGAGTATTCGGTAATGCCATTCGGGCTATGCAATGCCCCGGCAGTATTCCAGGAACTTATAAATGATGTCCTCAGGGACTTGTTACAGTCTTGCGTAGTAATATACCTGGACAATATTTTGATTTATTCTCCTGACTTGGAGGCAAACCGCACACATGTCACAGCAGTTTTGCAGAAGCTAAGGGAGAACAAGTTATTCTGCAAACTTGAGAAGTGTGACTTTCACAAGTCCAGTGTGTCATTTCTTGGATATGTCATTTCGAAGGAGGGCTTTGCCATGGACAAGGACAAACTCGCAGCAGTATTACAGTGGCCACTCCCCACGGGCCTCAAACCCTTACAGCGGTTCTTAGGGTTTGCTAATTACTATAGGAAATGTATTTGCGATTATTCCAGGATTGTGAAACCGCTCACTGATATGACCCATAAGGGTGCTAATGCTTCTGTGTGGTCTCCAGAGGCTGAGAGGGCGTTCGAAACTCTGAAATCAGCATTCTCCACTGCCCCAGTCCTGTCTCATCCCATTCCTGGTTTGACATTTACATTGGAGGTTGACACTTCTGAGACAGGGGTAGGGGGAGTGTTGGGCCAAAGACCGGGCCCCGACAAAATGTTAAGACCATGCGGATTTTTCTCAAGAAAAACGACCAATGCTCAATGGTGATTGGGAACTCTTGGCTATCATTCTGGCTTTGTATGAGTGGCGCCATCTGCTAGAGGGTACCAGGGCACCAATATTGATTCTGACGGATCATGAGAATCTAACGTACCTCTCAGAAGCTAAGAGATTGTCCCCGAGACAGGCTAGATGGGCATTATTCTTGTCACGCTTTAACTTCATGGTCTCCTACCTACCCGATACCAAGAATGTTAGGGCCGACACATTATCCAGACAATTTGGCTCCGATCCAGAATCCGACAGTGTACCAGTTCCTATCATACCCCCGGATCGTATACTTGCCACTTTGCGGACCAGTATCACATCCCCTTTGGGTGAGGAGATCCTGGCATCTCAGGCCAATGCACCTCTGGAGCAACCCATGGGCAAGTGTTTTGTGGCTGAACCTCTCTGGTCCAGGCTAATGGAGACGTATCATTCTTCCCGGGTGGCTGGTCATGTGGGCAAGAATCAATTAATCTGGTCTCTGTCTCGGATGTTTGGTGGCCTGAGAGATGACTGCGCGGCATTCAATGCTGCCTGTGCCACATGCGCTAGTTCTAAGTCCCCAAGACACCTTCCAGTGGGGCTATTGCAAGCAGTTTCCAATGGCGACCATCCTTGGTCACACGTTTCCATCGATTTCCTGGGGGAGCTGCCAGTTTCCAATGGCTACACTGTGATACTCATGGTGGTTGACAGATTCACGAATATGGCCCACTTTGTGCCACTCCCTGGCTTGCCATCTGTTAAGGTATTGGCCATGGTATTTGCCAGGGAGGTATTCCGACTCCAAGGGGTCCCCAAGGTTCTGGTCTCTGATCGTGGGAGTCAATTCGTGACCAGGTTCTGGAGGGGATTCTGTGACCAGATCCTTTTCCTCCGCTTACCATCCCCAGACTAGTGGGTCCGCTGAGCGTTCCAATCAGGGATTGGAACAGTTTCTACGTTGTTACATCTCCAATCGTCACGATAATTGGGCTGACTTGTTGCCGTAGGCAGAGTTTGCCAGGAACTGTGCAGTGTGCATCTCCTCAGGACACCTTCCAAGTACAGCAGATTCCAGCTCTGGACAAGCATATTAGGCAGCTCCGCTCCACATGGGCACAGGTCCAGAATTCCCTACGTGACTCCTTTCAACGAGTTCAGCGCATGCTAATAACAGAAGGTGGCCGGCTCCTGTATTCCAAGTGGGGGACTGGGTCTGGCTCAAGTTATAAGTTCCATGCAAAAAATTTGCTCCCCGATTTGTAGGTCCATTCCGGGTACTCCATAGAGTCAACTCTGTTTCCTATGCCTTGGAGTTACCAGCATCTATGAGGATACATAACGTGTTCCATGTATCCCTTCCCAAACCTTTGGTGTGTAACCGCTATACCACCACCCCTGCAGTCCCAGGTCCGGTGCGCATACAAGATCATGACGAGTATGAAGTGCAGGGTATTTTGGATTCACGTAGATTCCATGGGCAGATCCAATACTTGGTGCACTGGAAGGGATATGGTCCAGAGGAACGTTCAAGGGTT
Organism: Rhinophrynus dorsalis; assembly: GCA_037306005.1. Taxonomy (NCBI): domain Eukaryota; kingdom Metazoa; phylum Chordata; class Amphibia; order Anura; family Rhinophrynidae; genus Rhinophrynus; species Rhinophrynus dorsalis. The sequence goes on along the minus strand of CM074718.1, from coordinate 406,212,653 downwards.
AACCATGCTGACATCCATGCTCCACTCCTGTTGCGCAGGTTCCATGTCAAGTTTCTGCTGAAGCCTAGACCTCCTCTGCGGGGAGGGGGTCTTTGAGAGGGGGGTACTATCACGGTGCCCGTGATTCCTGTTCTGGCAACATTACTACTTCCTTCTTCTTCCCTGCTAGACTCTTATTGGCTGCTGGGTTCTGCTCTGCGCAGTGTGAGCCTTCTTAAACTCAGTCCTGTCATTCCTTTGGCACCCTTTCATTGTGTTCCTGTGCCTGGTGTTTGTTCTGCTGTTGGTTCCTGATCCGTGTATAACCTGGTTTTGCCTGACCTTGCTCCTGTCTCTTGCTCCATGTTCCGTTGCTGATTAGGAATGGCTGACTACCCGCTCCATTGCTGATGAGGACTGGCTGACTACCGCTCTGTGTACCGATTCTGGCTTTAGCTGACTACCTGCTCCGTTGCTGACTAGGACTGGCTGACTACATCTCTGTGTACCGATTCCGGCAGTGGCTGACTACCCGCTCCGTTGCTGACTAGGACTGACTGACTACTGCTCTGTGTACCGAATCCGGCTGTGGCTGACTACCCTCTCCGTTGCTGACCAGAATTGGCTGACTTCTGCTCCGAGTACTGACCCTGGCTGTGGCTGACTCCCTTTCCGTTGTGGCCTAGTGCCCTGCCGTATTGCCCTCCAGGGCCTGTCATTGTTGCCACTCCAGTACCTGGCCAAGTTGCCCTACGAGGGCCTGTCTGTGTTGCCTTACTGGGGCCTGTCAGTACTGCAGCGCCAGTGCCTGCCTGAGTTGGCCTACGAGATCCTGTCGGTGTTGCCTTACCAGGGTCTGTCAGTGTTGCCGTGCCAGTGCCTGCCCGAGTTGCCCTACGAGGGTCTGTCAGTTTTGCCTTACCAGGGCCTGTCAATGTTGCCACACCAGTTCCTGCCGAGTTGCCCTATGAGGGCCTGTCAGTATTGCCTTATGAGGGCCTGTCAGTGTTGCCACGCCAGTACCTACCCAGTTGCCCTACCGGGCCTGTCAGGGTTGCCCTACCAGGGTCTGCCCGTGTTGTCCTACCTGGGTCTGTCCGTGTTGCTGCACCTGTGAGTGACGAGTTGCTCTACTAGGGCCTTTCAGTGTTGCTTTGCCTGGTGCCCATCAGTGTTGCTGCGCCAGTGCCTGCCCGAGTTGCCTACCAGGTCCTGTCAATTGTTGCTACGACAGTGCCTGGCCGAGCTGCCCTACAAGGGTCTGTCTGTGTTGCCTCCGGTTATTTCTATCCTGAGGCGGGTGCCTTGTGCATTCTTGCCTGCGTACCTCCGGTTGTGTAAGGATGTAAGCTTACTGAAGCCTATCTCTGGGTGGGAGGAGCCACCCAGAGATTAGCAGGAAGCTATATAATCTAAGATAAGCGAATAAGGAACCCAGAATGCAGGGAAACAGTAGATAGGCCAAGGGTAGCTTTATTTAGATAATGCAAGTCCAGAGTAACAAGCCAGAGGTCAGGGCAGGCTGAGATGATGCAAGTCCAGTGTAACAAGCCAGAGGTCAGGGCAGGCTGAGATAATGCAAGTCCAGTGTAACAAGCCAGAGGTCAGGGCAGGCTGAGATAATGCAAGTCCAGTGTAACAAGCCAGAGGTCAGGGCAGGCTGAGATAATGCAAGTCCAGTGTAACAAGCCAGAGGTCGGGGCAGGCTGAGATAATGCAAGTCCAGTGTAACAAGCCAGAGGTCGGGGCAGGCTGAGATAATGCAAGTCCAGTGTAACAAGCCAGAGGTCGGGGCAGGCTGAGATAATGCAAGTCCAGTGTAACAAGCCAGAGGTCGGGGCAGGCTGAGATAATGCAAGTCCAGTGTAACAAGCCAGAGGTCAGGGCAGGCTGAGATAATGCAAGTCCAGTGTAACAAGCCAGAGGTCAGTACAGGCTGAGATAATGCAAGTCCAGTGTAACAAGCCAGAGGTCAGTACAGGCTGAGATAATGCAAGTCCAGTGTAACAAGCCAGAGGTCAGTACCTGAGATCCAATACAAGGTCCAAGAGGAAGGTCTGTAGAGTGGCAGCTTGGCAGAAGATACAGGTTGGATAGGAGGACCACAGGAGAGAGCTGGCTGGAGAACCACAGGTGAAGGCTGGCAGGAGGACCCCAGGTGAAGGCTGGCTGGAGGACCCCAGGAGAAAGGCTGGCTGGAAGACCCCAGGAGAAAGGCTGGCTGGAAGACCCCAGGAGAAAGCTGGCTGGCCTGGAGGACTGCAGGAGAAGGCTGGGCTGAAGAATGCAGAGCCTGGAAGCAGGAAGAGCTGGGAGGCGAAACTGCGGCAAGTAGACCGCCCGGGACTCAAGCGACAACTGAGCGCCGAGTCCCGGTTGCCACCAGTTTTAAATAGAATGCCGGGCGCCCAAGGAATGACGTCGGTGCGACGACCGACGTCAGGCCTCGCTACTGCGCATGCGCGAGGACGCGCGCATGCGCCCAGCTGTCCTGAAGCCAGTAGAGCTACTGGCAAGGACGGCGAGGGACCTGACAGGTTGCCCTAGCGTGCTAGGGGGTCTGCCCTGCAGTCGCCTACAGCCTTGCCGGTTGAGTTACATCTTATGCTTGGTACTGCTGAGGTTCTGTTCCTGGTTCCTGACACCTGTTCCTGACTGCAGTATTATTGTTTTGTTTTGCTTGTCTTATTGCACCCTGACCTGTGTCAGATTTGGAAGTGCCATGGTACTGTCCGGATCTGGACCTGTGAGGGGTGACCTTTTACTTTATTATCTTTAATAAAGCTGATTTTACCTTACCAAATTGTCTGAGAGTTCTTACAAACCGTGACACCTCTTGCATACAACATTGGCTAGTTATCCTGCATTTCCATATGGAAATTAGTTATTATACTTCATTTCCATATGGAAATAGGCCATTGTCGATGAGATGAGTGAAAATTCATAAACCTGTCTGATGGATGTCGATGTAGGCAGATTTTTGTTGGACTGATGGTGATGTGATGTCGAAGATACTTTAGTGAATACTATCGAAGTGCCTTCAACACTGCTCCGACAAGACATCAGCATTTTCAGCCCTCTTCAAACTTTACTGCAGCTAGACCAAGAACTCCTGTCCGTCTAGGACCTTATGTTAATTAATTGCAAATGACCCTCCTTAAATATCCAGTGTACAGTTGAAAGTAAAGACAAGATATAGCCAAAAACTAAAGTAACAAAAAATTACATCTATAATCATATAAGAGATGGATACTATAATACAGATAATGTCAAAAATAAAAAGACTCTAAAATAAAAATACAAAGTGTGTATATTAAAAAAAAATAAATAAAAAAAATCATGTGTGTCAATCACCTTAATTAGAAAAAGGCGGGCCACCAACACCAACATGCATATGCAATGAAATACCTAAGTTATGTCCCACTATTCTATTATTTAATAATAAAACAAACATCAAGATTGAAAATAATAAATGAACTAAACACAAAGTTGTATCCACTAGGCTCTATGAATGAATATATATATATATATATTTTTTTTTTTTAATTTATTTTTTTTCTTAATTGTATAGCAGTAGGTTTAAAAAAAAGGTGTTTGGTTTTTTTTTTTTTTTTTTTTTTCCAGTGTCCCTTTTAAAGCTTGACTGGTATCAATGGTATGTGATGGCAGAAGTAGGAAAAAGGTTAAAAGCCTTTTTTCCAATATATTGGAATGTAATCTTGGCCTATATGTGATTTTGAAAAACAAAATATGAAAATGATATATTACTTTTAGCCCTCTTTTGATAGGCCCGCTTGAAATCATAAATTGTCTTTAGAATATACAATTTGTTATATTTATTACAAGAGAATATCAAATTATTGTAATCATAAGTGTTGTAGCCCTTCATAGAGGGAAATGATGATGATGCATCCCTTGACTATTTTCAAGATTGATATGCCAGCATTAGATAGCCCTGTCACTTGTTTACTATGGCATACCCTGTTTTTCCATATCCACCACCCCCTGTAATGGGCTTCCAGCAGCTAATGCTTTTTTCTATCCATGAAGATTCAATTATTTTAGCTATTTATTTCTGTATTGTTTACAGTTAGGATGTATTCACATTTGTGGTAGACACAGAAAATGCATGCCAAAGAATCCACTCTCATTAGTTCTGAAAGATGGAAATAGCAAAGTATTTTATTGGCCATTGTTTTACTCATTCATGATTACCTTCTCATGACTCAAAGAATCAATATATATTCAACTGTCAAGACCTATGACTACTATTCTTCCTGCATAAGAATCTAATGTCTACTTTGAATTTTGTTTTGGAGAATTTTAATATGGCTAATCAATTTTCCTTATCTGTTACCTGGAACTGTCAGTTTGCAACAGATATGTGATTTTAAAAGCACCTATTTTTTTTTTACCAGCAATAGTTTATCGGATATTTACCTTTATTTTTTTTCAGTTTATGCAAACAAGTTAGTAGTTCTTAGTAGGAAGTAGCAGTTGGTATAGGGCACAGTGAGACAGTACCTGCCACATGTGCATTAACTAAGAAATATAAATCTAAATATTTAAAAAATGCTTGTTTTAAATAAAAAATGACAAGATAAATAGGCTTGCTTTCGAAAGCTCTTTCAAAATCGCCTAATTGTTAGTTCCAGTTCCACTACAAAAATGAACAAGTAGTTATGGTCTGAGATTTAGAGTTAACCGTTTGAGTGCCAGAGGGGTATCCAACGCATTGCTTTGCAGTGTGTTGGATACCCGTCTGTCACTCAAAGGTTAAACCCATTGAAATATACTGCTAATCAAGGGAATCTTGGTAGGTGGACTTCTTTGTCATATTTTTTATAAATGCAGAAAACCATGTAAACAGATGGCCGTACGTACGAAAGAAAAGCATATATCTAGAACAAACCACCTGCACCATAGGGAAGAAATAAACATTCCTAAAACTTCCACTGATTTAAATGAGGCTTCTATCCCATTGAATGCTATAGAGGTCTCCAACACATATAAAAGACCCAGTATATTAATGCACAACAGAGCCCTTATTGTGATTTCATTTTTCTATTGCTCAGCTTACTGTGGTTGCTTACACCATGTTGCATTTCTTTTTTTTTTTTTTTTTTTTTTTTTTTTTCGGTCCTTTAATCTGACACTTTTATGGGTTTTATAAAATTCCCTAAGGGCATTTGGTTGAAAGAACCCAGGGAAAACTACATGCAACAGACGAGTTACCTTAGAAATACAGGCTGTTTGTTTATCACATTCCTTCTCTGTTCCTAGAAATAAGTAATTTAACGAGCTGGAAAGAAGATTACTGGTGTATTGCTGGAAATCATTCCAAATCCAAGTCCCAGCTGGCCAGTAAAGTTTAGAGGAGTTTCTTTTTACAGTATGTTTTTAAAGCATGCAAGAGAAACAGCAAGGAATGAAAACATAATTGTATGAGCTAAACCTTGCATATGTTTTAGGGGAACTAGTTATTTCTGCAAGAGCAGAAAATTATTTATAGGCCAGAAGTCCCATCATGAAAGGTTACAATAGCAAACTTGGGGGGAGATGCGCAAAGATCCAATAAGGGGCCAGGATGAAGATATGGTGGTGAAGTGTTGTTGATGGCAAATCGACAGCATGCACTAAGGTGTGTTCTCCATCATATCCCTGTTAATCTGCCATCAATCCAACACAATCCGCCGACATAGCAATGAATCTTTCATGCCTTTGACAGGTTTACTATTTTGGTCTACGATGGCTACATTGCATATGGAAATGCAGGTTAATTAGCCACTGTCATATCCATGTGTGTGTGTTTATATGTTAATGTGGCACATCGCCACATGCACTAAGCTCTGATAGCAGCTTAGGTGCATCTTAATCCTTTCCGGGCCAAAGGGGTGCATAAGACATTGCTTTGCTGTTGCTCACCCTTCTAGATCTTAAGGGGTTAAACTAGAACTGTCACTTTGTAACTAATAGGTGATTTTGAAACAGATGTTATGATCACCTATACTTATATTAACCATTTGTATTTCTGACAACAGCCGAAGATATTTAGTTGTATTAATTTCTCAGTTTATGCAAAAGAGTTAGAAATAATTAACAACATGGCATGGTATGGCAGTTGGTATGGGGAAGTGTGTTAGTATCTGATAGGTATATCGGCCAGGAATGTCTAATTTTTGTATATTTATAACTAAATGTAAATATCATATAAACATTTGTTTTAAATAAAAATGGCTATGAATATAGGGGATTTGAAAAGGTCTTTCAAGATCATGTTTCACAAAGTGACAGTTCCACTATAATGGATGTCTATTAGCAGTTGGCATTTACATAATTTCAGATCTAGAGGACAAGCTTTTATAGGTACTGATGGGTAACTGCCAGCCCATACCCAATTTGCACTGCATATACAAAAGTGCGCCCTATACAGAAAGCATAAGATGAGTAATTCTGGAGCATCCCAACTGCTGCATCATGCTGGTAAGGTCATGAAAATGTCCCAAATTCCAGATGACTTAAATGTGATTTAACCCTTTCAACTGGGGGTTTACAATGTGCTTGAGACCTCTAGCATTCAAGGGGTTAAAACACAATTTTAATTAACTGGGATTTGCTTATGAATTGCTCATCTTTTGTTTTCTGTATATGGTCCCATGTCCACAAGCCACAGAAAGGTGATTAGTATTATTCTTATTCATGTCTGACCTTATAAAAAATGTTTCGCTTTTTTTCTAGCTCTGCAACTTCATTACGACGTATCCCCCCCCCATCCCCGTGTCTCCACATGAACCTTACTGTACAATTTGTTATAAACTGTCTGACAATGGAGGGGTTAACTGTACAAAACATAAAGTTAAACTAAACCCCCCACACCCACTAGCTTAACTAGGCCCACCATTAACCACTCCTTTGCCAGACTGGCTGAGAATTTTTTACAATCAATATGTTCTAACAGGACCAGCAATGGAGGGTTTAAACTTATAAAAATAAAACATTCATTAAATATTGGGCAAAATGGCCTTAAATTATTTTTTTGGGGGATGGATAATATTATTCTCCATTTCTCCACCCCAATCAGATCAGGATGGAGAGTGTTCAAAATTTAAATAGGGTCCTGGGACCCCAAATTATATGTTTTCTTTAAAATGAGGGTACATTCTTTCCCTCCATTACCAGATAAAACAGCAAGAAAAAACAACAACACGAGTACGTCTCCCCCTTTTAATTTAAAAACAAACTGAAATAAATACATATGGGGTATATATATATACATCTCATATTCATTTATAAAAAAAAAATAAAACAAATCATGAAAATGAAAGTCAACAAATTAAATCAATATGGGGTCCATGGGCCTCATATTGATTTATTCAATGGCAAGGGAATTAAAAGAAGCACATAGAGATATTGGGTACGCAGCCCCAATGATTACATTAAAAAATAATATTTATCTATAAACCTTAAAAATAAAAAGATTTCACTTGTAGCTGTCCAAAGAATGCTATTATAGATTGTCTGTGTTAAAGGTACACTATGCATGATCTCCCAAAAATGTTACATTGTTTCAGGTCAGTTTTGGGAGATTATGCTAGGCATACTCTCTTTCTAATGGTTATTTTTTCTGCTTTGTTATTCTTTGGTGTAGATTTAACCCTCTGAGTGCCAGGGGACATCCAAAGCTATGCAAATTAATGTCCTGAATATCCCTCTGGCAATCAAAAGGTTAAAACACAGAGAATTTATAACTGCATTCTTCTACTAGTGTAGAAATGTCTAGTAGCGCAATTACACGTTGGGGTAAAAAAGAAAACGCATTAGGATCTCAACACCTAGGTTTGTTAGGTACTAAAGTACAGACAGAAAAGAGAGTCTCCGAAATCGCATTAATAGCCACTGCATGTAATTTAATAGCAAATGGATATGATGTTTCATTGTTTTCAATGGACACTAATTTTGTGCCCGCTGTGCTTTTTTAACAGTCAGTAGTTTGTCACAGCTAAGGTAATAAAATACCAAACTGTGACTTAAAATTACCAACGTTACTTTGGTTTCCTTAAAGGTGGTAATTTAAATGGAGCCCTAAATTTCACAGACACTCAAGACTTTTGCTCCAATAAAACTCCTTGCTAATAGACTCATTGGAAACAGGGGATCTTCTTCATTCATAAATCCAACCGATTAGAGGAAAAATAAGCAAAAAAGGAAGCAGCTGCAAGTGTAAAACTATACTACTATAAGACTCTTTCCCCTTCACCAAAAGACAGTTACTCACCTGAGAGCGAGGCAACCTCTGGCCTCTTGGTTTTCAATAAATCTGCCACAACTGAGGATATAACAGTGGGAGTCTCCTCTCAGGTTGCTACAAATCAATAATTGATCAAATATGATAATCGAAGTGGAGAAGCAGTAAGAAAGACAACAGAAGAAAAAACTGTAAGTGTCCAATGCTCATATTATAATAGTGACAGCTTGGGTCTTGAAAAAAAACCTTGAATTGTTCCCCTCATTTCAAGGTGAGTATGATTCTCTCTAATGGCTGAAATAGCAAAAGGTTTTTTCAAGACCCAAAGTGTCACTATTAAAATACTACATTAGGGTTTTCTTTGGGAATATGTACAGATTAATATGGGGTGTCCAGCAATTATGAAATGGGGTCTCCAAACCTCATGCTAATCTTTTTAACACTTCTTGACCCCTTTCTTGGCATTTCATCAGTTAATGTGGGGCCTACAAATCTCATATTCATTTTTATAAGAATGTAAAAATATAAAAAAAATAGGGTAAAAGAACCCCATCATTTTTGTTTACACTCTCCGTCCTCATCTAATCAAGATGGATAGATGGGGGGATGTATACCCTTATTTTTGTTAGGGGATTTTGGACTTTTTAAAAATTATTTTTAATTTTATGAACCCCTTTTTTTGCTAATGTGACTAATTCTAGCTGTGAATCCAGGGGTTAATCAAAGATTACAAAAAATGTAGGGGGTGGAAGAGGGGATAGGATAATTATCAGCAATGTTGGTTAACCCCTCAATAGCCAGTGTGCTGAAATCCAGCAGATAGTGGATAACCATGGTAAGTGTGGATGTGTGGAGGATGCTTGGAGACAGCAGAGGGGGTACTGTAGGATCAGATGGGAAAAGACAAGCTGTTCCCTTGACCCCTGTTTCCACTGCCTGATCCCGTGTAAGGGAACAAGAGGTTGACGGACTGATCTCTTGCAGCTTTGGGTGAGGCGGCCTCGTTTTGGAATCATGTTGAAGATCTACTGAAGTGGAAAACACCCCATCTGTAGATTTTTTTTTTCATGTGGAATGAAATCTAGGCCTATATCAATTAAATGTTTGCTGTACCATCTTTTTGATTTATATTTTCAAAATTGTGATAAAAAATACTATAAAAAATAAATTGCAGTGTAATGTAAAAAAAAAAAAAAGTTTGAGCTGTAATGGTGTTTAAATGAAAAAAGTGCCCAGCAGTAGCCGTACCTTTCTCAGCAGGCAAAGCCTTTACTTACCTTTAAAATGAACTTGAGCAATCGTGGTGCACATAAAAATTTCCAAAATTCCCACTGATTTAAATGTGGCTTTTAAAGGGTCAGTAATGTCCCATTAAAAAATTCTTATAGTTTTGTAGAGGTTAAAAAATAAACTATATGCCACAAATCCTATCTCTCAAACCGCTATGGCTTGAGAGATATTCACATTCAAACTTACCTCCTCCCTCCCTTTCTTCTGATGTCAGAGATATGCTGACAGCAGGAGATCCCAGTCCAGGGACCAGCCGGCGGCTCTGCAGTAGAGCCAAAATTGTGTTATTGGAAAATAATTACTTCATTGTAAGGGTCTACAAAGTGTGTCTGGTTTGCAAGCACACATTGTAGACCGTTCCAATGAAGGAATTATTTTTAAATAACGCAATTTCGGCTCTGCTGAAAAGCCTCCTTGAGTCGGACGACTTGAATCTCCTGTTAGCTTTACAGCTGACATCAGGAGAAGGGGAGGGAGGGGGAATTTTGAATGCGAATATCTCTCAAACCATGGCAGTTTGAGAGATAGGATTTGTGGCATATAGTTTAATTTTTTAACCTCTACAAAACTATAAGCATTTTTATGGGACATTACTGACCCTTTAACCCCTTGAATGCTAGGGAGGTGTTCAATACGTTGGATTCCTCTCCAACACTGAAAGAGTTAAATCAAATGCATGTCTCAATCTTAATACCAAATCATCTCTTTCTGCCCTATCTGTATAGAGTAGTATGGTGGTCTAGTAAATACACAGGAAGTCTCACTTGCATAAAATCTTTTATTATCATTTTACAAATGTGCAATGGAAAAATAACCTTTCAAAGGTTAAAGCATTCTAATACAATCAGATTTCTTTGTGACTTGTTTTTACAGCCAATCACTCATCTTGTCCAAATTACATTCTTATTCCATCTGTTCTTCAGTGTATTTCACAAAGCTCATGCATACCTGTAAATAAACAGATACAGGAATGTAATAATGTCTATATAGGGTTTTTGAAATACTGACTTTTCTAAGGTTCATAATACAGTATATAGTGGCATGAAAATTATGTATTGATGCTGAACACCAGTCTTGCAATATTATTTGCTGACCTACTTAAAATGTGCTAAAGGAATTCAGCATCCTCATTCTGCTTTATGACATAGTAGCAAGTACTCTACAAAAACTCTGTTTTCAAAATGTGAGGGGAAGTGCTCTTTGCTAGTAAGCTAATAATGAACCCCTTTAAGGACAATCGGGGTATGCAACAAATTGCTTTGCATTGCACAATCCTCTGCTCCTTAATGGGTTAAAGTGGATCTGTCACCTTAACTTGTATGAGTTGAAAGTGCTTTTCAAGGTTACATATGCAGTGTAGGAGTTTATTTCTAAAAAATAAGTTTTGCGTTATTTCACTTTTTTTCTCTGCACTGTAGTCTAATGACTACTTCCTTATTCCCTATGTAACTTCCCCATGTACTCCAGCTACCAGCTCCCTCCTGCTGCCACTAATACTTGACTTGAAGTATACTTAATTATCCCTCAGCCTTCTTGACATTCCACGGTATAAAATTCCCTTTTTTCATTAGCATTCAAAGACAAAGAGACACAAATATGGGTAAAAAAGGCAACAACATTTTATTTATTTATTAAATATTCATTAACCCTTTGAGTGCCAGAGGGGTACGGAATGCATTGCGTTGCAATGCATTCTGTACCCCTCTGGCGCTCAAAGGGTTAAGAGGCCCTTATCAGTACTTCTTATAGTGAAGAACAATTTCTATAGCACAATTCCTTAGAGCACACTACTATACCCTGTTGTCTTTCTTTGAATATTTATCCTGCTGCTGCCACCAGATGAGGGCAGTACAGATAAGAGGCCATCAACACGTGCAGTAATCAAGCCTGTGCAGTATTAGTGCCTCTTCCAATCATCCCACCATGTGCGTGCTTTTATCTGGTAAGTTCCTCCCACTGCTGTGACAATAAAAAAATGAAAAGGACTTCCTAACACACAGAGTTCCCTAGGATTAAAGCCAAAGTTAGGCTTAGACTAACCAAGAGTTATCTTTCAGCATCCAGAAGAGGGAAAGCCCATGTGAAGAAAACAGCTGGGAATCAAAGCTGAATGGACTGCCCTTCCTTCTAGATATTAACCCAAAATTAAAAAACACTTTACACTTCATGCACAAACTGTAATTATTATTATATTTGTTCTAAATAATATGTATAAATATACATAACAATTGAACATTTAGATAGTCACAGTGGTTCCAAGCAATTCTTATTATTCAAATTCAGGCCGCATAAATGTACAATGAATGACAACAGGGTTGGGGCTGAGCAATATAATCCTGTATATTATTATTCTTAACTTGTCTCAAACATTTATAAATATGATTAGATCAGGGAACCTGGTCCAGTGAGGTTAGACGGCAGGAGTGTGCATTGGCTTGCAAAAGATCACTACATTTAGAAAAGCTAGAGCTCTGTGAACCAGGGAAAAGTTTTACATTAATATCTGTTATAAATGAAACTCTTGTTTTTAATGATCCTTTACATTTAAGACAATTATTGTAGTAGAAACATACTAGGAGTTACATATTAACCCTATTAAGATGAAGAAGTCTTTGGTGATGCATCTAGCATCCAAGGATTAGCAGCACTTTTAATATTTTTAAAACCCTAGAATGCCAGGGAGGTATAAAGACAATTAGGTGCCCCACTAAATATTTATATTAAGGTGTCACGAAACTCAAGGGAATGTGCTAATCTGTAATATGAGAAACAAAACCATCAGAAAAGAATAAATGGCAGAAATATTAAAGCACGAAATGCAGTGGATATATGGCATCAGCTTGTTTTGTTTTCTTTATTTTTTTATGAAAGTATTTTACCAGTGAAGGAGAGCTTGAGATGGTCTCTTGTGTTCAAGTACATGTTTTCTTTCTCATTTTACACAATGTAATAAAGTTTTATTTTAATACAATGTTAAACAACTTGTGATAGAACTCCCCAGTCCTTGCTTCACCCCATTGCTAATCAAAGGTGGGCTTGATGCTTATTATATCTGTTCTTTTTCTTTTCTGACGGTGCATTGGATACCTCCCAGACACTCAATGGTTAAAATCTTAAAATGTATTAGTAATGCAAGAAATATTTAAATGGATTACTGTTGTAAATGAAAAAAAGTATATATATATATATATATATATATATGTGTGTGTGTGTGTGTGTGTGTGTGTGTGTGTGTGTGTGTGTGTATATATATATATATATATATATATATATATATATAGAGAGAGAGAGAGAGAGAGAGGTGTATATATATATATATATATATATATCCTATATAATAATTTGCTAGGATGTTTGTCAGAAGCCGTCATGCGCAGTAGAGACTGCCTGAACGCACAGAATGCTGGAGATCTGTGCTGAGAGCATTCTGTGCTTTCAGCCAGTCTCTACAGTGCATGACTGCGTCAGAGGCAGGACGCAGAGTAGGGACTGGCCTCTTAACCCTTTGAGTGCCAGAGGGGTACGCAACTCATTGCAAAGCAATGCGTTGCTTACCCCTCTGGCACTCAAAGGGTTAACAACACCCCGACTGTGGCCCGTGTACACAGACTTTTACACTAGTATATATATATATAAAACACACTCAAAAAAATGTACTTAACCCTTTGAGTGCTGAAGAGGTACGCAACACATTGTACTGCAATGCGTTGCTTACCCCCTGGCACTCAAAGGGGTTAACATAGTATTAAAAGTGCCATAACCCCAACAAATATTGTGAGGTTTTAAGATTAGTTACAACATACTCTATGCTTCCTTATTTGGAAATTAATGATCTTTGTAATGATTTTTAGACACAAAAAAAAGATCATCATGTACAAGAGGCAGATTAGTCGTTCCTATATGCTATTTCAACAGGAAGCTATTTTAGTCCCTAAAATATCAATACTTCTTACCTAAAAAACGGATTCTTTAAATCCAGAATGTTCCCAGACTTAAAGCCCGACTGGTCTATTGCTGCCACAATTTGTATGTCATAACTTTGTCTGGATCAAAGAGAAAACATAAAGTATACATCAATTTAGATGAATGCATCATTACCATTTAAATACCTCCTCTCAAGTGTCTCCTCAGTTGCTATGGGTGTAAACACTTGGAATTAAAAGCATGTAGGTTCAGTATATTATAAGGCTACTTTATATGTTATCTTAAGAGAGCAATTACCATCAAACTATTTAAAACGTAGTTTCCGATGCACATTCCTTTTGTTAATTTGTGTGCTTTGGTGCATACAGGTAGAGTTCCTCAATCAGACTCCTTTTCACATTAAAATTACAACATGGCATCCAACTGTAGTTCTTAAAGAGGTATGTTTGCTGCAATTTGGGTCATTTGTAGATAGGCATTTCAGTGTGCTGAATAAAATAACTATCCACATTCAGCTTAGAATGCTGCAGAGATTAGGATATTGTACATTTTGAATCTTATACAAACACTTGGTGGCGCTATATGGACACGGGGTTATTACTTTCTTAAATGGTTGCTGCCTCGAACAAGATCTCTGCTATCAGATCTCCAAAAAAACTACTATTTACAAAAACAGTTCCGGCGCTACCATCAGAAAGACTAATAAATCATACCATAAAGACTCCTTCCTTATAATCAGATCCCTTTAATAAACAAGATATTATAAATTACTTCGTTCTCTCTCATATATACTTTATACCCTTTACACATGAGAAAAATTCTTTTAAAGTTGTAGGATCTTAATCATACTCCATCAAATCTCTCATATGTGATAGTGGAGTAGATACATCCAATGTATACTCAAGAAACAATAAAATCCTGAAATTCGCCCCCAAAATATCCTTCTTTAAATAATCCGTCTCAATCCACACACAATCCACACCCCAACAGAAATAATGCTACAGTATGCGTCAGCTTTCCACATCCACCAGATCACCAAATATCAGGATAAACAAGGATCTCTGCCCCAATTACACTCTCCCCGCACAAGTATCGCTAGTATACACCAACGTTTACCATTGCTGCAGCAAGTTCATACCGGGGCAGGTTTCCCTCTCCTGATACTTCGGGTCCTATACAATGTAGCAAGCTTGACTCACACCGATCCAAATTCCTCCCAGTGAAGCTGTGTGTGGATCAAACTAGCTACAACATTGCCTTTAATATATACACGCTTCCACCTCTTAAAACGGAAAGATGATCCGTTTATCAAGGAGTTGCGACTGATAAGCAAAACAAATATATATAAAAATAAAAACAAAAATCAATAAAAATATATAAAAAAATATATAAAAAGCAAAAGTTAAAAAACAAAAAAACTCAAAAAATTAAAAAAATCCAATTAACATCCTACATAAAGTATAAATCAGTCTCTTCCCCTAACTTGACTCCTTTATTCTTTAAACGTTGAATTCAACTTAAAAATCCAATTAACATCCTACATAAAGTATAAATCAGTCTCTTCCCCTAACTTGACTCCTTTATTCTTTAAACGTTGAATTCAACTTTAATGTCTGTTGTATTTTAAGAAGATAGTTTGTCTTCTCCACAATCTCCATTAAGTGGTGCTAGGTCACAGAACAGATTATTATTAAATGGATATAATATCCAACTTCAAGACCACTATATTCTACTGATATAAGTGATCACATGTATTAATAAACACCATCTCCGTTCATGAATCAAACCGAATCGTATCAATCAGGAACTATAACACCACCAAATAAACCGCTACTTTTATCTTCTCCTCCTTCTTCAATCCTTCTGTATTAAACCGGTAACTCACGGTTTCGGTTTGTGTTAGAACCGCTGGTCTCGATAGGGTCCAGTTCCCACAGGTATTCTCAGCGTTCTTATTGTTCTCTGATTTCCCGCCTGGATGATGTGTATTCAAATACAAGTTTGATGCACAGTCTGTTTCCACCATTAAATTGACGACATTCTGTTCTGAGCCATACACCTTAACGTCTCAAGCAACGGACTTCCAACGCGTTTCGGGATTCCCCAATCCCTTCTTCAGGGAAGTAATATTCGACTGCTCTTTAAAAGAATTTTTCTCATGTGTAAAGGGTATAAAGTATATATGAGAGAGAACGAAGTAATTTATAATATCTTGTTTATTAAAGGGATCTGATTATAAGGAAGGAGTCTTTATGGTATGATTTATTAGTCTTTCTGATGGTAGCGCCGGAACTGTTTTTGTAAATTGTACATTTTGAGTTTAAATTGCCTTGTGCTGGACAAAGTATTGTTTAACCTTTTTAAGGACTACAGGAATGAGATCAAATGAGATGTGTCTGAGAAGTGACTAGCTGTACAGCAAGCAATATCGTCTTTTGTTCATTCTTAGTGAGTCTTTCACATCAATGCCTCTCTGGTCTTAAAAGGGATAACCTTAAATACCATTAAAGGGGATGTATCACCTCTATATAAATTAGTTAAATAGTTAGGTTATATAACGAATCTAGACTAAAATTCTGTTAATTTTTTTTTTTTAAGCTTTATTTTTTCAAAATTTAAGTTATAAAGTCTGGGCTGCAGCTACTTCTGGACAGACTGTGGTTACCTGCTCTGTAACCGTAGTCCCTCGCTCTCCATATGCTCCCCTTCCTCTATCCAGCTTCCTCCGTCATCAGAGGCTTTCTGTCTGTAAGCTGGAGCGGTCTCATTGGTAGAGATCGATATCTAGCCAATGAGACTGCTCCACCTTACAGGCAGAAGCCTCCTTCATCAGAGGAGGCTGAATAGAGGGAGGTGAGCAGAGGCAGTGTGATGAACTGCAGTCTATGTGGAAGTAGCTTCAACCCAGACTATATAACTTACATTTTTACAAAAGAAAGCTTTAAAAAAAAAAAAAAATAGCACAATTTTAGTCAGATTCGCTATATAACCTAACTATTTAGCCTAAGTTCTATAGAGGTGATACATCCCCTTTAAGCACTTCCAACAGGATTTCATGCAAAAAGTGCAGTTTTTCCACTTTTCCATTACATTGAAAACAATGATAATAATGTATCCCCCCACATGGAGTTTTCCCCATGTATTCCAACTGTGCTAACTATAAAAAGGGTGTCAGTTTTCTGTATGTTGTCCATCTGTGCTTGGGAGAAACAGAGATAAAGCAGCTGTTTTTTTGTTTGTTTGTTTGTTTTATGCTTGATACTAGTGTATGCAGGCAGGCAGGCAAAGAGGTGGAGCTGGAATTGTTTGATAGAAGCAAAACAAAACAAAAAAAATATTTTTGATTGATAAGTGACAGACAGGCAGTTGATCTAAGTTCCTACCTCAGCTGGCTGAGCCTGAGATTCTACTGAGAGAGTGGTTGACCGACACATATTTTGCAGACAGATATAAATAATTCATACATTCAAGACACACCGATAGGTACAACTTGACATACAGTGTGTACTTACACACACACTAACTGGTATATCCATAACAACTAGAGGGACAAACATATAATGAAGAGTGGTGGTGCTGCATCCTTGCACTACCTTCTATGTAGGAGCTTTATCCTTTATTGAAAGCTGCTGTGTTTCAATATCCTCTGGTACTCCAAAGGCTAAAGTGTTGGAACTGAAGGTCACAACATTCTCATTTGGCACTTACTTATAAACACAGCTGGATATGTCTGTGCTTGTCCAGGCTAGTCAGTTCTTGGACATTCAGCTGTTGGGTACTACAACAATCATCCTGAGCAAGCCATTGGCTGGTTGTGGTTTATGGGAGATGTAGTTCCCAACAGCTGAAAGTCTGACAATTGACTACCTCTGCATGAAAAGTAATGAGTTCACTTCAAGACCTGTGAAGCAATGTGTTGTGAGATATTACAGGTGTAGAGCTCACCTCACTATGACCCGTATGTATAAAAGCACAGTTGAGCAAATCTGGAGCAAACCAACTGCATCACAGGGGAGAAATAAGTGCACAACACTCCCATTGATATAAATGAAGCAATTTAAGCCCCTGAATGCTATAGAGATCGCCAGTGCATTGTTTAAAAGCCCCATAAATTCAAGGGGAATGTTCATTTGTCACCTATAGTGCAGTTGGTGTGCCCCACAAGTACGCCAAGTTTCATTTATGCTTAAGGCATAATCTGTACTGGGGTAATTGTACAAATTCATCAATGCAGTTCCACTGGATTTAGCTTCTAATACCTGTGGCTACACTTCAGGTATGAACTATGGCTTATGCCAGACGTGAACTTTAATGCCACAAAAGCTTTGTACACCAGCCCCATAGCATGCACAGGGAAAGGGAGCAAAAACACTCCATTTCCTCTATGTCTAGTTTAATACATGATCTTAAACAAGATGTAGAGGAGCTGAATATCCCAAAATGCCCACTGTCCTCTCCTTGGCACAAGGGGAGGAATTCTGTTGTAAGTAACATAGTAAATAGACTATAAGCAGCCACAGGGACTTAAAGGGATAGTAATGTTTGAAAATAAAAGCAGCTCCAATTAATCTTCATAGTATCCGGGCCATGGGGAGTGTTTTTTCAATACTGTCAGAGATGAAGTTCAAGAGTAACTGATTGATAAAGTATCCTCCTCCCGCCCCTTTTACTGATGTAACACTGCTCACCTCATAACAGAAAGGTGGTGTCCAGATAGATTGCAGAGAGGGACAATCTTCAATTAGCATAAGGGAAAAACCTGAAAAACCTGTCAGTGGGGGCAGGTTTTTCATTGTTCTCACAGTAAGAAGACTGTCTGAGGGGATGTGGCTTACACTAGGTAAAAGGGGCAGGAGAGGGATACTTTATCATTCAATTACTCTTGAACTACAACTCTGACAGTAATGAAATAACACTCTCCATGGCCCAAATACTATGAAGATTAATTGGAGCTGCTTTTATTTTCAAACATTATTATCCCTTTAAGATGGATTCCAGTGCCTGTTCTTCTGTGAAATTGCCGTTGTATTTTCATACCACTGATCATAAGAATATAGTGTTATGTAAATATCACCTACAAATCATAATTGTATAATGTCGGTGTAAATATCACATGATCTATAATTCTTGTGCGCATGACAATTTCATCAACTATTAGACCTTAACATTTTTTTTTTTAAATGGCATCATATCATTCTTACGTGCTTACATGAATACTAAAAACTCTAATTAAAGTGGAGCTGTCTTAAAAACATCAACACCATGCAACTAACATATATATATACATATATATGATAAGGGGAGGGCAAAATATTAATCTAATAAATTAAAATTATCTTGTATATCCATATATTCATGATAAAGGTGCCACCATGCATTAAAGAACAATCACGAGTCATCCAACATGATCCAAGACAAAAACAAACCTGATATCTCGTGTTGTTGCATGGAGGGAAAAAAATGACGCTCAATGTAATCAGCACATGAAAAATAACTATATGCAAATTTTGGATTTGGGAGGTGAAGAAAACTTTAACCTCTTGAGGACCAGAAAGGTACTCAGTGCTTTGCAAATCAATGTATTGCACACCCTATTGGTCCTCAAGGGGGTTAATCTGTGACCCAGTGCGCAAGCATTTCCACGGACTGGCCCCTTTGCTAGCTGCTTCCCCCATGCATAATCATTTACCCGCTAGCTCTGAATCTGTCAAAGAACATCACGAGTTTGCCAGTGTCATGTTGAAGATGGTATCCTGGATTCAGTACCTATTTTACCTTACTACGCCAATACCAGCCAGAGATAATGCAGGAATGGAAACTCAAAGGGAGTTCTACTACCACACAAGATAAGGTTTTACTAGAAAAAAACAAGAAGGGGAGTCAACTCTGTTATACATTATCACCAGGAAATCTTTCTTACAAGATGAATACAAATTGTGATCTATTGATAACACTGCCATATAGAATGCAGCAACATTTCTTTCACAAGGCTGTTTCCATTTGGCTTCCCCGGTCACTGGATCATTTCAGCCACAAGCAGATAAAAATAGCATTGTAATAGAAATATATGTATGTAAAACTCAAATTACCTCAGCCTATATGTGTTTCTTAAACTCTTGGAGTTTGTAGTTGAATTGATCCAGTGACTGGGGAGTCCAATCGCAAACAGGCATTTGGGAGAAATTTTGTCAGTGTTACCAATGGTTCACCGACTCTTGTCTCACATGAGAGAGATGTTCTGGGAATAATGTATTAGAAAGTTGGTGCCCCTTCTTGTTTTCTTTCCAACATTTTACTCTGCACTATCATACTGGTATACACAGAGTTTCTTAACAGAATGCATTTGTTCCCAATATTGTGATATTTATTCAGCATGTTTCATGATTTTTTCACTCATCCTACTAAAATGATAATGTTTTTGTATTGCCAGCATGCCGGCTATATTATTACATGAGGTAAGGGTTTTTTTCTTTCCTTTTTAACTTTATGCATTTATTTATTCCAACTCTGTTTATAATTGTATTATTTCTATTTTCTGTTACACAATTAACCCTTTGAGTGCCAGAGGGGTATGCGACACATTGCTTTGCATACCCGTCTGGAACTCAAAGAGTTAATAAAGATATAGGGATGTCGGTCCCGCTTTAACAGAGAATTTCAAGCCATTTGATGTACACACTAAGATGGCATAATTGAAGAGTTCAGGGAGGTCATTGCTTACTGAAGTGGAATTGTAGTGAAAAAGGGGTGAGAAGTGCATAATGAATAAAATTTACGTTATCTCCATGCAAAAGGTATATCAGACCTTACTGCATATCCACCCCTTGGAGACTTTGCACTCACATCTTTAAGGCTCAGTAAACTTTTTTTTAACTCTTTGAGTGCCAGAAGGGTGTGCAATGCATTGTGCACCCCTCAGGCACTCCAAGGATTAATACAAAATATTTGCACTCAAGCTTTTCCTTATGAGTAATACAAGACTACTGCTAGAATAATATTCATTCAGCTATTATTACCCAAAACATTTTTCTAACATTAATCTGCAATTTCCTATTGTGACCAGATGTGCTATTCCTATCACTTACTACGTAGTGTCATAGTTCTTGTCTAAAGCTATCCCATAGAATGTGCTATAAATAAAAAGTTGTCTTCTGGCCACCAGTTGGTGCTGCTACTAAGAGACTGGGCTGTAACAACTTTTGAATTAAAAATATCCCAGCATTGGGAGTAACCTTATAACATTTTTTAAAAAGATGACTGCTCCTTTATGCCTAACCTCACATAACAAACAATACCATCATTTACCTCCAAAGCAAAAAAAAAAGAGCGAAAAGGAAAACCCCTTTCTAGCACCAAAACTCAAACGGTACAAAATAGGACCACCAACCTAGGTGTATCATGCGAGTGTGTCCAAAGGATAGGTTTTAAGTCTTGGTGTGTTCATGGACACACTCAGTATCTCTTGATACACCTAGGTTGGTGGTCCTATTTAGTACCGTTTGAGGATGGGTTTGGTGGTAGTAAGGGATTTTCCTTTTCTCTCTTTTTTTGCTTTGGATTTATCAACTAAGTATCCAAGCACATTACCGTATCCATTTAGGGTACCCTTAATACTCATTAGTGGTGGTGCACCTGCATCTTCATCATCATTTACCTCACCCACCACTAGAAGTGAGAGGGATATCTGTGGTCAATGAGAGTTCCCAGGAGGGAGAATATGGAGGCAAACAGGAAAGAAAATGTATTCAAAACAATATACAAATTATACCCCACAGTACCCCCTCTGGAACTGAAAGGGTTAATTATAGTTATATTACCTCTCACAACGACAAGATTCTATAGAAATCCCTAATCTTCAGAGACTGATGGCCAGGATAGTGCACCGTCATTTCCTTCCGGTGCCTTTCGGGACAGTACAATGCTTCTGAAGGGAGACCGGGACTGACAGCACAGGTGCACAGACAAGATGTCTGCGCTGATACCTGGCTTCCGGTCTCCGAAGATTATGGATTTCTATAGACTCCTGTCGTTATGAGAGGTAATATAACTATTATTAAGCTAGTCACCACCTGCCTAATTATGCAGGGCAACTTTACTTCTGGTGGTAGTTCAGCTTTAAGATTAGATTTTGACTGGCTGTGTATTGGTAATCCATTGTTAACATATAAGTTTGCTGAATTTACAGTGTGGTTCTGAATACTATCACAGCATTTTGTACAAGTTCAGAGATTTTCTATTATAAGACTCCTGTCCGAGTACTCTATGGCAAAATGCAAACTTGCCTGTTATTTTTGTGAAAGTAAATGTTGAGTTTCAGCTGTATGTTTATGAAAATTGTTATATACTATATGTTCTTTTTTATAACAACTGTTTATTTGAACCTTTCACATCCTTGACAAATAACATAAAATGTAGGGGTGCCCTGAAAACTGCACCATAATGAACAAATAACAATTCTCATTAATTTAAATGGGGCTTTAACCACTTAAAGGTGAAGTTGTGTGTTGGGAGAGCTCTCTAACATTCAAGTGGCTCAAAGCCCCACTTAACCCTTAGTGTGCCAGAGGAGTACACAACACATTGCAAAGCAATGCTTTGTGTACCCCTCTGGCACTATAAGGGTACCAGAAAATAGGACATTTACAAATTTACATTTACTTAAGAAAATCACTGCATTATAAGGTACAAATAAAAAATCCTATGTATTTAAAAGGGTCTTTTTTTTTAGTAATGTTTCAAAACAAATGCAGCTTCAACT
This sequence comes from Rhinophrynus dorsalis, assembly GCA_037306005.1. Classification (NCBI taxonomy): domain Eukaryota; kingdom Metazoa; phylum Chordata; class Amphibia; order Anura; family Rhinophrynidae; genus Rhinophrynus; species Rhinophrynus dorsalis. Next base: position 406,190,457 of record CM074718.1, on the reverse strand, counting down.
ATTCTTTATAGTTTATGGGCCATGTAGAGTGGTATTATCATTCTCTACGATGTGTGGTTCCAGAGTAATTGAATTATAACGTGTTCCCCTCCCACCCCTTTTACTTAGTGTAAACCGCATCCCCTCAGATGTGGAATCCAGTCACCTGACCAGGCAGCTCGCAGCAAGGGACAGTCGTCTGGCTGTGAGCATAAGGAAAACCATGGATGACTGCAGGTTTTTCCTTATGCTAATAGAAGATTGTTCCTTGCTGTGATCTATCCGGATGGTCTTGCTGTGCAGCTTTACACAGGTAAAAGGGACGGGGGGACAATTTATGACTCAATTACTCTGGAACTACACATCATAGAGAATGATAATAATGCTCGACATTGCCCAAAAACTATAAAGAAAAATCGGAAGTGCATTTATTTTAAAACATTACTATCTGTTTAACAACTAAAATGCTTGAGAGGTCTCCAGCACTTTGCTTCACAATTCGTTGGAGGCCTCTAGCATTCACAGGCGTAAATGTCCCATTTAAATCAATGGGATTTTTTGAATTGAAATTGTTTTTTTTTTTTAAATGAATATTTTATTGCTCAATAAAGCAATACAGTAGCATAGTATACATGAAGCTATTAAAAAGATGTACACCAAAATAACAAAACTGATAAAGGGATTGGAGGATCTGAGTTACAAAGAGAGACTAGCCAAACTGGGTTTGTTTACATTAGAGAAGAGATGTCTAAGGGGTGATATGATTACAATTTACAAATACATTCAAGGTCAATACAAAGAACTATCCAATGAATTATTTGTGCAAAGAGCTGAGCTAAGAACAACAGGTCATCCATTAAGACTTGAGGAAAGGTGCTTTCAACTAAAACAAAGGCAGAGATTCTTTACAGTAAGGGCGGTAAGGCTAGGGAATTCTTTGCCTCGGGATCAACAGGGGTGTTTTTGGCATGGGCTGGACTTGATGGACGCATGTCTTTATTCAGCCTTATCTACTATGTTACTATGTATGTAAAACATACATATAAGTGAAGATACATAGTCAACAAACCATTAATGAATTCTTCAAGAAATTCGCCTGACTTAAATTCACCTGACTTAATCTGATTAAACAAAATCATAATGATGAAGTACTGAGAGAGCAGTACGAAATGAGTTAGAACATATTCCCACTACCTGTTTATTTTAATTTTATTGGAGCATAATATTAAAGACTAAAGAACCAAGTTTATACAGGAGTCTATGCACCTCCAGGTGTTTTGAAAGAACCGGACTATCAAGTTAAGACGCCTTAACTCACATTAAAAAGAGGCATCAAAAGTGTGAGTGTGCTAGGAGAAATAAGAGATCCGCTCAGCGTCTAAACACAAGGAGTCGGAGGAGAGAGAATCCTGCCCGTGTTCACAAAACAACCGCAAGTCAGGAGACAAAATACTCTGCCCTCTAATGCCAGTGTAAAACTCAAAAGATTGAATAAAGAATTATACTGGACATTACACCAATGGAAGTAGATATACCTAAATACAAGAGACTTGGCATAATAGACAGGAGGAAATATACCCTGCCCGCAGACTTCTTAACTAATATTGCTCCATCTAAATAATATGTGGAACTTTTAGGTTATATTTTAAAATTTGATTTTTAAACATTTATTGCTTTGAATCTGCAGATTTGTTTACAAATAAATATTTTTGCATAAATATATAGTGTTGTATATTATAACTGTTCTTATATTATCTTTGAGCCATCTTTAAAATTTAAAATAGATACTAGACTCACGCCTGCAGTCAGTAAACTATCGAATCTACCAGAGACACAGGTCTGCACCAGACTGGGTATCCGCTATATGTAAAAGGACAGGAGAAATAGTCAGACAGAGTCACAGGTCAGCACCAGATTGGATGGGCAGGAAAGCCGGGTCATACACATTTCAGATAGTCAACCAGAGCCACAAGTCTGCACCAGATTGGGTGTCCGCTATATACAGGATAAGGCAAGAGGATAGTCAGACAGAGCCAGAGGTCAGCACCAGAATGCATGGTCAGACAAGCCGGTTTATACACAGATCAGATAGTCAGCCAGAGCCACAGGTCTGCATCAGATTGGGTGTCCATTATACACAGGATAAGGAAAGAGAATAGTCAGACAGAGCCACAGGTCAGCACCAGAATGGATGGTCAGACAAGCCAGGTTATACACAGTTCAGATAGTCAGCCAGAGCCACAGGTCTGCACGAGATAGGGTGTCCGCTATATACAGGATAAGACAAGAGAATAGTCAGACAGAGCCACAGGTCAGCACCAGAATAGATGGTCATACACAGAGCCCAAAGGAAACAGAACTGAATTGTACAACAACGCAAGGGCAACTGAGAGTTGATTCAGTTCCCCTTTTAAAGTCCAGTCCAAGAAGTAGATGGGAGGAAATACCAGCATACCTCATAAAATTCCACTCTGCGTCATTCTGCCGCTTCACGCTAGTAAATGACGCATCTCTCTGCGATGCGACAATTCAGCGACCTGCGCCCGCGTCACCCTGAGCATCAGTATCAGCTGGCAAGAGGACATGGATGCCCAATATCTCCCCCAAGTGCTCTCAACCCAGGTACTGCAAGCGACGCTTGGGAGGAAGCCTCCTACATATTTTGAAGCTTGTTGAGTCGCCAAAGGGACAGACGCTGGAACTAGGTATGCTATGACACATTTTTACTCCTTTGAAATGTTCTTCCATTCTGCACTTTGTTGAATCCCTTCATGTATTTGAATGTTTCTATCATATCATCTCTCTCTCTTCTGTCCTCCAAGCTATACATGCTCAAATCCTTTAGTCTATCCTGATATTTATTTTCCTCTAAACCAGTCACCATTTTAGTAGCCCTTCTCTGAATTTTCTCCAGAGTATCTATATCCTTCTGAAGATGGGGTCTCCAGTACTATACACAATACTCTAGGTGAGGTCTAACCAGAGATATGTAGAGTGGCATGACCAATTCCCTTTTTTCTGCTACTAATGCCTCTAGTTATACAACCCAACACCCTGCTTGCATTCCCCACCACTGTATTACATTGCCTGCCTACCTTAGAAATAATTACTCCCAAATCCCTTTCCTCTGTTGTCTCTGACAGCACAGTACCCTTAAGAGTATTTTTTTCCTTTGAATTTTTATGTCCCAAGTGCACTATTGTCACGGTTTATTATGACTCTCAGACACAAGTTTTAGGTAAAAAATCAATTTTATTGAAATAATAAATTGATAACTTAGGATGGAAATAACATACATATATATATATACAGAATATAGCACAGACAGAAGGCAGACTCTACCGGTCCTGTCAATATACCGGACAGGACAGTCTTTAGGCTCTACCGGCCTTGCCAATACCGGGTAAGGCAACCTGCAGATGGAATAGCATAACGGTTCTACCGGCCTTACCAAATTACCGGGCAAGGCAGCCTCAATAGATACACAATGTAGGCTCTACCGGCCCTGCCAATACCAGGTAAGGCAACCTCAGATGGAATGTGGCAAAAGGTTCTACCGGCCTTACCAATACCGGGCAGGGCAGCCCAGAGATAATAGCAGCAGTCAGATGAAACTGGCAAATTAGCAGAATCGTTAAGCAGCAAGGCTTTGGAGCAAACCAGCGTCCGCACGCTGGGAACAACACTGAATAGTATAGCCGTTAGGCTTTGCGAGCAAACCAGTGACCGCACACTGGAGTAACAAGTGAGTAGTATAGCCGCAAGGCTTAGGAGCAAACCAGCGTCCGCACGCTGGGACCAACACAGAATTGTATAGCCGATAGGCTTTGGAGCAAACCAGTGACCGCACACTGGTGTAACAAGCGAGCTTGTATAGCCGCAAGGCTAGGAGCAAACCAGCGTCCGCACGCTGGGACGAACACAGATTTGTATAGATGATAGGCTTTGGAGCAAACCAGTGACCGCACACTGGTGTAACAAGCAAGCTTGTATAGCCGCAAGGCTTAGGAGCAAACCAGCGTCCGCACGCTGGGACCAACACGGAATTGTAGCAATGTCACCAACGCGACCAGGCAGAAGGTCGCCAGGATACTGAAGACAGGTGATGAGATGACAGGAACCAGCAACCATCAGTCAGGTCAGGAAACATCAGAGAAGAAGTTCAGCAGTAACTGCAACACCAGAGACTAGGCCGGAACCAGGACTGGAGTAACTCAGCATCCAGGAAACACTGGAACAGTAGAGATCAGGAACTCAGGAACACAGGAGATCAGGAACTCAGGAACACTGGAGATCAGGAACTCAGGAACACTGGAACAGAGGCCCAGCTATCACTAGCATAGTGATAGCAAGAAGGTCAGAAACAACACGAAAGGGCACTCAAAGGGTGCCCAATCCAGGTTTAAATAGGCAATAAGAGGCGGGCTATCTGCAGACAGCCAATAGCAGCCCCCTAGTGGTGACAGACAAGGAATTGCAGCAAATCACGGGCACCGTGATAGTACCCCCCTTTCAAAGACCCCCTCTCCTAGAATAGGGTTTAGGTTTCTGTGGGTAATTGGCATGAAAGACCCTAGTTAGCCTAGGTGCATGAAGGTCCATACTATCCACCCATGATCGATCCTCAGGACCGTACCCTTTCCAATGTACCAGGTACTGTACCTTTCCTCTAAGCCTACGGGAATCAATAATGCTCTGAACCTCGTACTCCTCCTGGCCCTCGACCTCAACAGGTCCTGGCACCACAGGTGTGGTAGTATAGCGATTGCAAACCAGAGGCTTAAGAAGGGACACATGGAACACATTATGGATACGCATGGATGCAGGTAGGTCTAGTGCATAGGAGACAGGGTTAATTTTACGAATAACTCTGTACGGACCAATAAACCGGGGAGCCAACTTATTAGACGGAACCTGCAGCTTGAGATTTCTGGAGGAAAGCCATACTCTATCCCCAACCTGAAAGGAAACCGCTGGAAGCCTTCTGCGATTAGCATGGCGCTGATGACGCTGAAATGACTGACCAAGTGCCCTCTGAACTTGTGCCCATGTGGAACGGAGTTGCTCGATATGCTCATCCAGAGCTGGAATCTGTTGCGTCTGAAATGAATCTGGAAGCAAACAGGGCTGAAACCCATAATTAATCAGAAAAGGAGAGCTCCCAGATGAAGAATTGACCGCACAGTTCCTGGCGAACTCTGCCCAAGGCAACAAGTCGGACCAATTATCATGATGGTCAGTAACGAAACAACGGAGAAATTGTTCCAAGCCCTGATTAGCTCGTTCAGCGGCTCCATTGGTCTGGGGATGGTAGGCAGAGGAGAAGGACAGCTGTATGCCCATCTGTTGGCAAAATGCCCTCCAAAATCTCGACACAAACTGGCTCCCCCTGTCAGACACCAGTACCCTAGGCACTCCATGCAACCGGAATACTTCTCTGGCGAACACCATTGCCAATTCCTTAGCCGAAGGAAGGCCACGGAGGGGCACGAAATGAGCCATTTTAGAAAACCTGTCCACCACTATGAATATAAAGGAATACCCCTTAGACATAGGCAATTCTCCCATAAAATCAATGGAAACATGAGACCAGGGGCGTTCGCCATTAGGCACCGGCTGAAGCAAGCCCACTGGGAGATGTCTCGGGGTCTTAGCGCGGGCGCAGGTGGCACAGGCATTCGTAAATTCGGCACAATCGTTTCTCATGGAAGGCCACCAAAATAACTGAGAAAGGGACCATAACAATTGGTCTCTACCAATATGTCCCGCAGCCTTAGAGGAATGGTAGGTTTCGAGCAGCCTAGTACGAAATGATTCAGCGACAAAACATTTGCCCACTGGGGTTTCATGGGGAGCGGACCCCTGAGAGGCCAGGATCTCCTCCCCTAGAGGAGAAGTGATACTCGTGCGTATAGTAGCCAGTATTCTATCAGGTTGGATGATAGGTGCTGGTGCTTCCACTCTGTCACTGTCGGCCTCAAATTGTCTTGACAGTGCATCAGCCCTGATATTTTTTGACCCTGGTAAATATGATACAATGAAATTAAATCGAGACAGGAACAGTGCCCACCTGGCCTGACGAGAGGACAATCTCTTGGCCTCCGAGAGATAGGTCAGATTTTTATGATCTGTTAGGATTAAGACAGGATTCTTAGTACCTTCAAGCAAATGACGCCATTCCTTAAGAGCGAGGATAATGGCCAATAATTCTCTGTCACCTATCTCATAGTGGCTTTGAGTGACAGTCAACTTTTTAGAGAAAAACCCACAAGGTCTGAGAGTTCCACCTTTCTCGTGTCGCTGCGAAAGTACTGCCCCGACCCCAATATCTGAGGCATCAACCTCTAACGTAAATGGAAGTAGAGGATTGGGGTGGGATAACACAGGAGCCGCAGCAAATGCCAGCTTCAAATTCTCAAAGGCTTTCTCAGCAGATACCGGCCAACAAGAAGGATTAGCACCCTTGTGCGTAAGATCGGACAGAGGTTTGACAATGGAAGAAAAGTTCTTAATAAACCTCCTATAATAATTAGCGAAACCCAGGAAACGCTGTATAGCTTTAAGGCCCTTGGGTTTTGGCCATTGTAGGACAGCTGACAACTTTTCTTTGTCCATGGCAATGCCATCATTGCCAATTATGAACCCCAAGAATGGCACACTGGTTCTATGAAACTCACATTTTTCCATTTTACAAAATAATTTGTTCTCACGGAGTCGTAGCAATACTGCAGATACATCTTTGATGTGCTGTGCCATGTTTTGGGAGTAAATCAGTATATCGTCGAGGTACACCACCACACATGTCTGTAACATATCTCTCAGAACATCGTTTATCAGTTCCTGGAAAACTGCGGGTGCATTACACAGCCCAAAAGGCATTACTAGATACTCGTAGTGCCCAGCTCGAGTATTAAAGGCAGTTTTCCACTCATCACCTGCTCGAATGCGAACCAGATTGTAAGCGGCCCGTAGGTCCAATTTGGTAAATATCGAAGCGCCCTTAAGCCTGTCAAAAAGCTCGGTGATGAGTGGTATTGGGTATGCGTTTTTTGCCATTAGTTTATTCAAGCCCCGGTAGTCAATGCATGGTCTTAATTCGCCATTTTTCTTTTTTACAAAAAAGAACCCAGCCCCAGCTGGAGAGGTAGATTTTCGTATGATCCCTCTAGCAAGGGCATCAGAAATGTAATCCTCCATAGCCTTATTTTCATCACAAGATAATGGATAAGTGCGTCCTTTTGGAGGTACTGCACCAGGCTGCAATTCAATGCAACAATCATAAGGTCTATGCTGGGGTAGCATACTAGCCTCTCCTTTGCTAAAAACATCGCCAAACTGTTGGTACACATCCGGTATAGCAGAGGAGGTGCACATGACCTTAATAGGCTGGATGACGCACTTGTCCATACAAAACTGGGACCAAGCAGCAATTTCACACTTTTTCCAATCAAATTGTGGGTTATGTAACTGTAACCACGGAAATCCCAATATTACCGCATGGTGCGGAGAATTAATCAGTTGAAACTGCTGCTCTTCTCTGTGAAGTGCCCCAATAGTCATAGACAATGGCATAGTTTCAAATATAACCTGAGGCGGTTCTAAGGGTCTACCATCAATCGCTTCAATAGTCAAGGGGTTTTCTCTTTCAATGCGTGGAACTCCGTGCAATTCAGCAAAGGTATTATCCATAAAATACCCTGCTGCACCAGAGTCAACCAAGGCCAAAACCTCCACAGAGCGTTGTGCCCAAGACAATACCACCTGTATGGTGGGTTTCATTATGCCCGACACTGGGGACGATTGTACACCACCTAGGGCCTGTCCCCCAAGGTACCCTAGGTGTGTGCGTTTCCCGGACGTACCGGACAGGAATTTATCAAGTGCCCTTTTTTACCGCAGTATAAACATAATCCTTGTTTTTTGCGATAAAGTCTCTCTGCCTTGGTTAGTCTAGTGAAGCCTATTTGCATAGGTTCACTTGTTTCCCGTACTGGTTCACTAGACTTCAATGCCAAGGGAGGGATGGGTGGGCAAAACATGCTACTAGGCTCATTATTTTTTGACCGTAACTTATGATCTCTGGCAATTGATCTCTCACGTATTCTGGAGTCAATTATCATAACATACTCAATGTAATCATCTAGATCAATAGGTAGATCTTTAGCAGCGATTTCGTCTTTAATGTGGTCATTCAGGCCTTGAGAAAAGGCTGCCAATAATGCCTCGTTATTCCAACCTACCTCTGCTGCCAATGTGCGGAATTCGATGGCATAGTCGCCCACTGTACGCCTGCCCTGTTGTATCTCCATAAGGCGTTTGGCAGCAGAGGTGGTTCTACCAGGAGGCTCAAACACTCTTCGAAAGGAACGCACAAATTCACTAAAGTTCTTAGTACAAGGTTTAGCATTCTCCCACAAGGGGTTAGCCCAAGCCAATGCTCTGCCAGTGAGCAGTGATATCGTGAACCCCACTTTACTACGATCATTGGGAAATGCGTGTGCCGTCAATTCCATAAAGATTTCGAGTTGGTTGATGAACCCTCTGCAGAGACTAGGGTCACCATCATATCTTAGCGGCAAGGGTGCAGAAGCCGTTAACCCTTTAACAGTACCCCCTAGGGGTCTGGTATCACTTTCCGGTGTCTGACTTGGCGAGACCACCGGGCTAGAGCTAGATTGGTCAGCAGGTACCGTGCGTTCAAGGATCGTTTGAATTGCAACTGCCAACTGATCCAAACGTTGCTCGAGCACATCCATCCTCCAATGGATATTCTGTGCGTTACCTTCACCCTTGCTGTCTGAGGTCATGGCCCTTTCGTACTGTCACGGTTTATTATGACTCTCAGACACAAGTTTTAGGTAAAAAATCAATTTTATTGAAATAATAAATTGATAACTTAGGATGGAAATAACATACATATATATATATACAGAATATAGCACAGACAGAAGGCAGACTCTACCGGTCCTGTCAATATACCGGACAGGACAGTCTTTAGGCTCTACCGGCCTTGCCAATACCGGGTAAGGCAACCTGCAGATGGAATAGCATAACGGTTCTACCGGCCTTACCAAATTACCGGGCAAGGCAGCCTCAATAGATACACAATGTAGGCTCTACCGGCCCTGCCAATACCAGGTAAGGCAACCTCAGATGGAATGTGGCAAAAGGTTCTACCGGCCTTACCAATACCGGGCAGGGCAGCCCAGAGATAATAGCAGCAGTCAGATGAAACTGGCAAATTAGCAGAATCGTTAAGCAGCAAGGCTTTGGAGCAAACCAGCGTCCGCACGCTGGGAACAACACTGAATAGTATAGCCGTTAGGCTTTGCGAGCAAACCAGTGACCGCACACTGGAGTAACAAGTGAGTAGTATAGCCGCAAGGCTTAGGAGCAAACCAGCGTCCGCACGCTGGGACCAACACAGAATTGTATAGCCGATAGGCTTTGGAGCAAACCAGTGACCGCACACTGGTGTAACAAGCGAGCTTGTATAGCCGCAAGGCTAGGAGCAAACCAGCGTCCGCACGCTGGGACAAACACAGATTTGTATAGATGATAGGCTTTGGAGCAAACCAGTGACCGCACACTGGTGTAACAAGCGAGCTTGTATAGCCGCAAGGCTTAGGAGCAAACCAGCGTCCGCACGCTGGGACCAACACAGATTTGTATAGCTGATAGGCTTTGGAGCAAACCAGTGACCGCACACTGGTGTAACAAGTGAGTTTGTATAGCCGCAAGGCTTAGGAGCAAACCAGCGTCCGCACGCTGGGACCAACACAGATTTGTATAGCTGATAGGCTTTGGAGCAAACCAGTGACCGCACACTGGTGTAACAAGCGAGTTTGTATAGCCGCAAGGCTTAGGAGCAAACCAGCGTCCGCACGCTGGGACCAACACGGAATTGTAGCAATGTCACCAACGCGACCAGGCAGAAGGTCGCCAGGATACTGAAGACAGGTGATGAGATGACAGGAACCAGCAACCATCAGTCAGGTCAGGAAACATCAGAGAAGAAGTTCAGCAGTAACTGCAACACCAGAGACTAGGCCGGAACCAGGACTGGAGTAACTCAGCATCCAGGAAACACTGGAACAGTAGAGATCAGGAACTCAGGAACACAGGAGATCAGGAACTCAGGAACACTGGAGATCAGGAACTCAGGAACACTGGAACAGAGGCCCAGCTATCACTAGCATAGTGATAGCAAGAAGGTCAGAAACAACACGAAAGGGCACTCAAAGGGTGCCCAATCCAGGTTTAAATAGGCAATAAGAGGCGGGCTATCTGCAGACAGCCAATAGCAGCCCCCTAGTGGTGACAGACAAGGAATTGCAGCAAATCACGGGCACCGTGATAACTATTTTACATTTATCAACATTAAACTGCAGCTGCCACACTCTTGTCCATTCTTCTAATTTACCTAAATCATTTGTCATTTGGCTTACTCCCCCTGGAATATCTACCCTATTGCAGATCTTTGTATCATCCGCAAAAAAGACATACCTTACTTGAAGACCTTGTGCAATATCACTAATAAAAATATTAAAAAGAATGGTATCCAGTACAGATCACTGAGGTACCACCCTCTGTCTCCTGTCACTCAGACATTGCCTTATCCATTTAACTATTTTTACATCCAGACCCAAACACTGCAATGTATTAATAATTCTAAAAAGGACAGTGTCTAATGCTTTACTGCTTTACATATTGCTTCATATTACATTGGAAGCCTCTAGTATTAAAGGGGCTAAAAGCCACATTTAAATCAATATGAATTTTTGTCCTCTATGGGCTTTGGTATGTGCCAGAGCTGCTAATCTATTTTCTGTACAAGACCCAATATATATTATGTGGTAATTATATTGCTGTCTTACCTCTTATTGGCTTGAAGCAGCACTTTCCCTGAGAGAGTTTCCCCCTCTTTTGCAAACAGAGGAGTCTGAAGCAGGCAGCGTACCTGGTACCAGTGAGTCAGAGGTTCTGTAGGAGCTGTGGAGAGCCAAACTGTGACCCTACAAGACAAGGGACAGGTCAAATATATTTCACACACACACATGTATATTAATACATTGAGTTCAAATTATAAATTGTTATGGTGGTGATGGTCCCCCCCACACCTCCTCACAGCTTCCTACCTGTTTAGTGATGACCATCCTTTTCCTTCCTATTCCCTGAGGGAGATGCACTAAAGTTCGATGCTGTGGCGATGTGTGTCTGATGATGTTTGTGGAGCATATTGGCTTTCGATGTATACACACATCGCCATATGCACTAAAATTTAGGACTGCAAGGGGAGGAGAGGAGAAGTTCCACATTAGCATACAGGGTTGTTGAACTGCTGACAGCGAGGAAGGGACACCCTCCTTTACACATCACCAGCAGTAGACAACTCTGAAGTCTGAGAGCATTCTCTCTGCTTCCCCATTTGATCAGTGGGGGAGTAGAGAGAATTCTTTCAGCATCACAAACAGCATCACTCCCTTAACCCCTTGAGTGCCATAGGGATGTGCATTGCACACACATGTGGCACTCAAAGGGTTAGAAATGTACACCAACCAGTACACAATGATCCCCTTAGCTCTGTGTCATTTTTTATAGTTATATTGTAGGGCACTCCCATTATTAAAAAAATGGAATTTAACCCCTTGGCTGGTAGAGATGTCATATCGCCAATTAAATTATCAGTTGTTTTATACCAGAATGTATCAAGTGGTCTTTTGATAACTTTAGCATTATTATAGGCACATTTAGAGGTAAGTCCACCTTACACCAGGTATATAAGTGTTTCCCAAGAATTTATAGACAATTAGTCTCACTCTGTCAGTGACTCATTTTATGTGAAGCTGACATCAGTAATGCACAATCATGTATTTGGACATCACGTCAAAACTCTCAGGGTTTGTGCATATCAAGGTTCCCAGACACAATCTTATTTTTCAGTGAATAAGAGCAGTTTGAAAATTAGTATCCATGCTTTCTACTCTTCTATTACATAAAAAACACAAAAACTAAATAAAAATAATGATGATCTATTTGTTATGAAAGGGGCCTGCTACATCCTGCTATTTTGGCACATTTCAAATCCCCTTTTAACCCTTTACGAACTAGAGAGGTGTGAACAGCATTCCAAAGAAAAAGTGTTTGCCCTTTGCTGTTTGAAAGGAAAGCTACATTCTGATTTTATAACTCCTAAAGAGGACCAGTGGGGTGTGCAATGCTGAACACCCCTCTCATTAAGAGGTGAAATATGTATAGCCCATCACTTTTCAAAGAAGGTTTAACCCTTTTGCTTTCAATGGCATGCCCTTTCTGGTAGTTTAGGGTTAGTGTCTAAAACATCAGATTGACAAGAACTAAAGTACAATGGTATTGTGCTTCAACCCCCACTGGAACTAACTGTGCTTCAACCCCCACTGGAACTAATACATAATTTAAATCCTTGATCATATGATACAAAAACAGATATATTGATATATTCCATAATAAACTATACTGCCAACATAGTGTATGGCTAAACAAATCCTCTCCACTACTTCAAGCACAGGAGGACAACTCATGGCTCCCCAGTTATTGTTGGACTGCAACTCCCATGAAATCAGTAATTCGGATGCTGGGAATTGTAATCAAACAACATGAAGAGGTTCTGATCCCTACATTAAAATGATTATAATCAACATATATATTTTATAACATGTGCCCACTTACCACTGACACCTTTCTGCCATGCAGAGTACCCAGACTCCTCCCATACACACAGAGGCAGGGACATGCTCAATACACACGTCTCATTGACCTAGTGGGAAGCGCTCTCTGGAATTTCTCTTAGTACGTTTTATGTCTGAGACTTTGAATCGCACGCTGCACTTGTTGTGTCACATAGGGACATGTTGTGGGGTGGGTAAGGAAATCAGTTTGAGAAGTGAGAGAGACAGGGACATAGTACAGTTGCCTTGCAGGACAGATAGCAGTTCAGCAGGGCAGAGGACCCAGTCACCGAGGCACCATTGTGTGCCTGAATGTTGAACATTACCATTGTGTGACAGAATGTCGAACATCACCATTGTGTGCATGAATATCGAACATCGCCATTGTGTGTCTGAATGGTGATCAGGTAGGGGAGGGGTGCGAATAGAACTAAAATTAGACTAACATGAGCATGGGTCGTTTCCCAGGCATAGCCAATAGCCTCTCAGCTTGTGTGCTGGTGATGTTTGAGAATGGGTTGTGGAAACACTGGCTCAGTGATTGGTACCTGATGTGACCTGTAGGTGTGTTTGTTTGCAGGTGTCCCAATTATCACTTGGCATGCATATTGCCATTCTGACGGCTGAGACCTATATGTTGTCCCGCTAGTGACCTGATTTGCTAAACCTGAATATGCATGGAATCCGCAGCTTACATGTGACTCATCCAGGTCTTCTGTGTTCTCTATGTTGATGACTCTCATGCAAGTTAAATGTCAACAACAGCTGAGGATTGTTTGCTGCATCATTGCAACACACATGAACACCAACAGACTGAGGAGTGCCAGGGTGGCGTCCAATGTATTGCTTTGCAATGCATTGGATACCCCTCTGGCACTGACATTCTGAAGCATGAGCAAGAAACACAGACTCCATGGTTTGACGATTTGCATGTTTATTGAGGGACAAATCACATGTCAACATTTCCTCTCTTTTGAAGGGGGGCAGAGGGACCAGTCTTTACAGACCGTTTCAACAGTTGAACCAACAGTTGAGCCTGGATTCTGTTGTGGTCATAGAACTCAGCTATCAATTGTCCCAACATGTCAATCATGACACCCCTGATCTGTCGGAGCTCATTGGTTAGGGTCGTTAGCTGGTTCTCCATGACATGTTGGTGGTGTGCACACCTTCTATTGTGCTTCTTCTACTCCCTCAGCCTCAGCCTCTGTAACCTGATGTACTCCCTGTGCTGGTCTTGGCTCCCTCATCTGGTGCAGAGTACGAGGGGGAAGCAGATAATGCATCCTCAAAGGAGTGTAGTGCATCCCCAGAAGGCTCCACTGGTGGTTCAGCAGGCTGGATGGGGGAAGCAGTTTCCATTGGTGGTTCAGCAGGCTGAATGGGGCAGCAGGCCCCAGTGGTGTTTCAGCAGGCTGAATGGGGGCAGTAGGCTCCATTGGTGGTTTAGCAGACTGAAGGGGGGCAGCAGGCTCCAGTTGTTGTGCAGCAGAATCAGGTAAGGAGAGTTCTGCACCAGCCACATTGATGATTTCCTCTGAGAGGCTGCTTCCTGGCTTACAGTGGTGTATCTGGCTTGTGGCCTCTGTGGCTCACCCACAAGCCTGATGTGTGGATAGTACAGGGGCCACGAATCACTCTCCATCCACTGACCAGTAGGACCAGCAGGTGGCCCACACCAGGTGTGCTGTGACTGCATCTTTCCATACAGCTGTGTGGGCATCCAGCTGGTATCTGATGCTCCAACTGGGTGGTCAAAGAACCGGTATGGCTGTGGCCCTGTCATACAGCCATTTGTCATAGGAGGTGGGGGTTGTAGCCAGTGGTGAGCGGACTGCATTAACCACTGCTCTTTTGACTTTGGTGGTTGCCACTGCTGGGTGCTCCATGTGGTGGAGGTGGTGGCTGGGGTCCATTGCTGTAACTGCTCCAGCTGGCTCCTTCCTGATGGTCCACTGTGCTTGCTGGTTCTGTCTGTGGTGCATCCACAGGATCCTGAGTCTCATTCACAATGGACACTGTAAGTGAAGGATTGCTGTGACTATGACAACATTTTATAATGTGACGTTCATCATGACCAACTATACCATATCCTGGAAAATGAGATCAATATCATGTTGTCATGCACCTGATCCTGGGTTTCATCTATCACATGTTAGGTGTCAAGGGTGATTGGGCATTATTTTAGAACAGGGAAGATGGACTCCTAACGCGACAGCATGCATTATTATGGAGAGATGTCATGGCAGAGACTTACAAAACCATTGTCCATACACTGGAGTATGCAATACTGCCTTTCCAGCTGTTGGGAACTACATATTCCATTATCATCATCATCATGCATTCATTGTGTGAATTAATTGTTGTGGTGTCCACAACAACTGGAAGGAACAAGTTTGCTTATCTCTGTCTTGATAGAATTTTACCTCTGCAGATGATACATCTCTGTATGTTCCAGAGTTTCATCCTGCTGAGTAAAACATGTACACCCACTGCTGTTCTTGTTCTTTGCCAGGGTCAAATCATTACAGATTTGCATTTTATGGGGACATCACCTTCTTCACTCAGCATTGTGATCCTTAGCTACATTTTGGTGCACAATTGGTTACTGCTAGCCCTTTTACAATACTATCTCTGGTGCTGTCATCTCCTGTGCCACAGCCACCATGGATACCCTCAACTGCAGTTCAGCTCTTCCCAGCCATTAAAGGTTATACTTGATGGTGGGCCACCACTTGTTGCTCTTGCATGTGTGACAAGATCCCCCAGCTTATTCTTTACTCTCCTCTAGCAGTCTGTCCAGCATTTTATCCCATCAACTGTTTGCATGCATCTTGACATGCAGTTGACTCCCTTCTCCACCTCACACCTTGCCTGCTTTCTCCAGGCACCTATTTCTCTGCTCCTTTCATTGGAGAATAGGATGCACTTCCTATTCAGTATAACACTAAGGCCATGTTCTCCTCATATGTGAACATGGGTTCTCTGATCCTGTCCCCCTCCACCGCAGTCTCAGCTTGCTGAGTTAGTGTTTGAGGCCCTGCCTGTGCTGGCCCTGGTTGCATGTGTCCCTCCCCAACATCAACACCCCATCCCACTGCCAACTCTGTCTCTGTCTGGCTTGTACCTGTCCCTTGGAAGGTACCTCTCCTCCCACCTGCTATCCCTCTCCTTCCCTGCCCGGGAATGCCCTGCTCTCCTTCCTTCTCTCCTGTGCCTCTCCCCATCCCTCCAGCCTCCACTACTCTCCCAGCCATCTCTCCACTACTCTCCACCTCCCTCTCACACTCAAGCACTCACACAAGCACTCAGTCATAATCACCCTCTGTAACTTCCTTACACTCACTCAGTCATACTGTATAAAATAAATATTAATGTGTAATGTGTCAAAACAAAATGTGTCTGTTTGGGATTGTGTGTGGATGATATGTGGGCAATGTGTTCAAAAGTGTATTATATGTTTGTTTACAATGCAAAACGCTCTGCTATCCACTACAACTATACCTCTCTCCAGTGTCTGCTCCTCTCTCTTTCTGTCTCTCTCGTTAACTCTGTCCTTTGCCCCTGGGCACTGTGCTCTAGTTCTATGAACCGTGAAACACAGTCAGGAGTTGTCCATTTTTGGGGGTATATATACATATTTTTTGTAATGATTTTGATACTTTGCTGGTTGTGGATTGGTTGGGAATTTGAATTGGCCTTGCCTAACGTGACCTGCTAACGTCAAACGATGGCCTACTTCCCATGGTAGTTGACATTTCTCACTTTATTTTACTTTGGAAATCACAGCACGGCGATGACAAAAACGGGCGACGCATGTTTTGAGTTAAATTCTACCTGTGCGGCCTATGCTTATTTTTCCATGTACTGGCGCAGTCATAGGATAGCTGTGGAACACAAGTATGTTTTTTCGTTCTGTGTTTGTTTTACTGGCAGGCATAGTATCAAGACCTTAATGTGTCTAAAATCATGATAAAGTTATCCTAAACCACTTTATACATTTTCCTATAACACACTAATCTCTAGAGCCGAGGGATGAAATTAAATGTTTGTAATAATGGGAATGCACTACAAATATGAGTATAAAAAAAGACACAGAGCTGAGGGGATGACTGTGTCTTGGTTGGTGTACTTTTATAATCATTTTAGTGCAATGCACAACCCTATTGTCATCAAAGGGTTAAAGGGGTGATGCTGTTTGTGGTTCTGAAAGGATCCTCTCCGCTCCCTCACTGACCAAGTCGCCAAGCAGAGAGAATACTCTCAGACTTCAGATTTGTCTACTGCTGGTGATGTGTAAAGGAGGGAATCCCTCACACATCATCAGCAGTATGACAAACCTACATGCTTATGATTGATTGATTGATTGAGTTGTTACTGCATAGGAAACTACAGGGAGATTTCAGCTTCACCAACCTCAAGTAGGCAATGTCAAGACTGGGAGCTTCGACCACAGAGGAAGCTATCTGAGCTTAGTGCATGTGGTCAAACAGCCACATTAACATATAAACACACCCACATGAATATGACAATGGCTCATTATCCTGCATTTCCACATGGAAATGGCTCATTATGCTACATTTCCATATGGAAATCTCAGTGTTGATGTGTTAAGTAAAAATTCATAAACCTGTTGAAGGTTTGATGGATGTCGATGTGGGCAGATTATTGTTGGATTGATGGTTATATGATATCGAATACACATTAGTGCATTCTTTGGTGTCAAGTCGGGCTTAAAGTGGCCCATAGTTGTTTTGGATATCTACTGGGACATCCATTCAAGGTAGGCCACTGATTATTAAATGCTCTAGACTTGATAGCTATTCTACTTTTAATTTTCATTGGGCCATATGTTTAAAGAAAAATATGGAAAGTCAAAATAAAAGTGGATCAGATCTTGAGCAAAATAACTGCACCATAGGGAACAAATAATGCTCCACATTCTTAAGCCCTTGAATAATAGAAGTATCCAACACATTTTATGTATTTGTTCCCTATGGAGCAGTTGGGTTGGCCAATAATTCCTCCACTTTTCCTTTTATACAAAAGGCCCATTGCGAGTAACCAATCTGTTTTTCTCTTAGTGAATTGAGGCAAAGAAGAACTTGGGGGATATACACTAAGGAGTGATAAAGTGATATCACTGACTTCTCCAGTGATATCACTTTTCCAATTCCTATGTTATTCTATGAAGCCTATGCACTAACATCCCTATAGTCTGAGAGATCTTAGTGCATAGGCTCCATAGAATAATATAGGAATTGGAGAAGTGATATCTCTGGAGAAGTTGGGGGTTATGCACTAAAGTGTGATAAAGAGGTAGTAAAGTGGAGATTACTTCTCCAGTGATATACATATCTGGGAACTTTGTGTCCTGTACTCTCCAGAGGGAAGTCCTGTGGTACCGCTGGGGGAGATAAATTATGCAATTCACTTTAAAAAGGGTGGGGTTTGATCATGAGTGGGGGTGAGGCTTCATAGATGTGAAAAAAGTAGGAGGAATAGTCTAGGGAAGGATGAGAAGTGGCCAGGGAGTCAGAGAAACAGACTGGGAAGAAGCAGAAGTGGGCAGAGTTTCATTAAAAACTCCCCACACCCAAAGAATCAGCCTCTTCCTCGGAAACCTGGTAATCATCAGCAAAAACCGGAGTCTCTGCTGAAACTCCGGAGAGTTCCCAGCTATTGTGATATAACTTTTCCAGTTCTCTGGAGCCTACACACTAAGATCTCTCATACTCTCAAATCTTAGGGCACTGATGTCATAGTATTAAATAGGATCTGGAGAAGTGATCTTCACTTTATAATCTCTTTATTATATCTTCGTACATCTCCCCCATTATCTCCACTTTATCACTGCTTTATCACACTTTAGTGCATAACCCCCTGAAGGAATTCTGAGGTAAACCAACTGCTCCACAGATAATAAATAGTCTCAATATAGCCAATGATTTAAATGGGGCTTAAAAGCCTCCTTGAATGGCAGAGAGGTATCCAACATATTTCAAAGCAATTCATTGGAGACCTCTTCAGCATTCCAATTTTTTTTTTAAATACCTGTTTTTTATTTTTTCTTTGGCAATTTGGGTTGCATTGGGGATCCTGCTTGTTCCCACTTTTTTATTTGCCTCTTTTCTTATTTTTATTTGGAAGAGGAGTTCCCAGGATAGCCAGCAATGCCATCCACTGTATGTCTTCCTTTATGTTTGTTGGGTTGATATTATCCTTGTGTCATATGGTTGGTTGTTTACATGATCAGTTGATTGGTAGTTTATCGATCAGCTTATCAGCGGCATCATTTTCATTGGCAGCATCTATTTTTTAATTAGACTGCCATTTTTTTTCCTATTTAGGATTAGATGTTTCCACGGTTCTGTTTCCTTTGGAATTGACTGGTTTGGGTTGTATCTTTTGAGCAGGTTTAAAGGACAATGGACTGCTGCTCCAGAGGAAAAGTCATGTTTTCATGTTTACCAAGAAATGCATATAGTGGGGGTTCTATATATTTTAGCATATTATTTCATGTTTTGAATTTAATAATTTTGATAAAGATTGCAAAGTATGGATCTTCATATCAACTTACACCAGATTACCTTTTGATTCCCTGAACAGAGAGGGTTCAATCTGCATACTGCTTTCTGCATTGCCACATCTCTTTGGATACAGAGAGCAGCTAGTGTGAAAGTGTGAGTACCAGCCATTTACAGTTTAACACTGTTTTTTTTACATATGATCTTATCACTTTCCTGCATTATCATATGTACTTATACAGTACAGTTCCCTATTTATATTTATACTGTCTTTGTTATATTTCATTTTCTTTACGATCTTTACTGGACTTTTTTTTTGAAGGGGGGCAGCAAAATATCGCCCACATGCTGTTGTGGCTGCGGAATGTATGGAGTATATCCTACATCTGAGTGATATAGAGTAAACACAAGCCTACGGGCACTCCCCTGTTATAGTTTTATCATTTTTGTGCCCCCTATTTTGCAGTTGATTTACCCCAGTATTGCTCCAGTTCTTCTTTACCTCACAAATCAAAGATTTATCTGTAAAGGCAATACATTTTCACAAAAGGAATTTCAAAGTTACACGCTAATATTAGATGACATAAAATATGCAAATAATGCACAAAAAAATTAAATGTGACACAGAAACCCAAATTGTTGTAAAAGTGTAAAAATATAAAACTTAATAGCTAAAACAAGGTAAATGTTAGAAGAAAAACTATAAATTAAAAATCGGTGATAATAATAACCAAGAGTAACTCATTTGTATTAACATATCAGTTACAATAGAGCTGAATGAATTTGTAGCAGCCATATTAGTCCAGTTTTAGTAATAGAAATATAAGAGTATTTTGATATTGATACCTTTTTTGGGCTAACAGTTTATATTTTAAGATAAGCTTTCAAGAGATCAACCTTCTTTCTCAGGTCAAGCAATACTGAATCACAAAGTCTGCTCAATCACACAATCTGTTCAAAACAATGCAGAGTTCCCAGGTTAGATAGAAATCTAGGAGCCATACAGTGAAAAGCTTTGAGAGGGTGACAAAGCAGATAGCTATGTAACTGGTGGACAATAATTACATTGAGAGAGCAGTGCTAGAGGCCAGAACCATAGCCGCTGATAGGCAAATATTGATTTCTGTGGTTCTATATTCCAGTACTTCTTACTCTGTTGTAATTAAGGTGCTTATATAAACATGTACATATGAGTACGCATGATGATAATTCCTTTGCTAAAATAAAGATGATATTGCACCTTTTGTCTCTATTTTTTCCAAGATCATAATTACCCAGATCTTCAATTAAGTGGTCACCACCAGTTATAATAGTTTAATTTTCAGTTTTTCTTCTCACTTGTACCTTGTTTTAGAGCTAATAATGTTTTTTTTACACTACAATATAGATATATACACATCAAAGTTGATTATTGTTTTGTAATTAACTAAGGTGAGATAGTGGCGAGATAAACTCTTCAGTGAGAAAAGCCGCTCTAATCCAGTGTTACAGTATGAAGACTGGGCATTAAGGTGAACTATACCATTAGATATAATTGAGGTCTCATAGACTATGAATAGATAATTATAATAGACTATATAGTTCTGATTATACAAATGGTAACAAGTAAAATGTATAAATTATCTCAAAAGCACCACAGAGGCATAATGAAGTCCATCTTGTCAGTTAAAACTTACAGCTGGCTCCTTCTGAGTCAAAGCAGGAGTAAGGATAAGAAATACGAGTACATAGGGCTGTATTTTGGTGTAGTTATTGGTCAAACCAATTGCACTTATAGGGGAGAAGAAAAATTTCCATTGATCTAAATGGGGCTTTTCAATCCATTCAATGCTAGAGAGGTCTCATGTTGGAAAACCCTTTAGTGTTCAAGGATTTTAAACACACTGCTCCAGAATTGCACCACTTGACTTTCAAAATACAGCTGTGTGCTCATTCATTCTTTGGACTGTATGTGCAAAAGAAAAGTGGAGAGGTTCTGGAGATAATCATTTGTACTACAGACGAGGACTACAGTTTCCAAAAATTCACATCGATTTAAATGGGGATTGTAACCCTTGAATGCTAGAGACACATTGGAGACCACTCTAGCATTGAAGGGGTTAAAATCCCCATTTAACCCAAAGGAAATTTTTAGTTCACCTCTACAGTGTGAATGGTTTGCCCCAGTCCTGCTCCACTTTTCTTTTAAACATACAGCGTGTTGACTTGGTAGGTAAGTCTGTTAATGTTAACAGACAAGGGGGTTATGCACTAAGGCATGATAAAGTAGAGAGAACTTCTCCAGTTCCTATATTATTCTATGGAGCCAATGCACTAAGATCTCCAAGACCAAGGCCCGGATTTCTCAAACTGCAGGAAGAGCAGCGTCTCAAATACACTGCTCTACGCCTCTATAAATGATAGATACCTTTGAGTATTCATCATTGATTTTGCGTGTTTTGCGTGTTTCCCTGCTTTGCGTATGTGAAGCAGGGAAACTTGCGTAAATTGGTCAGTCATGGGGAAAACCACACGTATACACATACGCGGAAATGTGTTCACCCCATGCATTCAAATGGGATACTCCAGCTTGAAGCTAGCGGTTCACATTTGCGGATCTATCTGGCCATCACTTATTGATGAATAAGCTATGGCTAGATACAATCCGAAAGTTGTTGAATGTGTGAATGGTTAATACGCAGAGAAATCCTCTGATTTTCCTGCGTATTGATCCATTCGCACCTTGATGAATCCCGGCCCAAGACTTAAGAAATGTTAGTGAATTGGCTCCATAGAAAAACATAAGACATAGAGAAGTGATATCACTGGAGAAGTCATCTCCACTTTATCAGCTATTTATCACACCTTAGTGTATAACCCCTATTATATGGTTTGGTAAATCTGTTGTTGTGGAAATTTTGAAATAATCTATATATTTTCCCACTTATCATTTGCTTTATGTAAACTATATTTTCTATTATAATGATCAGAGTCTATATGGCCTCAATTATATCTAACGATATAGCTCCCTTTTAAGATCTCTCTAACTAGAAAAATATGTCCATAGAATAACACAGAAACTGGCGAGTTTGTCCATGGGGAGTTTATCTCCATTGTATCTCACCTTAGTGTACTTCCCCCTGATGTCTGGTAATATCTTTGAATCTAATTGTTTAAATTCATAAATTATGTACAGTGATCCAACAAATGCCACATCAAACCAGATTGCAAGTCCATGGACCAGTCCAGACTGCACCATGTGGAAAACAAAGGGAATCTCCATTCTGTAAAACAAATAATAATAATAATAGTAATTAGGAAAATAAGATACCATTATATGGCATAGTAAGTTTACTACATATAAACGGTATTAACCCCTTGAATGTCAAAGATATTGGAGATGTCTCCAATAGAAATATGTGCAACCATTTTGAGTGATGGGATCACTTTAGGATAGGAAAGTTTACAGTAAGTGTGAGGGAGAGAAATGTGAACTATTTCTAAAACCCAAAATGATATTAGTTATTGCACCATGTACAAAAGGATCGGCTCTACATGATCAGAAGTATTTTTGTTATGGGCATGATATGTTTCAGCTTGTTGATGCCAGGTATCACAGCCATAAACTTAATTGTGATTAATTCACTGCGCATCATCAGAGCGAGAACAAATTCTGTAATAATTCTTTTCTGTTCATGGCTCATTAGTTAGACAAGGATATGAGTGAAATGCATGTTCAGTAGATGTGGCATGATGCCATTCTCTCTTTACATTTGTTCCTATTAACATCTTGCAATTGAATATGAAACTATGAATTAAAGCTATAAATCATATTATTTTGTAGGCATAAGCTCTTTAGAACCACATTGTTTGGCAGGACAAGGTAAATTTCACAGGGTTCAGGGGCTATTTGCCAGAATCTCCTTTCCAGCCCATTTTTTCACATTGACACTATAAATCATCTCCACATTCTTAGCCCTGAAAAATCCTCAGTCACATTCTGGGCTTCCCTTATTGGCTCCAAAACACAGTCTGATGGTTACATTGGCTTTAACATAATTAACCATTGTAGCTCAAATAACAATATAGTATTTGTTAACATAAGGATGGTGGCCATTATATAACACAAAATAACTGTGTTCTTAACCCTTGGAGTGCGTTGCAAAGCAATGTGTTGCGTACTCCTCTGCCACTCAAAGGGTTAAACAGGATAGTTATTAACCTTGCAATTAAGTTTATATTTGGTTTGTGCTACCTCAAATCTGGATATTTCAGTCAGGTTTTCTTGGTTATATAAAATGATTGCAACTTATCTATCCAAGAACAAAACATACTATAAATGTTGTTCTGAAATAATACAGTTCACAATGGACTGGTATTCAGTTTGTCGCCAATGGCTGGACTTACATCCAAGACATCATTAGGCAAGGCACCCTAGTCACATTTAGCCCCACCCATGACCACATTCCCAGTACTCACATAACTCTATTCAAAGACACATTCCAGTATTCCCTGGCTCATAAAATACCCTTAGTTTATAATAGACAATCTAATAAAGACAAAAAAATCAGAATGTTTAAAAAAATAGGCAGTAAAGGAGTGTAGAAACTAAATTGTTCACCATAAACCAGGAGCTTTTGCCTGGCACAAATATACTGGAATTGCACTAGCCACTCCAACAAATCAGAATATAGATGTGGCCAGTACATCTGATGTTCCCTTCAAAAGATGTTGGTTTAGGCAACTGTCCACTTTGTCTACGGAGAAATACTGCTCTCCTTTCACATATTTGGTTTTTTTGCAGCACATATATAAGGAAATTATATCTGTCCGATCATTCCATAATTAGCATCTTTCAATTTGTGATCCAAATGTATTATTACATAATAACTGTAATGAATGCACATAGAAGGCAGTATTATTCAAAGATTTAACCTTCTTAATTTTAAAGGGGCAGTAACGAGATACTAGAAAAAACGTATAATGTGACCAGATCCAGTTTTTTTTTTTACTTATGAAAAACACACACTGCAGGGTGGCACTGGTTCCTATGCAGTCATGCAGAATATTTTCATATGCATCCTGCATTACACTGGTGATCTGGTCATGTTAAAAATGTACTGATAATTTGGTAAAGATAATAAAATGGAATATTACATATGATTAAATATTGGGTAACCCCAAATGTAAGGCAATTCCCCCAAACGTTTGCTTTTAGTTGCTGGAAGAAAAGAGGCCAGAATATAAGGTGACCCTAATTTTCCGTGTATATGTGTGTATATGTCCGTCTGTCCCACCATCCCCTCTCTCTCTGTCTTCTTCCCTTGATCACTCTCCCCCTTCCTTGATCTCCATTGATCTCTCTCTTTCTTTCCCATTATCTTTCACTATCCCTCCTTGTCTTCTCGCTCCATCTTTTGATCTCATTCCATCCCTTGATCTCTCTCTCCCTCCCTCCCTTGATTTCTTTCTCCCTTGTTCCCTCTCTTTCTCCCCCTTCATTTCTTTCTCTCTCCCTTGACTGCTTTCACTGTCTCCCTCCCATTCATTCTACCGCATATCGTAGATCCAGGACGTGTCCAGCAGGTAGAAGATCGGTCCAGCAGGTAGAAGTTAATTTGTGATTCTGCACATTGAAAGGCAGGTCATAACAAGTTCTGAAAGGACCTGGGACCTAAGCAAGAAAGTGGGTAGAAAGCTCAAATATGTCTCAGACCTGACTAATCTTGTTCTAGGCTGCCTCTTGGAGCTATGATATGAGGGAGGGGATGGAGATCTTCTACCTGTTTGCTCACCAGATTGGATCTTCTGATATGATGAGCAGCACAAATATAAGGCTTCCTCAAATATGATTCCTCTGCCTTTGTCAAAGTGCAAAAAATGTGCTGGCAGATTTATACATTCCTCTCAATGAATGCTAGAGTTGCCACCTATATACTGGGCAACAGACATATAGTTTTCTGTTTTTTTCCATACCATTGAACACTCTTTTAAGACCTTAAGGACCAAAGGAGAGAGCATTGCACTGCGAAGCACCCCTCTAATCCTTAAGTGGTTGAAGCTGCCATTTATTGTTGTAGGTTAGCCCTTTGAGTGCTAGAGGGGTGAGCAACACCTTGTTTCTCAAAGCATTGCATACCTCTCTGGCACTGAAAGGGTTAAAATATTATAGGTTCTGCAATTATGCAAGAACATAAAACAGGACATAGAGAAATGATTTAATACCGGTTTATTGTATCCTTTCATTATGAGTAGCAATGTGAATAAATCACTTTGAACATGCATCTAGTTTTAAGATAAATACAATATTCAATATACATTAAAACCAACCTGTGTAAATCTTCTTCTTTGCCATCAATAAAATTAACAGTGTATTTTACTGTTCGAGCCATCAAGATTCGTATATCAAATGTGTCCTAATAAAACAAAGATTATGTTGGACACACAACTACGAAGCATGTTTTTGTTTGGTTATTTTAACTAACAAAACAGTGTTATTTTATATGGTATTGAAAAACAGTGATCTCAATGCAATGTTACCTTTTCTTCCAGATTGTTTTTTTCCTCCTAATTTATGATATATTGTTACAGATATTCCAAGCCTAAATACATGTATATGGCTAATTTCTGTTGATGCTAGTAAAATGCCCATTGCATTGTAATTGCAGATAAGATAGAGGTGAAACGGACATAGCTTATATGCAGAACAGCATTCCTAGTTCAGTAATGATTGTCAAAAAAATCAAACTATATCATACTCTCTGAAAGTAAACAGTTTGCTGGTTAAAGATCAAATTGATTTTCTCTATCGTCCAATATGAACCCAGGAACCATGGGCTTAAGCTCCCTTCTCCAGGAGCTCAGGGTACTTCAAATATATAGGGTCTTTTGGCAAAGACTCCCTCCTCCTTCAGCTAAACCCCTGCCTACAACCTCCAGATTCAGGTGCTCTGCAATGAAGATAAAGGTGCAGTTGCAATTCTTAGTTTTTAGGTTATTTTATTATTTTTCTTTAGATATGGGGCTGTATAATGCCCCATTAGGATTTACCATAGTTCTTAAGAGGTAAAAAGTTGACCAAAGAGGTAATGGAGAGTGACCAGGCAAGGCGTGAATCCGAGAGGCAGGAGAAGCCTCTGTTCCATGTGAGAACCTATTACAGTGTTTCTTGTTGTAACATCTGCATTTAAGGAGGCTTGTGCTGTTCTGTTTTTGTATTTTTCTGTATATATGATTCTGAGAGTCTTTCTGACTGCCTGAAAGAACTAGCTTCAGAGCCACACTGAAGTGTGAAAAAGAAAAAGGGCTAATACAAAGAAGATCAAACAACCTATCTCACATTCCTTTCTCGATATCTCCGTGAGCTACCCAAATCTTTCCAAACAACAGACAATTAATTCAATCTGACAGAATCAAAAAGGAGTCCCACATTAAAGTCCTCTGATACTTCTGAGTCTTCAAACTTTCCTGCTCTTGATGGCACCTGCTGCTGCATTCCTTGTCACAGGGCCAAGTGATTCTTAGCAACCAACGAGCTGTACAGACAAAAGGATACAAACAGAAACAGCGCATACAGTGCCTCTAAGAGCAACCTCTTGATCCAGTCACATTCACACCCCTATGTAATGGCTACACAGATTCGGAGGCTTAACCAGCCTCTAGGATTCACTTGCACATCAATATTTTAATATCAGAAACCAAATCCGTATTCCACCAAGATCATGGCAGCTTTGGCTGCATACATCAATTTTCAAATTAAAGATGGCTTCTCCAGTCCCATCCCAGATCCTGGTATTTCTGGAAATGAAGTTCAACATCGTCCAGGGACAAGTGTTCTTAACAGAGGACAAGATTCAGATTCTGTCCCAGGACATGTCATAGGTACTGTAGTGGCCCTCTGCAATGATAAGGGACTACATGAAAGTTCAGGGACATATTGTGTCTGCCATGAAAGCAGTCCCTTATACCAGTTCCACACGAGGGAGCTACAATAGGACATCCTCAGGAAATGGTCCCAATAGCATCCTCATTTGTCTCACTCCATGACCATCTCTCCTGAAGCAAGGGAAGATCTTAGTTAATTGCTTCATCATCCTCACTTAACTCAGGGTGGAAACTGATCCCAACAGTTGCCAACCTGTGGAGCTGGCGTGCTACTCTAGGCCAAGAAAAGGTGGACCAGAGAGGAGAGCCTCCTTTCAATCAACATCCTGGGGATCTGTGCCATCAACCTGGCACATCTTCACTAGTCTCAAATACTGAAGGGGATCCCAGTAAGGGTACAGTCAGTCACCTCAATAGCAGTGGCTTACATCAACCTCCAAGGAGGAACTTGAAATGAGAGTGGAAAGGAGTGCAGGAACTTCTCCACTGGGCAGAAACACACGTTCTGGCCATCTCAGTAGTCCAAATACTGTGGGTAGAAAATGTGGTTGCAGACTTTCTCAGCCATCAAGACATATATACAGGCAACTGAACTGAATTGGGGTGGTCAACTTGAAAGTTCAGCATTGGGGTATCCTAGCAATAGATATTATGGCCTCTCATGAGAACAGAAAGTACCATCTGTTTGGCACAAGGACAAAGGACCCCTTGGCCTTTGCGAGGGACACAATGTCTATTCCATGGAACTTTCATCTGTCCTATATGTTTCCTCTGTCTCCAGGGTAATTTAGAAAGTCAGGATGCCATCCTGATTGCTCCATTCTGGCCTCACCTGGTTAGTGGACCATCTCAACCTTTCCATCCAGGAGCCGTTCCTCTTTCCTCCAAGACTGGATCTCCAGGGTCTCATCTGGAACCAGAATGTGGAGGGACTAACTTTAACAGCATAGGTCTTGAAACCACCATCCTAAAATGTAAAGGATTCTCAGAATAGGTAATTTCTACCATGGTCCAGGCTAGGAAGCCTATCTCTTCTAATTATGTTAAGTATTATATGAATCATACTCAGCAGTTCCACAAGATTCCCTCTTTGTCATTCCTGAGGACCCTAGGGTGACACAGGCTGCATCCAAAGTCACCATTGCTGATTGCATCAAGGCTACCATACACCAGGAGGAATAAGAAGAGACCTGCTCATTTCAAAGTCACAGTGCCCTCTACCTGATCTGTGGTTGCTTCCTGGGCCTACAAAAATCAGACTTCTGCTGAACAGCTGTGAAAGGCTGCTAAGTGGTCTTACTTGTACACGTTTACAGAACACTACTGTGCCAAAGTTTTGGCCTTGGCTGAGGCCAGATTTGGCTGGAAAGTCCTTCAGGCAGTATTTCCTGTCTAAGGACTCCTTCCCCTTTTTCACCCACAGCCACATTTTTGTTTGGGCTCCGTTGGCTCTTGTTTTGTTTGGTGTGATAGTTTGGTGTCAGTCGATACCTGAGGTTACGGTTTAGTTATGTGGTAAACTGGTATCTTATGGGGTGAGTGATTTTATTCTCCTTTCCTTTCCCGGAATATTTGGGATGCTTTAGTGTATCCCTATGTTTCCTGTGTTCCCTGTTGGACGTAAGAGAAAATAGGATTTTGGTGAACTTATCATTAAATCCTTTTCTCTTTAGTCCATATGGAACTCAAGTCTCCCACCCAGAGAAAAAACTACCTGTGTTTCTTTTACTGGGCAGATGAGTCATCTTGAGGTCTTAGTTTATGGTGTTTTATTTTCTTCTTACTGATTTGGCTCTCTTTTTCTGTGGTTGACACATGAATCTGGGAGTTTGAAGGCAGGAGTTGAGCTGAAGGAGGAGTGAGTCTCTCCCCAAAAGACCCTGTATTTTTTAAGTGCTCTGCCGTCCTGGAGGAGACAGCTCAACACCATGGTTCCTGTGTTCCATATGGAATAAAGAGAAGATGATTTAATGATAAGTTCACTAAAATCTTATTTTTATAACAAAATCAGAAAGCTAAATAGGAGAAATTCTGGAACAAATCAACTGCACCATAGGGCCAAATTAATATTACCATTTCCTTAAATTCGTTTTTTAACCTCTTGAATACTACAAAGGTCTCCAGCACATTGATGTGGATTTTAATTTGTTTCCTATGGTGAAAATGATTTACTATAGAAATGTACCACTTTAGATTCCTAGATAGAGCTTTCACTTCTTATACTGGGAGAGATGCAAGAATAAAGTTCCACACAAAAACAGATACTGCAACAGATTTTTTTGGCTTTATATTGCCTAATGCCAGTTTTTTCCTTAAATCTTCCTTTAACTGTGGAGGATAATGGAACAGTCTCTACATATTTTGGTTAGTTCCTTTACACTATATCTTGTTTAATGACTTGAATTAAAAAAGAGAAAACTATCGGGCAGTTGTAAGATGATTGCATTGAAGTCTTAACAATGGCGGAGTGTGTCTGCCAATATATACTACAGGAAATATACATTTGACTGTAGTGTTTCTCAACAAGGGTGCTGTGGAACTTAGATGTGCCATGTACATCAACTTTATCATCAATTTCTCTAAAGTTATCAACAACAATTTCAATTTGTTGTTTCAGATATCTACGTATGGGAACTGCTATGCACAAAATGTTTTTATTATTTTGATTGTGAGTAATTATATGTTATTTATTTATACCCTTCATCACACCCTTGACAAATAAAAAATAAAATTTGCTATACAAAATCAAGATTGCATGTTAGGGGTATCTTGAAAAAAAAAATGTGCATACCCAAAATGGCAGCCACTGGCATTTGAGGCTAATTCAACTCACTGTCTTCTCTGTTTAGAAGTAACGCTGTTGAATCACTGTGCTACATCTAGCTATCACACCTATATTTAACTTGTTTATTTAGAAACACTCGACTAGCACTGTAAGGGCTCACAGAAACCCAATTTGTTCTATTAAAATATTAACCTGCTGTGAAAATAACTGGGAATAAGTCAATTTTGTTACAGCCTGCTATTTTGATATTTTAATATTACTTCTTAATACTCGATTGATCAGATATCAATATGTAGATAACTGAGTGGTAACGCTTTAAAATCAGTGTTTTAGATGTTTCACAAAAGAAAAATCTAAATTTTTCCAATTTGTAAATAAAAAAATAGTCAAAAGGACATTATAAATTATATTAAGTTAATTAAGCCTGTGCTATTTATTGGATATAGTAACTTTATACAAACAGACAAATAATTGTCTTGGTCAATGACTGACCTGTGTTCAGCAAGGAAAACATATGTTCTGCAGTGGTTTGAATGCAGTTAAGACTGGAAGGGAATAACTGATTAATCATATGCAATTCATGTTTTAAAATAGAGGATTGGAAGTGCAGTGTTCCCTCTGAGATGGCAAAAGTTAAGCAACCAGAACTGAAAGTTAAGAGTGATTAAAACTGGGCAGGGCTGCAATGTTCATCTGTTATTACATTGCAGACCTGCGTAAACAGTCTTTTTTATTTGTTTCATGTCTGGGTTATGTTGGAACGCTGGTTGTGTCATGACAGAAATTATGTAATCAGTCTGGAACAATCAAAACTCTGGTTGACAGCACTTTTAGGCGTGGTCAGTAGAATCTCAATAAGGTTGGGGTGAATGCATCTCTTATTACAGAAAAAGTACGGAGCAGATGTTCTCGCAGCGGGCTGGATGATCATGAAGGTTAAATGACAGTGGTAGGTAGCAACAGTCAGGTGTAATGGCAATGCAGTGTAAATTTGTGAATCAGCGTAGTATCAAATTTTACACATATTCTGGAAAATCACTTAATGTTAAAATTATAGCCCATGCCATTCATACTACATCTATGACTGCCAAGCCTAACACTTGACTTTGACCAGTAATTATTAAATGCCACAGCCAGAATCAGAACATATCTAATCAGTTTTCTGCCTTTGGGTCATTATGGTCATCAGATGGAAGGGAGGGTGCCAAATGATGCATGATGTCAGGATATGTGGGAAGAAGCCAAGGACTTAGTGGGTGCAAGCAGAAGGATAAAACTGCAGGTTGTTATTAGGATGCAATCATAGGGGAATTGACCATGTGCTGTAGGAGTGGAAATATGATTAGGTCTGAGGAAAATTGATCCGTTGTTTGGAGTAATCACAGATAGGGAGGATCAAAGATTAGTGTGTGGCATTGTGAAATGATTGTAATGTTTCTATTTGTGTGTGTGTGTGTTGGGGGATACAAGGTGATACAGACAAAGGTGACTTTTGACTATTCTGACCTGGCATTACTGGAGATGTGTGTGGCATAGGGAAAGTAAAATTACACAGAAAGTGGAAGAACAAGACAAGTTTGTACTCTGGACTTCAGAATAAACTGTACCTAAGTAGGCTGTAATAATAGGTAAACTGTGAAGTTGAAAATCGTAAGAAAAGAGGGTGTAATTACAAGTGAAGTGTGTACTTCATATATTGTGCACATTAGGAGAGTGTATTAACAATAAAATGTGAATCTGAGTGTAATTACAGGGAATGTGTGTTTAAAGGGGATGTATCACCTTTCTAAAAGTTCGCTTTAAAGAGATAGTAATGTTTCATAACAAAAGCAGTTCCAATTAATCTTCATAGTATTTGGGCCTTGGTGAGTGTTATTTCAATACTGCCAGAGTTGTAATTCAAGAGTAACTGAATGATAAAGTATCCCCCTCCTGCCTCTTTTACTGATGTAACTGCTCAGCTCAGAGCAGCAAGGTGTGTCCAGGTGGATTGCAGAGAGGGATAGTCTTCAATTAAGATAAGAGAAAAACCTGTCAAGGGGGGCAGGGTTTCCATTGTTCTCACAGTAAGAAGATTGTCCCCTGCTGTGAGCTGTCTGGTCTATGGACCAGATTCCACATCTGAGGGGAGGTGGCTTACACTAGGTAAAAGGGGCGGGAGGGGGAAAATTTGTCATTCAATTACTCTTGAACTACTACTCTGACAATATTGAAATAACACTCTCTATGACTCAAATACTATGAAGATTAATTGGAGCTGCTGTTTTTTTTTTAAACATTACTATTACTTTAATCTCTTCCTTTTACCTACTCTAACAATGCTGTGTTGTTGTTTTTTTCTTAAACACTATAGAAATGCAGTTTGACAGCTTAGTTTTTCCCCATAAAGTCTTCTCCTCATTCTGATTGGCACCACGCGTGCCGACGAGAATACAGGAGAGATCCTCCTCTAAGCTGGTCTGTCTGTAAGCTGGAGCACTCTCATTGGCAGAGATCAATATCTAGCCAATGAGAGTGCTGCAGTTTACAGACAGTCCAGCGTGGAGGAGGATCTCTCCTGTATTCTTGTCGGTACGTGTGGTGCCGATCAAAATGAAGAGAAGACATTACGGGGAAAAACTAAGCTGTCAAACTGCATTTCTATAGCGTTTAAGAAAAAAAAAAAACCCACAGCATTGTTAGAGTAGCTAAAAGAAAGAGATTAAGGCAAACTTTTAGTAAGGTGATATATCCCCTTTAAAGTTGAACTGCTTAGGTAGTTTGAAGCCATCTTGCAAAATTGCCTATATGTTATGTTGAATGTAGTTATTTATTAAAATTGTTTTCAGACTATAAGCATTGTTCTTATTTACTGGCATAGCTGAAACAGATGTCTTCCCCTTGCTCACCTGATCTGCCACTGTGTGATCCCCCCCCCCCATCTCCAACCAGAGTGCTACTTTAACCCTTTTCATACCATATATGTGGGCAATGCATTTCACTTTGTTTGGCAATCAAAGGAGAATGTTTACCAAAAACCTCTCCTTGGGGGTGATTCTATAAGCACGGGAAAAAAACAAACAGCCGAAGGTAGTTTCTCAAGTCATCCAATAACCTGTTCTTTGAAAAACTACCTCTAGATTTTGTGCCCATTAGAAGCCTTTAAAAATATTGTGAATTCCCGATTCAATTCCATGCGTTAGGCAGTAACATGCATTAAGGGACCCCATTTTATAGATAACAATCTGCACCAACTTTTTTTGGCATAGAGTCCTCTAACACATGTTTTACACTACCGACGCTGGAATTGAAGTGGAAAAAACTGTAAAACACCTAAGTGATCAGTGGATGTATTGATATGGGGCCCTAAGCCCCATATCAACATATCCAAAGTACTGAAAAAATGTGTGTAATGCAGGAAAAATTAACCCTATGAGTGCCAGTGGGCTATATAACGCATTACATGCCCCTCTGGCACTCATAGGGTCAATGTCACTAAAACTGAAAATAAACACATACCTGTAAGTCTACTGTCCAGCGGGGTCTTCAGCACCCTGGTCATCCACTGTCAGACTTCTTTAATCTTCTATCTAGCGTCATCTTCTTTCTTCCTTCTTCTAATCTTTCTGCTATGCTCGAAATATGATGCCACTGGAAACAAAAAGATTGATATTGATGTTGAAGATAAATACCTGCTGCAGGCATTGCCAGGACAGCAGAGCAAATATCTCCCCCTAGTAGATACCTCTCAGGCCGTTGCCCATGCCATTCTGAAGAGAATTTGAACAAAGACTGGCTTTTATATGGCCAGTCTCTGTTCAAAATGGTTCCCAGCTTTCCATTGGTTGGAACGTGAGGTTACGCACCTCCCATCCAATCAGCTACCAGCAGAAGGGATGACGAAACCTGCTAGAAGTTGATTTGCTGGGAGGTGTGTAACCCTAGCCAATGGAAGGTTGGGAACCATTTAGAACAGAGACTGGCCATATAAAAGCCAGTCTCTGTTCAAAATTCTCCTCAGAATGGCTTGGGCAATGGCCCAAGAGGTATCTACTGGGGGGATCTTTGCTCTGCTCACCTGACGCCACCTGCGGCAGCAGCGTACACTTTTAGCATACCTTTGGAGGCATATTCTTTTTGTTTCCAGTGGCATCATATTTCAGAGCATAGCAGAAGGAAGATTAGAAGAAATAAGATGACACAAAATAGAGGATTAAAGAAGAATGACAGTGGATGACAGGTAAAAGTTATACAGCTCTGGGGTAAAAGTGTTAGGATAGTTTTAGGGCTAGTATTGTTTCACTTTATTGTAAGGGATAATGTAGGGTTAGTGCTTCGGAGAGTGACCTAGTGTTAGCTGTTTTACTTTGATGTTCCCATTTCTCACGCTATTTAATGTGAGTTTTGGGAACAAAAAACATACATTGAATGTTGGACCAAAAGTCAGGCTTGGTTTCTTTTGGTAGGGAAATTAGATACCTATGGTATAACAGTGTGTGTGCCGTCTAGTATCCATTTTTTTCCCTACCTCCAGTTTTACCTGGGACTATTAAATTGAGCCCCCTATGTTCACATGTGGCTCTGCTGCGTGCTGATCTATCAGGCAGAGATGTTTACCAACCCTCAAGTGCTCAAAACACACAAACCTCTGTTTAACCTTTCGATTCCCAGATTGTGCGTCACATTTCTCACATCTCTGGCACTCAAAGGCAAGTTGACTTGACCTCGGCTTTAACCAGGACGCATAAGAAATATGCATATTTCAGTGTTGCACTGAAATCAAAGCAGCTCTGTAGTATGCATTTTTCATGTTTGTCTGGTTAATGGTGATGTCTGGTCAGCCTACTCAAGGGGTTAAAGAGAATCTAAAGATGAAAAATGTTCTGTGCAGCAGTGACTAGAACACTTACTATATTACTATTGTGCCTATTTAATGTAGAAATTGCAACACATTTCAAGTAATAGCTTGCAACACAATTTCATACAGGGAAACTGAAATGCTTATCAATAATCTATTCTAAACTCCTGCCATGTGAAGATATACAAAAAAAGCCTAATGTGAACTGATGTTGACTCCGCCCACCAACTGTCAGACAGGCTACAGTAGCCATATCTTTCAGAATGTTTGTAGTGAAAGGGTTAATAGAAGAAAGGGTTGCGGAAATCAATAAAATATTGTTATATATGGGATCTTGGCGGTACTACTATGTTTTTACTATTTATATTTTACTAGTGTAAAAGCCCATGTACACAGGCCATGGTCCAGGTGATGTTAAGAGGCCGGTCCTGCTCTGCGTCCTGCCACCGACACAGTCATGCACTGTAGAGACTGGCCGAAAGCACAGAGTGCTCCCAGAACAGAACTCCCAGCATTCCTACACCTCCCAGCACAGAGCTCCCAGCATTCTGTGCTCCCAGCATTCTGTACGTTCTTCAGTCTCTACTGCGCATGACGGCTTCTGACAAACATCCTAGAGAATTATTATATAGGATAATTACAAGTCAGATATGTCAAGGGATAACCCTATGAGGTTCTGAGGGTTATGTAATACAGTGAGTAGTAGGTATGTGCAAACCCCTCTTACACAGTCAAATGGTTAAATGCATGCTTAATATTTTGAATGTTAGATAAGCATACAAAGAAAGTTGCACACCTCCGTGGCAATCCAAGTATTAATTACATTGGGCTGGTGTGCAGAGACAAGTCGATAACGAGGGGGAGGGAGATAGATAGTTTCAGTAACAATGATTCTCCTATGCTAAACAGCACTATGTCATCTTACTTCTTCACATATAAACAGGTATTTTTTTTACTTTTTATGGAGTTGTGATGCTGTAGAGTTAGACATGCGGGCTTGTTTTTTCAAGATGTTTTACAATTGCTTAAGTTGTTTTAAGGTGAAGGTCACACTTTAATGGTATATGGGTGGTGGGTTGTGTAGTTCATCTATCATTTGATATACTGGTATATATATGTAATATGATTAAAATCTGTATTAAAAAATATTCAAAGAGATTAATTTAAAGATTAATTTAAAGTGGACCTGTCGCCTTGAAATCGAGTTTGCATATTTGAAAACTTCATGCAAAACTGCTCTTATGTCATGTTAGCAGATACATAATTTAGGAAAAGTATTGGAAGCTGTGAGTGTGGCGTCATATTCTAATTTATGCTAATTACATTCTCAGTACATCCTTTGGGTGCAAGATGGTATATTGGTATATAGTGCTACACTGAAAAAAGCATACCTTTTTTTTTTTTTAAGAAATCAAATCAATATCTCCTAAACTATGCACCATCTGGTCTTTTGGTTAACATCAGTCATATGCAGTTCTGAATTAAATTTTGAAAAATGCAAACTTAAAGTGGGTCTATCACCTTGATACAAGTTTACATATTTAATACAAAACCACCTATGCGTCATGTTAACCAAAAGTCCAGCAGATGTATACTTTAGGAAATATTCAATTTTATTTCTGGGAAAAGTGAAAATGAAAGTCTCCTGAGGCAGCTCAGTGCTTCATTAGCATATACAATGTCATTGAAAGCCGACATTAGCATATGAAACATTTTTGAAAATGTTTCATTAGTGTACAAACTTTACTGAAAATCTTAATTAGCATGTGATACAGCACTGGTGCCTCAGGGTATCACAATTAGCATATGGTACCAAGTACGAATATCTCCTTAACTGTACATTTGGTGGTCTTTTGGTTAACATGACACAAAAGCAGTTTTTAATTGTTTTTAAATAAGCAAACTTGAACCAAAGTTCACAGGTCCACTTGAAGCTTGGAACCAAATAGTGTCAGAAAAACATTCTTACACGTAATAGAAAATGATGGATTTATAATGTTATAGCTGCACAAGAAAATGTAATACAGAATTCCACCAAATTCCAAATAAGGCATTATATTTGGCAACCTTGTAAATTCTCCTACTGAGACTCAGAACCATGAATCTGGATCTGAATTGGAGCACTTGGTCAGTACTAGGCTATTGATTCTCAACCAGGGTGAGAATATCTATATTACTAAAAGTAGAAGCTTGGCAGGCAGCCAAAATTCTCCGGCACTGAACACACCCAGGGGTGTGCACTAGAAGGAGAATCTTGGCAGGCATCCAAGCAGTAATGAGACATTCATGTTTCCTCACACATAACACAGGGGCGTGATTTTCATAGGAGTTGCCCTGGCTACTCCTATGAAAATTTCTGCAAGGACATGGCCCCCCAGCCGCATAACACAGGGGCGAGATTTGGCCCTCCCAAATGACTTACGTGCCACTACAAGGTAAGGGATGGGTGCAATATGGGTGCAATATGAGTGCAATATGGGCAATATGAGTGCAATAAGGATGCAACATAGGTGCAATAAGGATGCAATATGGATGCAATATGAGTGCAATAAGGATGCAATATTGGTGCAATATGAGTGCAATATGGGTGCAATAAGGACGCAATATGGGTGCAATATGAGTGCAATAACGACTCAATATGGGTGCAGTATGGGTGCAATAAGAATGCAATATGGGTGCAATATCATTGCAATATGGGTGCAATAAGAGTGCAATATGGGTGCAATATGAGTGCAATAAGGACGCAATATGGGTGCAGTATGGGTTAAATATGAGTGCAATATCAGTGCAATATGGGTGCAATATCAGTGCAATAAGGGTGCAATAAGGACACAATATGGGTGCAATATGAGTGCAATATGGGTGCAATAAGGACGCTATATGGGTGCAATATGAGTGCAATATGGATGCAATTACGACGCGATATGGGTGCACTGTGAGTGCAATATGGGTTCAATATATGGGTGCAATATGAGTGCAATATGGGTTCAATATATGGGTGCAATATGTGCAATATAGGCAATATGAATGCAATAAGGACGCAATATGGCTGCAATATGGGTGCAATAAGGATGCAATATGAGTGCAATATGGGTGCAATAATGACACAATATGGGTGCAAAATGAGTGCAATATGGGTGCAATAATGACAAAATATGGATGCAAAATGGGTGTAATATGAGTGCAATATGTGTGCAATAAGGACACAATATGGCTTCAATATGAGTGCAATATGGGTGCAATATGGATGCAATATGGACGCAATATGGGTGCAATACCCATATTGCGTCCTTATTGCACTCATATTGCACCCATATTGCACTCAGACTGTACTCATATTACACCCATATTGCATTCATTGCACCCATATTGCATCCATATTGCACCCATATTGTGTCCTTATTTCACCCAATGTGCCACTCTTTATTGGTGAACGCGCCATTCAGAATGACACGACGTGTACAATTTGTGACTCTTTAAGGCGTGACATGGTGAATGCGCCATTCAGAATGACGCGGCCAGACAAATGCAACACTTTAAGACACAACATTTTAAGTGCGCCAGTTCTCTTCTCCATCATGTCTCTCTCTCTCTCTCCCTTCCCCATCATGTCTCTCTCTCTCCCCTTCTCCATCATGTCTCTCTCTCCCCCATTCTCCATCATGTGTCTCGCTCTCCCCCTTCTCCATCATGTGTCTCTCTCCCCCCTTCTCCATCATGTGTCTCTCTACCTCCCTTCTCCATCATGTGTTTCTCTCCCCCCTTCTCCATCATGTTTCTCTCCCCCCTTCTCCATCATGTCTCTCTCTCCCCTTTCCCATCATGTCTCTCTCTCTCCCGTTCTCCATCATGTCTCTCTCTCTCCCCCCTTCTCCATCATGTCTGTCTGTCCCCCTTCTCCATTATGTCTCTCTCTCTCCTCCTTCTCCATCATGCCTCTCGCTCTCCCCCCTTCTCCATCATGTGTCTCTCTCCCCCCTTCTCCATCATGTGTCTCTCTACCTCCCTTCTCCATCATGTGTTTCTCTCCCCCCTTCTCCATCATGTCTCTCTCTCCCCTTCCCCATCATGTCTCTCTCTCTCCCCTTCTCCATCATGTCTCTCTCTCCCCCCTTCTCCATCATGTGTCTCTCTCCCCCTTCTCCATCATGTCTCTCTGTCCCCCTTCTCCATTATGTCTCTCTCTCTCCTCCTTCTCCATCATGCCTCTCGCTCTCCCCCCTTCTCCATCATGTGTCTCTCTCCCCCCTTCTCCATCATGTGTCTCTCCCCCCTTCTCCGTCATGTGTCTCTCTCCCCCTACTCCATCATGTGTCTCTCCCCCCTTCTCCATCATGTGTCTCTCTACCTCCCTTCTCCATCATGTGTTTCTCTCCTCCCTTCTCCATCATGTGTTTCTCTCTCCCCCTTCTCCATCATGTGTCTCTCTCCCCCCTTCTCAATCATGTGTGTGTGTCTCTCTCTCTCCCCTTCTCCATCATGTGTGTGTCTCTCTCCCCCTTCTCCATCGTGTCTCGCTCCCCCTTCTCCATCATGCATCTCTCTCTCTCTCCCCCTTCTCCATCATGTGTCTCTCTCTCCCCCTTCTCCATCATGTCTCTCTCTCTCTCCCTCTTCTCCATCATGTCTCTCTCTCTCCCCCTTCTCCATCATGTGTCTCTCTCTCTCTCCCTCTTCGCCATCATGTCTCTCTCTCTCTCCCCCCTTCTCCATCTGGCGTCTCTCTCCCCTCTTCTTCATCATGTGTCTCTCTCCCCCTTCTCCATCATGTGTATCTATCTCTCCCCACTTCTCCATCATGTATGTGCCTATCCCCCTTCTCCATCATGTGTCTCTCTCTCTCTCTCCCCCTTCTCCATCATGTGTCTCTCTCTTCCCCTTCTCTATCATGTGTCTCTCTCCCCCTTCTCCATCGTGTCTATCTCTCTCTCTCCCCCCCCTTCTCCATCATGTGTCTCTCTCTTCCCCCACTTCTCCATCATGTGTCTCTCTCTCCCCCCTTCTCCATCATGTGTCTCTCTCTCTCTCTCTCTCCCCTTCTCCATCATGTGTGTGGCTCTCTCTCTCCCCTTATTCAGCATGTGTGTGACATACCCAAACCCTGAAGTGCTCAAAGGACTTAATTCCCACGGGCAACGCCGTGCCCCTTTTACTAGTATTTTATATTTTTATATGATATTATTGACAACATATCATTAAAATATGACATTTTTGATAAAAATATGACTGTTGAGTTTACTTTTTTGTAATGTTTGTGAGACCTAGGAATAACTGTATATTCATGTGCTGTACCCTTCATTATACCAATGATAAATAACATTGGTTAGGGGCACCCCGAAAATTTCAGATTGTGTATTGGGGGGCCTTGAGCATAAAGAGAATAAAAAAATAAAATAAAGAAAGAAACATTGAGAACCACTAACCTAATTGAACTGGGGGAACTGGAAAACAAGGGTAAGCATTAAGGGCTCAATCCAAATGTTGGCGTTAAAACCAACGTGAAGAAAAAAACTGCCTT
The DNA here is from genome assembly GCA_037306005.1 of Rhinophrynus dorsalis. Taxonomy (NCBI): domain Eukaryota; kingdom Metazoa; phylum Chordata; class Amphibia; order Anura; family Rhinophrynidae; genus Rhinophrynus; species Rhinophrynus dorsalis. The sequence continues at coordinate 406,150,241 of CM074718.1, read as the reverse complement.
CGCGAGTTAAGCAAGACTGGGTAACGTGAGATTCAAATCTTCCTTACCCAGAAAGGCTAATGAGCGATGACCAACAAAATAAACGTTAACCTTAAACCTGCGTCGCTTAGAAAATCCTAAAAACACACAATAAAAATGTTACCTTGCACCACAGCCAATCACAGCACTCCATAGTAGAAAGTTCAGTCAGAAAATCCAAAACCACCTTTGCCAGTTCTGAACAGCATTCTCTGTGCTTCCCTACCCAGCCAGTAAAGGAACACAGAGATGGCTTTCAGCACCATGGACAGCTTTGAATGCCATAGGGATGTGCACTGCTCACTCCTGTGGCATTCAAAGTGTTACAATAAAGAAAACTAGTACACCAAGCACTACACAATGCCCCGCTTCGACATTACCCCCCTTAGTATGTCACATATATTGCATATATGCGACATACTAACTCCATCCACATCCACCTCAGGGACTTCCATGTAGTGGACAAATCTCTGATATTCAACACTTAACTCTTTGAGTACCAGAGAGGTAAGGAAGCATTGCTTAGCATGTTTCCTACCCCTCTGGTACCCAAAGGGTTAGTAGGCAAGGTATGGACTACATACCTTGCCTATATATACACACACAAGTCTAAAACTCATCCCCCTGAAATGTTTGTGTTTCTTGCTAAATCCCAACCCTTTTCTCCAGCACAGTTAAAGTGATAGTAATACTTCAAAAAAATTGTATTTTATTTTGTAGCCATTAAAAAATCATTAAGAACGATATCAGTCTTATCTCTCAAATCTTTATGGTTTGAGAGATACTCACAAGCAAAGTTTCCCCCTCACTGACGTCACCGCTCTAGCTGTCAGATTTGGAATCCAGTCTGCAGACCGACCGCGGCTCTTCAGCAGAGCTGAGATCGAAAGATATAAGAAGAACTGCTTCACTGAAATAGTATACAAAGTATGGCTGGTTTGAAAGCACACTTTGTAGATCGTTCCAATGAAGTAGTTATTTTAAAATCTTGCGATCTCGGCTCTGCTGAAGAGCCGCCGGCTGATCTGTGGACCGGATTCCAAATCTGACAGCTAGATGGCAGACTTGACTGTTTCGGTCAATAAGGGGAAACTTTGCTTGTGAATATCTCTCAAACCATAAAGGTTTAAGAGATAATTCATTCTTAATGATTTTTTAATGGCTACAATATAAAATAACATTTTTTGAAATATTACTATCACTTTAACAAATCTACCTTTCACATCCTAACCAAAGTACACTGTCTTGGTTTTATACTTGATTCCACCTTGACATTCTCTGCCATATCCAAGCTGTCACCAAAACAACAGATTCTTCTTTAAAAAGCATTGCCAAAATACAGGTCTTCCTCTGTGTGTCACATACCAAAACACTCATTCAGGCTCTCATTCTCTCTACACTAAATTACTGTAACATTCTACTCTCTGGACTTTCTACCTCTCATCTTTCTCAACTTCTGTCTGTTCTTAATGCAGCTACAAGAATAATTACCATTACTCCCAGATACCTCTCCCTTTCATCTACTCCTCATCTACTCTCTCGTGGCTACCCATAAGGTATCGTATTTCTTACAAAATTCTTACATTTCTGCTCTTATCTTTCGCCATTTCCATCCCCTTAGTTCTTCCCAAAGATTCCTTCTCTCCACTGCTTACACAACTTGAACCATCTCTCAGATTCAATCGTTTTTACTGGCTGCCCCTCGATTTTGAAATGTACTCCTTAATACAATTTGACAATCATCCATGCTCATCACATTCACATCCAAATCATTCTGCACTTTCCTTACAAAAGCCTTGTACTTTTCCTCCTCCTACTACTGTCTCTGTATGTTGTCATTGTTAATAATTGATTGTAAGCTCTTTGGGACAGGGGCCCCTTCCCAATGTATGATTCCCTTTGCTGCACTTTTCTCTTGCTAATAATGCAATGATCACACTTTAGCCTGATACTCTTATCCCTATCCTGTATAATTTTTATATTAGACTAGTATTATTTCTGTAAAGCACTGTGTACATATATGGTGATATATAAATAAAGATACATAAATATTGTTGCTTGTTAGTCATCTAGTTTATGACATCGTCTTCTAGCAGACTGTTAATGTCACCATTTCTAATGAACCTACAGTAGGTATTTAGTCTTGATCCCTGGCATAGCTTGTTACAATTCTAGGAATATGCTTAACTACAAAAGTTACCACATTGGGCCCCTTCCCTCTAGTCAACCAAAGGGTTGATTCAATTACCTCCATTAGTAAACCCAAACAACACCAGTAGTTTTAAGTCACAGTTTGGTATTCTAGTACCTGTGCTGTAACAAACTACCAACCATTAAAAAAAAGCAAAACGGGCACAAAATTAGGGCCCATTGAAAACAATGAAAAAGCATATGAACTTTTTATTCATTTACATGCGGTGGCTAGTAATATGCATTAATGGACACTTTTTTGCATTAAATTACTGACTAGAAAACCTAGGCGTTGAGTGCCTAGCGTGTGTTAAAACCATGGAAGCTTAATTGAACAGTATGAGAAAACAAAAACTGCACACATAACTAGGGACTCCAATATTATTGACCAGTGGATGTATTGATATGGGACCTTAATCCCCATACCAATACATCCACGTTACCAAAAAACATGAGTTAAATAAAATGTTGGTAGGGCAATTTAATTCCGACAGTACAACTACAGCCTAGATGCACTAAATGTCGAAGAGGGATATGAATGTTGATGTTCTGTCTGAGCAGTGTCGTAAGCACATCCACAATATTCACCAAACTGTCTACGACATTACATCACCAGCACAAAAAGATGCCCACATCGACATCAATCTGACAGGTGTATGAATTTTCATTCATCACATGGACAATGGCCTATTTACATATGGTAATGAAGCATAATGACTCATTTCCACATGGAAATGCTGAATAATTTGACATATTTGTGCGCAATGGGGTGTGTTGAAATGATAATGTGACACATCGACTCATTCAGTAAACTCTGATACCAGCCTCTGCTTTCGGAGTTCACAGTCTCCACTTCACCTAACTCAGGCTGGGATCTCCCCTGTGCTTTCTTATGGAGCAACAGCAGGGAGAGCTACGACAATTCTGAACAGCATTCACTGTGCTTCCCTACCTAGCCAGTACGGGAATAAAGAGAAGGCTTTGAGCGCCAAGGACAGCATTAAATGTCATAGGGATTTGCATTGCTCACTCCTGTGGCATTCAAAGGGTTAAAATAAACAGAACTAATACGCCAAGCACTACACAATGTTCCCTCCCTTCGACATCCCTCCCTTAGTATGTCAACATATATTGCATAAATTCGACATACTAACTCCATTCGATTTTCACCTCAGAAACTGCTATTTAGTTAATGAACCTGTCCTTTATTCGACACTTAATCCTTTGAATACCAGAGAGGTAAGGTAGGAAAGCATTGCTTAGCAATATGTTTGGTACCCCACTGGTACTCAAAGGGGCTAATAGGCAAGGTATGCGGCTGCATACCTTGCCCGTATATGTGTAAAACATTTAATGTGTCAAACATTTAATTATATGTGTAATATAATATGTTTAATGTGGTTAAACAAAAACTCAGACCTCAAGGGGGGTATCATGACCCCTCATGACCCCCCCACTAGCATGGGGGCGACAATTGCCCATTTTTTAAATAATGCACATGTAACCTTGCCACAGGGGTGAGCAATGCACATCCCTATGGCATTCAGTGCTGTCCTTGGTGCTGAAAGCCTTCTCTTTATTCCCCTACTGGCTAGGTAGGAAAGCACGTGAATGCTGTTCAGAACTGTCCTAGTGTTGGTGATGTGTGAGGGGAGGACATCCCTCCCACACCGACAACACTTAGAAAATCCTGTATGCTAATAGGAACCTTCTGCAACCCTCCCCTTCCATCTGACAATTTTGGTGAATATGTCGATGTGTGTGCAGATCGAATTGTCGGAGTGATTCGAACACATCGACAATATAATAAAGATACCGCATCGACCTGTAGTGCATCTAGGCCTATATGTGTAATGGAGTGAACTCATTTTCGCACTAACATATGTTTACTGGCTCGAACTGAATCAAGCCCCAGTAATGCTGGTCTGCATTTAGGAAATGTGTTGGATGGGTTCTACTGTCCCTACCTGTTTTATAACTAAGGTGTGTGAATGTATTTCTGAACATTGCTCAGTTTTGTTTTTATATAAATAGATTTCTTATCAATATATTAACCAATAAATATATTTAAACTATTTATTTAAACACAGTATTAACTCAGTTTTCAGACTTGAGGCAGATTGCCAATGTAAGTGCAATAATTATCACATCACTCATGAACAGGAAGGTCAAAGCTTACTACAATTGGTTGTCGGAAGTATTCATCAACTGCTGCATTTCGCAAGCCGGCAAGATTGACTCCATAAAAACACTGCTGGTACCTGAATATAAAATAACATCACATGTTATTAGCAAATAAGAACCAGAGCAAAGCCAAAATGTAATTTAAAGAAAAACAATTCTGTGATAGACCCACCATTGGCAAGACTAAAACCATGGATGCATTGTGAGCCCCAGTGGATCAGCAGGGGAGCAGAACAGGGGGTTTGGAAAGCAGAGCCCAGTACTCTCCTGCTTATCCCATGATGGACCTTAAAATGCATTTGAAGTTTTGCAGTTCTGAGTAATATAATACCTGACTCAGAAGCAGGGCCACCATAAGAAATCAAGGGTTCCCAGGACAAGTGCAACTGGCTGAGCACCCCAAATGTGGTAGTGTCCTGCCTACTCACTGGCCCCACTATTTCCCTGTCCAGTGTTTCCAAACCATGTGGAAATGCAGCTATTTTTACAATAAGAGCATGTCATTGTCATGAACTCCTTGAATTTTAGAGAACCTCTAACAAATTGCTTTATAGTGTATTTGGAAACCTCTTTAACAATCAAGTGGTCCATATTCTTTGGTACTAGGAAATACTAACCTAAAACATGTCACTGCAAATAATATACAGTGCTACTAGGAAGGGCTGACCTATAAACATGTCATTACCATTAGTACACTTTGTTCCTAGGAAGGACTGACCCATATCAATGTCACTGCTATTAATTCACTTTGATCCTGAAAAGGACTGACCCATAGCCATGTCACAGCCATTAATACACTTTTGGTCCTACAATGTACTGACCCTTAACCATGCCACTGCTATTAGTACACTTCGGTATCCTGAAGCACTGACTCACCATGCCACTGCCATTAGTACACACTGGTATCAAGAAGTACTGACTCTTAACCATGCCCCTGCTATTAATACACTTTGGTATTAGGAAGGACTGCCTTATAACCATGTCATTGTCATTAATATTCTTTGGTCCTAGGTAGTGATGAGCGAGCACCCCAATGCTCGGATGTTCGGGTGCTCTGACCGAGCACCCCCTGAGGCTCGAGTGCTCGGCCGAGCACCCGAGCCCCATTGAAGTCAATGGGAGGACTCGAGCATTACACCAGGCACCCCCTGCTCTGATGAGGGGAGGGTGCCTGGTCCATAGGAAAAGGGCAGAAAAAGATGGAAACACTACAGAAATGGTTCAGGGACAGCATAGGGAGGATGTCTGGATGCACCTTGGACTCCAACATCGCTGCTGGGAACGATCTTTCGCCCGTAGTACGCCATTTTTACAGACTGACCGTAAAACACACAAAAAGGAAAATAAAAACGACTTTAGGCGAAAAATTGTTACCAAACAGTATTTGCTGTATATTTACTTGTATATCATCTGCAAATTCTCCCAAAAATTTCATCGATTTTCTGAAGTGAGGCCATGATTAAGAGGGAAACGTGCGCAGAGGCAAATTCTCCCAAAAATTTCCTTGATTTTCAGAACTGAGGCCATGATTAAGAGGGAAACGTGCGCAGAGGCAAATTCTCCCAAAAATTTCCTTGATTTTCAGAACTGAGGCCATGATTAAGAGGGAAACGTGCGCAGAGGCAAATTATCCCAAAAATTTCCTTGATTTTCAGAACTGAGGCCATGATTAAGAGGGAAACGTGCGCAGAGGCAAATTCTCCCAAAAATTTCCTTGATTTTCAGAACTGAGGCCATGATTAAGAGGGAAACGTGCGCAGAGGCAAATTCTCCCAAAAATTTCCTTGATTTTCAGAACTGAGGCCATGATTAAGAGGGAAACGTGCGCTGAGCTGACCATCTAAAACATTATGGGTGAGGGTCTGCTGCAGAGCTGACCATCCTAAACATTATATGCGAAGGCCCGCTAGTGAGCTGACGCTATAAAACATTATATGAGAGGGCCCGCTAGAGAGCTGACCCAATAAAACATTATATGAGAAGGCCCGCTGGTGAGCTGACCTATATAAAAATTGGCAAACAGGGCCCGCTGGTGAGCTGGCCCTATATAAAAATTATATCACAGGGCCCGCTGGTGAGCTGGCCCTATATAAAAATTATATCCCAGGGCACGCTGGTGAGCTGGCCCTATATAAAAATTATATCCCAGGGCATATGGAAGAGGAGGAGGAGGATGAGAACATTAAGAGTCAACCATATACCCGTTTTTGGGGTGGAAGGGGTGAATGGGAATACAGAGTATTCCCATCATTGTAAATAACATATATAAAGTGAGTTTATGTTCCCCCGGGGCTTTCCTCCAGTGGAGTGGAGAAGTCAGGGGAAATCCAGGCCTTGTTCATTTTTATAAGTGTCAACCTATCAGCATTGTCGGTGGAAAGGCGGATACGCTTATCTGTTATGATGCCACCAGCAGCACTAAATACCCGCTCAGACAGAACGCTGGCGGCAGGGCAGGCCAGCACCTCCAAGGCGTAGAGTGCCAGTTCATACCACGTGTCCAGCTTGGACACCCAGTAGTTGTAAGGCACAGAGGGATCATTGAGGACGCTGACACGGTCTGCTACGTACTCCTTCACCATCTTCCAAAACTTTTCCCTCCTTGTGACACTAGGCTGCGCATCAGGGTGAGGGTGCTGGCGGGGTGTCATGAAGGTGTCCCACGCCTTGGAGAGTGTTGCCCTGCCTTTGTCGGAACTGCTGTGTGCTCCCCTTTTCTCCCCTTCTCGGTTGGCCAAGGTAGCACGTACTCTGCCGCCAGCGTTGTCAGATGGAAAATTTTGGAGCAATTTTTCAACAAGAACCTTCTGGTATTGCACCATTTTGCTTGTCCTCTCCACCGGAGGAATGAGAGATGAGAAATTCTCTTTGTAGCGGGGGTCCAGAAGGGTGAACACCCAGTAATCCGTGTTGTCTAAAATGCGTACAACGCGTGGGTCACGGGAAAGGCAGCCTAACATAAAGTCAGCCATGTGTGCCAGAGTACCAACAGTCAAGATTTCGCTGTCCTCACCAGGAGGCTGACTCTCAATATCCTCATCCTCTTCCTCCTCTTCTGCCCACCCACGCTGAAGAGATGGAACTAAAGTTCCATGGCTACCCTCTGTAGCGGAGGCAACCGTGTCTTCCTCCTCCCCCTCCTCCTCCTCCTCCTCCTCCGCCTCCTCCAATTGTCGCTGAGAAGACGAAGTGAGGGTGCTCTGGCTATCACCTTGTGTAAGCTCTTCCTCCCCCATTTCCACCTCTTCCACATGCAAAGCGTCGGTTTTAATTGTGAGCAGCGAGCGTTTCAGTAGACACAGAAGTGGGATGGTTACACTGATAATAGCGTTATCGCCGCTCACCATCTGTGTCGATTCCTCAAAATTGCGTAAAACCTCGCAGAGGTCTGACATCCATTCCCACTCCTCACTTCTGATTACAGGAAGTTGAACGGAGAGGCGACGACCGTGTAACAGCTGGTACTCCACTACTGCCCTCTGCTGCTCACAAAGCCGGGCCAACATGTGGAAGGTGGAGTTCCAGCGCGTGCTCACGTCACACAGCAGCCGGTGAGCTGGCAATTGTAAGCGCTGCTGCAGCTTCAACAGGCCGGCCGAAGCTGTAGATGACTTACGGAAATGTGCACACACGCGGCGCACCTTGGTCAAGAGATCATGCACATTGGGGTAGGTTTTTAGAAATCGCTGCACCACTAAATTAAATACATGCGCTAGGCATGGTACGTGTGTGAGCTTGCCGAGCTCCAAAGCCGCCACCAAGTTACGCCCATTATCACACACAACCATGCCTGCTTGCAGGTTGAGTGGCGAGAGCCACTGCTCGGTCTGGTGACTAATCCCCTGCAACAGCTCTGAGGCCGTGTGCTGTTTGTCCCCAAGGCAGATCAGCTTCAGCACGGCCTGTTGACGCTTCCCCACTGCAGTGCTACACTGCTTCCAGCTACTGGCTGATGGGGGAGTGGCGGTGTGTGTAGAGAATTCGGAGGTGGAAACGGAGGAGGAGGAGCCAATAACGTAGGTGCTGGTGGAAACCCTGATGGAGGTAGGGCCCGCAATCCTCGGCGTGGGTAGCACCCGTGCCATCCCAGGGTCCGAGTCGCTCCCAGCCTCCACGACATTCACCCAGTGTGCCGTCAGGGAAATGTAGCGTCCCTGGCCACAAGCACTTGTCCATGTGTCAGTCGTTAAGTGGACCTTCCCAGTAACTGCGTTGGTCAGGGCACGGGTGATGTTACGGGACACATGGTGGTGTAATGCGGGGATGGCACACCGGGAAAAGTAGTGGCGGCTGGGGACCGCGTACCGAGGGACAGCTGCTGCCATCAGGCTGCGGAAGGACTCAGTGTCCACAAGCCTAAATGGCAGCATTTCGATGGCCAGTAATTTTGAAAGGTGTGAGGTTAGTGCTATGGCCTGTGGGTGGGTGGCTGGGTACTTTCTCTTGCGCTCAAATGCCTGGGGTAACGACATTTGGACGCTGTGCTGGGACAGGGAAGTGGATGTGGTCGCTGATGGTGCTTCAGATGGTACAGGTGCAGGGCGGGAGGTATGCGGGCCTGCGCCTTCGACAGGCGATTGGCCGGCACCGAAAACAGGGGAAGAGGAGGCAGTGGTGTGGCCTGCAGACACAGATGGGCGATCCAGGCGTTCCTCCCACTTACTACGGTGCTTGGATGCCATGTGTCGGATCATGCTGGTGGTGGTGAGGTTTCTAGTGTTCATGCCTCGGCTCATTCTGGTGTGGCACAGGTTGCAAACTACAATTCTTTTGTCGTCCGCACTTTCCTTAAAAAAACGCCATACCGCGGAACACCTACCCCTTGGCAAGGTAGATTTACGCAAGGGGGTGCTCCGTGGAACATTTGCGGGCCGGTTTGGTGCGGTCCGCCTTCTTTCTGTAGCCACACCACTGCCTCTTCCAGCCTGTTGCGGTGCTGCAGATGGCTCACCCTCAGGACTGCTGTCATCGCTCGGCTCTACACCTTCCCAGGTGGGGTCAGTCACCTCATCGTCCACCAAGTCCTCCTCCACTTCCTCACTCTGATCATCCTCCTCAAGTCTTGATCCCACCACATACTCAGTCATTGACAACTGTATAACATTCTCCTCAACAAGGTCTTGAGACGGAAATAGTGGTTGATTTAATGGCAACTGTGTCTCATCATCATCATCATCATCATCCACTACTTCCTTTGACCTTAAATGCCGTTCACATCTGTCATCTTCTTGTGATTGGGTAGCCTCTAGAGGTTGTGAATCAGGGCACAAGATGTCATGTTCCTCTGCAAGCGTGCTTGGAGAGAGGGTCAAATGAAGGATTGGTGATGAGACGAGCTCATCACTATATCCCAGTGTGGGATCACTTCTTTGACCAGACCGTGTATGGTGGGAGGAAGGATGATCAGAGTGAGGATTATGTTGACCAGACTCTTGGCTACTGAGAGTGGACTTGGTGGAAGACAGGGTGGTGCTTAACCGACTGGAAGCAGTATCAGCTGTCATCCAACCGACCACCTGTTCGCACTGGTCGGACCTCGAGAGTGATGTCCTGCGACGCCCTGTGAAATCAGACATGAAGCTAGGTATGGTGGATGTCTTTCTTTCTTGTGCTCTGGCACCAGGCACAGTTTCTCCGCGTCCTGACCCGCGCCCTGAACTTTCAGGATCACGTCCACTTCCCCGTCCCTTTTTACCCGCCTTCTTCATCTTACACGATATATATGACTTTAATATATATGAGTTTGAAAACTTAACAGTATTTCTTACTATTCTGCAACTCTGCAGAGTACACAGAATAGGCTGCTAAACTGCGGTGACACACACTGAATGGAATAAGTGACTTTAATATTTGAGTTTGAAAAATTAACAGTATTTCTTACTATTCTGCAACTCTGCAGAGTACACAGAATAGGCTGCTAAACTGCGGTGACACACACTGAATGGAATATGTGACTTTAATATTTGAGTTTGAAAACTTAACAGTATTTCTTACTATTCTGCAACTCTGCAGAGTACACAGAATAGGCTGTTAAACGGCGTTGAAACACACTGAATGGAATATGTGACTTTAATATTTGAGTTTGAAAACTTAACAGTATTTCTTATAATTCTGGAACTGTACAGAGTACACAGAATAGGCTGTTAAACGGCGGTGAAAGACACTGAATGGAATATGTGACTTTAATATTTGAGTTTGAAAACTTAACAGTATTTCTTACTATTCTGCAACTCTGCAGAGTACACAGAATAGGCTGTTAAACGGCGTTGAAACACACTGAATGGAATATGTGACTTTAATATTTGAGTTTGAAAACTTAACAGTATTTCTTATAATTCTGGAACTGTACAGAGTACACAGAATAGGCTGTTAAACGGCGGTGAAAGACACTGAATGGAATATGTGACTTTAATATTTGAGTTTGAAAACTTAACAGTATTTCTTATAATTCTGCAACTCTGCAGAGTACACAGAATAGGCTGTTAAACGGCGTTGAAACACACTGAATGGAATATGTGACTTTAATATTTGAGTTTGAAAACTTAACAGTATTTCTTATAATTCTGGAACTGTACAGAGTACACAGAATAGGCTGTTAAACGGCGGTGAAAGACACTGAATGGAATATGTGACTTTAATATTTGAGTTTGAAAACTTAACAGTATTTCTTATAATTCTGCAACTGTACAGAGTACACAGAATAGGCTGTTAAACGGCGGTGAAAGACACTGAATGGAATATGTGACTTTAATATTTGAGTTTGAAAACTTAACAGTATTTCTTACTATTCTGCAACTCTGCAGAGTACACAGAATAGGCTGTTAAACGGCGTTGAAACACACTGAATGGAATATGTGACTTTAATATTTGAGTTTGAAAACTTAACAGTATTTCTTATAATTCTGGAACTGTACAGAGTACACAGAATAGGCTGTTAAACGGCGGTGAAAGACACTGAATGGAATATGTGACTTTAATATTTGAGTTTGAAAACTTAACAGTATTTCTTATAATTCTGCAACTCTGCAGAGTACACAGAATAGGCTGTTAAACGGCGTTGAAACACACTGAATGGAATATGTGACTTTAATATTTGAGTTTGAAAACTTAACAGTATTTCTTATAATTCTGGAACTGTACAGAGTACACAGAATAGGCTGTTAAACGGCGGTGAAAGACACTGAATGGAATATGTGACTTTAATATTTGAGTTTGAAAAATTAACAGTATTTCTTATAATTCTGGAACTGTACAGAGTACACAGAATAGGCTGTTAAACGGCGGTGAAAGACACTGAATGGAATATGTGACTTTAATATTTGAGTTTGAAAACTTAACAGTATTTCTTATAATTCTGGAACTGTACAGAGTACACAGAATAGGCTGTTAAACGGCGGTGAAAGACACTGAATGGAATATGTGACTTTAATATTTGAGTTTGAAAACTTAACAGTATTTCTTATAATTCTGCAACTGTACAGAGTACACAGAATAGGCTGTTAAACGGCGGTGAAAGACACTGAATGGAATATGTGACTTTAATATTTGAGTTTGAAAACTTAACAGTATTTCTTATAATTCTGCAACTCTGCAGAGTACACAGAATAGGCTGTTAAACGGCGGTGAAAGACACTGAATGGAATATGTGACTTTGATATTTTAGTTTGAAGACTTAACAGTATTTCTTCCTATTCTGCAACTCTGCACAGTACACAGAATGTGCTGCTACACTGCGGCGAAGCACACTGAATGGAATATGTGACTTTGATATTTTAGTTTGAAGACTTAACAGTATTTCTTCCTATTCTGCAACTCTGCACAGTACACAGAATGTGCTGCTAAACTGCGGCGAAGCACACTGAATGGAATATGTGACTTTGATATTTTAGTTTGAAGACTTAACAGTATTTCTTCCTATTCTGCAACTCTGCACAGTACACAGAATGTGCTGCTACACTGCGGCGAAGCACACTGAATGGAATATGTGACTTTGATATTTTAGTTTGAAGACTTAACAGTATTTCTTCCTATTCTGCAACTCTGCACAGTACACAGAATGTGCTGCTAAACTGCGGCGAAGCACACTGAATGGAATATGTGACTTTGATATTTTAGTTTGAAGACTTAACAGTATTTCTTCCTATTCTGCAACTCTGCACAGTACACAGAATGTGCTGCTACACTGCGGCGAAGCACACTGAATGGAATATGTGACTTTGATATTTTAGTTTGAAGACTTAACAGTATTTCTTCCTATTCTGCAACTCTGCACAGTACACAGAATGTGCTGCTAAACTGCGGCGAAGCACACTGAATGGAATATGTGACTTTGATATTTGAGTTTGAAGACTTAACAGTATTTCTTCCTATTCTGCAACTCTGCACAGTACACAGAATGTGCTGCTAAACTGCGGCGAAGCACACTGAATGGAATATGTGACTTTGATATTTTAGTTTGAAGACTTAACAGTATTTCTTCCTATTCTGCAACTCTGCACAGTACTCAGAATGTGCTGCTAAACTGCGGCGACGCACACTGAATGGAATACGTGACTTTGATATTTTAGTTTGAAGACTTAACAGAATGTGCTCTAATCTGCAACTTTGCACACTAAACAGAATGTGCTCTAATCTGCAACTTTGCACACTAAACAGAATGTGCTCTAATCTGCAACTTTGCACACTAAACAGAATGTGCTCTAATCTGCAACTGTGCACACTAAACAGAATGTGCTCTAATCTGCAACTTTGCACACTAAACAGAATATATATATTTTTTTTTTTTTTTTTTTGTTTTTTTCCCCCCACACCAAATAACCTGCTGCCCCCACACACAGTAGTCCTAAAAAGGACTTTTGGTTCTTTTTTTTTCACAATTTTTGTTTTTTTCCTCCCTACACTGCCTTTCCCTTCCTATCCTCAGCTCTCCCTGGCTCAGACTGAGCCGAACTCGATGGTCAGGTGCTATACAGCACCTGACCACGGGTTCTGGCCAGCCAATCAGTGTAATGCCAGCAGCCAACATGGCTGCTGGCATTACACCGATGTCAGAGCCTCCCTGCACGTTTATTGGCTGCGCAGCAGCCGCAAAACGTGCGGGGAGGAGACCCGAACATGGCGGGCGAGCACATGCGGTACTCGTACGAGTACCGCCATGTGCCGAGCAGAGCGATGCTCGAGCCGATCCGAGCATCGGCCGAGCATGCTCGCTCAACACTAGTCCTAGGAAGTACTACCCCATAAACATGTCACTGCCATTAGCACACTTTGGTATTAGGAAGGACTGACCCATAACCATATCACTGCCATAGAACACTCTGGTATTAGGAAGGACTGACCCATAAACATGTCACTGCCATTCATACACTCTGGTATTAGGAAGGACTGACCCATAACCATGTCACTGCCATTAATACACTTTGCTTATTAGGAAGGACTGACCCATAAACATGTCACTGCCATTAGAACAGTCTGGTATTAGGAAGGACTGACCCATAACCATGTCACTGCATTAGTACACTCTGCTATTAGGACGAACTGCCATATAACCATGACACTGCCATTAGTACAGGTTGCTTATTAGGAAGGACTGTCCCATAAACATGTCACTGCCATTAGTACACTATGGTATTATGAAGTACTGACCCATAAACATGTTACTACCATTAGTACACTTCTGTATTAGGACTGGCTGACCCATAAACATGTCATTGGCATAGTACACTCTGGTATTTGGAAGGACTGACCCACAGACATGTCACTGCCATAGTACATTTAGATATTAAGAAGGACTGATCCATAAACATGCCACCACCATTAGTACACTCTGGTATTAAGAAGGACTGATCCATAAACATGTCACTGCCATTAGTATACTCTGGTATTAGGAAGGACTGACCCATGGACATGTCATAGACAGAGTACACTCTGGTATTAGGAAATACTGATCCATAAACATGTCAATGCCATTAGTATACTCTGGTATTAGAAAGGACTGACCCATAAACATGCACTGCCATTAGTACACTTTGATATCAGGAAGTACTAACCCATAACCATGCCCCTTCAATTAATACACCTTGGTGTTAGGAAGAACTGCCTTATAACCGTGTCGCTGCCATTAGTATGCTTTGGTCCTAGGAAGTACTAATCCATTAACATGTCACTGCCATTAGCACACTTTGGTGTTAGGAAGGACTGACCCATAACCATGTCACTTCCATTAGTATACTTTGCTTATTAGGAAGAACTCTCCCATAACCATGTCACTGCCATTAGTACAGTTTGCTTATTAGGAGGGACACTTTGGTATTATGAAGGACTGACTCATAAACATGTTACTGCCATTAGTACAATTTGGTATTAAGACTGGCTGACCCATAAACATGCCATTGCCATAGTACATTCTGGTATTTGGAAGGACTGACCCACAGACATGTCACTGCCATAGTACACTCTGGTATTAAGAAGGACTGACCCATAAACATGCCACTGCCATTAGTACACTTGAGGTGAAGTTCAATAAGCTAAAGAGGGGCAATTCTGAAGCAAACCAACTGCATCAAATACATGTTCCACAAATGTTCACTGATTTTAATGGGTCCTTTAATCCCTTGAATGTGTTGGAAACCTATTTAGCATTCAAAGTGTTAAAATCCCCATTTAAATCAATGAGAATATTAATTTTTTTACCCCTATGGTATAATTGTTTTGTGCCAGAATTGCACCTCTTTAGCTTAATGAACTGCACTGTTAGGGCCATATGTACAAAAGAAAAAAGGACCAATTTCGGAAACAAATCAAATAAACCACAGAGTATAAATAAACCTTCCGATTGTTTTAAATGGGACTTTTAAACCCTACAATTCTAGAGTGTATTCCAACACATTGTAAGGCATTTAAGGGGTTACAAGCCCTATTTAAATAAAGCGGGTTTTGGGGACTTTTTATTTCTCCTCATGGCACAGTTTATTTGTTCCAGAATGTCTCCTCTTTTTTGTGCAAATGGCTTTTATGTTCTGGAAAGGAAGAAATATGAAGTAAAACAGATAAGAAAAACAGGTGGACATATATAAAGGGAGAAACAGAAAGTACTAAAGGGACAAGTCTTAATAAAACAGGGGAACATGGGGACAACACATGGGCACAAGATGACAACAGAGGCTCATGTGGAAATGGAGGCACAAGAGAGGCGACTGCAGTTTGTATGATTCTTTTTGAAAATTCCAATAAAAATACATTGAACAAAAAAAAAGTGGAACCAGTTTGGCATAGGGAGAAAAAAAAGCATACAGAGGGGAAAAAAGAAGGGCAAAAGGTGGACACATCAGTGTGTGAAAGGGCACAGAGGGTGACAAAAAAGGAAACAGGGCTGTGTGCCGAAGCAGTCTAGCAGCAGCAGGATTGTGGAATGGAAGCATGTAATGCAGATTACACAAGTCAGTCCACCGCATGACGTGTGATGCAGTAGGCAGGGCTGCTCCTATCAGAGAAGGAATAAAACATGTCTAGCACACTTCCTTCTCTGATTCTGGTCTTTGGAGGTTGAATGGAATGATCCTTCTGTCCTCAAATCCAGAGCCAGCAGGCAGTTAAGCCACTTCCAGTTCCTCTCTAGAGGTTCCAGACACCACTTTTAAAAGGCAGCGGGCAGGATCTAAGAAAGGCCCGGACGTCTACCTGCTGTTTAGTAACAATATTTCACAGCTTCCCTTGTGATCTGGGTGTGCTGTGTTCCTCACAGCCTGCCCAAGCTTGGGACAACAGTACCCCATGTACCCCCCTGATGGAGGCCCTACCCAGAGAATCCCATAGATAGATGTGGATGGGTTTTCTAACTTGACCTCAGCTGTCTACAGGATGTGTTTGCAATTCCCAGACGTTTGTGGCTGCAGGCCACAAACTTCTGTTTTGTATTCCTGACTACAGCCATGCTACACATATAACAGTCATTATGGGTCTGCGCAGCACAGCCCCAGGCATTTTACAAATTTTGCTCTGCAGGAGAAGACTTAGAAAAACATGATTGTTGCACTTTATACCCTTGAGGACTGGAGGGGTGTTTATTGTGTTGTGCACCCCTCTGATCCTACAAGGAGTTAAACTTTAAAATAGAAGATACTTTTTTGCTGTTCTAGTACTAATCACAGAGAAATGGGAATTAATTTGGAGTTGTGATAAATTGTGATGGCCTAGGCAAAGTCAATTATACAATATATTGTCATTGTGTCAAATATACAATATGTGTCAAATATACAATATGTCATTGTGAATATTCCAGTTTAGCATACAGCTTGTAGGAAATGCAGCACAGTTCATCAACAAGTGCCCTTGTTTATTTACATGGATAATATAGGTATTTCTAAAACATAAGTTCATATGAAAAATATACATGAAAATGCAGCTCACATAGGAACAGTGAGAGACATGTTATTTTCAGTCCTATCAGTACGTAAATACATTTATGTCCTTGGAATTCATTAAAAATGATGTGAAAGGTGGCTGCCATTAATGTTTATGCAGTAGGAAATAGGTGTGTCTGACTCTATAAACATAGCTGAGTAATCTATTGCCCTCCAGCTGTTGGTTATGATTATATAGTCCTAAACAGCTGGAGGGCCTCAGGTTGTCCATCTCTGCACTAAACTACAGTAGAGGTAACATTTTCCATGTGAGGTTTGAATCTAGTACTGGCTCACCATAACAATTATTACTTCTCTATATCTAGTAAGATTATGTCTACATGGAAAGCTAACATATAATTAATATGCATGTGGTTGTTTGCAATAACAATATACATAATTCTACAGGCAGTTGAAGACAAAGCTGTCTGCCAACACAGTATCTATGGCAATCACTAGTATATGCACCATCATCTCCCCAATAAATAATAAAAGAAGCCAAACACTGTTAGACTTACCCACATTGATATGTGGAAATATAATATGTACCCCCACCTCTTACCAATGGGTTTGTGCCTATTTTCCCTTTCCTTTGTCCCTACAGGGCAGTGTTTTCAAAACCAATTCTTAAGCTCCTTTAGAAGTGCTAGTGTTTTATGGATATCCTCTGTTTAGAACTGATGGTTCTATAATTATCACAGAAGGGCCTGGCAGAATGGCTGAACCATTGATTCTATGTTTATTGACTGATTTGATGATCGTTTTATCATTTCAACAATCTGCACATACTGTTAGTTTTCTTTGTTTAATGAATTTTCTTTTTCATTATATGTGGGATTATTAACACTCACCTAATTGCCCACTCTTGATTTTCCATCGGAAACACTCCCGAGTTGTGATAGTTTGATGGATGCTATACTGTTCAATATCCTGGTTATTTATTTATTTTTTCTACTGATATACCTTTATATGTGACCTGTGTGATTTTAGTCTGATACATTGCAGTTCATTATAGTTCAGTGTTTATTCCTCAATTCATGTTTTTGTATTTTGCCATCATTTCAGTTGCCCATACTGATTTACTCATTTCTTCATTTATACCACCAATACTCTTAGACATTATTGAATTTTATTACTTCATTTTACTATTTACATTTTATGGGTTTTGTATATTTGGTATTGTTTATTACCAGTAATAAGCTATGTTATTTTATTCCACTGATCCATCCACCTGACCTGTTATACGAGGAAGATCTTGAAAACCTGCACTGTTGTGGTTGCTTAAGGACTGATTTTGGAAGCAGGGCTATAGGGAAATTATAGGAATTACCACATACCCCTGCCCCAGTGGAGAAAAGGGTTTATAATATATCCTTCTTTTGCCAATAGTGGAATTAGTTTCACTTATCTCTACCCCTATATGAGTATAATGATAACCACACACTAATGGGGTGAGGGTTACTGCATATCACCATTCCTCTTGACCACCTTGGTCCTCCAGCACACGTAACACTAAAAACAGAATAAAAAAACACCCTATTACCCTGCTGCCACCATTGTCATTGACATGAATAGATAGAATAATCCCCACCCCTTAGTTCTGTTTGGGCCATTGCTCAGCAAAACTGAAGAGGGACTGGCATCTAGGGAGGGGGTCATGGGGCATAGACTATTGTTAGGTGTTCTGGGGGGACTTAACATTTTAAGTATCAGAGAAGTATGCAATGCATTGCCAGGCAACACATTGCATTCCCCTCTTGCACGCAAAGGGTTATTTGTATGTTAGTGCTCATAATGTTTGGGAGGGTGAGGTGCTAGGGGACTTTTTTTTTTTATTTGGATCAATTCTTATGGGAGCTTTGGCTGGGTTACTATTGTAGGGATGCCCAGTTGTGCATATGTGTGTTTTCACTGCTCTTCAATTGTTCGTCAGTGGCTTTTAAAATGTGTTGGGGACTCAACGCTTTTGTAGAATTAATGGCAGAAAATGCATCCCCTTAACGCATACAAAAGAACTGGAAATGGTACGTGTTGTTCCTTGGATTTCTATGGGGGCTAATCTAGTGACTGTTGTGCATTTTTTTTGCTGGTGGTAGTTGGTCACAGCACAGGTAATGCAATACCTAACTGTGACTTAAAGGGATAGTAATACTTCATTTTAACTTTATTTTGTTTTGTAGGCATTAAAAAAACATGAAGAATGATATAAGTCTTATCTCTCAAACCTTTATGGTTTAAGAGATATTCACAAACAAAGTATCCCCCCCCCTGTTCAGCCAGATCAGAAGGTAGGTACCCAGGTAGACTGCAGAGAGGGACAATCTTCAATTAAGATAATGGAAAAAGCTGAAAAACTTGTCAAGGGGGGAAGGGCTTTCATTGTTTTCATACAAAGAAAATTGTCCCCTTCTGTTATCTGTACTGTCATACAACCAGACTCACATCTGAGAAGAGATGGCTTACACTAGGTAAAAGGGGCGGGGAGGGGAACTTTGCTTGTGAATATCTCATAAACCATAAAGGTTTGAGAGATAAGACTTATATCATTCTTCATGTTTTTTTTAATGCCTACAAAATAAAATAAAAACGAAGTATTACTATCCCTTTAAAAATAAGACCACCATTGTTTTATTTTTCTATCAGTCCTAATAGAATCGAGCCCCACATCTGGTGGTGGTTGTGTGACAATTTAGGTCTTGTCAGAATATTCCTCTCTGCTCATGAATTAAGGAGGAAAATACAGCTAAAACCTATGATCTCCATTATAATTTCTACACTGATATGAGCCATGTGTGACAACAATTGAGTATCTTTTGACAATGAGACATTTAATCTATTTTGGAATTTCAAAATAAAGCTTTATTTCATAAATATTAGGAGATGAGTCATTCTACCACATCCTAAGCTGTTTTCAAATAAAATACCTTTAATGTAATTTCCTTGTTTTATGCATCTTGTGAGGTTTCTGCATACTCCATCATCTCTTATACCCCCTTAAGGACCATTGACGTACCTGGACTGTCACGCTGGTCCAGCACTTAAGGAGCAGTGATGGTCCTGGTACGTCACATACTTTTACTTACCGCTGTCCTGCAGGACTGAAGTTGATCGCTCCAAGACTGGAGCGATCTCTTTCAGTCCCTCGTTCGGCATGCCGGCACAAGTGATCAGTCACGTGGGGCGGCACATCGAACTTCCCTATCTGTTCCTTAAAGGACCACACACCCCGGGACCACTGGTCCTTAAGGGGATACACCAAGTGACTTATATAGATTTAACTTAACTATTTTTTTTCACTTTTGAAGGAAATAATATATCAGAACTCTGGCATTGTATTCAGCACTTCACCCTTATGTACTCTGTATGTCTTCCTTTACCACTTTAGATTGTAAGCTTTCAGGCAGAGATCTCACTTCCATTGTTTCACTTTGCAAAGCACTTGTACCCCTGTATTGTCTAATCCCTTAAATTGTAAAGCACTGTGTATATTTGTGGCACTATAAAAATACACATTCATTCATTCTGAAAATTAATGATTAATTACAAGATAATTTCAACGTTCCTGACATTACCAGAAATTTGCTCTTGAATAGTGTTCCATGTACAACTGCTCATCTGAGAAAGGAGCCAGGTGGATATCACTGAATGCTGGAAACATCATACCTGGAAAACAATAAATTCTATTAAAGTTACTATTGTCTGTTACAAGTTATAATACCGTAACAACCCTGCAATGTCATGCCACAAAAATGGGTGTTAATGTGGTTCTGCTCCATGTTAAAATACATTTTGAAACCACAAAGTAAGCAGGTCTAAAGATAACTTTAGATAAACCCCATTTCCTTTACGTGTGCATGTACATGTGCCTGATAATCCATGGCTCATTCTCAGAATGTAGGCCAGAGGCTGGATTCAGCTAATAGGTGCAAGGGATGCACTAATTTAAAAGTCTGCAGTAGCAGAGCCTCAGAGAAAATGCTGAGGGGATGTGGATGAATCCCTGCTCTCCAAGGGCAGAGAGAGGCCACGTTCTTTACCCTCTGCCTTGGAAGGCATTATCTGCCTGGAGGCTGAGTGGTATCTTGAGGAGGTTTTCCAGAGCCTTGTTTAGCTGGGTCTGGCAAGGTGGATTAGACAGAGGGTGTTTTAAACTGATCAGCTGAGAGAAGCATATATAGTCCAGAGAGGGCTCCAATGGAACTAGGCTTTTATTTCATGGCACTGTGTTTACCAGCGTGGTTTAACCCATTTGAGTGCTTGAGAGGGATTAGGGTTGCCATCTGGCCGGTATTTTACCTGCACAGCCGGTAATTAGCACACTGGAGCCGGTGCCAGTATAACTACAATACCGGCAATTGAAAAACTGGTATTTGTGTGCGTCCGGCTCCAGGACCTCCCCTGCACAAAGGAAGTGTCCAGACAGCACTTGAGTGGCATTTCTATAAGCTAGTCAATGTGATGGATGCTACTAATGTCCAATCACCTGCTCGGTCATGATAGTTGAAGCAGATGCAAGGCAACTTCATGATCTCTTAAAGTGGGCGGGGATTCTGTGGGCTTGTGTTCAGCTTATGGGGCGGCAGAGTTGCCTAAAGTGAGAAGTAAGACTAGAATTCCACAGTATGTAGAAGGTTTAGATACTACAGCCTGTGCATCGGAATAAGTAAGTTACATATCCCTCTGGTCCTTAAAGGGTTAAACCATGTTTTCTGTTTATTTGCAAGTTTCCATCCAGCACATTGTGCGTTGTACTCTCTTTACTGAACTATAACGGTATAATGATGGACAGAATAGTAACCATTTGCAAACGCTTTTACACTGTTGATTTATGTCTGATAACTTTCTAATGCCAGAAAGCTGAAAATGACTATACAGTTTATATTCTTTTGTAAAGTTCATATGCATAGATACAAGACTGTGAGATGGAACCATATACCTGTTCAATAAATTAAAGAGGTGTACTTCTGGGACACACTAATCTGCACTATAGGGGGGCAATTAAAACTACCAATAACTTCAATGCAACCTTTAACCCCCTGAATGCTCGACATGAAGCGGTACTCAAGGTGTTAAAGGCTCTGCCTCCATTTCATTGAATTGGCTTTTAGGAATGTTGGTTATGTGTCACCTTTAATACATTTGTTTTGCCCCAGAACAGCACCCTTTTACCTTATTGAATATATCTATAAGGGTTATAGGCACAACACTGGGTACATTGTGCGGCAAGCCAGCTACACCACAGAGGGCAATTAATTTCCAGGGTTTTTATTTGTTACCAATTCTGCAGTTGTTTGCCCCAAAATTGGTATTGAACAGTCTTGTAAAAACATCAAGTAGCTGCTTCAAATAGTAGTTTCACATTGACAATTATGTACCCCTGGCACCAAGTTATGTTAGACGTAGTGGTGTAATTTATATATGTGACTGCTTTGGTAACGCGGTCAGTCACGTGGAAAAAGATAGCAGAGGCCTCTACATCTTCAATGGCAAAACTGTTGTCTACTTCACCTACAATGAAGACATTATCCTAATCTTGATCCGCAGCAAACTCAATTACACTGAAGTAACTGGTCACAAGGCTGTTCTAAAGGATGATGCCACAAAGAACATTCCCCTGACAAAAACAGAGCTGGTAGAGAAAACCCAATACTTGGTAGTCCGTGTTGGTGAAGGCTTGGAAAAAGTACGCTCTCCACTCTGAGTTTGTTGGGGAACTGGCAGATGACCTAGCTGGATTTTTACCGGAACGAATATGTAGAAGACAATATGACCAAGTAAGGGTGACAGCAGCATTTTGTTGCATTATTATATAAGCAGCAAGCAGAACCTGAAATTTAAGTATAGGGATAGGTAATTGTTGAACTACTAGCTGTGTTGTAGACTACAACTCCCATCTTCCCCAACCATCCAAGGGCTGATGGATATTGTAGTTCCCAAAAGCTGGAAGGCCAACAATTGTCTACCCTTGTTTCAGGGCAGGGGTGTCTAAACTAAAGCCTGAGGACCACTTGCTGCCCTTGGGCATAGCCAGTATGGCCCTTCTTACAAATTCTGTTAAACAATAAAATGTGACCTTATCTTACCTTTAACAACCTGGCAAGACATTTAATAAGAATAAATAATAAATGTATATAGCAACATAGAATCTAAATTATTCTCCGAGCTAAGGATTGCATATAAAAGTTGATATGTACAATAATTTTGTTCATGTTTATATTATTTAGTAGTATGTAGCCCTCAATTATTTTTCCTCAGTCTGGCCTTTCAGGAATAACGTTTGGTCATCCTTGCTTTAGGGCTGGAGGTTCAAAACAAAATTGGAGGAGTTCTGGGGCAATCCATTTGCACTATAGGGGAGAATTAAAAATTCCAACAATTTCCACCCAATGTGTTGGATACCTCTTTAACATTCAATGGGTTAAAATCCCCATTTAAATCAATGGGAATGTTTAGTTCTCCCCTGTAGTGCAGATGGTTTGCCCCAGAACTCCTCCACTTTGCTTTCAAACATGTGGACCTAAGTGTCTCTTATATTTTATAGTTTAATGTTTTAAAGGACCAGAAAGGTGTGCAGCCCCCTTCATTACAAATCGTTGCACACCCCTTTGATCTTTAAAGGGTTAATACAGTTCAAATGAACCCACATCATTCCAGAGGTGTATCCAATGCATTGTGATACCCTTCTAACAAACAGAAGGTTCAAGGGATGGAGATATGTTGCTACAAAGAAAATGTTTCTTGTGTGCAACATGCAAAATTGAGTTCTTCTGCCCCTTTTGTGGCTCCGCCCTCACTGACCCACAACTATGGCCAGTATTTTTTTTGAGGAAAAGGTGGCAACCCTAAGAGGGATCCAATACATTGCTGCACAAGTGAAAGGGTTAACCCTTTGAGAACCAAAGGTGTATCTATGCACTGGAATGCATTACCTTTTTGGCACTCAAAGGGTTTAAAGAAACAAAAAAATATCCGAAGCGTTGGGCTCTTTTGGTACATCTGTGGCACTCTTAGGGTTAACTCTTTGAGTGCCAAAGAGGTATCCAGTGCATTACAATGCATTGAATACCTCTATGGTGCTTAAAGGGTTAAACAAAATAGCAAGTTTGTCTGTATTCAAACAGTATGTACAACTGCCCGTGGCTGGAACTAAAGATCAGAAATTACCCTTGCAGTGTTACAGTTCCCCCTGGATCATTTAACTTTATAGTAGCCTTGAATGTGCTGCCAATGCCCTCAGTATGGAAACACACACACATACATGCTAACAGCACTGATATACCCTGTGAATATTGCTATGGCTCCATGTAGTGCCTCTTAACCCTCCCACTGTCCCTTTTGCCATACCCACAGATCAGTTTCATTCAGACTGCAGGGAGCATTGCAATGTGAATTAAATGGCATTTTGCACTCCCAGACATGCCATCAAAGAAAGCAGAGAACAGGACACTCTGGTTCCCTGTAACGTTTGTATTAAATGTCTGTGGTTCTTATCTCCCAGTGGACTGATGCATGGGTAAGGTTACTCAGATGATATATCCCCGATGCAGCCTACACACTATTTGTGAATATTTGTCTGTGTGAAGGGTTTAATTGTACACTGGGTGCTAATGCAGGAATTCTTCTACCAGATGGAGGAGGATTAATAGGCAATCAGAGAGGGCATCGTTGTGCACCATGGGAATGTTAAGATAAGGGCTTGAGGTTAACCACTTGGTTGCCACAGAAGAGGACACCAAGTATTGGCTCCATGCAGCATGAATGAAAGTGCTCTGTTGCTGCTTCAAAATGGAAGATAGGAGAGTCAAAGAGGCATGGTGAAAGTGGAGATGGGAGGAGATAATAGGCAGAGGACTATATAATGAAACTGGTAAAAGGGGAAGAGGCAAAACGGTGAAAGGTCAAACAGGCTGTGGTGTGTATTTTAGGAAGCCATCCATGGTAGGGGTTATAGTGTATACTTGTGTGGTGGATTAGAGCAGGTTGAGAGGTGGAATGGCAAAAGTGAGTGCCAGAAAGGGAAAGGGAGGAGTAGTGATGAAGAGAAGAGGGCAGTGAGGCTAAAGTTAAAGGTATGAGGAAAAACAGGGTTAATGGGAGATACAGGAAATTCATTGCAGAGATTTTGGGGTGGTGAAGGGGGCAAAGACTCCTGGCAAAATCATGCCCCCATGTATGCAGCTGGGATACAGTATGGAGGAGATATGAATATTTCCTCCTTACAGCCGCCCAGGGGTGTGGTTGGCATGGACAGAGAATGTCAGTCACATGCCAGCCTTCTTTTAATAATATAGTCTAGCACTGAAAGCGTTAAAAGATATGAACAGTGTGTTGGGTTACTTGGGTAACCTGCTGGCACTCTAAGACTTAACCCTGTTAGTGCCAAAGAGGCATGAAATCCATTACAATGCATTTAATACCTCTGGGGCACTCAAAGGGTTAAAGCGGAACTACCACCTCCACTAAAGTCGCCCTGCAATACTTAGGCAGGTGGCGACTAGCTTACTCATTATTATTTTACCTCTCAAAAGTGCCCATGAATAAAGTTATCCTTAAGGTTCTGAGACTGACGGCCAGGTTACTGCAGCCTGTGCACTTGTGCCGTTAGTCTCTTCTGGAGCCGTCCGGGCTACTGCAATGCCTGTGAAGGGTGAAGAGGATTGACTGAACAGGCGCGCATTCAAGATGTCCGCTGTGATGTCTGGCTTCCGGTCTCGGAAGCTTAAGGATAACTTTATTCCTGGGCACTTTTGAGAGGTAAAATAATGATTAGTAAGCTAGTCGCCACCTGCCTAAGAATTGCAGGGCGACTTTAGGGGAGGTGGTAGTTCCGCTTTAAAACAATACCCAATTTTATACACACATACAGCACCTTGATGCTGCAAATGGGAGTTAGGAATGCAAACAGGGAGAAAAGGAGAGGGGATATGGAGATGAGTTGAACGTGATGGAGCAAGGACAAGGAAGCTGGCAACGAGTTGAATGGGGAGGGAGGGAGGAAGGATGGGGAGTTAGCCTTGAGGTGAACGGGGAGGGAGGAAGGACAGGGGAGATGGTAATGAGACAAATGGGGAGGGAGGAAGGAAGGAAGGACAGGGGAGATGGTAATGAGACAAATGGGGAGGGAGGAAGGAAGGAAGGATGGATAGGGGAGATGGTGATGAGACAAATGGAGAGGGAGGAAGGAAGGAAGGATAGTGGAGATGGTAATGAGACAAATGGGGAAGGAGGAAAGAAAGAAGGATAGGGGAGATAGTGATGAGACAAATGGGGAGGGAGGAAGGAAGGAAGGATAGGGGAGATAGTGATGAGACAAATGGGGAGGGAGGAAGGAAGGAAGGATAGGGGAGATGGTAATGAAACAAATGGGGAAGAAGGAAGGATAGGGGAGATGGTAATGAAACAAATGGGGAAGAAGGAAGGATAGGGGAGATGGTAATGAAACAAATGGGAGGAAGGAAGGAAGGAAGGAAGGAAGGATAGTGGAGATGGTAATGAGACAAATGGAGAGGGAGGGAGGAAGGAAGCACAGGGGAGATGGTAATGAAACAAATGGGGAAGAAGGAAGGAAGGATAGGGGAGATGGTAATGAGACAAATGGAGAGGGAGGAAGGAAGGAAGGATAGGGGAGATAGTAATGAAACAAATGGGGAAGAAGGAAGGATAGGGGAGATGGTAATGAAACAAATGGGGAAGAAGGAAGGAAGGACAAGGGAGATGGTAATGAGACAAATGGGGAGGGAGGAAGGAAGGAAGGATAGGGGAGATAGTGATGAGACAAATGGGGAGGGAGGAAGGAAGGAAGGATAGGGGAGATGGTAATGAAACAAATGGGGAAGAAGGAAGGATAGGGGAGATGGTAATGAAACAAATGGGAGGAAGGAAGGAAGGATAGGGGAGATGGTAATGAGACAAATGGGGAGGGAGGAAGGAAGGAAGGACAGGGGAGATAGTGATGAGACAAATGGGGAGGGAGGAAGGAAGGAAGGATAGTGGAGATGGTAATGAGACAAATGGGGAGGGAGGAAGGAAGGAAGGATAGGGGAGATGGTAATGAGACAAATGGGGAGGGAGGAAGGAAGGAAGGACAGGGGAGATAGTGATGAGACAAATGGGGAGGAAGGAAGGAAGGAAGGATAGGGGAGATGGTAATGAGACAAATGGAGAGGGAGGAAGGAAGGAAGGACAGGGGAGATAGTGATGAGACAAATGGGGAGGGAGGAAGGAAGGATAGTGGAGATGGTAATGAGACAAATGGGGAGGGAGGAAGGAAGGAAGGACAGGGGAGATGGTAATGAGACAAATGGGGAGGGAGGAAGGAAGGAAGGACAGGGAAGATAGTGATGAGACAAATGGGGAGGGAGGAAGGAAGGAAGGAAGGATAGGGGAGATGCTAATGAGACAAATGGAGAGGGAGGAAGGAAGGAAGGACAGGGGAGATAGTGATGAGACAAATGGGGAGGGAGGAAGGAAGGATAGTGGAGATGGTAATGAGACAAATGGGGAGGGAGGAAGGAAGGAAGGACAGGGGAGATGGTAATGAGACAAATGGGGAGGGAGGAAAGAAAGAAGGAAGGAAGGACAGGGGAGATGGTAATGAGACAAATGGGGAGGGAGGAAAGAAAGAAGGATAGGGGAGATAGTGATGAGACAAATGGGGAGGGAGGAAGGAAGGAAGGATAGGGGAGATGGTAATGAACAAATGGGGAAGAAGGAAGGATAGGGGAGATGGTAATGAAACAAATGGGAGGAAGGAAGGAAGGATAGGGGAGATGGTAATGAGACAAATGGGGAGGGAGGAAGGAAGGAAGGATAGGGGAGACGGTAATGAGACAAATGGGGAGGGAGGAAGGAAGGAAGGATAGTGGAGATGGTAATGAGACAAATGGAGAGGGAGGAAGGAAGGAAGGATAGGGGAGATGGTAATGAGACAAATGGGGAGGGAGGAAGGAAGGAAGGATAGGGGAGATGGTAATGAGACAAATGGAGAGGGAGGGAGGGAGGGAGGAAGGAAGCACAGGGGAGATGGTAATGAGACAAATGGGGAAGAAGGAAGGATAGGGGAGATGGTAATGAGACAAATGGGGAGGGAGGAAGGAAGGATAGGGGAGATGGTAATGAGACAAATGGAGAGGGAGGGAGGAAGGAAGCACAGGGGAGATGGTAATGAAACAAATGGGGAAGAAGGAAGGAAGGATAGGGGAGATGGTAATGAGACAAATGGGGAGGGAGGGAGGGAGGAAGGAAGGAAGGAAGGAAGGATAGTGGAGATGGTAATGAGACAAATGGGGAGGGAGGAAGGAAGGAAGGATAGGGGAAGTGGTAATGAGACAAATGGAGAGGGAGGGAGGAAGGAAGGATAGGGGAGATGGTAATGAAACAAATGGGGAAGAAGGAAGGATAGGGGAGATGGTAATGAAACAAATGGGGAAGAAGGAAGGATAGGGGAGATGGTAATGAGACAACTGGGGAAGAAGGAAGGACAAGGGAGATGGTAATGAGACAAATGGGGAGGGAGGGAGGAAGGAAGGACAGGGGAGATGGTAATGAAACAAATGGGGAAGAAGGAAGGAAGGATAGGGGAGATGGTAATGAGACAAATGGAGAGGGGGGAAGGAAGGAAGGATAGTGGAGATGGTAATGAGACAAATGGAGAGGGAGGAAGGAAGGAAGGATAGTGGAGATGGTAATGAGACAAATGGAGAGGGAGGAAGGAAGGAAGGATAGGGGAGATGGTAATGAGACAAATGGGGAGGGAGGAAGGAAGGAAGGAAGGATAGTGGAGATGGTAATGAGACAAATGGAGAGGGAGGAAGGAAGGAAGGATAGGGGAGATGGTAATGAGACAAATGGGGAGGGAGGGAGGAAGGAAGGAAGGATGGATAGGGGAAGTGGTAATGAGACAAATGGAGAGGGAGGGAGGAAGGAAGCACAGGAGAGATGGTAATGAAACAAATGGGGAAGAAGGAAGGAAGGATAGGGGAGATGGTAATGAGACAAATGGAGAGGGGGGAAGGAAGGAAGGATAGTGGAGATGGTAATGAGACAAATGGAGAGGGAGGAAGGAAGGAAGGATAGTGGAGATGGTAATGAGACAAATGGAGAGGGAGGAAGGAAGGAAGGATAGGGGAGATGGTAATGAGACAAATGGGGAGGGAGGAAGGAAGGAAGGATAGTGGAGATGGTAATGAGACAAATGGAGAGGGAGGAAGGAAGGAAGGATAGTGGAGATGGTAATGAGACAAATGGAGAGGGAGGAAGGAAGGAAGGATAGTGGAGATGGTAATGAGACAAATGGGGAAGAAGGAAGGAAGGAAGGATAGTGGAGATGGTAATGAGACAAATGGAGAGGGAGGAAGGAAGGAAGGAAGGATAGTGGAGATGGTAATGAGACAAATGGGGAGGGAGGAAGGAAGGAAGGAAGGATAGTGGAGATGGTAATGAGACAAATGGAGAGGGAGGAAGGAAGGAAGGACAGGGGAGATGGTAATGAGACAAATGGGGAGGGAGGAAGGAAGGAAGGATGGATAGGGGAAGTGGTAATGAGACAAATGGAGAGGGAGGAAGGAAGGAAGGACAGGGGAGATGGTAATGAGACAAATGGGGAGGGAGGAAGGAAGGAAGGATGGATAGGGGAGATGGTAATGAGACAAATGGAGAGGGAGGAAGGAAGGAAGGAAGGACAGGGGAGATGGTAATGAGACAAATGGGGAGGGAGGAAGGAAGGATAGGGGAGATGGTAATGAGACAAATGGGGAGGGAGGAAGGATAGGGGAGATGGTAATGAAACAAATGGGGAAGAAGGAAGGATAGGGGAGATGGTAATGAAACAAATGGGGAAGAAGGAAGGATAGGGGAGATGGTAATGAGACAAATGGGGAGGAAGGAAGGAAGGAAGGATAGGGGAGATGGTAATGAGACAAATGGGGAAGAAGGAAGGATAGGGGAGATGGTAATGAGACAAATGGGGAAGAAGGAAGGATAGGGGAGATGGTAATGAAACAAATGGGGAAGAAGGAAGGATAGGGGAGATGGTAATGAAACAAATGGGGAAGAAGGAAGGATAGGGGAGATGGTAATGAGACAAATGGGGAGGGAGGAAGGAAGGAAGAATGGATAGGGGAGATGGTGATGAGACAAATGGGGAGGGAGAGAGGGAGGGAGGAAGGATGGATAGGGGAGATGGTGATGAGGTGAACAGGAAGGAAGGAAGGAAGAACGGGGAGTTCACATACTTAATACTGACCAATTTATTTAAAGAGGATGTTTTATGTGTCCCCTATGGTGCTATTGGTTTGCTCCAGAACTGCTCCTCATTATTTTTGTGAATAAGGCCCATTGTGTCTTTGATCTGATGGTGGCAGCAAAATGCAAGGGAGCTTTCTAGGTAAGTGGAAATGCCCTCTTGGTTGCACTTGTTTTTGTGTGGCTTGCAAACAGCATTTTAGGAAGGAATGTTTCCATAGGCATAAGAGAAAAGTAATCTTTTGGAAGGTAGCTTTCTGGTTTTGTATGAAGGAAATCTGTAATGCACATTATAGTTTGATGGGTTTTTGAGACAATGTTTCTATTTTGTTGCTCGCATTTAAATTTAAAGTGTTAGTAAACTTGCATTTTACTTATTTACTATCAGTTTTGTTTGTTCAGTGCAACATTGCAGCCTTCTGCTGAATCAGTGATTCACTTTTATTCTAGCAATAGATGTGATTCTATGCCACTCACCATTTGGTTTCAGCCACTTTTTGGAGTATAGATAACTCTCTAGCATTCGTTCATTAAACAGCATATATCCCATGGGTTCAGATATAATGACATCGACATACTCAGGAAGGGATATTTCCTCAATTTTACCTTGTATAACTGAGATTTTGTCAGAAAGGTTGTTGCTAACCACAAGTATCTAAAAAAGCAAAGCAAAAAGCAAACAAGAAAATCAACCTGAGGAAAGTGCCAGCATACCCCTGAGTATAATACAAGGACAATTGACAAAACAGAAGACCTTATGCAGGAAGCTACAGAAGAGCAACTATAGAGCAAACCAACTGCAAAGAGGAGGAATTAAAATTGATGCTACATTAAATGGGGCTTGAATGCTAGAGGCATCTCCAATGCAATCTGAATGTGTTGGAGACCTCTATCTCTGAAGGGTCTAAAAGCCCTGTTTAAATTATTGGGAATTCTGGGAATGTTTCTTTGTCCACATGGTGCAGTTAGAATGCTCTAGAATTACACCTAATTAGCTTCCTGTGTAAGGCCCAGAAAGTCAAATCACAAGTGTATTTTTATAAATAAGTATTCAAATATCAATTTACCAAAATGTCTAATTTTTTTATCATCATATTGTGGCTTGTAACACAATCATCATAATTAGAAACAAATTTGCCAGAGGCTCTTCTCTGTAAAAGTAGGTAACTATCTGGACCAAAAAAACTTTGCTGATGTCTGGGCTATATTCAGTAAGATAAAAAGGTGAAATACTGGAGCAAACCAACGGCACAATAAGGGATAAACTAATGTCCATTGATTTAAACTGGGCCTTCATTTCCTGTCTGCAGCTTTTTTTCTTTTTCCATACCTACTTTCATTTCCTGTCTGATACATATCCTCCCTGTGGGATGGTGCAGATGGCTTGTGTAAGAGGAATTACAATGTTAACTTAGGGAATTTGAGGGGATCAAAAACCTTAAAAATACAGGTGGGACAAAAGGGCTTAGTGAATGGAAAAAACTGGGGACATAAGCATCAGGGCTACATGACTAAGGATCAAAACAACCTGTAACAAGTAGCAATAGGCAAAAATTCCCATTTTTATTTAACAGAACTGTTCAAAGAAAAAAACATAAATATTTTTACGGAAACTCCCACTCATAGAAAATCCATTAATACTTCCACCTTTTTTTGCTAATGTCTTTAAAATTCCTGTGAGAACTTGGCAAATTTACTCCAATGCTTTTCATGGCAGAGAGAATTATCCCTACAATACTATAAAAACCCAGAACTTCTTGCCATAATGCAAAGTTTTATTAATAAGTATGCTATCTATGCATATATAGCCTGTACTCTGGCCACTTGTCCACATATCTGTGATCAAGTGAACTTTCATGCCTTATGATATTTCCAGCCCTGTGCTTTTTGTCCATGACACCAACCACCTGTTCGAACAACTCTGGCACAGTTGTTCTTGAGAATAACTGCTGTTTGGAATATGTCAGCGGTTTGCAATGCATAATGTAAACTCTTTAAAAACTGTGTAAATACCTATAAACCAGTCATAGAGTGTCAAAGCCACCACTATTTTCATATATATATATATATATATATATATATATATATATATATATATATATATATATATCATCATCTTCAGCTGTTCTCAGTCCACTGCAGGATGAAGGCCTCCTCAGCAAGTGTCCAACAACTTCGATCTTGTGCTTTTTCTTACCACTGTGTACCAACATATTTGGTAAATTCCTCAACCCATCTTGTCTTTGGTCTTCTTCTTGGGTGTTTAGTATCGAGTGGAATCCATTCCAACATTTGTTTGGTCCATCTACTGTCAGGTCTTTTTGCTAGGTGACCTGCCCATTTCCTTTGTTTGCTGATAATCCATGCACATATTTTTCTGTCTCTTTTTATGATGTTCAGAATTCAACATTCCATACCCCTCTCTATAACTTGAGATTTTGTATGGCTTTGGCATTCAGCGTCCATGATCGCAGCAATACATAAGAAGTGGGAGGACACATTGGTCAAAAACCTTTTGCTTGAGGCAGAATGGTCAGTTTTATTTGTCACGCTATTTCCATCATGGTGTTTCCATCTGTTCACATTTCCTGTCCAAGTAAGCATATTTGTCCACCTCTTTTAGTTCTTGTGCATTTACTGTGATTTATTTTTCTTGGTAAATTTGTTAAACATGATTTGCATTTTGATGAAATTGTTTGCTTACTTGTTGCAGCTCTTCAATGGGTTCTTGCAGTTCTTCAGAGTGTTTGTGTGTGTGTGTGTATAGATATATATGTATGTATGTATATATATATATATATATATATATATATATATTTTTTTTTTTTTTTTTTTTTTTTTGAGAGAGAGAGAGAGAGATATTTAAATATATTTAAAAAAAATTAGGATAGCTGTGTTAGTCCAATGGTGTAAATGCCATATGAATGAGTGTTGCTGTTTGTAAAATACCTTTTTTGTTGGAATGACACTCCATTTTCAGGCATAAATCAATAAACCAATCTTGTTCTTTGCAAAGTGACCTGCAGTGTTCTGGGAGGCTATGAAATCAATTTGGTTCTGGATGGCTAGTATTTGAACTGAGCCAAACGCTGTTTGTAACTACAGTTTGAATTGTGACTATGATATGGCTTGATTAACCCTTGTGCTGCTGACTAAGGGCTAGATTCTATTGCAGGAGCGAAATGTTAACACCTGTTTTATCAAACATTTTCCTATGGAGGTCCATGGGGAAAACTGGAGATAAAAGCAGAGATAAGATAAGCACCTGCAAATCCAGCCCTAACTGCTTACACCCTCTAATGCTGTACATATGCTATATGTTACTAATCCTTGAGATTATACCCTGAATTGGCTGCCCTGTGACTTTTATTTAGTGCAAAATAGATTGGTCAATTGGATATTATTTTGTTCCCTTGTACAAAGTTTTCAGAATGTTGGGTGTTGTTACTATGGACAACATTATATATACCTTAGGAGGCTTATGACATGCTAGTTTAGAAGTTAGTGCAATGTAGGCGGAAGATTACTTTTGTCTGGGGGTTTCCATCACCAGTGTGTTGAAATGGTTTGGATTCAATACATTTACTATTTGTTGTGTTACTAATTTTTGTTTTTAATTACTTTTATGTTTTTTCTATATATGCAATTTCACATGTGACTCCAGAGCACCCCTCTCATGATATGAGTGTGGCTGCTTCTGTTTGTTACTATTTTTGAGTGCTTTAATTAGATATTCTATTATTTTTTAATGTGACAAACTGAACAAATTTCCATATATATTTACACATACTATTTAGAATAAATGTATAATGATAATTACAGTTTGTGCATGAAGTACAATGCAAAGTGTGTTTTAATTCTGTATTAATCTCTTATTGCCAAAAGGGAAGGACAGTTCTTTTAACCCTTTGAGTGCCAGAGGGGTACGCAACGCATTGTAATACGTTGGGTACCCCTCAGGCACTCAAAGGGTTAATCATGATTTCCCAGAGGTTTCCTTTACATTGGATTTTCCTCTCCTGGGTGCTGGTTGGCACTTGGTAATTACAGAGCTAGGCTTAACTTCCGGTTTAATTCTAGGAAGTCCTATTCATACTCTGTTGCAGTGTTTTTCATTTTGCTCAAGACACCCCTAACATGCATTCAGGCATTTCTGGGGCACCCCTATCATTTTATGTCATTTGTCAAGGGTGTAATGAAGGTTACAAATACATAGACCTCACAACTCAAATAAACATATTGTGCATAGTAATATTCTTAAATATATAGTGGTAAGGCTACTTCCAGATTATTGTCAGAGTCTTATAGATAAAATGGGGCACCCTAAGTGGCTTTCTGTGGCAAAACAAAGTGCCACTGCACACTTGTTTAGAAATACTGCTCTACGGTTCCAGCTGCAAGAGGACCTTGTTAGATAAGTATGTACATGGTGGAATGATTAGTAGAGGTACTACTACTGCCCGTGCTTGATTACTATGTGTGTTGATGTCCTCTTACCTGTGTTTCCCTGCAGGAGCAGGATAAATATTCAAAGAAAGATGGCGGGCATTGTAGTGTACTCTCCTGGAATGATGCTATATAAATTGTTCTTCCCTATACTGTAAGTAGTAATGACAAGGTATGTATGCCTAATAATTAAATAAAATGCTGTGACAAATGTCAAACAAGGGTATTTTGCTAGGTTAAATGTCCACAAGATAGATAATTGATATAAAATAAGAAACAGGGGACTAATGTTCATGTATGGATGCATAGGTTAAAAGGAAAGTTTAGCCCTTTGAATGCTATAATGATCTTCAACACATCAGTCTTGTTTATCAGCCAAGAGGTTAATAAAGTTATTGGGGGGTCCAGTATTGTAATAAAGGATAGACTGAGGGAGGAGTAATGGTCAGTATATGTGGTAAAAATGTGAGACAGAGCAGTATGCTTTAACCCTTTGAGTGCCAGGTGGGTAAGCAACACATTGCCTAGCATGTGGCCGGTCATTAAGGGGTTAAAAAAGCTGTTTTTTACTGTTTTGTCTGCCCTTGGCTGCGAGCATATTATAAAACATCAACAGGATTAAAGAGTCTGTGAAGTATATTTTCTTTATTCTTTTTGATCAATTCTTACATCCTTTAAATGCATTCATTAAGTTTCCTTTGTTAAATACACTGTAATTATGTTTCAGTGTTAAAGTGACAGTAATGTCACATAAAAAATACTTAGAGTTTTGTAGCGGTTACAAAAATAAATGATACGACACAAATCCCATCTCTCAAACCACTATGGTTTGAGAGATATTCTCCGTTAAAGTTTCCCTCTCTCTCCCCTTCTCCTGACGTCAGCTGTAAGCTGACAGCAGGCGTTCCTGGTCTGGGGACTGACAAGCGGCTCTTCAGTAAAGTCGCAATAGCGCAATTTAAAAAGAAATACTTCTTTGGAACGGACTACAAAGTGTGCCTGGTTTGGAAGCACACTTTTTAGTCCGTTCCAAAGAACAATATATTTTTTTAAATCTCGCTATTGCGGCTCTGCTGAAGATCCTCCTCGTGTCGGCCGAAACAGATCTTCTGTCAGCTTTACAGCTGACATCAGGAGAAGGGGAACTTTAGTGGAAGATATCTCTCAAAAAATAGAGGTTTGAGAGATAGGATTTGTGTCATATAATTTATTTTGTACAAAACTCTAAGCATTTTATGGGACATTACTGTCCCTTTAAATCGAGGATAATTTATATCTGATCTTTCTCCATTTTGGTGTAACGCTCTAGGGAAACTCTATACAATGAAGCAGCTAGGGTGTGCTGGCTAGGGTACGTGGCCGTGAATGTTGACAATCACAGATGTTTCCATGCTGCAGCTGAAGCTGGATTAAAGTTACCTGCCACAATGGCAGATGTCTGACCCCATCTGTGCCGGGACCAGGACCAGGATAGGAACACCCGTGTACCCTGCATATTGTACAGATAAATTCTCCAGAAACAGTAGAATGATTAGCAGGATGGCCTGACAGAGGTGTAGATTCAGGCTGAAAAACTGATGAGTTGGACTGACCCCAAAAGACGGGCTCTAAGAATACAATCTGTCTCTGACACACTTTGGTGGATGCTTGTCTGGCGAATGGACACAGACTGGTGATTCCCGACAGGAAATCAGACTCTAACACACACTGAAAAATGTGTACTTGGCAAGCAGTCCCAGACTGGTGATTCTTGACAGATGATCAGTCCCTGACCCACATGCGACTGAAGAAGATGCACAGACTGGTGAAAAATGCCTCTGATGTTCAGCGTGAGCTGCGCTGAACTGATGAAGGCAGGTGTTTTATCCATTAAGGCAACAGTGCCCACCCCCAGTTTCCCCTTCCTTATCCGGCCCAAGAAAAGGGGTCGGAGACCAGGCCCTTTCCTGGAACTTCCTAGTAACCTTGCTTTGGGGTTGTTTTCAAGCATTTTTTCCAGTGCTCCAAAACAATTACAAAGAGGTGGTTTTTGAAAGAAAAAAAAAATCAGCGGTACAGTTCTGTCCCTCAGTCATAATGTCATTGATAAACTGATTATCTGGAAACAGTGGCATAAGTAGTTATTAGAGAGCCCTGGTGCAAACTTGTTTTGGTCTCCGTCACAAAAAGTACTTTCACGGAGTCATAAATAGAACATGTTGGACCCTGGGGAAGAGGAAGATGTAGCTCCTTTGGATGCCAGTGCCTGGCACAACTTTACCATCTGCACCTGTGTAGTTATGCCCCATGCTCCCTGGCTGGAAATATCTGCAAAATCAGAAAATACCCATCCTACAAATATTTCCAGCTGGAATGGTATCTTGGACAGTATCTGCACAAAATAACGTCTTACCATTCCTGTTATATCAAAACATTAAAATACAAAAGGTTACAAAATAAATACAGAAACTACAGGCCTTATTCATCAGGCTAAAGAAGTGCAATTCTGGGGCAAACCAACTGTACAATAGGTTGAAATGTAAAATTTACATATTCTCATCAATTGAAATAGAGATTTTACACCATTAAATTCTAGAGGTATCTCCAACACAGTAATCAACCGAAGACATCTCTAGCATTCAAGGGGTTAATAGTACCATTAAAATCAATGGGAATTTTCAAACCCCCCCCCCATGTCGCATTTGGTTTTCCTCACAACTGCAACTCTTTAGCTTCATGAATAAGATCCTGTGTGTGAAACTGAATTACTTCACCCTTTGAGTGCCAGAGGAATATCCAAGGCATTGCAAAGCAATGTGTTGGATACCCCTCTGGCACTCAAATATTTAAGTAGCATTCATATAATTGCTACTAAAAAAAAGTCTACTGTAAACCATCGAGTGCCAGACAGCTGCCTAACACATTAGATCTTCATTAGAGAGCCTTTAGGGATCTAAGACGTTAAAACATTTCATTTTTCTTTTAGGCCAGGTAGCATGAAATTTAAGCTGTTAAACATTTAAAGTTAAATCAATATTTTCCAATAATGTGCTATTTAAGTACCTAGACCATTTTATTTAATCTGGCAGACACACTACATTTTCCAAGACAAATACCTCAACCAGCCAGTAAGATGGACCACCCAAAGTTCTATGTAAAATAAATAACATGTTTCACTGCTATGGAACTGACACCTATGATTTGTTTCCACTCTTTATTTTTTTTTTTCAAGGCTAAATGTTTGAATTAGTAAGCAATGTTGGCAACCATCTTGCTCTTACCTATGCATGTATGTTTTGTTTTCCAGGTCAGATTTCCAGCCCTTACAAAATAAAGGACTCAAAATAATAGTGCTTTTCCATGTTGAAAGATTTGCCATTATGCTATTTTTTGTCAGACCTTAAGTAACCTCTGCTGAATGAATTGACACCCATAGACACATATAAGATTATTGCTTCCCACATAAAAAGTCTCATATTTCATGGGCATGATTAGAGCAGTCTTACGTTAGCAATGCTCGCAATAATAAAATACATTGGTGCTAATCTGCTAAAAATGTAGTGCAATTCTGGAGTGAACCTGGGGACAAGTAGAAATTCCCCAAATTCCTATTGATTAAAACTGGACTTTTACCCCCTTGAATGCTAGAGCAGAACTGATGTTCAGTTTGGTCATGCAAGGTCAATGACTCTATAACTTTTGTCTGTGACACGGCACCTTTTATCAGTGACTGTACATTTTTGGTGTTGTGTCCACCAAGAATAAGATGACCTTGAATCTTGTTAGAAAATGACCCCAGCTAAAGAAACCTCCAAGCATTGCAAAGTGATACATTGCAGGCTTTTCGAGCACTGAAGAGATAAAAAGTCCAATTGAAATCAACTGACTTTTTATCCATATGGTGCAGTTGATTTTCCTAGGAATTGCATCACTTTTTCTTATTACATTACCCTTACTGTATGTTCTTCTACACTGGGTGCAATACAGCTCTTAGGATCTCAGTGGGGGAGATTGACTAAGCTGTGATAAAGAGTTGATAAAGCCGAGATTGTTTATCTAGTTTATCACTTCTCCAGTTCCTATGTTATTCTATGGAGCCTGTGCACTAAGATTTCTTCAGCTTTGGAGATCTTAGTACATAGGCTCCACAGAATAACATAGGAACTGGAGAACTGATAAACTGGAGAAGTCATCTCCATTTTATCACCTCTTTATCACCACTTAGTGTTTATCACCCCATAGTGTTTATGTGATAGATCAAATACAGGTTAAACAGTATTGATGTAAATCTAAAGTCAACCTCTAGTAGAAGGAAGACAAGTGTTCTAAGTACAAGAGCTTTTTGATCTATTTAAAACTTGATTGATCTAGTGGTATGATCAATGGATTTTTTTTCAGAATGATTGTTAGAGTTAAAAAAAAAAAAAAAGATTGAGACCCATTTGCTTATTACATAGACATTAGTCAGACACAGAACCAGTAAACTGATTCCAGCTTCTATTGTATTGCAGAATCATATTGCTAGAGCCTCCTTTCGTGCTTTTATTCACTTTCTAAAATGCACTGACTGATTTTTAAACGTGTAACTTATGTATTGCCTGTGCTAAGAAGGTGATATTTTGGATTCCCTAGCACACATTACTCATCAAATACCAATAATGTATTCAATAATTTTAAAGTTGTTTTTTATTCATTAAACATTGATATTCTGATTTCCTATATATTACAGATTTCTAAATTCATTAGTTTCTAGATTGTATATAGTACTTTTTCATTCATTAAAGAGTGAGTACCCAATAAATCTGCCATTCACATCCTTCAGTTGGATACACTGCACTTCCCACAGTTTAATTATTTCGTGCCTTAGACTCCTAAGCTAATAACCAATAAGAGGGAGATAGTCCCAGATCCTCCTTCTTCTCACTCACCCCAATCCCTCTCCCTGTTTTCGATTAGTGTGCAGCTGTCATTTTTATTTGTAACCTAGAGTGCAGATAGTTCAGCCCAGTGTTACCTTAAATAAGGACCCCTGGCAAGCAGTATTTTAACAACTCTACCCATTGTTACACAAGGTTTACAAACATGAATGGACTTTTTATTGTAGCGTTGCTTTAATATTTTTATAATTAATAGGGCAACCATAAATCTGCTTTAATGCAGGGCACTTATGAGAAGTTCATTTTGTAGGTCTGGTTGTTTGGATAAGGAACAGTACAACCCCACAACATGTGTTTTCATAAGTTTCCTGCAGTACAAGGGAACAGTGATCACAGTAGTCTTAACTTGTGATAACAGTTCTGCTTCTGAGCTTAAAGGGATAGTAATACTTCATTTTAACTTTATTTTATTTTGTAGGCATTAAAAAAACATGAAGAATGATATAAGTCTTATCTCTCAAACCTTTATGGTTTAAGAGATATTCACAAACAAAGTATCCACCCCCTGTTCAACCAGATCAGAAGGGAGGTGCCCAGTTAGACTGCAGAGAGGGACAATCTTCAATTAAGATAAGGGAAAAAGCTGAAAAACTTGTCAAGGGGGGAAGGGCTTTCATTGTTTTCATACAAAGAAAATTGTCCCCTTCTGTTATCTGTACTGTCATACAACCAGACTCACATCTGAGAAGAGATGGCTTACACTAGGTAAAAGGGGCGGGGAGGGGAACTTTGCTTGTGAATATCTCATAAACCATAAAGGTTTCAGAGATAAGACTTATATCATTCTTCATGTTTTTTTAATGCCTACAAAATAAAATAAAGTTAAAACGAAGTATTACTATCCCTTTAACAAGAGATTTTACAATCACAGGATGGAAGCAACTGGATTAAGAGGAGTGATACCAAGGGGTCTAAATGAGGGGCTTGAATTCTATAAAAGACTGATCATATACGTTTGCCCTTTGTCTGTGTGCAGTGAGCTAGGTATCATCTATTCATTGGTGTTGCTTTATTATACATATTCTACATAGCTCTTCCAATGGTAGAGATTATATATGTATATTTTGAATGTATGTATTTCATTCCAGGATCATATTCTATAGTGATGCAACCAGTGTCTATCAAGGGAAGCATTAAGAGAATAAAGGAGTGGCTTTACTGTTTTAGCAACCACACAAGCCCCATATGGAAATCGTATGATATAAAAGTAAATTATTTGCCCCACCACCACCTGATGTAACATTCATACACCCAGATGATCTATGGCATGAAACCAGTCCGTATGACCATAAAAATAATAATAATAATATATAATAATAACTAGTATTTATATAGCACCTTTCTCCCAGTGGGACTCAAAGCACTTTCAGCGCATGCTCTCGGAATTAACCAAATCGGCAGTTGAAATAACAGGTGTTATTATTACCCAATCAATGGTACTCATTTATCGACCTCGGAAGGATGAAGGGCTCAGTTGACCCTGCCGGGATTTGAACCTGCAACCTTGTGGTTTGAGTGGGCTCCATAGTCAGGGATAGTGAGGTGTGATTTGAAGGTACATTTCTCACTCATTATACAGGATGAAGTACATCCTGAGATGCTTAAGAAATGGAAATCACTGATTGCTTACATTGCTATGTGTTGCTGCCATACTAGATCTCCCTTTGGGATGGCCTTCACTATGACTATAATCAACACCATTCACTACACAGGTTATTGGATTACTCTCTAACCTAAATACTTTCCAGCAGTCTGATTTTTGTGTCTTTTCTCTATATTCTCTGTGTTATCCAATATCTTGATTCTTTTCAAATTATTGTTTTGTGATTACTTTATGCACACCCTTGTGTGACATTATCATCACTCTTCCCACATGATCTCATTGCCCAATTACACTACCAGACCTTGAGATATATGGTTGACACACAGGAATACATACCTCTATATGTTTAATGGTATAATAACACCAAATTACAGCACACTTGTCTTCAGAAACGTGCTAATATGCTGACGAAACAATGACTGCTGCTTTTCTCCTTCATTAAATACACTTTTTTAGAAAAATCTCTGATGAGCCTCTTTTAACCTTTTGTTAATATTTATTGCCCAGGCTCATAGGAAAGTACTAATTTGTGACACATATAAATTATTTTGTCACACAAAATTGATTTGCTTTGTGGCAAAAAAAATGTTCTAGCATAAAATAAAATTTGTATGATAACATTATTTATTTTATGTTAGAAAATTATTTCTTTGTGCTACAAAATAAATTGGTTGGCGTGAAATCTGTTCTGTGTCCTAAAATATATTATTTTTTGTGAGAAAATGAACTCTGTAATTAATAATATATTTTGAGCCATAAAATCTATTTTTATGAAAGTCTTTTTGTGCCAAAAAATCAGTTTTATGACAAACTCAGTTATGTAACTAAGTTGTGATATAGAATATATTCTATGTAATAAAGTCTTTTTTGAATCACAAAATACATTTTGTGTGACAAGAAAATATTTTGTACAGAAGAACCTATTCTCTGTAATAATAAGTACATTTTGTGCAACAAAAATGTTGTCATTCTATTACCAAACTGCACCTCATACATA
This sequence comes from Rhinophrynus dorsalis, assembly GCA_037306005.1. Classification (NCBI taxonomy): domain Eukaryota; kingdom Metazoa; phylum Chordata; class Amphibia; order Anura; family Rhinophrynidae; genus Rhinophrynus; species Rhinophrynus dorsalis. Next base: position 406,108,244 of record CM074718.1, on the reverse strand, counting down.
ACAACTTTATTGTCTGCTCCCATTTTTTTATCTGTACTGATGCTGAAAACACACACCTACCTCAGCAAATTTTGCAACGGAGCTTGCTTCCACAGCATACACCTTCTTTGCACCAGCCTGCACAGCAAAGAACGAGAGGATACCAGATCCACAGCCAACATCCAGCACAACCTTATATGAGGAAGCAAATAAAAATTAAGCACAAAAATACACACATAAAAGGGACAATATATATTACAAAAATAAATATTTAAAAAAATAGAAAGACAAATCACAAATATGCTACTTTATTAAAACCTTTTAAGTAATCATTGGATTATTACTAGACTTTAAAAGCTGGTCAACCAATGATGGAACATTTAACCCTTTGGTTCCTGAGAATGTCACCAACACATTGACTCACAATGCATTAGACATGTCTGTAGCACACAAAGGGCTAATTAGAGTTTCCTCATGGAGATTTATTAATTACTTTTTTATGAAAAATTATATGTTATTTTACTTTTCTTGCTCAGTAAAACAACTCCCACTGCTGGGAATTGTTTTATTTAAATGTGAGAGAACTGTTAAAGTGTTAGAAATGTCCACAAAAAAGTTTTTTGCATTTAGAAGAGCTTAGAAAGCTGAGCTAAATGCAAAAAAACGTATCTCTCAAACCACTATGGTTTAAGAGATACAGGCGTTTAAAGTTTGATATCTCCTACTGACATCTGTAAAGCTGTCAGCAGGAGATCTGTGTCGGCCGACATGGAGGCTCTTGAGAAATGCTGCAATCTCGTTATTTACCACAAATCCCTTCATTGGAATGGTCTAAAACGTGTGCCTGGTTTTCAAGCACACATTTTAGACCATTCCAATGAAAGGATTCGTAGTAAATAATGAGATCGTGGCTCTGCTCAAGCTCCTCCGTGTCGGCCGACACGGATCTCCTGCTGACAGGAGAGATCAAACTTTAAATGCCTGTATCTCTTAAACCATATCGGTTTGAGAGATACATTTTTTTGCATTTAGCTCTTCTAAATGCAAAAAACTTTTTTGTGGACATTACTAACACTTTAACAGCGACTCACCTGTCTCATACAATACATCAGAATGACTATCTGACACCTGTGTGCTAGAGGGTACTGTTAATGTAGAAATCAGCAACTTAAACATAATAACTCTAGAGAGATGCATCTCCTAGCAGTGGGAGTACCTTCATTTTACTCAACAGATAAAGTTTACTGTTTTTTAACCTGTTAATGATCAGTGACATGCTAGGACCGTAATGATTGTCCATCTGTTATGGACTGGTGACTGTCCTGGTAAATTTTGATCAAAGAGCACCTGCAGGTGCGCTGTGATCCCAGTGGGAGTCTAAAACGAACTGCTTCAACAGCAGAGTGGTTTTACGACCTGATAGGCTCTCCAATCCTCGTAGAGAATTGCTCAGCAAGCCTCAAGCGAACGTCCAGTCAGCCTCCCATCCAGGAGGGGTACCCAGTCCTCGAGTGGTAGGTGATTCAAGGCATACTGCCACTCAAAGTCTATCAATGTTGCCTTTTTCATCATCAAACTTGGTGAAGCTATGGATGGAGACCTTGAGGCGGGGATTCACTGGTTGGATGGACGGGGAGGCCACCACAGGGAATGAAGGTCTCTGCTTGTTGTTCTCGATTCTCTTGGGCAAGGGAAGCATCTGCTTTCTTGATCAGGTAAAAAAAGGCCATCGCGACTTAACCAAGACTGGGTAACGAGAGATTCAAATCTCCACTACCCAGAAAGGCTGGCAGCCTACAAAACACGCGGAGACTACAAAACTGGAGTTGTCCAGAATCTGATCTCATCGTCGTCGCAAAACACACAATAAATAATGTGAGAAACGTCCCAATCAAAAAAACAAGTGAACGTCCGACGTTATCTAGTGCTCCAGCCAATCACAGCACCCCAAAGTATCAAGTTCAGTCAAATAAACTATATATAGACCCAAAATAACCAACGCACCTTTGCCTGCGTATCGCGTTCATTAGAGCTAGAGCACAGGACCCACGAGCGGAGGCTAGTGTAAAGAGACAGGTAGTTGAGGCGCATCACACACAGGTAAAAGGAGTTGGAGGTATTGCAGCACACCTTGTGACACATAATACACCTTTGTACATGCCAAACACACATACACACACACAAACACACACACATAGGCCATATTTTGTTTTGTTAGTAAAATACACACACACACCTTTATCTTTTTTTTTGTCAGTGTGAGTCTGTGAGTGCAAGTGAGTGACAGAGTGTGTGAGGGCCTGAGTGAGTGCCTGGGTGTGAGTGGGTGAGAGGAATGGAAAGGAGAGGAAGACAAGAGAGAGGGGTGGGGAGAGTAGGAGGAGAGGAGTAAGAGGAGCAGGTGGGTATCCCTGGTCAGGGTAGGAGAGGGAGATCCCTGGGGCAGAGGCACTGCCACACACATCTAGTGCAAGGTCAGTGGGATGAGCGGTAGTTCAGGGGGTGCACCATACACAGCCAGGGCCATCGCATGCAGGGCCTGAAAGCCTAAGCCAAGGCTCTCAACTATCACATGGTGGTGCTGAGGAGGAGAGGATGAGAGACCCTAAGTACTCCACCAAGGAGAATAGGGTCCTGGTGGAGGCCATCATGTCAAGGGAGCAGATGCTGTTCCCCAGGGGAAGGTCCCCCAAATGGGGGCAAGGAGGAAGGCTGCTTGGAGGGAAGTGTTGGTGGCAGTCAATGCTGTGTCCAGCTGCAGCCGCTCTCTTGAGTCCCTCAATAAGAGATGGGTGGACTGCAAGAGAGTGCTGAAGAAGAAAATGGGGGAGGAGGCGCTACATGCGAGAGGCACTGGAGGTGGCCCACCCCAGCACATCCCCTACGAGGTCTGGGAGGAGATGCTGAAGAGGACCATTTCTAAGACCACAGTACAGGGTATCCAAGGATGGTCTGACACCGGAGACAAAAGTGGCCTCCAGGCCACCGCTAAGTGCATCAAAGGGTACATACCCAACACACATATCTTGACACCTACCATGGCCCAACACAGTGACACCTGAACACATGGCCAGCATTGCACACCACAAATCCAGCAACAAAGCTTGGAGGGGGTTCAAACAAGGACGGAATACATGACAAACCCAGCATAAATGGGAATGGTCAAAGCCCTGGGACAAGCTCACCTGAGGAGCCAACCACATCCCGGGCTCTACCACCACCACCACCACCACCATGTCAGCAGCAGCAGCTGGGCTACCAGGACCCCCACCACCGCAGCAGCAGCTGGGCTACCAGGCCCCACCGCAGCAGCACCTGGACTACCAGGCCCCACCGCAGCAGCAGCTGGGCTACCAGTCCCCCCCACCACCGCAGCAGCAGCTGGGCTACCAGGCCCCACCGCAGCAGCAGCTGGGCTACAAGTCCCCACCACCACTGCAGCAGCAGCTGGGCTACCAGGGCCCACCACCACCGCAGCAGCAGCTGGGCTACCAGGCCCTACCACCACCGCAGCAGCAGCTGGGCTACCAGGCCCCACCGCAGCAGCAGGTGGGCTACCAGGCCCCCCACCACCACAGCAGCAGCTTGGCTAATAGACCCCCACCACCACCGCAGCAGCAGCTGGGCTACCAGGCCCCACCACAGCAGCAGCTGGGCTACCAGGCCCTATCACCACCGCAGCAGCAGCTGGTCTACCAGGCACCCATCACCACCACAACAGCAGCTGGGCTACCAGGCCCCACCACCACCAACGGGTAGGCATTGGATGCCTGAGATGGTGCCCATGCCACAGCAGTCTAGATTTGGGCCAACCCCCAGGCCACAGGGACACATGTGGGGCTAACAGGGGAGCCACAATGCCCACAGGCAAGGGAGGTGTTCACCCCGCTACCACCACCCACACCACCAATGCACTCTGGGGGATCCCAGGAAGGTAAAGTGGCAGAGACAGGGTTGGAGATGTCCCCACAGTCCCTCCAGGGTGGCTCTCACAGTGCTTCCTCACCCCGATCCCCACTGCCTGAGGGGGAGCCAGATGCCATCCACATGACATCCACACCACCGGCCTCTACTCCCTCGCCAACACAAACAGGTGATCCTCATGGATGTGTATTCAATGTGTGACAAGGACAAACATCTGAACCATGGGAGTTCATGCCATGGATGCCTGCAGGAGGTGAAGACAAGATTGTAAACTGCACTGTGAAAACAACAGTCATGCTATTGCTGAACCATCAACATACCCTTGGGAGCCAGTAGGGTACACAACACATTGCTCAGCAATGCTTTGAGAAGCTTCCTCTACTGGTTAACCTTTTGTCATTTGACATGGAATAGACAATCTGTACAATGTGTTTTGTAGGCGTCATGACCATGTGACTTTTGTATGAAGGGGATGGCAAGCAGACATATGTATGTGTGACTGGCCAGCCACATCAGTATGTGAACCAAGACCCAGGAATCAGTGGATCTATTCAATGGATCTCGATTTACATACTGATGAGGTTTCTGGTCTGGGTCCATGTGACACACATACATATGTCTGCTTGCCATTCCCTTGATCGGAAGATCATGTGGTCATGACACCTGGACAACACATTGCAAGCAATGGTGTGGCATATTCAGTATGCTACACACACGCAAACAGGTCAGCATGGTGGGCCTTGCAACCTGACTCACAGATCGTTACTCTGATACCGTTGCCAACACCACACACCATAACCATCCCTATTCTGCTCCACTGGGTACTGCCCAACCATTGCTCACATGCAAGGTGAGTCCATTATCCCCCAAACCCTTTGAGTGCCAAAAGGGTACACAACTGATTGCTATGCAATGTTTTGTGTACACCACTGGCAAACAAAGGGTTAACACATGTAATTGCAGAGTTGTATCCAATGCATTGCCTGTCATTGCATTGGATATTCCTCTGTGGCTCAAAGGGTTTTACCAGTGTCATGACTATGTTCCAAATGGTAGATGGAGTTTTCCATCAGTACAACATAGTATGTGATGTACATGGCCATTCTGGTGTACCTTTGATCCAAGGTTGAGGGATGATGTCCTTGACATGCTAGGGCTGTGTCGATGGGTCATCCTGTGGAGTGGAACAGATGGTTATTTTTGGTGTGCATTTGTTTGAATGCATTCCACAAGCACAACCATGCTCACACGTGCATGTTACTCACAGGCGAAGTAGTCTGTGATGATCCTGGTTCACATTTGTGTCCTGCTCAATATAACCTCCTCTCCATCAATGGGAACAGGGACCTCCATGGGCTGTTGTGGCTTAACATCCTCCACGAGATGTATGTCCACATAAATGTTATGTAATAGGACACATGTCAGTCTCTCTCTCACACTACATTTGAGGAGGGTGGACTGTCAGGTTTCAACAGCAGTAAGGTGTTGTCCATGAGCAGTCATGTGGTCCCAATAGACCAATGGTAAGGTGTGTGTTATACAGGTAATTGTTTGCTGGTGTGTCTGTGGTGTGTGGTGTGATGTGTTGTAATTGGTCTGTACCTGTCAGGTGTGTGTTTTGGCTCCATTGGCTGCTGAGGTTACATGGGTGAGCTTGATTTGTTTTTTGTGTGCCAGGTGTACATGTTGTGTTGTTTGTTAACCCCTGTTGTTCCAGGGTGTGTTGTGATGGCTTATGTTGTGCTGCTTTGTGTGTCCCCCCCCCCCGGTCCCTATGCAGTTGCTGGATTCTTGTTTGTCTGTGTCTTGTTTGTATGATGTAGGCCAGTGGTTCACAACCAGGGTGTCATGGCATGTTGGTGTGCCATGTGCACCAGCTCAGGGTGCGTCACTTTTCCCATGTTGCTATATTCTGCATTAGTATGTTAAGCATATGTTATTTTCTGTTTGTTAATTTCCTTGTGCCTTCAAGGGGTGTCCTGGAACATCCAGATTGCATGTTAGGGGTTTCTTAGATGGAGGGGTTGTGGACCACTGTTCTAGGCCTTGTATTTGCTAGGCATTGTAGGGGTTAATATTTAACCTGTGTATGCTTGGGTTCTGACCTTGAATTACATGCTTCTCTGTCTTGTTTTCCTTGGCGGTGGTTTTTACTCTGAGTTTTGTGGTGTACGGCTAAAAAAATGGGTGTTAGATTTCCTGCGGAAAATGTTGCAATTTTACTCATGTTATCCCTAACTCCAACATTTAAATGGCTCTGGGGTTAGCTTTTACATTGTCCTCAATGGGCGATATTTTGATATTTTGTCGACAAGAGTCGTGTTTTCAAAACTGCCGTTATTTCTTACTTGTGGGAACATTTGCATCGCATACTTGACTTTAAAAACCACCTCTGCCAGTTTTTTTCTGCCAGCGCCAACATTTGAATCGAGCCCTAAGTGCCTAAAAAACTATCAGCCTTAAAAATTCTTTTGCAACTCTATGACTTTTGTCATCTCCAGCAACAAACTCAAGAGTCATACTCCTCTGCAGCAGGAGCAACAGGTGGTATTATTGGTATATTATGTGCCTCGGGAACTTTTAGAAATGTTTCTGCTGCTGCTAGTTGTAATGACTCTGACATGTTGATGGTGTGTCTCCTAATCAGACCTCTGGATGTACTTCAGGTGGGATCTCAATGACGATGTGCCTTGGTGTGATCCTGTTTTACCCCTGCTCATATGCTTCTTACATAGACAAAAAGAACCAAAATGTTTAGCTTTGGGATCATGTGTGAGGGGCTAATACTACCACTGGGGTTAGCTGTTGTTGCAATTGTACTACTAGGTGTCAAAAGTGTTGCACGGCCAACAGTAGCAGATGCAATCATCATAGCGAGGGTTGTGGATGTTGATAACCTGTGTTGATAACCTGTGTTCATGGTTAGTCAAGACCAGTGTGTGTGTGACTGGGTGGGGGTTGGACTTTGAAGCAGTGAAGATGCTGATAATGACTGAGATGATGATTATGTATTTGTTGGCATTTTTCTTGACCAGAGTAAAATTTCCCAGTTGATTTCTCAGGCAGTTTGTAAACAGGCACAGTACTCCTCTTCAGTAGTAGAAGACTGAGCCTTTGCCTTTCAGCTATTTTTGTGGCCATGTCATCTCTATCTCAATTTCAAATTCATCTGTATATGAAAAAGAAAAGGATGCTGGAGGGGTATATTCTAGATCAGCATCATCATCAGTAAATAGGTCACCCTCCTCATCGTCCCCGGCTTCTTCCCCAATACTTTTATATTACTCTAGGGTTTTTGAAGTCTCAAACAATTTATTTTTTACTTTTCCCCTTAGAGGGGTTTTCATAATGTTCGCTACTACTTTTAGGACAGATGTTGAACTGTCAGATGCAGCAGCTGATTGAAATCCTACACTTTTTTCCATTATGCCATCAACACTAGAATGTAACTTCTAGTTGTCTTAAGTGTTCTTAGATGGTTTATTAATATTACTGTTGGTAGCGGAACTTTTTATGGGACTTTGGCAAACAGCCTACTCAGGTCAAGAAGGATCATTATTTTTTATTGCACACTCTGCAGCAACCATAGCTGCAGCTAGTTTTTGAGACTACCACTTTACTAAAAAGTCCCTGCATTGCTCCTATGTTTTTCTCCCTCCCGCTGCCCCTAGTATGTTTGCTGGACATTATTAAACTAGTATTTGTATTGTAACAGAATATGTGTGATCTCTTGCCCTTTACAAAATACTCTATCTCTTCTAGTATCTGTTTGCCTGTCACGATCCCTGTCTCTGTCACCAATCAGACTATTTGAATATAAATATATATAAAGGATAAAAACAGAAGATGGAGGTAGAGACAGGATTTTTAACCACAGGACGTGCATATCACAAAGGATAAAAACAAAAGATGGAGGTAGAGACAGGATTTTAGGCACAGGGAGTGCATATCACAAAGGATAAAAACAGAAGATGGAAGTAGAGACAGGATTTTAGTCACAAGGAGTGCATATCACAAAGGATAAAAATAGAGGCTGGAGGTAGAGACAGGATTTTTAACCACAGGAAGTGCATATCACAAAGGATAAAAACAAAAGACAGAGGTAGAGACAGGATTTTAGGCACAGGGAGTGCATATCACAAAGGATAAAAACAGAAGATGGAAGTAGAGACAGGATTTTAGTCACAAGGAGTGCATATCACAAAGGATAAAAATAGAGGATGGAGGTAGAGACAGGATTTTTAACCACAGGAAGTGCATATCACAAAGGATAAAAACAAAAGATGGAAGTAGAGACAGGATTTTTAACCACAGGAAGTGCATATCACAAAGGATAAAAACAAAAGACAGAGGTAGAGACAGGATTTTAGGCACAGGGAGTGCATACCACAAAGGGTAAGAACAGAAGATGAAGACAGAGACAGGATTTTAGGCACAGGGAGTGCATACCACAAAGCATAAAAACAGAAGATGGAGGAAGAGACAGGATTTTAGGCAAAGGAAGTGTATACCACAAAGCATAAAAACAGAAGATGGAGGCAGAGACAAGATTTTAGGCACAGGAAGTGCATACCACAAAGCATAAAAACAGAAGATGGAGGAAGAGATATGATTTTAGGCACAGGGAGTGCATATCACAAAGGATAAAAACAGAAGATGGAGGTAGAGACAGGATTTTAGGCACAAGGAGTGCATATCACTAAGGATAAAAAAAGAAGATGGAGGTAGAGACAGGATTTTAGGCACAGGGAGTGCATACCACAAAGGGTAAAAACAGAAGATGGAGGTAGAGACAGGATTTTAACCACAGGAAATCCATAACACAAAGGGGAAAAACAAAAGATGGAGGTAGAGACGGGATTTTAGGCACAGGGATGGCATATCACAAAGGGTAAAAACAGAAGATGGAGGCAGATACAGTATTTTAGGCACAGGAAGTGCATACCACAAAGGGTAAAAACAGAAGATGGCGGTAGAGACAGTATTTTAGGTACAGTAAGTACATATCTGTGAGTAAAAAAGATTCCCACCTATTTAAATGGGGCTTTTAACCTCTTGATTGCTAGATTGATCTGCAACACTTTTCGAAGTAATGTATTGGAGGGGTTAGAAGCACCACTTAAAGCAGAACTACCACCTTATATAAAGTCACCCTTCAGTAATTAGGCATATGGCGACTAGCTTCTTAATAGCGCTATTATCTCACACAAGTACCGTGTTCTGAAGTAATTCTTATTCTTCTGAGACCAGAAGCCAGGCTTGCACGGAGACATATTAGCTTAGAGACGTCTGCGCGCCTGCTCTGTCCATCCCGGTCTCCTCTAGCAGGCATTACACGGTGCCTTAAGGCACCGGAAGGAACTAAAGGCTCAGGTGCGCAGATGGCTCTACAGCAAGAAGCCTGTCTGTCACTCTCGAAGAATAAGAATTACTTCAGAACCGGCTACTTGTGTGAGATAATAGCACTATTATGAAGCTAGTCGCCATATGCCTAATAATTGGGGGAGACTTTATATAGGGTGGTAGTTCCACTTTAAAACTTGAAAGCCAGAGGGGTATCCAACCACTCTGGCACTAAAAGGGTTAAATTATTGGAAATATTGGGACTTTTTTCTAACCCTGTGATGAAGTTGGTTTGCTCCAGACTTACTCCATTTATTCCAAATTCAAAAGCCTCTCTACGTTTTATGGGATTTGGAAGACTGACTCAGAGCGTAATGTAATATATGAAAAACCATTAACACATGTAATTGAATAATAAAGTTAGTTTGTTCTACAGGGAAATGAACAAAAATTTTAAATGAACTGATAAAATTGCAATTTCCAAATGTTCTTAACCCCTTGGGGACCAAAGGTACATGTGATGCTGAAGCCTAAACCTCTTTTCCTCTAATCTCAAGGGATGTCTCCTGGTCATTTGATCTGATCTCTTCTTAGTCATCTTTTCTCTAGAGTAAATAAACCCAAGTTTGTCTATTTGTTCCTCATTCATCAAGTGCTCTATTCCCTTGGTTAATTTTGTTGCTCTTCACTGTACCCTGTCCAGTTCTAAAATATCGTTTTTCAGAACTGGTGCCCAAAACTGCACTGCACATTCGAGATGAGGTCTTACCAATGATTTGTACAATGGCAAAATTATGTTATCCTCTCTTGCTTCAGTACTCCTTTTTATGCAAGGCAAGGCTTTGTCAGTCTTAATTTTGTTCAGTCTTCCCATTACCTTTTCTTATGTTAACCCCATATCTGATAATTGTATTGCTTTATTTGTTACTTGATGAGGCTTTTTTACTATTCCTTGTTCCCTTCTATATACTTACGCAAATAAAGTATTTAGAACATTGTCTTTTTTCTTTATCCTCTCTAATCAACTCACTCATCTCATTTTTGAAAGGTCCAATGCACTCCCTCCTAAGTTTTTTGCTATTTATATATATTTGAAAACATTTTTGGATTAGTCTTGCTCTCCCTTGCAATTCGAGTTTCATTATCTATTTTTGCGAACCTAATTGCCTTTTGCTGTCTTTTTTGCATTTCCTGTATTTTAAGAAAGAATGTTCAGTTCCTTCAGACTTAAATAGTTTAAATGTTTTTTTTTTCCTTGCCAGTTCCTTCTTTACATTTGCACTTAACCACAATGACTGTGATCCACGTCTTTTGCATTTGTTCCCCAATGGTATATACTGTTGGGTACATTTCTGCAACCTAAATTTGAATTCTGACAATTATTCCTCAGTATTTTTGCCTTTAAATAAGTTATCCCAGGCTATGTGTTGCATTGAAGCTCTGAACAATTTGAAGTTAGCATTTTTAAAATTAAGAGTTTTGGTCGAACCTATACAGTTTTGCTTTGCCAATCTGATCTCAAATATAACCATGCTGTGATCAACGTTTCCCAAATGTTCACTTATCTTAATAACGGATACCATTTCTATGTTATTCGTTATCACTAGGTCCAATACATTTTTATTTCTTGTTGGCACGTCCACCATTTGTGACATGTAGCTTCCTCAAAGCATGTTCACAAACCTGCTTCCCTTAGCACTCAGAGATCTCATTATTTCAGTTGATATCTGGATAGTTAAAGTCTCCCATAATTATAGTATGCCCAAGTTGCACAGCTTTTCTCATTTGAAGTAGTAGCTGGACCTCAACATTCTCATCAATATTTGGTGGTTTGTAGCATATACCCACTAACGCCTTTTTTTTTTTTTTACCTTTTACACCACATTTAGTCTCATTTTCTACCCACAAGGACTCCACATTATGGCCAGTTTCCTCACTAATATCACCACTTACTATCTCACAAAAAACATTGTTTAAAAATTTAAAAATGATTAATAGAAATAGAGGTGATTTTAAAATCACCTGTTTGGTACAGTTTCAATCTGAAGCTTTATCAAAGCATACATTTTTCTGTGGAATGCATCACAGCACATGCACTCCAAAGAAAAGAAGAAAAAGAAATTATAACTTTACCAGACCTCCCTGCTATGCCAGTTATGTTCTAGGGCTTACCTTATTGTTGAAGTCAACATGGTTTTGTAATATGGCTCTGTGATATGTAGTGGTCCTTACATAGTCTTGCAACATATTCTGTTGTTGAGATAAACAGCCATAAAACTAAAAATAAGCAAATACATGAATACGTTAATTTAAGGCACAGTGAACAAATTAAAAATTAGTTTAAGGGTAATTTTCACAAAAATAGAAAAACATTTAGGCTTTACTTACAATTGAAGTGAGGGAAAATCATTTATGAAGAAGTTTACTTTGTTTATGTGTAGAGAGGCCAAATAATCACAAGATTTAAAGGCATAAATAGACATTCTACCCTAAGAAAAGGTCTGTTAGCTAGATTCCGGTTACTTTATCTTTAAGAGGCGTACTAAGTGAGTGAATGAAAATCATATTTGAATTTTCAAGATTCTGGTTGAGAGTTAGGTGTCTATACGTCACTTTGGTTATAAATTAATGTGATCATGAAAAACTCAGTTGTCTTTGATCATGAGTAAGCACCATAAGGTGTGAAACGCATTGATCTGAGGAGCTGTAGACCAGCTAGTGTTTCCCGCTCTGCTAGTGTTGCCTTTATCTGTTATAATGCTAAGAAGGTATGTGGAAATTTATATGTGGATTCTACAATAAAATTGTTTTTATAAACAATTTAGCTGACTGATCACTTTTTGGCACTGAAGCGGTTAATGAAAGTGGTGCAATTTTTTTTTTCTTTTGAAACATTGTTGCTGTTTTGAAGTATTGAATAGAACACTTCAGATGTGCATGCTGCATTTATCTCAAGTATATATATATTTTTTTATTTTTTTCAGTCATTGAGTCTGTAATATATGGGTGGCCATAACCTTGTATGGAGCCACTTTTTTCATCGTTTTATGCTATATTTATTTTTCCCCTTGATGTTATTGCATTGCCACAGAATTACCCTCTCTTTTTCTTTTGAACATAGGGTCCATAGTCACATCTCAAACATATACAAAACCCTATTTTCTGACAGAATCACACATAATACTGCTGTTTCCCATCAGCCTGTAATTCACAGTAGAGACATATAAGAGACACATTTTATCATTTTTTTCTCCTAACTACATGTAGTCTTCCGGGCTACCTATTTTAACTTGGCTACTGAGGTAGCACTCAAAGAGTCAATTATTAGGACCAGATGTGGTCAAATAGTTGTAAAAATAGACAGAGCTTAACTGTTTATATTTAAAAAGATAATGAGGCTTCTAATAAACTTACAGAATGTTATTTTTTAAAATTAATAGGGCTTTAAATCCTATTTTTTTCCTGAACATGAAAAATGGAGCATTATTAAAGTAGACCTGTTACCTAATCAGCTTTTAGTGTCGTTAGATGTCTCTATTTAAACTTCTTATACATTATGCTTTTTGTTTCCCAAACAGGTTAGCAGATTTTTGATTTAGTAGTTGGGGATTCTGATTTCAATAGGGATTTGTTCTCTGACTTGGTCACAAAAATGCATGCATAATTAATTACACACGTGTCTAGAAAACCACCTCTCTTCACCTTCTTAGGCTGCTAATACCTATCTGTTTGTACCAGAGGGGTGGGATAATTTAATAAGGAGGACTTTCATGTAAATAGATAATCACTGTCTCAACCAAGTGGGGCATTAAGCTTTGAGATGCTTACAGTTTCTAACAAAATGCCTTTTGTCATCATGCTTATTGACAGAGGAAAGGATTTAGTTGTTCTCATTTGAAAATAGTATATTGTGAAGTCCTTACACTTAAATAATGATGTGTTATACTCTGCATCAGAGGTTTCCAAGTTCAGCCCTTAAGGGCTACCAACTGGTCAGATAAAGCAAAGGTGGTTTAGTAATGTTGACTGACCCACTTGTGTTCAGACTCAGTAACTGAAAACGTAAATTTTTTAACCTCCTCAGTTTCAGATTTTTATTTTAAAGATATGTTTACATTTTCTACCTTCTTCATTAAAGCAACAACAATTTAGATCAATGATTAGGCATTGGTGAAGTACGAAACACATCTGAGGTTTCCTAGCCATCATGGATTGTCGACTGCTTGCTGTTTGAAATTCTAATTAAAGTCCTACAAAAGTATGTTTTTATTCATCAGCTCATGCTTTCTCCTAGTGTGTGTCTTTATCCATTTTGCCATGCTTGCAGTGGAGTAGAATTCCTAAGCCAGCACAAGAATACTCTTCTTGGGGTGAATGAATCCTAAGTACTAGTCCAGAGGGGTTATTCAGTAAAGTGTGATAGAGAGGTGATAACATGGAGATGACTTCTCCAGTTTATCATTTTTCCAATTCCTGTTATTCTATGTAGCCTATGCATTAAGACTGAAATAAAAATAATTCTCAGTAGTTAAATGAGCAAATTATTTAATAACTAGATGGGCTGGATGTTTTTTTTTCTGCTATTAAATTCTATATTTCTAATGAAAACCAATTTGAAAGCAAGGGTACTCCCATTGCTAGCAGCTGTTTTATTCAAAACATATAACAATTCAAATTTCAGTAGGTAAGTAACAGCTTCATCATTTCTGTCCCTCTGAGAAGATGTTGGAGAGCTGCTCACTGAGCGCAGCTACATAGATGACATAATCATTGCCTGGAGGATTTCTGAGCATTTCTTAGGAGGACTTTAGGAAATAAGCTTTTTCTTCTGAGTTTATTTTTTTCTAAAGAAGAAGCATAATTATTAGTGATGAGCGAGCACCCCAATGCTCGGATGTTCGGGTGCTCTGACCGAGCACCCCCTGAGGCTCGAGTGCTCGGCCGAGCATCCGAGCCCCATTGAAGTCAATGGGAGGACTCGAGCATTACACCAGGCACCCCCTGCTCTGATGAGGGGAGGGTGCCTGGTCCATAGGAAAAGGGCAGAAAAAGATGGAAACACTACAGAAATGGTTCAGGGACAGCATAGGGAGGATGTCTGGATGCACCTTGGACTCCAACATCGCTGCTGGGAACGATCTTTCGCCCGTAGTACGCCATTTTTACAGACTGACCATAAAACACACAAAAAGGAAAATAAAAACGACTTTAGGCGAAAAATTGTTACCAAACAATATTTGCTGTATATTTACTTGTATATCATCTGCAAATTCTCCCAAAAATTTCCTTGATTTTCAGAACTGAGGCCATGATTAAGAGGGAAACGTGCGCAGAGGCAAATTCTCCCAAAAATTTCCTTGATTTTCAGAACTGAGGCCATGATTAAGAGGGAAACGTGCGCTGAGCTGACCATCTAAAACATTATGGGTGAGGGTCTGCTGCAGAGCTGACCATCCTAAACATTATATGCGAAGGCCCGCTAGTGAGCTGACGCTATAAAACATTATATGAGAGGGCCCGCTAGAGAGCTGACCCAATAAAACATTATATGAGAAGGCCCGCTGGTGAGCTGACCTATATAAAAATTGGCAAACAGGGCCCGCTGGTGAGCTGGCCCTATATAAAAATTATATCACAGGGCCCGCTGGTGAGCTGGCCCTATATAAAAATTATATCCCAGGGCACGCTGGTGAGCTGGCCCTATATAAAAATTATATCCCAGGGCATATGGAAGAGGAGGAGGAGGATGAGAAGATTAAGAGTCAACCATATACCCGTTTTTTGGGTGGAAGGGGTGAATGGGAATACAGAGTATTCCCATCATTGTAAATAACATATATAAAGTGAGTTTATGTTCCCCCGGGGCTTTCCTCCAGTGGAGTGGAGAAGTCAGGGGAAATCCAGGCCTTGTTCATTTTTATAAGTGTCAACCTATCAGCATTGTCGGTGGAAAGGCGGATACGCTTATCTGTTATGATGCCACCAGCAGCACTAAATACCCGCTCAGACAGAACGCTGGCGGCAGGGCAGGCCAGCACCTCCAAGGCGTAGAGTGCCAGTTCATACCACGTGTCCAGCTTGGACACCCAGTAGTTGTAAGGCACAGAGGGATCATTGAGGACGCTGACACGGTCTGCTACGTACTCCTTCACCATCTTCCAAAACTTTTCCCTCCTTGTGACACTAGGCTGCGCATCAGGGTGAGGGTGCTGCCGGGGTGTCATGAAGGTGTCCCACGCCTTGGAGAGTGTTGCCCTGCCTTTGTCGGAACTGCTGTGTGCTCCCCTTTTCTCCCCTTCTCGGTTGGCCAAGGTAGCACGTACTCTGCCGCCAGCGTTGTCAGATGGAAAATTTTGGAGCAATTTTTCAACAAGAACCTTCTGGTATTGCACCATTTTGCTTGTCCTCTCCACCGGAGGAATGAGAGATGAGAAATTCTCTTTGTAGCGGGGGTCCAGAAGGGTGAACACCCAGTAATCCGTGTTGTCTAAAATGCGTACAACGCGTGGGTCACGGGAAAGGCAGCCTAACATAAAGTCAGCCATGTGTGCCAGAGTACCAACAGTCAAGATTTCGCTGTCCTCACCAGGAGGCTGACTCTCAATATCCTCATCCTCTTCCTCCTCTTCTGCCCACCCACGCTGAAGAGATGGAACTAAAGTTCCATGGCTACCCTCTGTAGCGGAGGCAACCGTGTCTTCCTCCTCCTCCTCCTCCTCCTCCTCCTCCGCCTCCTCCAATTGTCGCTGAGAAGACGAAGTGAGGGTGCTCTGGCTATCACCTTGTGTAAGCTCTTCCTCCCCCATTTCCACCTCTTCCACATGCAAAGCGTCGGTTTTAATTGTGAGCAGCGAGCGTTTCAGTAGACACAGAAGTGGGATGGTTACACTGATAATAGCGTTATCGCCGCTCACCATCTGTGTCGATTCCTCAAAATTGCGTAAAACCTCGCAGAGGTCTGACATCCATTCCCACTCCTCACTTCTGATTACAGGAAGTTGAACGGAGAGGCGACGACCGTGTAACAGCTGGTACTCCACTACTGCCCTCTGCTGCTCACAAAGCCGGGCCAACATGTGGAAGGTGGAGTTCCAGCGCGTGCTCACGTCACACAGCAGCCGGTGAGCTGGCAATTGTAAGCGCTGCTGCAGCTTCAACAGGCCGGCCGAAGCTGTTGATGACTTACGGAAATGTGCACACACGCGGCGCACCTTGGTCAAGAGATCATGCACATTGGGGTAGGTTTTTAGAAATCGCTGCACCACTAAATTAAATACATGTGCTAGGCATGGTACGTGTGTGAGCTTGCCGAGCTCCAAAGCCGCCACCAAGTTACGCCCATTATCACACACAACCATGCCTGCTTGCAGGTTGAGTGGCGAGAGCCACTGCTCGGTCTGGTGACTAATCCCCTGCAACAGCTCTGAGGCCGTGTGCTGTTTGTCCCCAAGGCAGATCAGCTTCAGCACGGCCTGTTGACGCTTCCCCACTGCAGTGCTACACTGCTTCCAGCTACTGGCTGATGGGGGAGTGGCGGTGTGTGTAGAGAATTCGGAGGTGGAAACGGAGGAGGAGGAGCCAATAACGTAGGTGCTGGTGGAAACCCTGATGGAGGTAGGGCCCGCAATCCTCGGCGTGGGTAGCACCCGTGCCATCCCAGGGTCCGAGTCGCTCCCAGCCTCCACGACATTCACCCAGTGTGCCGTAAGGGAAATGTAGCGTCCCTGGCCACAAGCACTTGTCCATGTGTCAGTCGTTAAGTGGACCTTCCCAGTAACTGCGTTGGTCAGGGCACGGGTGATGTTACGGGACACATGGTGGTGTAATGCGGGGATGGCACACCGGGAAAAGTAGTGGCGGCTGGGGACCGCGTACCGAGGGACAGCTGCTGCCATCAGGCTGCGGAAGGACTCAGTGTCCACAAGCCTAAATGGCAGCATTTCGATGGCCAGTAATTTTGAAAGGTGTGAGGTTAGTGCTATGGCCTGTGGGTGGGTGGCTGGGTACTTTCTCTTGCGCTCAAATGCCTGGGGTAACGACATTTGGACGCTGTGCTGGGACAGGGAAGTGGATGTGGTCGCTGATGGTGCTTCAGATGGTACAGGTGCAGGGCGGGAGGTATGCGGGCCTGCGCCTTCGACAGGCGATTGGCCGGCACCGAAAACAGGGGAAGAGGAGGCAGTGGTGTGGCCTGCAGACACAGGTGGGCGATCCAGGCGTTCCTCCCACTTACTACGGTGCTTGGATGCCATGTGTCGGATCATGCTGGTGGTGGTGAGGTTTCTAGTGTTCATGCCTCGGCTCATTCTGGTGTGGCACAGGTTGCAAACTACAATTCTTTTGTCGTCCGCACTTTCCTTAAAAAAACGCCATACCGCGGAACACCTACCCTTTGGCAAGGTAGATTTACGCAAGGGGGTGCTCCGTGGAACATTTGCGGGCCGGTTTGGTGCGGTCCGCCTTCTTTCTGTAGCCACACCACTGCCTCTTCCAGCCTGTTGCGGTGCTGCAGATGGCTCACCCTCAGGACTGCTGTCATCGCTCGGCTCTACACCTTCCCAGGTGGGGTCAGTCACCTCATCGTCCACCAAGTCCTCCTCCACTTCCTCACTCTGATCATCCTCCTCAAGTCTTGATCCCACCACATACTCAGTCATTGACAACTGTATAACATTCTCCTCAACAAGGTCTTGAGACGGAAATAGTGGTTGATTTAATGGCAACTGTGTCTCATCATCATCATCATCATCATCCACTACTTCCTTTGACCTTAAATGCCGTTCACATCTGTCATCTTCTTGTGATTGGGTAGCCTCTAGAGGTTGTGAATCAGGGCACAAGATGTCATGTTCCTCTGCAAGCGTGCTTGGAGAGAGGGTCAAATGAAGGATTGGTGATGAGACGAGCTCATCACTATATCCCAGTGTGGGATCACTTCTTTGACCAGACCGTGTATGGTGGGAGGAAGGATGATCAGAGTGAGGATTATGTTGACCAGACTCTTGGCTACTGAGAGTGGACTTGGTGGAAGACAGGGTGGTGCTTAACCGACTGGAAGCAGTATCAGCTGTCATCCAACCGACCACCTGTTCGCACTGGTCGGACCTCGAGAGTGATGTCCTGCGACGCCCTGTGAAATCAGACATGAAGCTAGGTATGGTGGATGTCTTTCTTTCTTGTGCTCTGGCACCAGGCACAGTTTCTCCGCGTCCTGACCCGCGCCCTGAACTTTCAGGATCACGTCCACTTCCCCGTCCCTTTTTACCCGCCTTCTTCATCTTACACGATATATATGACTTTAATATATATGAGTTTGAAAACTTAACAGTATTTCTTACTATTCTGCAACTCTGCAGAGTACACAGAATAGGCTGCTAAACTGCGGTGACACACACTGAATGGAATAAGTGACTTTAATATTTGAGTTTGAAAAATTAACAGTATTTCTTACTATTCTGCAACTCTGCAGAGTACACAGAATAGGCTGCTAAACTGCGGTGACACACACTGAATGGAATATGTGACTTTAATATTTGAGTTTGAAAACTTAACAGTATTTCTTATAATTCTGGAACTGTACAGAGTACACAGAATAGGCTGTTAAACGGCGGTGAAAGACACTGAATGGAATATGTGACTTTAATATTTGAGTTTGAAAACTTAACAGTATTTCTTATAATTCTGCAACTCTGCAGAGTACACAGAATAGGCTGTTAAACGGCGGTGAAAGACACTGAATGGAATATGTGACTTTGATATTTTAGTTTGAAGACTTAACAGTATTTCTTCCTATTCTGCAACTCTGCACAGTACACAGAATGTGCTGCTACACTGCGGCGAAGCACACTGAATGGAATATGTGACTTTGATATTTTAGTTTGAAGACTTAACAGTATTTCTTCCTATTCTGCAACTCTGCACAGTACACAGAATGTGCTGCTAAACTGCGGCGAAGCACACTGAATGGAATATGTGACTTTGATATTTTAGTTTGAAGACTTAACAGTATTTCTTCCTATTCTGCAACTCTGCACAGTACACAGAATGTGCTGCTACACTGCGGCGAAGCACACTGAATGGAATATGTGACTTTGATATTTTAGTTTGAAGACTTAACAGTATTTCTTCCTATTCTGCAACTCTGCACAGTACACAGAATGTGCTGCTAAACTGCGGCGAAGCACACTGAATGGAATATGTGACTTTGATATTTGAGTTTGAAGACTTAACAGTATTTCTTCCTATTCTGCAACTCTGCACAGTACACAGAATGTGCTGCTAAACTGCGGCGAAGCACACTGAATGGAATATGTGACTTTGATATTTGAGTTTGAAGACTTAACAGTATTTCTTCCTATTCTGCAACTCTGCACAGTACACAGAATGTGCTGCTAAACTGCGGCGAAGCACACTGAATGGAATATGTGACTTTGATATTTTAGTTTGAAGACTTAACAGTATTTCTTCCTATTCTGCAACTCTGCACAGTACTCAGAATGTGCTGCTAAACTGCGGCGAAGCACACTGAATGGAATATGTGACTTTGATATTTTAGTTTGAAGACTTAACAGTATTTCTTCCTATTCTGCAACTCTGCACAGTACACAGAATGTGCTGCTAAACTGCGGCGAAGCACACTGAATGGAATATGTGACTTTGATATTTTAGTTTGAAGACTTAACAGTATTTCTTCCTATTCTGCAACTCTGCACAGTACACAGAATGTGCTGCTACACTGCGGCGAAGCACACTGAATGGAATATGTGACTTTGATATTTTAGTTTGAAGACTTAACAGTATTTCTTCCTATTCTGCAACTCTGCACAGTACACAGAATGTGCTGCTACACTGCGGCGAAGCACACTGAATGGAATATGTGACTTTGATATTTTAGTTTGAAGACTTAACAGTATTTCTTCCTATTCTGCAACTCTGCACAGTACACAGAATGTGCTGCTAAACTGCGGCGAAGCACACTGAATGGAATATGTGACTTTGATATTTGAGTTTGAAGACTTAACAGTATTTCTTCCTATTCTGCAACTCTGCACAGTACACAGAATGTGCTGCTAAACTGCGGCGAAGCACACTGAATGGAATATGTGACTTTGATATTTGAGTTTGAAGACTTAACAGTATTTCTTCCTATTCTGCAACTCTGCACAGTACACAGAATGTGCTGCTAAACTGCGGCGAAGCACACTGAATGGAATATGTGACTTTGATATTTTAGTTTGAAGACTTAACAGTATTTCTTCCTATTCTGCAACTCTGCACAGTACTCAGAATGTGCTGCTAAACTGCGGCGACGCACACTGAATGGAATACGTGACTTTGATATTTTAGTTTGAAGACTTAACAGAATGTGCTCTAATCTGCAACTTTGCACACTAAACAGAATGTGCTCTAATCTGCAACTTTGCACACTAAACAGAATGTGCTCTAATCTGCAACTTTGCACACTAAACAGAATGTGCTCTAATCTGCAACTGTGCACACTAAACAGAATGTGCTCTAATCTGCAACTTTGCACACTAAACAGAATATATATATTTTTTTTTTTTTTTTTTTGTTTTTTTCCCCCCACACCAAATAACCTGCTGCCCCCACACACAGTAGTCCTAAAAAGGACTTTTGGTTCTTTTTTTTTCACAATTTTTGTTTTTTTCCTCCCTACACTGCCTTTCCCTTCCTATCCTCAGCTCTCCCTGGCTCAGACTGAGCCGAACTCGATGGTCAGGTGCTATACAGCACCTGACCACGGGTTCTGGCCAGCCAATCAGTGTAATGCCAGCAGCCAACATGGCTGCTGGCATTACACCGATGTCAGAGCCTCCCTGCACGTTTATTGGCTGCGCAGCAGCCGCAAAACGTGCGGGGAGGAGACCCGAACATGGCGGGCGAGCACATGCGGTACTCGTACGAGTACCGCCATGTGCCGAGCAGAGCGATGCTCGAGCCGATCCGAGCATCGGCCGAGCATGCTCGCTCAACACTAATAATTATATGAATTTGTGGAGCTATATTTATTAATCAATAGGACAGGTATGTCTTTACATGCTTAACATTGTATCTGCAGTTGACTATATTTAGTAAGCTTCATAATAGTTACCACCTTCACAAAATAGACAATAGCCTTCTACAGTCTGAATTAAATTCCCTATAAAGCAGTGGTTCTCAACTCCAGTCCTAAGGACCCACTAACAGGCCAGGATCTGATGATTTCCTTGTTAGAGCGCAGGTGTGTTGTTCAATGTGAATGAGCCTCTGATCACCACACCTGTGCTCTAGCAGAGAAATCCCTAAGTCCTGGCCTATTAGTGGGTCCTGAGGGCAGGAGATGAGAACCACTGCTATAGAACATTGTCTATGTATAGTTTATAATATGTTACCAAAGGTATACTATATATAAAAGGCAGCTACATACACCTTTCTGTTAAATTAAATTCCTATAACTTGTCCCCATTAAATTTTATATGAAAGGCATTTTGTGAAGTTTTCAGGTTGTTGTTTTTTGTTTTATTTGGTTTTCAGCAACTCCTGCTCTGAGGAAATGAAAGAGGGAATGAAGGAATTGAAAAAATGATGCAGTGTAAGTATATGAGAAACAACAGGTGTGTGTGTGTTTTTAACTTTAGTTATAAAAGTACTAGTTATGATAGAGGACTGAATACATTAACTGCTCTAAATCCAATTTCCATCAGAAAAAATACAAGTTTACAAACTGCAGAAAATCTAGTACTATAATGTTTGCTTGAAAATCCAGAAAAATTTCCTTAGCACTATATCAATATGATCCAAATTGTCAAGCTGTTTGCTTAACCAGATACACATGGTAATTGTTTTACTTGTACAAAATATATACACCCTGTGGAGATCTACAATGTTAGTTTGTCTAGTGCTGAATGCCAAGTCTGGCTCTTGTTGGCTGTGCTTGTCTGAACTTAATTCTTTTGATTTCCTCTATATCCCTTTTCTGATACAATGCCCAAAAACAGTGAATAATTCAGATATTCAATACCAAGACAGAAATTCAGTTTGGGGAAAATTGCAGCAACTTTTGAATCGAATATTTGACATTCTAATTAAGGGACAATTTACCCCTTGTATGCTAGAGAAGTCATTCAAGGCTATATAAGTAGGAATTGCACTCCTAACAAATGCCAACAAAGTGTACAATGCAAAAGGCTAAAAAGAACAATAATGTATAACTATGGTACACAGTCCAAGTGACATCACATTGGGCAAAAATAACATATTAGCTTACCTTACATAATCCACAATTAAAAAAATATTGAACACAAGGGCAAGTTGCAAAAAAAAAAAAAAAAAAACAACAACTGTTTTTCTGGTAGAGAAGCCAGGATAGACAAGAGCACAACTCTGATATTTTTTTCTAGGCAAGGGTCAGTTGTGGTTCTTGTATGGCTTACACTAGTGATAAATTAGCATATGAAAACACTATATTGACAATACCTAAAAGCTTCTGTCTGCTATCCTGCTGTAATGAAAGCAGAGGCAGAAGTATGTAAAGTTATTATATATGCGCAATGCATTATGGGCTATGGTTTCCATTCTGCCATTGGTAGGCAAGATTTGAACCAAGCTCTTTGTGTTGGGCAAAAGAATCACAAATTCTCAATTTGAATAGCCTATGGATAATAGCAGCAATAATTAACCTGCAAACAACTTTTTTGTGGCCTTGTGAAATGAAAGGGGCATGTGATGGGTATATAGAGAGGAGTGACACAGACAGGGTTAAAAAGAAATTAGCAATGGAATTATTTTATATAGGACAACATCACTGAACAGAATTAACATTATTAATTATTTTCTTACTATGCCATTCTGCCACAAGAACTGCTGTACCATACTGTACATTTTAGTTGGTTTGCATGTAACTGTAAAAATTACATCCTATGTTACTGAACGATAATTTACTTGCTGAATTTATTTATGTGTTTGTATTCACAGGCGGCAAACAATTCTCATCTTTGCATAAATTCAGTTAGCAATGAAAGCTTCTGAAATAAAGATAACTGGATAATAAAAACATTATAAAC
Source organism: Rhinophrynus dorsalis (assembly GCA_037306005.1). NCBI lineage: Eukaryota > Metazoa > Chordata > Amphibia > Anura > Rhinophrynidae > Rhinophrynus > Rhinophrynus dorsalis. Next base: position 406,084,935 of record CM074718.1, on the reverse strand, counting down.
AATTCCTTGGGGATGGTGGTATATCATAGAGATACAATCAATTCTAATAATAGCAATGGAATATGACATGCATTTAATATAACTGCCTGAAAAGAAGGATGTAGGGCAATTCAAACCCATTATATTAAAGAACACATTTTATAAAAAGAAGTAGCTGTGAAAAATCTTCAAAGCCTTCATAATACTTCTGAGGCTAAATTCAATAAGCTAAAGAGGTGTGATTCTGGAGCAAACCAACTGCAACATAGGGGAAAAATGAACATTTCTAGTGTTTTAATCTCTTAAATTTAAGTTAGTGGGGATTTCAATTTTGCCCCTGTGGTGTAACTTGTATGCGCCAGAATTGCACCTCTTTAGCTAATAAACTTGCACCTACAGGCCCTATTCAAACTACAGAGGTGAAATTCTGGGCCAAACCAGCTTCACCTGTGGGTGGTAATATAATTTTTCATTGACTTAAATTGCACTTTAACCCTGCGAATGCTAGAGAGGTATCCAATGCATTGGTTGACAATATGATGAAGATCTCTAGTATCTGAACATTAATATCGATGAAACTCTGGAGATTTTTTTTCTGCCATACAGTGCAGCTGGTTTACCCCAGATTTGCACCTCTTTACTTTTTTGTGTCTTCTGGGAATAACATCTCCTCTACAGTCCCTCTGTCTGTGGGGGTGCCTCAAGGCTCCATTCTGGGTCCACTACTTTTCTCCCTGTACACCCTTTTATTGGGTGAATTATTAATGCATTTGGCTTCAAGTATCATCTATATGCTGACAATACCCAAATTTATACTTGCACTCCTGATCTTTCACCTTCAATTCAGTTACATATTTCACACTGCCTATTTGCCATATGCTCCTGGATGGCCCACCGTGATCTGAAAATAAACATGTCCAAAACCAATCTTCCCATTTTCCCTCCAATATTTCACCCTACACAGAGCTGCATCATTACCATTGATGGAAATGGCATTTATCCAGTCAGCTCAGCATGCTTCCGAGGGGCCATATTTGATTCTTCCCTTTCCTTCTCCCCTCACATTAACTCCGTGGCTAGAACCTGTCACTTCTTCCTCTGCAACACTGGTAAAATCTGCTGGTTCCTGTCCCAAAAAAATGACTAAAATGTTTATGCATGCCCTCATTCTGTTCCGCTTAGACTATTGTAATGTCCTAATAACTGGCCTCCCGGATCCTCATCTGTCCTAAACTCAGCTGCACAAATCCCCACACTGTCACAAAAAAACTGAACCTGCTCACATCATTCTTAAACATCTGACATGGCTCCCTATTCAGCAACTTATCACTTACAAAGTCCTTCTTCTTTCCTTTAAAGTTCTCCACACTGATGCCCCCCTGACATCTATTCCCTCATCTCCTCTTATGTTCCCGGCTGCCTTCTTCTCTCAGCACGCAACACCATTCTTGTTACACCATCCACACCCTCTTCCCTCTCCCATCTCAAACCTTTTCCACTTTCTGCTCCTTACCTACTGAACTCCATACCTCTCTCCCTACATCTTGAACCATCCCCCATTTTCTTTAAGTCTATTTTGAAATCCTAACTTCTAGAGCACTAGCACCATCATACCATCTTGTCTGTCTCCTTTTATACATTTATACTGTAAGCTCCTTGGGGCAGGGACCTGTATCCTATTGATTCTATGGCTGTAACACTTATATTATCCCTATTTATTTATTTATTTATTTATTTATTTATTCTAACATACTACTGTTGTAAAGCACTGCATACACTGTGTGGCACCATATGAATAAAGCCCACAGGGTTGTCTTCATCAAGCTAAAGTGGTTCATTTATGGAGTAAACCAACTGCATCATAAAGGGATAAATACAAAAATTCTCTCAGCTTAAAGGAGCAGTAAATGTTTCTTATGAAAACCTATATGTTACAGAGCTTTTCCTGCTGAGTAAAACAGGGGCATTCCCACCGCTGTCAGTTGCTTTATTCAAATGTTATAACAGTTCAATAAGTGAAGTATGGCTCATACTTCCTGAAAGTTTTGGCAGCATGACTCAGCAGTTTCTAAAACATTCTACTGAGAATTTTTGGTCAATGACTTTCCTCTCAAATACAATGTAACAGTTGGAATCTGACCACTAGAGTACACTGCTAATGTAAAAAAAATGAGTTTAAACCGTAATACCGCTAGAAATTTTCATTTCTCTGCAGTGGGATTATCCTTATTTTACTTAACAGGAAAAGCCCATATATATTTTTTATAGCAAAAATGCATAGCTCCTTTAAATGGGGCCTTTAATGTCTTGAATGCTAGAAAGGTCTCCAACACATTACTTCTCAGTGTGTTGGAGACCTCTCTTGTATTTCAAGGGTTAGAAGCCCCATTTAAATTAATCGAAATGTGAGCATCTTTTTATCAGTACATGGATGGGTGCTAATTTACACACTGTATATGATGTATTAAGCATTACTAGGCTCAAAGCCTTTACTGTCGAAGAGCGATAGAGGATACCAATATAATAGAAACAGGACATTGATGCAAATAGAATAACTATATGTGTGGGTTCCAAGAAATTATTCATGTTTTTACAGTATAAATAAGAAACATCCATTATTTTACTGTTCCCTGAATATCATATAAATGGTATTACATTTTCTTTTTTTTCTTACACGCTGTGAGCCGTTACTTACTTGGAAGTATTGTGATGCTGATGATTCCTCTGTGCGCTGAGAGAATGCATTGTATCCTTTCTTATGATTCCTACACCTTTTCAAGGCATTGTGAAATGTACTGAACTCTGAAAGCAAAGCAAGACATTCATGCAATAATCTCTAAAGTACAATGCAATACACTCAATGTCATACACTCTCATGTCACAGCTTACCCATAGAGCTTGTCCTTGTGTTTGATTCAGGAACACATAGACTTAAATGGTGATTGCAAAGAAATAACTTGGCATTATTAAATGTAAAATGGAGTGTAACATATGTTTATTTTTGTCAGATATTTAAGTTTGATATGAGTAAAGTAGTGTTGTTTTGAACATATGAAGTTAGTTTTGCTAATAATCATGATCTGTTATCTCCACTAAGTAAAAAGCTCAATTTCACTTTTCACCTGAGTCTAAAAACTGTGAAAATACATATTTCATTGATTATTTCATATACTAATATGTGGTGAACAGGCATTTTGCTGGCTGATCAGTAGAAACAGAGCAGCCGTTATTATTCTAAGTGAAAAATTCTTAAGAAAATACACTTTCCAATGTACTATTATATAATATTATGATCTTCTTTCTTACATTCAAGGTACATTAGGCCTTTATTATAAAACCAGTATAGTAAGGTTAATCCTGCTGAGTAGTGCAGTGGAACATCTACTGTATTACTTTGATTAGTCTAACTTTGTTTTTATGACTGGGTGGAGATGTTTCTATTGCTATCTCTAGTCTTAGACACTGAACCCTCAGTATACTGCAATAGTAACAGCACCACCTGGTCTTAAAACTAAACTCTGTCGCTAAAAAAATAATGACATATAGCTATAAGAATCCAGATCCTACTATTTCCAGGATATAATTAATTAATAAACCAGTGGAGAGAATTATGACAACCTATGTAGCAATGTGGGTGGTGTACTGACTTTAGTACAGATGGTAGGCAATCTTTGGATTTCCAGTGGTTGGGCTTTCCAGCTTCCAGGAGCCACAAAGCTTATCATCGTCTATCAGGAGTTGCCTGGTTGAAGATGATGTGAGTTGTGATGTATAAAAAAGCTGTAGAGTCAAAGGATATCTTTTGCTGGTATAGTACATTCCACCTGAATGTCCAGCTGACACTATAACCCTGCTATGCCCCTTGACACAAATTAGATACCACCCAGCTGATGATTAATGGTGAAGAGTTTGGGCAAAGAGACATGAGGGATCAATATAAAACATAAACATTTAATGAACATCAAAATTCAGGAATGGGAGCAAATACTTTAGATTTTTGAGATTCATACATTTGTATTTTGATGTAAATCAAGATTCTCTTACATGTATTAACAAGAAGGATTCATTTGAAAACTTGTGCATCCCCAGCTTTGCTATAATTGCACCCTAGCTTTTGATTTTCCATGTGCACTTTGTTACACACACAACATGGAATACATCTGCAGTTGGGGCATTTTCTTAGAGTACCATACAATAAAATGACAGTGTACCAGATAATACATGTTTCTACTTCTGTTTATGCAGGTATACATATTTCTTATTATTAACCATCAATTCACTATGACATAGCTGTATCTGTCAATTTTTTCTTTCAAGCTAATAATCAATGATAAAATAAAATAAAATAACAACACTTGCCACATAGTATATTCAATGGGTTTCAACTAAGGTATCCACCGTGTATGAAGTAACAAATGGCAGGGAGATTCCTCCCTCCAATTCAGTCCCACAATATAGGAATTATGCCAAAAAACAAAAACAGAGGGGAAAAATATAGGGTAATATAGTGTAATATCATACTGATGCAGACCAAAGAAATGTATTTGCTCTGACCATTTTTCAATAAAAACCATTATTATTCCAAACTCAATGTTTCTGCTGTTGTTTTGCCTTCAGCTGCTCAGACAGAACCCCACATGTTGTGTACTGTTGGGAAAATGGGACTCAAGTACTAACCACTCACAAAGTCCTGGAATGCATTCACTTATAGAATCAGATATCTTGGGTCGTACAGTTCTTTCACAGTTCAACTCTGATATCATCCCCATTTCCACTTCTCCCAACCATGGCCAGCTCTCAGTCATGTGAGTCCACAATGCATTACAAACATGCTGAGGAGTTAATGCGCATTACGTGAAATAAACTAACCTATTCCTAACAAACTGTTGTCCCTATCACCTGTATCTATCCTAACCTAACTTCAAATTAATCACTCCTTTGCAGGATCAGCGCATGTGGGAGAAGTGTGAAAAAAGATGTGTTTATTTTTAAAAATAAAATATTCTCAACTTGAAGCTGAAGGTCTAATGTAATCATTGACACCCTGGTCTTCGCATTAGGAAACCATCCAACAGAAATAAAAGACATTAAAAAAAGAAACCTCACCTCCACTAATACCTCCGCTAAAGAAAAAAAAGTAACACCCCCAAGTCCTTCCTCGGCTATTGCCTAAGACACTGTATATCCTCCCCCCGCCAGTGATTTACTTATACAGTCAATCCCTGTCTTCACGCTGCCATTGTCTGAGATACTGGAATAAGCAGGGCACAGTATTTGTCCCAGAGTAACCTCCCCTCCCAGCCAGTCAAAGAAGAAAAGAAGGGGTTACGCATGCATGAAACATAACCCCTTTCTCTAGCAAATTAGCAACTACAGGAAGGGGCCACATCTCATGCATGCATGACCCTTTAGGTCTGTTTGTGATTGGCTGGGAGGGGAGGTTATTCAAGAGCAGGAAGCATTTTTTTACTCACTTTAGATATTCTGCCTTATTTTGGATCAGCAGAGGCGATATGGCAAGGGCTGAACTTGATGGAGGCATGTTTTTTTTATATCATCAACTATCTTACTATGTTAGAGTGAATTGCTTTATAATGCATTTGAGACATCTCTAGATTTGTAGTCTAAAATCAGCCTGAAGGCTAAAAGTTGCTCACTCCTACTCAACACTAAACAAGAATGATTCTTATAGGGTGCATACCCACTTATAATGCCTCTTTCACAAATAATGTCATACAGCAGTGCAGGGGTTTGCTAGGTTTGCAAAATGTCTGGTGTTTGGACCAATCTATTGCTTTTTAGTGCACTGTGTCCCCCAATTGCACCATTATTAGTAGGATGATAAGCACCCCCAAGTTGGCAACAAGACCAAGGACTTTAAGCATGAGACTAAGGTCTTTATTTATCAAGCTAAAGAGATGCAAATCTGTAGCAACTAACTGCACCATGAAGGGAAACTGACAATTCCACAAATTCCAAATCAAATTAAATGGGGTTTTGAAAGCTTTTGAAAGATAGCCAGGTCTCCCAAATGCCTTGTTATAGGTGCCCAATATCAGTAGCATTCCTTAGTTAAAATCCCCATTTAAATCAAAGGGATTTTTATTCTCCTTAATGTTGCGGTTGGTTTGTTTCAGAATATCACTTCGCTAGCTTTATGAATAAGGCACCTATAATGTTATCCTCTTAGTACCTAGCAATGCCCATGCAACCGTGCAATGCTACAGTTATAGCAAATGTTACTGTACATTTTCTGTGATTCCTCACAACTTGCATGGAGTAGAAATAAGAGGATTCACAAAATATGTAAATCTCTTCATGGGTGCATAATATGTACCTAATCAAGCACCCATGTTATACTGTGCAACTGGGGTGTTTAAAGAATCTTAGGCCGTTGGTGAAATTGAGAACTAAGGACCTTATACATTGTAATACATTTAGGGCTCGATTGTATTACCAGCGCTAAAAATAAAACAGGCGTTGTTTTTTTTAAGTCAGTTTTTGCTATCCTATTACCCGACTTGTGAAAGCAAAATCAGCAGTAATTATACTTACCGCCAGTCTAAAAAAAGTCCATAGGAAACAACTAAAAACAACGTGCAATTAGTATCCTATTACCCATGTTCAGTATTACCGCCTGTTTTGTGGTTACCTGTAAGTCAGAAACTTTGCGACTCAGAGGTTGAGGCATAGAAGCTATAACGACAGTTTCAAAACCATCATTGTTAGAACAAAAGCTGTGTATAATACAACATACAGCATAGAGATCCGACATAAAGTGCCCCCTGACATACTAACCTCCACTTCTAAAAGTCGACTTACAGTGCTTTCTTCCACCACATTAATCAAACAAATATTGTTCATAGTCGACAATTAACCCTTCCCCTTCCAAAGTCGACTTACAGTGCTTTCTTTCACCATATTAATTCAAGGAATATTGTACATATGAAATTTTAACCCCCCTCCCTCTTGAAAAGTCGATTACAGCGCTCCCACGATTTTCTTTCACCATTTTCATCCGACATTATTATACTCGACATGCCCTCGTATTTTGTATTGCAAGATTAACCCTATGAGTACCAGAAAGGTATTGTAATGTGTTTGCTACCCCTCTGGTACTCATAGGGTTAATATGCAACATGTATATGTATAAAAAAGGTGTTTGTTTTTATTATAGATGTAATTTGTATGTAAATGTAATTAAATATTTTATGTTTAACAATGATTTTCTTTTACTAAATTATATATGTAATTTTTATTACAAAAGTACTTCAGACCTCAAGAGGGGTATCATGACCCCTCATGATACCCCCCATAGCATGGGGGTGACAATTGCCCCCTTTATTAATTAAAGAACATTGGAGGAAGCGGGTGGAGGGGAGAGAGGCATTGGAGGAAGCGGGGTGGTAAGCTTGTATTTGCCGCCTGCTTCTTCTCTCTCTCCCCTTCTCACTCATTGACATTGAGTCGCACACTGAACGTCTTCATCCCTCCTCACTCATATGCCTATACTCCCCACACCAAATACTTCTTCCCTAGTTAATATTTCTACTATTGTGGTGCACAGTAATGTCTCTCCCCTCTTTCTGTACTCCTGCTCCTTCTCATCTTCCTCCTCAGTACAAATAGCTGTGAGTCAGCATCACGTGAGGTGGCTAGTATGGTCCAACTATGTACCCCACCCCACCTCGTTTGGTGGGGCAGCCTGCAGAACTCCACCCCATGGCTCTGGCTGGCAGCCACTCTCTTCACTCAAGTCATTTTGAGCCGGAGCCAGCAGCAGACCACCAACTGGAAGATTATGTTAATGAATTGTGGAATCCTGGCCAGAAAATGGGTCAGGCTTCCATATACACTTTCACATTTAGTACCACAAGTATGCATGTAGCTCAAAAATGTACCAGCCAAGGTCTGGCCAGGAAGAAAATACCCCAGGGGCCGTTGTCCCCAATCAGAGAGGCTGAATTGTCTGGGCCCCATACACGAGTATTGCCTGTACCCAGCAGATGGCAACCCTGGTGCCTAACACTCCTGTATGACATAAGGAAACAAACACTGCATGTACTGTAGGTAAAAACTAATAAATATGCCTAGCTGGCATCTACCCGATAACAAATCCTGTAACAATATTTCTGAAATCATTGCTCATTAAAAACACATTCACGTAAATGACTGTTAATAAAAGATAATGGATACTACAATATGAAGTAGTATAGTTTGTACTACAGCACAGCATGCCACAGAGACAAATAACAGCACATTTAACACTTACCGCTGTGTGACTTAAACTGCAGTAAAGCACTGTTGAAACCAATGGTAATTAAGACTGATTGCTTCCCCACGCGGCAATACTCTGTATCTTTGTTAATCAAGCACTTGAACACACAGACTCCGTTACCTGCAAGAAGACCAATAGAACATGAAATAAATAGTTTAATATTTAAATTCATGAGGCTGATGTACTAAGATATTTCTGGTACAAACCAGCTACACCATAGAAAACACATAAAGGTCCTCAAATTCCTATTGATTTAAATCTAGATATGTATATGCACTGAAGACCTCTCTAGCTTTCAGTCATTTGAAAGCCAGATTAAAATCAATGTGAATTAATGTATCCTACAGTGCAGTTGGTTTCCTACAGAATGTATCCAGTTCATCTTTGTATATAAGCATCCATGGGCTAGATTCTATTACAGGTGCTAATTTTATCTCTGCTTTTATCTCTAGTTTTCCCCATAGACTTCAATAGGAAAACGTTTGATAAAACTGGAGGTAACATTTATCTCCTGCAATAGAATCTAGCCCCTTATGTTCTTGGGCATATTTCAGTGGAATTATTTACTATCTCTTGCATGAACAACTGTATATTTCGTAAATTAAACCTATTTTAATTTAAATAAATGGAAGTAGGGGCAGTAGCAATGTAATCGTTCTACTTTTATAACAGTATCTGACAATAGAAAGACTGAATATTAAAGGAGCAGTAAACCTTTTTTAATTAAAATATTTGCACTAGTGTAAAAGCCCGTGTACACAGGACAAGGTCCAAGTGATGTTAACCCTTTCAGTGCCAGAGGGGATATGCAACGATTTGCTTTGCAGTGCGTTGCGTACACCACTGGCACTCAAAGTGTTAAGAGGCCGGTCCTGCTCTGCATCCTGGCGCCTACGCAGTCATGCACTGTAGAGACTGTCCGAAAGCACAAAATGCTCCCAGCATTCTGTGCTCCCAGCATTCCGTGCTCCCAGCATTCTGTGTGTTCGGACTGTCTCTACTGAGCATGATGGCTTCTGACAAACATCCTAGCGAATTATTATATAGGATAAGGCATTTCCTGCAGAGTAAAACAGATAGTTGTATGATTAAAAGGTTATAAATGATCAAACTCTCTGGAAGTGAGTAATAGCTGCCTTAATTTTTGCCAGTTTTAAGACATTCTCTGGAGTACTGCTGTCAGTGTCTCCCCTCTGTCAAAAAATTCAACAGAAAAACTGCCTGAACATTAGATGAACTATAGGTTTTTTTATTTTATTTATAAATTAAAATAGTTTTCTGCTCCTTTCAATTGTAAAGAGAATGTCAGTATTCTACACATGTCTGTAATCTGCAATAGTAACTATTCCCATAGTCCCTTTAATGTCTGAGAGGATCTGCAAAATTCTCTGCATCTTACCTACAATTGAAGGAGAGAATGAAACTGCTAAATTGTAATTAGTGGAAAGAGACAGAACAGTTGAAGTAATCATGTTGCAGTAAGCTAAGGCAAAAATCTGGTAAAGCAGGCAGACCCAGAAATGAGAGTAAGACAGTTTTTAAATGTCCTGCAGCTGTGCATCTTCCCCAAACCTCCATATGCCTTTGGTCGCTATCTGACTTCTGTCCCCTTAATGCATTTCAAAGCAATGCATTTGACTCCTCTCCAGCATTCAAGGGGTTAAAATCCCTATTTAAAGCACTGGACATTTTTATTTGTTGCCTGTGATGCAGTTGTTGTGCCCCAGAATTGCACCATTTTGGTTAGTACACCAGTTTTTATCCTCCCCAAATAAAAATGGGCCTTAACCCTTTGAGTGCCAGAGGAGTACGGAATGCATTTCTTTGCAATGCATTCCGTACTCCTCTGGCACTCAAAGGGTTATTCATCAAGCTGAAGATGAGTATTTCTGGAACAAACCAAATGCACCACAGGGGAGGAATGACAATTCTGCAAATTCTCATTGACTTAAATTAGACCCCCTGAATTCTGGAGCAGTCTACATTACAAAGCATCCTATATAATAATTTGCCTATTTGGGTGATGTTGGGGGGACTTGTTTCTGGTGGTTGAGATCTGTTGGTCACCTCTGTGGGGATAAATGAAACTTGCAGAGGTTTAGGAAAAATGTTTTTGGTTGGTTGGTTTGTGATGGCAGGTAAAAGGAGGACAGACCTGGCCGAGGGAGACAGAGACCTTGAGATGTGGAGAAGTGGGTATGTGGTGTATGTTTGCACTTGCAAATACGTGCATGTGTGTGTGTGGTGTGAAGATACTTGTGGAAGCATGGCTTACAAACCAGAAAGACTTGCATTAAATCAGCAATTATTTGAAATAAATAAGAACAGAATTCAGTGGTGTGGTTCCTTTCTAAAATTAGGCAGGGCCTGTTTCCACTGATGCTGTTTGTTTCTTGCAAACAGTTCACTTTTAAAAGGTTGCACGCAAAAGAGTGTGCAACCACACTGTACATTAACAATGTCACACGTTGCAATCTAGTGATTCACTAATTAATGGAAACTGTACAGGCACTAGCTTAGCACACTCTTGCCCTCGGTAGATGGCAGCTGAGCATGTTGCAGAGAGCTCAAGTCAGTGCAGAGGACTGCAGAGCCGAAATGCATGGTCTCAGGTTTTTGACATACTTGGCAGCCCATAATCTCTTAGTGTGTGTGTGGGGGCATGCATATCTATATTGAACGAAAGTTAAGTGTTTTTGAAGAGATGAATGGGCAACAATACACAATAAAGCCATCTCTCCCCCCTGCCGCTGTTCCCTTCTACAAGGCCATGTGGTGCAGAGTTGCTGTCTCAGTACTGCAGGGATGTCCCGCAGGGTGGTTATCCAGTGCTGTGACAAGTCACTGGAGGAGCTGAATTATGACCTTGCCTTAAAGCTGTGGTGGCAGAGTGAAGGAACCCTCTCCTCTGCTCTGCTGTTCCATGCAGCATGGAACTTCCCCCTTCCTCCACTGTTGCGTGTAATCTGGACCATGTAATCTGTCAGGTCACCAGGGCAGTATGTTGTCCAATAACCCTTCTCGCCCAGTCAAGTCACCAGAAAACTATGGCACAACAGCAGGTGCCCTAAGCACCAGGCGCTGGTAACGTTTCATAGCACAACCTGAGAATCACAAACTTTCATGCAGTGCAAGATTCTCAGGTCGCCATTTTTATCATGACAACATGGTTAACACACAGTGTGGTCACACGCTCTTTTGCATGTGACCTGTTGAAAGGATACCCTTGCAAAGCACCTAAAATGGATTTAAAGGAATCAAATATGCAGCATAACAGTTTCATTTAGCAGCCAAGACAAGATGAATCCTTAACTGCAGTTTTATATATTAAAGTCATTTTTATGCTGATGATGCAGCTTGGGATTCAATAACAGAGAAGGGTTTTTGGCTTTCACTGTTTTCTTGCTATTATGTCTAACAACTCATTATACCATTTCATGCTTTGGTGTCTCATTTTGCAGTAGGTTTTCCTTCACAGAACCCAAGACACATGCTTGAACAAGACTGCATAATTATACTAATTATCTCTAGACATGAGAGCCCCATAAAATAAACAGAGTATGTTACAATGATGCACATTGTATCTTGGTAGTATTTCAGCTTAATTGAAGCCAAAACATCTCTTTCTATTCAAAGTTCCTGTCATTGGCTAGAGCAGTGATTCTCAACCCTTACCCTCCAGGTACACTAACAAACCAGCACAGGACGTGGGGATCTCCCTGCTCCAGCACAAGTGACTCAATCAGAATGACTGAGCTTTTAATTGAGTCACTTGTGCTCAAGCAGAAGGCATAGTTTGCAAACTAATGGTTTAGGGTATTATATACTAGTAAAATGTCTTCCATAAAAATAGATAAAAATACCATAGTCTTCCTCTTTAGAGCTAGTTATTTACTCATCCTTACTCCTAAATACCAGTGGTGCAGATTTCATATTGTAATCAATAGAGATTTATATCAGTGCAACAAATTATAGAGCAGCATAATGAACACAACCTTGCATAATGCGCAGCCTTCACTGATTATGAAAAGGCCTTTGTCTCAGTGAAAAATAATTGATGCCCTGATCAACCAAAGAATAGACAGAGCTTACATCAATATCCTCCAATCAATATATTAGAATGCAACTGCATCAACACAGGTCAACACAAAGATAAAATCCAGCTCAACATAGAAAAAGGTGTCCAACTGTCACAATTTGATATTTTGATCCTGCTGGGTCTTTGTACTTACCTGTTTATTCTCTTACACTCTGATTGGAGGATGAGGATTTATCAGCCCTGAATCGGCATTACAGCCTTGCCTGATTATGCAAGCTTGATTGTTCCTGTGTAGCTGTAGTATTTTGCTCCTTGGTTTTCGACTTTTGGCCTGTCCCTGACTATTCTGTTGTCTCAACTCATAATTCTAGTCACCCCCGGTTACCTTGGCTTGTTCTGTATTTGCCTCATCTCTTTGGATCCTGACGCCCCCGTTTGACTTGGCTTGACTTACTCTGATATCCTTGCTTCTGGAGGTTGCAGGTACTTTACCCTTTGTCACACCCATTCTACTGTCCCTCTGTGTCCTTCCCTGAGCATCGCTGTCTTGCAGTGCCGTTCCGGTCCCCTCAACTTGGCCTGTCATGCAGCCGTTTTCAGCCTCTTCCCCGGTCTCATTGGCCACAGCTTTCTGCCCGTGCCTTGCGTACTCCGGGTCCGCCTCCTGATAGCTTCATCTGATGGCCTTTTGTTACCTACAGCATGTTTTAAGCTCTGGAGCCTCTGGGGTTAGAGAGTCGCAGTTGCCGGCAGGTAAGGGGTTTAGTGCCTGATTGGGGATTGCCTGTTAGTGGTTGTTACCCGCTGGAATTGGGAGCAGGATCTGGCTCAAGGGTTTCTCCTGGCTTCCTCGTTCAGCCTTCACCAAGACTAGGCCTTTGCTTCTAGTGCATTTGTGTAGTGCATTTATTATTGGGGTCAGGGTATTCCCTGTGAAGGCATTTTTGGTCTTGTCCTATTCTTCAGCCTTGTGGTTACCTTTAAGGTTTTTTTGGGGCCTGGTTTCTCAGTTGTCCTCCTACCCTGCTTCTTTTGTGAGATGTGGTCAGGGGTTCTGGAACCCTACTTCCCTTGGAGGGTCTGTTATTCCAGTTATCATTGGCCCACCTTATACCTGAATTCCCCTTGTGGTTTGCTCCCCAAGGAACAAATCTGTAACCTTCACCTTAGTATCCATTGTGCCTGCACTCCTAGTCTGCACTTGGGATATTTTGGTCTTCTGGTATCTGGGTCTTGTACAGTACATCCTTAGCCCCATCCTGGTCAGGGTCCCAGCTCAAACGGGATCGGACATCTGGCTTGCGGCCAGCACCTTTACTTCAGCCTCTACAAGGGACAAGGGTGACTGTCTCTGCACCCCAGCTTCTCTCCCTAGCGTCGCACTCAAGCATTCACACTCAGATATCTTACGCGACCATGACACTAACAAGGACACAACTTACCCAAACCTATTTTCTGCTTGTTTAGAATACATATTTGGCAATCTAAATTGGGACAAAAAAGGACTTGAGATCAATGGAGACTACCTACATCACTTAAGTTTTGCAGACCATATCATACTCTTTGCCAGTAGTCCTGAAGAACTGTAAGAAAGCATTGAAGAACTACAACAGGAAAGCAAACATTTTAGTCTGAAGATGAATATCAACAAAATGTAATCACAATAGATGGGCAAAAACTAGAAGAAATGGAAAACAGTGTTTCCCATATTTGCCAATTGTGTTTGTTGGTTTAGCCAGGGGTAATACCACTTTTTGGAGTGGTTCTGTGTAGTTAGTTTTTTCCTTGTTAGTGCTGGAGGACTTATTCTTTCTCTATCACTAGTAGAGGTAGGAGAAAAGTGAGAAAAATTTCCCTCATGACTTTTCGCGAAAATAGCTTTTAGCTATTTTGGTCAAAATTAGTTACTCCAGCAATTTTTAATTCATTTTTTTTCTTTGGGTGTGCTTACCAAAACCTGGACTGGAATTAGACTTTTGGAAGTTTTGACCAGCTTCTATTGGTTTAAGCACTCCTCCCTCCCCCAGGTGCAATGCTCGTTGTCTTTAGGACACTATGTAATGCCTATCAGAGAGTCTCTCTCCATTAATGAGTAAAGCTGACAAAGACTCAGTTCTCAGGATAAAGTAAATTAAGGTTAGTAAATGCCCAAAGTAGGAGAGATTCAGCTCATAAGACAAAGCATATTAAGGTTAGGTACTTGCCAAAAATGAGGTATCTTGGCAATGGTGGCAAGCTTAGCATTCTATGGCCATATGATGTGACTAAATCCTCATCTTTAATATAGTAGTGATGTGCAGGCACAGTGCCGCAGAGTAAAAGATTAATGGTGATGAAAATGTGGATGTGCATTTGTCCTTTGCCCACAACACTTACTTCCTGCTTAAGTGATACTGGCACATATTCATAATGATGTCAAGTGATTAAAAAAATTAAAGTAAAACCTACAATGTGGCAGATGTGTATGGTAGTGGTGGTGGGGGATTAGCTTGGTGTGATTGGAGGGACCTTGACAAACTGCATCCAGCCTGGGAGGAGAGGGATCATCATGTGCAGTCAGTTTTTGGACTACCACTTTACTCCCACATCCCTGCACTTCCTCCACCTTTCCCCTTCCCGCTTGTGCATTTGCTAGACATTACTCAACTACTTTGTGTGTTTTACTCTCTACAGTACACAACTGATGGAGTGTGATGTCTTGACTTGGCTCTCAACAAAATTTTCAATGTCATCTGCCTCAGTCACAGAGCTCCCAGTCAGCTGTCAAATATATTTATTTGTTTAATTATTTATGTTTTTTTTTGTTTGTTTTTAAGTTGCCACCCTATCTTATCACAGTTAGTCCCAAATATATATATATAACTAAAAAAACTAAATCAACAACTTATTTCCCCAGACTTCCCTAACACAGAGACAATAAAAGTAAAATCAGCAAGCAATTTGGACCCCAGCTGCCTGTGTCTTGCCAGTCAGTCACACCAAATTTTGGGGTATTTTGGGTCAACCTCCTTCCTCCCTTCTTCTCCCTATTGTGCCGCAGACTCCCCTATTGCAGATAACAAATGTCCTACCTAAATGACTCCCTAAACTAAGCTTCAATTCCCCTTTATTTGCTTATCTTTTCTAGCTCAAAAACATGCTGCTCTCTCCTCTCACAAACATAGAATGGCATGCTGTGAGAGCCTGACAACCTTTTATATGGCTGTAGAAAACTTTTGTGTTTTTGTACCCATTGATTTCAATGCAATGAGCTAGTTGAAAAAGGCGGGAAAAAGCAGGAAAAACTGAGCTTTTTGCTATTTTTCGCCAATTTCAGTTTGAGGCGAAATTTTCGCCCATCCCTAATCTCTAGTATGTTTTCCTCTGTATATGTTTCAGCCCACAGCAGAGAATATGTGAACTGAATGGACTACAACACCCAGAGGAACAATAGAAGTAGTCATGGGGTTGGATCACTGTATGTGATCAGCCTCTTCCAAGGGAAGATCCCATCAGATTATATAAAAAATTAGAAATAGATTTAGAAAAAGAGACCAAAGTCTGTTATTACCTTGTGGCTTTAGAGAATTTTCTGAAGCATAAGATCATACGATTGGGAGTCCATCTTGGAGGACGTTCTAGAAAACTGATGCAGTTGTTAATTAGATATAGAGATATGTCTCTAGAAAGGATATTGATGAGACTGAAAATTAGTTAACATTTGCAGATAAGACAGAGGAATTACAAAAAAATGCAAGCTAGCATAACTCAGAAATCAGAAATCTAGAAACTATAGATCAGTTAGAATGTAACAAGCAAAGTAAAACATTTGAAAAAGTAAATAGTAGAGGGGCTAAAACAGTGTCAAAACATAAAGACTATAAGGAGAATGGACAGAATAGGATGAATCACTATCATAGAAATACATTTTTGTGAAATATTGCATACTACCCCGAAAGAAGTATATACAGAAAAACTTTGGCAGAAGAAAAAGAAGGGGACAAAAAGATGTAAAATATGGAATGGGTAAAATGAAGAATTGGAAGAACACAACTCTTGGACAATAGATCCCCCAAAAAATGAAAGAAAGGAAAGTGAAAAACAAAATTGCCAAAGGCCAAAATAGAGTTTTAAGTGAAGTAGCGGATGTAGAGGTAGAAGAAACGGACAAAAAAATGAAACACGATTTTACAGAAGGAGTTAAAATCCATACCATAAAGGGGGAGAGGAGGAGCACTTTGTCAGATCTAAAACATGACAAGATGATAGATTATTAGAGTGGGTCCTTTTATTCACAGTGTGTCACGGTCCCAGCAAGGAAACACAGGACAAGTACTTAAAGGTAATACCAACTTTATTAAGGCAGCAACACAAACAGAAATATCACAATGACAGGATATAAATATACAGGACTAAAGAGAAGCGCACAATGGAGCAAGTGACAACTACCAGAAATAGAAGACTGCTACCATGTGGTTCACTTTACGAATATATCCCAGCAATGGGACTAGGAATAGTCTGCAAGCCACAGGTCCGCACCTGGGATAGTCAGACAAATGGGAAGGCACAAGGAGAAAGTCTGCCAGAGCCACAAGTCTGCACCAGATTGGTTATCTCACAGAACGGAAGGCCACTCTAGAGGTAGTTAGATAGAGCCACAGGTCAGCACCAGATTGGGTGGTCAGACAAGCCAGGGGTCATGCATGGAGCGTGTTGTCAGCCAGAGCCACAGGTTTGCACCAGATAGGATGTCCACTGAAGTGTTAGTATGCTGGATATGCAGTGGAGAGAGCCCCAGGTCAACACCAGAACGGGTAGTCAGACAAGCCAGAAGTCTCACACAGAGCGGGTAGTCAGTCAGAGCCAGAAGTCACACACAGAATGGTTAGTCAGCCAGAGCCGCAGGTCTGCACCAGAATGGTTGTCCAACAAAGCCAAGGGTCATACACAGACCGGATAGTCAGACAGAACCACA
Source organism: Rhinophrynus dorsalis (assembly GCA_037306005.1). Lineage (NCBI taxonomy): Eukaryota > Metazoa > Chordata > Amphibia > Anura > Rhinophrynidae > Rhinophrynus > Rhinophrynus dorsalis. The sequence goes on along the minus strand of CM074718.1, from coordinate 406,067,685 downwards.
GGTCAGCACCAGGTCGGGTAGTCAGACAAACCAGATCATACACAGAGCCCAAACTATAGAACTGCACTGGACACCAATGAAATGGGGACTGAGCCCTGTGTCCAGGCAGTTTAAATAGTCAGGAGAGAGGAAGAGGAGGAGCAGCCAACAGGTGGCTGTCGCTTTAAATGCAGCACACGTCCATGCCTTTGAACATGCGCCCAAAAATGATGTCACCCGCCTGCCGGAACGCCAGCCGCAGAGGCGGCTTGAGCCGCACCAGAAACAGCCAGAAAAGGAATCCAGCCTCAACGGAGGCAACACAACGTGGGGCGGACAATGCGGCTGGACCCGCTGAAGAAGGATTCAGTCGGCTCGAGCAGCCGCCGCACGGGTACCCTGACACAGTGGAAAACAAAATAAGCCTACTTATTATGCATTTCAGAGCCAGGGTGAACATATTAAGTTTTTGATGAAAGAGATTGAAAATATTGGGGCTTTGAACAATAGAACAGCTAATAAATTGTCAGGTTTAAAATTACAAGTGGCGAGAATAAATCAGACTAATCTAAATACAGTCATCAGACAGGCAGAAAAAGGGGGCAGCTTTTGTGTACAAAACATAAAATATTATAAGAGGGAAAACCTGAGACTATTGCAAGATAGAGGCACATACATTCCACTCACAAAAGATCAAACTGAACAATACTTATTAGAACTGGAAAATTTTTATTGGAGTCTAAATATTTGGGATTCATTGATGAGAGGGGATTTAGGGATTTAGATACCTTTGTTCTGAACACTGCAGAATAGCAGTGTTTTACCATTTAAAAGATCAACCCTCCAGGAAGACCTATAGTGTCACAAATACATAGCCTGAGGCTCAGTCTTTCTCAGTACATTGAACTGTATCTGCAACCATTGGTATATTTGTTACCATCATTCTTACAGAAACAGTATACAGGTCATAAAAACTGAGGAGGAAATTGAATGGAAAGACTCTTGTTTATGGGTAACTTATGGTGTGGCTACTTTGTACACTAATATTCCAAACAATGTAGGTATCAAGACAGTGGAATGGTTTTTGGCAGAAGATAATGTGATTTCACAAGGCCATATTCTGTTCCTAATTCAAGCCATTTGTTTTAGAACATAACTATTTTATTTTTGAGGAAAGCCTTTTTCAGCAGACTACTGGAAAAGCTATAGGATGTGCATTTGTACCTTCTTTAGCCAACTTGAAAATGGGAAGATGACAATATTTGGAAGAATAATTTCTTTAGGGACAATTTAATCTACTACATGAGATATATAGATGGTATTCCGATCATCTGGGATGGATTTAAAAAAAACCTGCAAGAACTTTATAGAGATATTAATAATAATGCCTTCAATATGAAATTTGCTGGAAGACGACCCAAATAGAGTTTTTAGCTATAATTATATTTAAAGAAGCCATTAGAAATTTCAAAAAGAAGGTTGATAGTACAGGATACTTGAATTTTCCAGTGGACACCATAAAATATAGAAGGATATCATTCCATTTGGTTATTCCATTTGGTCAGTTACAAAGAATAAAAATGAGCTGTAATGAGAAATAAGGATATTGAGGAAGAAGCTATGATAATTAAAAATACTTTTTAGAGAAGGGTTTTATTAAAAAAAGCATTTATGGCCACTTATTAAAAAATTAAGGTGATTCACTGAAAATAATTAATTATATGACACAAGAAAAAGCAAGAAAACCATATCCCTTACTTTAAAGCCAAATTTATCAAGGGGACAGCAGAAGTAATTGTTTTTACATAAACTGGCTGACATTCAAATGCGCAAAGTAAGAGAAGGAAAAGGAAAGGGAAAGATTGTTTTCCATCTAAAACCACAGTAAAATAATACTATATCAAACATTTTTTATTGTAATTCTACCTTTGTTTTACATCTTCTTACATGTGGCTGTGGTATACAATATGTATTTTTGTGTTGTGTTTTTGTCATATTTTCTTTATTTTTATCAAATTAAATGGTCGTTTATGCCTATAAATGTGGTATCAAAATAAAGCCCTACTTATGCTTAAAAATACGGTATATAGTTTTGTGTGGGTAGACTAAATTAATTAGAAGAAAAATACTGTTGAACAAAGGAATACTAAAAAGGCCAAAATTGCTCTAGTTATCTAGTGTAAAAAAGGCCTGGTCCTTAATTATATGATTGTAGCTCAGGTGTTTTCCCAATTTATATTGATGGTTGACACCAACTTCTGTGCCTATTGTATCTAACGAGGTATTGATACATTAAGTGTATATGGAGTGAAGAATCCTGTAAGAGAGGACAGTTCATTAGAAGAGGAGCATGGACACAGCTTCATCAGGCCCAGCCGGGCATTATTCTTGCATTTTCTATGCATCTGTAAGAGCAATATTTTTGGATATATATTTTATTCAATAAATTAATACCACTTTTAGATGTCTATTTTGAACTCTTCTTATATAGATTTTAGTTGAAGTGGAGTCAGTCATATATATGAGCAGCATTAAGAATCTTTAAATGGTGCATAAGACTTATCTTACTTCTACTGAGATACACCAAAACTATTGACGTTCATTAATCATCAGTTTATCTTAAATCACCTACATCATCTCCAACTGACATTCCGATGACCTGTGTTTGCAAGATAAGGATAACAATATTTTTGGCTAAGGTACTTAGACTTTGTTTCAATATCATTTAATTATTTTCCATTTATTCCATCTTCATTCGAATTACAGTCTATATTAGTGATGAATCGTTTGTTAGCTTTTGTTTTTATTTTTACTTTTTTTTATATTAGGTAGGATTAGCCAACTGATATTTATTGGTTTTTGATTTTGATTAATTATTTATATTCTTTAATATAGTTTCTATATAGCCGGTTTAGCAGCATTCTGTTCAGGTGGATGAGTACACTTGGGGCGAGATGTTTAAATGTTCATGTCGGATCATGAGTTGGTGGTAAAAGAAGGACAATATTTTCAGAAGTAAAGCCATCACGTTTGAAAATGTGTCTAAGGAATTAAAATTGCCAGTAAGAAAATCTTGATGAACATTGCCTTTAAAAAATTCTGATGTTAAAAATTTCTTTGATTTTGTCTTTGAAATTAGCATTTTCAAAGGAAAAGACATTTTTTGTCTTTGAAACGACAAATTGCTTCTCACTCCTGCTAACAGTACTTCTCCAAGTTTAGACCATTTTTAGTTTGTCGGTAAAAAATTACGTTAATTAGACAAAAAAGTGACGTTGAAATAGATATTTTTTTCTGAAAATACCTTATGATATGATGGTAGATTAAACCACACCCACTTTTAAGGCGGCTTTTTCTCTTTGACGGAGACGGAGGAATTGGATGCAAAAAATGATGGTAACATGCTTGAGAATTGACAGACCATGACATAAGAACTTTTTTATTCTGATTACAGACAATTTCAGTTACCACCACTTTCTGAACATCTTGCCCTTGGTGTATCACACAATAGCGACACAGTGTATTTTTATTTCTTATATCAGTTTATATAGATTGGGGCAGACTTTAAGGTTTTGTTATCTCATTTTCATCACCTTTTTAAGATTGGTACTTGGTATATTCTGAGACTTATTCAGGGTCATATGTGGCATACGGATATACCTCAGTCTTTTTTCTTTGATCCATATGGTTTTCGTCCAGTGTATCTGCTATACCTAGATTTCCTCAATAACAGTGAACTATCTCCTGTCACAATTATCATCAGCATTTTCATTTTTTTAATTTGTCTACCAGGGGATTTAAAACAGCTGACCTGTTTTTATTAACTGTCCCCCCAATAGCAGTCAAGAAACGCCCCAAAACAAATTCCCTGTTGAAATGATTAATTCATTCACCAGCACAGGCACCCTCCTCAGACCGCTTTATACTGTGTCTTATGGTTCCTATAATATTTTATTTTATTTAGGATTTCTTTTTGTATTAAGTGCCCCCAATCCCAGTAAACAACCAAAAAATATTTCCTATTCAACTGATTCTTTCCCCACACCCCACTAACACAGGCACCCTCATTCCCCTTTTATACAATTCTTTTGGGAAATAAAATATTATTTGTAGTGTGTTGTGTGTAACTTCTATGTTCACATTGATTTCAATGGGCGAAAAAAGCAGAAAAAAACAGAAGATCGGAAGTTTCGCCCATCCTGTACACCTTATACTTTGTATACAAATTGTTAGGAAGAGGAGATAACCGTACCACTAAATGCCAAAGATATACAGATTAATTGGTAAACTGAGATTTAATCTTAGGGGATTTCCACTCTGATCCTTATGCAATAATGTCAAAAACAGGATGGACGCATAGTCCACTGAATCAGCTCAGTCTTTTTTAGGAAAAGACTGCTAGCCTAAACCACTACTGGCTCTGATGATTACAAAAGACCTCATATATTCATCACGGCAGATAAGAACCATTCGGCCCATCCAGTCTGCCCATTTTCCTACTGTAAAAACCTCAAACTTTATTTGGTCCTTGGTCTTTTCTTATGTTCAGGAGAGCTTTATGCCTATCCCATGCATGCTTAAATTCTATCACTGTATTGACTTCTACAACTTCTGCTGGTAGGCTATTCCACTTATCTATTACCCTCTCAGAGAAGTAAAACTTTCTTTCATTACATCTAAACCTGTGTCCCTCTAATTGTAGACTATGGCCTCTTGTCCTAACATTTTTGACTCCTTTGAAATGTACTTACTTCCTGCACTTTGTTGAATCCCTTCATGTATTTGAATGTTTCTATCATATCCCATCTCTCTCTTCTCTCCACCAAACTATACATTTTCAGATCCTTTAGTCTATCCTGATATTTCTTTTCCTGTAAACCAGTCACCAATTTAGTAGTCCTTCTCTGAATTTTCTCTAGAGTATCTATATCCTTCTGGAGATGGGGTCTCCAGTACTGTACACAATACGCTAGGTGTAACATATATCTATTGTAAGGCGCTGCGTACACTGTGTGGCGCCATATAAATAAAGATACATACATACATACATACATAGGTGAGGTCTAACGAGGGATCTGTAGAGTAGCATGACCATTTCCCTTTTATCACCATTAAACTGCAGCTGCCATACTCTTGTCCATTCTTCTAATTTACCTAAATCATTTGTCATTTGGCTTATTCCCCCTGGAATGTTTACCCTACTGCAGATCTTTGTATCATCTACAAAAAGGCATACCTTACCTTGAAGACCTTTTGCAATATCACAAATAAAAATATTAAAAAGAATGGGCTCCAGTACAGATCCTTGAGGTACCCTATTAGTAACACTACTTTCGTCCGAATACTCTCCATTGATTACCACCCTCTGTCTCCTATTACTCCAGGCAGATGACACCCTCTGTTGTTATTCACACTTTTTTCAAGTGTAAATATATATATAGTAATGTGCAAAAGTCTTAGGCATGTGATGTAAAGTAAGAATGCTTTCAAAAATAGACATGTTAATAGTTTATATTTATAAATTAATAAAAAGCATAGTGAGCAAACTGAAGAAAAATCTAAATCAAATCAATATTTGGTGTGACCACCCTTTGCCTTCAAAACAGCATCAATTCTTCTAGGTGCACTTGCACAAAGTCAGGGATTTTGTAGGCATATAGTCAGGTGTATGATTAAACAATTACAACAAATACCATAGAGTTGATCATCAATTTAATATGTGAGTTGAAACACAATCATTAACTGAAACAGAAACAGTTGTGTAGGAAGAATAAAACTGGTTGAGGAACAGCCAAACTCAGCTAACAAGGTGAGGTTGCTGAAGACATTTTAATGCCAAGTCATACACTATGGCAAAACTGAGTACAACAACAAGACACAAGGTAGTTTTACTGTATCGGCAAGGTTTCTCCCAGGCAGAAGTTTCAAGGTAGACAGGGGTTTCCAGAGGTGATGTCCAAACTCTTTTGAAGAAGCACAAAGAAACAGGAAATGTTGAGAACCATAGACACAGTGGTCAGCCAAGGAAACTTAGTGCAGAAGATGAAAGAGACATCATGCTTACTTCCCTTTACAATTGAAAAATGTCCAGCAGTGCCATCCACTCAAAACTGGCAGAAAACAGTGGTACCCTGACACACCCCTCTACTGTCCTCAGAAGTCTAGTCAGAAGCGTTCTTCATGGAAGACTTGTGGACAAAAAGCCATACCTCAGAAGTGGAAACAAGGCCAAGCGACTGAACTATGCATGAAAACACAGGAACTGGGGTGCAGAAAAATTGCAGCAGGCGCTCTGGACTGATGAGTCAAAATTTGAAATATTTGGCTGTAGCAGAAGGCATATTGAAGAGTGGTACAAGAATGAATGTCTGCAGGCAACAGTGAAGCATGGTGGAGGTTATTTGCAAGTTTGATGCTGCATTTCTGCAAATGGAGAATTAATGGTCTCCTCAATGCTGAGAAGTACAGACAGATACTTATCCATCATGCAATACCATCAGGGAGGCATCTGACCCCAAATGTATTATGCAGCATGACAACAACCCCAATCATACAGCCAAAGTCATTAAGACCTATATTGAGCTTAAAGAAGAACAAGGAGTCCTGGAATTGATGTTGTGGCCCCCACAGAGCCCTGATCGCAACATCATTTAGTTTGTCTGGGATTAAATGAAAAGAAAAAGAGAAGCAACTGAGGCTGGCTAAACCCACAGAAGAACTGTGGTTAGTTCTCCAAGATGTTTGGAATAACCTATCTGCCAAGTTCCCTAACAAACTGTGTGGAAGTGTACCTAGAAGAATTGATGCTGTTTTGAAGGTAAAGGGTGGTCACACCAAATATTGATTTGATTTAGATTTTTCTTCTGTTCACTCACTATCATTTTGTTAACTGATAAAAATAAACAATTAACATGTCTATTTTTGAAAGCATTCTTACTTTACAGCATTTTTTCATACCTGCCTAAGGCTTTTGCACAATACTGTACATCAAGAGCAGTCAAAATGCTTGGTAGACATGGTTACTTGACAAGTAACTAACCTAGTCTACAACCTCTTGATGTAGCCCTCATCAAAGAAGTTATCTGTTCTTTGTAAAGGTATGTACCTAACGCACCATTCACAAAATTTGGATGGGAATGAATATATATAAGTTTCAGAGGACTCTACAACTCAAAGAACATTTAAAGACCAGTCAGTAAATGAACCAAAAATTAGTTCAAGGGATTGAGCATATTTGATCAAACCACTCGGAAAGGCTCCTTCAAACCTTCTCTAAATTACAAGAAACAACAAAAAAGTGACATGTCTCAGAGACAAGTACTATGACATCTTGTCAGTGATACATAAATCATTAGGGGGATGACTGGATTTTTACAACAGTCTTTGTATTCCAGAAAAAACAGGATTGCGGAGTCACTGCATTGGTGCAACATGTTAATCATGTTCGACCTTCAGTCATTTTATAAAATGATTACTAGTGTTGAGCGAGCGTGCTCGGCCGATGCTCGGATCGGCTCGAGCATCGCTCTGCTCTGCACATGGCGGTACTCGTACGAGTACCGCCATGTGCTCGCCCGACATGCTCGGGTGAAGAGGATCTGTGCCGGAAGAGGCACAGATCCGAAGACGCTCCGCTGGACCACCAGGGAATGGAGGTACGGGGGCATTGCGGAGATGAAGGGGGCATTGCGGAGATGAAGGGGGACATTATGGAAGAGGGGCATAGACTCTATGCCCCTCTTCCACAATGTCCCCCTTCATCTCCGCTATGCCCGTCTTCCACAATGTGCCCCTTCATCTCCGCTATGCCCCTCTTCCACAATGTCCCCCTTCATCTCCTATGCCATAGAGGAGATGAAGGGGGACATTGTGGAAGAGGGGCATAGCGGAGATGAAGGGGGACATTGTGGAAGAGGGGCATAGAGTCTATGCCCCTCTTCCACAATGTCCCCCTTCATCTCCGCTATGCCCCTCTTCCACAATGTCCCCCTTCATCTCCGCTATGGCATAGGAGATGAAGGGGGACATTGTGGAAGAGGGGCATAGCGGAGATGAAGGGGGACATTGACCAGGCACCCTCCGCTCATCAGAGCAGGGGGTGCCTGGTTTAATGCTCGAGTGCTCCCATTCATTTGAATGGGGCTCGGGTGCTCGGCCGAGCACTCGAGCATCAGGGGGTGCTCGGTCAGAGCACCCGAGCACCCGAGCATCGGGGTGCTCGCTCATCTTTAATGATTACACAAGATGAAAGAATTAATATTGTTAACTCTTTGAGTGCCAGAGTGGTATGGAATGCAATGCTTTGCAATTTATGATAAACATCCTATTAGATTTGTGCTTCACTTGCTTGACATTACTGCAGTTACTTCAGATTTGTAAATACATTTTGTTTTCTTCTGTCCCAAAGTCACAATCCTATACTTATGCATTTATGGCTTTAAATGAAAGGCCAATTCACTACAATTTCTTAACCCTTTGAGTGCCAGAGGGGTACGCAATGCATTGCATTGCAATGCGTTGCATACTCCTCTGGCACTCAAAGGGTTAAGTTTTGGAGATCTTAAGAATAACATAGGAACTGGAGAAGTGATATCATTGGAGAAGTCATCTCCACTTTCTCACCTCTTTATCACACCTTAGTGAATAACCCCCCTTGTGTCTGTGTTTGTTCGTGTTCTGTTGTTTGTAATGTTAATGTGCATATGTACATGCTCATATTGCTTTGATACAAAAGATGAAAAAAAAAAAAAAAAAAACTCATGTTAATTCTTAATAGGCTTGAATGCCCAGAAATCCCATACAGTCCCACACTTGTTGCATGCGTAGCAAAGCAACTATTTAAATATACTAAGCACTTTTTACACAGACATTAAGCAGGTAAACCACTCAAAGTTCAAAAGCAGTTATTTGCACTTACATTTGTCTGAAAACTGATTTGTACATTTCACTCAATGTTTCAATTGCTCATCCAGTACTATCAAAGCTTGTTCAGTCCCAGCCAGTCACAAGCTGAAAGTGTGTCAGCCTGTCATTGGCTGAGACTTGCACCCCTAGACCAGTTGTAAAGTGTTCTTAATAGGTTTATTAATGTACTCAGTTAACAAACCTCATGTGTTTATTCTATGAGTTGCACTGACACAATGTATCGCTATGTAAATATGAAATATTTCTGTATTCTCTTTTCTTACTGTTTATTTTATGATTGTGATTAAACAAATTTAATGACATTTATTGGGGCAGTAAGCATTAATTATGAAAAAATCTACCACTGGGATTTTCCTGCTGAATAATAATGATACACGCTGGTGGGAGTTGATTTATTCAAAATGTATAGCAGTTCAATCTGTTTCATTATTAAACTATTCGCATCAGTGCTATCTTATCTCCAGACAGTTCACATGGTATCCAGATATTTATTCTATTGCTATCTATGGGACAGGCGAGCCATTGGCTACATTTCTGCATAGTATGTGATAGTAACAGCTCTGCAACTGTGAAATCGTTTCAACTGCTGTACATTTTGAATGAAGAATCTCCAGCAGTGTGAGCACCCTTGTATATACTCAGCTGAAAAAGCCCTAAACCATGTTTTGTTTTTTGCTTAATGTTCTAGTAACATTTTACGTATCCTTTAAGGATAAAAAAAAAAAATTGCATATATATGTAGATGGCACAACCCTACAGGTAGTGCATTTACTGCATTAAAATGTTATTAAAAATATTTAGATAATGAACTACATTTCTATCACTTCTATATGATCAAATATATAAAACAAAAATGGCTTCTCAAGGATATAACAAGAAGTTAATGGGCTGTGGAGACAATGGCTCCCTTGAATGCCAGCCTCATCACAACTGTAACCTCTGCAGTTCTGTTGGGGCCTGACACCCAAGAAGGTACATCGATCTCATGGTCCATTAGGTTCTGGCTACACCCCTGGGAAGCAATTTTTCTTTTAGGGGGGAACAAAAAATATTTACAGTGGGGCCCTCCAATGACTATATATACCATTGATGATATAGAAGTGATAGCAAATATAATTCATTATCTAAATATTTTACATGTACATTTTAAAGTAACTAGGAGAGACACAATCTTAATGAAAAGTTGCATTCTGTTGAACAATATTAAATGTTTGTTATACACCGTGCTTTTTATTCATTTAATTAATCTCATTTAAGCAAAAGAAATGGAAAAAGTACTTGGAAAAAATTCAACTAAAAATTACAGTTAAAAATTATATAACATTGCAGAAAACATAAAATCGTAATTTGATTATTTTAAGTAAGATATCTACAATAAAGATTTCCAACATATATTGAATTATTTTCTTTAAATGGAGCAGTTTATCTTATTTGCCAACCTAAATGGATATTTAATGATATAATAGTTTAATAGCTGATGTCTGGCTTTTCGTGTGTTTTAAATGAATTTATGCCTGTTATCAGCAGTATTCAGTAGTGTCTCAATTCCCTTCTGAGGAAGAGCATTAAAGCTTTGCACAACATAGTAATTGTTCCTAAGTATACATTTACATTACTTTTTAAATACAGCACGGTTAACAAGTAATATAGCTGTCAAAATGACATCTTTGTAAGGCTTGTACATGATATAAACAGATTTCTGAGCTACCAAGTCAGAGCAGTCTGTTATGATCATAAATTGGTGCAGGTGGATGGAACAGCTCCAAGTTATTAAAAATAGCTCCATTACTTCAGCCAGTCATTAATCTTTACTCTCTTGATTGGAAGCCAGCAGGATAGCTATATATTATATTTCCTCATCATTAGTCCAGGACATTTGCCTTTCATTAAAGTATCCTGACCTCTCCAATACACCCAAGGAGTTAATCAGTGTAATCAGTAATGGCACTGAAAGGGTTAAAGCAATAAAAGCTATAAAATAAAACCTGAAAAGGTAATGTGGATTAATGTATATAGCCTGCTGCAAGATTGCCCCTCTATCAAGAATACCGGTTCATGTGATCTAATTCTAGCATGTAAAATATCATACATTTGTGGAACTGAATTCACTGGCAAATCAGCACATCTGTAAACGTGTAGAATATACCCAAATATAAATACCAATCTACACAAACCTCTGTGAGGACAAGTGTCTGTAATGTAATTAGTGCATTCAGTGAACAAAATATCAACCCCCCCTCCCCCCGATCCCTCTAGGGCAGGGACAACCTGTCCACAGCCCCCCCCCCCCCCTCCAACAATGAAGATCTCCTCAATTAACCCTTTAAATGGCAAAGGAATACGCAACATATTGCATACCCCTCTGGTAATCAAAGGGTTAACCACAAGTGACTACTGTTAACTCAGATCCTTCAGAATGACTGATCCTCTGTATGATTCACCCATGTCTCTTAACCTTATACTAAATTAGTGCATTCATATCGAGGCAAGAATAAATTATGGGATTAGTGGACCCAATATTGTATTTATTAATCAAAGGGTGGACCCCTCCCCTAGACTTTTAGAAAAATCAAACACCCTCCATCCTGATATTATTGGGCTGGAGAGCTGGGGTGATTGTGACCTACAATAAACTATTTTTGTTTTGTAGATTAACCCCTGTGTTGCTAAAGAGACGCCAACACATTGCAAAGCATTGTGTTGTAGGTCCCTTTGCTAATGGAAGGGTTAATCACAGTTAATATTTATATGTTGGGCAGCGAGGGGCTTAATAGTTTGTTTAAAAAAATACATAATGCATTGTAAGCTTAGCTAATGTGGGTGGTTTATGTAGTGGGGTGGTATTTTTTAACTTTCAGGTACACCTAGGTTTCTGGCAGACTTGTAAGCCCATTACACCAATGGGCACACCTTCTAACATGTTTCCTAGCATTTCAAACTACTTCTGGTTATATGCTAATGAGCCACATGTCCATATGCCATGCCTCCTTGCATACAAGGCATAGGGGGATGCAAGGAATCTGAAAAATGCAAGGATTTCAGATGTACAGTGATCAGTACATAGGGGCATAGATGATTCCTCTATGTAAAGGCTGTTTGGTTATAACAGGCAACTATGTTGAAAATTGTACCATTGGACCGCACATGCCCCTTTATGACTGTTGTCTGTTACAATCATTTTTTGCTTTTATTATATTCATAATGTCTTTAAAACTGCTGTCTGTGGGAGCTGATATAAAGCACAAAGGGCCTTATGTTTAAAAGCCAAATACAGGAATTCTGGGGCAAACACATTCACTGACAAATACATATACAAATTCCCATTGACTTTAATGGGGCTTTTAACACATATATATATATTTTTTTTCTTTTATAAAAAATACAAACAAAGAAGATAGGCAGCACTCTCGATACTAGGACAAATGCCTGGGTGTCTGGATGAAGGAATTTGCATATATTCAGTAAATCAGCACTCACAGGACTTAAATATATGAAAAACAAAAAATACTTTATTAGATCGATGTTTCGATCCCTCCTTGGATCTTTATCAACACAACCACCTCGTGCTAACAACCTCCATTTTGTATCCTACACCTGGTGATGACCTCTAACCCCTGAGGTCATAAGTGAATAAATCAACATTTAAACACCAAAAAGTGAAATGATAAAATAGAATTAACAATAATGAGCAGAAATGATATCAATTCTATTAATATAATGTGTACACTTGATATTAACAAAAGCTCTTATTAATGTTAACTAAATCTCTCATGGATTAATGAAATTCAAACATTAGCCAGAGGGATTAGCCTCTACTGAAATGTCTTAAGTAACCCAGTTACCGATGCGGGTGTTGCGCCGGAACATCGCAACGCATGCACTATGTATTATACATCGATACCTGATCACTGATAGCAGCGGCCACACTATGTGCTGGAAGTATAACACCAAGAGTAATTACAACCCCAATTAGTACATTGGTTATAGTTCAACTCACATCAAAAAATATTCGCTGTTGTACTTAATACTGCTAGCGGGTTAAAGTGATTACATATGTTGCACAAAAATTTTATGATACTTAGTCCCGCTGTTAAGTTAAAACGGCATAGTTATTATGTATCACCTATGTTGCATATGGTTATACTACTTAGTCCCGCTGTCACATTAAGAAGGCTTAGTTATTATGTATCCCATAATGATTACACCTACTATAGAGAGGAGATATTATCTCAACTCAATGATGTACATACCTATAAACAGTTGAAAGGAGATCCCACTATGACATACAAGAAAATCCTTGATGTAATTATTTTACAGGCCTGGCAGTCTGGGTGGATAGATGAAGACACCAAGGGCTTTCTTACACAGGATTATCCAATTTGCCCTATTCTTTATACTTTCCCTAAGATACATAAGAATCCTATTACACCACCAGGGAGGCCCATAGTATCTGCTATTGGTTCGCTTTTTCAACCGATAGCACAATATTTAGACCATTTTATTCAACAACTGGTACAGAAATCTGCCTCATATATCCGTGATACCACAGATTTTATTCTGAAATTAAAAAATCTTGGGGATCTCCCTAATTAGGCATTATTGGCAACATTAGATGTCAAATCTCTTTATACAGTCATTCCAGTGACTGGAGGAATGGAGGCTGTGAGAAAGGCATTGATTTTGAACACTGAATCTGATAAACCCCCTACTGAATTTTTGCTGAGTCTCCTTGTATTTTGTTTGGGGTATAATTATTTTAAATTTGAAAGGAGTTATTACTTGCAAATATCTGGGACCTCAATGGGGTCAAATATCGCTCCGTCATATGCCAACTTATTTATGACTGATTTTGAAAATAAGTATATTATTCATCCTTTTCAAGAATATTTGATTTGTTACTATCGATTTATTGATGCTTTGTTTTTGGTGTGGCGAGGTGATAAGGCATCATTTAACAACTTCGTGGATTTTCTCAACCTCCTTGATACTCCCATTAAATTTACATCCACAGTGGATGAGAACAGAGTAAATTTTCTGGACATTACTATCATTAGGGAAGGTTATAGATTGATTACTACCAACTTTCGTAAGGAGACAGATAGGAACACCATTCTCCTGAGAAGTAGTAGCCACCCCCAACACATCAAGTCAGCGGTTCCCTACTCACAAATGATTAGGATTCTAAGGAATAATAGTGACCGTAGGGTTGGCATTAAACAAGTGGATGAACTCATAGTGAGACTTAAGGAGCGAGGATATCCTGATGGTGAATTGAGAGAACATAGAAAGAGAGCCCTACAGAAGACTCAAGGAGATTAATTGATGAGTACAGACAAGAAAAGGGAGAAATTGAATCGCCTGGTGTTCACAACCACATATACACAGGACACACGAAGAATCAAAAATACTATCATGAATCATTGGCAGATAGTCAGCACTGACAAATCACTTTCCCCTATTTTTCGTAATAAGCCTATGATGTCCTACAGAAGAGCACCTAATCTAAGGACATTATTGGTCAAAACTGACCCTAAACATTGTTATACATCTGACCGAAGTAATTGGCTACAGAGTAACAAACGAGGCTGTTTTAAGTGTTTGAATTGTATTACCTGTAAGAATTTGATTAAAGGAGTGAGCTTTAAGGATCCTCGGAACAACAAAATAATTTCCATCAAATACAGATTAACATGCACGTCAAGTTATGTTATATATTTCATCCAATGTCCTTGTTGTCTCTTATATATTGGGAAAACAATAACTACATTTCGGGAGAGGATGGCAAATCATCGAAAATCTATCAGGGATGCACTCGCTACTGGGAATTCAGATAAACCAGTAGCGAGACATTTTACTTTACATCATCATTCAGTGGCTTCCATGCGATGCATGATTATTGATCAAGAACCTATAGCCCCCAGAGGAGGAGACCGAGGCAAGAAACTACTGCAAAGAGAGGTTCAATGGATCAGGAGACTAAATACCTTGGCACCATATGGACTGAATATGTTACGCATGTTATTTATAAACGAGAAACCTAGTGGTCATGAAATCATTGAGAATTTGATCATTGAGACATTGAAATATATGATGTCATCATGCTCAATTGTGGTGGAGTATGAGAATTCAACCTCCATTTGGGATAGTGATGTGACTAAATAAGAACATCTCAAATATAAGCATCAATTTGCTGTCAATGTGGATGAGTGTGAATTCCTGCCTTGATGATCTTTTGTCCTTGTGGATTAAGAAGTTACAATAGGCTTGTTTGTACAATGTTAACCCCTAGAAGGAGGATACATTTTCAGCCAACTTACTCTCGACATAACTTTAATCCATGTCGTGGAGACTATGGGAATGATGTTTTACAATATGGTGAATTAAAGGTGTCATTATGGATAAAAGTGGACCCCTGTTTGGATGATTCTTTATCCTTGTGGAAAGAATGTTAACCCTTAGGAAGATGATGACTCAACTACCTATTTAACTTAGACATAGCTCTAATCCACATAGTGGAGGCTATAGGAATAGTATATTAAAGAGAAAATAGATGTGGAGAGGATTTCAAATGAAGATACATGCGACAATGTATTGCTCACTGTGTGGAAGAATTGTATGATTAACTATCTTTTGGCATGGTTCTAATCCACCTGGGAGGTGGAGGCCATGGGATTTGTCTCTTTTAAGAATATGAAGCTCATCTAATGTGCCTCTGCTATCGGAGGGACGAAGGAGTGATAGGACATTCACGGAGGATGGATGCCCTCACTCTGTAGCCCCTACCAGGAGGCGCTTATGCTATCTTCTATGCAGTTGCAGTGGGGTCCGGATGAGCGTGCTCGTCTGCAACGGGTATGCGGTCCGGGACCCTTGACTCCTAATAGGACTTATCGTGTATAACACGTGAACTACAAGACTACATTCACTAGTAAGGAACTAGTGAACAGTGAGTACTTAAATATCTGTGTCCATGACTATAATTGAACTCTGCATATTTTTATTGAATCTTAGGGGTTTAACATCCAATATATGATATAACGGGGGGACATAATCCTATGCGACATAACAACTGTACCATCCTAACTCGTCGGTGGGACTAAAGAGTATAATCCTATGCAACATTATGGGATACATAATAACTAAGCCTTCGTAATGTGACAGCGGGACTAAGTAGTATAACCATATGCAACATAGGTGATACATAATAACTATGCCGTTTTAACTTGTTTTGATGTATATCGTGGGGCTGTACTCTGAGGTTTCTTTTCCATAGTTTGTTTTTAATTCTATTTTATCATTTCACTTTTTGGTGTTTAAATGTTGATTTATTCACTTATGACCTCAGGGGTTAGAGGTCATCACCAGGTGTAGGATACAAAATGGAGGTTGTTAGCACGAGGTGGTTGTCTTGATAAAGATCCCAGGAGGGATCGAAACATCGATCTAATAAAGTATTTTTTGTTTTTCATATATTTAAGTCCTGTGAGTGCTGATTTACTGAATATGTATATAAATATATATATATATATCCTATATAATAATTCGCTAAAACGTGTGTAACAACACAGTCATGCGTAGTACAGACTGCTGCGTGTGCTGCAGTCATGCGCAGTAGAGACTGCCCACTCCACGGCTGATACAGAGCTGGATGCTCTGAAGGAGCAGCCAGCTCTGCATCAGCCGCAGTGCGGGCAGTCTCAACTGTGCATGACTGCTCCGCGACCGGCTGGCAGTGGCACTGTGGCCCGTGAAACAGGCTCTTCAACTAGTATATATATAATCAGTGTAAAATAAGCAAATAAATAATTGCAGGTAATAATAACTTAAAATGTGGGCTTTACTGGTAAATACCAGGCAAGCTCTATCGCATATGGGATATATTTTAGGTAACTGCCCCATTCAGTGACTGTTATGGTAGCGGTGCAAAAGAGAACAATAAACAGGTATAGTAAGATGAACACTACCTTTATTGAACAATGGTACAGTATCACGGTCCCCGTGATTCCCTGTCAATCTCTGACTGTGTACCTTTGCATGGTACTGCTCAGCTCAGAGCAACAGTACGAAAGGGCCATGACCTCAGACGGGAAAAGTGACAGTAACACACAGAACCTTCACTGGAGGATGGATGTTCATGAGCAACGCTTAGATCAGTTGGCATTGGCCATGCAGACCTTGCTTGAACGGATGGTACATCTTGATAAACCGAATCAAAATCCGGTGGTCCCCCCAGTTATGACACCGGATAATACTACTGGGCAATGCTTGGCTCCCCCGAGAAGTTTAACGGCGGCGGCGCCGTTACCGCTAAGATATGATGGCAAACCCACACTGTGCAGGGGTTTCCTTAACCAGCTAGAGATATTCCTAGAACTCACACCCCATGCCTTCCTGAATGACCGTAGCAAGGTGGGGTTCATGGTATCCCTTTTAACTGGCAAAGCCCTGGCATGGGCCAATCCTTTATGGGAACAGGCTAAACCTTGCACGTTGTGCTTTAAAGAATTTGTTAAACAGTTCCGTAGAGTGTTTGAGACACCTGGGTGAGCTACCTCTGCGGCCAAAAACCTGTTGACAATTCAGATGGGCGATCATACTGTGGCTGACTATGCAATAGAATTTCGGATTTTAGCTGCAGAGGTGGCATGGAATAATGAGGCACTCCTGGCAGCATTTGCCCAGGGGCTTTCAGATGCTATCAAAGATGAAATAGCTGCCAGGGAGGTACCTACCGATTTGGATGAGTACATCGATTATGTGATACTCATTGATACTTGCATGCGCGAGAGGCGCTTGGCAAAAAAGGGCGAGTTCCAAAACCCATGGGCATGAGAAATTGTTTAACCCACCCTCTCCTCCCATTCCTCCTGACCGTGTACCTGATACTGGGGAACCTATGCAAATTGGTTTCACTAGATTGACCAAGGAGGAGAGGGCATATCGCAAAAGACAAGGATTATGCCTGTATTGTGGCAAAGGTGGGCATTTATTACGCACATGTCCGGTGCGTCCGGGAAACGCACGCACCTAGGGTACCTTGGGGGACAGGCCCTAGGTGGTGTACAGTCGCCCTCAGATCCTTGCTCCATGAAACCCACTATACCTGTGAGTTTTCTCCTAGGCGACCAAGCTGTGGAGGTACTAGCCTTGGTAGATTCTGGTGAAGCTGGCTATTTCATGGACCAGGCATTTGCTGAAAGGCATAACATTCCTGTGTCTAAAAGAAATACTCCGCTAGCCATTGAGGCTATTGATGGCAGACCTCTTGAACCAGCACTTATCACTATGGAGACTATTCTCCTTACTATGGCAGTGGGGGCCCTCCACAAGAAGGAGGTTCGTTTCCAGATTATACACTCACCCCATCATGCGGTCATTCTGGGGTTTCCTTGGTTGACATTGCACAATCCCCAGTTTGACTGGCAGACATGTGAAGTCAAGTCATGGTCAGAATACTGCACTAGTCACTGTCTATCTCGTCCAGTTAAGATTATGTGTACCTCCCCTTCTGTGCCAGCTGAATACAGCAAGTTCAGTGACGTTTTCAATAAAGGGGAGGCTAGCTCTCTGCCGCAGCATCGGCCATATGACTGCGCTATTGATTTGCCCCCGGGAGTGGTGCCACCGAGGGGTAGGACGTACCCATTGTCCTGTGATGAGACTAAGGCAATGGAGGAATATTCGCAAATCATCCTCTCCGGCAGGTGCAGGGTTCTTTTTTGTGAAAAAGAAAAATGGCGAATTGTGACCTTGTATTGACTACCGTGGACTCAATAAGATTATGTCCAAAAATGCGTACCCCATTCCACTCATCACAGAGTTATTTGATAGGTTGAAAGGCTCCTCTATTTTCACAAAACTCGATTTACGAGCCGCCTACAATTTAATAAGAATAAGAGCCGGTGATGAGTGGAAGACAGCCTTCAATACAAGGTCAGGGCACTACGAATACCTAGTTATGCCATTCGGATTATGTAATGCACCTGCCGTATTTCAGGAGTTCATCAACGATATCTTCCATGATATGTTACAGTCTTGTGTAGTGGTATATCTGGCCGATATTTTTATTCACTCGGCTAAT
The DNA here is from genome assembly GCA_037306005.1 of Rhinophrynus dorsalis. Lineage (NCBI taxonomy): Eukaryota > Metazoa > Chordata > Amphibia > Anura > Rhinophrynidae > Rhinophrynus > Rhinophrynus dorsalis. The sequence continues at coordinate 406,048,700 of CM074718.1, read as the reverse complement.
TTAACCCAGCATATCCAGGATGTTTCTGAGGTATTGCTTCGTTTGCACAAGAACAAATTGTTCTGTAAACTAGAAAGTGTGAATTTCACTGTTCTCAAGTACCCTTTTTGGGTTTCGTTATATCCAAGGACGGCATAGCTATGGACCAAGAAAAGTTGGCTGCAGTTCTTAAATGGCCACGACCCAAGGGGTTAAAAGCTATCCAAAGATTCCTGGGCTTTGCCAACTATTACAGAAAATGTATTCAGAACTTTTCTACCATTACTAAACCTCTCTCTGACCTGACACATAAGGGCGCAAATCCCTCTCAATGGTCTGAGGCAGCTGAACAGGCCTTCGAGACCCTCAAGCAGGCATTCGCATCTGCCCCTATTCTGTGCCATCCTAATCCTACCCTGCCTTTTACCCTGGAAGTCGATGCCTCCGAGGTTGGGGTAGGGGCAGTTCTCTCCCAACGACCCAGGGAGGGAGGTAATCTGAGACCGTGCAGATTTTTTTCCAAGAAGCTTTCTAGTGCCCAAAGCCATTATGAAATTGGTGATAGGGAATTGTTGGCTATCATCTTGGCTTTGAAAGAATGGCAACATCTCCTGGAGGGCACTAGGACCCCAGTCTTAATCCTCACTGACCATAAAAATCTGATTTACTTGTCTGAGGCCAAAAGGCTGTCTTCTTGCCAGGCTCGTTGGGCTCTCTTCTTGTCTAGATTTAATTTAATAGTCTCCTACTTGCCGGGGTCCAAAAATATTAGGGCAGATGCTCTTTCCAGACAATTCTGCACAGACATTGAGAGAGATGAAGCCCCGGTGCCTATAAATCAGCCAGATAGGATCCTGGCTACTATTCGTACCAACATCACTTCACCACTGGGGGAGCAAATCATGGCTTCACAAGCACGGGCACCTCCCGAAACCCCAGCTGGCAGGTGTTTTGTGGACGAACCTTTTCGTACCCAGTTACTCGAGACCTATCACTCATCTAAGGCAGCCGGGCACATTGGCAGGGATCAGTTGGTTTGGTCATTGTCACGAACATTCTGGTGGCCTTCCCTGAGAGCAGACTGCTCCGCATTTACCGCTGCCTGTGCCACCTGTGCCCGTGCTAAAACTCCCAGACATCTCCCCGTGGGGTTACTCCAACCAGTACCCAATGGTGACCGTCCCTGGTCCCATATTTCTATTGATTTCTTGGGAGAGCTGCCTTTATCTAAGGGCTACACGTTGATCCTGATGGTGGTAGATAGGTTCTCTAAAATGGCTCATTTTGTGCCCCTCTCTGGCCTCCCTTCGGCCCAGGAATTGGCAGTGATTTTTGCCAAGGAGGTATTCCGCTTGCACGGGGTTCCCAGAGTGATAGTGTCGGATCGGGGAAGCCAATTCGTGTCTAGATTCTGGAGGGCATTCTGTGGCCAGATGGGCATTCAATTGTCATTTTCCTCTGCCTACCATCCCCAGACCAATGGGGCCGCTGAGCGTGCCAATCAGGGATTTGAGCAGTTTTTGCGCTGCTTCGTGACTGATCATCATGATAACTGGGCCGACCTGTTGCCATGGGCGGAGTTCACCAGGAACTGTGCGGTTAATTAATCGTCTGGGAGTTCTCCGTTCCTGGTTAATTATGGGTTCCAACCCTGTCTACTCCCAGACTCATTTCAGTCCCAACAGATTCCGGCTCTGGATGAGCACATGGAGCAGCTCCGCTCCACTTGGGCACAGGTACAACGGTCCCTCAGTCAGTCCTTCCTGAGACATCAGCGGCAGGCTAATCGCAGACGGCTACCAGCGGTCTCCTACCAGGTTGGGGACAGGGTATGGCTTTCCTCCAGGAATCTTAACCTGCAAGTGCCTTCGAACAAACTGGCTCCCCGGTTCATTGGGCCCTTTAAGATTATTCGCAAGGTCAACCCCGTGGCATACGCATTGGAGCTCCCTAGGACTATGCGTATTCATAACGTGTTTCATGTGTCTCTTCTTAAGCCCTTGGTTTGCAACCGTTATACTACCACTCAGGTGGTTCCTGGGCCGGTGGATGTACAAGGCCAAGAGGAGTACGAAATTCAGAGCATTATTGACTCCAGGAGATTTAGAGGCAAGTTGCAATATTTGGTCCACTGGAAAGGCTATGGGCCTGAGGAGCGCTCTTGGGTTCATCATAAGGATCTACATGCTCCACGACTGATGCGCAGCTTTCACTCTAAATATCCTCTTAAACCTAGACCCTCTGGCAGGGGAGGGGGTCTTTGAGAGGGGGGTACTATCACGGTCCCCGTGATTCCCTGTCAATCTCTGACTGTGTACCTTTGCATTGGAGGAGTCTGATTGGCCCGCCCAGGATGTGCCTTTATATGCTGGGGTTTGGGCACTTGTCAGTTGCCCTTTCGTGGTGTTCCTGTTGCTGCTCCTTGTTGCTGATTTCCAGTGTCTCCTGTGTACCGACCCGGCTAGTCTGACTCTTCTCCTGTTCCTGCTCCGTGATTTGACCCGGTTCTGGCTGACGACCTTGCTCCGTGATTTGACCCGGTTCTGGCTGACGACCCTGCACTGTGATCTGACCCGGCTCTGGCTGAAGACCCTGCTCCGTGATCTGACCCGGCTCTGGCTGACGACCCTGCTCCATGATTCGACCCGGTTCTGGCTACTGATCCTGCTCCGTGATTGATCCGCTCTCCGGTGGTGTTCCTGCGGCTGTGTCATCCGGTTCCGGTTATCGCTCCTGTCCGGTTGCTGCTCCAGTGTCCTCCGGTCGTGCTGGCGACATTCTGAACTGTTTCTCTGTTCCTCTCTTGCTCATTCAGCTGTAGCCGAGGTTGCCTGCCTTGTACTCGCTGAGCATTGCTCTTTTGAATGTACCAGATTAACCCTTGCAGTGCCTGTAGTCTCCGATTACGTGCCACTTGTTTAGCTTGCCAAGCTTCTGTTGGTTCTCTGAGCCGTTACACTTTGAGTCTCCTTTTGACGCTATACCAGTCCTTGCAGAGCTCTGCTTGTCAGGTGTTCAGGGTGCACCGTGATCACGCCGGTTGGCGCCGGTAGTCTGTTCGCTCTTGCTATAGGATTCTGTGCGACACCGGAAGGGTGTCCCGGGCCCGTCTCTCATTCTCTCAAAGTGTACAGTTCCATCTGCACTGCTCTGTGCATCGTCTCTTCGTAGCTTGGGCAACTATCATCTTCTGTGGCATCCCAAGGGCTTGTAATACTATCCTTGGCACATGCAGGGTTACTCACTACTCATTCTGGGCGATTCCTATTCTGGTTACTTCAGGTTTGGCAGTAGCATTCCTCCTAGCCCACGGTGGTGGTACTGGCTCAGCTCAGAGCAACAGGGGCGCATCCTGCTTCTGCTTAGAGAGTGATACAGTGCTGATCCTGTGTTCCTGGCTCTACATCTAGAGACTGTTCTCCAGAGACTGATATCTCTCCTGGGCGTTGGCCAATCTAGCCTGAGCCTCACCAGTTGCTCCTGTTAACCCTTTGGGGTTGCTACAGCCTTTAGCTGTATTTAATCCTCTGTTTATATTACCCATACTTTGTCTGTATTTGTCAGTATTGTTCTTACCTATACTGGCCCCTAGGGGCACTGTTTATCATTCTGTTTCAATAAACTGTGTTTTTACTTTACAACCTGGTCTGAGTGTCAGAAAAACCGTAACATACAGGTATGAATGAGATAACATATATATATATATATATATATATATATATATATATACACGAAATAGGAACGAAGGCAGCACCAGTGGGACTTGCGTAATCAATGTTTATTGAGGCAAAAATGACAAAGATATGGTCAACGTTTCGGTCCTATAGTAGGACCTTTTTCAAGTCAACACACTCAAGATGAGAGGGGGCATAAATAGCCCAAGCTGCTAACCCGCGTGTCTCATGAGTAAGTGGTGACGTCACTCACAAGCGCACTTTTGCAGTGTCTCCCTAGAGCGACGTCACCCAACCGCGGATAGCATACTACATGAGGCATAAAGACAATGTGTTACAAAGTGACTCCAATAAAAATAAACACAGTAACAAATCTGACAACACTAGGAATATACAATGTTATACATAAACCATGGACTCCTGCGCATCGCACAGGAGGCTAAAGCATTAGATCAATAAGATCATGAGATGTATGTGAAACTTTTATATGATAAACTAATAAGTAAACTGATAAATAAATCCAACAATAAACGGAATACAACCACACAGATGCATAGTGATGAAAGAAAAAGCAATCTACTTTATGATATAAAATGGATACCTGCGCTTGATCCACTAACCCCGTACCCAGATAGAAAAATAGATGTACATTACGCCTGTAACCGATCACGGATAACTGCATAGAAGCGCTAAAGGGAGAATAAGCGCTGATTGGTGGATTGTATACTATGTACGACCATGGAGCTTGAACGGGTGCTTAGTGGTCTGCGCAGAGTATTAACATACTGTGACATTGTCTAAATGAAATTCGGATAAAGGCTATATGTAATAAAGTTAACTTGATAGCTTTAAACAACCCTCTTACACAGATAAGACAATGATCTAAACAGGATACTGTTATATCAAAATGATGCATTTAAGGATATTACTGAAATGCTAAGAAAACAAAGAAATTATAATTCATGAATGGTGTCCTATGGATTAAGAGACACTCATAACACTTGGAAGTATCCGGAAAAAAGAACCTAATGCAGTGTTTGTCCAGTACAACGTAAAGTGTTTTAGTACAGGTACTGTCCCTTTAAATGAAAAATAAAGTTTGACCAGTCCCACATGTTGCCAACGTCTGGTAATACATAGATATAGGTACTGAAATTAGTAGTGGTGAAACACTGAATGTACATTCTTATGTCTCATGTCCATAGTGAGGCTGGATATTGAGTAGGGACAGTTATTACGTGTACAGTGTCCACAAAGAGTCTGGTGTTAGAATGTCATGCCACTGCCCTATTGCCTGAAATGCAGAGTGGGTCCATAGCCTGAAAACTGTATATAGAACCAAGTAGCACATTAAATTAGAGCAGAGGTTTCTTGATGGATGGAATAATATTTCTGAGAAGAGGACTTAAGATCTCTAAAAGGAAGAGAAAATATCATAAATCTATGCTGGTAATACCCATCCTTCACTTGTCAAGTCCTATGAAAAGGGGGGTGTTTAAGTGACAACACCCAGTTCTAGCTGGGATCTATGTCCACCCCACCTTGGAGAGACAAAGCCCCTAATGGGTGATGGTGTAATTGAAACTCTCATGCCTTGTGTTCCATTCACTGTGAGGGGGGATGTTGCATGTAGCAACACCCTATATTGAAAGGGATCTATGCCCTTCCCCCCTGGAGGGACAAACGTAAATGCAATCAGTCGCGTAACTTGAATACATATATCACCAGCTTAATCACTCTTCCGATCTCAGTAATTCCAAAAAACCTGTACGTGGTGGGACAAATGATTCAACTCTCCTATAATTAGGAGGTTTACTATCCCACACATGTCAAAAGAAACAAGCATAATTCATCTTGTCATTAAGACCTCTAGGTGTTAAGGTATTCAATCTATGTATCCATCTCTCTTCTAGCTGTAAAAGCTTGTGGTTTCTGTCCCCTCCTCTCAGTAACTTCGGTTGATGATCAATGATCATGTGCTTTAAGTCCACCAAGCTGTGTTTAGCTTGAATGAAATGAGACGCTACTGGTTTATTGCTCTGTTGGGTCAATAGGGCTGATACTGGAACGATGATTGGCAATGAGTTCTTTGAAAGTTGTGATCGTTTTGCCAATGTAATACAGGCTGCAAGGACACACAATGAAATAGACTACATATTTGCTAGTGCATGTGAGGCGGTGGCAAATCAGAATCTGCTTTCCTGAGTGAGGGTGTTTAAAACTCTCTCCTGTTAAGAGACTGCGACAAGTCAAGCAGCCTGTACATCTAAAGCACCCCTTTTTTTCCATTGGGAGCCAAGTGGAATAAGTGCTTTTTTAAGAATGAATAGGGTCCGTCAAAACCAGTTTATCGCATAGGTTTTGTCCCCTTTTATAGCTATGTAAGGGCTTCTTGCTGAAAATTTTTGGTAATGAAGAATCTGTGGATAGAATGTCCCATCTTTGGTTAATAGCCTGTTTAATATTAGTGCTGCGAGGTGTATATTTGGAGGAGAATACCAGTCTATCCATTGTAGATTTGGACTTTTTAGGTAAGAGTAGGTCTGCATGTGTGAAGGCAAATGCCTTATCATATGCAGATGAGATCACAGCACAATTCCGGGCAAACTCCGCCCAAGGTAACAAGGTAGCCCAATTATTGTGGTGGTCCGAAATATAGCAACGGACAATATTGTTCCAAGGCTAGGTTAGACCTCTCAGCTGCACCGCTAGATTGAGGATGGTAGGCCAAGGAGAGTTAAATACCCATCTGAGCGCAGAAGGACCTCCAAAAACCAGAAACAAACTGGCTCCCACGAACTGAGACTATCACCTTAGATACCCCGTGGAGCCGAAAGTCTTCTTTAGAAAAATCACAGCCAATTCTTGGGCCAAAGGTAATCCTTTGAGTGGCATAAAGTGAGCCATTTTAGAAAAACGATCTACACTCATTAGGATGACTGTGTAGCCCATAGATACCGGTAGTGCCACCATAAAATCAATGGACAAGTGTGACCCGGGCCATTCCCCATTCGGAATGGGTTAAAGATGACTCACAGGAAGATGCTGTGGTGTTTTACTTTGGGCACAAGTAGGACAAGCTGCCACAAATGCGGAACAGTCAGCTCTCAAGCTAGGCCTGAGAAATAGACCACATCAGCTGGTCTCTCCCAATACGATCTGCTGCCTTGGAAGTGTGATAAGTCTGGTGCATAAAAGTTCTGGTACAAAGCATCTCCCTCTAGGTTTATCAGCTGGCGCGGATGCTTGAGATGCCAAGATCTCCTCTCCCAATGGAGAGGTAATGCTCGTACGTATAGTAGCCAGTATAGGGTCGGAAGGAATGATAGGCGTGGGAGTACACTCCTCCTTAGAATTTGAGAAAAACTGGTGTGATAGGGCATCAGCCCTAATATACTTAGTGCCAAGCAGGTAAGAGACCATGTAATTGAATATTGAAAGAAATAAGGGCCATCTGGCCTGTTGTGAAGATAGTCTTTTGGCCCCAGACAAATATGTAAGAGTCTTGTGATCCATGAGAATAAGAATTGGAGCACTAGTCCCCTCAAGTAGATATCGCCACTCTCTAAGAGCTAGAATAACGGCCAGTAATTCATGGTCACTACTGTTGTACAGACTTTCAGCCTTAGACAGTTTCTTCGAAAAGGATCCACAAGCAAGCAATGCCTCTCCTGGAGCCAAGCACTGAGACAGGAGGGTGCCTACTCCGATCTCAGATGCATCTACCTCTAGGGTAAAAAGCAAGGCATGATTCAGATGGGGCAAGGTCGGAGCCATTGCAAATGCCGACTTAAGGTTCTCAAATGCTAAAAGAGCGCTGGGGGGCCAGTCAGAAGTATTCACCCCCTTATGAGTCATGTCTGTAACTGGTTTAACAACAGTAGAAAAGTTCCATATGAACTTCCTATATTAATTGGTAAAACTCAAAAATGGTTGTATAGACTTAAGCCCCATGGGAAGGGGCCACTGCAAGACTGCCAATAATTTTTGAGGGTCCATAGCCAAGCCGGATGAGGAGATAACATACCCTAGGAATGTCACTTGTGGTTTATGAAATTCGCATTTCTCCAGTTTACAAAATAATTTATTCTCCCGTAAGAGTTGTAGCACCATGGACACATCTGAACAATGGACCTCTAGAGTCAGAGAATGGATAAGAATGTTGTTGAGGTAAACAACCACACAACATTGTAGTAAATCTCTCAGAACATCACTGATGAACTCCTAGAAGACAGCAAAAGCGTTGCATAGGCCAAACGGCATGACCAAATATTCAAAATGCCCACTCCGGGTATTAAACGCTGTCTTCCACTCGTGGCCCTCTTTGATTCTAACAAGATTGTAAGTGGCCCTCAGATCAAGCTTGGTGAATATCTTTGAACCTTTCAGTCGATCAAACAACTCAGTAATCAAAGGAATGGGATAGGCATTCTTAACCATCAACTTATTCAAACATCTGAAGTCAATACAAGGTCTTAGTTCCCCATCCTTCTTTTTGACAAAAAAGAAGACTGCACCAGCTGGTGAAGTAGACCTACAGATCACACCTCTTGACAAGGCATCAGACACGTTCTCCTCAATGGCCTTATTCTCATCTATAGACAGCTGGTATACGCGGCCCCTGGGAGGAATAGTACTCAAGAATCAGGTCAATAGTACAGTCGTATGGCCTGTGAGCTGGTAATGTACTGGCCTGTACCTTGATGAATACATCACAGTAAGGCAGGTACTCCTCAGGCAAGGCAGAGGAAGATGTACACAGTATTCTCGTTGGACGCTGGAGGCAGGAATCGGTACACTGGGAAGACCAGGACAAAATGTCACAAGTGCACCAGTCAATCCTAGGGTTATGCGTCTGCAACCAAGGAAACCCAAGAACAATAGCATAAAGTGGAGAACTGATCACCTGAAACTGCAGAGTCTCTCTGTGAAGTGCCCCTACCATAAGAGACAAGGAAAGAGTCTCAAGAGTAACGTGCGAGGATTGTAGGGACCTTCCATACAGGAAAGCACGGAAGCCAAGCAAGGGTCAACCAGAGACAGATACAGCACACTAGGAGCTACTGCACTGGACACCACGTAAGGGCGAATGAGCAAGGTGTCCAGGCAGCTTATAACTAAGTGGAGGGGAGGAAGAGCACACAACAAGCCCAATACATTTTAAAAGTGGCACGCCCATCACTGGAGACAATCAGCTGATGCACTCCCGCTCTAGAGATCCTGTTGGAATGCGGAAGTAAGCCGCATTCGCAGACGTGGTAAGACAACCGGCGTGGACAAGTAAGTGGCCGGCTGCTCTGATCTGCCACCCAAGTAAGCCGCACTGTAATAGTGACAACTCTCCAGATCAATACAGTATATGCATTCTCCAAAAATACAAACTCACGGTTGAGTATCTTCCTAAGAAGTGGCAAACCAACCCGGTGTGAAGCTTGTGAGGTTAATTAGAAAATGTCCACGCTCAGTCCAGTCACTGACTCCCATGTCTTTGTTAGGCTCCGTTCTATCTGTCTTATCACAGGTTTGGAAGTGGAGTAAACTTATATAATAGGCATGTGTAAATTGCCCAAAGACATATAATGCCTCAAGGAGAGAGGACCCATAAAATGTGAACAAATCAAAATTTTTAATCAAAAGTAAACAATAAAACAATGGTTAATCAAATAAACAATAGATAAAACAATAATAGCCCAACAAACTTCATAACATATAAATGGTTATTACTTCAGGGGCAACCATACAGACAAATGTTTTGAAAAAAACTATATTTATTAATATACATTAGGCAGATTATTATTCATTATTTGTCAAGGTTTGGCTGAGCTGCTCTAACTCTGCTGCTTGAGTCTGCTGTCGGAGCTAATCTAATGCTCTGCTGTCCATTACTGCTGCCTTCCCTCTCCTGGATCAGGCTGAATCAGCTGACATTTCTGTGCTTGCTCATCTGACAGCTATCAGCCAACCCTCCCAGGGTATTTAAAGCAGCTTGGCTCACTTCCTGGTGACCCTTGTGTCTGATTCTGGCTGAAAGCACTTTCTCCTGAATTGCTGATTATCTGTGCATGACATGGCTTCCTCTGACATCCCTTCTAGCTCCTGACTCCTGGATTGTTCCTGACATCGTTGACCTCCTTATTCCCGACCCCAGTTTGGCTGAGTACCTGCCTTGGTTCCTGACCCCAGCTTGTGTTTTGTTTTACGCATCTGGATCATGATATTGCTTTGTTTGCTTTTGTTATTTTTAGCACCTCCTTTCTTTATTCTATATTCTTTACAGATAGATATATATATATATTTTTTTTTGTATCTCTCTTAGTCCAACACTAGTTGTTTCAGTTTACAATCTGATAAAAGCTATTGAACTTTAGGAGTGAGTCTGGTTTATTGAAGCCTATTTTTTTGTTTGAAGACCTGTGCTTTAGAGGTAGACTTAAATAGAATACAGGAAACTGCAGTTGCAATACAAAAAATAAGTATATACACCTGACTGCTATATGAATGACACTTATCTATCTAGGTGGTCATGCTAAACAAATTAAAAGCCACTTATTTGTAGAGTGTAGTTTCCCTTGAAATGAGTGAAAGAGAGAACAGAGTAGTAAACACCACCAAATCAAGCAAAAACAAAGCAGAAAAAGTGGTTCTTATTTGGTTCATCAGATGGACTTACCTGCTATGGGTAGATGTCCTTCAAGTAGCCGTCAGTTACTTCTATTTAAATTTGTTGTTTTTATTTGGTCTCTGTTCTAGTCCACTGCTAGTTGTTTTACTTTCAATCTGTTTCAATCTGATTACTACCTTAAAGAGTTATTCAGGTCTATTCAAGGTTGTTGTTGTTGTGAGGACATGGCCTAGAGGCAGACTTTAGTTTATGAAACTGTATATAATGCAACAAATATATATATATTCCTGACTAATGTATGAGGGACACCTACCTAGTTGTCAATGTGTTAAACAAATTAAGAGTGACTTATTCCTAGGGCTTAGTTCTCCTTTAACCTCTTAAGGACCGGCCGCACACGCACGGAGCGGTCACTTAAGGACCAGGGACCTTTTTTTTTTCTTTTTTTTCAGAATCCAATTCCAGACTCCCCGAACAGCGTGCAGCCGCGTGGGAAGCCTGGAATTCCATGACGGTCCAGGACCGTCATCGGTCCTTAAGTGAAAACAAGCCATGATGGTCCTGGACCTTCATGGGTCCTTAAGGGGTTAAAGCTAACTTTTAAAAGCTGAACTTTGAATGACCTGTCTGCTTATGAGTCTGTCAGACATCTTGGACTCACTAGCACATTCTGTTGAACAGCTGTATTGCATGTACTATTTCAATATAAAGATGAGTTTTATGTGATGCATCTTAAAAAAATAATATATATATATGTGTGTGTATATATATATATATATATATATATATATATATATACAAAACTCAAAATTGACTGCAAGAAAGAAAGAAAATGATCAGGTCATCAAATATGAAGATCAACACTAGCCAGTTATTGAAAAAAATACGAATTTTGAGATAGCAATGTTTAATCGCTTCAGTGTGCTGCAAGACCTTCCAGACACAGACATTTCAACCCACAGTGAAAAAGTTATTGACACTATCGCAGACACTGCCCATGCCCTTGCACCTAAAAGTTGCCATGTTGAAAAAGCAACGAGAAATTAATCAACAGTATAATATATAGAAATGTGCAAGACCATAAGGAAGCGTGTAAAAGAAGAAGAAACACACAAGTTCAATGCTGAGCTCATCAAAAGCACACTGGAGGAGAATCAAGGGCTAAAGAAAGCATGACAAAAGATGGCTACACTTAGGAAATGATTGCATTAAAGCTTGAAGATGGTACAACAGCAAAAACTCAACAACAAGTACTAAAACAAGTGGAAGAATTTTATTCAGATCTTTATATGGATGAAGGACAACAACTGAATGCTGTACCAGAGACTGAAGTGTGCCAGAAGTTTTGGTAGAAGAAGTAGAAGCTGCAATAAAATCAATGAATAATGGCAGTTGGACCTGATAAAGTTATTATTGAAATGTTGAAAGACAAAAATCAACCCTTGTTCAAAGCCCTAGCTAAACTATTTTCAAAATGCCTACTACTCAGCAAAGTGCCTGAAAGATGGAAAAATACAGAATTCATCCTACTGCACAAAAAAGGTGATAAGGCATCTCTAATAAGTTACCGACCAAAAAGCCTATTGCCATTGGTCTGCAATGTCTTCACAAAGGTACTATCAAGAAGAATGGACACAATACATAATGTGGCACAATCTAAAGAACAAGCAGACTTCAGGAGCGGTTTCAGTATTATGGACCATATCCAGACAGTGCAGCAAGTTATAGAGCGACATAATGAATGCAACCTTCCATTATCCATAGCCTTCATTGACTTTGACTCAGTGAAAAAGCCAGCAACAAACAATGCCCTGATCAAGCAAAGAATAGATAAAGCTTACATCAATATCCTCCAATCAATATATTAGAATGGAAGTGCATCAGTACAGGTCAATAATGATAAAGTCCAGATAAACATAGAAAAAGGGGTCCGACTAGGAGACACAATCACCCCAAAATATTTTCTGCTTGTTTAGACAAAAATTTCCACCAATTAAATTGGGACATAAAAGGACTTAACACCAATGGAGATTACCTACGTCACTTACATTCTGCAAACAATATCATACTGTTTGCAAGTAGTCCTCAAGAACTGCAAGACCGCATTGAAGAGCTACAAAAGGAAAACAAAAATTTTGGTCTGAAGATGAATATAAACAAAACACAAGTCATGTTGAACAAGTTTACCATACCAAGGAAAATCACAGCAGATGCACAAGAGTTAGAAGAAGTGGACAAGTATGTTTACCTTGGACAGGAAATGTCAACAGATAGAAACTCTATGATGGAAACTGAGCCACAAATAAAATTGGGATGGCAAGCATTTGGAAAACGTATTAGCACAGTCTTTAAAACATATTTACCACTCTGCCTCAAGCGAAAGGTTTTTGACCAGTGTGTCCTCCCAGTCCTTACGTATGGCTATGAACCACGGAAACTAACAGTCAAAGGCATACATAAATTAAGGTTAAAGAGACAAGCGAATTCTAAACATAACAAAAAGAGACCAAAAAACGTGTGCATGGATTCATCATCAAAGGTCTATGACATCCCTGAAAGAGTAAAGCACCTGAAGTGGAAATGGGAAGGCCACATAGCAAGAAGACCTGACGGTAGTTGGACCAAATACCACTTGATACTAAATGCCCAAGAAGAAGACAAAAGACAAGATGGGTAGATGAAATTATCAAATTTGTATATATATATATATATATATCAGAGAATTGCAAGCACTCTTCAGCAGCAGCTTAAACGTATTGTGAGATGTCAAAGTTTCTATATATAATAACACTCCTTCATCCAGTGATGGTGTGTTAATGCATCAGAAAAACACTTGGTTACTACATGTTTCAATTGCACTTTGCTGTAGCAACCATAATCATGAAATGAAAGGTTAATATATCCTGAAAGTGGTAGCAGAGAGTTCACATGAGTATTTTTACATAAGTTCAATATATATTGTGATAACCTTTGTTATGTGTTATGGACAGTTGTATACAGTATACTTCTAGGGTGGTGCAACAGAGCAGGAGTATACATAAGAGACTTTGCCATTGCAATGGGAATCTTGAGTCCTGTGACAGTCTTTGTGGTGGGAGTCACAGAGTATTGACCAATCAAATGTGGCCAATATCATCCATGCTCCCTCCAGTGGTCATTCCAATCAATCGCAAGCCTATCATAGCTCCTTACAATGTCAGCAATAGTTAGCCTGTAGGCTAATAGACAAACCTATTGCTTTCAGCATAATTTGAGGGAAAATAACAGATCCATATTCAATTTGTATTTACAAATTAAAAGACTGCCACTGTACAAATGAAATATAACATTTTAGGGTAAAACAGCCTGATATTTTTTGTGGTATATATGCTACTGAAGACAGACATTGAAGTTGTATTTGACAAAACAGTCAAAGGGTAACTATCAACGTTTGCAGATTTGTTCTGAAATTCTTCTAAAATAGTTGTATGCAGACTGAAAGCTTACATAGAACTACTTTTTTAAAATCGAAATTCATCAGTAATTAATATTTAATGCATTTGTGTGGACAGCCATTTTGTAATGAATAAGACCTATTGCAGTCTACATCTTAGTGCTGTTAGAATTCCATGTTTTTAAATGTCAAGTGGCATTAGTTGAACTCATTATGCTCATATCAGATTGCTGTCATCAGTGAAATGAATGGTATGAGTAAAGCAGATCTTTGGTTTCAAAGCACCACTCTATTAAAAAAAATCAAACATTTTATGAACACTACAGCCATCATCTGGAATACAGCCCTACATCAGGTTTGACATGTGTCTTATGTCAACAAAACTATGGATTAATGGCAGAATATGGACAGGAGAATACAGAGAGGAGAACTCACACTGCAAAACAGAGGTGTTGGAGAATATAGGTAGGAGAATTCAGACTGTTTTCATGTTTTGTATCAGTACAAGGAAGAACTCACACTGTAATATTAAGATATAGATAACAGAGGGAGAAGAACATATACTGTAATACGGAAAGGTGAGAAACAACACCATATTTTACTGCAACATTATTAAAACATTGCTACAATAGTGGAACTCTGTTTAATCGAACGTGCAGTACTTCACTGAATTAGTGCCAGTTTGTGAATATTAGATGGGTAAAGTCTTAGGGAAAAATGTTCAAAAACGTGGTTACTAAAATTGGTTGTAATCAGAACGACAAATTCTTTCTCCATGGTCCGTAAATGCTCAGACATATTACTGTATTTTTTGCATCCAACTCTGCTGTCTCCTTCAAATGGAAAAAGCAGTCTTAAAAGTGGGTGTAGTTTAATCTAATGTCACATTGAAAAGTATTTTCAGAAAATAAATGTTTGATTAACATAATTTATTTCCAACTGAATAAAATGGTCTAAACTTGGAGAAGACAAATACAAAGTATTATAAACAGATAGGAGTGTTAAGCAGTATTATGGTGTTCACTGGTAAAAAAAAAAGTCTTTATTTATTTGAAATTTTTCATTTTAAAGACAAAAAAAGAAAATGTTCAGTTTAAGGAAAAACAGTTTTAACATCAGAATGTTTAAAAAAAAAATTTAAGACACATTTTCAAACGTGACAGTTTTACCTCTGAAAATACAGTCCTTCTTTTAACACCAACTCATGATCTGAAATGCTTTTCTTTATGACGACTTTTTGAACATCTTAGGAGGACATTAAATTCACCCTATCACTTTAAACAACTTTGTTGACTTTACAAAAGCTTTCAAATTCGTTTTTATGTTGTATTAGCCATGTTTATATATAAAAATAGTTAATGAGTTATTTAGATGTACAGATTATGCTAATTAAAGCATGCCATGTGGGAACTTCCTGTATTATCGCTACATAACCTCCCCCAATGCACTGACACTTAACACTTTCAGTGCTAGGAGAGGCCAGCGATGCATTGCTGAGCAGTGCAAAGCAGAAAGTTTCTGCATGGCATTCCTTAATTAAAATAATATATAACGCTAAATAACTAAACAAAATAGTTTTCTAAATACAAAATGGCTCATACAATATATAGGTGATTTTTTAAAGCTTTTTTTCAACTTAATCAAATTTCCCTTTAACCCCTTGGATGGCAGTGCATTCTGAAACAATGAGTTTAAGTTATCTCTAGCAATCATGGGGATACATTCATTTATTTTAATTTACTTATTTATGTTATATGGAATGTTGTCAATTTTTCTTATTTCTGATTGCTCCATGGAACCATGGCATTAATTCCTTCAGATTTTATTGATAACCACTGATAAAAAAAGTTCAAAATTGTAAATCTTTCACCAGGGTTGTCACAAGGATAGAATGACATCTGAACAATATATTTAGGCTACTGGATTGGACAGATATTGATGACACAGTTCTCCACCCACAATTGTCTAATGCCCTCTCCTGATGTATAATGAATATTAATATCCTTTTCTAAGTTTTATTTCTTCATACTATAATTTTGAGACCAAGGAACATACTAGCAAGATCTTTTCCACCAACATTCTGTATAGTTGCTCTTTTTTGTTTTCATTTTTTTCAAGATTCAGTAGGGAAAAAAGACAGTTAATTAACTGGGATGTGGGCAGGTGCACTCCTCACAGGAAACAACCTTTGAGGATACGAAATCTCTACAGTACATTCTCCCTCTCACTTTGCATTTGCTTGTCTAATTATCCCTATGAGATTAATTATGCATCTTAACTCTCAGTTTTACATTCTACAACTACAATACAGGTGGATGGTATTCTATTTATTCTCCAGATATATACATTTTTTATTTTTCATTTTACTGATTTCGATTTTATTTTTCATGTTACTGAATTCTTAGTGCTTTGCCTGCCTATTGCTAATTTATTAAACTATTTACACCAAGAAACGGTCTTCTCAGCACTACTTGGCAGTGGGGAAGTGTATGGACAATTTGGGGTGTTCCTCTCTCCTGCAGCTTGTATAATATCATGTACTAGCAAGGAGTAGAGGAACGTTTTTTAACACTGATCATTTACTGTTTAGTTAAGGGGAGACATTCAAGACGTGCTCTCATTAAAGTCTCAGTGACACTAAGGGCCATATGTTTAAAGAAGTAGCGAAAGCTGTTTACTACTTTTTTGTCGTATACTCTATAGAAAATATGTTGTTCATGCATTCAATTACTTATTTTTGTCTTTCATGAGACAATTTTATGTCGTTATCCCTTTGAACATACGGCCCTAAGTGTATGTGCCAGAATGCATTAAAGTGATCATATGCCCTAGTACTTACCTAGTACTTTCCTTTAATCATAAGAAGTGGCCCCTCGTATTTGATCAGGCATAAAAAGCTCATCACAGAGATCCTTGTATTGACCTCTCAATACTTACAGTGTAATAAGATTTCCACTTAGTTGTTTTTTCTCTAGCTTAATTAAGTCAAGTTTATCTAAACATTCCTCAAATGTCAAGTGCTCTATTCTCTTAAAAATGTTGTTGTTCTTCACTGTACTCTTCAGTTTTAAAATATCCTTTTTAGAACTGGTACCCAAAACTGTACTGCATATTCAAGGTGAGGTCTTATCAATGATTTGTACAAAATTATGTAATCAACTATTGTTTCAATACCTATTTTTATACAAGACAGAACTTTGCTTTTGCTACTGCTGTATGACACTGGTCACTGTTTTCAAGTTTGTAGTTTACAAGGATTCCCAGGTATATATTTAGTAACAAATGTCCTGAAATGATTCCATTAAGTAGCATTGGGATTTTTTCTTCCCAAATGCACAACTTTTCACTTTCCCACATTAAACGTCATATTCCATATTGTCCAATCTGCCATTTTATGTAAATTCCTCTGTAGAGAACAAACATCCTGTTCTAAATGTATTACCCTTCATAGTTTAGTGTCATCTGCAAATATTGAAATTTTGCTTTAAATACCTTTTTGTAGGTCATTTATAAACATGTTAAAAAACAGTGAACCAAATACTGATCCCTGAAGTATTCCACTCTCAACTTTATACAATGTTATACACCAGCCTCCTGTGTAGCACTGTATCAAATATCTTTATGTGTGTGGGTATATATATATATATATATATATATATATATATATATATATATATATATATATATATCACTCACTGTAAGTCTTGTGAGTGCCTACCCTTGATATAATATTTTTGATGATACAACTGATGATATATGTATATATCCTATAATATAAAAGGCCAGATGTATGTTTGTCCGATGCAGTCATGTTCAGTAGAGACTGCCTGAACACAGGCCATTGCAATAATGCACGGTAGAGACTGCCTGAACACACAGAATGCTGGGTGGTTTTATGCACTTTGGCCCGTGTACATGGGCTTTTACACTAGTATATATATATAACGGCAATTGCAAGGAAAGGATGCACTCACAATGACTAGAGGCAAATGCTGCGGTGACATATCCCAAAAGTAATGTAGCCACCATTTTGCCCAATTTAAGCATACTGTTGTTTCAGTGAAATGCATACTCATTGACCAAGAACCACTACCAATTAGAGGAGGTGACTGTGGAAAACTGTTGTTACAACAGTTACAATATTACACTACTATTTTTTCCTCATCAGTTCTCCACTATCCACAAACACATTGTGATTGGAACTTTTTAGTTTTCATTAATGCAAATGTCCTCTGAATATTTATTGTACTATTGGGGGGACTAAATCTGTGAGAATTTAGTCTATATTATATGTTCTCATTAGCAATGGATTTTACCATGTCTCTTAGACATTTCTCTATCATGTTCTGTAGCTTTTTCTATTGTGTTGTTTTACCCAGATTCTCTTTGTTTATTATCCATTATCAGTCATTTTTACCGGGCGTGTAATGGTTATTTGGGGTACTGGAAGGGTTGGGGGTACATAGCATCCGGTGTCCTGCTCACCCATTTAGCACCCTCTGTATCTTGGTGTATCTTATAGGTAGTAGATGTAGATTAGGTGTATTTTGTACAGTTATCAGAATGTCATAATTTATTTTCCCATCATTCCCATATAGCCAAGTTTTAAGGCTGTGAAGATTATTTGTGTCCATCATACTACCCAGTGAGAGATTACTTGCAGGCTACTTACCATCGCAGCTTGAAATTGCGAGTGCTGCGATGCATTGGATTCCTGCTGAGCTGGCAGTCTGTTGAAGTGCCACTGTTGTTCTAGGCCCCTCAACTTTGACTCTAGCTATAGTTGTTTTTGCTTTAGTATTTTCCATTATTTTGGGCCATTCCAGCCTTGTTCTTTGCAAAGATGTGAGCTAGGCTTTGCGATGCCCTGGAGACCAGGCAGACTACCTGATCTCAGTGATTCTCCCTGAATAAATTACATTGGTGAGCTACAAGTTGTGAACCTACTGATAGTGGCAGTTTAGTTCTTCATTTTTTCTTATCATAACTGACTTAGTGGGTTCCCTTTTCTCGTTAATAAGGGATATTGTGTATCAGCTTTATGGGTTCTATTGTAACATTCTTGTGATACCCTGAACATCCACTAGGAACATAGGGTTGCCTGCTTTGTGATGTCAGTGAGTAGCCGAGATCTCTCTTCTATTTAACAAGGGAATATTTTGAATTAGGTTTGTGAATGAATTGCTAGCTACTATATCCATTCTGCTACTTTAGGTGTCATGTTTTGTTGCTGTACTAATTGGCTAACTAATGCTTATTCCTATGCATGTTCATACATATTCACGATGGAGGTTGGGGTGTTCGTTCATTAATTCATTTATTTTTTGTTCCATTATCTGACACCATACTACTTTTTAATTTAATCTTGCAATATTTTTCCTGCATTATAAATCCAGTAATGATTCATTTGGTGGAGGAGCTGCCTAATTTTATTTTCTCTAACGTCCAATATGGAAGACAGGTACCATGGGAATGAGTCCCTAATCCTGGAGGGCACGACACATCTCAAAAGACAGAGTCTTATGGGTGAAGACTCCCTCCTCCTTCTTCTCCACCTCAACTCTCCTCCCACCTACTAACTCCCATGAATTCATGTGTCCTGTTGGCAGGGCAAGACACAGTCTCTTAGTATTTTTTATTGTTTTACACATTAGATATGGGGCTGTATAACCCCCGATTAGGTGGGTTACCATTACTGGGCTTCTCTGGAGTGGACTGACCAGTGTACAGGTGCTTTATGGGCCTTTCAAGCCATGTGGAGGAAATCGTGATGCCAAGTTTTCCATGCAGACAGAGTCTCTTGGGACTCTGTTTACTTCTATCTACAATGGTAACCTGAAGACAGTCCCAGTCATGTTGCCTCTCCATACAGCAGCTTCATAAGCCTTGGTAGGCTCTTGCACTCACTTTGGGTATACTTGTTAACTGTGTTTTATCTATGCTGAGGCTCCAGAGTAAGGATGGCTGTTTTGGGTAAAGTTTCTATGGGACATATCTCTGCAACCTTTTAAGATACAATGGTCATTGAGGGCTCCATCTTCTTGTCTCCTCATAACCTATTATCCGGTCCATTTTCTGAGTGTCCAGGGGGCTTGTGGAGATTCTCTGCTAGGCAACAGCAACAGAGAAAACTATGTTTCACAGAATGCCCGTTTCACTGGCTTTCTTCCGATTGGTGTCAGTTTGGCTGTCCAGTCTCTTCCAATTGGCTGTGAGTCTTACAGTGGCCATTTTACTTCTCTCTTGCTTATCCCATGCAGAGACAGACTCTCTTTGCTCTCCTTCTCTGTATTAACCCTTCTCTTGCCATATAAATGTTTTTTCTGTGTTTTTAAGGGTGATATATTCTTCCGGACATATTTTCAGCATTTTATACTATTGTTGGGACACTTTATTGGGAAGTATGTTTGACTCTAAGGGGCAAGGGGGTAAATCCAAGGCAAAGGACTCAGGGACGTCCCTTACCCCCCCAACTCACACACACATTGGTCCTCATGACAAACAGGGCTTCCCAGGAGCTCTCTTCCCCTCCTACGCTGCAGCCCCCATTTCTCCGCTGAGGGCCTCCAGCACTGATCAAGAGACATCTTGGGTCAAGTCAATCCCCTTCTGTTAACAGGGTGTGCCTCAGTTTTGGAAGCCCCCGCTACATTCAATATGTGGCCCCCATTCCTACGAGTGTTCCTCAGGTTCTCGGGGCTTCCTCTGAGAATGAATTATCAGAAGAGGATGAGGATGATGGTGAATATGAAGATATGGGTTCTTCCTACGCCTATGGAAATTCTTATGAGGCTGATCCCCTCTACTTGGCTGAGGGGCTCATTAGGGCCAAACTTCCAAGAAGTCATTGGTTTCCTTGTGTTTTCAGGGCAAGTCACTGTTTGGACCTGAACTGAAACAGATTATCAGTGATTCTACTGATGGTAAGAGTACTTTGTTGCCCCAGATTCTCACCAAGCGTCCGTCCATGGCGAGGAAGGTGCATCTTTTTTGTCCCACCCCCCAAATATGGACACAGAGGAGGCAGAGCTCACAAGCCTCCCAAGCATGCCCTGCACAAATCCCAGACAGTTTTGGTAGCTCTGATAAGCACTCTTCCACATGACTCACAGAATCCTGGTCTGTCTTTCCCTGTAGGGGGTCATATCCGTCTTTTTAGAGACTCCTGGGAGTCCTCAGTCATGGACCAGTAGGTTTTGTGGGTAATCTTACAATCAATTCTTTGTGTCAAGGGTGATGAAAGAGCCGGACAAGGTACAGCTTTTCCAGGAGGCAGTGGACTTGCTGGAAAAACAGGTTCTGATTCCAGTACCTCCCCATGAGCATGGTTCAGGTTTTTATTCCAACCTGTTTGAGGTTCCAAAGAAGGACGGCGGCTGTCACCCCAAATGTCTCAACAAATACGTGGCGACTACGCACTTCAAGATGGAATCTTGGCTTTCTGTCATCACAACAACGTGCCCAGGGAAGTATCTGGCCTCTATGGGCCTTCAGGATGCATATCTGCACATCCCATTTCACCCGGACAGCCAACACTACTTTTGTTTTGCTTCAGGCTCTGATTATTACCAGTTTATGGCTCTGCCATCTGGCCTGGCTTCAGCTCCTCATGTTTTTACCAGAGTCATGGAGGCCTTATTGGCCCAGGGTATCTCTCTGACACTTTACTTGGATAATCTCTTAACCCTTTTGAGTGCCAGAGGGGTACAGAGCGCATTGCTCTGAAATGCGTTCCTTACCCTTCTGGCACTCAAAGGGTTAATCAAGGCTCCCTCAGAGGACCTCTTGGCTCATCACATTCAGGAATGTATCCGACTTCTTATCCACCATGGGGGGATCCTGAATATGCTGAATTAATCTCGAGTGCCCCAGTTTCGACACCCGTCAGGGGCAGGTCTTCCTACCAGAGGAAAAGATTCTTCTTGTCATGCAGGAAGTGTCTCAGGCCCTGGAGTGGCCCTTGGCCATGATCAGGGAGTTCATGAGAGTTCTGGGTAGACTGGTGTCAACATTGGATGCTGTACCTTACTCCCAGTTTCACATGAGAGAACTCCAGAGCTTGTCTGGGTATCCGTAACATATGGATAATATGGTTATCGGAGGCCAAACCTGGAACAGTGGAGACTCTTTGTGATTCCAGAGTGGACCCTGGTCACAACAGATGACAGACTTAGTGGCTGGGGAGCAGATCTAGGTAATCTGAGTGTCCAGGGATGGTGGACCAGGGAGGAGTCCCTCTTATCTATCAATGTCCTGGATTTCAGGGAGATCTGGCTGGTCCTCATTTGTTGAACCTCATTTTCACTGAGGAAGGCTGTGAGGGTACAGTCAGACAAAGTCAAGACTGTGGCTTACATCAACTGCCAGGGGGTACTTGCAGTACGGTCGCCTGGTTTGAGGTGAGATACATTCTCGGTTGAGCGGAGGCCCACATTCCAGCCATCTCAGCTGTTCACATTCCAGGGAAGAAAATCTTCTGGCGGACTTTCTAAGTCACCAAGCCATAAATACAGGAGAGTGGGAACTCAATCCGGAAACATTCTAGCTGCAACAGTGGGGTGTGCCAACGATAGATCTCATATCCACCAGTGTCAACAGGAAGGTTTCAACCTTCTTCTCCCAGATGGGAGACCCTCTGGCTTTTACCACAGATGCTATGTCAATTCCTCTCACAGATTCCTCTCACAGAGTGCTCTGGAAGGTCAGGATAGACAAGCAACCATCATTCTGATTGCCACTTACTGGCCCAAGAGGGCGTGGTTTGCGGACATGGTCAGTCTCCCTATTCAAGATCCACTCTGCCTTCCTCCCAGGCCAAATCTCTTACTCAAGTGTTACTCGTGTCATGAGGAAATGGAGAAAATGTGTTTCACGGCATGGCTCTTGCAGCCAACATCCTGAGGTGGAAAGGTTTCTCTGCAGAGGTTGTTTCCATCATGATTCAGGCCAGAAAGCCTGTCTCCTCCAAAATATATCATAGGGTATGATCTATCTTTCATAACTAGTGCATTGACAAAGCAGTGTCCTTGATTTTGACCTACCCTTGGTGTTGTCTTTCCTCCAAGATGGGGTTAATAAAGAGCTTAGGCTGAACTCTCTTAAGATTCAGATCTCTGCACTCTCTGTGTTTTTCCAGAGGCATACTGTCACCATTCCAGATGTTAAGGTTTTTCTTCAGGGGATGGCTCATGCCTTCCCTTCCTTTAAGGCTCCCACTCTTCTGTGAGATCTTAACCTGGTTCTAGGTGTTTTGCATAGGCCTCCTATTGAGCCTCTTGATTCCATTTCTCTGTGTCAATTGACGCTCAACATGTTTTTTCTCTTGGCAGTAGTCTCAGTGTGGAGAGTCGCTGAGTTGCAAGCTTCTCGAGTTTCTTCCCATGGTGGTTTCTGAGTTTCACATCAATCTGAAGATTGTTTTGCCTTCCTTTTGTCCTGTCCCTATGTCTGGCAGGGAGAAGGATCTCCATTTGTTGGACATGGTGAGTTCCCTTAATTGTATGTGCATCATACTGAGCCTTTTTGCAAGGCTGACTCTCTGTTTTTCATCCCAGGGTCCAAGAGCGGATCAGGAGGTTTTCAAGATCACCATTGACTCTTGGACCAAGGCTGTCGTACATCAGGCACATGAGCTCTGGAATTCCACAAGATCTGTGGGGGCCTCTTGGGCCTACAAGAATCAGGCATCAGCTTAGCAGTTGTGCAAGGCAGCGACTTGGTCCTCCTTGCATACTTTCGCCAAACACTGCCATGATGTTGTTCTAGCCTCGAAGGTTCTGTAGGCAGTCCTGCCTGTCTAGGGATCTGCACATTTGTTCTGCCTTACTGTTGTTCAGTAGTTTCTGAGCCCTGTTGGCTCTTGTTCTTGTGTGCTGTATGTGTTCAGTTTTCGTTGACACTTACTGCTTGGGTTATTCAGCTACTGGATAGTCCTGGGGAAATCAGATATAATGGGAATGTGCATGAGGTCCTTATTCCTTTTTTCCCCATCTCTGAGAGCTTAGCATTGGTATATCTCCATGGTACCTGTGTTCCATATTGGACATAAGAGAAAATAGGATTTTAGTGTTCTTACCTGTTAAATCCTTTTCTCTTTAGTCCATATGGAACACAGTTCTCCCACCCAGTGAAAGGAAACTTTTTTGTTTATGGTCTTGCCTCCCTGGGCAGCAGAGTCCTTGTTAGAAGATTTTCTTCTCTTTTCCGCTTTACTGTTTGTGTGACTTCAGTCACATGAATTCTGGAATTTAGTAGGCAGGAGTAGGATTGAGCTGAAGGAGGAGGAGGGAGTCTCCACCCATAAGACTCTGCGTTTTGAGATGTGTCCTGCCCTCCAGGAGGAGGGGCTCATCCCCATGATACCTGTGTTCCATATGGACTAAAGAGAAAATGATTTAAAAGGTAAGAGCACTAAAATCCTATTTTATTTCACTTTTGTCACTTGCACTGCAAATTTGGGTGGGAGTTTCTTCACTTCACTGTGGATATTTAAAGGGGGTTGGGAGCACCACTTGCTGTCTTGATAAAGATCCCAGAAGGGGATCAAAATGTTGATCATCGATAAATGTGTGTTTTTTTATTTTGGACAATTCCTGTGAATGCTTTTTTTTATTTCATATATATATACACACACATATATATATATATAGAGAGAGAGAGAGAATGTAAAATCAGTTTGTTTTTTTTTCAAATTATATTACACAATAAATAAAATACAAATAAATAATAATATAAAAATGGGTGAAAAGGTTACATTTCTTTCACAAGAAAGGATGGGGGCATGCAGTTTGGTAAAAATGAAACAGTGACATGAAAATGTTTAGGAACTACTGGTTTTTGGGTACTGAGAACCCAGAACAGGAACATGCGGGTAAAAGCCACAGCTTTCTGAATTGTATTCCAGCTGAGAGGGCAAGTTTTCTGACCCCTCCCCCTAAATAGCTGATAGGAACCACTTTGGGGCTGTAGAATACAACTGTGGGCTTTTTTTACTAATCGGCTGCCATAGCAGCAAACTTAGTAAAACATAATAAATGTTTTGTAGTGTTCCAAGCCAAAAATGTGCAAGGCAATGAGGAAGTAAAGAGTGATTTGTTCAGTATTGAAGGAGCAGTTAACTTTTTTATGAAAACCTGTGTCTTAATGGAATTTTCCTGCTGAGAAAAATAAGGGTACACCCGCTGCTGGAAGCTGTTTTATTCAAATGTTAAAACATTTCAAACTGTCAGGAAGTAAGGCTTGTATTCCTTCTGGTACAAAGTGACAGGAATTGACTCAGTGGCTATTATAGTTTCTGTGGAGGACAGAAAACTCTCTGAAGCATGGGCACTAGGGGGCACTGTTAATGTAAAAAAAAACAAAACAAAAAAAAAAGTAGAAATGAATAACTCTAGAAAGACACACCTCCCAGTTCCTTACTCAGCTGGAAAAGCCCTACAATATATATATATATTTTTTTTTTCACTAAAGACAGTTTACTGCTCCTTTAAAGAAGCTAGAACGAGTTCTCCAATGTGTCATAGCATGTCATGTGGTCCTTAAGAGGGTTAACATTTATAATTTTTGGTTTTAATTGCAGATTTGCTTCAGCGATTGTCTCTTCACAATCAGTGACAGTAACTATGGCAGCATTCACATAAATGCTTACTCCAAAGCAACGTGTGTACCTGGATCATGGATGCTGTGAAGCACAATGGTGTATATTGTTGCATATTATGTATTGAATATGGAAGTAGTGATCTATCCCTTTGCAGAAAATAAATGGTTGCAGGGGAAAAATAAGTAATAGCTGACTCATCTGCAATCTACAATGACTGCACAGGGTGTTCTATTTGATTTATGAATGCATGCCCAGGTGACAGCAACATTGTGTAATTGAGTGACAAACACCACTTTGTATCAAACTGTTAATAAGAAGGCATGAAAGTTCATGCACAACTGGAAATCTGACTACTATTCTAGCATGCACATGTGTTTTCATTTAAATGAACACTAACACTAGAAAAATGTAATTGGGTTATATAATTTTAAATATCGTATTTCCAGTTAGCATCTTTAAAATTATTTTATGCTAGATCCCTACAATCTAAGTATAAGTATACTTTATGTGGTGCATGTGTACAATGTGCTGTATAGAAACTATTTATTTTTTGGTGTTGTGGGAATGAAAGATTAGAGCTACTGGAGTTAATGTATTGAGAATAGTATTCACTATTCTTCTGTGCAGAGAGGATGTGACTTTATTCCAGCACGTTTAAAAACAATACAGCAAAGGAAGCCCTAGAGAAGGCAGGAATGGCTGCTTCCACACAGCACTTGTAAAACTAGAATTTAGGCCTAACAAATCTTTAGCGTGTCTATCAGATAGTACAAAGTATATAAGTGTATACATAACCCTAGTTTATTCCTAGGTGTTAGTGTTTTTTAACTGAAGGATGTGTAATGTAGCAATATAAACGTATCTAAAAACTAGTTATTCATGGTGTATTCATATAACAAAATAATTTAACCATTTGAGTGCCAGAGAGGTACGCAATGCATTGCTTTGCAAAGGGCCGTTTGTTCAAAGGGATAACGACAAAAAAATGTTGTATGAACAACAAAAATAAGTAATTATGTGCATGAATTACATATTTTCTATAGAGTATACAGCAAAAAACTAGTAATGTCCGTTTCGTACAACACAACTCCAGAACTGCTGGGCAAAGAGGTGGGGCAAGGATGTGGTTAAACTATTCTCCAGTGTCATATAGAGGAAAAGAAAATTTGTTTTAAATAACAACAAAAAAAGTCTTGCAAAAGACAAAATTTGTATGTTAAGAAAAGATGGAGGGAATGTGACGTTCTGAATGTGAGACATTTTTGTCGTTAGTTAAGACATTTTTGTTGTTAGTTAAGACATTTTTTGTCGTTAGTTAAGACATTTTTTGTTTTTACATACGGCAGTTTCAGTCAGGTCAAACGACATATATCGGATCATAACCGACACTCTGAAAATGTTAAAGAGCCCAACGATACTGTACTTTGAAAAGTTGTTACAAATGACAAAAGCTATTTCACTACTTCTTTGAACATATGGTCCAAAGGGTTAAACAAAAAAATCAAGAAGAATGTGTGTAAGTAAGAGGGAATAATTAATATTCAGCACCAGAAGAGAATTTTGTGTACATCAAGTACTAATTAACTACCAAATGAAGGGATATTTGTAAAATTCCCCACAGCTATTTTTGCAAGACTTAAATTACAGAGATTGATATACTATTAGAATTAAAGGAGTAATCTGCACCTACTGCAAGAATTTTGTTATATTAATAGCATATTTTTTTGATCATGTTTGATCATTTTGGGGTGCTTGGACTTATTTGAAGCTCATGATATTAGACCTTGTGTGTTTTGCATATCACCACTGGTGTATTTAGGTTTTGTGCTGCCCTAGGCATGACTAAAATCATGCACCCCCAAATCATCATTTGCCCCACCCCTTCCTGTCCAGGCCACACCTCTTCCTGTTTAAAAGGTGAGAGCATGGAAGACAAGGGGGAGAACATGTGAGAGAAGTGGAGGAAAACATGAAAGAGAAGAAAAGTGGGAGCATAATGATAGGGAAGGGGTTGTATCTGGCCCCAAACTGCCACACTTTTCTATTTCTACATATGGGGTGCTAATGGCTATGCAGAGTGTGCTCTGTATGTCGCTCTGACACTCAAAGGGTTAGAATCTAATATATATGGTTGTTTGGGCCTTTGGGGTTGGGATAGTAATGCAGTTGGCTTTGGATTGGAATACGGTGTGGATTGCTTGCAGGGTATAAAGCAGGCAAGAATACCACTTGGACTACATAATTTGCAGTGTATGGTGCTGGAAGTCCGGACAGCATTTTGATAGTGAACCCCCCTCCCTGATTGCATGAGGTAGTTATACATGAGATAGCTATACATGAGGTAGTTAAGTGTGAGAAAGGCTCAGAGACTCTGAGCCTTTCTCACACATAACTACCTCATACATAACTACAAAATGGATTGCATAACTATCAAAATGCTGTACCAGCACCATACAGCACTAAAGAGCTTTAAATAGAAATAGAGCTACACTAGTGAAAACACAGAGCTTACCCACAGAATTTACAATAGAAATACAGCTACATGTGTGATAACACAGAGCTTACAATAGAAACTGAGCTACACTTGTGATACCACAAAGCTGACAATTGAAATCAAGCTACACAATGATGCCACAGAGCAACTGGTATTAAGATAGGCAATGGGCTGGAGAGATGTAGGCAGGTAAAATAATAGCGGGGTGAGGACATCACACTTTCCATTAACCATTTGAGTGCCAGAGATAGGTCCAATGTCTAGACACCATTCTGGCACTAAATAGGATAAAAAACAAGTTCAGTGAGGCTGCATCTCCTTGACTAACCTTCCTAGAAGATATATAAGATCTCTGCAATGCATTGCATAACCCACTAGCACTCACATGATTAAAAGAAATGTTAGAAAAAAAGGAGGTGCAGCCTTGTATATTTTTCTTTAACTCCCCACCCCCAATATGTAGATGTTGTTGATTCACCTGAAGAGCACTGTGTGAACATTCCAACTTTAATACATCCAGGATTGCTATACTTAACCTCAGTTAGAGCACCAATTTTAAAACATGCTCAGTGACTGTCAACAATATCTGAGCATGCTCAGGCTTAGCTAACCCATTGGCATGTGCTGCAGTGCTCTTAAGACAAAAAAACCTTACTAAAAAAAAAAATAATAAAAATTCCCTACTAACATCTGCACCTCTCAGCCATTGAGAAACACTAACCTAGAGCACTGAGCCTGTCACAGTTTGCACCCATGACACAACTGCCTAACACAGAGAGGTGGGACAGTGAACCAGGCACATTCTGGGGTTTTACAGTGAGACTGGGGTTAAAGTGTTATGTTCAAACAAGTTCTGTGTCTAAACTTTAGGTGCAGAACATGTTTGAACATAGCACCTCAACACCAGTCTCACTGGAAAACCCTAGATCTAATCTCAAATTTGAAGTATATACAAATCTAGCATCCTGACCTCATTCTCAGCGTAAGGCCCCAGACCATACCACATTCACAAACTGCATTGGACCAAATCCCTACTCTTCCTTGAGCAAAGTCGCGTGTAGGGATAGTACGGAATTCAATTAAATAACTGTGCCATGCCAGCCTTCATACATAAGGCCTGGCTCCCCTACATTGATGAGGTCCCAGTTGGTCACATACAGGGGGTCCCCTGTTCCTCACAATGATTTAATAAGAGCAGGGGACCCAGAGACATCTAGCTGCAGTCTGAAGCATTAATCTACACTGCTACCCACCGCTGCTGTATCACACCTTCACACCAGTGGCTACACACAGAAATACTCAGACTTCATCCCTCATAGCTTCCCCCTAGCAACACCTCTGCTCATCAGAGTTCATACTGCCGAGTATCCACTCAGTACAGTATTTACCTGTGCCTGAAAGCTCGGCTATTTTCTTTTTAGTGCTATTAAATGGCAAGTGCATACCGTGCTGCATGTGGAACTCTGCAGTAGTCCATGTCAATGTGCACCCCATTTACTAAAAGGCAAGAATATTTTTTCAGAAATTTTCACAGCTATTTGTTGTATTTTGTGTGAAAGCTGTCATGAAAAAAAAACTTGTATTTACTGAATATTGAAGAAAGTTTTTGCACACATTATAGTGAGCCATTTTGAATGTAAAAACTTTTTCCAATTTTTAGACACAAAAGTTTAAAAATGACACATGCACAAGTATCCCATTTGCTAAACTGAATATGCATTTATCCAAGGCACAAATTCATTCTTTATAGAACAGGATCACACTCAACTCATTGCAAATTAATTACATTCATTACCATTGGGCTTTAACCCTTTGAGTGTCTTTGAGTGCTCTGCAATGTGTAGGATACCCTTCTGGTACTGAAAGGGTTAACTCTTTGAATACCAAAGGAGTTTGCAATGCACTGCATTCCCATCTGGCACTCAAAGGCTTTAAAGTGGAAAGATAGATGTTTCTAAATAAACCAGCCATTTGAGCATAAGTTTATTTATTTCTTGAGCTTAATAGTTTATTTAGTTAATCACTGAAACAACTAAAGCATTAAAGAAGCAGAATTAATCCCCTGACTGTTTTTCAGCTCGTTGGAATTATCTATAACAGCCACAGGGTTTAAATCCTTCTTAATGTTTGAGATACCTATAGCAGCCACAGGGTTAACATTTTTGGTAACACAATTTTCTTCCCAACATAATACCAAGAGTGAACAAAAGTAATTTCCAAGGCTGGCTGATGAACTGACCTTATTGCTTGACTGATATTATAGTGCAAACTTAAAGCAAAACGTATTTTCTCACAGCAGGTAATCCTGATCATACATCTGGCATTCACTGAACAGTCATGCTGCCCCGTTCCAATTCAACTATGAACATGAAAAATGCATAATGAAAATATTGCTATTCCAAACTCTATTCCAAATAGAAGCTGAAGTAGTGTAGACTGATTGTTGGTTGTGACATATTTTGGGCCAGGAGCTGTTTAATAAAGCTATCCTACTACAATAATTTAGGAACCTGAAGCAATACCTATTATTGCCAAAAATATAAATAATTGTTTTAAACATTTGTATTCAAAATACATATTTATTTTTTTCTGTAGTCCTGCACTGGCACATGGGAGACAATTACTTTGACTAGACCTCATATCCACTGTAAATTAATGATATCAGTCTTCCCCCTTAATAAAGTAACTCTGCAAACCTGCTTTTCAGTAGTATTGCAGTTTATGTTTGATGGTGAACCATGGGAGAGGTCTCAGTATATACCCGCACTTTCATGGCAATGCAAAATGGATCTGTATCATTCAATGTGCTTTTACTATAAAAAAATTCAAATCCATAAGCTCAGAGGTGCTCATGTCATGTACCAAGATCATTTGTTAGGTACAACTATCCTCTCAGTATAAGTACACTGCACCTGATCACCTATGTACTAGGGCTCATTTCTGGCAAATATTAAAACCTCATCCTATAATATAAAAGGCCAGAATGTTTGTTTGATGCAGTCATGTGCAGTAGAGATTGCACAAACGCACAGAATGCTGGGAGTTCTGGACTGGGAGCATTCTGTGCGTTCAGGCAGTCTCTACTGAGCATGACTGCATCACGTGTGCCACCAACGAGTCGGCGGCAGAACGTAGATCAGAACCGTCCTCTTTACCTCACTGGACCATGGCCTATGTAAACGGGCTTTTACACTAGTATTTGATATTTATGATATGTCTAAATCTGTCTAAAAATGAAAGCAAAATAACTAAAAATTAATTCCACAGAATATATAAACAGTTTAGATTGTTGGGACCTCCTTTCATCATTATATATGGACAATTTTAAAGTTCAGTCATTCTGACAGATTTACATGTGCTAATGACAGAGCCACATGTGCTTACATGAATACATTCTTAGAGACAGTCATACTCCTTTTTGACTTCACATATTCTACAAATGCATAATATGTTAAGTCAAATTGCCTATACTTTATTTTCATCTTTACCTATGATTTGATACACCTTTTATGACCCTGACATTGGGCTCCCTGGATCTATGTTTCCAACGAGATTTCAGCAAGGACTATGAAAGCAGATATATGTATGTATGCAACTTTGCAGTCTTTCAGCAGCTCTGCTTGATCTGAATGCTGTAGCGGAAGGCTTTTCTATATTGTTTCACTGTCTTTTCTACATCATTGCACTCTCTCTCTGCTTTTGCAGGCCCGGACAGAAAGCTTTCTGTAAACTAATTCAAGTAACTCCCTGACAGGAAAATAAAAAGAACATAAATAGGTGAAAATTTTAAAAAGTACCGGTAATTTGACATTACATATGCACTTGCAGAATATGTAAAGTCAAAATGGTGGTGGACTGTCACTTTAAGTGATGACCCATACATAATATAGATCAGTTACAGGCAGTTATTTTGAACTGAGTGCCTCATCTCTTGTTACATTTTTTCAGAGGACCATAGGTACACTGCATCTCCATGCAGAACAATGCAGACTACATGGTACTCAAATAATTGTGTACTGCCTGCTTTTGTCATTCACTGATTTAATGCTCATCTAATGAGGTAAAGCTCTGCTAGTGTCACTGATGACTATCAGCATACTTTGATGTGAATTTTTTTTTGGATTTTTGAATGTAGTGGTGACTACAGTTTCAGACTGGGAACCATATTACCTAGAAATGACCCTAATGAGCGCAGACTAAAGCAGGTGAGGAAACCTGAGGCTCTCCAGCTGTGTTAGATTTCAAAAACAAGCTGCTATAACACTGAGAGAGAAAAGAGAGAGAGAGAGAGCATGAAAGGCAAAATACCATTGCACTTGTGTGTGCCTTGGGCACCAGATTAGAGACTTAGGGTGCCTCTCCTTTTCTAGAAAAGCATGACAAAAATAGCAATTTGGAGTTTCAAATGTATACAGGTTACAGATACAGATTTGTCTAAATGACTCTCAAAATCACTTATTTGTTCTGCTATTTATTTGCCAAGTTACATACAGTAGCTTTAAGCCAACCCTCCCCCTTCCTTCCCAGCACTATATGCAAATGGATAGCACAATATTTTAATTATAACCACTTATCAATTGCATTGTAATCTAGGCCTTCTGTAAATCCACACTTTCCAAGAAAATGTATTAATTTCCAATGAATCTTGCTATCTATTTCAAGTCTTAATCTCTAAAACATCCATTCATCCATACTATCATAACTCAACTGAAACTTTACTGTGCAGAGATTTTAAAAGTAGCTGTCTGGATGCTAAAGCGAGGAGACGTACCTTGGTGGACTTTCTAGGTGTTAATTTACACAAATATCATTATTCAAGTTTTCAAAATCAGCAAAAGTTACCAGGAACACAGACCTAGCACAATAATAATGGGGTACAAACACACAAGTGACCAATAAAACCCCAAACATCAATTCTAGTAAATAGGTATACTGCAGCTATGGTTTAGCATCCAGTTAGAAAAGTCAGTGTCATAAGTGGAAGCTTAAACATACATGCTGTCAGACGTTATCAGAAAAGTTCTATTTCACTGTCAGTGTACTGTCTGTCTGTATAATTATACTGAATTAAACAGACACTTCCTCAGACATTCACATATATGTGCCCAACCTCAACAATACCTTGCATAAGTGGCATGATAGGTTTAAACTGCCTGGATGCTAGGGGGGTATGCAACACGTGGCTTTGCAATGTACTGGAGCCCATTCCAGCATCAAACTTAACCCTTTAAGTGCCAGAGGGGTATGCAATGCATTGCCTACCCCTCTGGCACTCAAAAGGTTAAATATTTTGCAAGTATTAAAAAAATATAGAAATGTGCTTATATAGCATGCAACAGAAAAATAACCCCTATGATACACTTAAACACACTGACATTCCTGCCACCAAAGTGGTTATACTAACTAAACTGTAGGAATCAGGAGTCCTGTAGGACCTTCTCATTCCCAAGTTACTACTTTTCTTAAATACTGTAGAGCTGTCTGTGGTAGGACACACAACAGAGTGAGATCAGCCATACTAGAAGAAATACATCACCATCTGTTAGGGTCATGTCAGCTTCCTCCTCTCCAGGATGGACATTCAGCTGGAGGGCTCTTGTGGTGAGACTGCTGGACAGCTGCAAGAATCCACATCCACTACCATCCTCACCTCCCTTCCTCTGTTCCTCACTGAGGAAGACCAGTTTAACACTGCACTGCAGTTGTTGGGGTGGAGGAGAAGCCATTAGACTGAGGGTGAGGGGAATGAAATCAAAGACCGCAGCCCAGTCACTGCTGAGCTTCACTGCCTCACAAGCTCAGAGAACTGGGCAGTCACCCAGCAGAGCCAAGTTAATGGAAAGAGAGAGAGAGGATTGTACTGTATGCTTTACCAGTGTAAAGGAACACCTCACTGCTTTAATCTTTGAGACACCTCCTGG
Source organism: Rhinophrynus dorsalis (assembly GCA_037306005.1). Taxonomy (NCBI): domain Eukaryota; kingdom Metazoa; phylum Chordata; class Amphibia; order Anura; family Rhinophrynidae; genus Rhinophrynus; species Rhinophrynus dorsalis. The sequence goes on along the minus strand of CM074718.1, from coordinate 406,014,978 downwards.
CTCTTACAGGCATCTGCAACAGAAGGACTGGGTTTTTGCTGCTTTTTTCCTTCTTATATTTAAGAAAAATATTATCATTACACAGATGCAGTGAGTTGTTTTAGACAGTTAACAAATTCTGAGTGGGTCTTTAGTGACATCTCCTGGTCTTCTGATGTAATTACTTGGAAATATGAAGCTGTATTTAATAAGCTATTGATTAGAGCTGGGGAAAAAGTCACATTTTTTCCCCAGGAATTTTCTCAGAAAATGTACAGTTTGCCACTTTGTATTTGAGAATTCCTACTCATACAAAATACATAAAATGTTTGCCTTTTTTGCTAACACCAATGATTTTCCTCACAAGAACTTTGCCATTTTCTGCCTATGCTTTCTATGGCAGCAAGGATTCCTGCCACCATAATATAAAGACCCAGAACTTCCTGCCATGCTGCATGGTTGTAGATTAGTAGTAGTATACACAAGCAAAGGTGAATGACATAAAGAAAGAGTGAAACAATGGATGAACAAAGGGAGGAAGAGGGAGACTATTATTGTGGAGAAATCCACAAGTAACAGCAGTTGTGGGAGCCCACTCAGTCCAGCAGATAGTGCTGACACCCCCACAACATCCATAGGGACCTGGAGTAATATTTTAAAATGGGAATAAAGTTGCAGCACAGTCCATTTGCCCGAGCCTACTGCTGCAGTGTCTACAATGACAAGTGTGACACCAGGGGTTCGCTTGTATGTCACACTTGACACCACCAAGAGAGAAGGAAGAGACTGGTGGTGATGACTCTGAAGATGGTGAAGAAGAAGACAATAGGAGAGAGTGGGAGAGAAAGAGAGAGCTATGCAGTTAGGAATGGGTATCACCACCAGCAGCAGTGAGATTATGGTGTTTTCCATTTTATTTCCTGCAACTGAATCTTCTCTGTCTGAACACCATATGTTAGAGCATGATCATCAGGCTAGTATGTTCATCACACCCATGGAAATGAATAGTTTTGGTGGTAGGAGTAGCGGTGTAGGTGATATGGGACAGGTAGTTGTGGATATGGTTCGTAGTACTCCTTCTAGCACTGTTACTGAGGCAGCAGCAGCTACACCACTAGCCACTCAGGTTCATTTGGTCAACAACATCCTTCTGTACTTCCTCATCTTGAAATCATAGGTTTGAGGACAGAGACTGTGCAATTATCATCAACTGTGAGAAAAATTTGTGAAGAGTAGGAAGGTGGATCACACTGTATAACTCATTGAATGCTAAAAAGGTCTCCAACACGTTGCTTGGAGTTAAAATCCCCATTTAATCAGTGAGAATTTTGGCCATTTTTATTTGTCCCGTGTTGCATACTTGGTTAGCTCCAGAATTGCTAGTTTTTAGCTTATTGTATACGAACATGGTTTGCAATAGCTACATTTTAAGCAGAGATCATATGTAAAGATATGTAAATCATTATAGGGGCATAACTACAAACAAAACGGGACCCAGTTCAAAACATGAAGATTCAAGTCCATACTCACAAACCCATGCCGTGATGTAGTGGGAATAGGTTACAGACCTTATACTTTTTTCAGCTAGGGTTCTTGTCTGATACAGTGAGGGAAAAATTATTTGATCCCCTGCTGATTTTGTACGTTTGCCCACTGACAAAAAAATGATCAGTCTATAATTTTAATGATAGGTTTATTTGAACAGTGAGAGACAGAATAACAACAAAAAAATCCTGAAAAGTGCATTTCAAAAAAGTTACAAATTACATTTGCATTTTATTGAGTGAAATAAGCATTTGACCCCTTTGTAAAACATGAGTTAGTACTTGGTGACAAAACCCTTGTTGGCAATCACAGAGGTCAGACGTTTCTTGTAGTTGGCCACCAGGTTTGCACACATCTCAGGAGGGATTTTGTCCCACTCCTCTTTGCAGATCCTCTGCAAGTCATTAAGGTTTCAAGGCTGATGTTTGGAAACTCGAACCTTCAGCTCCCTCCACAGATTTTTTATAGGATTATGGTCTGAAGACCATAGGCTACTCCAGAACCTTAATGTGCTTCTTCTTGAGCCACTCCTTTGTTGCCTTGGCCGTGTGTTTTGGGTCATTGGCTGAGGCAAGGAGGTTCTCACCCAAGATTTGATGGTACATGGTCACATCCATCGTCCCTTTGATGCAGTGAGGTTGTCCTGTCCCCTTAGCAGAAAAACACCCACAAAGCATAATGTTTCCACCTCCATGTTTGACGGTGGGGATGGTGTTCTTGGAGTCATAGGCAGCATTCCTCCTCCTCCAAACACGGCGAGTTGAGTTGATGCCAAAGAGCTCGATTTTGGTCTCATCTGACCACAACATTTCACCCAGTTCTCCTCTGAATCATGCAGATGTTCACTGGCAAACTTCAGACAGGCCTGTACATGTGCTTTCTTGAGCAGGGGGACCTTGAGGGAAATGCAGGATTTCATTCCTTAACGGCGTAGTGTGTTGCCAATTGTTTTCTTGGTGACTATGGTCCCAGCTGCGTTGAGATCATTGACAAGATCCTCCCGTGTAGTTCTGGGCTGATTCCACAACATTCTTATGATCATTTAAACTCCACTAGGTGAGATCTTGCATGGAGCCCTAGACAGAGGGAGCTTGACAGTTATTTTGTGTTTTTTTCATTTGCGAATAATCGCACCAACTGTTGTCACCTTCTCACCAAACTGCTTGGCGATGGTCTTGTAGCCCATTCCAGGTCTACAATCTTGGTCTGACATCCTTGGACAGCTCTTTGGTCTTGGCCATGGTGGAGAGTTTGGAAACTGATTGATTGATTGATTGCTTCTGTGGACAGTTGTCTTTTATACAGGTAACAAGCTGAGATTAGAAGCACTCCCTTTAAGAGAGTGGGAGCCAGAAATCTTGCTGATTGATAGGGGGTCAAATACTTATTTCACTCAGTAAAATGCAAATCAATTTATAACTTTTTTGAAATGCGTTTTTCAGGATATTTTTGTTGTTATTCTGTCTCTCACTGTTCAAATAAACCTACCAATAAAATAATAGACTGATCATTTCTTTGTCAGTGGGCAAATGTACAAAATCAGCAGGGGATCAAATAATTTTTTCCCTCACTGTATATGGTGGTAAAAGTCTAGCAATTTAACAAACTACTCTCACTTTGCCTGTACCAAAAAAGTTTCTGACTGCCTCCCTGCAATAATCAAAGCAAAGACAGGAACAAAGTAAGAAAGGTTGTCACATAGGTACAATGCATCCTAACACTGGCACCCAACTTTGTCCTGCTCTGCAGCCTCTATGTCAGGCATAGGATAACATAATTTATGCCTCTCAGTTTCAATTAGCATATTGATCATTGCAGCAATAGTTTAACTTGCATTAAACTTTTCTGCTGTATTATGGAGGGGATGGTTGAATATATTGAGAGGGAAGGGTAATTAGCTTTAAAGAATCGTGACATTGGCATTGTTTTTTAAAGACTACTCCACTGAACACATACATACACTCTGGCACACACATTACATAGGACAATAATTTCTGAGCCCTGAAAGTAGCTGCACAGCTAATATCATGTTTTTTTTTTCATCAACATGGCTACATAGAATTCTCATTTTTACAAAAATAGTGGTAAATTCTATGCACATAGAAAAATTGATAGAAGAGTTGTCTTCAGTAGGGCAATACACATAAAATTTGCTTTTTGCAAGTATTTCCTCCATTCAGGCTCAGTCAATGGGATCCCTTTCCTCTATGGATTATCAATATAAAATAATCATGCTGATGACCAAAACTGCAACCATAGACGGCCACGTGGAAAAAAAATCTTTAGTGTACAAAATACAAGTATACACAACTAATCCTGCCACTGCCATACCTCTATGAAAAACTATATATGTTTAACCAGTATTTAGTTTATTGCTTCAAAGACCATACAAATATAACACAACAAACAATACGAAAGAGAAGAAAAAAATAAAGGATAAATAAAAATAGTGATTATAACTTATATCACTATAGCCATGTGGCATAAGGAAGAAATCGGTTGTAGACTTCGAAAAGCATTGAAGGAAAGACTCAAATGAATAACACAAATGTAGCCTCTACTCATGGACATTAACCAATGCTCAGTGCAGAAACCAAATAGATTTTACCTTTGGTAGGAGAAGTTGGAAAACTGCTGTCCAGTCAGCAGACTCTATCAAGGGCAGATTCTGGAACAGCTCATTAACTGGTGGTGGCAAGAATACATCAAAATAAAAAAGGTGGTATAAAATGATCTCCCAACTAGATTAGACATGGAAAATATCCCATTGGAGTACACTATTTGAGGTGAAGAACTGCTACAGTGCCCTAAGTTTAGTTGATAAAAACCTGACAAGATTTGGGTTGAAATGACAACCATTATAACAAAGGTCACACAGAGCCATTTATCAAAACCCCCCAAAAAGAAAAGATCTGGGTAGCTCTCAGATGAGGCCATTAAGATTGAAGCTGAATGATGAGGAGCAAAGCACAGGACACTTTAGAAGTAAGACTGGTGATTGCTAAGATTCAACAACAGGCAAGATGGGATAAAGAGGTATGTCTCAGTTTACAATGTCAAGAGATGATGACATACAACAAACAAGGAAAGAATTGGGATACATTTAAGAAAATCAATGCGATCACTGAGATCTGCCAAACAGGCTGCAGGAACAGACAGCATGTCCATTAAGCTAATTAAATCAGGAGGTGAGGCCATCAAAGTACTAATCCACATATGCCAGCAGATTGGAGGAAATTACCATGACATGAAGAATGAAAAAATCCCCATACCAAAGAAAGGAGATGTTACAGTGTGTGCAGACCACAGGACAATCACTCTAATATCACATGCAAGTCCTTTGGCAAGAGAAACTAGAAACTTACATAAAGTGTGAAATTCTACAAGAACAAGCTGGGTTCAGAAGATGAGAGGAACAAGAGACCCAATCTGTAACATAATATGGGTTATGGAAAAAGCAGGAGAACTTAAAAAGGATGTATACCTATGTTTCATAGACTATAGGAAGGCCTTCGACTTTGTAGACCATGGTAGAATGTGGAATGTGCTAAGAAGCATGGATATTCCAGAACACTTGATAATACTGATCAATCATTTGTATGATATCAGAAGGCAACAGTGAGGACCTTATTTAAACAAAGTGGTTCACTATCAAAATGTTTGTGACAAGGCTGTATCCTATTATCACATCTTTTCAACATGTGTGCTGAATACATCATGAGAAAATTGGGACTGAATGAGATGTCAGCTGGTGTTAGATTGCAGGAAGTAAGATCAATAATGGCAGATATGCAGAAGACACGGCACTACTGGCTAAAAACACAGCAGGATCTGGAAGAGATTCTAAGAGATCCTGCCTAGCCCTAAACATCAAGTAAACAAAAGTTGTGGCAACTGCACCGGTTAGTGATTTTCGTGTGGATGGCTAAAGCATTGAGTTTGTAAACACATCTTTTCTACTCAAATCTGCCATTGTAAGTGTATTTGTGCAAATGAGAGCCAAAGTAGATAATCTCTTGCAAGATTTGCTATTGCTGGATTGCTCAAAATCATGAAAGACTTGATGGATCACAGGCAACTAAAGGCAAATTAGTATTGACTGATATTTCCCATTGCACTGTATGGCTGTGAAGGTTGAACAACAAGAAAAAGTGAAAGGAGAAAGATTGATTCTTTTGAACTCTGGACATGGAGGAGATTACTTATCATTCCATGTACTGCAAAACAGACTAACAAATTCATTCTGACACAAATCAAACCAGCCTGCTTTCTGGAAGTCACCATGTTGAAATGCAAGCTAATATTTTGCATGGGCATGTGATGTGGTCTCATGATACCCTGAAGAAGTCTCTTATGTTAGGCAGCGAATAAGATGGATTGATGGAATCGAGGAGACTACGGGTCTTAGATTGCAAGAGCTGTGTGAGAATATCCAAGACCATGCAAAGTGAAGAGCTCTAGTCCATCGTGTCACCAAAAATCAAAGACGACTTGATGGAATGGGGAGATGATGACTGTGGTATTAGGGTGAGATAAGAGTTTTATCTTTATTTATTTTATTATTACTTGTACTTAGCTCTATTCTCAGATTTAAGGCAAACCTGCAACTCCATTGTATTTGGGATATCGGAGACCAACATGATACAAAGCTCAAAAGAACCATTTTCAATGCCAAAATGTGAAAAACAAGTGAGAGCAGTGGAGGAGATGCAACCAGAGCGGCTGTCTGGCCATCTGGTGTGTTTTGAGTAACTGAATGCTTTGTTTCAGTATATTGAATATTATATTACCATATATATATATATATATATATATATATATATATATATATATACATATATATATATATATATATATATGTATATGTGTGTCGCCCACATCAAAAAGGAGATCAGAATGTTGCCCACTTAAGATGCGGCAACATCAGAATGTCTCCAGCTTAAAGGTCGCCATGTGATCACTTTGTCAGCAGAGAGATGCGGCGTTTGAATGACTGTAAGAACAATGGAAGCAGATCTGTCAATCCAGCAGACAGGGTTAATTTACTCAGCAAAGGAGAAAGCAGGGTATTAGATATTCTTGTGTCTGCTGCTGTTTGCCCCAGTTGATGCTATTTACCAATGATGAAGATCCTTTCCTGGCACTCAAAGGCTTATATTATTACATTCTATCGGTAATAATATAACCATTTCAGTGCCAGGAAATGATCTTAATCATTGATAAATAGCATCAACCGGTGCAAACAGCAGCAGAGAGAAGCATATCTGATACCCTGCCTTCTCCTCTCACGATTAAATTAACCCTGCCTGCTAGATTGACAGGTCTGCTCCCGTTGTTCAACCAATCAGCCAAATGCTGCATCTCTCTGCTGAGAGAGTGCCTACATGGTGACCTTTAAGCAGGAGACATTCTGATGTTGCCGCATCTTAAGCGGGTGACATTCTGATGTTGCCCTTTTGATGCGGGTGTCATTCTGATATCGCCCTTTTGAGTGTCTCCATGTTGGCAACTACATTTCAATAGGATACCCACAAACAGTATTATCACGGTGCCCGTGCTCTTTTTGTTTTTTTTCTGTCAGTCTAGCCTGTGTCTTGCTCCCATTGGCTACCGTGTGTTAGTCCCGCCCAGTATGACCTTTATATACTGGGCTATGGGCACTCCTACGGTACCCTTTCGTGATGTTCCTGTGCCAGTGCTTATTACTGCTCAGTGATTCCCAGTGTACCGACTTGGCCTGCCTGACTACTCTGCATATTGTCTACTGCCCCTGTGTCCCGACCCGGATTGCCTGACTATTCTTCTGATGTTCCTGCTCCGTGATTCGACCCAGCTTGGCTGACGTTCCTGCTCCGTGATCTGACCCGGTTTGGCTGACGTTCCTGCTCCGTGATCTGACCCGGCTTGGCTGACGTTCCTGCTCCGTGATTCGACACGGCTTGGCTGGCGTTCCTGTGCTGCATCGTCTAGGCGACATTCTGACTGTCTGGCAATTGGGTTCATTTCCTCCTGCAGAGTATCAGTGGCCAGTCTCCGTTACTGCTCAGTGCAAGTGTCTGCCTCTGTTACTGCTCTGGCAGTTGAGCCACCGGTTGCCTCCAGTTATACTGCTGCAGAGTGCAAGTGTTGTCTCCGCTACTGCTACGGCAGTTTACCTTGGGTTCAGTCTCCGTTACTGCCTCTGCTCAGTGCAAGTGTCTGCCTCCGTTACTGCTCCGGCAGTTTACCTTGGGCCTAGTCTCCGTTACTTCCTCTGCTCAGTACAAGTGTCTGCCTCCGTTACTGCTCCGCCAGGTGAGCCACCGGTTGCCTCCAGTTATACTGCTGCAGAGTGCAAGTGTTGTCTCCGTTACTGCTACGGCAGTTTACCTTGGGCCTAGTCTCTGTTACTGCCTCTGCTTAGTGCAAGTGTCTGTCTCCGTTACTGCTCCGGCAGGTGAGCCGCCGGTTGCCTCCGGCATACTTCAGCAGAGTGCAAGTGTTGACTCCGTTACTTCTACGGCAGTACCTCATGTGTCTTGGTTCCCATTGTTGCCTAGGCAGTTCACGCTAATTCTGCCTATCTGGTTTTGGGCGTTACGAGTTCTACAGCTGTCTATATACAGAGAGCCATCACAGACCTCTCTGCACATGGGACTGTTTACACTCTGAAGATCATTAACCCATGCAAGACCTTGCTTCTGGGAATCCATCATATCTGCCTGACCTGTGTCAGTATAGACTGTTGTGAACTTTATGTTTATGCTGGACCTGTGTAGGCATATGTATCTATAACCTGTCGTGTGTCTGCTGATATACTACAGGACCTGTGAAGATTATTTTATTACTGTGATTTCAATAAAACTGTGTTTTATCCTAAACCACTGTGTCTGTGTGTCAAACAAACCGTTACAAGTATAGGTATATAGGAAGTACACAGGTGCTATTGATGCAGGTTTAAATATGTGTGTGAAAAGTTCAAAAAGCACTCTCAGGACTTAAAAAGATAATGTGAAAATAAAGAGTTTATATGCGAATATTTCAGTCCACAAATATATATTATAGTTATATGTATCACTGTAAAATTATAGTCTACTATCAGAGATTATGTTATAACAAGATTCAATATTTTTATTTATAACAGTTAACTATAACATTTTCATAAATCCATTATTCATATCACTGTATCAGTTTATCATCAGACATTTAGTGGAACAGCCGTTGCTATGGACTGTATATACAGGTTGCTTACTGCAATGATATTTTTATTTTTTTATTAACAATTGATATAATTTCATTAATCTCTCAGTGGGCAGTTTAAAATGTAGCCTCTGTTTTGGATTATAGGTTGCTTACTGCAATAATTTTGTATGTTTTTCACTGTGCACAGACAGAAAATAATGTTGAATAACATTGAGATGATATAGCCCTTTATTCAGGGACATTGGCAAGGTGAATAAAATGTGGGATTTGAAGTGACTACTGTACAATACATTTTTAAATTGTGATTGTTTGCCTCTGTGTAATGTTCCTATAGCGATAACATGTAATCTCTGTGGGGTTTTTTATATAATGCAGGCGATGGCTACATTTACCGTTTAAAAAAATGAGCCAGTGATGTCACTTCAAGACAGGCTGAGGGTCATTCTGCCCGGCAGCCTGTCAATCTTCATCTCCGCCCCATGTAGCTCCTCGTTCCAACCTCCTTCGATGATGGAGGATTTCTCCATGTAAGCTGGAGTGTACGCTTGCCAATGAGAGTGCTCCAGCTTACATGGAGGAATCCTCCGTCATCGGAGGAGGTTGGAAAGAGGCACTACGTGGGGAATGAACAGAATAAGATTGAAAGCCTGTCCTGAAGTAAGGCCCCGGCTCATTTATAACTGAATGAGATCAGATTTTATCACTCACCCCTTATTAAGAGAGTAAAAAATAAATTTGCCCTTTATTGAATACTGGCCAAAAGCACACAAAAACACATATATTCACACACACGCACACTATGGATTCATACACACACACCCTAAGGCATTGCTCATGTTTAACGGGAATGTATCACCCCTATACAAGTTAGCCTGGATCATTAAATTATACACCGAATATAAGTAAAAGTGGATTTTTTTTTTTTTTTTAAAAAGCTCCTTTTGGTCTAAAATGAAGTTATAAACTGTGCCCTGTATCTACTTTCATATAGACTGCGGATACCTGCTCTGTAACCACAGTCTATCGCTCTGCCTCTGCTCCCATTCCTCTATCCAGCCTCCTCTGATGACAGAGGCTTTCTGTATGTAAGCTGGAGCGGTCTCATTGGTTAGATATCGATTGGGCCACATTGGGATCCCCATCGACCTCTAGCTCTCTGACAACTTCCCCTATGCATACTTCAGAACAGGAAGATCCTGCAAATGCTCACTTTGCTGAATTAATGGCTGCAATAGCCAATTGCCAAAATGTGTTAATAGTCAAGATCGGAGTTAAATTTCCTTAGGGCTGACCAACAAGTGACCAGTGAACGTCTACAGGATGCTCAGAGAAGGATTACTACAGTGGAAACTTCAGTACCTCTGTTGAATCTCTTTGCCTGCAAAGCAAGACGGATGACCTGGAAAACAGGTCTAGAAGATGCAATGTTCGATTTCCGGGTTTTCCTGAATGTGAGGAGGACAGGCAACCTAAAAACTTCCTGAAAAATTGGATCAAGGAGACCCTGGGAGCTGCTGAGTTATCCAGCTCGTTTGTGGTTGAGTCTGCGCACTGGGTCCTGTTCTCTCCCTCTCCACCGGGAGCAGTGCCCAAGCAAATTGTGGTGAAGGTTCTGAATTTCCAGGATAGGGATGCGATACTACGTATGGACTGTTTGAAGGGAGAAATAGTGTTTGAAAACCACAGAATCATGATGTTTCCTGACGTCTCTCAGGAGATTCAACGGCAAAGGAGACAATTTATAGTGGTCAAGAGAAAGCTCGGGAACAAAATATTGTATACGCCATGCTTTACCCCTCTAAGCTGAGAGTGGTGCACAGTGGGACTAGACACCAATAAGACCAGTGACTGTCAGATGACAGTAGGATGGTAAACAGAGTATACGGTCAAGCTGTCTCACCCAAGGAGAGGCTAGTGTCGGTACACATCAGAAACAAGTGCTGCTAGGACTGGATAGCACCAGAAGCCTGACCGCAAGTCAGGGAGTAAACCAGCGTCCGCATGCTGGGACCAACAGATGTTCCTTGAGCCGCAAGGCAAATGGAGTAAACCAGCGTCCCCACACTGGAACCAACAGGCAGTATTGTGAGCCTCAAGGCTAATGGAGTAAACCAGCGTCCGTATGCTGGGACCAACAGACAGTATTGTGAGCCGCAAGGCTAATGGAGTTAAGCAGCGTCCGCACGCTGGGACCAACAGACAGTATTGCAAGCCGCAAGGCAAATGGAGTAAACGAGCGTCCGCATGCTGGGACCAACAGACAGTATTGTGAGCCACAAGGCTAATGGAGTAAACCAGCATCCGCACGCTGGGACCGACAGACAGTATTGTGACCCGCAAGGCTAAAGGAGTAAACCAGCGTCCGCACGCTGGGACCAACAGACAGTACTGTGAGCCGCAAGGCTAATGGAGTAAACCAGCGTCCGCACGCTGGGACCAGCAAACAGTATTGTGAGCCGCAAGGCTAATGGAGTAAACCAGCGTCCGCACGCTGGGACCAACAGACAGAATGTCGCCGGAGCGACAGGAGAGAAATATCGCCACAGGAACTGAACACAGGAAACAGCAGGAGCAGGCAGAGGCTCAACCGGGACGAGCACCGCAAGTCGGCTGGCGACTGGAACGACAGCAACCGGAACCGGACTGGAACTGACAAGCAGGCAGGAACACAGGAACAGTTAAACTCAAGAACTCAGGAACTCAAGAACTCAGGAACTCAGGAACAGGCCCAATAGCTTCAGCAGACAGGCAAAGTGAATGCTGTCAGAGACACCTCGAAAGGGCAACTAAAGGGTGCCCAGACTGAGTTTAAAAAGGCAACCAGAGGCGGGCTGACTGCAGACAGCCAATGGGAGCCCCCTGCAGGTGATAGACAGAGAACTGCAGCAATCACAGGCACCGTGATACCCGGCTTGGCTGACGTTCCTGCTCCATGATTCAACCCGGCTTGGTTGACGTTCCTGCTCTGGCTGCCTCTGTGTCGCCTTTGGCCTTGTCTCCGTTACTGCTCCTGCAGAGCACAAGTGGTCTAGTCTCCGTTACTGCTACGACAGTGTGCCATTGGCCTTGTCCCCGTTACCGCTCTGGCAGAGCGCAAGTGGCCTAGTCTCCGTTACAGCTACGGCAGTGTGCAATTGACCTTGTCTCCATTAGCGCTCCTGCAGAGTGCAAGTGGCCTAGTCTCCGTTACTGCTATGGCAGTGTGCCATTGGCCTTGTCTCCGTTACTGCTCCTGCAGTGTGTAAGTGGCCTAGTCTCCATTACTGCTAAGGCAGTGTGCAATTGGCCTTGTCTCCGTTACTGCTCCTGCAGAGTGCAAGTGGCCTAGTGTCCGTTACTGCTACGGCAGTGTGCCAGTGGCCTTGTCTCCATTACTGCTCCGGCAGAGTGCAAGTGGCCTAGTTTCCGTTACTGCTACGGCAGTGTGCAAGTGGCCTGGTCCCCGCTACTGCTACGGCAGTGGTATATGTTGCTCAGTTCCTGATATTACTCTGGCAGTTCACGTTTGTCTGCTAACCTATTACTGGGCGTTACTTATCCTTAAGCTCTCTATTTTGAGTGAGCTCCATCCCCAACCCTAAGCCCCATATCAATACATCCAAAATACTGAAAAAAATGTGTCAAATGTTGGTAGAACTAACCCTATGAGTGCCAGTGGGTTATGCTTAGCCCACTGACACTCACAGGGTTAATCCGACTAAGTTAAAAAAAAGCCCTTGACAATAAACACTTACCATTAATCCTGATGTCCAGTGTGGTCCTCAGCTCCCTGGTCAGCTGCTGTCCTTCTTCCTCTTCAATCTTCTATCTTCTTTTCTCTGAAATCTTCTCTTTTCTTGTTCTTCTTGTCTGTAAACTAATTAAAGTGTCAATGCAGGTAAATCAAAGAAAATTACCCCAAGATATGCCTGAAGTACCCATCTCACAGGGTTACATGCGGTGTGGCATATCTTTTGAAAATAAGATGACTCAATTATTTTTCAAATAAAGAGGTCATTCTTTGTTTCCAAGAATTCAAAGTGTTTCAATGATTAAAGATAATTCCACCTCCAATGGTTCCGCTGGCAGCGGCAGCAATGTCTAGTGGCTTAGACCCCCTTTCTCAAGAAGAGAGAAGATTACAGAGAAAAGAAGACAGAAGATTGAAGGAGAAGACAGACAGTGGATGACAGGTAAGTGTTACAGCTGTGGGTGTTAGGCTAGTGTTAGGGGTAGTACTGTTGTACTTTATTGTTAGGGTAGTGTAGGGTTAGTGTTTGGGAGGGTGTCTGTGTATTTGAGCTAATGGCCGCTGCTTGAAGGTGTGTCAGGCACAGATCGTTAGCATTTTGCCTTTGATGTTCCCATTATTCACTCAATTTAGAGTGAGTTTTGGTAACTTAAAGCGGAACTACCACCTCCACTTAAGTCGCCCTGCAATACTTAGGCAGGTGGCGACTAGCTTACTAATCATTATTTTACCTCTCAAAAGTGCACACTAATAAAGTTATCCTTAAGCTTCTGAGACCGGAAGCCAGGCATCACCACGGACATCTTGGATGTGCGCCTGTTCAGTCAGTCCTCTACACTCTTCACAGGCATTGTACTGGCCCGGACAGCTCCGGAAGAGACTGACGGCGCAGACACACAGGCTGCAGTAACCTGGCCATCAGTCACAAAACCTTAAGGAAAATGTCGGACTATTTATATGAAGGTATCCAAAGGGTTAAAGGGATAGTAATACTTCGTTTTAACTTTATTTTATTTTGTAGGCATTAAAAAAACATGAAGAATGATATATGTCTTATCTCTCAAACCTTTATGGTTTATGAGATATTCACAAGCAAAGTTTCCCCCTCCTGCCCCTTTTACCTAGTGTAAGCAATCTCTTCTCAGATGTGGAATGCAGTCCATAGACCAGACAGATAACAGAAGGGGACACTCTTATTCCTATGAAAACAATGAAATCCCTGCCCCCTTGACAAGCTTTTCAGGTTTTTCCCTTATCTTAATTGAAAATTGTCCCTCTCTACAGTCTACCTGGGTACCTCCCTTTTGCTGTGGCTGAACAGTGTGACATCAGTAAAAGGGGCGGGAGGGGGACACTTTGTCATTGAATTACTCTGGAACTACAACTCTGACAGAATTGAAATAACGCTCTCCACAGTCCAAATACTATGATGATTAATTAGAGCTGCTTTTATTATGAAACATTACTATCCCTTTAAAACAAGAGAACCACTCAGGTTGGATTTCTTCACTTAAATAGGCAAATGACAATATAATAAAATGTGAGAACTTTATACTTTATTATGTATTGACACTCTACTTCACAGTAAAGAATTGATAATCATAATAATAATCAATCTCTCATATTTGTGCGAAAATATATATATTTTATTAAAATACAATATACTATATATATATATATATATATATATATATATATATATATATAGATACATAGATATATATAACAAGTATCAGCAACAATAAAATATATGAGTGATTAGCAATTCAATAGATACATAGAAAACCAAACCACACTTATTACCATGAGGATTATTGCCATGAGGATTAACAGCAGTGAAAGGGTTAACCACACATAGGTATTTTCAGAGGTATTAAATAACAATAATTGCACTCAGTAGCATAGAAAAGGTTAATTAATCCTACAATTAATATAATACAGTTGGCAGCAGTGTGTATGAATACCTCCTGCCCCAAAACTTTATAGACTATGCTAATTATGATGCAAGGTGTATTGTGAGATGAATTAAAAATATAATTCCCCTAACAATTATCCTTGTACAATATATCAATAATAATAACATTTAAGGAATAACTGGAATAGAATCCCAGATTTAATCACTATAATTTAATTATATACTGATTTCAAATATTGCATACCTCTGAATAAAATATATAAATTGCAATTAATATAGTCAATGAAAGATTATGCCAAGAATCTAATTAGAATTAATCCAATAACATATGTCTAGCAAGTATACCAACTTCATGCACATATATCATAAATTTGACTGTAGCAACATATATAACATTTATAAGCACTCCAAAGGTTAATCCACTGATTTAAAATAGGTGCCATACCCAAAATTGTTTCTTTTGTCTGTTGGAAGTGAATACTTCCAATTTACAAAAGACAAGCCTGGTACCTTCACACAGAACTTTAGAATGAACACCACAAATAAATAGACAAACAGCAGTTAGAGAGTTAATAAATGAATTCCAAGAATTCCCTAGATTAAATATTAGCTATTATAATTTTACCAGAAACACAATATTCTAGACATAACAAAAATTATATTAACCAATATACGCAAGGATAAATATATCTCACTGCTATCACTATTTTATGATCTCTCTGGCACTTTATAACAATTAAATTAATTAATTCTGCGTAATTTCAAAATTACTATGCTAAATATAGCTGATCAGAAGATTTGTTCTAATAAAACTGGCCAGGCTTTTATTTTAGCAAATAAATAAATAACTTTCCTCAATTATCAAGGAAATATATTTATTTTGAAATTCTGCAGACTTAAAATAATTAAAATATAGTTACCAGGTCAATCAGTGTAGATTCTTGAAGTTATCAGGGATGGAACCATGAACCAAGAGCACAAACAGGAAACTCAGCCTTCTTCCAGGAGCCCAAGAGAGTTGTTATGAGTTTAATCAAGAAGCCAAGAGACCCAAATCATCCTCTCTTCCCTTTATATTGGGCAAAAATGTTACCTTATCAGTAATCCCAATGATTGGATAGAGATCCATCTCATTATACTGTGACATCATCAGTTAGACCTGATTGGATACTTATACATTATGCTAATCAAAACAAAATATACCAATTATGAGTATTTGACAATATAAATGCTGCAGATGGGGCCATTATGCTATATTAGAATTTTACATGTGGCACATAACATGGCATATGTCATAATTAAGAGAGAGGTCAGAGGGTATCAGAAACTCCATAAACTAGTCATTTTGCTAGGCTTTCCCATAAGGGAGTCCGTCTATTACAGACTTCTTGTCTACAATTTAACATCAATCTGCCATTACTGTCACTCAGTTATTTTTCCCCCAAAGAGGCCCATGACTATTCCTTTGTCTTAAGGATGAGGTAATCTGAACACATCCTAAACAGAATTTCAGTTAATTTTGGGATTTAAATTTTAACCCTCTATGTTCCACCAGGACAAAGTCTCTGACAATAACTTTATTTGTGAGCACTTTTGAGAGGTCAAATAATGATAAGTAAGATAGTCGCCACCTGCCTAAGTATTGCAGGGTGACTTTAGTGGAGGTGGTAGTTCCGCTTTAATACACAAAACGTCCTCACGTCCATTGTGGTTTCAGCTGGTACTTTTGCTAGCACTTTTTGCTAGCCAATATTGCCCTCCCAGCTTTTTTACCGGCCTCAAATGAATCGAGGTCTAAGCTTCATGTCCAAGAGTTTCAGATACAGTACATCACACCCAGCCAAAGGGAAAGCTTGGAGATCAACACTACCGGAAGAGGTTGGGGACTTGATCTGAAATAAAAGATGAAATATTAGCCAATGTGATATAAAAGTGGGAGAATAATAATATCACGGTTCCCGTGATTACCTGTCACTCTCTGTGGTGGTGTGTTCCTATTGGAAGCGCTTGTTATGCCCGCCCAGTATGGCCTTCTTATACCGGGCCTCTGGCACCTGTCAGGTGCCCTTTCATGGTGTTCCAGTACCAATGCTTCCGTTGCTGTGTTCCTGCATTCCTGTGTACCGATTCGGCTTGTCTGACTATTCTTCTGGTTCCTGCTCCGTGTATGACCCAGCCTGGCTGACTTTCCTGCTTGGTATCCAGCTTCCTGTGTTCCGGTTCCAGTGTGGCTTCATCTGTGTCGCTTGGCGACATTGTGAACTGTCAGACTTGTGCTTCTTAAAGCTGACCTCCCACTTGCTGAGCTTGTTGCCTCCGTTACCGAGCCTGTCCGTTAACATTTGCTGTGCTTGTTGTCTGAGATACTGGGCATCCGTTAACACTAGCTGAGCTTGTTGCCTCCGTTACCGAGCCTGTCCGCTGACACTTGCAGTACTTGTTGCCTCCGATTCTGGGCCATCCGTTTACACTTGCAGAGCTTGTTGCCTCAGATACCGAGCCATTCCATTAACACTTGCTGAGCTCTCACCCTCCTTACCGAGCCATCCGCTACATTTGCAGAGCAGTGGGTTTCCGTTACCATCTACCGTTAGCTCTTGCAACATTACGCTCCATTGGCACACCGGAAGGGTGCTACTGGCTCTGGTCTTACTCGGCTCTAACAGTGTTGGGGTATCCGTTTACTCACCACGGGGTGCTACTGACTCTGGTCCCTTTCAGCTCTGGCAGTGCGGGTATCCGTTGACGCACCAAGGGGTGCTACTGGCTCAGGTTCCATTCAGCTCACGCAGTGTCATTAACCCTTTCAGCACCACAGAGTGCCATGGCTCCGGTCCCATTCAGCTCACGCAGTGTGCCTATTCCGTTACGCACGGCAGAGTGCCCTTGGCTCTGGTATTATTTAGCTCTAGCACCAGTGTTGGTCTTGCTTATCACCAGTCCTTGAGGACTACTTGGCGTTGTCTTACACACCACATCAGAGACTGATTATTTGCATTGGACTTAATCCTAGCCTTACTCAGTTCCATTGTGTCACGGTTTATTATGACTCTCAGACACAAGTTTTAGGTAAAAAAAAATCAATTTTATTGAAATAATAAATGATAACTTAGGATGGCAATAACATACATATATATATATACAGAATATAGCACAGACAGAAGGCAGACTCTACCAGTCCTGTCAATATACCGGACAGGACAGTCTTTAGGCTCTACCGGCCTTGCCAATACCGGGTAAGGCAACCTGCAGATGGAATAGCATAACGGTTTTACCGGCCTTACCAAATTACCGGGCAAGGCAGCCTCAATAGATACACAATGTAGGCTCTACCGGCCCTGCCAATACCGGGTAAGGCAACCTCAGATGGAATGTGGCAAAAGGTTCTACCGGCCTTACCAATACCGGGCAGGGCAGCCCAGAGAGAATAGCAGCAGTCAGATGGAACTGGCAAATTAGCAGAATCGTTAAGCAGCAAGGCTTTGGAGCAAACCAGCGTCCGCACGCTGGAAACAACACTGAATAGTATAGCCGTTAGGCTTAGCGAGCAAACCAGTGACCGCACACTGGAGTAACAAGCGAGTAGTATAGCCGCAAGGCTTAGGAGCAAACCAGCGTCCGCACGCTGGGACCAACACAGATTTGTATAGCTGAAAAGCTTTGGAGCAAACCAGTGACCGCACACTGGTGTAACAAGTGAGTTTGTATAGCCGCAAGGCTTAGGAGCAAACCAGCGTCCGCACGCTGGGACCAACACAGAATTGTATAGCTGATAGGCTTTGGAGCAAACCAGTGACCGCACACTGGTGTAACAAGCGAGTTTGTATAGCCGCAAGGCTTAGGAGCAAACCAGCGTCCGCACGCTGGGACCAACACAGATTTGTATAGCTGAAAGGCTTTGGAGCAAACCAGTGACCGCACACTGGTGTAACAAGCGAGTTTGTATAGCCGCAAGGCTTAGGAGCAAACCAGCATCCGCACGCTGGGACCAACACAGATTTGTATAGCTGAAAGGCTTTGGAGCAAACCAGTGACCGCACACTGGTGTAACAAGTGAGTAGTATAGCCGCAAGGCTTAGGAGCAAACCAGCGTCCGCACGCTGGGACCAACACAGAATTGTATAGCTGATAGGCTTTGGAGCAAACCAGTGACCGCACACTGGTGTAACAAGCGAGTTTGTATAGCCGCAAGGCTTGGGAGCAAACCAGCGTCCGCACGCTGGGACCAACACGGAATTGTAGCAATGTCACCAACGCGACCAGGCAGAAGGTCGCCAGGATACTGAAGACAGGTGATGAGATGACAGGAACCAGCAACGATCAGTCAGGTCAGAAAACAGCAGAGAAGTTCAGCAGGAACTGCAACACCAGAGACTAGGCCGGAACCAGGACTGGAAGTACTTCAGTATGCAGGAAACACTGGAACAGTAGAGATCAGGAACTCAGGAACACATGAGATCAGGAACTCAGGAACACTGGAACAGAGGCCCAGCTATCACTAACATAGTGATAGCAAGAAGGTCAGAAACAACACGAAAGGGCACTCAAAGGGTGCCCAATCCAGGTTTAAATAGTCAATAAGAGGCGGGCTATCTGCAGACAGCCAATAGAAGCCCCCTACTGGTGACAGACAAGTAACTGCAGCAAATCACGGGCACCGTGATAGTACACCCCTTTCAAAGACCCCCTCTCCTAGAATAGGGTTTAGGTTTCTGCGGGTAATTGGCATGAAAGGCCCTAGTTAACCTAGGTGCATGAAGGTCCGTACTATCCACCCATGATCGATCCTCAGGACCATACCCTTTCCAATGTACCAGGTACTGCACCCTTCCTCTAAGCCTACGGGAATCAATAATGCTCTGAACCTCGTACTCCTCCTGGCCCTCGACCTCAACAGGTCCTGGCACCACAGGTGTGGTAGTATAGCGATTGCAAACCAGAGGCTTAAGAAGGGACACATGGAACACATTATGGATACGCATGGATGCAGGTAGGTCTAGTGCATAGGAGACAGGGTTAATTTTGCGAATAACTCTGTATGGACCAATAAACCGAGGAGCCAACTTATTAGACGGAACCTGCAGCTTGAGATTTCTGGAGGAAAGCCATACTCTATCCCCAACCTGAAAGGAAACCGCTGGAAGCCTTCTGCGATTAGCATGGCGCTGATGACGCTGAAATGACTGACCAAGTGCCCTCTGAACTTGTGCCCATGTGGAACGGAGTTGCTCGATATGCTCATCCAGAGCTGGAATCTGTTGCGTCTGAAATGAGTCTGGAAGCAAACAGGGCTGGAACCCATAATTAATCAGAAACGGAGAGCTCCCAGATGAAGAATTGACCGCACAGTTCCTGGCGAACTCTGCCCAAGGCAACAAGTCGGACCAATTATCATGATGGTCAGTAACGAAACAACGGAGAAATTGTTCCAAGCCCTGATTAGCTCGTTCAGCGGCTCCATTGGTCTGGGGATGGTAGGCAGAGGAGAAGGACAGCTGTATGCCCATCTGTTGGCAAAATGCCCTCCAAAATCTAGACACAAACTGGCTCCCCCTGTCAGACACCAGTACCCTAGGCACTCCATGCAACCGGAATACTTCTCTGGCGAACACCATTGCCAATTCCTTCGCTGAAGGAAGACCACGGAGGGGCACGAAATGAGCCATTTTAGAAAACCTGTCCACCACCATGAATATAAAGGAGTACCCCTTCGACATAGGCAACTCTCCCATAAAATCAATGGAAACATGAGACCAGGGGCGTTCGCCATTAGGCACCGGTTGAAGCAAGCCCACAGGGAGATGTCTCGGGGTCTTAGCGCGGGCGCAGGTGGCACAGGCATTCGTAAATTCGGCACAATCGTTTCTCATGGAAGGCCACCAAAATAACTGAGAAAGGGACCATAACAATTGGTCTCTACCAATATGTCCCGCAGCCTTAGAGGAATGGTAGGTTTCGAGCAGCCTAGTACGAAATGATTCAGCGACAAAACATTTGCCCACTGGGGTTTCATGGGGAGCGGACCCCTGAGAGGCCAGGATCTCCTCCCCTAGAGGAGAAGTGATACTCGTGCGTATAGTAGCCAGTATTCTATCAGGTTGGATGATAGGAGCTGGTGCTTCCACTCTGTCACTGTCGGCCTCAAATTGTCTTGACAGTGCATCAGCCCTGATATTTTTTGACCCTGGTAAATATGATACAATGAAATTAAATCGAGACAGGAACAGTGCCCACCTGGCCTGACGAGAGGACAATCTCTTGGCCTCCGAGAGATAGGTCAGATTCTTATGATCTGTTAGGATTAAGACAGGATTCTTAGTACCTTCAAGCAAATGACGCCATTCCTTAAGAGCAAGGATAATGGCCAATAATTCTCTGTCACCTATCTCATAGTGGCTTTGAGTGACAGTCAACTTTTTAGAGAAAAACCCACAAGGTCTGAGAGTTCCACCTTTCTCGTGTCGCTGCGAAAGTACTGCCCCGACCCCAATATCTGAGGCATCAACCTCTAACGTAAATGGAAGTAAAGGATTGGGGTGGGATAACACAGGAGCCGCAGCAAATGCCAGCTTCAAATTCTCAAAGGCTTTCTCAGCAGATACCGGCCAACAAGAAGGATTAGCACCCTTGTGCGTAAGATCGGACAGAGGTTTGACAATGGAAGAAAAGTTCTTAATAAACCTCCTATAATAATTAGCGAAACCCAGGAAACGCTGTATGGCTTTAAGACCCTTGGGTTTTGGCCATTGTAGGACAGCTGACAACTTTTCTTTGTCCATGGCAATGCCATCATTGCCAATTATGAAACCCAAGAATGGCACACTGGTTCTATGAAACTCACATTTTTCCATTTTACAAAATAATTTGTTCTCACGGAGTCGTAGCAATACTGCGGATACATCTTTGATGTGCTGTGCCATGTTTTGGGAGTAAATCAGTATATCGTCGAGGTACACCACAACACATGTCTGTAACATATCTCTCAGAACATCATTTATCAGTTCCTGGAAAACTGCGGGTGCATTACACAGCCCAAAAGGCATTACTAGATACTCGTAGTGCCCAGCTCGAGTATTAAAGGCAGTTTTCCACTCATCACCTGCTCGAATGCGAACCAGATTGTAAGCGGCCCGTAGGTCCAACTTGGTAAATATCGAAGCGCCCTTAAGCCTGTCAAAAAGCTCGGTGATGAGTGGTATTGGGTATGCGTTTTTTGCCATAGTTTATTCAAGCCCCGGTAGTCAATGCATGGTCTTAATTCGCCATTTTTCTTTTTTACAAAAAAGAACCCAGCCCCAGCTGGAGAGGTAGATTTACGTATGATCCCTCTAGCAAGGGCATCAGAAATGTAATCCTCCATAGCCTTATTTTCATCACAAGATAATGGATAAGTGCGTCCTTTCGGAGGTACTGCACCAGGCTGCAATTCAATGCAACAATCATAAGGTCTATGCTGGGGTAGCATACTAGCCTCTCCTTTGCTAAAAACATCGCCAAACTGTTGGTACACATCCGGCATAGCAGAGGAGGTGCACATGACCTTAATAGGCTGGATGACGCACTTGTCCATACAAAACTGGGACCAAGCAGCAATTTCACACTTTTTCCAATCGAATTGTGGGTTATGTAACTGTAACCACGGAAATCCCAATATCACCGCATGGTGCGGGGAATTAATCAGTTGAAACTGCTGCTCTTCTCTGTGAAGTGCCCCAATAGTCATAGACAATGGCATAGTTTCAAATATAACCTGAGGCGGGTCTAAGGGTCTACCATCAATCGCTTCAATAGTCAAGGGGTTTTCTCTTTCAATGCGTGGAACTCCGTGCAATTCAGCAAAGGTATTATCCATAAAATACCCTGCTGCACCGGAGTCAACCAAGGCCAAAACCTCCACAGAGCGTTGTGCCCAAGACAATACCACCTGTATGGTGGGTTTCATTATGCCCGACACTGGGGACGATTGTACACCACCTAGGGCCTGTCCCCCAAGATACCCTAGGTGTGTGCGTTTCCCGGACGTACCGGACAGTAATTTAGCAAGTGCCCTTTTTTACCGCAGTATAAACATAACCCTTGTTTTTTGCGATATAGTCTCTCTGCCTTGGATAGTCTAGTGAAGCCTATTTCCATAGGTTCACTTGTTTCCCGTACTGGTTCACTAGACTTCAATGCCAAGGGAGGGATGGGTGGGCAAAACATGCTACTAGGCTCATTATTTTTTGACCGTAACTTACGATCTCTGGCAATTGATCTCTCACGTATTCTGGAGTCAGTTATCATAACATACTCAATGTAATCATCTAGATCAATAGGTAGATCTTTAGCAGCGATTTCGTCTTTAATGTGGTCATTCAGGCCTTGAGAGAAGGCTGCCAATAATGCCTCGTTATTCCAACCTACCTCTGCTGCCAATGTGCGGAATTCGATGGCATAGTCGCCCACTGTACGCCTGCCCTGTTGTATCTCCATAAGGCGTTTGGCAGCAGAGGTGGTTCTACCAGGAGGCTCAAACACTCTTCGAAAGGAACGCACAAATTCACTAAAGTTCTTAGTACAAGGTTTAGCATTCTCCCACAAGGGGTTAGCCCAAGCCAATGCTCTGCCAGTGAGCAGTGATATCGTGAACCCCACTTTACTACGATCATTGGGAAATGCGTGTGCCGTCAATTCCATAAAGATTTTGAGTTGATTGATGAACCCTCTGCAGAGACTAGGGTCACCATCATATCTTAGCGGCAAGGGTGCAGAAGCCGTTAACCCTTTAACAGTACCCCCTAGGGGTCTGGTATCACTTTCCGGTGTCTGACTTGGCGAGACCACCGGGCTAGAGCTAGATTGGTCAGCAGGTACCGTGCGTTCAAGGATCGTTTGAATTGCAACTGCCAACTGATCCAAACGTTGCTCGAGCACATCCATCCTCCAATGGATATTCTGTGCGTTACCTTTACCCTTGCTGTCTGAGGTCATGGCCCTTTCGTACTGTCACGGTTTATTATGACTCTCAGACACAAGTTTTAGGTAAAAAAAAATCAATTTTATTGAAATAATAAATGATAACTTAGGATGGCAATAACATACATATATATATATACAGAATATAGCACAGACAGAAGGCAGACTCTACCGGTCCTGTCAATATACCGGACAGGACAGTCTTTAGGCTCTACCGGCCTTGCCAATACCGGGTAAGGCAACCTGCAGATGGAATAGCATAACGGTTTTAACGGCCTTACCAAATTACCGGGCAAGGCAGCCTCAATAGATACACAATGTAGGCTCTACCGGCCCTGCCAATACCGGGTAAGGCAACCTCAGATGGAATGTGGCAAAAGGTTCTACCGGCCTTACCAATACCGGGCAGGGCAGCCCAGAGAGAATAGCAGCAGTCAGATGGAACTGGCAAATTAGCAGAATCGTTAAGCAGCAAGGCTTTGGAGCAAACCAGCGTCCGCACGCTGGAAACAACACTGAATAGTATAGCCGTTAGGCTTAGCGAGCAAACCAGTGACCGCACACTGGAGTAACAAGCGAGTAGTATAGCCGCAAGGCTTAGGAGCAAACCAGCGTCCGCACGCTGGGACCAACACAGATTTGTATAGCTGAAAAGCTTTGGAGCAAACCAGTGACCGCACACTGGTGTAACAAGTGAGTTTGTATAGCCGCAAGGCTTAGGAGCAAACCAACGTCCGCACGCTGGGACCAACACAGAATTGTATAGCTGATAGGCTTTGGAGCAAACCAGTGACCGCACACTGGTGTAACAAGCGAGTTTGTATAGCCGCAAGGCTTAGGAGCAAACCAGCGTCCGCACGCTGGGACCAACACAGATTTGTATAGCTGAAAGGCTTTGGAGCAAACCAGTGACCGCACACTGGTGTAACAAGTGAGTTTGTATAGCCGCAAGGCTTAGGAGCAAACCAGCGTCCGCACGCTGGGACCAACACAGATTTGTATAGCTGAAAGGCTTTGGAGCAAACCAGTGACCGCACACTGGTGTAACAAGTGAGTAGTATAGCCGCAAGGCTTAGGAGCAAACCAGCGTCCGCACGCTGGGACCAACACAGAATTGTATAGCTGATAGGCTTTGGAGCAAACCAGTGACCGCACACTGGTGTAACAAGCGAGTTTGTATAGCCGCAAGGCTTGGGAGCAAACCAGCGTCCGCACGCTGGGACCAACACGGAATTGTAGCAATGTCACCAACGCGACCAGGCAGAAGGTCGCCAGGATACTGAAGACAGGTGATGAGATGACAGGAACCAGCAACGATCAGTCAGGTCAGAAAACAGCAGAGAAGTTCAGCAGGAACTGCAACACCAGAGACTAGGCCGGAACCAGGACTGGAAGTACTTCAGTATGCAGGAAACACTGGAACAGTAGAGATCAGGAACTCAGGAACACATGAGATCAGGAACTCAGGAACACTGGAACAGAGGCCCAGCTATCACTAGCATAGTGATAGCAAGAAGGTCAGAAACAACACGAAAGGGCACTCAAAGGGTGCCCAATCCAGGTTTAAATAGTCAATAAGAGGCGGGCTATCTGCAGACAGCCAATAGAAGCCCCCTACTGGTGACAGACAAGTAACTGCAGCAAATCACGGGCACCGTGATACATTGCTTGTATGCTTTGCTCTTTATCCATACTGTGTCTGCTATATTACCATATTGCCTTCAGTTACGTGTAATTACCTATTTCTGCCCTTAGGGGGCCGTGTTCCTCATTTATTCTCAATAAAACTGTGTTTTATTTTTTACCTCTGGTCTGAGAGTCTGAATAACCGTTACAAATAATAGGTTAAGGAAACACATAAATATAATAATGGTAGCAGATAGTAATTAAACACAGAATTTTGGCTATATAATGTTTTCATTTTCACTATGCCCACACCCCAATAGGTCAAAAACAACATGTGACCACAATAAGGAAAACTTGGAATGGCACTTTAGTTTCCTGTTTGGTGACTGGATGTTCGGATATACAGGAAGGTATAAATATATGGCTTATTTAGAACATATGGATAACATTGTATGTACGCTCTTGCAAAAGTGACATCTGTCATGAAACGCATTTAGCATTTTTACAACTTAATTATCAAGATTGCAATAGTTTGTGATTTGTATCTGATTTTAAATTGATTTAAAAACTATTTTACAACAATAAAATACAAATATTATATACACAGTTATTTGTATAACTTAATACACACAATAGGACCCCTCCAATGACGTGGCTGATACAGTGAAAAGTCTTGGAAAAAGGAAACAGTGTACCTGTGCTACACCAGCATTGGGGTGTAATCCACTGCCTGCTCTCATACTGTGGAGGCCAGTATTAATTCCTCTGAAGAAGGTGAGATTCTTATCACTGGAGGTGTTTGGTGAAGGTCAAAAGAACAAATACAAAAAAGACTACACTCAGAGAACGTTTTCACTGCCTCTTTTCTTTTTAAATTGATTTAATTTGATTTTTTTTCACTACACAAAATAATCCAAAGTGTCTAAGTAGAAAAATATCTGCATGTTTTACAAAATAATTTACAAATAAAAAACTGAAGCCTTGATTGCATAAATATTCACTCTCTTTGTTGTGAACCCCTTAAATATGAGCTGGTGCAAACAGCAACTGACATCAAATGCCACATAGTTAATGAAATGGAGTATACCTGTGTACAATTTAAGTGTCACATGATCTCAGAGTAAAAACACCTGTTTCGGTAAATCTAAAGAAAGAGCATAATGAAGACCAAGGCGCTATCAAAGCAAGTTCAAGATATTTGGTTCTGAATCCATAAATCTAGTAATATAATATACTTGCATCCCTGTCTTTTCTAGTGCTCAAAGTACCACAGCAATCTAGAGGTGATTGCCCAGGATTGTCTGTAAATGGGCTGAGCTATGATAATGGATTTTCTGAATACAAGAGTGGCAGACACTAATGACTAAAAAAAATCTGTCTTTCGCCTTTATCTCTCATTACAAACTGAGATATAAGAAAGTACAGAAACCCTGCTTAAATAGCACTCTATATACAGCAGCTCTAGCCAAACATAGAGCAGTGTGTGTGGATAAAACTTAACTTTTAATATATCAAAAAAATAAAAAAGGAAAGAAAAGTGAAATTTGATTTAGTACCAGGGCAAAAAAATTACATAACATGGTCCTCTGATCCTTAAGAGTTTCAAACCCCCATATTTGTCTTTTTGTAAAATAACATATTTAATTTTTAGCTACACAATTGGAAAGGCAATTGTAAAATTGAAAATTGTTACTGAAAGATCTTTGCACACAGCTCCATCTACTGTTTACATTTAAATTAGCATGCAGAAAGATGTTCGTTTAGTGTGATGTGCAGTCATTTATCTTCTGAGTTATTCTGAACTGAAGTGCTCTTTTTGAAAGTAATTTTAAAGGATTATTGTACCTTTGGAATAAATGGCTCTTAATTTTTAACAGGACTTAATTATGCTTTGCATTCTACATAGATCAGTCTGGTATATCTCTCTAACTTAATTTTAATTGGAACTCTGTTGTAATCGATACCTGGACACTGGAATTTCACTATCTGTATATGAAAAAAGTTTATAGGTTTCTATGAAATAAGAGTAAGGTTTTTCTCAACATGGTTTTCTATTCAGGCTGCAGAAATTTATTGTCTATGGTAATGAGGTATGAACTAAAGGCAACTAATCAGTATACACCTACAATGCACATGCAACTCCAGTTTTGGAAAGTCATGTTAAGTCAAAAGCCACTTATTCTTATAAGTAATGTTCACTTTTAAAATGAAAGTCTCACCTTAAAACAATATTGGCAACTGTATGTTGTGTTAGATGTGTGTTATTTATTAAAATTGTTTTCAATCTATTAGCATTTTTCTTTCTTTTTTTTTTTTTTGCTATGCAGTCCCCTTTTGGTACAGGGGCACAAGTGTGTTCCACTAGTTCACCTGATCCGTCCCTTTTATGGTGCTCTCCCTCCAAAGTCTAAGTGCATCTTTAACCCTTTTCATTACAAATATCTGAGCAATGCACAGCAAAACATTTCACTTACCTGTTGCACACAATAGGGTTACATGCATCTCACAATTGATCTCTCTCACACATACAAATTGTCACCTCTCTGGCACTCAAAGGGTTAAAGAGAATCTGAAGATTCACACTTGTTTTATTACCTATCTCCTGTGGAAACTGCAACACATGTCAAATAAAAGCTTGCAACACATAGGTGGTTTCCACAACATGTTAGGGACCCTACTTCTCCCTTTTATGGTGCAGTTTTTTCACCATAATAAGTTTGTTCCTTAACGTGCGTTGAAGCCACTAAGTGTAATAGAATACCAAATTCAACTAGTTTTACGTGTTGTCCGAGGGCGCAAATTTTGCGCACATTGGATGTTTTTGTTCGGCAGTGGTTTTTGACAGTGCAGTTAAATGAATACCAAACTGGGCTGTCAAACCCCCCATCGCCAGTTTCAAATTACTGTGGGGAATAGAACTGAGTCCTGAGTGTCCGACAGATATGCAAAGAAAATCTTATAGTTACAGGTCATTTCTTAACTGTATATAGTTTTAATCATGTATATGTAGATATATTGGCTTTTTTTGCAGTATGTTTTAAGGTTGCCTACGTTGTTTTCAGGTCACGATTTCATTATAGTACAAATGATCTTTGACTAAAACAAAGGCAGGGATTTTTTACAGTAAGTGTGATTAAGCTATGGAATTCTTTGCCTCCGGATGCTGTGCTTGCAGATACCGTAACTATACCTATCTAGCACAAAACAGTACAGAGAAATATGACAGTTGGCTTCAAAGCAGATAGGTTGTTGATCCAAGGAAATATCTGACTGCCATTTGGAGTCAGGAAGGAATTTTTTTTACCCACTTGGGGCTTAATTGTAACTGGCTTCAATGGTGTTTATGTGCCTTCCACTGGATCAACGGGGATGATTTGGCATGGACTGGACTTGATAGATGCATTTCTTTTTTTGGCTTCCTCAACTATGTTACTATGATTCTAGTGAACTGATTAACCATTTTTGAACCAATTGTAAGAATACGGATATCAGTTTTTCTTTCTTATTGGGCATACCACCTAATACACTCTTTATTCCCATGATTGGGTATGTCCATGTTAACACTGCTAAATTAAAACCAAAGGGTAGAGGGTTATAACTTTAAAACCATTAGCTGTATAGTAGTAAAAACACAGGGAAATTCTGTTAATTTATTTTTTATTCTTTGGAAAAAGAACTATTTTACTGATATGCTTTTTTTAATAGAAATGTAAAATTATAACTGTTTTAATTATAAATTCTATTTTGTCAAACCTGTGACCAAGAAGAAGTGACTAGCACAGGATTATTTTTACATCTAAGGGCAACATTTTCTGTTCAATATCAAATCACAACAAACCTTAGACACTGGCATATTTGCATGGGATGCGGCTGCTCATATGGGCAATTATTACAATGCATATTACAGACTAACACAGCATGCTCCATGTATACTGCATTTCTCCTATAACACAGTGAAGACACAACAGAGCTAATCTGCATGGTGGCCTAAGAGTCCCCAAACAAACTGTTCACATGGGCAATGGTATAGTTATGGTCTCAGTGGAACGACTTAAACAGCAGAGGCCCTTGTAGTCATCCAGTAATATCTAGCTGGTGCTGATGTGTCCAATCCATCAATATCATATCATAAGTACCCACCAGCAAATCGATCAAAGAGAGAATGCAGGCACATTAAAGGTGAGTTTTCAAGCATTGCTTGATCTGCACTACATCTCAACTCTGTCAGGTTTCTCACTTAATCCTTAGAACTGATAGAGAAACTGCTTTGCATTAGGATCTCACATTTCTTTAATGGGACGCAACATTGGGTTCATCCCCTTTTATATATTCTGTATTCATATACAGCATTTATTAAAAGCATAACCCACAAAATATGTGATACATTTGCTTTTCCTGTTTGCATTCAGACAGTCAAGCATGACCATTTCATCCCAGTCTGTTTAGTCATTTTGCTAATAAGTGATAATTATAATGTACAGTATGTCGCAATTGAGGAAAACATACATATATGAGAAATTTTTTGGACTGGAAGGTATGGGTTCTAATCTCAAAATAACTGTGTTATACTTTTTAAACAAGCCTGTCAAATGTAGCAGCTTTCCATATTTACTTACCAAAGGTGTTAGAGCTTTTACATTAAAGGGATAGCAATGCTTAAAATGTAAAAAAATTATTTTGTAGAGTTTATTCCTCCTGAGTAAAACAAGGTCACTCCCAGTGCTGAAAGGTGTTTTATTCAAATGTTATTACATCTGAAACTTGATTTTTTAATTGCAATATCACAGTGGCCTGAAATTGCACAGTGGCACTGTTGTTACACCATCCTATGGACATCTCTGGTCAGTTCAACATAATTCTCCAAAGGATGGGTAGCAACAGCACCACTGTGCAATTTCAGGCCATTGTGAGAAAGAAAACTCTCTAGTATTCAAGGTATTAACCCTCTGAGTGCCAGAGGGGTATCCATTGCAAATTTTGGTGCACTTGGTATACTCATAAATTATGCCAGTTTTCTTAGTACAGTAGCTTCCCTGTAAAAGGACCAACAGCACTGCATGTAATGAGTTAGTGTTGAAGCACAGTGCTAGAAAGATATGGAAACTGAGCTGCTGCATAGAATTAATGCCAGCACAATCTCATCTTGCTGCAGAGAGAAAGGAATAACAATTCCAGGTACCGGATTCTGTCAAACTACATGGGTACATTCTCCCAAGTCCTGCAGCGTTATTAAAGAATTGGAGTAGACAGAAATCTTGAGATAGCTGCATATAAAACTGAGTTTTATGAGTTAAACTGGCAGCTAGAAGAAACAATTTGAAAGTAAAAACTGCAGAAAATCTGTTGGTAGAACTACAGATGTCTAGTAATTGAGATGCAGGAAAGCAGCACAACACTTTGTATCTAAATAGCAAAACCCAAAAGTTACTGATGCTTAAGGAGGAAAAGCTCACGCTAAAAAGTATTTGCATACAGAGAAGAGTTTGTTTTAATGTTAACGGAAATTGGGAGAACGAAAAGTTGCTGACAGAGTTAGATCTCATAACCCTTTGAGTGCCAGAGGGGTACGGAATGCGTTGCTTTGCAACGCATTCCGTACCCCTCTGGCACTCAAAGGGTTAATGAGAAAGTTAGGTATGGCCAGAGTGAAAGCACAGTGCCTGCATCTAGGCTGGAAGAAATGAAACCTATGTCTAGAGAAGAGCTGACCCAGTGTTTGCTTGAACAACCAGAACATTTAGGGAAACAATTGAACAAGAATAAGAAAGCTGGCTGAAGCCTTCAAACCTCAAATTTCTAAACTGCAGTATCACAATATCAAAGATGCAGGAGAAATTTCCCCCCAAAATTCTCTACACAAGTAAGTGAATATATGTAAATGTGGTTAGGAAACTTCAGGCAATGTCCAGGACATACATAATTTACATCACCAGGTGCAGCAGATAAAGAAGCATTTTGCTGAGGTTTCCATTAGAGGCAAAGAGGAAGCAGAGGCTTCTGTTAAAGAAGTCTAAAACCAGTCACAGAGGAAGTTGAGAAAGAGGGGTTAAAAGTGAGGATGTAATCACCGACTGAAGCCTACAAAGGAATGCTTAAATTTAGGAAACAAACAATGCCCTAGAGGTCAAATATCCAAAGGAAAAGTCATTGGACTTTCATAAGAGTCAGCTGCACAGGATAGAGGCCCAGTCTGGATTGGCAGTCTTTCAAGGCGGAAGAACTGGCTTATTTCCTCCTATCCATAGATGAGGCTTTACTGGAGAGAGAGTTGTCCCAAAGAAACAGAAGTTGCTAAAGAGGACATGCTAAAACTACAACAGCATTCTTTTGTACAAGAAGAGTGAGCAAATACTACAGATAATATTCACCCTGTTCTCAAAGGTTCAGCTTCAGCAAGATCTTCTAATATTTGTAGGAGCACCTGAGGAGTTACACCGCTGAATAACACAAACATCAAGAGCAGCTGCAAGCAAAGTTTAATACACGGATCCTTATTCATGGCACTGAAAGCCAAATATCTCAAAAAAGATCAAGTCCAAACATAATCTCAGATGGAGGAACAATTATCCAAATTTACTAAAAATAGGTGGTTGTACTGAAAGGAGAACTACAATGTGCAACTGAGAAGCAAGATAGGCTCTCATATAAGTTGTGTGCTTGGCAAAACTGACAACTAAAAACCTGAAGACAGTCAGACTTACAGTTCTATCAGTCATAGATCCTGAGGGTTACCAACATGAGTTCCATATTCTGGAATATCTCACAAATTTATGAACGACCAACAAAGTATTTGGAATGAAGGGTGGTCCAATACTCCATTCTACTTTAAAGTGGGAATCTACCTGTAAATCAAGTCCAGTGACTGGGTACAGCCATCAGGTGAATGAGAAACACTAATTAAAACTCCACAATAGCAGAGTCTCAGAGAGAGAGAAAGTGAAAGACTGCTGAGGGGATGTGGAAGATACTCCCCTCTCCCTGATCAGGGAGAGGCCCTGATCATAGCCCTATGCCATATAATTCATTACCTGCTTGGAAGCCGGGGATGTTTTCCAGAACCAGGTTTAGCTGGATCTGGTAGAGTGGCATAGATAATGGATGCTTTAGGCTGGGCAGCAAGGAAAAGCAGAGAGAGCTAATGATTTCATTTTTGAGGTTTTGCTTTGTTGAAAAACACAGAACTAGCTGTAATTATTCAAAATGATGTGATCATGTGCCTTATAAGACCATGCTGAAAGTTCAGTATATAGTTAATCATAAGGTTGTAAGTCAGGTGTAGCTAACCCTGGTGTATGTTTTCAAGATATCCCAGCTGGAATACAGGTGGACTAAATAATGGTCCAGTCACTTTAATGTGTCTGCCTTTGCTATTTCAGGGATATCCTGAAACCCTGCACTGTTGGTAGCGCTTCAGGACCAGGACTGGTTACCCTTGCTGTAGTCCAGTGGGTTTGACGCAGCAACTACATCTGTTTTTCCAATGGAATTCCACTATAATCCCCTTGAAACCTATACTACAAATGTGATAAATCTAAAACATCAGCAAGTTGTGTTGAGATGTGCAGAGACAAACTCCCATGTAAATAGCCTCATAATATGCAGGGTTACCAAATACATGCATTTTTTTCCCATGCGCTCAAAACGCTGCATTAATCCTTTGAGTGCCAGAGGGGTACTCTGGCACTCAAAGGGTTAATTTCATTATGTGAACCTACCTTAAAAACACCACTAAGGGACATTAACTCTTCAAGGGCGAGAGGGTTGTGCAAGGAATTGCAAAACACTGTGTTGCATAACACCATCTGATCCTTAAAGGAATATTATTGCATTATATGGAAACATATATATTGCAGGGTTTGAGCAAAACATTGTATCCCCACTACTGAGAGATGTTTTATTCAAAAGTTATTACAGCTCAAACTAGCATTTCTTGGGTGGAACTGCCTTGGCCTGAAATTGAATGGTGGAATTGTTGCTACAGCAGTATATGGACAGCTGTGTTAGTTGCCCTTTATAAGATGCTGTAGCAATAGCAGCACTGTAAAACGCCAGGTTTATTGAGATACCACAGCCCCAAAACATGCAAGTTTGTGCTGCAGTAACTTTTGAATAAAAGCAGTGGGTGTAACCTTATGTGAGTAGGCTATCCCAAGCAACTCTTTTAGTTCATATAAAAAACTGTAAATAAGTCATCATAATCGAGCTGAAGTTCACCAGAGCATTACTCTATTACAGGAATCACAGATATTGTATATTGGAGCCTGATTGAAGTCTAGGCCCATCCTGAAACACAAACTGAAGCTATCCTAATCACCAGGACCAGAACTCACACTTTATACCTAGGGTCCTGGATCTCTGATTTGTCCACAGCAATCAACCCCCCCCCCCCCAACACAAACACATACAGGAAGCCCTGGGGAGGAGAGGGACAATCAGGAGTCTGTATCTGGGTTGGGAGATCACAGTCAAGGTATTGCTGGCATGTTTCATCAAACGATAGGAAAGGTGTGACAAGCTCTTTCCTACCCCAGTATCTTTCTCCCCATAAGCAGCCCTCTGTAACAATGAAGGACCCCCTCTTGGTCGTCCATTGCATCAGAGGGAATCTGCAAACACCCAGGGTATTGTTCACACAATGCATGAGAAGTCACCATGGAAATCCACTTAATGAACTTCTCTGAGGCAGCCACTAGGCTGACTCGAATAGGGTTGCTGTGAAACAAACAGACAAAATAATTGTAAGTATAATTATAGCTGGGAACTCTCCTGATTTGCCCCGCAGACTCCGGTTTTCACTCTGCATTACCAGGTCTCCAGGGCAGAGGCTGATTTCTCCGGATGTGGGGAGTTTCTATTGAAACTCTTCCCACGTCTGCTCTTGCCCTGTATGTTCCTCCCATTTCCCTCCCACTTCTCCTCCATCCCCAGTGTATTTGACCTACATTTTTACTGTTTCCTAAGCCCACCCCCACATAGGATTAAGCCCCACCCACTTTCAACTCAAATTGCATAATTTATCACCCCCAAACAGTACCACAGGTCTCCCCCTCCAGGGAGTCCAGAAGAAAAAGTTCCCAGGTATGAGTATAATATGTATTCAGCTACCCTTACAGATTTTGTTAGATATAATTTATATCTAATGAAATCTGCCAGTACAGTCCCTGAATACACAGTCAATACACTTATTTCTGCAGTATGAGACCATGGAAACCTGAAGAGGGTCTGCCTTCCCCAGAGAGCCTTACAGAGAGGGCTTAAAGGGATTGTAATACTTAAAATATAAAAAAATGTTGTAGAGTCTATCCCCCTGAGTAAAACAAGGGTACTCACACTTCGGAAAGGTGTTTTATTCAAAAGTTATTACAGCTCAAAGTTGATTTTGTTAGGTGCAATATCACAGTGGCCTGAAATTGTGCAGTGGCGCTGTTGCTACACCATCCTATAGAGATTTATGGTCCTGGGACCAGAACTGTCATTAGGATGGAGTAGCAACAGCACCACCGTACAATTTCAGGCCAATGTGATATTGCACCTTAAAAAAAATCAACTTTGAGCTGTAATAGCTTTTGAATAAAACACCTTTCAGCAGTGGAAGTACCCTTGTTTTACTCAGGGGAGAAACCCTACAACATATTTTTTTTACATTTTAAGTATTATTATCCCTTTAACACTTATTCAGACCTTCCACTGACACATCTGGGGAAGATCAGGCAATAACCCTAATAATGTAATAAGATTACCGTAGAGTGTGTATCAGCAACCCTAGACCATGGTACTGTCCAGGATATGGGGTGCTGAACAGAGAGTCATTATCCATAAGGAAAAATGCTGAATGGAGAGGAATGTGGGCCCTTGAGCAGTGTATATAGGGGACATGGGGGAAATCAGGGGCACATTTTCACCTTATTTTATTCAAGAGGGCCAAACCCTGAAACATATAATTTTTCCACAGTTATGATTATTATCTATCTTTTTAAATGTTTAAATACAATTACATTCAGTTTGAACTGTTTAAGTAACACTAACACCTGAAAATGAACTGAAGTTATATACACTTAAATATCATGTACTTCACTTTAGCCTCTGTATACATTCTCTATTTGTTTTCTAAGGCCGAAAATCAAGTTTTACTTATGCTTCCAGGGAGCAGAAACTCCTGCCTTTTCCAGGGCTCCCTTTTATTGTCCAGGATTATCTGTGAATGTACAGAGATAGGTAACAGCCTTTGTGAATGTGAGCAGTGGGCAGCAATCAATTAACTGACATAGCTTATGTATCTCCTCAGTAAACAGGGATACTAGAGACCTCTACCCTTCTATAGGCTGAAATCACCATTTAAATCAAAGGGATTATTTATTTCTTCCCTGTAGTGATTTTCTCCAGAATAACTCAATTTTTCTTTTGAACATAAGGTGCTATGAAGGATCATAAAGCAATTATAATCCCAACACAATCAGCACTTTCAAAAATCTCTGTTATTCGTGCTGTATGTCACAGGAATCCAGGACCAGCAATGTCGATCTCCACAACAACACAGACAAAAGAATTATTAAAACTGAGTCTCACCATGTCCAAAGATATGGAAAGTAACAAATCAGGAAGGTGCCTTTTTATAAAGGCTGCAGTTAATGAGGTGCCTTTCAGCTAGCTTTCTGATAAAGCAACCAAGGCAGCCCTCAAATTATGGGAACTAAAAGTCTGAACAAAAATGGTCCACTTGAGAGAACTGAAAATAAAATGAACCAAAGACCCGGGACAGCCACAATCCTTGTTTCGTTAACCCTTTGAGTGATATGCACAATATTCATGTATTTATCATTCTGAGTGTTAGACCTAAGAATAACTGTATATGTATTTGTCCCCTTGATTACTCCCTTGATAATACCAGGGGTGATGTGAAAATTACAGACTGACTGTTAGGGGCACTTTGAGTGAAAAAAGATCAAGAACCAATGTTCTAAGTACAACTACCACAGACCAACTGCACGACAGGTAACACATATTCCCAAAATGCCCAAGGTTTTCCATGGGGATTCTAACTTCCTGAATGCTAGACAGGTTTCCAATGCATTGCTTTGAAATCTGTTAGAGATCTCTCTAGCAATAAAAGGATTAAAAGTCCCATTTAAAGCAATGGGGATTTTGTGAATGTTTATTTGCTCCCAATTCTGCAGATGTTTGGCTCCAGAATGACTCCAGTTTTCTTAGTACATCAGCCTCAAAAAGTGGGCACTACTTATAAATACAAGAAATTAGGTAAATTACATTATGGAAGGAATTTATATTAATGTCTAATTGAATTGCTCCATTTGCCAGACATTTGCCATTGGTTTTTCCACTCCAATGTCATCATGACCAGTGCTATATTGTTCAAGATTTTTTCACAGAGAAGGTAGGTTCACCCTATTTATCAAGCGAATCCACCCTGTCTCACCGACTTATAATAGTGAATCAGGGTTCTGCTTTCCAAAAACATTTAATTGGGTTTTGGGCTGAATGTCTTTGGAAACAGAACTCTGAACACACCCACCAAAAATAGCATTACATAACCCCCACACACACACTGATATAATTAGCTGTGACTCATTGCTTAAATGGTTCTCTTAAAGGGATAGTAATGTTTCATAATAAAAGCAGCTCTAATTAATCATCACAGTATTTGGACTTTGGAGAGTGTTATTTCAATTCTGTCAGAGTTGTAGTTCAAGAGTAATTCAATGACAAAGTATCCCCCTCCCACCCCTTTTACTGATGTAACACGGTTCAGCCAGATCAGAAGGGAGGTGCTCAGGTAGCCTGCAGAGAGGGACAATCTTCAATTAAGATAAGGGAAAAACCTGAAAAACCTGTCATGGGGGGCAGGGCTTTCATTGTTCTCAAAGAAAGAAGATTGTCCCCTTCTGTTATCTGTCTGGTCTATGGACTGCATTCCACATCTGAGAAGAGATGGCTTACACTAGGTAAAAGGGGCAGGAGGGGAAACTTTGCTTGGGGATATCTCTCAAACCATAAAGGTTTGAGAGATAAGACTTATATCATTCTTCATGTTTTTTTAATGCCCACAAAATAAAGATAAAACAAAGTATTACTATCCCTTTAACAACAACATCAAAGGGAATGGACTTGGTTGTAGTTATGACTGATGAGAGGTGCACGGAGATTTGATAAGGGACTAGTTTGGCAATCTTTTCTTATATTTGTATCAAAAACATATTGACAATATGCACTAAGATGTCTTCACCATAATATTCATGTGAATACACCACAAAAATGATGAAGTATCCATGAATCCACATGCCTTCGACAGGTTTGCAATTTTGGACTGACTACTTTGCTAGTGGCTCTTTTGCATATCGATATGCAGTTTAATTTTCATATTCATATGTGTGTATTTATATTAACAAGGCACATCTCCACATGCACTAAGCTCTGATAGCTGCCTGTGCTGTCAGAGCTCACAATGCCAACATAGCCAGACTGAGGCTGGAGAAGATGGGGTCTCTACATTTCTATAATTTCTCTGCAGCTAAGCACCACTGGCCTTGAACAGTGTGTCTGAATGGATGTGACTGGATGCTAGAAATAATACATTAGCAATTAGTGCGTCATTAAGCATTATTCCAAAGCTTGAATAAAAGAGTGTATTAGTATTCTGTAGTGGATAAGGGCAAACATAACAAATTAACTCTAGCATGTGTTCACAAGTGTTTGTTTCTTTAGTACAAATATGAATAATATAAATCTGTCTAATGTACAACGTTATTAAACCTTTAAGTACTCTAACCCGTTGCTGTCACATAGCAAATAGTGATTTTTTTCTCTCTAGTATCTTGTGGAAATCCATACAGAGGTAAGAGCATGACTGTCCATACTGGCCTGCAGGGCTGGACCAAGACATTGTGCTGCCTGGGTCCAAGGATGAAATGCTGCCCCACCCCCCCAACACCAAATCCACACTTACTAAAACACATCCACGTCCATCGCCAAGAACCTAACCTCCAATCGAGGGACATGATCCTGGGAAGAGGAGAAGCTCCACAAATCGTGCGTTCAGTTGGCTATGGGAAGTGGGGGAATGACGTCCGCAGCTAAGCTAATGACAGTGTTCGGTGTGCATAAAGCACACTGAATGCTTACTGGCGCCCAGAAAGAACACGCCTTGGGCTGCAAATTGCCACCCCTTTCAAAGTGCTGCCTGGCTCCCATGGGCCCACCGGGACCCATGTTAGGGCTGGCTCTGCTACCATGCCTTCCATTAATTACTGTCATTTTTCAGCTCAACAATTCCCCTGTAGCATTGTTCAATTACATCAAAAATCTACTAATCTAATAAAACCTGTAATTGTTTTCCCTCTTTTTAGGAGAACAGACTGTGTGTATATATGTGAATCACATTGCTCCACAGCAATAAAACTCACAGTAAAATGTATAAACTTCATTATATGTGTTTATAAATTAGTATGTGCAACTAAAACATTTTGGTTGTGTTCTAAGTAATTTCTTAAATTATAGAAAGAGCTTTCAATATGACCACCTTTTTCTATCACTATATTAACCCTTTGCGTGCCAAAGAGGTAGCCATTACAATAGTCTTCAAGGTGTTGCATGCCCCACTGGCACTCAAATGGTTGAGTGAGGGCTGCTGCTGTTCTTGGTGCTGACGTCTCTTTGCCCTCCCCAACACATTGATACCTTTACAATAGAATGATATGGTCACAATGGTCTCTTCCTCTAATGGTCACAGTGTCTCTTCCTCCCATTGCATTCCTAAAGCTTAGTGCATATATCATCAAACACTTCAACATAAGATCGACCTTTAGTGCATATCTTCCCTGTGTAGACAAGTAAAGCAGCAAAGTAGTGGAGAAAGCTAGCAATACACAATGCTGTGGAGGAAACTGCATTAGAAGAAGAACACAACTTCACAGATCACTAGTAAAGATGAGCGAGCACCCCGATGCTCGGGTGCTCGGGTGCTCTGACCGAGCACCCCCTGATGCTCGAGTGCTCGGCCGAGCACCCGAGCCCCATTCAAATGAATGGGAGCACTCGAGCATTAAACCAGGCACCCCCTGCTCTGATGAGCGGAGGGTGCCTGGTCAATGTCCCCCTTCATCTCCGCTATGCCCCTCTTCCACAATGTCCCCCTTCATCTCCTATGCCATAGCGGAGATGAAGGGGGACATTGTGGAAGAGGGGCATAGCGGAGATGAAGGGGGACATTGTGGAAGAGGGGCATAGACTCTATGCCCCTCTTCCACAATGTCCCCCTTCATCTCCGCTATGCCCCTCTTCCACAATGTCCCCCTTCATCTCCTCTATGGCATAGGAGATGAAGGGGGACATTGTGGAAGAGGGGCATAGCGGAGATGAAGGGGCACATTGTGGAAGACGGGCATAGCGGAGATGAAGGGGGACATTGTGGAAGAGGGGCATAGAGTCTATGCCCCTCTTCCATAATGTCCCCCTTCATCTCCGCAATGCCCCCTTCATCTCCGCAATGCCCCCGTACCTCCATTCCCTGGTGGTCCAGCGGAGCGTCTTCGGATCTGTGCCTCTTCCGGCACAGATCCTCTTCACCCGAGCATGTCGGGCGAGCACATGGCGGTACTCGTACGAGTACCGCCATGTGCAGAGCAGAGCGATGCTCGAGCCGATCCGAGCATCGGCCGAGCACGCTCGCTCAACACTAATCACTAGTTTAACCTCACCTAGATATTAGTGTAAAGTTCAGGGGGGAGGGGAATGCACTAAGAGGTGATAAGGGGCCAGGGTGCGGAAGTGGTGTTGATGGCATATCAACAGTATGCACTAATGTTTCTTCTCCATCAAATCCCTGTGAATCTGCAACCAATCTGCCACAATCCTTATCGGCATGAGTCTGCCAAGTTAGAGATTTTGTTCAACAATGGCTCATTTGCACATGGAAATGCTGGTTAATGAGCCATTGTTGTTTTCATGAAGGTGTGTTTGTATGTTAATGTTACACAGGGTCACAGTCCCAACATAGCCAATCCAAGGTTAACAATGTAGGGAGTTCCCTATTGCTCTCTATTTAGCCAAATCACAGCTTGCTGTCTGTAGTGGAGAGCCATCATTTATTCCTTTCAGAGCCTTAGGGATGTTCATTGCACACTCTTGTGACACTGAAAGGGTTTCAACATTAACAGACATTTCTAGCAATTAACTTATCATTTAAAGGTTTATAAGCTGTGATATGTTATAGCTTCCCTGCCATTCTCTTAATGATAAATTAATGCTGGTAATATCTGATAATGTTGTAACCCCTTCTGTGCCGTAGGGGTGTGCAATGAACATCCCTTTGACACTGAACAGGCTAAAGGGATAGTAATACTTTGTTTTATCTTTATTTTATTTTGTAGGGATTAAAAAAAACATGAAGAACAATATGAGTCTTATCTCTCAAACCTTTAAGGTTTGAGAGATATTCACAAGCAAAGCTTCCCCTCCCGACCCTTTTACTTAGTGTAAGCCATCTCTTCTCAGATGTGGAATCTGGTTGTAAGACAAGACAGATAACAGCAGGGGACAATCTTCTTCCTATGAGAACAATGAAAGCCCTGCAACAACTCTGACAGAATTGAAATAACACTCTCCAAAGTCCAAATACTATGATGATTAATTAGAGCTGCTTTTATTATGAAACATTACTATCCCTTTAAGGGAGCAAATCTTAAGTCTGCGTGAATCCTCTCCTCTCCCTCAGTGGGCAAGTGGGGAGAAGGGAGGATGCACTCAGACTTCAGGTGTGTTGAACTACTGGAGATGTGCAAGATAGGCATCCCTTCCTCATTGCCAGCAGTTTGACAAACCTGCATGCTAATGAGTAAATTCCCTCCCCCTTCTCTTGAACACTTCATTGTTAGTGCATATGGCAATATGTATCTCAACTGGCAAGGTGATGTGCTCTCCGCACATCAC
This sequence comes from Rhinophrynus dorsalis, assembly GCA_037306005.1. Lineage (NCBI taxonomy): Eukaryota > Metazoa > Chordata > Amphibia > Anura > Rhinophrynidae > Rhinophrynus > Rhinophrynus dorsalis. The sequence continues at coordinate 405,974,104 of CM074718.1, read as the reverse complement.
CAGACACACATCGCCATAGCATCGCCACTTAGTGCACCTCTCCCCCAGGAAACTTGCAGGGTTTTTCACTAAAGTGTGATAAAGAGGTGATAAAGTGGAGATGACTCCTCCATTGAGATCACTTCTCCAGTTCCTATGTTTTCTCCTGAAAGGGAGAATAGATAAAAGGACTAGCTTTCTAGCAGAAGTAGTTGAGCCTAAAACAATAAATGAACTTAAGAATGCATAGTATATATATATATATATATTATATATATATTATATATATATATATATATATATATATATATATAGCTATTCTACGACTATCATAACTATAAACTAACTATGTAGTGAAATGGGGCAGACCAGATGAGTCAATTTGTTCTTTTCTGATGGTAATTCATATCTTTCTATGTTTATTAAAATGCAACATGACGTACCTGACTGTCCAGAGGGGCTAAAGCACACTAATAAAAACTACTCCACAACAGCCTAAAATGAACCCTCTGGAGATCTAGTGATCCCCTACCTTTCCATACCAATTGTGTAATCCAAGGGAACCCTTGCACATTTCTTCTCCCCATCCCAAATGAATTTAAAAAATGGTTACTATAGGACACGGGACTGCTGGGAGAATTTTCATTTAAAAAGTACTCATACTTTCTACTTCTCTGTTGCCTTTGACAGAGTAGACCACCTTCTCCCCCCAAACCTTCTACACTACCTGACTCAGTGACACATCTCTCTCATGGTTTTTATCATCTATCTCTGACTGTTCCTGTACTGGTTCTTTTTAAATCACTACTTCCTCTCTGCTCTCTCTTCCACTTGGTTTTCCTCAAGGTGCTGTTCTGGGCCCCATTTTGTTTTCAATCTACACTTCTTCTTTAATCTCTTCGAGTTCATACAAGCTATGATGCTACAAGTTTCACCAGGTTTTCTCAAACCTCTGCCCCCTCTCTAACATTAGCAATCCCCCTTCCCTCTCTGTTGTCATTGCATTTTAATAGATTGCTTCAAAATATCCATAAACTCTAGATGTGCAACAAGTCTTTAGAACATCTCCTCACTTTGACTATCTACCCTTTCCTGCACTGACGTATTAGCATAAAACTCACTATAAAACAACACTTTATCAGCAGTCCTTCTTGCAATCCTATTCTGCCCTGACGTATTAGCATAAAACTTACTATACAACAACACTTTATCAGCAGTCCTTCTTGCAAGCCTATTCTGCCTCAGAACATAATTCTTTACAAATCAATTTTTCATGACTACATATCCACCTTCTAGTTACCCAAGCAGACATTTTATTCATGTAAGCAGTCATTGCTAGCATGGAAATAGAGATAGATTGATTTCTGCACCACTTTTATACATCTCCCCAGAGTCTCACTGACATTACACTCGTTCTGTGCACTTTACTGCAGTAAACTGCAGTCAGGTTTTAGGGGTCATTAGCACAAAAAAAGAAGGAACAATTATATGCAAAACAATGGTACCATTGGGGAGAAACAAACATTTATATAAATGGAGCTTTTAATCCCTTAAATGCTACAGAGGCCTCCAAATAATAGGTTTTCCAGTGTGACATTTGCATAGAGTGCTGTTATCCCATATATTCCTTTATGTATGCCACATTTTCTATTCACTTTTTAAATAAGAACATTTCACACAACTATTTTCACAAACAGAACCACAAAATATATTGAAGTGGGATTTATCACCTTCTGGCATCCAGTTAAGCTACCCTGTGACTCACTCTTATAACACCTTAGAAAACTCCCAGCCTATCACAAGCTGAGAGTAAAGTTTACTTCATGAGCATTGGTAGGGTCTTTAAGGAATATAGACCCAAATCTATAAAAGCAAACTACAGCAGTTCTAGTGGAAACATGCACCGTAAGGGGCCAAGGAAACTTTCCACTGATCTAAATGGGCTTTCAACCCTTTGAATACTAGAGAGGTCTCCAAAGCATTGCAAAGGTTTAATGGGGTTAAAAGCCCCATTTAAATCAGTGGGAAGTTTGAGAGCATTTCTTTCTTCCCCATAGAGCAGTTAATTTACTCTAGAATTGCTCCACTTTGTGTTTACACATGAGGACAAAAATATTTTATATTTTATTGATGAAATAAATAAGCACGCCTCCCCTGGTCAATTTTTTATTAATATAGAGGGTTAAATATATAGAAATATTGTAGGTGCAGGAAATGTGTTAGGAATAATGGGTGATAAGATCAGCCAGAAGACTGCAAGGGCTCATGCTCTCTGTTTATTACTACCTTTTCTGGCTTCAAGGAACAGGATAATCAAGATCCTGATTATTTTATGGCCTTTGCACTAAGACTCAGACTGCTGCTCTTCAAGAGGTGGTGCAGCTAACTCGACACTGTGATGTACAACTACGTAACAAGGTGTTGACAGTGTCTTGGTATACTGGAGAAACTGCAACATTTCCAAGGGTCCATCAATCAATCTTAGACTGATGACCCTCACTGAGATCAACATATTATCAGGCAGGAATATCTGGGCAACACATAATTAATAGATCATACAATGCCAGATGCTAGATTCTATTACAGGTGCTAAATGTTAACACCCGTTTTATCAAACATTTTCCCACTGGAGTCTATGGGGAAAACTGGAGATAAAAGCAGTGATAAAATTAACACCTGTAATAGAATCTAGCCCAAAATTTGTACATTTTGAAAAAAGTGGAGGGAATGTGAAGTTATGAATGTGAGAATTTTTGTCTTTAGTTAAGACATTTTTGTCCTTAGGTAAGACATTTTTGTCATTAAGTAAGACATTTTTTGTTGTTAATGAAGACATTTTTGTCTTTACATATGACAATTTCAGTCAGGACAGATAACATATTTCCGATCACAACCACACTCTCTGCAAATATTAATGATCCCAATGACACTGTACATAGAAAAGTTGTTACAAACAACAAAAGCTATTTTGCTATTTCTTTGAAAATATGGCCCTTTCAGATAAAGTCCAGCTAAAAGTGGATTTCTTACCAACATCCACAGGGAAGGGATTATACTGTATCAAACTGTGTGCACAATCGGGTGTCAGAAAAAGGAAGTTTGTGAGAATGTAGAATTTCAGTCCAATCTGTTAACTTTTGTGGCAGATAAGTTTAAGATAATTTTGTACAAAGTTTGGCTATAAAATCATAAACTAATAATGTGGTGTTAAAAATATAAGCTCTAGCCACAAAATAAAGCAGAAGCAATTTTTGAGCACGCCAACTACAACATAGGGAACAAACAAGAACTCCCATTGCTTTAAATTGTGCTTTAACTGGTTGAATACTAGAGAGGTTGCCAATGCATTGCTTCACAATGCATTATATTATACCTCCCAACATTTCATATGGCCAAAGAGGAATACTTTTGTTTTAGGTGGTGTTGCTGGGGGCGTGACTAATGTGCAGGGCATTACGGAGAATGTTTAGGTTATTTCTTGACCTATTCAAACCTCTTTGTGTAATCGAATAATTAATTTAGAACAAGACCAAATTATTTTATTTACGTAGACTAATTTATAAACACGTATGATGAAGTTTAACCCCTAAAAGACACATGATGTTCCAGGACCATTATGGGTATATTTGCGTTAAGGACCCATGACAGTCTGGCAGTCATGGAATTCATGGGTCCTCACGTGGCTGCATGCCACTCGGGGCCCCTGAATCCATTTAGCAGGAAAAAAAGCTCTGTGGTCCTTAACTGCCGGCCGTGCAGCTGGTTGTCAACGGATTAAACAAACATTAATGTGAGTTTTATTGCTATGGAACAATGTGATACACTTTTATACACACCACACTGGGGGACACCATGGTGGGAAAGAGGGACAGAGAGATTTAGGTCTGTAAGAGGGACTGTTCCTCCTAAAGAGGGACACTTGGGAGCTATGTAATATTCAAGGGTTTAAAAGCACCTTTTAAATAAGTGGGAAATTTGCAGGGTTTTATTTTTCTCTTGTTAAGCAGTTGGTTTACTCCAGGATTGCTCCTAATTTACTTTGTGCATAGGGCCCCATGTGTAAATTGTGTCAATGTCAGTTATGTACACAGATATATTGTACATACTTTCACATACATACAACAATACAATATATATTCCTTTATATACAACTAGTTGAAGAGCCCGTTACACGTGCCACAGTGCCACTGCCACCCGGTCGTGGGGCAGTCATGACTGCAGCACGCGCAGCAGTGTCTACTTCGCATGACGCGGCGTTACACACGTTTTAGCAAATTATTATATAGGATGACTATAACTTTTATTCAATATGTTTACTTATGAATATACTCATGAGTATGAATAATTAGTGGACAACCAAGGGCTGGATAGGGATGATGGGAATTGTAGTCCTGAACATCTGGAGAGCCTCAGATTACCCAGCCCTGATACAAGAAGCGAAATGCATATAATTCTCACAGTTCATGAATAGCAGAAAATGATATACTTTTATATAAAAAATATCTCCCATATCTGAAATCAATTGAGTCAGTGTTTTCTATGTATTACTGCTACTGGATTACCTTTTCCCTAGAAACATTCACTTTCCATAGTTTGCGATTAAATCATAGTTTTTATACATATAAATGTACCCTTTTTAATATTCATAGCATTCTCATTGTGTAACGGATGTCCATGCATATTGCATTGATTTGTAGGGTTTATTTACTCTTTTCTATTTGATGTATACTTTAACAAAGATATTTCAGGTGTCTTAACTAACTGAGACTGTTATGTGCCTGTAGACTTCTAGCTGACTTCTGGAAATTATAATTTTAAATTATTGGAATCTGCAGAGCAGCTCCAGTGGCTGTCTCAATCTAGGTCATCTTTGAAAAAGGGTTCCCTTGAGCTCAAGGATTCTTACCTGGTTAAGCTTCACTGATTTATTCTCGATGATTTTTGTGACCATCCTGTAAATTCTGTTTTCCAAGTTTATCTTAAGGTCAACAGTAAATTGAAATAAATGTGAATTTTCAGCTTGGAGATAGAATTTCTTTCATGGAGATAGAATTTCTTTCATGTATTATTCTGTAAATCTGCTGTGGAAGACAACAGGTAAGTAAAGTATATAATATCAGCCCTATTCATGGACTTATTATGTTCTTTGAAAGTTTTAACACAAAAGTATTGGCTTGTCGTAAATTCTAAATTTGACTTGAAATCACACTAGGCTACAACAGTAATAATGTATGAATACACTATAACCATATTACTATTCCCACAGAATGTACAAATGCTATTCCACTCTAAAACTGGTGCAGAAACTGATTTTTGCATGCTGTGCCTACCTAATGCCAATTTAGCCAAGGGCAGAACAGTGGGGGGGGGGTGTATTGCCTACTATGAGCATGCCATTCTTCTGATACCTTATTTATCACTATGTACTATATCAAGGCTATAGAATATCAGCTTAACCCTTTGACTGCCAGATGGGTATACAACGCATTGCAAAGCAATGTGATGCATACTCCACTGGCACTCAAAAATTTAAAGCTGAACTATCAACCTAAATAAAGTCCCCTCCCCAATAAGGATAGCGCAGGCACACAGATGTCTCTAAGCCAAGATGTCTGCGCTCAAGCCTGGCCGCTGGTCTCAAAAGAAGAAGTTATGTGCCTAACTATTGGGGGGCTTTATTTAGGGTGATAGTTCCGCTTTAAGGTTCTGTTATTTTTCTGCACTGGAAATGCTGGTGGTGATAAGTGCGGCAGTATGCAATAAATACATAGACAAAGGTGGATTCATATTTTTTATCTAAAGTATAGAAAATTAATTATGCTGAATGTAAATCTGCCCATTTGTGTTCATCTTGTATGTGGGGAAGGGGGCAGAGGAATATAGAATAAGACACAGTTCTTGAAAGGAGCCATGGGGGACAGAGAGGCATGAAGAGAAAATGATACTGGACAAAATTAAAGGAGCAGTCTTTTTTTTTTAAAACCTAAATGCTATAGACATTTTCCTGCTGAGTAAAAGAAGGGCACTCCCACTGCTGTCGGTTGTTTTATTCAAAAGTTATAACAGTTCAAATAATCAGGAAGTGAATTTACAGAGTGTTTACAGCCCGATAGTTCTAACTGACTAGAAGTGACCCAGCAGTTTCTATCACATTCTATGGAGAGCTGTTTGTCAGTGACTCTCCTCTCAAATAGAATAACTAATTGGAATTTGACCACTAGATGGCACTGTTAGTGGAAAAAAAAAACACAGGTTTAAACTGTAATAACTCTGGAAATATGTATCTCTCAACAGTGGCAGTATCCTTATCTAAAGCAACAGGAAAATCCCTATAATATATATTTTTTCATAACAAAAGTTTACTGCTTCTTTAAGATTAACAAAATATATGGTACCGATGGCATCAACCCATGGATTCTTCTGTAACTTACAGGACAGTTATCATATTTTACTCCGTCTGTTCATGTAGAAGCAGACATAGTAAAAAGCCTGGGCCTGTGCTGTCCATTCCAAAATTGCTTCTGTCAGCAATTTGCAGGGACAGAAAAACTGTCTGTCTCTTCTGGCAAGAGAGTTGGAATAAAGGGTAATCCAGACATGGACCCCTTGCTCTCGGTACCTAGGAAAACCAGCTGCACCTCACTGATGTGGCTCAAACAAGGCAGAAATGTATGTCTCGGGTTTCGTGGTATTTCCCATGCAGAGGAGACTTGCCCATTATTTTGGAACTGAACTGCCATTTTGGGCGGGATTAGTCTAATATGTATGTGGAAATTTCTCCTTTGTAATAGTACAAAAGAGCTAAAATGTGATGCTCTTGAGAGGTAACTAGTAGTGATGATCGAGCACCCCAATGCTCGGGTGTTCGGGTGCTCTGGCCGAGCGCCCCCGGAGGCTCGAGTGCTCGGCCGAGCACCCGAGCCCCATTGAAGTCAATGGGAGGACTCGAGCATTACACCAGGCACCCCCTGCTCTGATGAGGGGAGGGTGCCTGGTTCATAGGAAAAGGTCAGAAAATGATGGAAACACCACAGAAATGGTTCAGGGACAGCATAGGGAGGATGTCTGGATGCATCTTGGACTCCAACGTCGCTGCTGGGAACGATGTTTCGCCCGTAGTACGCCATTTTTACAGACTGACCGTAAAACACACAAAAAGGAAGATAAAAATGACTTTAGGCGAAAAATTGTTACCAAACAGTATTTGCTGTATATTTACTTGTATATCATCTGCAAATTCTGCAAAAAATGTCATCGATTTTTCGGAACTGGGGCCATGATTAAGAGGGAAACGTGCGCAGCGTAAAGCAGGTGTTCAACGTGGTTATGGCCCGGGTAAGGTACAGCATTCAGGAACGGAGGCCGCAGCTACCACAGGTTTTACAACATGTCCGTTTGCCCTTGTTAAGTCCAAAATTTATAGTCGGAACAGTGGGGTCTGATCCATTGAGTAAAAGTGACGAAGTGACTTAGTGGATGAAGCCAAGAACTACCTTCTGCTCTGTCGAACACCCCAGCCCTATTTAATTCAATGGGAGGACCTGAGGCACTCCGATACAACCTGTATATCACAAAATGGAGGGCATCATTCACATTGTGGTACAATAGTTCAGGTAGTGGTCCAACACTCATAAAGCCTATGCACTAAGTGAAAGGGCTGCCAAAAATTAGACTGAAATGTCACTCCAATACACCCTTTATTACACATAAAGGAGGGCATCATACACACCCTTGAAAAATTAGGATTAATGGCCTGCTGGTGACCCTCTAAAACATTAGGGGCGAGGGCATGCCGCTAAGCTGACCATCTAAAACATTAGGAATGAGGGTCTGCTGCTGAGCCGACCATCTAAAACATTATGGGTGAGGGTCTGCTGCAGAGCTGACCATCCTAAACATTATATGTGAAGGCCCGCTAGTGAGCTGACGCTATAAAACATTATATGAGAGGGCCCGCTAGAGAGCTGACCCAATAAAACATTATATGAGAAGGCCCGCTGGTGAGCTGACCTATACAAAAATTGTCAAACAGGGCCCGCTGGTGAGCTGGCCCTATATAAAAATTATATCACAGGGCCCGCTGGTGAGCTGGCCCTATATAAAAATTATATCACTGGGCCCGCTGGTGAGCTGGCCCTATATAAAAATTATATCACTGGGCATATGGAAGAGGAGGAGGAGGATGAGAAGATTAAGAGTCAACCATATACCCGTTTTTTGGGTGGAAGGGGTGAATGGGAATACAGAGTATTCCCATCATTGTAAATAACATATCTAAAGTGACTTTATGTTCACCCGGGGCTTTCCTCCAGTGGAGTGGAGAAGTCAGGGGAAATCCAGGCCTTGTTCATTTTTATAAGTGTCAACCTATCAGCATTGTCGGTGGAAAGGCGGATACGCTTATCTGTTATGATGCCACCAGCAGCACTAAATACCCGCTCAGACAGAACGCTGGTGGCAGGGCAGGCCAGCACCTCCAAGGCGTAGAGTGCCAGTTCATACCACGTGTCCAGCTTGGACACCCAGTAGTTGTAAGGCACAGAGGGATCATTGAGGACGCTGACACGGTCTGCTACGTACTCCTTCACCATCTTCCAAAACTTTTCCCTCCTTGTGACACTAGGCTGCGCATCAGGGTGAGGGTGCTGGCGGGGTGTCATGAAGGTGTCCCACGCCTTGGAGAGTGTTGCCCTGCCTTTGTCGGAACTGCTGTGTGCTCCCCTTTTCTCCCCTTCTCGGTTGGCCAAGGTAGCACGTACTCTGCCGCCAGCGTTGTCAGATGGAAAATTTTGGAGCAATTTTTCGACAAGAACCTTCTGGTATTGCACCATTTTGCTTGTCCTCTCCACCGGAGGAATGAGAGATGAGAAATTCTCTTTGTAGCGGGGGTCCAGAAGGGTGAACACCCAGTAATCTGTGTTGTCTAAAATGCGTATAACGCGTGGATCACGGGAAAGGCAGCCTAACATAAAGTCAGCCATGTGTGCCAGAGTACCAACAGGCAAGATTTCGCTGTCCTCACCAGGAGGATGACTCTCAATCTCCTCATCCTCTTCCTCCTCTTCTGCCCACCCACGCTGAAGAGATGGAACTAAAGTTCCATGGCTACCCTCTGTAGCGGAGGCAACCGTGTCTTCCTCCTCCTCCTCCGCCTCCTCCAATTGTCGCTGAGAAGACGAAGTGAGGGTGCTCTGGCTATCACCTTGTGTAAGCTCTTCCTCCCGCATTTCCACCTCTTCCACATGCAAAGCATTGGTTTTAATTGTGAGCAGCGAGCGTTTCAGTAGACACAGAAGTGGGATGGTTACACTGATAATAGCGTTATCGCCGCTCACCATCTGTGTCGATTCCTCAAAATTGCGTAAAACCTCACAGAGGTCTGACATCCATTCCCACTCCTCACTTCTGATTAGAGGAAGTTGAACGGAGAGGCGACGACCGTGTAACAGCTGGTACTCCACTACTGCCCTCTGCTGCTCACAAAGCCGGGCCAACATGTGGAAGGTGGAGTTCCAGCGCGTGCTCACGTCACACAGCAGCCGGTGAGCTGGCAACTGTAAGCGCTGCTGTAGCTTCAACAGGCCGGCTGAAGCTGTAGATGACTTACGGAAATGTGCACACACGCGGCGCACCTTCGTCAAGAGATCATGCAAATTGGGGTAGGTTTTTAGAAATCGCTGAACCACTAAATTAAATACATGCGCTAGGCATGGTACGTGTGTGAGCTTGCCAAGCTCCAAAGCCGCCACCAAGTTACGCCCATTATCACACACAACCATGCCTGGTTGCAGGTTGAGTGGCGAGAGCCACTGCTCGGTCTGGTGACTAATCCCCTGCAACAGCTCTGAGGCCGTGTGCTGTTTGTCCCCAAGGCAGATCAGCTTCAGCACGACCTGTTGACGCTTCCCCACTGCAGTGCTACACTGCTTCCAGCTACCGGCTGATGGGTGAGTGGCGCTGCGCGCAGAGAATTCGGAGGTGGAAACGGAGGAGGAGGAGGAGGAGCCAATAACGTAGGTGCTGGCGGAAACCCTGATGGAGGTAGGGCCCACAATCCTCGGCGTGGGTAGCACCTGTGCCATCCCAGGGTCCGAGTCGCTCCCAGCCTCCACGACATTCACCCAGTGTGCCGTCAGGGAAATGTAGCGTCCCTGGCCACAAGCACTTTTCCATGTGTCAGTCGTTAAGTGGACCTTCCCAGTAACTGCGTTGGTCAGGGCACGGGTGATGTTAAGGGACACATGGTGGTGTAAGGCGGGGACGGCACACCGGGAAAAGTAGTGGCGGCTGGGGACTGCGTACCGAGGGACAGCTGCTGCCATCAGGCTGCAGAAGGACTCAGTCTCCACAAGCCTAAATGGCAGCATTTCGATGGCCAGTAATTTGGAAAGGTGTGAGGTTAGTGCTATGGCCTGTGGGTGGGTGGCTGGGTATTTTCGCTTGCGCTCAAATGCCTGGGGTAACGACATTTGGACGCTGCGCTGGGACAGGGAAGTGGATGTGGTCGCTGATGGTGCTTCAGATGGTACAGGTGCAGGGCGGGAGGTATGCGGGCCTGCGCCTTCGACAGGCGATTGGCCGGCACCGAAAACAGGGGAAGAGGAGGCAGTGGTGTGGCCTGCAGACACAGATTGGCGATCCGGGCGTTCCTCCCACTTATTACGGTGCTTGGATGCCATGTGTCGGATCATGCTGGTGGTGGTGAGGTTGCTAGTGTTCATGCCTCGGCTCATTCTGGTGTGGCACAGGTTGCAAACTACAATTCTTTTGTCGTCCGCACTTTCCTTAAAAAAACGCCATACCGCGGAACACCTAGCCCTTGGCAAGGGAGATTTACGGAAGGGGGTGCTCCGTGGAACATTTGCAGGCCGGTTTGGTGCGGTCCGCCTTCTTTCTTTAGCCACACCACTGCCTCTTCCAGCCTGTTGCGGTGCTGCAGATGGCTCACCCTCAGGACTGCTGTCATCGCTCGGCTCTCCACCTTCCCAGGTGGGGTCAGTGACCTCATCGTCCACCAAGTCCTCCTCCACTTCCTCACTCTGATCATCCTCCTCATTTCTTGATCCCACCACATACTCAGTCATTGACAACTGTGTATCATCCTCCTCATCAAGGTCTTGAGACAGTAATAGTGGTTGATTTGATGGCAACTGTGTCTCATCATCATCATCATCCACTTCCTTTGACCTTAAATGCCGTTCCCCTCTGTCATCTTCTTGTGATTGGGTACCCTCTAGAGGTTGTGAATCAGGGCACAAGATCTCATGTTCCTCTGCAAGCGTGCTTGGAGAGAGGTTCAAATGAAGGATTGGTGATGAGACGAGCTCCTCACTATATCCCAGTGTGGGATCACTTCTTTGGCCAGACCCTCTATGGTGGGAGGAAGGATGATCAGGGTGAGGATTATGTTGACCAGACTCTTGGCTAGTGAGAGTGGACTTGGCGGAAGACAGGGTGGTGCTTAACCGACTGGAAGCAGTATCAGCTGAAATCCAACCGACCACCTGTTCGCAGTGGTCTGACCTCGAGAGTGATGTCCTGCAACGCCCTGTAAACTGAGACATGAAGCTAGGTATGGTGGATGTCTTTCTGTCTTGTGCTCTGGCACCAGGCACAGTTTCTACGCGTCCTGACCCGCGCCCTGAACTATCAGGATCACGTCCACTTCCCCGTCCCTTTTTACCCGCCTTCTTCATATTACACGGAATATATGCCGCTAATCTGCGGCTAGGCACACTAAACAGAATGTGACGCTAATCTGCGGCTAGGCACAGTGAACGGAATATGTGACGTTAATTTTAAAATTTGCACACTAAACAATATGTGCAGCTAATCTGCGGCTAGGCACACTAAACAGAATGTGACGCTAATCTGCGGCTAGGCACAGTGAACGGAATATGTGACGTTAATTTTAAAATTTGCACACTAAACAATATGTGCCGCTAATCTGCGGCTAGGCACACTAAACAGAATGTGACGCTAATCTGCGGCTATTTTCAGTGAACGGAATATGTGACGTTAATTTTAAAATTTGCACACTAAACAGAATGTGAAAATAATCTGCGGCTAGGCACACTAAACAGAATGTGACGCTAATCTGCGGCTATTTTCAGTGAACGGAATATGTGACGTTAATTTTAAAATTTGCACACTACACAGAATGTGAAAATAATCTGCGGCTAGGCACACTAAACAGAATGTGACGCTAATCTGCGGCTAGGCACAGTGAACGGAATATGTGACGTTAATTTTAAAATTTGCACACTAAACTGAATGTGAAAATAATCTGCGGCTAGGCACACTAAACAGAATGTGACGCTAATCTGCGGCTAGGCACAGTGAACGGAATATGTGACGTTAATTTTAAAATTTGCACACTAAACAGAATATGAAAATAATCTGCGGCTAGGCACACTAAACAGAATGTGACGCTAATCTGCGGCTAGGCACAGTGAACGGAATATGTGACGTTAATTTTAATATTTGCACACTAAACAGAATGTGAAAATAATCTGCGGCTAGGCACACTAAACAGAATGTGACGCTATTCTGCGGCTAGGCACAGTGAACGGAATATGTGACGTTAATTTTAAAATTTGCACACTAAACAGAATGTGAAAATAATCTGCGGCTAGGCACACTAAACAGAATGTGACGCTAATCTGCGGCTAGGCACAGTGAACGGAATATGTGACGTTAATTTTAAAATTTGCACACTAAACTGAATGTGAAAATAATCTGCGGCTAGGCACACTAAACAGAATGTGACGCTAATCTGCGGCTAGGCACAGTGAACGGAATATGTGACGTTAATTTTAAAATTTGCACACTAAACAGAATGTGAAAATAATCTGCGGCTAGGCACACTAAACAGAATGTGACGCTAATCTGCGGTTATTTTCAGTGAACGGAATATGTGACGTTAATTTTAAAATTTGCACACTAAACAGAATGTGAAAATAATCTGCGGCTAGGCACACTAAACAGAATGTGACGCTAATCTGCGGCTATTTTCAGTGAACGGAATATGTGACGTTAATTTTAAAATTTGCACACTAAACAGAATGTGAAAATAATCTGCGGCTAGGCACACTAAACAGAATGTGACGCTAATCTGCGGCTAGGCACAGTGAACGGAATATGTGACGTTAATTTTAATATTTGCACACTAAACAGAATGTGAAAATAATCTGCGGCTAGGCACACTAAACAGAATGTGACGCTATTCTGCGGCTAGGCACAGTGAACGGAATATGTGACGTTAATTTTAAAATTTGCACACTAAACAGAATGTGAAAATAATCTGCGGCTAGGCACACTAAACAGAATGTGACGCTAATCTGCGGCTAGGCACAGTGAACGGAATATGTGACATTAATTTTAATATTTGCACACTAAACAGAATGTGAAAATAATCTGCGGCTAGGCACACTAAACAGAATGTGACGCTAATCTGCGGCTAGGCACAGTGAACGGAATATGTGACGTTAATTTTAAAATTTGCACACTAAACAGAAAGTGAAAATAATCTGCGGCTAGGCACACTAAACAGAATGTGACGCTAATCTGCGGCTAGGCACAGTGAACGGAATATGTGACGTTAATTTTAAAATTTGCACACTAAACGGAATGTGAAAATAATCTGCGGCTAGGCACACTATTAAAATGGCCCTTTTTGTCACTGCGTTGTACACTATTTGTCCCTGTGCACCTAGTACAATGTCACCTAAATACCCCCCCCACAAAAAAAAAAATGAAATTGTGCCCCCCCAAACAAAATATAAATGCTGCCCCCACACACAACAGTCCTAAAAAGGACTTTTGGGTCTTGATATAGTGTTCCAACACTTTTATTCTCCCTACACTGACTTTCCCTTCCTATCCTCATCTCTCCCTGGCTAAGACTGAGCCGAACTCGCTGGTCGGGTGCTATACAGCACCCGATCACGGGTTCTGGCCAGCCAATCAGTGTAATGCCAGCAGCCAACATGGCTGCTGGCATTACACTGATGTCAGAGCCTCCCCGCACGTTTATTGGCCGCGCAGCAGCCGCGAAACGTGCGGGGAGGAGACCCGAACATGGCGGGCGAGCACATGCGGTACTCGTACAAGTACCGCCATGTGCCGAGCAGAGCGATGCTCGAGCCGAACCGAGCTTCGGCCGAGCATGCTCGCTCATCACTAGTAACTAGTTGTTGAACAGGCAACTTTGCTTTTCCTCGAGCTCAGAGCATGCCACATCTCTTGGCTTGTAATGAGGTTGTACACAACCAAAATGTTTGTAACTCACAGCCACAGCTGCGTAGGTTGCAAGTGTACCATGTGTACCTCCAAAGAAGGCTAGTAATGGGCTTGAAATTTGTTCTCTTTTGGTTTTTGAAAGCTACAGGTGTGAGAATACAAATCTTGCAGTTCAATCTGTCTCATAGGACCAGCAAGAGAGAATGGGTGGGGTGGGGGGCACTTTCCAGACTCATGTTGAGCTCTCCCACTAATCTTCTGGGCTATATTAGCTAGCCCCAGGTGCCATAATGGCATATCAGATATACTGCTCTCCGCTTAGCCTCACAGTTAATGTGCTACAAAGAGAAATAAGCTAGAAATCCGAGTAAGCATAACTTTATAAAACTTTTTACACATGTGCCTGTGGGTATGTTCACACCACCATTGACTAATATACAGTAGAATATACAAGCCAGAACCTGGCATTCAGAAATATAGTATACATGACAGATACTTGTACTCACCCATTGAAATATATATACAAATACCTGCATGTAGAGAAATACTTGTGTATTTCCCTGTATCTTTAGATTTGCCTTTTGATGAATAGGATAGCATATGCAGTCTTCAAGAACTAAATCTCATCAAGAGACATCTTACCACAGGACTGTTGAGAGGCCAGCATAGTGTCAGTGTAGTATAAAATATGCACAAAGTAGAAAATATAGATTTACTGTTGCTGATGTAGTAAGTAGAATTGTGGTAATTCTGGCGCAAATCATCGGCACCATGGGGACAAAAAATAAATAAATCTTTATCTAGAATCTGTGAAAGTTAGACTTAAAGAAACAGGCATATATATCCACCACCCCTTTATGAGCACAGGAATAATTCTGAATTTTCATTTTTCAAACTCATTGCCTTAGGCATACAGTCTCAATAGGACAATTGTTATCTGCACTGATTATGTTCCCCTCTTTTCTCTAGTGATTAGGGTATTAACTTTTTATTGACTTCTCTACATTGCCTACTATGAGCTAACAGTATTTATCTGGTCAGCTAAACATTGGTTGAAGTAGCATGGTGTATTCCTGTATTTTCTCTTGTGGATGTAGTTATTCTGTATTCCAGACGAATATATCCATGTGTGCATACCGAGGCTGATGTGCTATAAAGAATTGGAGCCTTTATGTGTCAGTGTGTATGTGTAAATATATACATCTATTCTCCCTTCCCCAATCATTTGATTCAGTTTCCTTTCCTTAGCATCACCTGGTTCCTTTTACATAATCTTTAAATGAACATTAACACGTAAACATGGTCTGGGGTTATACAAGCTTGTACTCTATGCTAGCCCCAGTAAAATTCTATTTTTGCCTTCTACGGACTAAAATTTTTGTCTTATGAATGCTCTTTGGGGGCTCACATTCCTTCATTTTCAGGACTCCCATTACAAGAGCAATCTTGATAGGTGTCTCAATAAAAGGGCCTGAGATAAGACTTCAGACTTTCTCAAAAGATGAGCAGTAGGTACTAATCTCAATACATTAACAGCATTAGCTGTGCATTATTATGCTTTATTTATATAGTGCCAACTTATTCCTCACCTCTGTACAACAGGGAATAGACATATAGAGATGTTAAACAGTACAAATTGAGCACGGAAAACAAAAGGATCAGAGAGCCCTATTCATGAGAGCTTACAGTCTAGAGGAAGGTAGGTGGGACACAGAAGGGATAAGTTCTATGGGGTGTGAGTGCCTCCTGCCACATGAACTACCATTCAGTGGGTGGGAGACAAGAGCTTTTGAGTGCAGTGGTCCAGGCAAGTAGTTATTATGTTAGGGAGAATATGACTATATAAACATTCAGGTTGTGATGGAGTGTAGGTGGGAGAGTTATTTTAGAAGAAAATGAGTGAGCAGTGGTTGGACAGGCTGTTGGTCTGGCCTTGTTCATAATGGTTATGGAGGTAGTTGAAAGGCTTCCCTGAAAAGGTGAGTTTTCAGGGAGCATCTGAAGATCTGAAGACTGGGGGAGAGTCTGATGGGTGGGGGAGGAAATTCGAGAGCTCAGGTGCAGCACTGGAGAAGTCCTGTAGAGGTCAATGGGATGATGTAATAAGAGCTGCAGAGAGAAGAAAATTCTGTGCAGAGCAAAGATGGCGAATGGGAGTGTATTTGGAAATGAGAGATGAAATATAGGGGGTGCTGTGTTAGTGAGGACTCTGTAAGTTAGTACCAGAATTTAGAATTTAATTCTATATGCTAGTGGGAACAAGTGTAGGGATTGGCAAAGAGGAATGGCATTAGAGAATAGAGCATACATAATTAACCAAATTCTGCCCATATAGGATAGTCTGCACAAGAATTACAAATAAAGTTTAAGATTAGATTTAAGGATCTAACATAAAATTATTAATTTTTATAGATGCTAGCTGAAAGTACATGCTATGTCAAAATTATTTAATTTTATTTTTTGGTGTTAGTGTTCCTTTAAATTCTAATATAAAGCCATTTCTCCAACTAAATTTACAGTTATATTCTGTGTTAAGCAGTGAGCAGGCAAGAAACCAAACAAACTGTCTGAAGTTAATAATATTGTTGTATCCGTCGTGCTGGATACTCACATTTGTGATGTCCTCAATATGCCATCTTCTCTTGCAGATATGTGCAGTTATACCAACTAGTACCTTCAGTTAATGAGAGTAGAGATGACTGTTTGTCCTGAATGGATTTCTTTCTATGTGTAGGGTGCACTGTTTATTTGCTAGTTGAATGCTGGACAAGGAATTGTCTCCAAACCATGCAAACAGTCATAATTATGCATGAACCTGTCCACATTCCCAGAAACTGTTCTTAATTGAGTCCCAGCACACATCATAGTTTTGCATGTCATTTATGGTTTTGCTTATCAACCATGATGGGTATTGTGAGACTCAGGAAAGAGTGGCTGAAACTACTTTCTGCTTCTTTATTTAAAATATGTTAATGTATTTGCTGAATGGGATTTAAAGTACACTGATGATCCCATTTTTATTTTTCATTTAAAAGTTGAAAATTATCAGATGTTGCATGTTTTAAATTTTATTTTAACCATTTAATGGATTGAACTGCTTAGATACTATTAGTTTGCCTTTTAAAGGAATACCAACACTTCCCAATAATACAACCCGCATTTATCTTAACCACTTAAGGACGGGTGCTCACGTGCGGCTGGCACTTGAGGACCACAGGGCCTTTTTTTATTATTCACTTCCAGTTCAGGGCTTCCGGAGAGGCATGCAGCCGCAAAGGGAGCCCTGAACTCCATGATGTGCCAGGACCGTCACTGGTCCTTAAGTGCCGGACCGCCGTGACAATCCTGGCACATCAGTGGCTGTTAAGGGGTTAATCTGAGAAGAAAATCATAAAGGCCATTATGAATCCATTTTGCATGGATTGATTACACAAATTATTCTTTAACTAGTTGAACAGCCCGTTACACGGGCCACAGTGCCTCTGGCAGCCCGTGGCGCGGGCAGTCTGTTCTGCGCATGACTGCCGCATGTGCAGCAGTGTCTACTGCGCATGTCGGGCGTTATACACAACTTAGGAAATTAATATATAGGATTAGTACTGGATATTGTGTCCATTGAGTCAGACATACTGTTGTTCTTTGTTTCAGGACTCCAGGGCCCCATACTCATTCCACTGAAGTCTTTTGAAGAAAGAAGAGTAGGGAGAGTTTAGTTTCCTGAAGTTTAGCAACAAAAACTCATGTCTGCCTCCATGGATTATCAGATCTGGGGACACAATTCACTCAGAACAGATTCATGGGGGCCATTAGAAATTTTTGCCCAGATTATGGTAATTGAGGGTTTAGTGATAATGTTCCTTTAAGAGTTATCTTTTCACATACATTTTTTCTGATTCAACAGGTTTCCAGAGTACAGAGGTCATGGCAAGGCAAGGTCCTCACCACCTTTAGTCAGCTCCTGAAAACACATCTCTTGAAGGAGGTGCCTTATTAGCATTCCTTACAGGTGCACCTTCATTAATACAAAAGGCAATCTGCATATCTCCCTTATATTCACTTAGAGATGCAGGAGGTGGTGCATATGTGCAAACACTATTGACACTATTGCTGATTATATTGTAAGCTCTTCAAGAAAGAGACTACAACTGCAATGTCTCCCTGACTTGTTTGCAGTTATTATTCTCTAACAACCTTCTATGAGCACTTACATTATTGAATTACTCATTTTCTTATGTATATGAGCATTTTCAGAGCATGATTTTCCTTTGCATTGTGTTTATCAACATAGTAAAAAGGCACAAAGGAATTTGCTTAATTTTTTTCCCTTTTTCATCCAGGATCTCTTGATAAAACATCCTGCCAATTTAGAACAGAAAAAAGTTTAAAAGGACCTACCACCCCTACCATCCCCAATATATATATATATATATTTTTTTTTTGCCCTACCCAGGTCAAGACCTCTTTTTCTTTTCTCTGAGCTTTCTTTCTTCTCAGTTTATTTTACATTGGACCCAGCTAAGTACCTACCTTGGCTGCCTTTGCGAATCTCTTCAGAGGTAATTCCTAGGAAGGGGTTTGGCTCCATTGGCCCCATTAGCCATACCAAGTTCCTGTCTGGGCCCCACTGGGTTCCATTTTTCTTTGTTACATAGGAAGATGTGGCTAAGCTGAGCAGTTTTTAAATTGGTGCCATTACAAAGCCATAGTGGCTCTGAAGCATATTGTTTTTTTGTCAGGAGGTATGGACTAAAGAAACACTTTACTAAAGATCACCATATACAGGAAAGTGCAGTCATAATCAAAACAAAATGTATAATGAGGCATCCCTGACTTCTGAAATTTCCTTCCATTGCACCGGAAGTTGAATTGACAGCCATGATCTGGAGAGGGTGGTCTACCCATCAGAGTATCTCTGGATGCTTGGAGGCCTATTTTAGTGGCATGGAGCAAAGGCTCTGAAGCCTCCTCCTCCTTCCTCCTGCTTTCATCAATATCAAAGCAGTTCTCATGTTAATTAATTAATTAATTTATTTATTTAAATGTTTTACCAAGAATACATTGAGATTTCTCTAATTTTCAAGTAACGTAGGAACATAGTAAATTGGTTTGATAAGTCCATCAAGTTCAACCTTTACCTCATAATCCAGAGAAATGAGAATTATATACGTTTTCCTGCTGCTAAATAAATTAGTCTTTATTTGAACTTCCTATTTTCATATTATTACACAGTATAACCCCTTATGTTCCCTCTTGAAAGAAATGCATTTAATCTTCTCTTAAATGTATCCATTCTATTTGTCATTACCACATCCTTGGGCAAGGAATTCCACCATTTAACATACCTTACTTTAAAGGGACAGTAATGTCCCATAAAAATTATGCTTGTTTTGTAGAGGTTTAAAAAATTATTTAGCACAAGTCCTATCTCTCAAACCGCTATGGTTTGAGAGATATTTGCTTGTAAAGTTTCCCTCTTTCTCTGTAAAGCTGACAACAGGAGATTTGAGTCATGCTACTCAAGGATGCTCTTCAGCAGAGTCAAAATTGCGTTATTTAAAAAGAACTACTTCATGGCAACGGTATACAAAGTGTGCTTGCAAACAAGTCATACTTTGTAGACCTTTCCAATGAAGTAATTCTCTTTAAATAATGCAAGTTCAACTCTGCTGCAGAGCCGCCGGCTGGTCCCCAGACCGGGATCTCCTGCTGTCAGCTAGACGTTGATGTCAGGAGAAGGGGAGGGAGGGAGGAACTTTACATACAAATATCTCTCAAACCTTTACGGATTTGTGCTAAATAGCTTATTTTTTAAACGTCTACAAAACAAATGATAAGGCTGTGCCTGTAATTGTGGGAGGAGCTGGAGGACTATTTAATCCCCCAGTTCCCTCTCTTATTCCTCTATCTTCGCGGGTCATTCGGGTCATTCCATCGTCGACGTAGTCACATGAGTTATTCAGTCCGATCGCAGTCTGCAAAAGGTAAGCACCTCGCCTTCTTTAAAACGGCAAACTCCTTTCTCAAATGCATCCCTCTAGATCACGGCACCCGTTCCAGGAAGTGACGTCACTTCCTCGCGACACCTCCAACTCCTCCTCACTATAGCATTACCTTTTCATCGCTCTCTAATAAGGCAGGTACGCCATAGCACTTTTCTCAGGAACTTACTGATTCTGCTTAAGTTTTTATTTCAATAGCTAATAGTCAAGTCAGTGCCCATTCGTGTATTACATTTTATACTGTTAATTAAATGTTTTTAACACTCTCAGATACATGGCAGTAACTTGTATGTACTTATATGTTATACATTACTATTATATTTCTACTATGTACATTATGAGGTTCATTATTCTTTATATTAATCGCAGGAATATTCCTAAAATCCTGCACCATATTTTCGTTTAAGTATGCAGTTTAAGTTCACTATGTTAGAAAGATTGAGTCTGTGGAGGGCAGAAGGGGTTAATTACTAGGATAGAATATCCCCTTATCACATCATAGTTGTGAGGGGTATGAATCTCACCTCATATTCACATGGGGAGATGCACAAGAACTAAATTCAACTGTTATAAACTTTGTGATCCACGTGCTGGTCTGTGAGCCTTTGCACTAGAATGAGGTAGTTAATTGCTCTATATCCAGCTGATATGGACAACAAATCCTATTACCCCCTTCTGTCTCTGCACCTGAACTAGCAGGCTTCAGGGAGAGTGTGTACCTTTTTACCATAGCACTTGCATCCCTGTCCTTGATAACAACCATTCTGAATGGGATCAATGTTTCACAAACCAGTCAAAAATTCTTAGATGGTTACTTATGCCAAATTCTAGGTGATACTTTTCTTCCAGTATACATCCACTCATTCTGAACAAATTGCCTGTGATGATAAAAAAACATTTATATATCTTACGTCTCTTTTTACATATTGCAGCTCTTCAGACAAACATATCTGGTGTTAGACGCCTATCGTCAGTTAAGGTAATAACCAGTCTAACAGACTACCGGCACTTTCATAGTGTTACGGTAGGTCAATTTCACTTTACCTCATCATGAAGGTCGAAGGTCATGGTCACCTTACCTCAAATCATGAGGCCGAAGGTCACTACCACCTTACCTCTTTTTCGGAGGCCGAAGGTCACATTCACCTTACCTCTTTCAGAGGCCAAAGGTCACTATCACCTTACCTCTTTTTCAAAGTCCGAAGGTCACCGTCACCTTACCTCTTTACAGAGGCCGAAGGTCACCATCACCTTACCTCTTTGGATGCCGAAGGTTAACCGTTACCTTACCTCCTGTACTAAATAGGATCACTATCTTCTTACCTCTTTTTCGAAGTCCGAAGGTCACCATCACCTTACCTCTTTACAGAGGCCGAAGGTCACCGTCACCTTACCTCTTTGGAGGCCGAAGGTTAACTGTTACCTTACCTCCTGTACTAAATAGGATCACTATCTCCTTACCTCTTTTTGGAGGCCAAAGGTCACCATCACCTTACCTCATTTAGAGGCTGAGGGTCACTGTTACCTTACCTCTTTGGAGGCCGAAGGTTAACCATTACCTTACCTCCTTTACAAATAGGTTCACTATCACCGCCTTACGCATCCATGGTTCACTTTCACCTCAACTTTTGCAGTGTCTTTTACTTACCTCGCTGTGCTATAGATATGGCTTACTTTTTTAGTTATGCCTCACTTCATGCTCATCAACGTTATCCTCTACAGGTCGGGCTCATTATGCAAACTGCGTATACACGAGCTCATGTTATGAGGTATTTTACGCTTTTGGCATCTGTCAAGGCATATACTTATTACAGGATAAGTACATAACTTCATCCAGGAAGGGAGACTGGTGTGTTAGGTTTCTGTTTTCGGTTAATCTTAGCTTCTCCTATGGAGCAAGCGCAACCTTCCCTGATACTGTAAACTACGATACACTCGTCTTTATTTCCTGGCGAGTACTACTTTCCTGTTAAAAAAAATGTTTCTACTCCTAGATCACGACGATGTAATTCTCCTTCACCATTTCCTCAATTTTCACTCTATTCAGGAGGTCTAGAAGTATTTTCAGTCATGTTCTCCGGGTCAATATCCAGGTTACTATTATCGGGGAAGATTCCATTTCCTTTTCCTAATATTTATGAATTTTGTTTTAGAATATACCGGTCATGGAAGATTCCAATACTCCCGGGACCTCAGGTTCTGAACCTCCAAGATCTATGCAAAATTCCCCACGTAAACATTCATCTACCACTGCTGGTTCATCTTACAGGTCATGGACTATCAACTTAATAGAAGAGGAATTCATTACTCAGCATCCGCTAGGAAGAATGAACTTTATAGGTTACTGTGTGACAACACTATCACCACACCCATTCCACTTTCTCCAGTCATAAATTCGGGTGGTTCGCCCACTTTATCCCTACCTCATTCTCCTAGTGTATCTTTACCACAACAGATCAGTCACAAAAATTATCCAAATGCTTACTGAACTTACTTCTACTGTATCTAACATACAGACAAGGTTATCTAACCTGGAAACCAATAACCCTCATACAACTCCATCTATCATGCCTTCCAACACGTTGGGGCAATCAGGTAATTCAAACATGCCCCCACATATTACACCTGCCCATATGATTCCTCATAACTTACGTAGGGATATTTTGGAAGGCAAAGAAGTCAACCTAACAGCTATTCTTTTAGCGTCACAAGATCTTATGGAAAATAAAACTGTGAACTGTGGCGAAGTGTCAGTCACTCTAAAAACTAAAGATCCTAGACTAGCTTGAAAATTAACTATTCCTGAATTTGTTTTAGCTTTTAGTGTCTATAGAGATATTATCTGCTCTACCTCTCCTCATAGACGTCAGGAATTAGACACTTACATGTATACTCTGGTTGACTTGGGTCATAGATATGGTGGTTTTGCCTATTATGATTATCATAAATCATTTGCTGCTAAGGCGGCTGCTGCTTTGTCCCAATTCAATTATCACAGACTGGAGCTTCCTGGACAACGAGCTATTCTGTAGACATTTTGCAGGTCTAAGCTACCTTCCTGCCAAATATGCCAAGCTAATACTCATTCTACTCAATTATGTCCTTCTTCCATTATCTCCAACCAGTTAGAGCTTCCATCCACAAGTAGACCTCAGGACTTGAATACCTCTTCCAAACAAACGTCTCGCCCTACCAAAGACAAACTGGGTAGGACTATTCACTACATAAGTAACTCCCCTATATGTAATAATTTTAACAGCAAAGGGTGCTTTTTCAGTGCATGTAGGATGCTCCACCAATGTTCTCTTTGCTATAATTCCCAATCTAGGGTTATTTGCCCTAAGAATGTCTCAGTTAATAAAGGACTGAGGTCCATTAACCTGTCAAAGTTGCAGTCTCTTCTTCTTCAACACCCGAACACCACTCTTTCCAATTATCTCATCTCTGGATTCACGTCAGGTTTCCATACAGGTATCAATCGTTGTCCTGATACTTATATTGAATGCCCCAATTTACTATCAGCTACTTCTGACCCAGATACCGTACTTAAACTCATTCAAACAGAGTTAGATAAAGGGTTTATCATAGGCCCCTTCTTGTCTCCTCCATTCCCCATCTGGATAGTTAACCCGCTGGGGATAGCTACCAAGAAATTTCAACCTGATAAATAGAGACTGATCATAGATCTCTCTGCCCCTCATGGTTCTACTCAACCTAGTATAAACTCCCTGATACCTTCAGAAGATATGTCTATGCAATATGTTAGATTAGACGATGCCATCACTCACATTCTACAATGTGGTCAAAATTGCTGGTTATCAAAAACTGATATATCAGATGCATTCAAATTATTACCAATTGAACATTCTTTATGGCATCTCCATGGTATTCGTTGGGAGCAAAAGTATTATTTTGCTAGAAGATTGGTGTTAAGTTCAAAGAGCAGCCCAAAACTTTTTGAATTTTTCGCTGACACTCTGGCATGGTTAATCCTCAACATATCTAAATGTCCAGTGGTAATCCATTATCTGGATGACTTCCTTTTGATTGAACCACCTAATATGAAACCTATTAGTTTGTCCAAAGTTCTTGACTTATTTAGTGACCTAGATATCCCTACCGCAGCCCACAAAACACTTGGTCCATCACACATCATCGAATTTTTAGGGATCCCGCTAGATACCATCCTTATGGAAGCAAGACTACCTTTAGACAAACTAGTTAGGATTAGGACAGTATTACACAAATTTACCCTTAAAGAAGCATGTCACATTAGAGAACTACAATCTGTTCTAGGTCATTTAAATTATGCCACAAAAATCATACCCCAAGGTAGGTCCTTTACCTCTCATCTGATCAAATTACTATCTAGCAACTCTCCGCATATGGTGTTAGACAATGAGGCCAGATCAGATATTGCTATGTGGGATGAATTCCTTAAGAATTGGAATGGGTGTTCTATGTTTTTACCCTCAAAAAACAATGACGCAACCCTCATATACTCAGATGCTTCGGCTGGGAAAGGTTTCGCTGCCATTTCTGATTCACAATGGTTTGCCGAATCCTGGCCAGTAGAAGTATTCCACTTTCCAAATTTCTTCACTACATCTACACTGTTTGAAATTTACCCAATAGTGGCAGCGGCAGTCTTGTGGGGTTACGCATGGTCAGGCCAACATATAATTTTCCACATGGACAATCAAGCTTTATCGAACACCATTAAGAAAGGCAGATCAAAAAATAGTCATATTATAAAGTTCCTCAGGAAATTAGTCTTTCTGGCACTCACATACAACTTTCACTTTACATGTACTTTTTTACCAGGTTATTCTAACAAAGCAGCTGACCTTTTCTCCTGTTTCAAATTTCAACAGTTTTTCCGGTCACATCAGCAAACAATTCTACAGCGAATCTCACCTCCACCTTTCAAAGAACTCATTATGATTTAAACCACTACGTTAACAAATCAGAAGGAATCATCATTCAGGCTCTCACCCCAAACACGCTAAGGAATTATAATAGAGCATGGCAATATTTCAATAAATTCATCACTAAATTCAAACCTCCAAAACCATTTAGCATCACCAATATTCTAGCCTTTGCTGCTCACTGTGCCTCTGACCTGCAACTCTCACCACTTACGATTAAATTATATTTGGCAGGGATCCAATATCACATCAACCTTAACTCTCCCAACCAGATATCTATTTTTTTCTTCCTATAAAGCTAAACTATTTCTCAAGGGTTTGGCTAAAACACAATCTACTTCACTCTCTCACCACTTACCGATAGATGGTAAACCCTTTAGGAAATTGGTCATCCTATTACATTCTAAACCTTTCGATATAATGACAAATCAAGTAATGCTAGCTGCTATTCACTTGGCCTTCTTCGGCTTTCTGAGACCTAGTGAGTTTACTATCTCAAATTCGCATTCAGCATTTCTTAGCTTGGGTCATCTATCACTCTATAAAGATTCTCACACTTTATTTCTTCCACGTTCCAAAACAGATCAATTAGCATTAGGTACCCACATCACATATCACGCTACTGACGATGCTTGGTGTCCAGTATCTGCTGTTAAATCACTCATTTCACTATTGCATGATAAACCCGCTAGTTTCCCACTTTTGCCAATCAATGGGGCCCCGTTATCCACCTCTACGTTCATTCAACACGTCCTTTTTCTCCTGTCACTATTAGGTTTAAATGCTTCTTTATATTCAGGCCTTTCATTTCGCATAGGCGCAGCCACTACAGCTTCCCGTCAGCAAGTTCCTCCAGACATTATTCAAAGGTTAGGTCGATGGAAATCAAACTGTTTTACCCGCTATGTTCACAATCCTGTGTTAGAAATCAAGAGAGCCCAACAAGCGATGTTAAAATAATCCCATGTACTCCTTTCAGTCATTGTCTAATTAAAATATAATTCTGGATATTTTGCCTCTATTCAGGTTTACTTCTTTTCTCGCTCCTCCTGATCATTCAGGCCGGGGTTTTAAGGCACATATCATTACTGGTATGAGTATTACTATCATTACGCTGTATAGATCCGACCACAAATGATAAGGCTGTGCCTGTAACTGTGGGAGGAGCTGGAGAACTATTTAATCCCCCAGCTCCCTCTCTTACTCCTCTATCGTCACGGGTCATTCCTCACCCAGATCCCCCCCCCCGTTCATTTCAATTCTAGTAGACCCTCTATTCAGGTTTACTTCTTTTCACGCCCCTCCTGATCGTTCAGGCCGGGGTTTTAAGGAACATATCATTACTGGTATGACTATTACTATCATTACGCTGTATAGATCTGACCACAAGTATAATTTTTTTATAGGACATTAGTGTCCCTTTAAAAAAAAACCTTCCTCTGCTTAAGTTAAAACCTCCTTTCCTCTAATCTCAAGGGATGCTTGCTGGTTTATTGATCAGGCCTTGAAATTAATAACTCACCAGAAAATTACTTGTATTAACCTCTCATGTACTTGTACATTATGATAAGATAGCCTCTTAGTTGTTTTTCTCTAGAGTAAATAAACCAAGTTTGTCTAGATGTTCCTCATACGTCAAATATTCCATTC
Source organism: Rhinophrynus dorsalis (assembly GCA_037306005.1). Taxonomy (NCBI): domain Eukaryota; kingdom Metazoa; phylum Chordata; class Amphibia; order Anura; family Rhinophrynidae; genus Rhinophrynus; species Rhinophrynus dorsalis. Next base: position 405,947,307 of record CM074718.1, on the reverse strand, counting down.
CCTTAATTTTGTTGCTCTTCACTGTACTCTCTCCAGTTCTAGAATATCATTTTTTAGAACTGGTACTCAAAACTGCACTATATATTGCTGGTGAGTTCTTACCAATGATTTGTACAGTGGGAAAATTATGTTATCCACTCTTGCTTGAATATCCGTTTTTATCCAAGATGGGTCTTTGTTTGCTTTTACGACTGCTATTTGACACTGGTCACTGCATCCAAGTTTGTAGTTTATAAGAATTCCCACTTCTAACTGTAGCAACGAGTACCCTAAAATGATTCCACTAAATTTGTAAGTAGCATTGGAATTTTTTCTTCCCAAATGCATGACGTTACACTTTCCTACATTAAACTTTATATTCCATTTGTTTGCCCAGTCTTCCATTTTATGTAATTCCCTCTGTAGAGAACAAATATCCTGTTTTGAATTCATTACCTTGCATAATTTACTGTCATCTGCAAATATTAATATTTTGCTTTCGATATCAATTCTCAGTTAATTTATAAACATGTCAAAAAGCAGAGAGGCCCAAGTACTGACCCTGAGGTACTCCACTCTCAACTTTAGCTGTATTGGAGAGTTTACCATTTAAAACAATACACGGGTTGCCTATCCTTCAACCAGTTTTCTATAGAATTGCAAAGGTTATCCCCTAGCCCCAATTTCCTTATTTTATAGCCCCGCCTCCTGTGTGGCATTGTATCAAATGCCTTTGCTAAAATCTAGATTTACTACATCTACTGCTTTTCCATTATATAGGTTGCTACTTACTTCTTCATAGAAGCTCAAAAGATTAGTTTGGCGCAATCTATTCCTCATAAAACCATAAAGATCCCTGTTAATAATATTATTTTCTGCTGTGTAACCCTGAATATAATCCCTTATTATCCCTTATAGCATTTTCCCACTACAGTGGTCAACTTCACAGGTCTATAATTCCCCAATTCTGGTTTAAATAATGGCACCCACCTGATCCATCGCAGAGCCACAATGGTCATGGGTGCCGACCCTTGCTTTATACATTATTGAATTTTTATTACAGGTCATATATGGGCCTATATAGATTAGAAGTGCAGGCGTCACTTTATTGCCCCACCTTCACACTCAGCTGACCCACTCCCCCTTTTATCCCCTCGCTCCCTTCTACCTCCCATCCCCCCTCTTTTCTCTTCTTCTTGTTATATTTCTTCTCTTTCTGCTACCCTAACTTTCTATTAGATCTTCCATTCTCTGACGGTCTACCCTGTTATGTTGTTTTTTATTTTACATATACTACTTTTGTCTCGTTTTGTCCCTTCTTTTTTCTCTTTGAATTGCACACTAATGGTTATTACCACAGACTGTCCTGATTCGAGAGACATTGATTATGGTTATGCTGTACACAATACATATGCCTAAATGCTTGAGCTGGGATTCATGTGTTTGTTTTTATATGTTTCTCAATCTACATTTATACTGTATAACCTAGCTAAACATTTGCTACTGTACATTGACTTCTGCATTTGTTTTGAATACTCAATAAAGCTTTATAGAACAATAATAAAAAAATAAAGGCATTACATTGGCCAATCTAGTGTCACTGAGTCTGTGGCGAGAGAATCTTTAAAGAGTAAAAAGAGGGGTCTTGCTAACTCTGAACTGAGTTCCGGAAGAACCTTGGATGTATATCATCAGGACCCAGTGTTTTGTCAGTCTTAATTCTGTTCAGCCTTCCCATGACCTTTTCTCTTATCATTTTGAAGTTAGCTTTTTTAAAATTTAGAGTTCTGGTTGAACCTATATAGATTTGCTTTACCAAACTGATCTCAAATGTAACCATGTTGTGATCAATGTTTGCTAGATGTTCATCTACCTTAATATTGGATACCATATCTATGTTATTTGTTATCACCAGGTCAAATACATTGTTGTTTCATGACGGCACTTCCACCATTTGTGAGATGTAGCTATGCATAAGCATGCTAACAAACCTGCTTCCCTTAGCACTCTGGCAGGTCTCATGATTCCAGTTGATATCAGGATAGTTAAAATCGCCCATAATTATAGTATGCCCAAGATGTGCAGCTTTCCACATTTTTCAACAGTTGGGGCTCAGCATATTTGGTGGTTTGTAGCATATACAGACCAACTCCTTTTCTTTATCTTGTATTCCACAGTTAGCCTGAATTTTTTACCCATAAGGACTCCACATTATGGCCAGTTTCCTTACAAATATCATCCCTTAGAATTGGATTTAGATCTGGTTTCAAATACAAGCACACACCTCCCTCTTTCCTATTAATCGTGTCTCTCCTAAACAGGGATTAGCCCTCTATATTTATAGCCCAAGTATGTTGTGGATAGTTTGCAGCAAAGAGTTGCATAATTACACAAATAGAGAAATATATATATATAATGGAAGCAAGGCAATGGCACTCCTAAAAAAATATAATTGAAAGAACATATGTATCTCAGAGGGTGCTCGTCCCATAAAGAATAAACAGAGTGTACTCAGCCAAAGCCGAAGCAGCGAAACGGCACACCAGCAGTAAAGGAAGAGTAAAGAAGTTTAATCACATCACTGTATCCATAAGTCCAAACATTTTCGGTCCCCTCACAGGACCTTCATCAGGGCAACCAGAACACTACATATCCCAGTCTTAAATACTAAAATATCAACTCACCCCCTCTCGTGTAAAATGGCGATGCACCGCCCCAACGCTCAACCCCACGACCGGTAACCCGGTCATGACGTATTGAACGGGAGGCGGACCATCCACCCGCTTAACAAAACTAAACATAAACCGCACTAGGACCTCAAACAGATGCGGTTGCTGGTTTGAGGTCCTGGTGCGGTTTATGTTTAGTTTTGATACTAGTTTACATTTTCTATTACATTTTGTTGTTACTAAAAATTTATTTTATTTCTTTAAGGATTTTAGACTAGGAGATCTGACTTTATCAGGCATGTTATTCCAGACATTCGGAGCTACGAATAAGAAGGCAGACTGACTATAGGTTATAATTAGTATAGAGAGCTGGAGTGAGCATGCTGCTCAGGTAGTCTGGTAGCTTTCCAGAGAAATAGTTTTATACTAAGCAAGAAATGTTAAGGGCATGTCTAGATTTGAGTGTTAGCCAATTTAGTTCTTTAACCCCTTTGCGTCCTGTGACGTACCCGGACCAGTGACGGTTCTGGTACATCACGTACTTTTACTCACCGCACTCCTGCAGGAGCGCGGTGAGTATTAACGTGGACTGAAGTTGATCGCTCCAAGACCGGAGCGATCTCTTTCAGTCCTTCGTTCAACGTGCCATCCCACGTGATCAGTGACGTGGGACAGCACGTCGAACTAGCCTATTTGGTCCTTAAAGCACCAGACACCCCGGGACCGCTGGTCGTTAAGGGGTTAAACGTATCGCAGTGATGGTTATTGTAAATACATTGTATGATAAAGTAGCATAATGAGTTATACAGCGTGTCAAGTTTAGCAAGAAGGATTTGTGGTGTGGCAGCATATACTATGTTCCCATAGTATATGCCATGTTTAAATCATTAGAATCTAATGACCAAGGTTTACCTTACCAAGGAGGAGGTCCATTCCTCTTTGATTTCTTTGAGTTCATAGTAGAATGTTTAACTCTTTATTAGAAGAGAAAATGTATCTTCCTCCAGATAGATACTTTAATTCTCAAAAACTTTTTATTTCTCTACAGGAACTGTAATAAAAGCTTCAGAGGCAAGGAGCCTACAGACTAGCTCTTTACAGAAAAAGGGACCAAGTAAACTAAAACTAAAGTCCTGGAACCCATACCAAGGAGATTTCAGAGGAAAATTATTTATACCTCGGCACTCTTGCTTCTGAAACACACATGAGACTCCTGGCTGATTACCAGTCTCACTTTCCTGAATGAGTTTGCTAAGATAGAACATTTCAAGGTTGGATGAATCAAGTCAGCAGTAAACATCTTGAAGATAGGATAGGTGGTAGACATGAGACTTATTTGTATGTTCCCATTCACAAACGTTGTCAGCAATAAGAATTTCTGTGCAGGATGGACAAGCCATTCATCACCTTCAGTTTGCAGCCCTTTCTTTCTCATCTTCCTCAAAAGGTGTTTACAGTGGATATGATTATAATAGCTGCACATTTAAGGGAACAAGGCATCACTGTTATGCTTTATCTGGCAATTGGTTGGTAAAGCCCCCCACTCATAAGTTGCTCCTCAAACATCTCTAACAGTTTTCTTTAGTATTACAATCCTTAGGGTAGCTGGTCAATCTAAAGAAATTGGAACTGACACCAGAACAGAAGGAGATATTGCAATTCCAAAGGCACTTCTTGGTCAATCCCCAGGTGGGGTGATAATCACAACAAAATGTATTTAATTTTCTGACAATGAAGTGGAGTCATACTCAGTTAGACCTGATGACCAACAGGAAAACGCAAAGTTATCAAGGTTCTCAGTTTCCTTAACATCATCCAAATGCAGTGGATGCTCTTCTGCATACATGGTCATTAAAGCTAGTTTACATGTTCCCTCCACTGAGGCTCCTTCCCCTGTTGGTAAAGAAAATAATTTAGGAGATGCAACAATCATCCTAATTCTCCCTTACTGGGCTTGGTTTGCCACATCTATCGAAGAAGTATTTGATCATTCTTCCCCTGTCGAATCTTCTGCATCAATGGACAGTATTTTAGTAGTAGGCATTCAAGCTTAATCTAGCAGCCTGGTTCCTGAAAGCAAAACACCACGTGATGAAGGTTTGTCTTCTCAAACTATTGTCACACCTCTCAAATCTAGGTAGCAAAGTACATCCAATGCTTACAGGACTCAGAAGACATTTTCTTTGTGGTGTAAATCTCATAAGAAAGATACTCCATCTCCATCCATATTTTGTCTGTTGGAATTCCTACTGAATGGTTTCAAGAAAGGTCTTGTTCCAACAGACACAAGGTTCATATATTGACCCTGGGACTTTGTTGTTTGCTTATCACTACCTGTACATTTTATTTTTCTTGAACTGTAGTTCTCTAACTTGAGAACTTGGCATTCATTTGTCTCACCTTTTCCCCAGTATGTCCCTTTAGTGAGTCCATACAAATTGTCTTTATGTGTAAATCTTTCATATCCCATCATAGGAATTAATGGGCCTTTTGTATAAATCATCTCTACTCTAGGGAAAATATAAAATTGCTTGTTGATTTAATTGTGGGTTTTAACACCTTTTTTTGCAATGCTTTGCAGATCTTTCCAGTATTCAAGGGATTACAAGACACATTTACATCAACAGGAGTTTGGGGAATATTTATATCTCCCCTATGGTGAAGTGGTTTGGCCCAGAATCGCTTCATTTAGTTTGTATACATAAGGCCCATTGTTTGTATAGCATAAAGTTCTTCCTTGTCTTCTGGGGTCTATGGGTACATGAAAGATAAAGCTTCACAGCAAGAACAGACCAACTTACAATTCCATTTTTCAAAATAAACATGGCAGCAGAATTCTAAAACATAAGATAATTGGTGCAGAAATGTGATAGAAGATTGTGGTGCTCTTAACATTCCCTAATTATTTAGCAACATGCTGGGAGTCAAGGTCACATAGGTTCAGAATGAATTACTTTAGAAAAGTTGAGGATAGATGAGGAATGACAGAGGTGTTCTAAGATAATTTACCTAGATCAAAAGCCTACTTTGATGCTACCTTGGAAACACCAGCTAACAAATTACAGTTGCTAATGACAGGAAGATAAAACTTACAGTCTTAATAATGCCACTGGCACTGCAACCATTTACTCATCAGTGGGTTCTTTCTGTGCCCTGAGGCAGTGAAGCAGTTGATTAAAATATAATTGCAGTATGGACTGGTTGCAGCATATGATTGCTTCCTTTTATATATATATCATTACGAAAATATTTGTTCTAACCTGGAGTATTTTAGTCTTTGAACGAGAACTAACACCTCCTAATAATAACTTCTACTTACCTTACTATGGCTAGAAAATCCTAATGGGCCCAATAAAGGTTGCCATTGTGCCTTTGTTCAAACAATAACACTGTCAATCAGTCCTGGAAGACAAGTCCATGGAGGTGGTCATTTTTTCAGACTGAACCAGACAGAGTGCATTAGCCTACATAATCTTTTAACCCCTTAACAACCCAGGATGTGCCAGGACTGTCATGGGTAAACTTCCCTTAAGGACCCATGAAGGTCCTGGCACGCTGCTATCATTCTTTCCAGGCTGAAACTGAGCTTCAGTCCTTATCTAGTCTGCCGGTTCACGGGATTGCTCCAAGAGCGATCACATGTACCGGCATTTAGAGTGAAAAAAGCAATGTGCTTTACACACTGCCTTTGTGTCTGCTCTGTGCATCTCTCTTCCTGACTATCAAAGTAAGGGAGAGAGAAGCAGAGAGCAGACACACAGAGAAATAAAATAATGCATTAGATGGGGGTATTAACCCCTTCAGTGCTGGTGGCTGGATGGATGCAGGTCCATTAATGACCTGCTAAAATTAAATTAAAAAAGAGTAAATATGTAAATAAAAAATTGTATTAATAAAATAAATATTTTAAGTGTAAAGAAAAAATAATGGCAATGTGATTTTTGTGGAGCCATGTAATAGACACACTTCCAAATCTCATAAATAAAAAAGTGGGAAAATACGGAAGACATGGGGATTTTCACCCAGGGGGAACAGTGTCCACTTAAAACTGCCCATTTTTAGGTATGACTGACCGGTCATACCTTTCATGCAGTCGCCATAAAAATGTAACCCATTGTACCCAATTGATCCCAAGAGATCAATTCTGTAATTAAGTAAATGGTGGGTTATCCATATAAGTGTGGTATCAAAAGAAAGCCCTATTTGTGCATTAAAAAACTGTATATAATTTATGAGGATGGAATAAAAGCCGTAGGGGTAGATTTAAAGGAAGCAGTCAAACTAGCCGCTAAGTAAAAAAGACACATCGGCCACAAATAATACATGATTTACGGCGGATTTAAAAGTAACTCTAAAAGAATAGCTATCAAGCACGAAACACAAAAACCTGTGCTACACCTGTTTTCACATTACCGTGTGTCCCAAACTCCCATTAAAACACAATTTAAGTCAAAACGTAACATTACGGCTGGCATTGGCTAGCAACCCTAATAGATGCACAAACAAAATTCAAATCTACAGCCAATCCCAAGGCCCCAAAGTAGCAAAAATGTTCAAATACACCTATATATATACCCCAAAATAACGGTCACACCTTGTCTGTGTTTTGAGTTTTGGTAAGCTAGATCACAGGACGCAGGAGCGGAGGATATCGTTTAGAGCGAGTGAGAGAGGAGCAGGCATTGGAGGTAGCAGGAGTTTTTGGAGTTTGGAGAGAGAAGTGCATTGCACTTAAATAAACACATATCACACTTTTGCACATATCACATACACCCATACAAACACAAACACATACACATACAATTTTATTTTTACAGTGCGAATCTGTGAGTGAAAGAGTGTGACAGAGAGTGAGTGGGATCAAATGTGTCTGTGAGGGCCTGTGGGAGTGCCTGGGTGTGATTGGGTGAATGATGGCCATGAAAGGAGGACAGGAGAGAGGGATGGGGAGAGTAGTGGAGGAGGAGGAAGGAGAGCAGGACATCCCTGTTGAGAGTAGGGGTGGGAGAGGGAGATCCGCAGGGCGGAGGGGGACCCGGCCCAGAAGAGTAGGCACACGGAGGACAGGGACAGCTGTGTCAGTGGGACGAGGGGTACCTGTCACAGAGCACCACGCACAGGCAGGGGCAGAGCAGGCAGGATATTCTGGGCACAGCTCTGACACCTCGCAGGCCAGAGCTGAGGAGGAGAGGGTCAGGGATCCCCACTACACAGAAAAGGAGAACTGTGCTCTTGTGGAGGCTGTTCTAGAGAGGGAGAGCATCCTCTTTCTGAGGGAGAGGGTTCTTGGCCTGGCTGCGAGGAGGAAGGCTGCCTGGAATCAGATATGCAGCAAGGTGAACGCGGCAGCCAGCTGCAGACGGGATGTGAAGTCCATAAAGAAAAGATGGGGCAACTACAAGAGCGTGGTCAAAAAGAAGTTGGCTGAAGTCGCCATGTATGCCTGAGGCACTGGAGGTGGTCCACCTGTCCCAATCACCTTCAGCGGATGGGAGGAGAGGCTGCGTCCGACCTTGTTGTCCACGCTGATTGAGGGGTTCCTGGAGGATCGGACACTGGGGATGAAAGGAGCCTCAACATTACCAGTAAGTGCATCATCACATAATCACACACCGCATCAACCAACACAAGCTGCACGCTCAAACACAGTCACACCTCCACACATGCCCATCATTCATCCACACAATTGTACCAACACAGCACCCAGACGGTTAAAACAGGACACAATACAAGGACAAATGGCAAGGTTCAACCAGGCCCAAACCTGTCCAAGTTCCAGTTCAACCCTCTTGTTGCTGTGCTGCTCACACACAATCCAAATCATGCTTTTTAAAGAGTTCTCTATTAAACATCATTACTGTTCCTCTACAATGTCACCCATGGGAAAGTCAGCAGGTAACCCCTTGAGTGCTGGAGGGATGATCAATGCATCGCTCAACAATGCTTTGGCAACCCCTCCGGTACTCAAAGGGTTAACCGACGACAAACACAATTCGACAGGGTTAGGATTACATGCTACACAGGGGACATTCATTAAGCGTTGTAAAAGACATGATGGAGTGAAGTTAACCCTTCCATACCATCACTTCACCAATTCCCACGTTTGTCTGTGGAGACTATTCAAGAAAATGGATCAAGTTACTGAGGGCTCATTGGATAGACTCCATAGAAAAATATTGGAAATGGAGAAATTATATGAATGGAGAAGTCATCATTTCCACTTTACCTCTTCTCTATAAGGTCTACATCACCGCTCACTGAATCTCAAGAGAGATGGAGGAGGATGAACATCACAGTGCCAGTGAGACTAACTGGCTTTATGTACAACACACAGGCCTTGAAACAACCAACACTGTGGAATTAAAGGAGAACCAAGTAGGCCTTTGTATTGTGTATGCAATGATTTACTCTCACTTGAACTGTCATATCATACATTTGTTTTTCATGTGGATCCTCAGGAGTGGTGATGCTATGGATGGATGTTATACCATCCACTATTTACAGGATACACATGAAAGCCAAATGTCAAGCACTGTAGGTGGCACACCAACAGGCCATGATTGATGGATATCTCTGATTAAGCAAGGCTGGGTCACTCACAAAGATGGAGTGAATGATCCAAACAGCACCACACCTTAATCATAGAAATCCCTCAATACTGACCTGATTGGTGCCCTTGGGAATTAACTTGGACAGACCTCATGTATCTTTGATTGCCAGGGTGGTATTCCATGCATCGCAACGCAGTGCAATGCATAGGATACCATCATGACAACCAGAGGTCCACATGTCAATTAAATAATCTTGCATTCATTCTGTCATTGTGTACATTACTAATCACACCATATCATTTCCCCACACAGCATACGGCCCTCAGCACAGCAGGAGGCTGTGGAGGAGGCACATACAACCCCAGATGAGATTCCTCTTGGGGAGCAAGAGGACGGGACCAGCACATGGTCACCCTGTACAGCTACACCACCACCTCCAGCATCTTCAGCTGCACCACCACCTCCTGCATCTTATGCTGCACCACCACCTCCAGCATCTTATGCTGCACCACCACCTCCAGCATCTTATGCTGTACCATCACCTACAGCATCTGCTGTCCCACCAGCTGCTCCCCCACGCTACCAGGACTGGTTTTATTTTGAGAGGTCCATGCAGCCATCCTCCTCAGGACCTTACCAACCTGCTGCAACACCACAACGACCAAGAAGGTCCTGGCTGCCCGGGACTGTGGCCACTCCTACATATGAGCCATATGTCCGTTCTCCCGACCTACCCTCCTGGATGACTCCCCAGCATCGGCCCAGGTACGACCCAAGGTGGGGGCCAAGCAGCTACCAGTGGCCAAGGTAAGACCCCTGGCCACTGGAATACGAGCACCTGGGTCTGATTGGGAGGCCTGATTGGGGAGCCCCAGCTTCTTCAACAGAGGAAACACTTCACCCCACCACCACCACCACAGGGTTCAGTGGGTAGCTCTGGGTCACTGGATGTGGTGGGCATATGTCTGACATCTGCAGCAGCAACCCCACAAGAAAACATGGCATTGGCAAACAGAGCAACCCCACCGGCAGACAGAGCACCACCACCAGCAGACAGAGCACCAGAAGCAACCCCCCAGCACACTCACCAAGAACATGGATGGAAGGGGGGTACCTGGAGTTACAAAGGAGGAAACTCAGTGAATCCCAGAGGACCAACACGTACGTCAGAAGGCTCCAAACGGATTCCCTGAGGAACACTCAAAGGATACTATCCAGCATCCATGCCCTGGAGGTACAGCAAACGCTGATGAACACAGAACTCAGGAAGTACCAGGCAGGGATGATGGACATGATGGGGCAGGTGCTGGTGGAGGTCAGAGACCACAACCGCAGGGAGAACCTGCGTGTGGAGAGGGAGTAGCGCTCAACAGAGGGTTCTACTGTCCCCACCTCTCCCTCCAGTGCAACCCCTGAAGCGACCCCAAGGTCGCAAAGGGTGACCAGGCAGTCAGCCAGGCCATCCATGTCTGGAACCAAGCCCAAGGTCCCCCCCAAAAAGAAAAAATAAAGAGGCCAACATGTTATTTTCCCCCAAAATAAAACACGCACTTCTGCATTTAGTACTGTCTGAGAAGGTTTGTGGTTACTGATAGATTAAGTGGCAAAGATGTCTCCAATGCATCGCAAAGCAATGAACTGTACACAACTTCTGCCAAGGTTACATGATTGTACAATGTATGAACATGGCTTAGCACACACATAACACACAACTTTGTCCAAATTGAACTTGAAATCCACCACTGGAGCCAAATAACATGACAGTGTTATGTGGCCATGATGTGGGTTGAATTTGAACAACAGATACCTATCCCTTAGCACAACAACTGGTGCAACACTGTGAACATTCATCTGCATCAATTGTTGTGGTTTAAGGGGTTAATCAAACAGCTATTTGACTTAGCTGAGAACTAACAGACAGGACTGATGATAGAACATTCAGCTAAATAGGCTGTGATTTACACCCTGATTGTGAAACTGACTTACAGGAGAACACAATGTTCACCCTAGGATTTCGATGTGTGTGCTACACATTGAAATCGTAGGGTGAACATTGGGTTCTCCTGTAAGTCAGTTTCACAATCAGGGTGTAAATCACAGCCTAACTTATTGGATAACCCAATGATCAGGCTAAGATTTCAATGTGTATCACACATATTGAAACCTTAAGGTGAAAGTGAAAACACTACTGAAGTGCTCATGTGTTGTCCACAAGCATTCTTACTGTACAGGTTTGATACCTGGATGTTAGTACACATGAATTAGTGTCTTCTGTGTATATGGGAATGTTTCAGTAGAGGTTGCTGTGGATATCAGGTCAAACATTGCATCACCAACACAATCACTTGAGACATCAAGGGGTGAGCTTCATGGAAGTGTTGTCAAGGCTTCAGTCCAGTCACATGGAGATGCCTCTGTTCAAGGATGGATTATGCTATGGATGCCTTTGGGACAAGAGGACAGGATTTGAAACAGCAACCTCCAACTGATCATCATGCAACAGCTTCAACATGATTATCCACTTAATATTTTCTGTTACAGGGGAGTACACAAACCATTGCCTTGTAATGTGTTGTCTACTCGTCTGTAACCCATTATGGGGAGAACTAAGGGGATGTCAACCAGCCCTAGGGCTATGTGCCCCTGACATGAATACACACATCTACAAATATGTCCTAGTAGCTCCATGAAACAAATGTATTTGGGCTGCCACTGTGAGAGTGACAGTGGCAGCCCAAATATATTTTTTTCATGGAGCTATTAGGACATATTTGTAGATGTGTGTAGTCAGGGACACATATCACTGCACACATACAGGTAAGCATGGTATCCCTGGAGATCTGATCCACATTTCATGACCTCTATGTTGTATAACACACTCCCACTGTAGATCCATCCCTCTGGTGCTCTTTTCAGCTCTAGCAAACTACAGGTCCCATATTCACTCAAATGTCCCCTTAACCCCTGATGTGACAGAGTGTTATCCGATGCATTGCACTGGATAAGACTCTTTCGCTACAGGGGTACCATGGTTGCTATGGCTCTGATCATAGAAAAACAATTTAGTTGCTGCCTATGGAGCCCTGGGATATGCTGAACATGGTTACAGTGTTGTACCTTGGTTTCCAGTGCGGCATGCATGATATCCTTGAGGTAGCAGTATCAACATGGACGACAGGGTGTCAGATGTCACTGGAATCCCTAGCCCCATACATGGAATGGTTGATGTTGGTGGTCCATACTGCAGCCAGTGTCAGAGCTGTGTCACTGATCCTGTGGAGTAAAACAGAACATGTGTGTTGTGGTGAGTGTGTATTCATGGATTGTGTGCATACATGTATTATACTCACAGCTGAAGTGTTCCCTGATCAATGTGTCTCTTATCTGCATCCCTCTTAGGCCTTCTTCACCCTTGACAATGTCCATAGGGTCATCGGGTATGGGTGGGGGCTGGACATCGCCAACAAGTCTGGTGTCCATGGCGATGTTGTGTAATATAGCAACTGCCATAACAATGTCGCAGACTTTGCCTGGTGCATACTGCAATGCTCCCCACCGAGTGAACCAAACACCCGAAGTGGGATTTTAGGAGCCTGAACGTTCGCTCAATGGCATTCCTTGTTCTGCTATGAGCCTGGTTGTATCGCTTCTGGGCATCGGTTTGGGGATTCGCCACCAGGGTCATTATCCATGATCTGCAGCCATAGCATGAATCACCTGTGGACAGTGAGTGACATGGTTAGACAAGAAGCACATGTTGTGTGAATGAGGTAGACATGCTATCTGTGAGTGAAGAGCATGCTGGGCAGTGTTGTGTGTGCACGTGTAGATGTGGTGTGATTTGGTATTGTTAACTCACCCAGAAGCCATCCCCCTGTATAGGTTCCATTTTCGAAGTCTCTGTGTACAGATGAGTTTCTGAGTATATATGAATCATGTCAGCTCCCGAGATATTTTGCACAGATATTCATGATCCTCAAGTTGCTGTCACACACCATCTGCACGTTCATGGAGTGGAAGTTCTTTCTGTTGATGTAGATATGTGTGTCACAGGCTGGAGCTTTGATAAAGGCATGGGTGCAATCTATTGCATCCATGACCCTGGGCATGCCTCCCTTTGCGTAAAAGCCCTGCTTCAAATGTATCCCCAATCCATGTAGGTGGTGGGGAAATGTATATAAGTACTGTCCTTGCTTTTGAGGGATGGCAAGACCTGGGCCAGCACCCTGGAGAATGTGGCCTGTGACATGCCAGATGCGTAACCTTCTGTCGATTGGAAGGCGCCACTTGCCATGAAGTGCATGGCACACAGGAGTTTTTGCAGGCCAGATAGGGCATAGTTGTGGCTGTAAATCAGATCCACCTGATCCTTGATGACCTCATACAGGGCAATGATGCTGTGCGGCCTCAACCTGTAGTGATCAATCACCTCGTCATCGGTCATTTCAAGGAGAGTGACCCTTGGGCGGTATACCCTGGGCCTTGGTGGTCGTCTATACATCCTACGCTCCAGGGGTCCCTGTGGCATCTGGGGAGCATCCTGTTGCTGGGGAGCATCCTGTCGCTGCAGCTGTGCATCTGCAGGCAGGTGTTGTCCTCCAGGTGGGGATGGGCTCCTGTGTGGCTCTTGGGCCAGAGTCTCCTCACTTGCAACAGGTGAAGGCTTTTGATCAGGTGTGCATGGGGGTGGCTGGTGTTCCCTAGCTCTCGCCCTTGCATGCCTTCTCTGCAGTCTTCGCATCAATATGTAGGCAAATATACTTTTTGCTCTCTCTCTCTCTCTCTCTATCGCTCTCCCTGAGTGTAAAACAAGCCACAAGTGAGTGTGGTGAGCTGTCCCTTTAAGTATGTGGTAGGGCGTTGTCTAGGTGTGGTGATGCATTGAGTGATGACCAATGGGAAGGTGTTTGTTGTCCAGGTAAGTGTTTGTGTTTTAAAATGTGTTGTGTTTTGATTGCTGTGTCTCTGTCAGTTGCGGGTGTGAAGTTGTGGGGTGCAGGTTGTGTCTGGATCGTCTGGTTATGTTGCACAGGTGAGCTTGTTTTGTATTGGCAGGGGTCCGTGTTGTGTGACAACCCCTATTGTTCCATGCCTTGTTGTGTTGGGGTTTTATTGAAAGGCCTTGTCTCTGTGGTGTTGCTTGATTGTTGTGTGTGACAATGATTTGTGGTGCATGGGCATGTTTTTTGTGTTAATTTGGCATTGCACGGGTTCATTTTTCCATTTGCATTCTTGTACGGTACGCGGTTTGTCTTTAATGGGTTTTTCTTTTTGATCGTTATGTGTCTAACGGCTAACAAAACTGGGTCTTAACTTTTAGTCATTAAATGTATCTTTTTTTCTGGCGTTAGCAGTTCCGCTCTCCTTTGAATGTATCTGGGAAATCTTGTTCCATGTTTCTCAATGCACGTAAGTCTATCGACCGTAAGGATTATCAAACTACCTTTAGCTGTTCTTAAGACGGACCTTTAAATGGCTTACAACACGTTAACGCACCCGTTAGTGGTTTTTTTTACTAACGCCTGCCTTTAAATCGAGCCCTTGGAGGGAAAACACTGTTGAACAAAGACATAGTCAAGAAAGTCAGAATTGCTCTGGTCCTTAAGTGAAATCCACCTCAGATTTTCCCGGTCCTTAAGGGGTTAAGGACCAGAGTGGTACAGAACTAACTGTATCCAGTTTTGGGGAAAAGATCACTACAGCACTGAAGTGGACATGTTACCCGAAGACAAGTTTTGTTTGTTTTACAGGTAATTAAAGCTGCCTATATGTCATACTGAGCATTTTCTTTAAAGTAAATAGTTTTTGTATGATTATCCTTTGTTCTGGTAACACAGTGTGGCATGTCATGCTAATTCATAGCACAGTATGCTAAGTAGTTCTGTTTGAGGCCAAACTTAAAGCTGAAAGAAATTATGCAGTGTGTGGCCTCTGCCTGTATTCATGCACAGTGTGGAGCATTATTGGCCCATTACATAAACTAATTAACATATTGTACTACACTATGTCACTAACATATAAGGTTAATTTCTCATAAACTATATATTACAAACAAATGTCCAGCACAACATAGTGGCAGGGTTTAATCCTGTTTAAATTTAATTAAACTTATTAAACATATCTAAAAGAGACAGGCCTAGTTTAATACTCAGATGGGGCAAAGAAAAAACAATTCTTGGCCATAGCAATTGCACCATAGAGAACAAACAAAATGTTCCCAAATTTCAATTGCTTTAAAAGGTGATTTTTGTGTATTTACCAAAAAATCCTTTTCTTTTAGCCCCTGGGGAACACAGGAACCATGGGGTAAAGTATCCTCTCATCAGAAGGGCAGGACACTTGGCTAAGAAGGCTTTCTTGAGGTGGCGATCCTCCCCACACACAGACACACATACACACACTGCACAAGACATACTCAGTTTTAAGGAATAGTGAAGATCATAAACAACAGAGAGGCAGTAAGGGGGCCACCTGAGAACTTAAATGCCCCCTAAACAACTTGTTTTTCTTTGGGAGGGTGTTCCACATGGACTAAGACAATAGGATTTATTGACAAGTACACAATCCCCTTTTCTCTATTGTCCATTGTGGAACACAGCAATCAAGGGAATATACCAAACCTATACCAGCAGTATTCTGGGAAGGGAGATGAAAACCCCTCAAAATAGAGACCAGTTTTAAAAGACGAACTGGAACAAATATGAACCTCAGTTATCAATGGACTCCTATGCAGCAATCCAAGTAACCAAAAAAACAGGTTAGTGGAAGAAAAGACAAGACAGATATCTAGACAGGAACAGCCTGTGGGACATTTCTTCCAAAATTAACTTTAGCTGAAGTCATAACATTGACACGGTAGTGTGTAACAACATGGTCAGGGATGACCATGTAGTCACATTGCACAACTGCAAGGCAGAGGTATGTTTTTTGTAGGCTCAAGAGGCACCCGACATTCTGGGGGAATGAGCTGTGACCCTAAACAGGCTTTTTCCTGAGGATGTAGGACTGGTGAATGGCCACCTTAAAAGGATAGTAATGTTTCACAAAAACAGCAGCTCCAATTAATCTTCATAGTATTTGAGCCATAGAGAGTGTTATTTCAATACTATCATAGTTGTAGTTCAAGAATAATTGAATGATAAAGTTTCCCCCTCCCACCCCTTTTCCTTAGTGTAAGCCCCCTCTCCTCAGATAGACCAGACAGCTCACAGCAAGGTACAATCTTCTTACTGTGAGAACAATGAAAACCTTGCCCCCCCTTGACAGGTTTTTCAGCTTTTTCCCTTATATTAATTGAAGATTGTCCCTCTCTGCAATCTAGCTAGACACACCCTGCTGTTCTGAGCTGAGCAGTGTTATATCAGTAAAAGGGATGGGAGGGAGATACTTTATCATTCAATTATACTTGAACTACAACTCTGACAGAATTGAAATAAAACTCTCCAAGGCCCAAATACTATGATGATTAATTAGATCTGCTTTTATTATGAAACATTACTATCCCTTTAATTTAAGAAGCCATCTTACATTATATGCTTCCCCCACACAAAGGCCCTCAGTAATGACAAAAAGAGAGCCCAATTTTTGTAAAGGCAAACTACAAGGAATATAGTACTTTAACCATGTAAGGACCGGGAAAATCTGGGGTGGATTGCACTTAAGGACCGGAGCAATTCTGACCTTTTTGACTATGTCTTTGTTCAACAGTATTTTCCCTCTAAGGCTTTTATTTCAGCCAGACAAATTATATATCACTTTTAGCACACAATTAGGCTTTCTTTTGATACCACACTTATATGGATAGCCTGCCATGTGTTTTATTGAAATGAAAGAAAACGTTAAAAAAAAATAAAAAAAAAAAAACCTTTTTATTTTTTCTCTTGAGATCATTTGGGCGCAATGGGTTACATTTTTATAGAGACTGCATGAAAGGTATGACCGGTCAGTTATACCTACAAAACGGCCAGTTTTAAGTGGTCACTGTTCTCCCTGGGTGAAAATCTTCATGTCCCTCTTTCCCTCCCTATTTTCCCACTTCTTCATTTATAAGATTTGACCGTGTGTATAACTGTATTACATGTCTCCACAACAATCACACTCCCATTATTTATTGTTTAAACTTGTTAGATTTTGTTTACAAATAGAATGTTTAATTAACATCTTTTCTTTTTTTTAATTTGTAAAAAAAAGTTGCTTTTAGCAGGTCAGAAATGGACCTGCAACCAGCCAGTCCCCAGCACTGAAGGGGTTAATACCCCCAACTACTGAATGATTTTTTTTTTTTACTATGTGTCTGTTCTCTGCTTCTACTACTACTACTACTACTACTACTACTACTACTACTACTTCTACTTTAACCCCTTAATGACTGGCCGATCGGCGTGGCGCTGTGAGTTAAGGACCACAGAGTATTTATTTATTTTTTGTTCTTCTGGTTCCGGACTCCCCAAACGGCGTGCAGGAGCAGGGGGAGCCCGGAACTCCATGACTGTCATAGTACGTCATGGGTCCTTCAGTCAGATCGACCCATGAAGTACTATGACCGTCAAGGGTCATTAAGCAGTTAATAGTAAGGAAGAGAGAGGCACAGAGCAGACACTGCCTTTTTGAATCAAAATGCCAGTATATATTATCACTCCTGGAGCGATCATGTGAACCGGCAGAACAGACAAGGACTGAAGCTGAGCACTCCGGTCCCAGAACGCTCAGTTTCAGCCTGAAAAGCATGATAGCAGCGTGCACTGAGGCGCTGTGCTATCATATAACCTATGATGTGTCAGGTCCGTCATGGGTCCTTATGGGACGTGCATCCATGATGGTACTGGCACATCATGGGTTGTTAAGGGGTTAAGAACTGAAATACATCCAAACAATGAAGTTCCTGCTCCTGTCTGTTAGGTGGCATTTGGAAGGAATGACAAAATCTTGATTAATGTGAAACTCAACAAGAAACCTACAAGAGTTCTCAAAACCACCCTATTAGAATATAAGATCAGAGAGGGCGTTTATAGGACAAAGCCTGAAGTTCAGCAAATCGCAGAACATACACAATCACCAGCTGAAAAGTTGTCTTAAGAGTCATGAGCAAAGGGAAACAGAAGACAGAGGCTCAAAAGGAGCCTTCTGAAGCACTCCCAGGATCAAGTTAAAATCTCATAGAGGAGTGGAGTCCCGAAAGACCACATAGGTATGAGCCATTCCCTGTCCAAAAGTTTGCACATCCAGAAATAAGGCAATAGGCCTCTGAAAAAGCACAGACTGAGCAGAAATCTGGACATTAAGAGGTAAGACTAAGCCCTTTCTGAAGGCCATACTGAAGAAAGGCTAAGATAACTGGAGGACAAAACTGATGGGGAAGCAAATTCTGGTCTTTTCACCACTTACGCCAAGTGAGACTAATGACCTGGGACATCAGAAGCCATCCTGTTGGATAGATACATGACACAGGAGAGATGATACTGCTGCCTGGACCAAGTCTTGAGAATCTCCATCTGCTGTTCTCAAGTTTGTAATTGGGCAAAGGGGACTGTCTTCGAGGCAGAGACTAAATACCACAAGACATTACTGTACTGCTGCACCATAGCTGATGAGTGAAGTAAGGCCTGAGACACTTTCCTGAGACTGACTGAATCTTGTCTGGTTAAAAGACCAGTCCCTGAAGAATATTGAATTTCATGCCAAGAAAAAGAAGGACCTGTGACGGGACCAGAGAGGATTTCTTGAAATTTAGTACTCAAGTTTGTTGTTCCAGAATGGAGAAGCAAGTTTGAACCTCAAGGCGCAGAGCCTCTACTGAAGGAACCTTTAGCAAAAGGTTGTCCATTAAGAATGCAAGAAAAATTCTTAGAAAGTGGATGTAGACAGCCAAGGCTGCCCAAACCTAAATAGAACAGCAGGCGCCTGCACAAAAGGAAGGGGGTGAATTTAAAATGACATAGAAACATAGAATTTGACGGCAGATAAGAACCATTCAGCCAATCTAGTCTGCCCATTTTCCTACTGTAAAAACCTCAAACCTTATTTGGTTCTTGGTCTTTTCATATGTTAAGGACAGCCTTATGCCTATCCCATGCATGCTTAAATTCTGTCACTGTATTAACTGCTACCACTTCTGCTGGTAGGCTATTCCACTTATCTACTACCCTCTCAGAGAAGTAAAACTTTCTTACATTATGTCTAAACCCGTGTCCCTCTAGTTTTAGACTATGGCCTCTTGTTCTAACATTTTTACTCCTTTGAAATGTATTTCCCTCCTGCACTTTGTTGAATGCCTTCATGTATTTGAATGTTTCTATCATATCCCCTCTCTCTCTTCTCTCCTCCCAGCTATACATGTTCAGATCCTTTAGTCTATCCTGATATTTCTTTTCCTGTAAACCAGTCACCATTTTACTATCCCGTCTCTGAATTTTCTCTAGAGTATCTATATCCTTATAGTCTATAGCCTATAGTCTCCAGTACTCTACACAATACTCTAGGTGAGGTCTAATTAGAGATCTGTAGTGGCATGATCACTTACCTTTTTCTGCTACTAATGCCCCTCACTATACAACCCAGCACCCTGCTTGCATTCCCTGCTGCTTTATTACATTGCCTGCCTACCTTTAAGTCATTAGAAATAATTACTCCCAAATCCCTTTCTTCTGTTGTCACTGACAGCACAGTACCCTTAATAGCATATTTTTCCTTTGGATTTTTATGTCTCAAGTGCATTATTTTACATTTATCAACATTAAACTGCAGCTTCAGTTTATCTGAATCATTTGTTTGTTAACGTGCAGTAAGCCATTTACAGGTCCATCTTAAGAACAGCTAACGGCAATTCACAAATCATTACGGCCGATAGACTTACAAGCATTGAGACTCATGGAACAAGATTCCCCAGAGCCATTTAAAGGAGTGCTGAAAAAAAGATACAATTGACCGCTAAAACTTAAGAACCAAGTTCACTTAGCAGTTAGACACTTAACGGTCAAAAAAACACCCATTACATAGGAAAACAGACTAAATGCTTACCGCACAAGCATGTAAATGGCATAATTAACCCGTGCAATGCCAAATTAACACAAAAACATCGGCAGACACCACAAATCACTGTCACACACAACAACAAGCAACGCTACAGGGAGAAGGACTTAAAAAACAACACAACATGGCACGGAACAATGGGGGACACTTGCCAATACAAAACAAGCTCACCTGTGCAACATCATCATCCGATCAAGACACAGCCTGCACCCACCAGCGTCATACTCGCAACTGACAGCAACACAGCAATCAGAACACAGCAGATTTTAAAACACAAACACATCTGCAAACACATACTTGGACAACAAACACCTTCCCATTTGTCAGCAGTCACCTCGTCTCCACACCTACACAACGCCCTACCATGTACTTAAAGGGACAGCTCACCACACTCACTTGTGGCTTGTTTACCACTCAGGGAGAGAGAGAGGGAGAGAGAGAAAACAATAAGTATGTTGGGATACTTATTGGTGAAAAGACTGTGGAGAAGGCGTGCAAGGATGAGAGTTAGATGAGAGCTAGGGAACACCAGCAAGCCTCAGGCACACCTGATCAACAGCCTTTACCTGTTGCAAGTGAGGAGGCTATGGCTCAACAGCCCCACAGGAGCCCATCCCCACCTGGAGGACAGCACCTGCCAGCAGATGCACAGCTGCAGCAACAGGATGCTCCACAGCAACAGGATGCTCCCCAGCTGCCACAGGGACCCCTGCAGTAGACTTGTGCACGACAAAAATTTTTGGTAAAATTTGATGTCAGACAAATTTTATTTTTTTCATTGGTCGACTCTGCAATTCGGATCCGACCTGTTTAACTCAGAATAAAGTTGGCTACAGTCCGAATTATTCGGCGACTTTAAAATAAATTTAAAAATACAATAAAAAAATGAAAATTAAATTAATGGAACCATTTCCAGGGTCTAAACGAAGATGGTGGAACAGGGTAAGGTGGGCATTTACCCTTATGGTACTATGGATGAAGTAGATGAAGTATGGATGTAGCTAAATTTGTAGGAAGAAGGAATACTGAGGATGACTGGTGCAGGGCAGACTCAGGATGACTGGAACACTGGAGATGTAGCCAGCAGCAAACTGCAGAACACTGGATCAGGTAGGACTCAGTAGAGATACTGCAGACTGTTTTTTACAAGAGACTACAAAACTGAGGATGACTAGTATGAGACGGACTCAGGATGACAGCAACACTGTAGATGTAGCCAGCAGCACAGCATAGGACCAGATGTGGCATGATCCCCCTGCCCTATCTCTGGCCTACTGGTGGTGATGGTGACACTGGTATATGCAGTAGTGCCACTTTCTGCACTAATCAACACTGACTTGTGGTAGTTGTTCAGCTGTTGGTTTATCCCAGAGGTGGTTAGAGATACCGCAGACTTTTTTTTTACAAGAGACTACAAAACTGAGGATGACTGGTATGAGACGGACTCAGGATGACAGCAACACTGGAGATGTAGCCAGCAGCAAACTGCAGAACCCCGGAGAAGCCAGGACTCAGTAGAGATACAGCAACTGAGGATGACTGATGCGAGGCGGACTCAGGATGACAGCAACACTGGAGGTGTAGCCAGCAGCAAACTGCAGAACATTAGAGCAGCCAGGACTCAGTAGATAGATACCGCATACTTTTTTACAAGAGATGAAAAACAATAGAGCCAGACTGAACAACCTGTATAGTGGGCCAACGATGTAGACTTTAAATTCCCCCCTGTGTCCCACCAAGTCAGGGGGTGTCCTCTGCCCAACCTACCACGGTTATAGAGCTGGGTAAGCTGGAGCACTCAGCATACTATAGTACTAAGGTACTTTTTTTTTCTAATCTCCATCGAACCTGAGAGCAGGGTAACACAGCTTTGGTAGGTTGACTTTTAAAAAAGTCATTTGCTCCATGAGCTGGGGGGCCAATTGAGAGCGCTGGGGGCTATGTATATTTCTGGTTAAGGAAAATACCCGCTCACGCTGGACAGTGGTTGGGGGGCAAGAAAGCAACTCCTGGGCTACCAGGGATAAAGTAGGCCACACAGCCCTCTTGTTATGCCAGAAAGTCAAGGGATCTGTACTTGGGGGCAAATAAGGTTCCACAAGGTAAGACTTAACCTCAAACTCAGCACTTTTTCTATTGATGGGGAGCGGTTTGTTTTGTCTGAAGCATAATCTGTCCATAGCCTCAGCACAAAAAGCAGCAGCTGCTCTACCGGAAGAAGATGACGTGCTACTGGCGCTGCTACTGATAGGTCCCGGAAGACCACCACACTCCTCCAGCTCATCTGCAGAATCTTTTCCCGACTCCTGTGACTGCATCCTGTTTTTTCTTTGCCTCTCACACACCCTCGCTATCAATTGTTCCCTCCAGACAGTGAGTGAATTGGAACTAAGTGCCATCTGGCCTTTGATTTGAGGATTGCAAATTGTGGCAAGTATTAACTCGGGACAATCGTCCATGCGCTCTTCCATGCACTGAGTCAGTTCCTTCTTCAGCCTCCTTAGAAAGGCAGCAAAATCGGGAAGTATATTACCCTCAGCACCAGGAATGTGTTCTCTATGGGCAAGTAAATTGTCAATTTTTAAGGAGAGGTGTGTGAAGAGGGGAATGACTTCTGCCAGGCTAGAGTTCTCTTTGCTCATGGAAAGGCATGAGGACTGTCACTACCTGTTCCATCTGGGCTCAGTCAGCCCTGCCCACTGTTCTTTTATTACCAATGAAATGGTGACATGACATTGCTTGAATTGCATTTTTCTGCTCCAGGATATGCTCTAGCATATCTAATGTGGAATTCCACCTGATCCCAACATCTTGTTTCAGGTTGTGCTCTGGGAGGTCTGCCTTTTTCTGTTCCTCCCTGAAGAGCCGGCTATCTTTGATGGAAGTAGTCATCAGTTTGTCAGCATGACTCCAGAAGTGCTGGCAACCTTCCAGTGTTACTGCCATCCTCGAGAGCAGCCTTCAGTACCAGATGCAGGACATGTGCTCAGCAGCATACACCCAAAATCTGCCATCCCGAAAACCCTTTATCACTCTAGCTGCACTTTCAGTGACCACAAACCCCATTTGTGCCTGTGTGTCTGCCTGCTCCCCTAGCCACTGCGCCACCATGTTCTGCAGTGATTTGCGAATGTTATCTGAGGTGTGCTGCTGATCCATTACCTCAGCATGGAGGAGGAAAGAACGGTGCCCTGCCAGATTAGCTACTGCAACTGAACTTGTTGTTGGTAATGATGTGTCTTGCAACACACTGGGCTGCCACCAATGCGCCGTTATGGTTAGGAAGCTATGCTGGCCACTCGGAGCACTCCATAAGTCAGAGGTAAAGTGCACTGACTGGCCACCAGCCTTTCCTAGCAGGTCCTTCAAAAACCCAACACATGACCGGTATGTGAGGGCTACTAAATGTGGTGCGGGATGGAATTTTATATCAGGGTGTGACAGCCTCCATAAGTTGCTGGAAGGGCTCCCCATTCACCAAATTAGAAGTAGCACCCCCAACGGCTATGAGCTGTGCAATGAGGCGTGTGATTTTGCAGGACTGCTGTCTGCACATCCCCTTTTGAATGAAACCCACCAAAATCTTCCAGTGTGGCCTGTATTGATTTTGGGATGGGCTGTGACTGTCTGCTCTTAGGACCAGATGTGGCATAATCCCCCTGCCCTGTCTCTGGCCTACTGGTGGTGATGGTGACACTGGTATATGCAGTAGTGCCACTTTCTGCACTAATCAACATTGACTTGTGGTAGTTGTTCAGGTGTTGGTTCATCCCAGAGGTGGTTAGATGACCCAACAACCTCCCACGGCTGACTTCCCTGCCACACAATTTCCATTTTGCTAGCCGGCCATCTCCAAGTACCACAAAATGGTCCCATTCTTTGCAGTGATGGATGACTCTGGAAGGTGGTGGAGAAGAAGAAACTGAGGTGACACTTTCTTGATCTTCACATGCTGGAGCAACCTCACTTTGCTTTTTCTTTCTATGTACCATTACAGGGGTACCAGTAGACCTAAAGATGGCAGCAGGGATGTTGGGACTGGGATTGGAGGAGGATAGTGGAGTAACAGTGGTACTGGTGGCAGAGACACTAGCAGCTACAACCTGGCTGGGACACTCAAATGGAACTGGAGAGGCAGGTGTTGAGTCTTCAATAGAAGACACAAGCGTAACTGGAGAAACAGGAGGAATACTTTGGGAAGCAGGGGAAAAATTAAGCTCAGGGGAATAATCAAGGTCACTGGAAAAATCAAGCTCAGGGGACAAATCAAGTTTAGGAGGCCTTGATCCCTCAGATTCTTCTACCTCTTGTAGGTTTTGACAGGAAGAAAAATCATCATCAGCAGCAGATTTTGGGGAGCCCTGCTCAATTCTCTCTTCTGCCTGGTGGCTACTGGGAAATGGTAAACTATCTCCCTCAATAACCTTTTCTGGAGAAGATATGCTTTCAGTGGCAGTGACAGTGATGGTAAGATAAATTTTCTCCAAATACTGCAATAATTTCCGTTTGGGCTGCTTACACGGATGTTCACTATAAAAATCCCGTGTTGATACTGCCCGCAGTGTCCGACTAGTAGTTTTACACACACTAGGTGTCCCCAGGTTCACAGAACTGGCTGTAGCCAAGGTGGTGACTAAACTGGCAGTGGCATTAGTCATTGTGCAGGTGGTGCTGGGGGAATCATCACCAAACAGCTGACGAGACACAGGTGACGGCTGCTTTGTGGTCTCAAAGGAGGACCTGGACCTCTCTACCCTGCTAGTAAAGGTAAAACGACCTGCAGTTCCCTTCTTCTTTCTAGTTTTTGGTTTGGACTGCTGCTGCTGAGTCTGACTAGTACTACTCAAAGTACTCTTCTTTGCCCGCCTGCTGCTGCTAGCGCTGCTTGAAAGCAACATCACTGTGGTTGTGTTGGTGGTTGCTGGGGCACTGCAGCTGGTACTAGGACGAGGAACATCAGGTTGTTCACTAGGACTCAAATCCATGACACCTAGGGAGGCAGTGAACTATAATAGTTTTAAAATTTAAAAACCTGGCCACACGACAACTGTGAGACTGGCTCTGTCACTCTGAAAATTATTCAAACAAAGCCCTAATATCATTTTTTAATGTTAAACACAGAAACAAAGATGACTTTCCCTTGCGGTGGTAATAAGGTACCAGGCCTGCCTATAGAAGTGTGAGACTGGCTGATGTGTCACAATGAAAATTATTCAAACCAATTCCTACTAGTTTAGTATTTTTAATATTTAACACAGGAACTCAGGTGACTCCCTTGCGGTGGTAATAAGGTACTAGGCCTTCCTGCAGAACTGTGATACTGGCTGAAGTGTCACTCTGAAAACTATTCAAATTCCTACTATTATCTTTAATATTAAACAAAGAATCAAAGGCGACTTACCTTTGCGGTGGTAATAAGGTACTAGGCCTGCTTGCAGAACTGTGAGACTGGCTGATGTGTCACTCTGAAAATTATTCAAACAAATTCCTACTAGTTTAGTATTTTTAATATTTAACACAGGAACACAGGTGACTCCCTTGCGGTGGTAATAAGGTACTAGGCCTGCCTATAGAATTGTGAGACTGGCTGATGTGTCACTCTGAAAATTATTCAAAGAAATCCCTAATATTTTTAATTTTTTGCACAGGAACACAGTTGACTCTCCCTTGCAGTGGCAATAAGGCACTAATGCTGGCTGGCTGCCTGCCTATGCCTAATGCTATCTGCCTGCCTACACAACAACTGGGCACTCTCTATCTCCTTCTTCTCTCTCTCTGAGTTCCAACAACACCATGAGGAAATGCAGGCTGTCTGTGTCATTAATCCAACCCCCATCATGAAATGAAGAAACCAATTGGAAAAGAGACAAAGTGGGAAAGTAGAGCATGAAACAGAGAAGCTAATCGGATTAGAGACATGGAGGGAAAGTATGGAGGGAATGTAATCGAGCGTGGGTAGTAGTCGCCGAATTTCCGAAAGTTTCAATGACATTCGGACCAGGGCTAGTCGTATTCGTATTTTTTTTGTCGAAAGACCCTTGCCTGTCAGAAGGTCCGAATGTTGCCGAATGACCCCTTTTTCGTCAAATTCCGAATGTCACCGAATCGCACAAGTCTACCCTGCAGCACCAGAGGATGTATAAACGACCACCAAGGCCCAGGGTATACTGCCCAAGGGTCACTATCTTTTCTTTAGAATGGCCGATAACGAGGTGATTGATCGCTACAGGTTGAGGCCGCACAGATTAATTGCCTTGTATGAGGTCATCAAGGATCAGGTGGATCCCATTTATATCCACAACCATGCCCTCACTGGCCTGCAAAAACTCCTGTGTGCCATACACTTCATGGCAAGAGGCGCCTTCCAGTCGACTGAAGGTTATGCATCTGGCATGTCACAGGCCACATTCTCCAGAGTGCTGGCCCAGGTCTTGCCAGCCCTCAAAAGCAAGGCCAGTACTTATATACATTTCCACACCACCGACATGGAGTGGATACATCTGAAGCAGGGCTTTTACGCAAAGGGAGGCATGCCCAGGGTCATGAGTGCTATAGATTGCACCCATGTCTGTATCAAAGCCCCAGCATGTGACGCACATCTATTTATCAACAGGAAGAACTTCCACTCCATGAACGTGCAGATGTTGTGTGACAGCAACATGAGAATTATGAATGTCTGTGCAAAGTATCCTGGCAGCTCTCATGATTCATACATTCTCCAAAACTCCTCAGTCCACAGAGACTTTGAGAATGGAACGTATACAGGGGGATGGCTTCTGGATGAGTTCACAATACTAAATCACACCACATCCACAGGTGTACACACAACACTACTCACCATGCTCCTGACTCACAGCTAGTACGTCCATCACAGAAAACAAAATTCACATAACATGGTCTCCCTGTCACACCATGTCACTCACATTCCACAGGTGATGCTGGCTATGGCTGGAAATCGTGGCTCATCACACCGGTCGCCATTACCCAAACAGATGCCCAAGAAAGATACAATCAGGCTCATGGCAGAACTCGGAATGCCACTGAGCGGATCTTCGGCCTCCTTAAGTCTCGATTCTGATGTCTTGACCACTCAGAGGGAGCATTGCAGTATGTCCCAGGAAAAGTGTGTGACATCATAATGGCGTGTGAAATACTGCACAACATCGCAGTGGACACCAGACTGGTGGATGATATCCAGGACCCCCCGTACCTGAAGTGCCCATGGACATCAGCCATTTTGAGGAGACCCTGAGAGGGGCGCAGATCAGAGACAGGCTCATCACGGACCACTTTAGCTGTGAGTATTACACAGGCATTCAAACAATCCATGCAAGTCCTCCATCAGTCCTGTGAATTGGTGCCAACACACTAATCACACCGTACCTAATGTTCTGTTTCACCCCACAGGATCATTGACATAGCACTGCACTGGCAGCAGTATGGCCCCAAACATCATCCATACCATGGATGTGGCATATTGTGTGTGGGAATTCCAAAACCATCTGCCATTCCTTTCTCCATGTTGACATTGATACCTCAAGGATATCATGCACACCCCCAGGAAGACCAAGGTACAACATATCACCCATGTTCAGCATATTACATGGCTTGATTGACAGCAACTAACGTGAATTGCCATGGTCATAGCCAGAGCAACCACAGTAGCCTTGTAGTGAAAGAGTGTTATCCAGTGCAATGCATTGGATAACACTCCGTCACATCAGGGGTTAAAGGGCCATTGGAGTCAACATGGGACCTGTAGTTACCTATAGCTGAGAAGAGCAGCAGAGGGATGGATCTACAGTGGTATTGTTGAACAACATAGAGGTCATGAAACATGGATCAGATCTCAAGGGACACCATGCTGACCTGTGTGTGTGCAGTGATATGTGTCACAGTGGCAGCCCAAAGTCATTGGTTTCATGGAGCTATCTGAACATATTTGTTGATGTGTGTATTCATGTCAGGGGCACATATCCCTAAGGCTGGTTCACATTCCCTTAGTTCTCTACATAATGGGTTACAGACGAGTACACAACACATTACAAAGCAATGGCTTGTGTACTCACCTGTAACGGAAATGATTAAGGGGATTATGAAGTTGATCAGAAGTTCAAGATAATCAGTTTGAGGGTGCTGCTCCAAATACTGTCCTCTTGTCCCACAGGCATCCATAGAATGATCCATCCTTGAACAGAAGAGTTTCCATGTGACTGGACTGAAGCCTTGACAACACTTCCATGAAGCTCACTTCCTGATGTTTTAAGTGATTGTGTTGCTGATGCAACTTTTGTCCTGATGTTCATAGAAATCTCTACTGGAACATTCACATATCCACACAAAACACAAATTCATGTGTGTACAAACATACAGGTATCAAACCTGTACAGTTAGAATGCTCATCTACAGAGCTAACAAACTTTGTGGACAACACATGAGCAGTTCAGTAATGTTTTCCAAGTATTGATATGTAGTTTAAATGCACCCTTTATGTGCACATACAATTGTTCAATGCATATATTGGCAATATACACAGAAAACACATGTAGATTTCCTGTAGTTTGAGACACAATAAAGGAGAACCATCACTATTCTATCTGTGTCTGTATGAATACATGTTGTATTAGACATGTCTCAATGTGGAACCACACTCAAGCCAACAGTATCCCTCAGACATGGGAAGGCATGACCACACCACAGAAGTCCACTACTTGTTTGGCCGTGAGTGGACTCTGTGATGTTTTCATGCTAACTGATGTTGGCAGTGATACACTAATGTGTGTTGGGAGTGATAAAGAGGTGATACAGGGGACATACTTCCACAGTGCTGTCATGTTCATGGTTTCTGTGTTGCTCAATATAATCAGTGTTCTGAGATTGCTTTAGTTTGACATATCTCTGTACATGGGCTACATCAACAAACAACCAGACTAAGTGGACAAGTGTTATCACTGGTGAAGTGTGTTACAACCTTAGTAAAACAACAACACAACTTACTAGATAACCCAATGCTCAGCCTAAGGGTTCAATGTGTGTGCTACACATTGAATTCTCAGGAAGATCACTGGGTTATCCAGTAAGTTAGGCTGTGATGCTAACTCTTATTGTGAAACTGACTTACTGGAGAACCCAATGCTCACCCTAGGATTACAATGCGTAGCACACACATTGAAATCCTAGTTTGAACATTGTGTTCCCCAGTAAGTCAGTTTCACAATAAGAGTTTGCATCAAAGACTATTTTGCTGCATGTTGCATCTGTCCTGCTTGTTACTTCTCTGCTAACTTAAATAGCTGTTTGGTTAACCCCTTAAACACAACAATTGATGCAGACGAATGTTCAGTGTGGCACCAGGTGTTGTGCTAAGGAGTATGTTTTGTCCAAATTCAACCCACATCATGGCCACATAACACTGTCATGTTATATGGCTCCAGGGATGGATTGCCAGTTGAATTTGCACAAAGGTGTGTGTGTGTGAAACCATGTTGTAACATCCCACAAACATGTTACCTGGACAGGAATTGTGTTCACTGCAAAGCATATCAGAAAGGATTCAAAAGCACAATGTTCTCTTTATTAAGGGGGCAGATAACATGTTGGCCATTTTATTTTTTTGGGGGGGTAGACCTTCGACCGGGTGCCTGAGGTGGATGTCCTGGCTGATTGTGGTTATCCCGATCCCACTGCTACACTCCCCTCCCATGCCACCCCACCCGGTCTTAGACTTTCTTTTCAACATTTGGTGCCAATGTGCTGGTCCTACTAAACTGGCACCTTACCCTTCCCCGTGTTTGTCGATATTCAGTTACCCTGATATTCCGCCAGGAGATAGTCTCTCCCTATTTCAGGTATGGAAGTGGCAGGGTGCTCAAACAGATGGCAATCTGTCCCCTTGGGATCCTTTAAATGAAACTTTTGCTCTTCCCACTTTCGGCCTTTGACAATATCGTCAATTGCAACATTTTGGTCAACATCTGTCTTCGTTAGGCTATGAGGCGCCTCTCACTCCCTTTGAGACCAGTCTTCTTGAAGGGCATTTGAGATACAAAACCACCACTAAACTTCTTACGATACTCACCAATTCGACTCCTGACTCCAAACCTTGGTATTATCTTATGTGGGAGAATGAACTTGGCTTTTCTTGGACATTCTGTGACTGGTATGTGGTTACTGTGCATCTTTTAGGTTCCTCTGTGGATGTCTCCCGCCAAGAAATTAATTTTAAACTCTTGACCCAGTGGTACTTTACCACTCAAAGCTTGGCTCAAGCTTTCCCAGTGGCTTCAAGACTACATTGGAGATGTCTCTCGGCAGAGGGCTCTATGGCACATCTGTGGTGGTTATGCCTCTTGATCATACCATTTTGGAAGACCATACTAGTCTCTATTAATCGAGCTCTGCATAGGAAAATTCCCCTAGACCCACTTCTTTTTCCCCATGGTCTTAAGACATTGATGCCTCAACTTCTACACGTTTTTCACATCTCACTAATGCCACTAAGGCCTTGATTCCTCTTCATTGGAAAGATCTGCACCCTCCTTTGCAGACGGAATGGAAATACGAGGTGAACCAGGTTATGCAAATGGAGAAGACTCATGCGCTTTCTGTGGGTAACATAGCTGATTATACCGCCGTATGGTCCCCTTGGTTCCTATATAACTATTGATATGATTCTTCCTATTTTCCTAGCTCGGTCCTCACTGCCTTGGTTTGCGATATGGGATGCCCCCATAAGGGGCTGTTGCAGGGTCTCCAACTCTCCCTCCATCTGGTCCCTATGCGAGCCCTCCTCCTCCTCCCCCCCTCCCACTTTCGCGTCTCCTAACACCTACAACCTCTTCTCCTTTTCCTGACTCTACTATTCTTTTTTCAGCTTGTCTTTTCCCTCTCCTTTCTTCTTTCTAGTCTTCGTTCTCTTTCTCTGTTCTCAATTTCTGTGCCTTGTGATGTGGATATGCTTTACCTACATTGCTCTCTTTATGCCTTTTTCTCTGACTTTTGATCTGTGATATCCCAATATAGGCATGTGTTGTCTCTGCAAGGGTGAATCCTTATTCTTGTCCCCTTGGAGGGATATCTCTCTGTTCATGATGCAAATATATGTTTATTGCAAATGTGTACTCACTTCTTATTTTACTCAAGTGGTATACACAATATCCTTTTTGCGATTGTATACTGTATATGTATCATGGTGCCGTGAGTAGTCACCTAAGTTTCTGTCTGGGGTTCATGGTTCGGGTGGCAGGCTGCTTTCAACTGCCTCTCGTGGCTACAGCTGCAGGCACGCTTCTGTGATGTCGCGCTCGCTATACTTATGCAATTTGCCTAATTGGTCGAATTTGGCCCACCTTCTGGCTGCAGCCTTATAACCTGCATACAGACTGGGCTTAAGTGCCCTTTTGTGGTGTATCTGTGCGTTACCTCAGTGTTGCTGTAGTTTGACCATTGCTTGGCTGCCGTGTTCTCTCCTGATCGATCCTTGACTTATCGGACTACCCGCTCCGGTTTAGACCTAGTGGCTTTGTCTGACTACTCGATCTGTGTACGACGCTGGCTTGTCCGACTACCCACTCTGTTTTGACCTTGGCTATAGCCGACTACCCGATTTGGCCTTTCACTCCAGTCTGACTACCACCTGTCCTGGCTAGTTGTGGGCGCGCTCCATTGGTGTAGTACAACTGCTACCTTTGTGGTAGAGTTGCTGGTTGCCTCTCGCTCTGTTGCCTCCACTCTGTGCACTGTATCAGTTGCCTTCTGGTACGGTTGCATAACCCTCCTCTCTGTGGCCTATATACTAAGCTGTCTTCACAGACTTACCGGTGTCGCGGCTGGCTACGCTCCACTCTCTTGCCTCCGCTCCGTGTCTACCCATCCAGAGTACAAGTTACTCTTTGCTACTCCTATCACTCCGTGGTGGAATCACTGCTCACGAGACATCTGTCTTCTTGTCTTGTGTCTGGGAGTTTAGCTGTCGCTCCAGGTTTCCATATTCTCAGTCACAGAACTAAGTTTGGTTCTGCTCCCATATTATCTATAGGCTACTGACTTCCGGTTACAGTTCAGTGTCAATCCTTGGGTAGTGGACGGTACATTGTCCTCACGCCTGTTCCTCTAGGTTGAGGAGGTGCTTGCTCTTATTATTTTAATAGACGGGTTAAATTCAACTTACCTGTGTCGTGTGCTTCATTTACTCTGGTGTCCGTGACAATATGCGTTCGTTTTTTGTATTTCTACAATATCTTAATAAAGCTTTTGAGAAAAAAAAAAGAATGCACTGCATCTAACAGCTGTTCCCTGCAAACATATCCAGCTATGTTATCAACTGGGAATACTGTGTATTTAGAAAGGTTAGAAATACGAGGATCAGTTACTGTGGGTTAGCCAACTGCTGCACAGATGGAAAGAAGGCAGTATAAAAAGACAAAAGCATCTGGAAATAAAAAAAATAAAAATAAAAAAATGATCAGTCAACTTCCACTCCTCAAGCACCACTTGTCAAGGGAATGATAGGGAGGGAAAAGAACTGAGTCCTTTTTACACTTTTAAAGATGTTCAGAAATGAGAAACTCAATCCTTTGCCCTCAGAAACATTAAGGGTATCCAAAACTGCCCAAATAAGATCCTCAACAGAAGACCTATGGCATAGAACCAAACTGAGACTCACAGTAAGGTGTAGTGTGCAATGTCCGTAAGGCAGGCTGTGGATCACTGGAGGCACCAAAGGAGGAGATTCTTATGCGATGTGAAAGACACCCAGATCAGAGAAGGTGGTGATGTAAAATAGGCCAGGTCACAACAGGGTGATCAGCAGGATGATAGGATGCTCAGGCTCGAGGAACAAGCAGGAGATTAGGTCTAACAGTCAGTTAACAAAAAGCAGGTAAGCAAAATCAGGAATAGGAACAAGAACTAACCACAATATGCATTTCTGATGAGCCTGAGCAGCAAGCAAGTTTGACCTGGTTGTCCTCCAAACATTTGACAGAACAGTTACCCGACTATCAATGGTAGGTACATCAGAGGGTGAGGGGAGAAACAAAGGTTCTGTGGTTATATCCAAGGGCAGATAAGAACAGAGAACAACCAAGAGATGAGAAAGTTGTAAGCGATCTCTGCCAGAGGAAGGTCCAGTTGTTTTAAAGGATTTTGCTGATTCAACGGAGATAATGTTCAAGGTCCTGATTTAGAAGTTTAATTTGCCCATACGTTTGGGAGTGATATGTGGAAAAAAAACAGAAGTTAAATGGCAATGTGCGTACAGAAGGCACTCCAGAATCTAGAAATAAAATGAACCCTATGGTCAGAAGAGATTTGAAGGGGAATGCCAAGAAGGTAGTAGATCTCTTTAATAAACAATTCTGCCATTTCCGGTTAAATATCCCTGCTTAGAAAAGCAATCCATCACTACCCAAACTGTAGTCATTCCTTGAGAACAATGGAGGCCAACAATGAAGTCCATGTATATCTTGTTCCATTGTAGACTAAGCGGGAGTGGTTAACGGGGACCAATGGAATTAATCCAGGTTATCTTCATCTGGGCACAAATCTGACTTTGAACAAACATGTACAAACGAGGCAGATGAGATTGGCAGCCAGCAATGATAAAAACAGTGGCCCCAGTGCAAGTTGTCAAACTGCAGGTGGGGTATCCACTCCTGGATGTCCAGCAATGATGGAACAGTGGGCCCAGTGGAAAATGTCATCCTACATGTATGGCGGAACAAAAAAGCCAATGCTGGCTATAATGAAAACTGAAATGACAATAGATTCTTATAAATGACTGAACACAGAGCTCTAACAAAACTCTAAGGAGGAAGAATGGGGTAAACATTACCGTTCTTCTTTGTAGATGGCTCGTAAAGAAGGGAGATGGAATCATCCTTGGAATACTTGGACTTGGGAATATGAGAAATGATGAAGTTAAACCAGCTGAAGAAAAGAGTCCAGCAGGCCTGTCAGGAGTAATTTTCAAGAAACTTTAGATTTTTTCTGGTCTGTCAAGATAGCAGTGGGAGTGGAGGCCCCCTCCAGAGGGTTCCCCCATTCTTTAAAGGCCAGTTTATTTGCTAATAGTTCTCTGTCACTGATATTGTAGTTCCTTTCCTGTCCAGATTTTTTTAGAGAAATAAGAGCAAGTATTAATCTTTCCTGTTGTGATGGAGCTCTGGGATACACAGCAATGACAGCTGTTTCAGAAGCATCTCCTTTGATAATAAAGGGCAAACTAGAATGCGGGTGAAATTAGTTTAAAGGGCCAGAGTACCCAATATAGTAAGAAATCACAGACCTCAGATTGTGGATGCCAGACAGACAAACAGAAAGGACATACTTACAGGACCTGTATAATCTGAAACTGTATTTCTCTTTAGTCTTCATGCTGGGAGAGTGGCAAATAAAGCTCTGAAAACTATCCCCATGTAGATCACAGGTCCAATAATAGTCTGCTCTCTGTTCCACAATCCTGATGGAACAGGGAATATGAGCCTTTCTAATGGGGGATTGACCAGCCCCATCTAAGTTAGAAGAATAAAAAAGCAAGCTAATCTTTATCCTGTCTCCTGCCAGGACACTTTTGAAATCGAGCATGAATTGGGGGGGGGGGGAGTGGAGCAGGGAGTGGTCTTTGCCGCCAGGGATCTCATTATGCAAGTGCCCTGCTTCCTGGAGGAGGATACTTTACTCCCATGATTCCTTTGTTCCACAATGAAAGGAGGAAAAAAGGAAGTAACTCACTGCTCACTGTGTCTTCAGTGAAAAAAGCAGATAATGGGGCCTATTTCCTAATGGACATAAAGCCTATTAAGGGGATTATTTGCAGGGGCCCGGGACCTTTTGTCCTTCTTTTCTTGTCACCCAGCTCTCCCCATATGCCATTATAGCCAATGGACAGAAACATGTTTCATCTTGGTGTCATTTGTTGGCAGCCCCACTCAATACATCTTTCTAATACATCTTTTGGTGCCTTTTGATGCACAGATACACAATGAAAAAATTGTGGTTACATAAAAGTAAACCCAGCTATTCTCAAAACTTATGATCAAATGACAATTGAAATAATTCTGAGGCAAGCTAGCTGCACCGTAGGTAAGAAGTAAATTGCTTTTATTTAAAAGGATTTTCAACCCTTTTAACCCCTTAAAGACGGCCAATCATGCATGAGGCCGTCACTTAAGGACCACGGGCCATTTATTTTTTTATTTCCGCATCCAGCGTGCAGCCGAGCGGGGAGCCCTGAATTCCATGACTGTCCTGGCACGTCATGGGTCCTTAACGCAAATCTACCCATGACCAGCCAGGACCATCAAGGGTCGTTAAGGGGTTAATTTCCAGTGCAAAGCATTAAAGATTTATTTAGCATTAAGGCACTAGTTCTCAAACAGGATGCTTGGGAACTTTGACAATGTATATTTATGGAAATGATTATATGATTCTGACAGTGAGACTATAATTATAGATTTATTCATGTTGCAATGTGAGGGGTACCCTGAAAATTACAGATTACATGTTAGTGGTACCTTGAGTGGAAAAATTAGAAAAGTACTAATTCAAGTGGTTAATCCCTTAAGGACTATGTGACGTACTATGACCGTCACGGTCCTTAAATACTTAAGGACCGAAGACGGTCATAATACGTCACGTAGTTTTTACTTACAGCACTCCACCAGGAGCGTTGTAAGTAAAAACGGTGCCTAAAATTGACCGCTCCAAGACCGGAGCGATCTTTTTTAGGCCCCAAAGCGGAGTGCCGATACACACAACAGGTCATGTGTACCGGCACATCGGCAAAGATCAAAGTGGTCCTTATGGGACGGAAACGTCCCAGGACCGCTGGTCCTTAAGGGGTTAACAGCCCAATTTAAATCAACTGGAATTTTGGGAATATGTATTTCTCCCCTATAGGACAATTGGTTTGCCACAAAATGTCACCACTTTTCTTTTGACCATAAATCCCTTGTTAAATATTGGCTAGAACAGTAAAATAAAACGTGTGAAACTTATTTGTAACAAGAAAACAAATTTATTAATTTTTAAAAGACAAGACACAATTTTGTTTTGAAAAACAACACAAGAAAGCTAGCCTGAGTTCAAGTCTGAAATATTCAGAAAAATCCTACTAATATCTTTAGTATGTTCCAGTCATTTTTTTAAACAACACACTAAAAGTTAATATATATTTTTATAATTATAAAAGTTCCCCAGTTATTGTACAGTACACAATACAAATTGCCCACAAACTATTATTTAGCTCCTGCCAATTTTGGAGAGGACATGATATACTAAAAGATTTAGCATTTTTCACAAAAATCACATCAGGAAATACGTATTTACAAAATCCAATACATTATACAAAAAAATTCATCACGTGGTATCCTCCAAATAGGTTTTAAATAAAAAGTATATTCAACTGTAATCCAAAAACTGGAAAAGAACATTACATTATCACACACATACAATCTCTACTGAGAAAAAAAGCTGCCTACTTTAATTACATAACATATTAATTCTATATAAAGATGAAAATAAAAATAAAAAAGATAAAACTCTACTGTTACTATGCCTCTGTGCTTGTGGGCTAAATTAATATCATCTGCCACTTACCAAGTGAATCAGAAAAAAAAAAAAAAAAAAAATGGCACTTAACCCTTTGAGTGCCAGAGTGGTACGCAACGCATTGCAAAGCAATGCGTTGCGTACCACTCTGGCACTCAAAGGGTTAACCCCTTGAGCACCAGAGGAGTGTGCAATGCATTGCTTCGTAATGCTTTGAGCACTCATCTGGCAATCAAGGGGTTAAATGAAAAAGACACAACTTAAAAGAAAACTCTTTTTGAAACTTGGAGGGTAAGAAAGCCCTGAGTAGATGCAGAATGGAGTGGTAAAATCTAGTCGATCCAAATTATAGTGTAGCTCATGCCAGGCAGGGGCATTTCATCTTTCTATCTTGTGTTATTTTCATCATAAAGGCACTCTGTTTAATTGTCAGCCCTGTTGATTTCCAGCACTGGTTTAACCTTTTCCATGCCAGAGGGCTGACCAATGCATTGCAAGCAATGCACTGGACCTCCTCTAGAACTGAAAGGAATACTGGTGCCAGAAAAGCTTGTGACACATTTGAGGCTCCTCAGGCACTTGAGGGGCAAAGATGCATTTAGCCAATTTCAAAATAGATGTCTTTTAATTTAAGGCATGGTTATTATTAGAAATACATTGTTCATTTCATATAGGTTTTGAATCTCAAGTTATGTCTCAATTCCTCTGTAGGTAGTACTATGTACAACTTTCTCAAATGCCATAGTGTCTTAGAAAGTTACTCATGATAGATCTAGGATGAGGACTATAGGCCAGTAGCTGACAAATGTCATTTTCTTCGGAAAATAACAAAATGGTGGCTTCTTTGATCTCTACTGAAAATTCTGGATTTGGCTTCCCATTAGGAAATTAGATTAAGTAATACAAACTTGTTATGTGACTACATGAAGTATCATATAGAGTCAAAAGAAGGTTTCACAGTCTCTTTCTCTGTAGTGTTACAGGTAGTCTTAAAGTAGAACCGTTAAAAAAGTATAATTTATATAAGAACTCAGGGCTTTCATTCCCAAGATTTTACAAACCAGTGTTAAAAATAAGGCATGTAGTATATCACTTAAGGGAACCAATAACAAATCAAAGAGAACAAAACTAAACCAGGCAGTCACTTAGTAAGTGGCTTTTACTAAACAAAATAGGTAAACTATACTCGTTTCTACTGGCACGTACAACCACTAGCAGCAATGATCAAGGCATGCAAACTGAGAAGCATTTACAGTAAATCATTATAAAGATCAACATAATCAATGTCAAACTACAACCCTTTGAGTATTGTACAGCTGTATGAACATAATCATAGATAAGATGGGCTGCAAAAGGGATCTACCAAGGGTTTAATAATGATAATATCTGAATTTCAGGAAGTCATTTCAAACTGGAATCACCAGTGAGAGATAGCCAAAGGAATTTAAAAGACTTTCCTGCATTCTGATTCATTTTTCTAAAGGGACTATAAAGCCTATTACCTGAACAGTGCCTTACTAATTTATGTACCAAAGTTGAAAAATTACATCTATATAATAACTAGAAAAGTTTTTTGTTGATTGCTGTATTTGGTTTCTATATTTTTGGTCCCAGTCCTTTTAAACATATGCATTTCATTACAGGAAGGGCATGATTTCTCATTAGATAGAGTAGGCAACTAACTAGGGATGCCTAATCATGAGAGGTGTCTCAGATGCATTGGCCACAACCACTGTACTGATTTGAAGATGTGGCCTGCACAATCCCATTCTCCAAGTATGAAATCCCCACACATAGTTTAAGATTGCCAGTTCATATATTGCTGTAATGTAATAGCATGTTATAGGCTAAGGGTATTTGTGTGCCAGACAACAGTGGATGGGGCTGTGGCTGGTGTTATGGGAGAAGTAAATGCATACCCATGAGTGGGAATAGGGGCACATATGGTGTCTTGTGATCCAACACTTCTTACATGTCATATATAAAGTGAAGTGATCTGTTTCTGCTATGTCTCTGGATGTACAATATGTGAACAATAAGCGGTGAGCACAGTTCTCTGAAACATGTTCAAAATGCTTTTGGACACACAGAATATTTATGCATAAATAAATAATAAAACAATATAAACAAAACAACAGATCCAGCTAAAAAATAAAAGTTTCTATAGTACAAAGTCTGTTATTTATTAGAATAATGTGATATTTGATAGTAATGTATTATTCAATCAAATAATGCATTACAGTTTATCTGTAATGCTTAAATAAAATAAATAAAATGTTTAAAAAAGTATTACATGCCCTTAAATGCAATTTTTTGAAATGTTGTGAATCAAAAAGAAGGCTCTTTGTTACCACTGGGGTTCTATGTGGCTTTTTAAATACAGCAATAAGCAAGCCTGTGCATATTTCCATTGTGAATATAGGAGTGACAAGGGGATCCTTTCTTATACAAATTAAGAGAAAACAAACATAAAATTCCCTATACAGAAGCAAGTTTTACATGTAGTGGTACAGATCAGGACAAAATCTCCAGAATAAATACAGAATGTGTGCTGTAAGTCAATTTCTGGGCTGAGGGAGCAACCACTGACGACCGTTTTCTCAATGTAGTTTGGAAGGCTACTGTATTTAGCCATGTTGTTGTGAAGAACTTATGTTGGTCTAGAAACATGGTGTTCAGTCCTGTCCTTGGAACTACTCAAAGTCTAGGACTTAAGGATATCCAAGCCTGAGCATAGTTTTGTTGATCACCATGACTAAGTCACTGAATAACTCACCACTGCTCATGCAGGCACATGGCTCCTGGACTATTAGTGTTACCTGAGAACAGAGTTGGAAACTAATATCCTATAAGAGGTGTAGTCAAATGATGGACATCTAGCTTTTCAGGAATACAACTCTAATCATTCCCTATAGCCAATGGCTGGCTGAAGATGATGGAGTTGTAGTCACAAACTGCTGGAAGTTCAAAAATTGACTACAACTGATTAATATATGTTTTTCCTTAGAATCAATACATTCTTGAATTCTGGAGGAGAACATGTACAAAATACAAGGCCACATTATACATCCAAAAGCTGTTATTGACTTGAACCAAACTCCAAAAAGCAAGCAGCTTGTCCAGAGATGTGTAGTAAAACATATAAGGACATGTCTATTTGTCCATATACACTGCAGGGAATTGGGTTCATACGAATTCTGTATTTTACAATGCTCAAAGGGTTTAATCATAACTTTCAATAAAAAAATCTTCTAATACTAGAAACTAACAATTATGTTTCTATTCCAGTTTTTTTTTCTTTTTGTTAATTTTCTAAATAAGTAGTGCAGATCGTAGGATTCTTTTTAATTACTTACCATAGTTTTGCAGAGAAGCCTATTGGTTTTATAGACAGGAAAATATATATTTAATTCTGTCTGAAAAGGTGGACCTAGTGTCTCAATATAATGCAGAACAAGTCTCCCAAGCATTGAGGGGGCTACAGTTTCATGACATCTAACAACTCTGATGCTGTGCCCTACTATACATATGGAGCCTTATGTACAATAGGACATACGAGCAATTCTGGGGCAAACCAACTAATTATAGGAGAGAAATAAAACCTGTTAGAGTGCTTTCAACGCATTGCAAAGCAATATTCTCTCCAGCATTCACTGGGCTAGGAAATTGGATGGGATGTTATTAGTCCCCTATAGTGCAGATGGACTGTACCAGAATTCCTCCTCTTTTTATTTGTGCATAAGCCTATAGTAGAAATATAACATAATAACTTTAGTTTAGTAAAACTGAAAAGTACCTTCATGTTTGAAGAACTGTATGTGAATGGTGATGTAATCCCTTGAATGCTACAGGTGTGCCTCCAACTCATTACCATCCAAGGGGTTAAAAGCCTCATTTAAATCAATGTGGATTTGTGACATTTTTACTTGTCTCCAGTGGTACATTTTGTTTACCTCAGAGTCTCTCGAGTGCTTCCCAGTACATTAACTTCACTGATTAGAAATGTGCCAGAGCTCTCTTTGTTGCTAAAGGAATTTAAGGTATCTGAAAATGAGTCGTGTATATTACAAACACAAGAACATTGTCAGAGTAGTGAACATTTACTGTTAGTCAACAGAAAATTAATATTTGGTCCTCACTCATTTTTTTAATTTTAAAAATATTTGTAATAAGCACAGTGAGGCTGAGGTACTATTAAGAAGAAAGGCAAACCAGTTTCACCCAAGAAGGCATATAAAATTTCCCATTGATTTAAATTGGACATTTAACCTCTTGAATACTAGAAATGCCACCATCACTTTGCTTCACTATTGTCCGGGAGGCCTCTCTAGCATCCAAGGGGATACCCCTCTGGCACTCAAGGGGTTAAACTGGCCACCTTGAATTTATGC
The DNA here is from genome assembly GCA_037306005.1 of Rhinophrynus dorsalis. Classification (NCBI taxonomy): domain Eukaryota; kingdom Metazoa; phylum Chordata; class Amphibia; order Anura; family Rhinophrynidae; genus Rhinophrynus; species Rhinophrynus dorsalis. The sequence continues at coordinate 405,906,138 of CM074718.1, read as the reverse complement.
CTGAATATCTGAAGACTTAATTCAAAACTGCTGATGTGTCAAGTTATCCAAAAGGAGAGCAGATGTACAGTTTAGAAATTACTGGGGGTTATGCATTAAGGAGTGATAAAGCGGAGATAACTGCTCCAGTGTTAGCACTTCTCCAGTTCCTATGTTATTCAATGGAGCCAATGCACTAAGATTTCCAGAGTGGGAGAAACATAGAACATAGAGGGCTATGTACGTTAGTATTGGGATTAATATTTAGTTAGTGCTTGTTGATCCAGGCAGAAATCTGATTGCTATTTGGAAGCAAGAAGGAATTTTTCCCCCCATTCAAGGCAGAATTTGAAATTGCTGTATTGAGAGGTTTTTTTGCCTTCTTTTGGATCAACGATGGTAAACAGGAATAGGAAAAGGGTTGAACTAGATGGACGCAAGTCTTTTTTCAACCTAAATTACTATGTTACTATGTAGAAATCTTAGTGAACAGACTCCATAGAATAACATAGGAACTGGAGAAATTATATCACTGAAGAACTTATCTCCCCTTTATCACCACTTTATCACGCTTTAGGGCATCTCCCAGATGGTTTCCTTTAATTGCAAAAAGTAATAGTCTCTCTGTGTGACTTCATATGCTAATTAAATTCTGTGCTGCAGTGATAGATGCATTAGTATAAATTAGCAATTAACACTTAAGAAACCTCATAAGTATTAATATAGCCAACCTAAACTATGCATCTGCGGACCCTTTGACTAACATGACACATTGGCGGTTTTTAAGTCAAATACTTAGACTTGAATTCAAGGTCATAGGTCCACTTTAAGTCAATGTGAATTTCGGGAACTTTGACTTGCTCCAATTCTTTTTAGTACATACATGTCACTATGTATTAACTGAGCCTTTTGTCTAAAAGAAAAAGGGAGCAATTCTGGAGAAAACCAACTGCACCACGTGTCAAAAAAATTCTGATTTAAATTGGTATTTAACCCTTTGAGTGCCAGGCAGGTATCCAATGCATTGCACGTAATGGCACTCAAAGAGTTAAACCCTTCGACTGCTACAAAAGTCTCCACACATTGCTTTGTAATGAGCTGCAGACCTTTGTAGCATTCAAGGGATAAAAATGCCATTTAAAGTTTTGGGAATATTTATGGTATTTGTCCCCTGTATTGTAGGTGGTGTGCGCCAGAATTGCCATTCTTTTTGTATGTACTTAAGGCTTATAAAGTACAAAGAGCATATCTGGATTTCTATTATATAGCCTCTGTGAATAGTATAAAAATGCAAAAGTGAAAGCACCAGAAATATTCTTTGTCCTAGCAACAATTTCTCCTTCATGCTTACCTCCAACCATAAAAATGCAATGCTGTGAATCATGTTATACAGCATTAACATACTGTATTATGTACAGACTGACAGATTATGCAATGGTCTGTGTAAAAGGACATGGGAGAGACATATTAACCCCTTAACGACAGAGGACTCACATGTACATCCTCGGGTGGATGTCCCTTAAGGACAGAGCATGTACATGTAAGTCCTCCATTTCCAGGTCCCCGCACTGTGGCGCGCTGTTCGGGGGACTCTGGAATTGTTTAAAAAAATAAATAAATTACACTGCAGGCGTTAAGTGTTCACTAAGGTGTTAAAATATAATGCAATCAGTGATTATAAACTATTAGTGTATTCAAATTCAATGCAAAGTCATGTTTTAAAGACAAGAGGGGTATCAAAGGAGAACTTTATCCTATAGTAGACCCCATAAAATACAATAGATTTTTCATACTACAAGGATCCCATCATCCTCCAGGGGATCCATTAATGGGATCTGGCCCACATTTCTTTCTGGTAGCCATCTTAGAAATGCTTCCTGCTCTGAGGTAAAGCTATCTAATGATGAGATGGTCATGGAAAAAGTTAGCCTGGCGCAAATCAACTGCTCCACATCAGACAAATTAACATTCTGAATAATGTAAATGGGCTTGTAGGTCCCCCTTGAATATTAAACAGGTTGTGAAGAAATGCATTGCAGATCTTGCTATCATTATTGGGGTTTAAAGCCCCATTTAAATCAATGAGAGTTTTTATTTGTCCCATATGTTATAGTTTGTTTGCTCTAGAATTGTTCCTCCTTATCTTAAAACTAAAATAAAGGGCCCTCTGTCATTGAATGGTCCTTGGCAGATGCAGGATTCCATACCTATAGCATAGTAAAATAAGTTTGAGAGGAGGAAATCGGGCCTACTAAAATGGTATGGTTGACCTTTATGGAAATTACCGATATAGGTAATGTGAGAAAATTTACAGGACTGCTTCTAAACTGCCTTGTCAACTTATCCTTATCCTACAACAATATATATTTCCACATGTAAGAACCTCACAATGTAGTAATTTGTTTTATTCCTACTGTTGTATAAGACTACTGTGATGACAACAATATTAAGGTTACTTGGCAAAAAAGTGTGTGGTAAAAATTGATTAAAAAAAGAAGAATTATACCATATCCATTAGTAGAAAAGTGGCTTTTTTCCCTATACTAGTTGTGCTACCACAAGACTTGGTAAACATAACACATCAGCAGTTACTGACAGTACCATGAAAAGGAATGCTAGAAATCACTGCACAAAATAAGAATTCTCTTGATTAGAAACACTCCCACTCATTCATCTTTAGGCAGCTGTTAACTCTTTGAGTGCCACAGGGTTAATATTTTGACTCCAGAGATTTGGGCGAGTACTCAAGGGTTACAGGATAGCAATGCACCTCCTGCCGCTGCCTAGGGTTGCCACCTTTTCGTCAAAAAAATACCGGCCATGGCATTCCCTCCATAGACTTAACATTGGACAGAAGCCAATTTTTTACCGGCCTGCCGGTAAAATACCGGCTGGGTGGCAACCCTACTGCTGCCATATAATGACCAAAGGTCAGGGTGGACTACTAATTTCAATTAGAACTTTACTGGATGTTACTAAACAGTAGATTGTTTAAAGAGTGTTCTATCAAGAGGAATATGGTGAGGCTGATGCACTTAGAAGACCTGGAGCAAACCAAATGAACCATAGGGGAAAAATAAAATGTGTCACTGATTTTAATGGGTTAGACGTTGTATTTCAATCAATTGCAATTTGGGAATGCTTATTTGCCCTCTATGGTACAGTGGGTTAGATCCAAAATTACTCTAGTATTTCTTAGTCAGTACGCAACATCAGGCAGGATGATACACTAAGTAAAAATGGTGCAAACCAAGTGCAACATAGGGAAGAAAAATTCCCCAATGACCACTGATTTAAATGGGGTTTGTAACCAAATGAATGCTCGGGAGGCCTCCAATTCATTGTGAAGCAATCCATTCAAGACCTTGTTATCATTCAAGGGGTTAAAAGCCCCATTTAAATCAAATGCCATTTTTATTTCTTCCCTATAGTGCAGATGGCTTGTACCGGAGTTGCACCCTTTTACTTACTGCCTTGGGGGGTTTATGGGCAGACAATCTAACTCAAATGTATCAGACAACAATCCAGATTGTAATCAACATTATACATCTGGTGATTTCTGTTTGTCCCAGATTAGGGTTGGAGTTACATCCAGGCACCCCCAGGCAAGGCACCACAGGCTCCCTTAGCTCTGCCCATGGTCACACCCCTGCTCCTCAGATGACCACTCCCCCAGTTCCATTTATGGTTTCCTGGCACAGAATAAACCCTTGGCCTATAACAACTAAGAAAAAAAAAGCAAAGCTTCAAACCTTTAGTTTCTACAGAGATCTCAAGTGAATTGCACCAAAATGTGTTGGAGATCTCCTTTGCACCCAAGGGGTTAAATAATGGCATGTACAGGGGAACAGAGTTTGCTCTGGCCACAGCCACAATTCAGAAAGCATGTGTGGCCAGCACAACCCTCACAATTTGGAGCACTAGGTAGTTGCCTACTCTGCCTATTGTGGAATCAGGCCCTGTTCCTGATTTACACTACATTGTTTTGATATTATCCTCTGAAAGGCTATGGATTCTGATTAAAAAAGTCCCTAAATTTCATACGTATAATGTTACAGTCTGAGGCTAACTAGTCTCCTGGTATGGACGCTTGTCCATACGAAACATTATTGATTCAACGTATGAACTAGAAATCTGGCTCCATGAAATAGGAGGAATATGGTGCTAATTTGTTTTGACTCAGAAATCACATTTTCTGGGTATTTATATATATTTCTTTTGCTAGTCTAGCTAACCTTTTCATTCTCATTGCAAGCATGGATCTTGTTAGTTCATCAGCAAGGTAATAAGACCCCTTGCCTTTTCCTCACACATAACGTTTAACAGAAAAGCAACAGAGAACAGTCTTAAAGAGACAGGAAACAGGGATTTTTATCGTGGTGGGAAATTGTTGAATGACAGGGCATCTCTTTCTAATATTCCGTACATAAAATTGGGGTGGCAAAACTTGGCAACCTAAACAGTACTCACTACACAAAGAAAACAATTACTCATCTCTCACAAAGATATGACAGGTAATGTTTAGCTCCATGCATGTATACGTGTTGAGCGGACATGGAAAATATGTAAAAAAAAAGAGAAAAGTGGAGCCATTTTTGGACAAAACAATACACCCACCATGAGTAACAAGTAAAATCCCAATTGATTTAAATGGCTCTTCTAACTACTTGGAATGTGAAGTAATTCACTGCATCCATTGAATACATTGTATAAATATTATGCCACTGTCTTGCCTCAGAACTTCTCCACATATGCCCCACTATATGCTTTACATAACCGAATCTGCTTCAAATCACAGAAAATTGCCCCTTAAGTGGAAAGGAGCAATTTACTTTACTAGATGGCTACTCTATGATGTTTTGCCCTGGGGATATAAATGGGGTTGGAGCAGAAAACATAAGCATTCACTGAAAGCAAAAAAAACAATGTATTTAATTTTACAATGAGATGATATGAGCAGCAAAATAATTATACTGGTAATGATCACTGATTAAGTGTGTGCTTGCTTATACCCTATAGGCTAAAAAGCTCACCAACACATCAATGTCCATTCTGGAAGTTAACCCTTTGAGTGCCAGAGGGGTGCACAACACATTGCAAAGCAAAGGGTTAACAAGATGCAAATCTGGTGCAAACCAGCTGCACCACAGGTGACAATCATTTGTAAGATCCCCATTAATTTAAATGGGTTTTTAATGATAGAGAGATCTTGCATTGGTGCCATCCTAGCATTCAAGGGATTAAGAGACCCATTTAAAAAAAATGGAAATTTTTGTAGTTGGTTCTCAACCATTCTGTAGCAAACTAACTATACCACAGGAGACAAATAAATATTCACCAAATTCCCATTACTTTGCCATGCACTGGAGATGTCTCTACTATTCAATGGGTTAAAAAAAAACATTTAAAGCAAAAGGAATTTGGATTCGACCCACATGGTGCAGTTAGTTTGCCCCGGAATTGCTCTGATTCATCTAAATACATCATGCTAATTGTGAAGCAATGTATTCGAGACCTCTCCAGCCAAGGGGTTAAAGTTAATGGTTATCCTAATGCAGTCTCCTCTTTCAGAACAGTGTAAGACTTACTAATGTTCAGTAACTAACAATGTGACCTAAAAACAGTCATTTGTACAATATGCTTGCTGTAGGTCAGAGTTAACTCATTGAGGACCAGAGCTAGGTGCATATCCTTCTGCTCCTTAAAGGGTTACAGAACAAAGTATATTTGATGAATGTAAATTCTAGGTAAATAAATGCTTCATTCCATACTTAGTAATAATTGTAACTGTGCATTCTGTTAAGTTAATTTTCTCCCTTTCCTTGTTTGTTAGATAATTTTAAAGGAGGTATTTGTGCTTATTCACAGGGAACATGTACCTTAAGAGTTAGTGGGCCCAGCTGTCGCCTGCCACATGCAAATGTAAGCAGATGTTGGACACTGCTCATATGTAGTATGTATATCCCTTTGATTGCCAGACAGGTATGCAACGCATTGCTTTGCAATGCGTTGCATACCCTTCTGGCACTCAAAGGGATATATTGAATCACATCACTGAAGTCAGCACTTTCTCAATCCACAATAGACAAGTGATGTCATGCTGTGACATCACTTCCGATTGGCCGAAGATTTCTGACTAGGGATGCATCACAGGTAAAATTCAGTTCTGCTCACTACTTTAGTAAAGTACAATAGGAGGACATAAAGGGGTTGTAGTTATATCCTGTTAAAGATGAAAGAAGGAATGTTAGGATTTTTTTAACATTTAATTCCAGAGATGTTATAGATGCATGGTTTCACTGCTAGAAATCAATGGGTTAGTGGATTAGTAAATCTTTATAATGAAAAAATCATAATGTAGGGCCTTTCTTGTGGTACTCACACTGCAGAAAATCGGTTGCTTTTTATATTAGCAGTGCTACCTGGCATTCAAAGAGTTCACTTATAGTTCACTTGGGGATTATGCACTAAGGTGTGATAACAATGTGATAAAGAAATAACTTCTTCAGTGATATCACTTATCCAATGCCTATGTTATTATATGGACTCTATACACTAAGAACTCTCCCACTTAAGAAATCTTAATGCATTTACTCCATAGAATAACATAGGACTTGGAGAGTTCATCACACTGGAGAAGTGATCTCCACTTTATCTCCCTTTAATCATCTCTTTATCATATCTTAGTGCATTTTCCTCCCAGGTATCCAGACTGATCTCCTACAGATCACACAGGGGATTGTTCAGGTGTGACAAAAGGTGTGATAAAAAGGGCGCAGCTTGCAGTGTGATAAACTCTCCAATTCCTATATTATTCTATGAAGGATATGCACAAAGAGCTCCCAATCTCGATAGTGCTGAGTGCATGGACTCCATAGTATAACACTGGGATTTGAGAGTTTATAACACTGGATAAGTTATCTTCTCTTTATCACATGTTAATACATCTCTCCCTGGTGTCCTTTTGCGTTCTGTGGGAGAGGTCCATCAGTAACCACACTTCACATAATTTGATAGTAATAACACCATCACTTAATGAAACTGTGAACTGTTTTAACTACTGAATAGAAACTAACCCTTGTGTTACCATGTAGGACTACAATATATGTTTGCTTCATAATAAAACTTTACTGATCCTTTGATTAAATGTGAAGTCTATTTTTCAGAAGATAAGAATCCCAGATATGACCTTAGTAATTGTATAGCGTGTTTTTTCTAAGGGAAATAGTATATATATATATATATATATATATATATATATATATATATATGTATATTTTTTTGCATTGTTGTGTACATGGACAGGCCATGCAATAAACTAACCTCAGTGCATAAAGGATGTGACCTGTGGGGGTTATCTGTAGATTGCAAGTTCTGCACCATATCTGAGTCTGCTTTCCACACATTAAAGCCAGCAATCCCAACAGGACTCATATACACAATGGGCAAGACAGAACGTTTCCATTGCCTTCCACTACACTGTTGTCAGAACAATGAGGATTAGGTACTAAGAGGAACAGGGGAAATTCTGAAGCAAAGCAACTGAGCCACATGGGAGAAATACAAATTCCCATTAATTCAAATTGGACTTTTAATCCTTTGAAACAAAGTTCTCGCTAGCATTAAAGTAGTTAAAAGCTTCATTTCAATCTTTGACCCCCCCCCCCTCATGGTGTAGTTGGCCTGCTCCATAATTGCTAAAGTTCATCTTACTACAACATACTCGATGACCACGATCCCAAACAAAGAAAAAATGTGTTCACTAAAGCAAATTTCATTTAGATACAAAATGGGGTGCATATCTCTATTCTAAATCTAAAAGAGCAACGAGTATTACTAATTCATCACACAAATGAAGACACCCCACACACTTCCTGGGGATTTTAAGAACCACAGGCACACCTTGCATGTAAACGTCAGCAAGGACAAAGAAAGAAAAAACTACTACACCTTAGCTTTAGTTCAGTTTAAGGCACCAAGAAATAGGCGAGGTACATTGATCCCTGATGTACATTCTTCACCTTTTAAGGAATAGCGGGGGGTGCATCACATTGAGAAACAATGCATTGAACACCTCTCTGATCCTTAAATGGTTCAATGGCAATGGTCTGTCTAGCCACCTGTTCAAATCCTACACAAGTGGGGGATAAGTTCCAGTGAGGTGTGCCAGGTACACTGCCTAAAATGTATTAGCATCTTTTAGTCATTTCACACACTTTAATCTACTCATGTTCATACCTGGGAACTCTCAGGGACTGACCCTGACACTCCGGGTTTGACCCAAATGTACGGGTCTCAAGGTGGTGGGCCAAATTATCAGGGTGAGATAAACCAATGATCTGCACAAAGTGACTGCTTCTTTAACCCTTTCTCAATGCATTGAGCACCGCTCTAATCCTTAAACAGTGCCATTTCTACCGGAAATGGCAGAGGGAGAAATAGTATTTGTCTTGTGTGTGTTCGAGCAGTGATACTGTATCTTGCAGCTGAAACATATTAAGGGTTCCTTGAGAACTGACTGGACAACCTATGGGCTACAGCATGTTACATAGAATTTACATTCTGGGAACTTTAAGGGTTAATATTTCCAAACTATCTGGGCCAGCTCATTTTGAAAGTTCCCAGGTATGTTTATATTAACACAGAAGTCTATGATTCCCTTGCTAAAATAACAGAGTTACATCCAATAAAGCTTCCATTAGGTTTGATAGAGCATTGGTACACATAGAATAAGCGATTGACTCAATATCGATCAGTGAAAGATATCTAGTCACACAAAAAACATCTTAAGTACTAAAAAAAGAAAACAATTAATTTAAAAAAATCTAGGGAGTGTAATAGCTTACTGGCTGATTCTATATGCACAACAGAAAAATATTAAAGTGGAACTATCATACAAATAATACTGGCACCCAATATATTTGTAACCTAGAGATTTGCAAATCCTTACTGTCTTTAAAGTCAATATGTCCACGTTATTGCTGATAAACTGCTTCTTTCCAAGGCATTGGGCTGCACAGAGCTTACAAGGAAAGCTCTGTGCGCCTGCGAATTCAGGAATTTCCAGTTACCTTAAGGTAACCAACTAGCGTCACCACCAATGCTCTCAGTGAACGGGACAGACAGCGCTGTCATTTCCTGTAAGATGTCTGCACTATCTGTACTCTGGTTCCAGTTGACAAAGTGGTTTATCAGCAATAACGCAGACATACTGACTTTAAAGACAGCAAGGATTTGCAAATAGCTAGGTTACAAATATATTGGGTGCCAGTATTATTTTATGATAGTTCCACTTTAAACGACACTGTAAGTCCTATTCTTGCTTGAAATTTCATTTTGGCTGATGTGCTAATGTAAAGTGTCCAAGTTTGACACTAAAACGCTACAAAAAGGAAAGGATTTCACTGCCTGAGCACTAGTGGGTCAGCCAAAATGAATGAGACACTGATTAACTCAAGTGTGATATCTTTAACCCTCTGAGTGCCAGAGGGGTATGCAATGCGTTGCATACCCCTGTGGCACTCAAATGGTTAAAACTTAGCCTCTTTGTGGGCCTTAGGGAAGGAACTTGGACATCCATGGACAAAGGGAAAAGTGGTGTAATTCTAGAACAAACCAACAACTCCATAAACGTAGCTGGGAACTCTCCGGATCTGCACCGAAGACTCCGGTTTTCATACTGCTTTACCGGGTCTTCGAGGCAGAGGTTATTTATCTGGATGTGGGGAGTTTCTACCGAAACTCTGCCCATATCTGCTCTTTCTCATTATGCTCCTCCTTCCCCAGTCTTTTCTTTTTTACTATTTCTTTTCACCCTGTTAAGCCCTGCCCCCCACACTTGGATTAAGCCCCACCCCTTTTTGACACTATTCACATCATTTTACTCACCCCTTCAGCACCACAGGACTCCTCTCCGGGGAGACAACACATCAAAGTTCCCAGGTGTGTCCATGAAGGAGCATAAAAATGATATTTAATTTAAATGGGGCTCTTAACTCCTTGAAATCTAGTCAGGTCTCCAACACATTGCTTTACAAAGTGTTGGAGTCATCTCTATCATACAAGGGGTATTAAAGCACCACGTAAATAAATGGGAATTCTGGGAATTTTTATCTGTTCTGTATGGTGCAGTTGGTTTGCTTCAAAATTGCACCACTTTTCTCACTATACCGCCTTACAGATTTTCTTGTTTAGAATTTTGTATATTGTATAAAGTGGTTCAACATTCAAGAGAAAGTCTCTTCTACTGTGACATTTTCAATGAGATTTAAATAATTTGACCTTTAAAAACAGCTGCTTTTCTTTAACCCCAAAAAAGAAATTTTGCTTGTATTGATAACTACATAAAAATAAATTGTATAACTATTAAAGATTAAAAAAAAAAAAAAAAAAAAATCAAAACAACCACAAATGGGATAGTTTTTCAGTTCATTTCGGGGAGAACTTCAAAGGTTTAAAAACAGTGCCCAATAAAAGCCTATTTTTTGAGCTTTCAATTTTAAATTCCTAATTAACCTAACAAAGACTAGCAATGGTTTTACCACTCTGTTTAGCAGCGAAAAGATTAACCTTTTGAGACCAGGGAGGTATATAATGCTTTGCAATGCGTTGTGTACCTCCTTGGCACTTAAAGGATTAAAAAATCTGAAAAAAGAAAGCTGAATTGAATGCTGTTCTCATTACAATGTATTTTAACATTGGTATCATGACCAGCTGATCTAAGAACCACATAATAGCTCTTAATCTCAAATACTATGCAGGTTGCTACATTCCTTGCATTCTATAAATTATATTTCTCATACATATATATGTATATATGTATGAATCTATATATATATATATAATAGCAGCAGAATTAACTACTGTTACGAAATTAAGAGACCCTGGAACAAAAGGAACACAACCTCCTTAAATTGGTCCCTGTTTATCCAGCATGTGTTTCTTTAACCCCATCTTCCCTGAGTTTTTTGTTTTAAGTCTTGATACATTGCAGAGGTTAGGTTGCCATCATACAGTTCATGCACCATCTTCCTTTACCCAATACGGGTTTTGCTGTCTTGATAACCTCACACTATTACGAACCATTTGCAAGCCGGTCCACCAAAGTAGCCCTCAGGGGCGAAGAGGTTAAAGATTAAGGTCAAGTTAAAGGTCATCTCATGTTTTGTTTTTTGTTTTTTTTTTTAATTTACTTTCATGCCTATCTATATCAGATCCACTTTACAGCATATAGCGTCTGTGCACTGGTAACCAGTGCTGAAATCAGTAGTATGCAACGGAGAAACTAAAGGGAATACATAGCTATTATCCACAATACCGAGCCTTTGTGTGGTGCAGATTTTCTGACCCAGTGATGCAGTATCTTTAACCCTTTAAAGACCAGAGGCGTGTGCAACACATAGTGAAGAAATGTGTTACACACCTCCTCTGGTCCTTAAAGGGTTAGTAATGTCTTTATTAAACAAAACAAAATATTGTAACTATTACAAAAATAAACTAAATGATCCCAATTCCATCTCTCAAACTTTTATGGTTTGAGAGATATAACATTTTAAAGTTCTCCCCTCCCTCCCCTTTCCCTGATGTCAGCTGTACGCTGACAGCTGGAGGTCCTGGTCCCGGGACCAGCCGGCGGCTCTTCAGCAGAGCTGAAATACCGCAATCTAAAGAGAAATCCTTCACTGGAACAGGCTACAAAGTGTGCTTGGTTTGCAAGCACACTTTGTAGACCGTTCCAGTGAAGGATTTCTTTTTAGATTGCGGTATTTCAGCTCTGCTGAAGAGCCGCCGGCTGGTCCCGGGACCAGGATCTCCAGCTGTCCGCTTACAGCTGACGTCAGGGAAAGGGGAGGGAGGGGAGAACTTTAAAATGTTATATCTCTCAAACCATAAAGGCTTGAGAGATGTAATTGGGATCATTTAGTTTATTTCTGTAATAGCTACAATATTTCGTTTTGTTTAATAAAGACATTACTAACCGTTTAAGGACCAAAGGGGTGAGCAGCGAAGGACAAAGTAATGTGTTGAACACACCTCTGGTCCTGAAAGGGTTAAGTGGCCCCCAGAGTTTAAACATATCATTTTATAATTAATCGATACAATTAACGGAAGTTGTTTGTGTTGTTGACTGTTAGACAAAAGCATACTTTTCACTTGCGTTACAACTCACCACTTGCTTGCTGCATATCGCTATACAGTTCGTGATATTGACTTATAGAACACAGGAGAAGATGCTTACATATACTCCTTTGTACTACATTACAACAACCAAAACATTTACCCTTAAACACAAAACATCTTACATAGATATTGTCTTACATAGATTTGGGTTCTCCCCTATCATTTTCATGCTTCTGCTGCCACATATTAATTTATCCAGTGTAAATGAAGATGATCTTCTTTAAACGAAGTGCATCTATTGAAATTATATCAGAGCCAACAATAAAATATCAAAAGGAAACAAGTTTAAAAATGACAGTACAATTTACGGTCAGGGCCGGACGTAAATTTAAGATCCCTCTAGGCAAAGTACTCTAGATGACCTTAACCTCTCCAGTGACCGTGCCTCCACTTTCCACTTGGCGATGCCTCTAGCCCCAACCACTGATATAGAAAATATTCCTAGGAACCTATGTTTAAAAGAAATCTGGAGAAATGTTGTGCAAAATCAACAGCACTATAGGATGGAAAACATAATGAAAATTACCACTGCTTCACAATGCACTGGCGGCCATTCTAGTATTCAATGGGTTAAAAAACCCTTCTAAATCAATGGGAATTCTCATTTGTCTCCTATGCAATTGTTATGACCCAGCATTATTCCAGTTTTTTTTTTTTTTTTTTTTTTTTTTTAACCCCTTCGGGTGCAAGAGAGGTATGCATTTCTTACCCCTCTGGCACTCAAAGGGTTAACACAGGACCCTTAGAGTATAATTTACAAGATCAAAACTGCTCTTAACACATTGGTTTCTAGAAAGGTTCGAGAAGCATGATGTTGGAGACCTCTGAAACTGGTAAAAACCAGCAGGGGGCACCTGGTTTCGGAAACACTGGTATTGCTCTGGCAACACCCACAAACAAGAAGTGGGTGTGGCAAGCACAGTTAAAGTGCCTTCAAAATCCAGCCCTGTTTGCAGTGTTTAGAAAGAGAGAGCGGAAACAAAAAAAAAAATCATAAAAAAACTGAAGAAAATAAAAAACCAGAACAAGCAATAAAAATCCATTTTTGTACTCTGTAAGAACTGGCGGGAACTTTGTCTGAGCAAGGCTGACAAAAAAGTTAGTCACAAAAGAAAGATGTGACAACAGTCGACCTTTAGCCATATTGGGCCTTATTTATAAAAGCAAAGTAGTGGAATTCTGGGGCAAATCAGCTGCACGACAGGGGACATATAAAGTGTCCTAAAATTACTGCTGATTTAAATGGGGCTTTTTAACCCCTTGAATGACAAAGAGGTCTCCAATGCATGAAAAGCCTCAGTTACATCAGTGGAAATGTTTATTTCTTACCAATGGTGCAGTTGGTGTGCTCCAGACTTGTTCCACTTTTATACATAAGACCCATTCTGCCATTCTGTTCTACTGCCATACATTTAAATCCAACATACATTTATTTATACATTTCTGATTTGAAATCATTCATAAGCACTAGACTGCAGTGTATGTATTCCCAGTGGCACTGCACTGCCTGATGGTTTGAGTGCTTGTGACAATGTGCTCGCTGTGTAGTTGGTTCAGAACCAGGCTTTGCTGAACGCTCCCCTCCAGCGACGGCTGCATGCAGCCCACCTGATAGGCCTGGCTCAGCTCAGTCTTCTCCCTCTTGGCTGGGGGCTCTCCAGAATCATCAAGTTCCTCATCTATCTCACTCTCCACATCGCTGCCCTCATCTGCACAAACAAACAACCATGAAACTAGTACAAAGAGAAAGGAGGAGAGTGTGAGAGAGAGACATAGGAATATCCAATCTACACATGTCATGCACATAAAAACATTACTGAAATCAAACATCATTATTCGGACCAACCATACATGTATTATTTAGATTGCAAGCTCTGCTGGGCACAGATTAACTCATTGTATTCCTATACTATTCCCTTTATTTTTTAGATATATTTAATGTATTATTAGAGTAAATGCAAGTTCACAGCAGCTATCAATACATGACACACTATAATAAAGGGATCCTATCACATCAAAACAACTTTAGCAAATTTGGATCAGCTTTCAAAATCCCCTATATGCTGTGTAAGCCATTTCTTATTCTGATAACTTGTTTTTGATTTAGGTATGCAGACACTTACTGTCTTAGCCCTATATTACCTCCCCCCTGACCTGTCACTGAAAAGGATAAATGCCAGTAAGAGGGATAGGTAATGTAGGGTTGAGACAGGAAGTGTATGCATGGCAAGCCTTCATTTGCATAGTCTATACATCTAAATAACTAAAAAAGAGAACCTACCATTCAATTATTTTCTCTTAGTCCATATGGCACATAGGAACCATGGGATAAAGTTACCCTCCTCAAAAAGAACTTCAAAAAAGGTAGGGCCTTCAAAATGGATGCTCCCTTCTTCCCCACAACTTTACCACCACCCCTCAGTTTCAACATATAGCAAAGTAGCATAAAGAAACAAAAGCGAGAGGAAAGAAAGAAATCCCCTGAACTCAGATCCCAAGTGGACCCCTCTGCCAGGGGACATAAACCAGATTTTGCTGGTTGGAGCAGATGGCCAGAATATCGCTTGAGTCACATGTAGAAATCAGTGCCTAAGAAATACAGAACCTGAGAAGGCACCAGAGAGGATTTCTTAAAATTGAGTAACCAACTATGTTGCTCCAGGATGTGCACACAGTCTTGAATCTGGAAACACAGATAAGCCCCTGAGGGAGCCTTGAGTAAAATGTAGTCTAAAGAAGGAGCTGCCAAAGTAGCTATGATCTTCACAAAGATCCTTGGAGAAGATGCTAGACTGATGGATATAGCAGTAAATATTAGTGGCTGCCCTTGAAGGCAACATGTAGGAAGTGCTGATGGTCTGTATGAATCAGGACATGAATGTAAGCATCCTGGAGATCCAGGGAGGCAAGAAATTCACCCTGACACATGGCAACGATGACAGACCATAGAGATACCCATCCTGAAGCATGGAATTAGCACATTTTGATCTGTCGTCCTTGGGAAACACAAAATTATTGGAGTAAAATCTGGTGAAGGGTTCCTGGGCTGGAACAGGAACTAACACCTGTTTCAGCAGCAGGGAGGATATTGCATCTATGAACAGATGCCCCAGAAAAGGATCCCGAGGAACTCTGGACAAAAAGAAGCATTAGGTGGAAGGGACTTGAGATCTATGTGGCACCTTTCCAAAATAACCCCCAAAACTCACTGGTCCATCACTCCCACATAAAAATACGGAGGTGACCCCCTCCTAGAAATGAAACCCATGCATCTTTCTTAGGAAAAAAGGCAAACTTAGGTGCGATCTGAAGAAAGAGAGTGCTTTTGCCTCCAGTAAAGTCACTAATGACCTGGGCCAGGTCAGGCCCCAAAAGTTGTTTTCCTATAAAGGGAAGAGAAACAAATACTTTTTGGAAGATAGTCAGCCAACCAAATCTTGAGCCGCAAAGTGCAGCACCAAGAGGGCTGAGGCTTTCCCAGAAAACCGAGGGGCGTCAAAAGCACACCTCAATAAGATATGGACTGGCCTCCATAATATTGGCCAGCATAACCAACAGCTCCTGTTTGGGAACATCCCCATAAATGGCATCACCCCAGATAGCCATGGGTCTAGTGACCCAAGCTATAGCAAAAATGGGTCACAAAACAGCCCCAGTGGCCATAAAACACACGTTCAATCAGGGTGGTATTTTAGTAAGTTGAACTATTGGGAGAACAGCTGTGGGTGAAGAGACCAAGTCTCGGCCAAAAAGGGATAGAGGGTTGGAAATGCATTTGTTAAGGAAAAGTCTTTTATCAGGTATCTTCCCCTCTTCCAAGAGAACCTGGTCCAGAGAATGTTGGGGAGGAATAAATGGGTGACTCCTTTTTTTGCGGCATTGGAAAATGTTCATTGAGGAAGACCCTGAATCAAAAGCCACAGAGTCTCTAATACTACACTGATGAGCTCCTCAGCTGAATGGCAAAGATTTTTCACATAGGCATTCCCAAAGGAAGCCTGGAAAATAGGAGATTCTGGAGTATGTAGTTTCTGATTACACATGCCCATCAATTGGTGGCTTTCCAGACATGCAAAAATGTTGAATTTCAGTGTTGAATTTAAGTGAACAAAGCCCCCAAGCTGACCACGCAACAAAGCCCACTTTGACCCTTGTAAGTAAAACAGGTACAGAGATATGTCCCTGTAAATATTCTCTATGCACTTCTATGAAACAAAGATGGCCACCACTGGGGCACCCATTCGTAACGAGGCTGCATTCAATAAAACCAGTTGTAAAGAAATAAGGCTGAACATACACATATACATTGCAAAATGAAATAAAATATAAATGGAATAAGGCTATCTGTTCTAAAAGAAGGAGAAAGTCCATCAATAACAATGCAACAACAGACAAACATAGCTGGGGACTCTATGGATTTGCTCCAGAGGCTCTGGTTTTTACTCTGCATTACCAGGTCTCCGGGCACAGGCTGATTCCTCTGGATGTGGAGAGTTTGTATTGAAACTCTTCCCACTTCTGCTCTTGCCCTGTATGTTCCTCCCATTTCCCTCCCACTTCCCCTCCATCCCCAGCGTATCTGACCAATTGTTTTTACTGTTCCTTGACCTATTTTTTTTACACAGTTTGCTTCATTTATCACAGTACCACAGGACTCCACCTTCGGGGAGTCCTTAAGAAAAAGTTCCCTGGTATGCAGACAATGTACAGAAAGGGTTAAACCCACACTAAATAAGCAGTCAGCTTTAGAAACATAGAATGCAAGATAAAGGATTGAGTGTAAAATTGGCAAGAATACCACATCCTGGTCAGTGCCAAGTAATATCAGGGATTTCCACAGAGTAATGATCCAGAAATACACCTGTGAACTGGCCAATCAAAGCCCAGGGAAGTTAGTTAATGAGAGTCTGCAGGATGGGGGATGATACAGCCCATCTCTAAGAATAAAAAAAGAAGAACTGTATCAACTTGCCCTTTCCAGAGGTGAAGTCATTTGAAAATTGAGGTGGTGGTGGGGGGGGGGGAAGTTGTAAGGAAGAGGGAAGTCTACTCATTAAAGGCCCTGCCTTTTATGGATTGCCCTGCCCTCTAGTGATGGAACTAGTTTTCTACATAACAAATATACTACACAACACATAGGTGATACCGAAATTTTTTTCAAAATAACCAAATTGTTTTAGATGATAGGGTCACTTTAACCCCTTAGATCTCCAGCACATTGGGAAGCAATGCACTGGAAACCTCCTTAGCATCCCAGTCTTTTAAAGAGTACATATTCTTATATACAGTTCCATGTCTATTATTTCTCCTAAGAAAATTACAATTACCCATTTCCTATCAAATTGGAACTTAACATCCCTTATGGAAATTCCTGCATTGAATGATTGCCTCAAGATTTTTGTTTGCTGGGTATGGGTGAACAAAGGCAGATTCATGAAACATTGCAGTTACATGTCATTAAAGAATCAGTAAAGTATGATTATGGAAAACATATACTATAGTGATTTTCCTGCTTAGTGAACAGAGCAGTTTTAACCAATCCGGAGGTGGGCAGCCGTTAAGGATCAGCGCCTTTTTTTTTTTTTTTTTTTTGTGCAATGAATTCTGGGATGGCAGAGCAGCGTGCAGCCACTCTGCTATCTCAGAATTTCATGAGGTGCAAGGAACGTCACTGGTCCTTAATGTCCAGATGGGCGTGATGTTCCTGGCAAGTCATGTGTCACTAAATGGTTAAGAAACCCTGATGCCCCTGGCATATCTGTGAATGAAGAATCCCAAATACAGGGAAACATTTAGGATCCTCATAAAGTGGAACAGCCACTTTGTAACAAACAGATTATTTTGAAAGGTTTCCAAAAGAACCTAGTTTATGTCAGTCAGTGCAAAACTGTCAGGCACTCCCCGTTCCAGTGGCCACTTCCTAACAGAACTACAACTTTGTTTGCATAAATGAACAAATAAAGCTAAATATTTCATAAATTATTATCTCATGAACTATTCAAATTGGGTTTGTTTACATTAGAGAAAAGACATCTAAGGGAATAGGATTACCATTTACATGTACAGTAATGTGCAAAAGTTTTAGGCAGGTGTGAAAAAATACTGTAAAGTAAGAATGCTTTCAAAAATAAACATGTTAGTAGTTTATGTTTATCAATTAACAAAATGCATAGTGAGTGAACAGAAGAAAAAATTTTAAATCAAATCAATATTTGGTGTGACCACCCTTTGCCTTCAAAGCAGTATCACTTCTTCTAGGTGCACTTGCACACAGCTTGTTAAGAAACTTGGCAGATAGGTTGTTCCAAGAACTAATCACAGTTCTTCTGTGGATTTACGCAGCCTCAGTTGCTTCTCTCTCTTCATGTAATCCCAGACAGACTCAATGATATTGAGATCAGGGCTCTGTGGGGGCCATACCATCACTTCCAGGACTCCTTGTTCTTCTTTATGCTGAAGATAGTTCTTAATTACTTTGACTATATGTTTGGGGTCATTGTCATGCTGCAGAATAAATTTGAAGTCAATCAGATTCCTCCCTGATGTTACTGCATGATGGCGTGCTGCCTGCACGTCTCTGCACTGAGGATATAATTAATTCTGACCAAATCCCCAACCATTTGTAGAAATGCAGCCCCAAACTTGCAAGAAACCTCCATTATGCTTCACTGTTGCCTGCAGGTATTCATTCTTGTTCTGCTCGCCAGCCCTTCGGCAAACAAACTGCCTTTTGCTAAAGCCAAGTATTTCAAATTTTGACTCATCAGTCTAGAGCCCCTTCTGCCATTTTTCTGCATCCCAGTTCCTGTGTTTTTGTGCATAGTTGAGTTGTTGGGCTTTGCTTCAACTTCGGCGGTATGGCTTTTGGCCGCCAAGTCTTCTATGAAGACCAATTCTGACCAGACTTCTCCAGACAATAGACGGGTACCAGGGTCCCACTGTTTTCTGCCAATTCTGAGCTGAAGACACTGCTGGACATCTACCGATTGTGAAGAGAAGAAAGCGTGATGTCTCTTTAATCTACTGCACTAAATTTCCTTGGTTGACCACTGTGTCCATTTCTTTGTGCTTCTTCAAAAGAGCTTAGATAGTGCATCTGGAAATCCGTTTACCTTGACATTTGTGCCTGGGAGAGACCCTGCAGATGCAGTATAACTGTCTTGTGTCTTGTTGCTGTTCTCTGTCTTGCTATGGTGTATGACTTTTGATATTAAACTGTCTTTAGCAACCTCACCTTGTTAGCCGAGTTTGGTGGTTCCTCACCCAGTTTTATTCCTCCTACACAGCTGTTTATGTCTCAGTTAATGATTGTGTTTCAACCTACTTATTAAACTGATGATCATTAGCACCTGTTTGGTATAATTGTTTAATCATACACCTGACTATATGCCTACAAAATCCCTGAGTTTGTGCAAGTGTATCTAGAAGAATTGATGCTGTTTTAAAGGCAAAGGGTGGTCACACCAAATATTAGTCTAATTTAGATTTTTCTTCTGTTCACTCACTATGCGGTGTGTTAATTGATAAATATAGACTATTAACATGTCTATTGAAAGCATTCTTACTTTATAGCACTAAATCACATCTGCCTAAAACCCTTCACATTACTGTATATTCAAGACCAATACAAAGAGCACTCTGGGTAATTACTCAGAAAACTAATAAAAAAACAAGAGGTCATCCATTAAGACTAGTGGAAATGAGCTTTCAACTAAATAAAAGGCACACATTTTTATAATAAGGGAAGTAGTGTTGTAGACATCTTTGCCTCAGGATGCTATGTTTGCAGATACTTTATATACTTTTAAAAAAGTAGCGGATACCTGTCTAGCTTAGAACAATATTGGAAATCATAATAGTTTTCATGCAGGTAGGATGTTAATCCAGGGAAGTATCAACTGCCTTTAGGAGTCAGGAAATAGTTTTTTTTTTATTTATCAGGGCTTAATTAGAAATGGCTTTACTAGACTTTTTATGATTTGCCTTCCTCTTGATCAACAATTGTGGGCTGAACATAATGAACATGTCTTTTTTCAGTCTCACAATCTATGACTATTCTACTATATTGTTTAGAATAAAAAAATGGTTCACATATACATAGGTGATTTTGAAACCTCTTTCAAAATCACCTATTTGTTACATCGTGACAGTTCTAATAATAAGTTTAGTTGTACCCTCACTTTCTTCCATAGCTGCGAGAAAAACAGTGTGTAGTGCACTCAGAGCAGATTGACCATGGAATTAAATTGGTTCCTTCCTGTAATATTGTGACTGTTGGGGCACCAGATAGAGGCCCCAAGAAATCACAGTTAGCAGCATCACCCACTGATATCCACCTCTCCACAGTAACTAATAGGAGCAGTGCCACCTGGTGACCACTACAGAAAAATTGCAATTTAACTAAAAACAAAGCTCTGAATTATAATAGGTTCAAATGGAAATACAATACTTTACCCCTCAGGAAAAGACCCACGCAATATATGTTTTTCAAAATAAAACATTATTCTTCTTGAAATATTACTCTTCCTTTACCGTTTATGGAACAGAGGGGCGTGAAAGCGCTGTGAAGCAATGGGTTGCTCACCACTCTGGTCCTTAAAGGGTTAACTGCCTTTCAAATTTGCAAAGGGATCAGTCCAGTACAATCTAGCTAATCCTAGTCTTCAAGGGCTACCAAAAGCACATGTATTAAAGATATCCCTGAATGAAAACAGAGGGATTAGTTTAATTAACCCCTTAATGACCAGAGGGGTTAATCCATCAATACTGAACAGAGATATACACAAAACCTGCACTCTAGGGCATTAAAGGATCAACCCTTTGTGTGCCAGAGGTGTGAGCAACACATTGCAAAGCAATGCATTGTGTATCCCTCTGGCACTCAACGGGTTAAGCACACTCATGCATTTTGTGCCTGTAACTGTCATGTCTGCCTGATGACATTCAGAACTAACTGAAGAGGTTATCTCTTGAACCTAGGTAAAAGGGAAATATTCATAGGGGCCGCTAGGATTTTCTGACCATAATACAGTAAGAAAAAGGTTATAATCTAGTTTACCTTGCAAAGCAATGCATCCCGTACCCCTCTGGCACTAAAAAGGGTTAAGTAGTACATGTGAATATACTTTTTAGATGTCTGCTATACAAATGTCTGTTAGCCTCATAACATGTATGTATGTTGAAAGGTATCTTTTAGATATATGTGCACGACATATCAATACAGATAGCATTACATGGAGTAAGAGACAGGATTAATGGTCAGCTCTAGCAACTAAGGAATTAAAAGCCCCATTTAAATCAATGGGAATCCAGCTGCACCCTCCTAATGAGGCCCAACTAGGCCGAAACGTACATCGGGGTTAGCTGGTGTTTTCATGCAGGGGGGACTTGCCCGTCATTTTGGAACTGGACTGCCCTTATGGGCGGGATTAGTCTAATATGTACGTAGAAATTTCTCCTCTGTAATAGCACTAGAGAGCTAAATCGTGATGCTTCTGGGCAGTGACTAGCTGTAGAACAGGCCATTGTGTTGTTGTTCATTCCCTGAAGCCTCTCACATTCTGTATGGAATTTACATTTTTCCCCTGTTTAGGTTATTGAGTATAGCCCCAAGAGCTGTAATATTCAAACGAAGACTGGAGTAATTCTTGGGGCAAACCAGCTGGGAACAAATACAAATTCACAGACATCCCATTTACTTAAATAGGGCCTTTAACCCTTTGAGTGCCAGAGAGGTATCCAACGCACTGCAACCACAACACCACCTAGCATTAGTTCCTCATTTTTTTCATGGCAGATTCCTTATAAACTTGATATTCACACACTGTATGAATAAGCAATGAATAACTGTAACTTGAAAAACTGCAACAGACTTCATCTGCCACCATTCAGGTTATGGGTGGGAGACGGCAAACAAACAACTTGTGTACCAATTAAAAACTGTATAGTAAAAAGTTGCAGTTATGCCTGCAAAGCAGAAAAATGCAGCCACTTTAAACACCCTTCCAAGAATCTGACAATGAGGCAAAGCAAATGCACATATAGAGCAAATAAACAATCCAAAAATTCTCATTAAATTAAATGGGGATTTTATTCCCTTGAATGCTATTTCTTTCTTTAAAACCCCATTTAAATCAATGGGAATTTTACTTGTAGGTTATGGAGCAGTTAATTTGCCCCAAATTTACTGCAGAGGTGTGGTAAAGAGAAGAAAAGCACTCCAGTGTAGTAAACTCTCCCATCCCTACGTTATTGTATGGAGCCTATGCACTATTGTGTCTCAAGTCTGAGCGATTTTAGTACATAGACTACATACAATAACCATACCTGGGAACTCTCAGGGTTTGACCCTGAGACTCAGGGTTTTGGCCCAAATCTCAGGGTCTCAGGGTGAAGAGCCAAGATCTCAGGGTGAGAGAGTTCAGTGCAACTTGTTATATATTCTGCTCCAGTTAAACACTTCTGTAGTCTCTAAACTGGTGCCACTTGTACCAGGAAGGCAGAGGGAGAAGTCCTGCTTGATTTGTGTGTGTTCCAGCAGCAATATCTGTAAGTTGTTGTGTATTAATGGCTCCTTTAATGCTGATTGGAGCGAGTCTCGATTACAGTGATCAGGGACACATTGCGGATAATCTATTTTATGGGAAATCTAAGGGTTAATATTTACACAATCTCAGAGTCAGCTCATTTTGAAAATTCCCAGGTATGACAAGAACACATTAAAGGGATTGTAATACTTCGTTTTAACTTTATTTTATTTTGTAGGCATTAAAAAAATATGAAGAATGATATAAGTCTTATCTCTCAAACCTTTATGGTTTAAGAGATATTCACAAGCAAAGTTTCCCCTCCCGCCCCTTTTACCTAGTGTAAGCCATCTCTTCTCAGATGTGGAATCTGGTTGTAAGACCAGACAGATAATAGCAAGAGACAATCTTCTTCCTATGAAAACAATGAAAGCCCTGCCCCCCTTGACAAGCTTTTCAGGTTTTTCCCTTATCTTAATTGAAGATTGTCCTTCTCTGCAGTCTACCTGGGCACCTCCCTTCTGTTCTGGCTGTGCAGTGTTACATCAGTAAAAGGGGCAGGAGGGGGACACTTTGTCATTGAATTACTCTTGATCTACAACTCTGACAGAATTGAAATAACACTCTCCAAGGTCCAAATACTATGATGATTAATTAGAGCTGCTTTTATTATGAAACATTACTATCCCCTTAACGAGAGAGTTTATCACACTAGGAATTAATCTCCTTTTTATCATATCTTAGTGCATAATAACCCCCCCTGTTCTTCTTTGTAAATCAGCATCACTGCTTTGTATATCACACTCACAGAGAAAGGGGTTAACTGCATGCACAGTTAAAAAAAAGTTCAGAAAAGACTTGGCAGAAGGTTTCACAATTAGAAGTGGATGTCAGATTCTTGGAGCTCAGAAGTACATAAAAGTCAGACAGCAATCTCATTTCATGAAATAAATTAGCTGTAAAGTTAAGAGATAATTACCTTTTTCCATATTTCCAGGAGATGCATCATTTAAGTCTCCAAACTAGGGACAGGAGATAGAGAAGCTGTCAGAGAACAGAATCACACACACACAGCACAATACAAAGGCCCTTTAATGATTAATTGATATAGGGCCATATTTATAAAAGCAAACTGGAGTTATTCTGGAGTAAACTAACTGGACAAAAATGATAATACTATTTTGTACAGATTTCAAAACCTGAGAGACATCACCAATGAATAACTCTCTTACCAAGGTGAAAAACTCCCCAAGTGTGGAATGGACAAGCCCATGCGCTAGAAAGCAGTAATCATGATACACAAATCCAGTGATGAAATCCTAAATTAAATTGTGCCAAGGTTCCCTACTTTCAGCCTCTGTAGACACTCACCCCGTATCCCTCCCAGGTATAATAACAAATTACAGAAAACAAGAAGCGAGCAATACTGGAGGAATCCAATGGCACAATGGGGGAGAGATATTCAAATTCCCACTGTTTTAAATGTGCTTTTAACACCTGTAATAAGTCTGGAGACCACTCTAGCACTCAGTGGGTTAAAAGGCCCATTTTGCTAAATGTATATTATTATTTCTCCTCTATGGTGCAGTTAGTTTGCCCCAGAAATACTTTGGTTTTTAGTACATCAGCCTCAAGAGCACTGACAAACTCAGCAGTACAGTAACAAACATGAGAAACAAAAATGGTTAACTTTGCAAAGCTTTCACACCTCTCTGGTCCTCTCTGAACTTTTAAGGGAAAAATGCATCCTGAGAAAAAGATACAGTTATTTGCTTTTCAACACTATGTAGCCTCTAAAACCAGGTTCTTTAACAACTGCTCCTTTTTATCACTTAGTAAAAAATGGCGGTGGCATGCTTTCCCCCCCCCCCCCCCGGCCTCCTCACTGTGATGGTTAGTTCCTGGACAAAGGGACAGGGGCTGGCCATCGTAGTTCAGCAGGAAAACTGGGGGAAGGTGATAGGTGGTCCCTCTCATCTTTCCCAGGTGTGTGTGTGGGGGGGGCAGGTAAAGGTGACGGGGATATAGTGTAAAACAAGGCCAAATGTAGAGAAAAGTTATTAACTTTTTGTTTTTTTCGGTCATCTGGAACACCCAAGCCAAGCCACCATGGCTCAGGAGCTCCAAATTATGAGAGTAGGTTCAAGGGCTTAAATAGTTAAAAGAGGATTTTAGTCTTATCTGTTAAATCATTTTCTCTTAGTCCATATGGGTTACTGGTAACTCTGGGTAGGCGATCTGCCCCTTTAAGTAAGCAGGAACAATTCTAGAATTGATTGCAGGGGGTGGAGCCTACCTTCCCTCCTTGTCTGCAGCTAGCCAACCAGCTCCAGAAAGATCTGAGAACTATTGACTAGATAGTGAAGGGAAAGAAGACTCCTGTGAGCATGACCCCGAAGGACCCCCACAGCATGGTCCCTTCACAGGGTGGGAGACCAGTAACCTGTATGGACTAAGAGAAACGGATTTAACAGGTAAGACTAAAATCCTCTTTTCTCTGTCGTCCAGTACAGGTTACTGGTAACTCTGCGATGTCCAACCACTGAGTTTCCCAGAGGCGGGAAGTAAGGCAAGGACCAGACGCAAGGCCCCCAAAGTCACTAGTGCAACGAACACTGAACAGGGGTAACAACACCCCAGGAACTGTTACACAGCACACTGAACCAGAGCCAACAGGGCTCAAAAGTGAAGTAAGCACCAAGAACTGAAGGAAATCCTAGAAGGCAAGACTGTCTCCAGGATTTTCCTCCCAAAGCTGGTGTCAGCCGATGCCAGCACATCAACATGGTAGTGCTTCGAAAAGGTGTGCACAGACGACCAAGTGGCCACCTTTCACAACTGATCAGCAGAGGCCTGATTCTTGTAAGCCCAAGAGGCCCTGATAGATCTTGTAGAATGAGCCATGACCCTGAAAGGGACAAGCTTCTTCCTCAGCTCATAAGCCTTACGAATAGTGGACTTGATCCAAGAAGCAATAGTCACCTTGAATGCAGGTCTTCCTGCCCTAGGAATGACGAACAGCATGTCTGATTGACTGATAGACTCAGTGCGATGTACATAAAACCTGAGACAACACACCATGTCTAACAAGTGTAGATCCCTCTCCTTGTCAGAGGCAGGGTCTGGGCAGAAAGAGGGCACCACAATCACCTAACTGATGTGGAACTCAGAGGCCACCTTCGGAAGAAACTCCTGAGAAATGTGAAGCACCGCCTTGTCCTTATGAAACTCCAAATAGGGCGGTTTACAGGACACAACATGTAACTCTGCCACAGGGTGGACAGACATAATCGCCAGGAGAAAGGCCATTTTCCACACCAAGAGGCATAGAGGAATAGTAGCCAAAGACTCAAATGGGGGGCGCTGAAGAATGCCCAAAACCAAGTTAAGATCCTACTGAGAAGCAGGAATCTTAAAGGCAGGACAAGCATGAGCAACGCCCTGGAAGAAAATCTTGACATCAGGAAGGATGGCAATGCGCCTCTGAAAGAAAACAGAAAGCGCAGAAGTCTGAACCTTAAGGGAACTCAAACTGAGGCCCTTATGCACACTGTCCTGCAAATTATGCACACTGTCCTGCAAAAAGGCCAGGACCGTAGGCAGATCAAAATCCTGAGACAGGTCCTTGTCAGCACACCAAGAAAGAAAAGCTGAGCAGACACGATGGTAGACCTTGGAAGACACAGGTTTGCGGGCACTGAGGACAGTAGCCACCACACCAGAAGAAAACCCTTTCTTCTTCAATATTGAGAATTCAATTTCCGAGCCGTCAAACCTAGCCGATGAACATCCTCTTTCCACAGGTAACCCTGAATAAGAAGATCCGGACGGCAAGGGAGCCGAAATGGCTCCGCCACAGACAGATCCAGAAGCTCCGGAAACAAAGACTGACAAGGCCAGTATGGAACAATCAGAATAACTGGACAACGCTCCAGTCTTAATTTCCGTATCACCCTGTGCAACATTGAGAGGGGAGGAAAGATGTAGGCCAGAGGGAATAACCAAGGAATGGAAATCGCATCTACCGCCAGAGCCAGAGGATCTCTCCACCGAGAGCAGAACCTAGGTATCTTCCTGTTGTGTCTTGTCGCCATTAGGTCGATGTAAGGAAGACCCCATTTCTGAACAGTGAGGTTGAACACCTCTGGGTGCAGCTCCCACTCTCCGCTGTCCACTGCGTGTTGACTGAGGAAGTCCGCCATGACGTTGTCTACGCCAGGAATGTAAACTGCGGAAGTGGCAGGAACGTGATCTTCTGCCCAGGACAAAATAGCCTTGACCTCTAACCAAGCGGCGAGACTTCTTTTTCCTCCTGCTTGTTGATGTAAGCCAAGGCCGTGGCGTTGTCAGACTCTACTCGGACCGGACAGTCTTCCAACTGAGATGTCCAATGTCGAAGGGCATGAAATATCGCCCGAAGCTCCAATATGTTGATCCTCAGGAGACCGCCGACCCTGAGCGCTCAGGCGACCCAGGACTGCTCCCCAGCCGGAGAGGCTGGCATCCGTCGTCACCGTGGTCAAGAAGGATGCCAGGAAGGACTTGCCTTTCAGCAGGTTGGAGAGGTCGAGCCACCATGACAAACTCAGGTCCACATGAAGAGGAAGAGACATTAACGTCTTCAGAAGGTCCGGTTGACCCTTGCACACCTGGATCACGAACCTTTGGAGCTCCCTGGTGTGCGCCATCGCAAACGGAAGCGCTTCTATGGTGGAGATGAATTTTCCCACTAGAGAGGACAGCTTCTTGGATGGAACTGGATCTTGAGCCAGAACTGCAGAAACCCTGTGGGCTATCTGGTAAGCCACCTCATCTGTGAGGAACACCATGCTCTTCTGAGTGTCGAAGAGAAGGTCCAGGAAGACTAGACGCTAGGATGGGATAATGTCTGACTTGTCCAAGTTGATGATCCACCCGTGATGGTTGAGAGCATGAATGCATTGCTGAACCTGCTGATGAAGAAGTTCCGCAGAAGGGGCTTTCAGAAGCAGGTCGTCCATGTATGGAGTAACTCTGATGCCATTCCGGTGGAGGACGGACATTAAGGCTCCCAGGACACGGTTGAAGACCTGAGGAGCTGTCGAAAGACCAAATGGAAGAGCGGAGGACTGAAAATGTCCCCTGTAACAGGCAAACCGGAGGTACTGCCAGCTCTTTGGATGAATGGCAATATGCAAGTACGCATGCTGAAGATCCAGAGAAGCAAGGAATTCCCCGGGGACATGGCAGCAATCACCGTCCATGGAGACTCCTGGTGATAATGAGTCCGGGTCACAATGGAATTGAGATCCTTCAAGTCCAAAATGGGACGACAACCGCCATCCTTCTTGGAGACCAAAAAGAGGTTTGAGTAAAAATCCATACCTCTGTCCTGAACTGGAACCGGCTCTAGAACGTCCTTGTCTAGAAGAGCCTGAACAGCTCAGTCGAACAGACGGCGTTTCTCTGCACCCTGAGGCGTGTGACAAGGAAGAAAGCGAAAGGGAGGAAGAGAGACGAAAGGGATCCTGTACCCTTCCGTCACCACCTGTTAAACTCATGGGTCCGTAGACATTCTCACAGTGTCAAATAACCTTACTGTAGAAAAAATCACCCAATAGTGTGCAGGATTAAAGTTTTACCCCAGAAATCGCTAAAATAAACTTATCTGGCAGGCAAAGTGTTAATCAGCAGATGAGAGAAGGAGAGTCCAAGCCCTGCACAGGATACTTGGTCTGGAAATAGCACAAAATGGCTGCCGCGGTGGGAGCCAATCAGAAACGAGCGAGCAAAGTAAGCTCTCATGGGAAATGTACTTTTCCCAGAAAAGTGCCCCAAGCAGTGCCCGAAGCCCTCAGAGACCCCCAACACACTAGAAACTGGATGATAGAGCAAGGGCAGACAAGTAAAATGAGCCATCTCTGAAGTCGCTAGGTTAAAGGGTTGCAGAGATATGTCCTGAACAGTACAGTCCCATAGAAGTGAATGGAGCAATGGCGTCTATGCAGTAAAGCGCGCCTTTACTCAAATTTTACAAAATTGAAAGTGTAAATCTAAAATGCCTAAAACATCTCTAGAACACGTTAGGACACCCAAAAAACACTAAACCATTAGGTGTTAGAAAACCTCCCCAAAAATGACAATCCAGCAGCTAAAGGGTTAAGTTACCACATAAACCCCCTCCAAAACAACCAACAGACATGCAAATAGGCCCACTGAGTGCAGGAGTGTGCAATAGGAACTCCAAATGAAAAACGCCTGTGTGGAGGGGCACTGTGGGACAAGTGGACCTGCAGCACGCAAAGGGTTGCTTACCTTTCCTGCAGATCTTCTGTCTTCAGATTACCATGTTTAAAGAAGAAGCCTTGGTGGGCGACTCCTGAGGAAAGAACTTGTAACCAAGATTCCCCCCCCCAGGGCTTAAGGTCAACAAAAAGCACTTGGTCACTGAGCTAGCCATATCTAAAGGCATTGTCAGTTATGGTAATCCGCCTAATGGTGGTATTCCATTTCTAACAGAAAAATAAAAACTTCTAAAGCTATAGCAGAACTGTTCTCTTGCCTGTGTTATCTTCACCAAGGAACAAATCTTTCTGGAGCTGGTTAGCTAGCTGCAGACAAGAAGGGACGGTAGCTTCCACCCCCTGCAGTCACATCTAGAATTGTTCCTGCCTACTTAAAGGGGCGGATCGCCTACCCAGAGTTACCAGTAACCTGTATAAGATGACAGAGAAATAGGCCTGAAATAAAATATGACCTCCATTTTGCCACACACTCAGTAGTCTTATGTTTTTATTTCCAAAGTTATGGTTTGAATTATAAGTTCTCCTGACAGGTAAGTATTGAGTGTGTTTGGGTGTGGGTGCTGGGGGTTCTTGGAGAGAAGGGGGTGGGGGGTATGGCATGCATGGCTTAAAGAGTGAAAGATGCAGTGCTTGGAGAATCCATTTTGTCTTTAAACATGTACCTAAAACAAGCCATGCATACTGTGCGTTCACTCCCTTGCAGAAGCAGACAGACTTAATTGCAAATTGTGTATAAAAGAAAGGTGAGGGCAAAAAAAATAAGTAAAAAATATAAAACATTAAATTGCAAGCTTTTAGGAGAAAACTCTTCATTTCTTTCACTTCTGACTGTAAAACCATATATTGTTTCCCATTTTTTGTATTTCGGTTTCTTTATGGTACAACACTATAGACTAACAACACTTTTTAACTAAACGGTATTGATAATAACACGGCAATAAGGACAAACCCAAAAAAAACAATATTTGTTGTCAAACTCACCTCTCCCATGACTGCTATCGGTGATTCTCCTGTTGCCTGGGCAACTCTGTGTTCAACTAAATAAAACATGTATTCATCGTAGAGAAGGCGGATGAGGTGGAAAGACCCAAAGCTGGCAGCACTACGCAAGGTTAAGTCTCGAATAACCATCGAACTATTTAAGGGGGGAAAAAAATATATATTTTATATGTGTATGTGTTATATCATATCTAAACTTAAACCTTGATTGCCAAAGGTATGTGCAACGCAGTGCAGAGCACTGAGTTAAACAACCTGTGTGGCAATCAAAGGGTTAACCATTATCATTTTCAGCGCCTGAGATTTTGAGCACCTCTGTTTCTTCTGTTCAGTTAACCTGGAGAAATAGATTATAAATATATGTAGTTTATATATAGGATCTAAATTAGCTTAGGCCAGTTACAATACAGATTGCTTCTATTCAAGCTTGAATTGGTTGCTGTTTATGCAGTACTAAAATATGTTGTAAAATGTAAAACTCATGTGTTTTTGCAGGGGAAATTAAATGTGCCAATTTAAGATAAAGATTGCATTTACTCACAGCAAAGCAAATCAAACAAACATAATGCACATCCATTTCTTAATTGCTGTAATGAAATCACTCCAGGGAAAGGGATTCAGAATCATTGCTTGAATGTATCCAAACAATGCAAATGATTAAAAGGATAGAAATACATAAAACTGATTTAACATAATTAATAGCAAATATCGTAATGAAATAAGCAGCCCCTATACCAATTACACGGCTTAAAGGAACAACATCATCTAAAAACAGCATTGGTGGTTTTTGAAATAGCTTTTTAGAGAACTAGTTTGTAAGTTATATTTAGAGATGATATAGTTGCTTTGGATACCTTTCTGGTACTCAAAGGGTTAAGGCATGCTGTGCAGACAATTCCTGTCTTAGCCCTGCATTACCTCTCCCACTCACTGACACTGCTCAGAAATGCACTGTCCACCTCTCCTACCACTGAGAGGATTACATTGATGTCAGTGAGTGGGGGAGGTCCTCTAGGGCTAAAACAGGAACATCCTGCACTGTATTCCTTAATTAGCATAATCTGTTCATCTAAATATCTCAAAAACAGTTTCCTAAATACAAAATTGTTGATACTGCTGTTGTGTAGCAATGAACAGGAGAGTTCTTTATCATACAGATGTCTGTTTGAATTTGTAGCCACAATGTGTGGCCCTTTGGTAGATTTGGGGTGAATCTGCTTGCTTCTCACTGGCATATATAATTATTATACTAGTTATTAAATTATAAATCTATGATGCAAAGGGTCCCTTGCCTGTTTCATACCATGTCATCATTCCTTCTTCTCATTCATCATTCCTTCTTCTCATTCACTTTTTCTGTTCTAATTTATTTCTATAATGTATCCCTTATTTATTTCTCTTTAAGCCTGCAAGGAACAAAGGGGGGTACACAATGCATTGCTTCACAGTGTGTCACTCACCCTTCTGGTTCTTAAAGGGTTAATCCACTTTTCCGGCTTTCTAGCCACCCCACCCAAGATACTTCCCTCTTTGCATCAGTAAAAAGGGTCTTCCCAACCTATCTCCCATTGGCTGGTCATATCTGTGTCTACCAATGGCTGAAGAAGCAATTTGTTCAGCATCGTATATGACACAACCCATAGATGTCAGAGGAAGCATAAGAATCACAATAATCAGGTCTGTGATAAGAATATGCATTGCTGTCACTCAGTACCATTAAAGAACTGACACCTCCTAATAATAACAGTACATTTACCTTACTATGGTCAGGGAACTCTAATGACCCCTTTTAATGTTGACTTTGTGGCTTTGTGAAAGAGAACATATTCAATCAGTCCTGGATGTCAAGAAGGTAGAGTGTGAAAACCTACTTAACCCTTTAAGGACTGGAAGGGTGTGGAACACACACTGATCACTATATGCAGTAAGCACAGTTTGTGTACTACTGTCCTGCTAGCATGACATGACATGACATCAATGATTGACTAATCATGTTATTTCTTGAACCAAGTGAAACATTTATAAGGGGCAACAGGATGTTGGGCCATAGAAAGGAAAGTGTGGAGATATTAAGACATTTAGTACTCTTTTAAAAAAGTCACTCACATGTGTTATCTCACATCTTATCTATCTTAACAAAATGGCTTTATCCCAGTGTTGGTATTTGGAATATATTTCATACAGATCCAGTAGGGTGGGGTTTGTGAGATAATTTATCATCCAACAATATCATTTTATTTATACTCTAATTCATTTAAGGGAACATCAACACCCCTAAGAAAAATGACCCTCACTAATCTTAATCTGAACACAAAATCCTAATTTACACCACAAACCCATTCTACATAGTCAGGTTCCCCAAAATCAATCGTTAATTAGTACTGCATATCATGCCCTGGGGGAGATGCACTAAGGTGATAAAGAGGTGATAAACTCTACAATGTGATGAACTCTCCAATCCCTATGTTATTATATGAAGCCTATGCACAAATTAGCTAGATTTTAGGACAGAATGCAAGAAACGTGTGCAATCGCTATTTACAGTGTACTTTTGATGGAAAAAGGAGTAGCACCAAAATGTTACTGAGTTGTGCATGTGTTTTCTCAATTAGTGAGCGTTTGTTCATTTTTTAGCGAATGTGATTCAAAAAGTGGGTGTGCCTAAAATGGCCGCCATTTTGCCATTAATTTGGGAACTTTGTTGATAATTTAGAAGCATGTGCTTTTCAATATCAAGGCATTAACCCTCTGAGTGGCAGAGGGGTATGTAACGCATTGCTTTGCAATACGTTGCGTACCCCTCTGGCACTCAAAGGGTTAATAGGTTTCTTTCATCAAAACGTTAGCAATCGCAAATATTCATAAAAAAATGAATGGTTTCTGTAAAACAGTGAATGTTCCACTCTCTTGCATTCCACCCTTAGTGCACAGGCTCCACAGAACAATATAGGAATTGGAGAATGGATGTGTTATTATTGGGGGAGGTAGTTCTCCTTTAATACAAAAGGGGAAGCCTAGTAGGTTAATGGAAATCTATAATAATATGACTTTCAGTCATATTGCATTACCTGTAAAATGACCATTTAAGCAGGAACTGTCGAGCTGCTTTAGGAAAGCTAGGCCGTCCTTCATATGGTTTGAGCGCTTGTGTCACCACATTGTCGAGCCAGGCAGCCCACTGCTCTAGAGTGCTTTGCTGCTGAAGAGTCATCTTGAAGTCTGTTTCTAGTCTCTGCACCATGTTATCATCACACTGGCAAACCCAGGAAGCCTGCTCCTAGCACACATCATTGGATAATGAAATCACACAGTCAATAGCTCTAGCAAACATGACTACACTGATATAGCACTGCAGAACACATGACACAAAAACTAGTTTTCATTATTTAAAGGGAAAATATTGCACATAATTTTTTTTTTTTTTTTTCTTTCCAAAACTCTTTATGGGCTATGCACTCAAAACAAAAGAGAAGAATTTCTGGAGCAAACCAACTGAACCAAACAGGACTAATGAATATACACGGAGTTCTCTAACACACTGCTCTCTTCTAACTGTCCACTTAAAATCAATCAACTTTTCGTTGTCCCATAAGGCGCAGTTACTTTGCCCTACACATCCTAAAATGCCTAAAAACTAGGGTTGATTCCATTAACTCTTTGAGTGACTTTGCAATGCTCTGGATACCTCTCTGGCACTAAGAGGGATAAGGGATACACTTTTCTT
The DNA here is from genome assembly GCA_037306005.1 of Rhinophrynus dorsalis. NCBI lineage: Eukaryota > Metazoa > Chordata > Amphibia > Anura > Rhinophrynidae > Rhinophrynus > Rhinophrynus dorsalis. Next base: position 405,872,446 of record CM074718.1, on the reverse strand, counting down.
TTAACATTGTTTCTTAAGCGGACATCCTTGAAAATGGCAACTAAACAGTCCCATTAATCTATATGTTTGATTTTTGACTCATGAAATAATTTTTCATCTTGCTTGTTTTGGTTCCTACTGAAGGATGTTGACTGCAATACCTTGGAAATGCAGCTGATATTTTAACTAGCATAGAAACCCAAATGGGCACTTGCCGAGTTTGTTTTACCTAGTCATCTAAATGTAGTGGGCACCTATTTAACCCTTCCCTGGCCATCCACCAAGATGCAGACCTGAAATGACCCCAAATCTTACAATGTCTTGCTCTGAAGCATTAAAGGAGAAGTAACACACCCTGATAATACACCCCAATTACATTACTATGGCCAGAAAATTCTATGAAATTTGCCCTTCTGCCTTTGCTCAAAAAATAAAATATTCATTCAGTCCTGGATGTCATACACATTGAGGCACACATGACAGTTGGCAGCAGGACCACGGGTCTCAAACACCACCAACTGCACAAAGCAATCTTACGCAGGCTGATACACACTGCTTGCTTTAGTAAAAAAACAACTGCTGTTATGTCCACCTCCTCTTGAACAAAGGCAGTAGGGCCAAATTGATAAAGGGGGGGGGGGCTTAGGATTTATGGGCCAGTCAGGGGGTTGATATTAGGAGGTGTTATTGTATCCTTTATTTGGTGTCAAAGAGCAGTTTGACACAGTCTTGGCATCTTCACAGACTGTGTATTACTAATTTAACTGATAATACAAATAAAAAATTGGGTTGTTAGACCCTGTGTTTCTAATCCCAGCTGAGTGGCTGCAGAGAGGGAACTGCTAAAAAGGAAGCGTCTGCTAATGGTTCCTCATCTCTCCACCATCTAGTCTTTGTGGTGGGGAGATTTTTTTTTTTTTTAGTGCAATTAATGTACTCTAATAGCCCCAGTCACATACTTATTTAGTTGGACTTTAAATTCCAACTCCCTTTCTACCACTTACTCCATGAACTTTGAATGAGTTATGGGAATCTAAAGGACCAAGTTTAAATGTATTTGATAAGGGGTGCGGTTTCAATGACCAATATCCCTGCCTCCAACTCATTAAAGTACATGGAGCAGGATGAAATAACTTTTATTTGGTGTCAAAATTACCCATTGTCCATAGGTAGGGGTCGATAGACCCTTGTTTAATAATTTATCTGATTTCTGTTCTTGGGGAAGACAAGAGGACAGATGGATCCTGTGCTTGGGTATTTTTGACCCATTTAGGGATTAATGAGCTTTTTTAACTCATCTCCTCCACTTGCTTTAATGTTTTCTGACCCATTTAGCACCAGCAGTCCATTTATAAATGTCCTCCAAAATCTTTGAAAAACAAGTATGACTCTGCACTGAACAAAGACCCCAGACAGGATCTCACACCATAATTAATTATTTTGTTAACTTGTAGCTATACAATACTAAAAGAAACTGGTGAGATTACTTGTGCTTGATAAATGGAATCCACATTTATATCAATGAAACTCCCAAAGGATTTGCTTTAAATGTAATATGTGAGTCAATCCTAAATGCATAATACAAATAATTTAAGGATCTAAATAAAAATGTGTTATTGGTGCAATTTTGTAGCAAACTAACTGAAAACTATGAGACAAATAAAAACTCCCCAAATTCCCACTGACTGAAATGGTGCTTTTAACCACTTCAATGTTAGAGAGGTCTCATGATCTCACCCTTATGGTATTGCGCCTCTTTAGCCTCTGAATACGGCTCATTGGCCCAGATTTATATTCTGGAGTAAACCAACTACACCATAGGGGTCAAATAAAAATTCATATTACGTTAAATTGGGTTTTTAACCCCTTGAATATTTGAGAGGTCTCATGCATTGGAGACCTCGCTAGCATTTAAGGAGTTAAAAAGCTGTATGCAAGTGCATGGGTATTTAAGAATGTTCATTTGTCCCTTATGGTGCAGTTGGCTTACTCCTCAATAACTCCAGCTTGCTTTCGTAAATCTGGGACATAGTTTGTAGTTCCTGTAATAACCGAATACATGATACATTTGCTTTTTCACTAATGTATTTGACAATTAATACACTGTATCTTGTATACTGTGCAAATTTGTGAAACTTGGCAGGTTAGCAATCTGATTGGCTTTAATTTAACAAAAGCATACTTCTTTTTGCTGCTAGAGACAGAATGGTTGATGTTTTAAGTAAAAAAAAATACGTGAGACTGGCTGAGTAGAATTAGCAGTAATGTCTGGAACTGAACCTAGCTTTAATAACAATGTCATCTTCCCAGCTGACCTTGGTTAAGTTACCGTATTTTATCAAACTGTATTAGTGACTCACCGGCACTAAGAACTTAAATAAATTAGATATTATTGTCTTAACATGGTATAAAATATGAAGCATTGATGTTCCTACTTATAATGTGCACTTGGTTTTGAGTTAAAATATACTGGTATTTTAGGAGCTTAGTAAATTAATTTTTATAAAAAATACATTGTATTATTCATTTAATAGTCAAAACATCCATCATGTTTCCCCAAAGACTGATCAGCTGTTGCTGTCAAAGGTTGTCTTTATTAGAAGAACATAAATATACAGGATATATATATGTAGACTATACAGCATATACAGGATGAGAACAAAAGTCCACATGCAGACATGCTGACTATGATAGAGCTTAATAAATGATAGCAATAATAAGAACTTAACAGCTGCTTGTCAAGGCATAGCACGGGTCACCTCTTCACCAAATGATCACAGATCACTGTCCTGTGCCATACTAACACATGCATTTTCATCTTTATAGGTTTATTACCCTAAAATTGGAGACAACACTATTCATTACTTTTTGTTTACCTGGACATTGGCAAAATCCACACGGTTGAGGTCATTGAGCATCTGGTTGATTTGAGATGTGTTCTGGAGCACAGCACGAGCTGCTTGAGCCAGGTGATTAAGAGATGTGTATCTACGCAGAGTTTGGGCAAAGGCACTTACAGCAGCAACCTGTGAACAGAGCATTTGATTATACATCTACACATCCAGGGCTGTATTAAAGCAATAAAAGAACCTGAGCAAGGAATACATTATTGCTCACTCACAAGTATATAACACAGAAAAATTCACAGTTTATTTCCATTCAGGATTTTGATGAAAGCTTTCCCTATGTATTTGCCCATTGTTTCAAATTGTTAAATGGGATCTGTGATAACTTGGAACTTACAAATTCAAAACTACTCTGGGCTTTAGAGAAGAGCAAGGCAAGGACCTGTTTTTGAAATGGAGAAAGATGCACGGCAGAAAATAGCTCACCTTGGTTTGTATCATTCTCTGTGGAATATTACTCATGGCACTAGAGAGCCAGCCTTCAAGGCTTTTTGCAAAATTGCGAACGGCTTGGGTCAAGGCACCTAAATAGGAATTCAGAAAACAGAAGATGTATATATCAGAAAATATATATATAATTTCTCCTAAATGCCAGACCATTCAAGGACGTTAAAGCAAAGTTTAATTACACAGGCCCATTACATTAAGACATAATAGTAATGGAGCATCAATACATTTCATCATCCTAATGCTTAACTTCTGAGTGCCTTGCAAGTGTGGGACATGTACTCACTGGGACCAGGAAGGTGCGCAGAGAGGATTTCAGTCTGAATTTGGAGCTCCCTGCTCCGTATCAGCCGCGGCGCAGCCAGTCTCTACTGCGCATGACTGCAGCACACGCATCCGTCTCTACTGAGCATGACGGCTTCTAACAAACAAACCTTAGCGAATTATTATATAGGATACGGAAGGAAAGACTATGAGCGCTAGCTTACGGTTTGATTCAGAAGGGACAAACTTTAGCTGCCAAGATGGAGTTCAGTATGTGTCTTGCTGTAGACAAGTTTTTATAACTTATTAAAGACACAGATGAATTAGAATGAGTACCTAGAGAAACGGAAAATGTTTATGGAAAAACTTGTCAAGTCAAATACCGGCCTATAATATAGTACAACCGCTAATTAGTGACTATCAGTATCGTACCAAGCGGAGAAAATATGGAAATCAAAACCCTAACTATCCTCGACACACATAGATGATATATAAATATCCAATATCTAACTTCTTACTAGATATTAGTGTCTCAATCCACCCTACACGTCCAGAAAATGCTCACCCGTGGACGCTCCAAACGACACCACCCTGCTCTGACAACAGGTGTGCTGCTCGGAACTACCACCTCTGTGCGCATGCGCCGGAGAGAAAAGCGAGACACAATATATTCATACAACAGGGAATAAAAAACACATGTAATTCATCCAAACAAGTATTGCTTTATCAAAATATAAAATACACAAAATATATTGGCCAATATATAAAACAAACATGTACAATCCTCAAAAGGTCTACGTTGGTGTACACATATAAGAAAACTCTTCTGTATAATTTTCTCTTCTTCATGTTTGTTTTATATATTGGCCAATATATTTTGTGTATTTTATATTTTGATAAAGCAATACTTGTTTGGATGAATTACATGTGTTTTTTATTCCCTGTTGTATGAATATATTGTGTCTCGCTTTTCTCTCCGGCGCATGCGCACAGAGGTGGTAGTTCCGAGCAGCACACCTATTGTCAGAGCAGGGTGGTGTCGTTTGGAGCGTCCACGGGTGAGCATTTTCTGGACGTGTAGGGTGGATTGAGACACTAATATCTAGTAAGAAGTTAGATATTGGATATTTATATATCATCTATGTGTGTCGAGGATAGTTAGGGTTTTGATTTCCATATTTTCTCCGCTTGGTACGATACTGATAGTCACTAATTAGCGGTTGTACTATATTATAGGCCGGTATTTGACTTGACAAGTTTTTCCATAAACATTTTCCGTTTCTCTAGGTACTCATTCTAATTCATCTGTGTCTTTAATAATTTATTTAATAGTTTGGCGCTGAAATATTTTAGTATATTATTATTTTATATAACACATAAAGTGGTGGTGTTAGATTATATTTCTTAGCAGCCTTGACTAAACACATTTATTTTAGGTAATAGATTTTAATTTTGATACTTTTTTGTAGCGCAAATTGTTTCTACACAAGTTTTTATAACTTACTTGTTATTCTTTGAATTATTTTAACTGTATATTCTATTTTATTCATCTATTAGGACATAAGTTATAATGAAGGGTATACTGTAATACCTATAGAAATAGGTCTCTCAGAAGAACATTCTTTGGTACGTGTTCTTCATACAGCAATCTAGAGTATCTCACGAGCAGGGCCCTCTGATCCTCCTGTTCTACACATCTGATTGTACTATTTAATACCTCTGTATGTCTATTCCCTAATTGTACAGCGCTGCGGAATTAGTTGGCGCTATATAAATAAAGAATAATAATAATAATAATAATAATAATAATAATAATAGAGTATCTGTCTCTGTCTGTCTGTCTATCTATCATACAGAGATAAGTGCCAAATGGCAGTATTCAGTAAGTCAGATTACAGCAGGCAGAATCTGTATCATAAATATAGCAGGGAGTGAGGAGAAAAAGATAAACAGCTTCCCTCAGGCTAATGAAAACCACCACAGACATTCTTAGATCTCTTGGAACAACTACATATATATGGGAAAGCTACTGCAATACTCTTTCAGTAAAAGGCACTTCAGATTTAGTACTTGGGTCTCTTTGGCAATACTTGATAGCAAAGAGAACACAGCACATGCATGCATATTTATATGCAACATCTGACTGGCTGCCTAATTGTATTTATACAACTATATATCAAAATAGAAACCTACAGTGGAACTACAACCGATTCCTACTATAGCGCTGGGATTACAAAATGAGCTTCGATATTAAAGGGGAACTACATCCCCTGAATAAGTGTCTTCATTTGTCGGAAGAAAAAAAAAAACGTCAGGGATATTTATTTATATTTGTTTTGTGCATTATGGGTCTAATGCAGACAGCAAAAGATTAGCCAATTCTAAAGCAAACTTACTATACTATAGACACAGTAATTGAAATGGGGCTTTGAGCCACTTGAATGGAAAATTTGGGAATTTGTATTTGTCAGCTATGGTGCAGCTGGAGTGCTCCCGGACTGGTCATATTTTTCTTTCAGTATTAAGCCCTATTTCTGTGGCTTCCTGTATATAGTGACCTCTGTTGAAGTCTGCCTCTAGTCACGCCCACTCACAACAAACAATACATTAAAATACACCTGTATGGTTCGAAAGGGACAACTGTACATACAAACTGAAAAATAACAGATCGGAAATCATCAAATACATAATAAATAAATAATGCCTCCCCCCCCTCCACAAAAAAAAATCTAGATATAACTAACTGCTATCTGAAGGATGCCTACTGCTTAAGAGAATAATTTAGTGGGACCAATGCATATACAGCAGTGCAGTGAAATCAACTTATATGCAATATTTGCACTCAACAACATTTTCAATTTTAGAAAATTGAAAATGTCAGCTTTACTGAAAGTGTAAACAACAGAACAGCATTTCTTTTTTTGCTGCGAAGTGAAGGTCATAAGCTTGTTCGCGTTAGTACAAAGCCGTAGGCGTTAAATTGTTCCGCTCTATGCAGCATGTAACAAGTCTAGTGCAAAACAGATATACACATCAATTGTAAGTAGCTTTGTTTGTCACAAGGTTCTTTGGGATTACTGCTCTTCAGAAAATCCCATTGACTTTCAAATTCCTGCTGTTTGGCTCATAGGCAGAACACAGACACACAGGCTGCTGTACAATAATGACTAGAAGGACAAAATACCATAACCTGTAAGCCCTGAGCACAAATACTACTTTCATAGAAGAGAAAAGATTATCTGTAATCCCCATTAGTAAGATTACCTGCTTTTGAGATGGATGATGTATAGTTATCAGAAGAAAAAAAAAATGCTCTAGCAATAGAAAGTGCGTAATTAGACCACGCTGACCAAAACGTACGTAGGAGGATTGGCTAGCGAATCAGTACAAGATACAGTGCCAGCTCAGTGAGACCTTGAGAAAGTCATTTTGTACCTTGCCTCATCTGACTGGGGAGTACAATGTAAAATGTTCAGCAACAGGATTTATTGTACCTGTACTGTTTTGTTTTGGTTGGATTATTTCTAGGTCGTGACACCTTTCACTAAACCAACTTGGAACACACATACAATTGCTGCTTAGAAATGATCAAGATTGCCAGAAAAATGAAGCTGGAAATGACCAAAAGAATACTGTAGAGACTCTATGCTATTTATTTGTATGCTGGCAGAAGCAGTGTATTAACCCCTTGCGGGCCAGAAATGTGTGTAGCACATTGCTTCTATAGTGAACATGGATTTCTGCTGCTTAAAATGATGTTTTGTAATATAATGTTATCACCATGAGCTATTAAAGGGGATCTATCACCCCTATACATGTTGGTGCAAACAGTTTTTGTAGAGACTAGAGGTTATATAATATTTTCATTTTTTAAATAAAATCGCTGTTTTCCTGAATTTAAAGGGGATCTATCACCCCTATATAAGTTGCTCTTAAATGTTAGTTTATATAGCGATTATATTGAGTTTTGCATTAATTTCGTATTTTAAAAAGTTATTGGGGCAAAATAGAAGGAATAAATATTGCACTGACCCTACTTCCGAATAGACTGCATGTTCAGCTCTATACTCTGCCTATACTACCCTCCCTCTATCCAGCCTCCTCCGATGATAGAGGCTTTTTGTCGGTAAGCTGGAGCGATCTCACTGGATAGATACCGATCCCTGCCAATGAGATCGCTTCAGCTTATAGACAGAATTTCTGCATACAAGCTGGAGTGGTCTCATTGGCCAGAGAGCACTCCAGCTTATTTGCAGAAAGCCTCCATCATCAGAGGAGGCTGGACAGAGGGTGGGGAGCAGAGGCAGAGTGACAGACTGTGGTACAGAGCAGGAAACTGCAGTCTGTCCGGAAGTGGGGCGCAGGGCAATATTTACTTGATTAAATTCAGCAAAACAGTGATTTTATTTAAAAACATGAAACTATTCTAACATCTAGTCGCTACATAAACTATTTGAGCCAACATGTATAGGGGTGATAGACCCCCTTTAAGAACGTCACTTGTTTTCTGTGCAGCACTTTGTTATTGGAAGGTGTGGCAAAGAAAGAAGAGTAGGTAAGAACAGCTTTGGAAATTGTTTAATACGTACAATTATAAATTCATATATTTTCAAATATATGTTTTAGAGTAGCTGAAAGAAAACATTGGTTATCCCTGTTTTAGGGCTTTTCTTGCAGAATAAAAAAAGGTTGTTGGTAATGCTGAGAGAGATAATTATTCAAAAGATATGGTGGTTACGGTCATGATGAGCTCAAACTGTTACTAGCACTTTCTATAGAAAGAAATATCCTAAGGCTCAGCTCTGCCATAGGGTGTAATAAAAATGCCCGTGCGGACACCAGATGGCTGCACTGCTAGCAAATACATTTTAAGAAATATGAGTTGTAATATCTTCTGAAGTAAGCATCTCTCAGTAGTTGGAGTAACCTTGTTTTAATCTGCAGGAAAATCCCTACTAGGCTCTTTTGAATGAGGGGTGAGCAATGCATTGTACAATTCTGAGGCACTCTAAATGTTAACATTTGGAGTGCCATAGGGGTACACAACACATTGCTTTGCAAACTGTTGCATATCCCACTGGCACTCAAAGGGTTAAAAATATTAGAAATGGGTACTGCTGTGCCGTACATTATGGATGCCTTGACAAAGTGCAGGTAAGGCATGAAACAGCTGTCGGCTTGATACTGTGAATGCCACCTTGAAACCTAGTAAAAGGTGAATTTTAACCAGGTGAGTACCAGCTCTTTTTCTTTCTTTTCTATTGTGGTCTGCCGTACGTTATATGGCCTCTGGGAACAGACACCGAGATTCTTTTTCCACAGAAATTGCCTCTTTTTATTTTGGACTTGGTGAATTAGTAAAAACTGCAATTCTGGGGGCATTTATTTTATCCTTACAGATACCTCAAATACATCCATTTTGAATGAACTAACAAACCCCTGATACTCTGAATATTAGCCAAGCCTGGACTGGAAGAAACAGTGAGCAGGGGCATCTTTTCTGGTATTCAAAAGAGAGCGTGGACATGAAGCAGGCTCTGGGTATATAAAGCTGCCCTAACAGGCCTTATGGACACAAGAAGAGCAATTCTGGGACAAGCCAACTTTGTCATAGGAGACAAAGTTCCTGAATTCCTATTGATTTAAACTGGCTTTTAACCTCTTGAATACTAGACCAGTCTCCAGAATGGAAGACCACTCTATCATTCCAAGATTTAAAAGTCCCATTTAGCTTAATAGGTCTTTTCATTTCTCTCCTATAGGGCAGTTGCTTTTCTCCAGAATTACTCCTCTTTAACTCTCTGATTATGGCCCATAGATTATTTAACTCTTTAAGGGCCAGAGGGGTGTGCATTGCACTGTGTGCTGCTAACCCCCTCTGGTTCTTAAAGGGTTATTAAGGTTTGTGGTTCTCTAACAACTACCATTTGGTAGAGTTGTTGAAATAGATATTTAAAGAGTAGAACATACTAGGAATTGGTCTTAGGACATCGGGAATGAGAATCTCCACCAAGGCTTGGTACATCACATGGTCACAGTTGCACATCCACTTCAGAATAGACTCGTTTTTGCAGAGTAAAATCAGCTTTGACTTGGGCAGCCTGCTCTCTATTTCACTGAGGTTGCTGTGTGGCCAAAAGTAGAGAGAACATGAGTAAGATTAAAATGAACATAATGCACATTAGCAACAAAGAAAAGAATTGAGTCAGAAAGTGTTGGCCTACTCTACATCAGTTCAGGCCACCTCTCCTCCTTTTGCTGCAGGACTACAAGACAGTGATTGAACAAAACTCTTCATAGGAAGTGTGCCATTAAAAGTAGGTCTCCACCATACCCCCCCCCCACACACACACTAACTTATCTTACTATGGGCAGAGACTCCTACTGGCCACTATGAATTTTTCTTTTGTTCAAGAGATAACATCTTCAGTCTGTCCTGGATGTCATGTACATGGAGGCAGACATGACAGTTTCTTCAAACAGAAACAGGCAGAGTGCATGAACCAACTTAACCCTTTAAGGACTAGAGGGGTGTGAGAAGCATTATAAAGCAATATGTTGCATGTCCCTCTGATCTTTAAAGGGTAACAATTACCTTGTGCAGTGTGCAGAGTTTAAGGTCCTGTCTGTGGTCCTGCTAGCAGCTGTCATGTCTGCCTCCATGGACTTGACATCAGGACCGATTGAAGATATTACCTCTTTAACCAAGGAGCAAGGGAAAATTCATAGGGGCCAGCAGGATTTCCTTGCCATAGTACTATAAGTGGGGGTTAATAAGATGCATATTTCCAGAGTAATTACAGTTTAAACTCTTGCTTTTTTTTTACACTAACAGTGCCCTTACATTAACAGTGCCCTCTAGTGTCCACATTCTAACTACTTACTGTTACATTTTCTAAGAAAGGTAGAAAACAGTTCTCCATAGAATGTAATAGAAACTGCACAGTCATGCTGTCAGTTTGAATTTTCAGCAAGTAATCACACTGTAATTCACTTTCTGAAAATAATTTTTGCTTAAAACAACAGACATCGATAAGAGAACCCTTGATTAATTCAGCAGGAAAATCTGTATAACGTAGATTTTTTATAAAACAAAGTTTATTGCTCCCTTAAATTAAAAGGCACTTTGAAGACACAGAGACTTTGAAGTAGGACAGCAGTAAATGACATGCAATTCTGATCAATCTAATTGCTATACTTTTTGCCAGTTACAGAAGTGGCCTAAAGAATGTTATATGATTTAAAGTGGATCTATAACTTTGTAACAAATATGTGATTTTTAAAAAGCTTTCAGATCACCTATACTTATGTTAGCCATTTTTATTACTGGCCAGAAGGGAGTGACAGTTGGGATGGGGAGTAGTGTAGAATGTTAGAATCTGGCCAGTACTGTCTAGTTTGCATAAACTGACAAATAAATAAAAATAATTAACTCAAAGTATTGTTTTAAGCCTTTAAGTGCCAAAGTAGTGTGAGACCCATTGTTCAGCAATGCACTGCATACTCCTCTGGCCCTCAAAGGGTTCATAAAAATAACGGCTAACATAAATACAGGTGATTCTGAATGCTGTTTCCAAATCACCTATTTCTTATAAAGTAACAGTTACACTTAAAAATGCAATGAATACTGGGACAATTTTTTAGAAGCAATTAAGGTCTAGTCAAGAGCTAGACATATCTGGCAATTAAATTGTAACTGGACTACATCATACTCAGCCTGGCTCAGCTGTTAGGGTCACAGTTACCAATCACTGCTCTGAGCCATATAAATATCCTCAGCCTTATAGTGTGCATGTATTTGAATCTGTAATATGTGTTCACTATAGGCCACATTTAGAAAGTTACAGAGGAGCACGTTCTGGAGAAAACCAACTGCACCATAGGGGATAAATACAAATCCCCAAAAGCTGCCATTAATTTGAATGAGGCTTTCAACCCCTTGAATGCTAAGAAGGTCATGCTAAGCAATGTGCTGGGGACCTCTTTAGCATTCAAGGGGTTGAATGGTCCATTTAAATAATTGGGAATTTGCATGTGTTCCCTATGGTGTAAAGAGAATGCTCCAAACTTACTCCACTTTTATAGCTAAAGAGATACAGGAAGCTAAAGAGATACAATGGCCTAGATGCAATAAAGGTTGAAGAGGGCTACGAATGTCGATGTACTGTCGGAGCAAGGTCGTAAGCACACCCGCGGTATTCACCAAAGTCTCTACGACATCACATTGACATGATTCCGACAAAAAATGCCAACATCGACATCAGTCCGACATTCCTTCGACTGGTTTATGAATTTTTACTCTTCGCATCGACAATTGCTCATTTCCATATGGAAATGAAGCATAATGAGACACATTCGTATGCAAGGGGGTGCATTGACATGTTAATGTGACACTTCGACTCATTCAGTAAACACCGATAGCAGCCTCTGCTGTCGGAGTTCACAGTCTCCATTTCACCTAACTCAGGCTTTCATAGTTGGGATCTCCCCTGTACTTTCCAGGGACGTGCACAGACATTTTGGGGGGCAGGGGCTCAAATGAAAAAAAGGGCACTTCTCATAATTATTATTATTATTATTTTTTTTTTTTTGTTAAAAGGGCACGAGGGCACTTTGGACAAAAAGGGCAGGTGCTCAAGCCCCCCTTGGTGTCTTTCCTATGGAGCAACAGCAGGGAGAGGAACGACAATTCTGAACAGCATTCTCCGACATACACTGCATTTGCTACCTCTCTGGTACTCAAAGGGTTAAGTGTCGAATAAAAGACTTGAGTAAAAGTGTAGCCGACTAAAAATGGAGTAGACAAAAAAATGGAGCCGACTAAACATGGAGTCGAATAAAAATGTGGTCGACTAAATGGCAGCCTCTAAGGTGAAAGTCAGATGGAGTTAGTATGTCGAATATATGCAATATGGGTCGACATACTAAGGGGGGACGGTGGCACATTGTGTAGTGCTTGGTGTACTAGTTCTGTTTATTGTAACCCTTTGAATGCCACAGGGGTAAGCAATGCACATCCCTATGGCATTCAATGTTGTCCATGGTGCTGAAAGCCTTCTCTGTATTCCCCTACTGGCTGGGTAGGGAAGCACAGAGAATGCTGTACAGTATTGTCGCAGTGCTGGTGACATGTGAGGGGAGGAGATCCCTTCCACACTGACAGCACTTCGAAAATCCTGTATGCTAATAGGGACCTTCTCAAACCTTCCCCTTCCATCCGACAATTTTTTGTGAATATGTCAATGTGTGTGCAGATCGAATTGTCGGAGTGATTCGAACACAATGACAATATCATACAGACACCACATCGACAGTGCATCTAGGCCAATGTTTTTGAGCAAGCCAAATTCACCATAGGGGAGAAATACAAATGTGCCATTTAAATGAGGCTTTGCCCTAACAAGGATTTTCATATCATCTCTACTGTGCAATTTATTTCTCCAGAATTGGACCTCTTTCGCTTACTGAGCATGGCACACATTCCTGCACAAAAGAAAAATAGTTGTGTTTCATTGCTTCGGCCATTTATGCTGAGTAGGCATCTACTAACCTTGATTCTGTGATGGTGGGCCCATCAGCTGTAGATGTAGGAGAGTAACGCCAGAAAGTCTGCCACAACTTCTCAATCAGGCTAAACTGCAGATTAACAACAACGTCCAATATTGCCTGCAAGATGAAGGACAGGGACTGGAAATTAGGCTTCATTTTCACATACAGTATATTTTACCATGTTGTGAACAAAACAGGTAACATTAAAACCCTTTGCATGCCATAGGGGTATGCAATGTTATAATGTGCGGTTGCTGCAGCAATCTATGGACAACTAGTCAGTCCTAATAACAAACCATAGACCGCAGTAGCCAGAGCGACATTATAACATTTCAGTCCATGAGAAGTACTGCACCCACAAAATGCAGGTTTGCTCTGCAATACATTTTGAATAAAGTACATTCAGTAGTGTCTTTTTTTAACTCTACAGGAAAAACCCTGCAATATACATTTTTCTATATTACTTGATAATATCCCGTTAGATTAAAGGTGAAAACATTTTTTATTTGTACTTTCTTTTAGTGGGAAATGCATCATTCAAAAGTTATAGCTCAAACTAATTTCCTCTAATCAAATTTTAGAATATGAAAAATCACTAGTTGGTGTCCATGCTACAACTGCTTTTCAGTGGAGAATTAAAACCGAAACTGTACAATGCAAATTTGTTTTTGGGTCTGATGCAAGCTGAAATAGCTTTGAATGGACTCTCATCTAGCAGTAGGAGAATCCTTGTTTTACGTAGTCAGAAAATCATCACATAATTAATATTAGACCTTCAAACATTGGTTTAATTCAATTTATTTTTAATTTCTATTGAGTAAATGTAATGGTTTCAATAACAGATCTTTTTAAATCTATAGTGTAACTGTATTATATTGGTGGACAATAAAGGGACATTGGAGCAGAATTATAAAAGTGGAGTTAAGTGAAATCCAGCTTTAAAATTGTGTTAAAAATGTATTGGATAGTTATAAAAGTGGTAATGCCATTTTAACCCCATAACAACCTCCTGATCTGATGTGTAGGTATCTGTTAAGAACCACAGAGCTTTTTTTTTTTAAATCTTTTTTTGTGCATATTATTCTGGGATGGCAGAGCGGTGTGTAGCTGCACTGCAATCCCAGAATTCCATGATGTGCCAGGATCGTCATCGGTCCTTGTGCTGGGAATCGTTATAAAGATCTACACTCCCAATAAAGCATGAGGACATTTTTAGAATCCACTCGCAATAACGAACAAGAACCATTTTTATAAATCTGCCCCATTATCACCTAAAAAATTTTTGGTCATTAAAATCACTTTTACCTTGTATTAATCATTTTTTATTTTGAACTAGTGTAAAAGCCTGTGTACACGGACCAGCATTCTGTGCGTTTGAGCAGTCTCTACTGCGCATGACTGCATCGGCCGTCTCTACTGCGCATGACTGCATCGGCCGTCTCTACTGCGCATGAATGCATCGGCAGTCTCTACTGCGCATGACTGCATCGGCAGTCTCTACTGCGCATGACTGCATCGGCAGTCTCTACTGCGCATGACTGCATCGGCAGTCTCTACTGCGCATGTCTGCATCGGCCGTCTCTACTGCGCATGACTGCATCGGCCGTCTCTACTGCGAATGACTGCATCGGCCGTCTCTACTGCGCATGACTGCATCGGCCGTCTCTACTGCGCATGACTGCATTGGCAGTCTCTACTGCGCATGTCTGCATCGGCCGTCTCTACTGAGCATGACTGCATCGGCCTTCTCTACTGAGCATGACTGCACCGGCCGTCTCTACTGCGCATGACTGCATCGGCCGTCTCTACTGAGCATGACTGCATCGGCAGTCTCTACTGTGCATAGGACGATCATGTATCTGTCGTTTTATATTACAGGATGCTACTTGTTCAGTTATTTAGATTTATAGATAATACAAATGAACGCATGCCATGTGGGCCCTTCCAGTCTTAGTCCTACATTACCTATCATATACTCTGACACTTAACCCTTTCAGTGCTAGAAGTGGTGGGGAAGGAAATTTGTTTTCTAAATAATAAAATAGTAAAATTAGTAAAATATATGTGAATGTGAAGTTGTTTGCAGGTGATATGGTCTCTATATTAATCTCCCGAAATGAACCCAGATGATGAATTTGTGCTGTAATATACATAAACTATTCTTCTACTTCCTAATCTGTGAATAGATACTTTAACATAGGACAGCATGAGTTAAAATGAGATACTGGGAGAGGGGGCCATTCATCTTTAAAAAAGCGTAGAGTATAGTGATATTGTAGCCAAGCAAATTGTTGCTGCTTGAAAAAAACCCCCAAAAAAAGTGAATTAGAAAATAAAAATAAAATGGAATTAATGTAAATTTTCACAAAAATATTTTTGGACCCTTTAGATCTTATGCAAAAAATAAAAGAAGAGCTATTCTGTTGCAAACCGAATGCAACATTGGGAACAAATATAATTTCCCATTGATTAAATGAGGCTTTTAACCCCTTGAATGCGCCTCCGAAGTATTTCATTCAGAGGCCCCATTTAAATCAATCATAATATGGTGAGTTTTTATTTCACAACTGCGGTGCAGCTGGTTTGCTCCAGAATTGTTCCTTTTTTCTTCTGTACACAAGACCCATTGAATGCCAGATGGGTGTCCAGAGAAAATCCCTCTGACACTCCAATTACATGAATTTCCCTTTTACAAATCTATTGTTAAAGGGGCAGTATAGGATTAAGGCAAGGCCCTTCTAACCCAAAGCCAATGTCCTCAGAGCTATGGGAACAGAGGCCAAACTTGAGTTATTCTGGAGTAATCCAACTGCACAATAACAGACAAAACCAAATCCCTAAATACCCATACACTTAAATAGTGTATTTTAATCCCTTGAATGCTATAGATTGCTTTGCAATGTATTAGACACCTCTCTAGCATTCAAGGGGTTAAAAGCCCATTTTTATTGAACATTAATTTGTATTTGTCCCCTAAGGTGCAGTTGGTTTCTCCATAATAACTCCAGTTTGCTTTTATAACTATGTGCCAGAGATCCCACAGCTCACAACTCACCTGTTGTCCATAGGTTTGCTGTGCAGGTCAGTGATAGCTGACAAGCTGGGTGACGTGAGGGCACTGGCAGTAGGTTAAAAGGGATTATCCCTCTGAGTAAAACAAGAGTACTCCCACTGCTGAAAGGTGTTTTATTAAAAAGTTATTACAGCTCAAACTTGACTTTTTTAGGTGCAGTATCATAGATAGTGGCCTGAAATTGTACAGTGGCACTGTTGCTGTACCATCCTATGGAGATTTATGGTCAACTGACCAGAGCTGTCCATAGGATGGTGTAGCAACAGCACCACTGTACAATTTCAGGCCACTGTGATACTGCACCTTAAACATTCAAGTTTGACTTATAATAACTTTTGAATAAAACACCTTACAGAACTGTTTTAATCAGGGAGATAAACACTACAATATAATATGATCGGCGTTTATATAATAAATATATATATATATATATATATATATATATATATATATTTTTTTTTTTTTTTTACATATTAAGTATTACTATCCCTTTAAATAAAGTAGATGTGCATAACATTATTCTGCTATGGATGTCTTGGACAAACCGTAAGACTGGGTGCAATTACTGGTCACCACAAGCAGAATTATTCACTATCTAGAATGCACGGGATGTTGCCTTACCTCACAGTGCTCCCGATAAAGACTCTGCAATGATTTGATATCTTCAAAGGTTGTACCATCTGGCAGAGAAGATATTTCAACTTCTGCAAACTCTGGAAGTGCTCGAGTCGCATCTGTTACCATAACAACATAATGGAAGAAAGATATTGTGGATGGTGCCAATTACAGCTTCATTAGGAAAATATTTAAGAAGCATAGCAAGACAGACATTCAAAAAGGTCATATTACTTAATGAGCAGAGGCTGGCAAGACTTTATTTTTATTCATGTTGCTAGAAGAAAATAGATAATATTTTAAAACAAAACATTATGGTAAGATCTACAGTATGTATATATGTGTGTGTGTGTGTATATATATATATATATATATGTATATGCACACTCACACACACACATAGAAATACACACACCCATATTCAAATAGCACACTGGACACCAATAGATTCTGAAAAGTGTGTGACTTTATTCATCAGTGTTTCGGTCACGCATGGGAAGCTTCCCTCAGCAGCATCCAGGCAGGTAATACAGAATTCAGAGACAGTGTTTCCCCTCTTGATTCCTGTATATATTTATTGTAAAAACCCACATATACACATCTATATGCTTTCAAGACGGTAAATAAATACAGCTGACAATATATTAAAACTTTTAGAAAATAACTACAACGGTGCCAATGTATTTTCCTATAAAACTGAGCACATACCGTACCCACTAGCAAGCTGGAAATAATTCATTCACACAGAAAAATTACTTTTTCAATCGATTACACATCATTTCAGAAAATGAATTGTACCAACAAAATATTGGGCCATATGCATGAATGCATACTGGCTTTACAATGGTGGATAAACCCAAATACCATTCACTTAAATGGAATATTTAACCCTTTAAAGAAAAGATCTTTTAAGCATTCAATGAGTTAAAAGAAATCAATGGGGATTTTGAACAATTTACAGTATGCTATATGCATAAAGTCAAACATGGAGCAATTATGGAACAAACCATCTGCACCACAGGGAACACACAAAATTCAACATTTATGTAAATACAGCTGTCTCCATTGCATTTTAAGGGACAATATAGGGTTAATACAAGAACCTTTCAACCCGCTCCCAGTGACCACATGGGATTATGGAAAGTAGACACAAAAAGGAATGCCCTCAGAGTTGTATTGCTTATAATCACCTATTGTCTGCCAGTTAACTGTGCAGATCCCAGATATCTGAACAGCTTGGTGACGTCACTGCCTTACTCCACTCATGGGAAATTTTCCCTTTCTCCCCAGGAGCCCAATGATGGCAGATTCATAGACACTGTGCTTCAATGGGGCTTTTATGGAGACAAGGAAAAACTCCCATGAATACATATTAAGGCTCTGACGTCACCCAGCTGTCCGGATATCAGTGATGTGCTCTGCAGTCTGGCACACAACCCTTTGGATGCTACACAGCATTGTGAAGCTAATGATTCTTACTATGCTCTCATAAATTAAAATTAAATTAAATGTTGCACTGTTTTTTGCCATTTGTGTATATGTATAAATGCAGAACCAGAGCAATACTGGAGCAAATCAACTCAACCATAGGGGGCAAATGCATTGCAGACCCCCACTAGCATACCATAGGTTAACAAAAGCTGCATTTAAGCAAATGGGATTTTTTTTTCTCCCCCACGGTGCAGTTGGTGCATTGGATGCCTTGCTGTTATTCAAGAGGTTAAATACCCCAGTTAAATTGATGGTGATTTTTTTCATTAGTCACCTATGGTGCAGTTGGTTTGCTCCAGAATTGTTCCAGTTCTTAGTACATCAGACTTGGTGTGTGTCATATGGCACTTCCAGCAGTAAGGAGGCTAAGTACTTGACTTTCCACTGCCAGGTCTATTTCCCTCCATTGTCCCTGGGCCCCTGCAGGCCAACAATAACCTAGAACTGAAAGGCTGTGATCCATGGAGTCAGCGAGAAGTGAGGGCTGGGTAACCACAGGGGAACCCAACAGAAGGGAGAAGAATAATGGCACAACAGGGGATTGGGGAAGGCAGACACAAAAAGGACTTGGACTCAGAGGCCAAAGGGAGATAAATGTGCAAGAGGAGATGGTCACACAAGTCAGTGCTTTCAACAAGAGAAACAGACTGTAATGAAATTAACATAAAATAAGATGGATTGGAAGGAAAAGCTGTGTACAGAAAGCTTTAGAGTAACGGTTCTGGGGCATACCAACTGCACCATAGGAGGTAAATAAAAATTCACATTGATTTAACCCCTTAGGGACCACAGGGGTGTGTAACACATTTTGGAGCAATGTATTGTACACACCACTGGCCCTTAATGGGTTAAGGACCGCACAGAGCATGTTTGGGCACACATGACTGATGACGTGTACCAGCATGCTGAACAGGGGTCTGAGAAAGAGCGCTCCGACCTTGGAGTGGTCAATTCCACACCCCGCTAGTGGTTACAGCGCTCCCTCAGGAGTATTATAAGCACCAAATACCTGATGTGCCAGAACTGTCACCGGTCCTTTAGGCAAGTTTACCAGTGAAGGTTTAGGCACGTCACTGGTCCTTAAAGGAATAGTAATACTTTGTTTTATCTTTATTTTATTTTGTAGGCATTAAAAAAACATGAAGAACGATATAAGCCTTATCTCTCAAACCTTTATGGTTTGAGAGATATTCACAAGCAAAGTTTCCCCTCCTGCCCCTTTTACCTAGTGTAAGCCATCTCTTCTCAGATGTGGAATCCAGTCCATAGACCAGACAGATAACAGAAGTGGACAATCTTCTTCCTATGAGAACAATGAAAGCCTTGCCCCCCATTGACAAGTTTTTCAGGTTTTTCCCTCTTGTCCCTCTTTGCAGCCTACCTGGGCACCTCCCTTCTGATCTGGCTGAACAGTGTTACATCAGTAAAAGGGGCAGGAGAGGGATACTTTGTCATTGAATTACTCTTGAACTACAACTCTGACAGAATTGAAATAACACTCTCCAAAGTCCAAATACTATGATGAATAATTAGAGCTCTTTTTTTATGAAACATTACTATCCCTTTAAGGGGTTAACTGCCATCTACCCCTAGGATCTCTGGTCTTTAAGGGGTTATGGTCTTATGTTCAAATTTTGGGGAGCAATTCCGGGGGAAACCAACTGTACTATAGGAGAGAAATAAAAATCTGTATTGATTTAAATTGGGCTTTAAATCAGTGCTACAATGTTAGGGAAGCCGCTAACACATTTCAAAGATACCATTCAAGGGTTAAAAGCCCCATTTAAATCAAAGGGAATTGTGGGAATTATTATTTGTCCACTGCAGTTTGTTTATTACAGGGTTTCCATACCTCCTAACATTTCAAATGGCCAAAAAGGGACACTTGTGTTTTAGGGGGTATTGCTGGGGGCATGTGTTGTGGGCGGAGCATTGCCAAGTTTTTGTTTTAAGTTATTTCATGACTTATTGACACCTATTTGTGCGAATAAATTATTTAGAGCAAGACCATAGTATTTTTTTGTGCACAGACTAATTTATAAACAAATACTGAAACAATGTGAGTTTTATTGCTGTGGAGCAGTGTGATACACATATACACAGCACACAGTCTGATCACCTAAATGCAGGGATACCAGGGAGGGAAAGAGGGATTTGAGAGGTATGTTTTAATACCATAATAAACAAATACAAATTCCCATTCCTATAATTGGCCATTTAACCCCATGAATGCTAGACTCCTAGAATAGTCTCCATAAGGGTTTAAAAATGTTTTCAAAGTAATGGAAATATTTGTATTTACCCCTTCTCCTCTGGTGCAGTCGGTTGGCCCCATAATTGCTTCACTTTTCTTCTGAACATTGGGCCAGACACAGCAAAGAAAACTGGGGCAGACCAACAGCACCGTAGCTGACGAAGAAAAAGTCCCATTTAAATCAAGGGGCATTTGGGGGGGGATGCTGTACTCATCATGCTGCCTCACTCAGTCAGTGCCTTCCTTGCCTGGCCTCCTCCAGGTTACACGGCAGGCATGATCAGTGTGCTTGTTGTGTCCCACTCGGCTGCGATTTAACTTAGCACCGCCTGCCATGGCCTATCATCAAGACACTTACAGCTCCTCTCAACCCCCCTTCCCCAGCACAACTTATTACAGCTGAGCCACCGCCGCAATCGTCTTGAATCAACCTGCACGACAAGTCAGAATTTTATTGTGTACCTAGGCTAGAGGGTACCAGGACCCAATCGATGGAGCACTTCTCCAAACTGTCAGGCGCAGAAACGGCAGGTCTGTTTCTCTGCAGCACTACTCACACTCACTTCTTTGGGCAGCAGGCGGAGTATGGTGTAACTGCGTGCGTATAATATAACAAGTGTGTGGCACATGCGCACAGTGATTAGACCAGCATGATGATGACACTGCTCAGCAGATACGCAGGGTGGCTCACAGTAACAAGATCAGCGGGCCTTGCGTCTTAGGCTGCTGGAGTGGTAGTGTGTGGGTGCAAAACTGGAACAGGTCAGGAAAAACGGGCAAACAGCTATGTGGGCAGGACAGCGAGTTTGGGCCCTAAAATCGGGAATGTCCTGCGTAAATCGGGACAGTTGGCTGGTATGGATTTCTCTACCTTAGGCCTCAGGCACACTACTTTGGTTTCTCTTCAGATTGAATAAATCTTTCCCCTCTTACTAACAGGGCAGCTTTTCTGGATATCACTACTTAATCACAGGTGGGTAATCAGCGGATCAATCATTATGATTATGCCGTCTGTGCTTAATTAAGGATATCAGGAAAACCTGGCATGCCCCAAGGACTGGAACTGAGAAACAGTTGTTTATTCCATAAATCAGTGCCAGATGTAGGATTCCTTGTTTTTCTGTTTTGTTTTTACCCCTGTGGTAATTGTTAGTATATCCTAAAATCACTCCTCTTTTCTTTGGAGTACTTTACAGTTGTGGATTTCTCCTTTACATTTACATAGTGCTTAGTTATTAGGTCACAATGGTTCCCATGTATCAATGCAGTAGGCTTTTTTTCATTTGTCCCCTTTTTAACCCCTTGAGTGAAAGAAGGATATGCAACACCTTGCTGTTGGATAATCCTATGGCACTCAAAGGGTTAAGTGATGATTGGTAAATATGTTTGTGTTTTTCTAAAATACATAGCTAGCTGGCAATGTCTGTCATTTTCCTAGCTCTAGTCCTAAAGGATCTCTAAGAATACAGTTTTAACCCTTTGAGTGCCAGTGCTTTGCAATGCATTGCGTACCCCAAAGGATGACACAAACTGGGGACAATTGTGAATACCTAAATGACTAAGCTGCTAACTAACCCAAATTGAAACCAATGTGGCTAACCAGTAAAGTAATTCATGAAATAAATAACAAGAAAGCGGCATTTAAACATTACAAAGCTGAGGGATCAGCAGAGGCATTTGCAGAATACAAAAATGTCAACAAAACCTGTAAAAAGGCTATTAAATTAGCTAGACTGGAGAATGAAAAAAATATTGCTAAGGAGAGCAAAAGCAACCCAAAAAAATTCTTTAAATACATTAATGGCAAAAAATTAAAGTCTGATAATGTTGGGTCCTTGTTAGCTGAAACGGGTGAGATGGTCAAAGGTGACAGAGAGAAGGCAGATATTTTAAATAATTTCTTTTCTTCTGTTTTTACCAAGGAAGACCCATTGGACAAGAATCTGCAAACTACTTTTACAGAACAGGCACAGCAAGCATGGGACTGGCTAACACAAGAAAAAGTGTTAAAACAATTGAATGGTGTCAAGGTAGACAAGGCTCCGGGGCCAGATGGTATACACCCACGGGTACTTAGGGAGCTAGGCCAGACCCTGGCCAGACCGATATATCTGATTTTCAGGGATTCTTTTATTTCTGGTATGGTGCCCATGGATTGGCGTAAAGCAGATGTGGTGCCCATATTTAAAAAGGGATCAAAGTCCCAGCCAGGAAATTACAGACCCGTAAGCTTGACATCTGTGGTAGGGAAGCTGTTTGAAAGGTTGCTAAGGGAATATATTCAAGAATTCTGCTGGAACAGGAATATCATTAGCAATAGCCAACATGGCTTTGTGAAAGATAGGTCTTGTCAAACGAACTTGATCGCATTTTATGAAAAAGTAAGTAATAATATAGATGAGGGAGAGGCGGTTGACGTGATCTATTTAGACTTTGCCAAGGCATTTGATACAGTTCCACACAAGAGGTTACTGTACAAATTGAATGAAATAGGACTAGGGCAAAATGTTTGTGAGTGGATTGGAAATTGGCTGAAAGATAGAATGCAAAGAGTGGTAGTAAATGGCAAGTTCTCCAGTTGGATAAACGTGATAAGTGGAGTGCCTCAGGGATCTGTCCTGGGTCCTCTTCTTTTTAATTTGTTTATTAATGACCTCCCAGAGGGCATAGGAAGCCATGTATCAGTATTTGCCGATGACACAAAATTAAGTAAGGTAATAAAGTCTGAACTGGATGTGTCTTCATTACAAGAGGACTTGGACAAATTGAGTAACTGGGCAGGCAAATGGCAAATGAGATTCAATATAGACAAGTGTAAAGTTATGCATTTTGGGTATAATAATAAAAATGCAACATATAGTTTAAATGGTGTTTCTCTGGGGAAATCTACTAATGAAAAGGATTTAGGAGTAATGGTAGACAATAGACTTTGCAGTAGCATGCAGTGCCAGCTGGCAGCTGCAAAGGCCAATAAGATATTGGCATGTATTAAAAGGGGTATTGACTCAAGGGAGGAAGATATAATTATGCCTCTTTACAGGTCCATGGTAAGACCCCACCTAGAATATGCTGTTCAATTCTGGGCGCCCTTTCTAAAGAAGGACATTATGGAACTAGAGAGAGTGCAGAGGAGGGCTACAAAACTAGTAAGGGGAATGGAATGTTTTAGTTATGAAGAGAGGCTAGAAAAGTTAAACTTGTACACACTAGAGAAACGGCGTCTTAGAGGGGATATGATAACACTATATAAATATGTTCAAGGCCCATATAAAGGGCTTTCAAAAGACCTGTTCATTAACAGAACAGTACACAGGACAAGGGGCCACCCGCTTAGACTTGAGGAAAGGAGATTTAGTCTACAACAGCGGAAGGGTTTCTTTACAGTAAGGACAATAAAGGTATGGAATGCACTTCCGGAGGAGGTGGTGCTATCAAATACATTAGATGCCTTTAAAAGGGGCCTGGATACTTATTTAAAAGAGCATAATATAGAGGGCTATGCACGTTAGTATTGGGATTAATATTTAGTTAGGACTTGTTGATCCAGGGAGAAATCTGATTGCCATTTGGAGTCGGATGCCTTCTTTTGGGTCAGCGATGGTAAACAGGAATAGGAAAAGGGTTGAACTGGATGGACGCAAGTCTTTTTTCAACCTAAATTACTATGTAACTATGTAACTATGTAACCCTCCTAAACTCAGGTAGGGGAGGCATTAAAATCAACCCTGGTAATGGTCTTTAGGGTATATGTTCAATGACCGGACTGGGGAAACCAAGCACCACATGGGAGCAACACAAATTCTGATTAATTTAAATATGGATTTTCATCACTTGAAAGCTAGAATGGTGGAAACCTTTCTATCATTCGAGTTGTTACAAGCCCCATTTGAATCAATGGGAATTTTCATTTGTAGTATTTGTTGCATTGTAGACCTCTCCACCATTCAAGGGTATAAAAGCTTCATTTAAAGCAGACTATCTCCTTAAAGGGATAGTATTGTTTCACAATAAAACAGCTCCAATGAATCTTCATAGCATTTGGGCCATGGAGAATTTTATTTCAATACTGACAATGTTGTAGTTCAAGAGTAATAAAATGATAAAGTATCCCCCTCCTGCCCCTTTTACTGATGTAACAATGCTCACCTCAGAGCTGCAAAATTACTTTCAATTTGTTTAACAAAGTAAAATATGCCTGTATGTTGCACTACTGTTTTGGTGGGACAATGTGCACTGTATGTTAATTTCTTACAGAGTACGCTAATTAGTTTAGTTTAAACTAAAATGATCATTGTGCTACTAAAATTCCTTCACAGAGTGGGCTCTGCCTACATTCACTCATAGCAAAGTGGGTGGTAATATCACCCTGACACATCAACAAATTAGCATAAAGTGCCCCCAACAAACAAAGGTTAATTTCTCAAAAACAACATATAGGCAGTTTTTAATGCTCTTTAAAATTAAAGCGGAACTACCACCTATTTTAAGCTTTACGGCAAATAATTACCCATCTGGCGACTAGCTGCTCAGTAGTGCTGGTCGCCAGAATAATTACCTGGTTAATGAGAATGATACCCTTCTCCGGGGCAGACAAGCAGTAGAGAGCACAGACATCTTCCCATAGTGATGTCCCATAGGAGGCGTTACTGGGAGCTGTTTGGCTCCAAAAGGGACGGACATCGCAGGCACGCAGATGTCACTATGGAAAGATGTCTGCGCTTTCTACTGCCTGTCAGACATGGAGCAGGATATCATTCTCATTAACCAGGTAATTATTCTACTGAGCAGCTAGTCGCCTGATGGGTAATTATTTGCCGTAAAGCTTAAAATAGGTGGTAGTTCCAATTTAATGTAACTTATTTAGGGTGGCACTTTAAATAAATGGGAGGTTTCATTTGTTCTCTGTGATTAAGTTGGTTTGCTCATAATTGATTGGCTAATTGGTCCTCTGTACATTTCTATTTTACTTTATTTAGTCTGCAAAGTCTATTATGCCTTGAGAATTAATGTACTTATTAAGGTTGCATGGTAAAGAAGAGTGACAATGGGAAGTGTGATAATGTATATTTATAACTGATGGAAAACTCAAGTGTAAAGGTCAGGGTCCATGCTGTATCAAGGGGGAATGAACTATCAACTGTATTTTTCCATGGCAGCATTGTAATGCTAGTGACTTCAGCGTTCAAGCAGCCTAGCCCTTGGTGTAATACAAGAAGCCATAGTAGGACAAAGTGTTCCCTTTCAGAGGAATATCACATTCATGGTATTCAGTAATAATTGTTATACTCATTGTAGGAAGGTGCATTTGTTGGAATAAATGAGGTGACTGCATTTGAGACAAGGTTTTTACATAAAAGAACCATTTGCATAGTACTGGGCTTCAGATTTTTTTCAAATCTGTACATTAATTGAGGTATATTTATCATGGCAATAATGGGGCAATTCTGGGCCACAACCATTACTTCACATAAAGTGAAGGAAAGCCCCTGTTGAAAGAAAAACATTTTTCTTCTTTGTTATATTGAGAGAGATGTATAAATAAATGATTTAGGTCTAAATAAATGATTTAGGTCAGTTGTTCTCTAATGTTCTCTAACACACAGTCTGGGATTTTCAGAGCACACAACCTGTTGAGGGCCAGAGGGGTAAACAACGCATTGTAAAGCAATCTGTTGCGTACCCCGCTGGCACTCAAAGGGTTAAAATGCTACAGGTCATTTGTCAAGGACGTATTTAATTGGAAAAATACATAAAAGAGTATTTTATTCTTACCTGTTAAATCCTTTTCTCTTAGTCCATACAGGTTACTGGTAACTTTGGTAGGCGATCAGCCCCTTTAAGTAGGCAGGAACAATTCTGAGACGTGACTGCTGGGTGGAGCCTATCTGCTCTCCTTAGCTTGCAGCTAGCCAATCCCCATCCAATAAGATTTGAAAACTACTGACTAGGTAGTAAGAAGGATAAGGAAGACTCCTGTCAGCATGAACCCAAAAGGACCCCCATGATCTGCCACAGGAGAGCCAAGCATGGTCCTTTGACAGGGTGGGAGACCAGTAACCTGTATGGACTAAGAGAAAAGAATTTAACAGGTAAGACTAAAATCCTCTTTTCTCTGTCGTCCAATACAGATTACTGGTAACTTTGGGATGTCCAACCAATAAGTTCCACAGGGCGGGAAGAAAGGCAAGGACCAGGCGCAGGCCCCCAAAGTCACCAGAGCACCAATGAACCAACAGATCATGAATAGCTCAACAATAACCACAAAGTGTCAACAGACACCAAACAGGGGTAAAACAGACCCCAGAAACTGTTACACAGCACACTGAACTAGAGCCAACAGGGCTCAAAAGTGAAAGCATACTGAAGAGACGAAGTAGATCCTAGACAGGCAAGGCTGCCTCCAGGATCTCCCTCCCAAAACTGGCATCAGCAGATGCCAGCACAACCACACGGTAGTGTTTTGAGAAGTTATGCACAGACGATCAAGTGGCTGCCTTGCACATCTGATCAGTTGAGGCCTGATTCTTGTAGGCCCAAGATGCCCCAATAGACCTCATAGAATGAGCCGTGACCTGAAAGGGAACAAGCTTCCTTAGGAATGACAAAAAGAGTGTCAGACTGCCTCAATGGCTCAGTGTGATGCACATATAACTTGAGACAACGCACAACATCCAACAGGTGAAGATCCTTCTCCTTGTCAGAAGTAGGGTTAGGGCAGAAAGATGGAACCATCTCCAGATTAATGTGGAACTCAGACACCATTTCAGGAGAAACTCCTGCGAAGTGCAAAAGACTGCTTTGTCCTTGTGAAACCCCAAAAAGTGTGGCCTACAAGACAGGGCATGTAGCTCCGCAACATTGTGACCAGATACGATCGCCAGGAGAAAACCTATCTTCCACGTTAGCAGATGGAGAGGAATAGTGGCCAATGACACAAAGTGAGGGTGCTGAAGGATGCCCATAACCAAATTAAGGTCCCACTGAGGAGCGGGAGTCTTAAACACAGGATGGGTATGATCAACGCCTTGGAAGAAAACCTTGACATCAGGAAGAATAGCAAGGCGCCTCTGAAAGAAAAGAGAGAGAGCAGAAGTCTGAACCTTAAGAGGACTCAGACTGAGACGCTTATGTACACCATCCTGGAGGAAGGAAAGGACCGCAGGAAGATCAAAATCCTGAGACAGCGCACTAAGATAGAAAGGTAGACCAAACTCGATGGTAGGCCTTAGAGGAAACCGGCTTACGGGCACTAAGCATAGTAGCCACCACACCAGAAGAAAATCCTTTCTTCTTCAAAATTGAGGATTTAATCTCCATGCTGTCAAAGCCAGACGATGAACAGCCTCCTTCCACAGGTAACCCTGTAGAAGAATATCCGGACGGGAAGGGAGCCGAAGAGGCTCCGCCACTGAGAGATCCAGAAGCTCTTGCCAGTATGGAGCAATCAGAATGACTGGACAGCGCTCCAGTCACAGCTTCCGTATCACCCTGTGCAACAGGGGAATGGGAGGAAAGATGTATGCCAGAGGGAAATTTCACGGGATCGACAAGGCATCCACTGCTAGAGCCAGGGGATCCGCCAAGCGAGAGCAGAACGATGGAATCTTCCTGTTGTGTCTTGTTGTCATCAGGTTGATGCAGGGAAGACCCCACAACTGGGCAATGAGGTTGAACACCTCTTGATGCAGTTCCCACTCTCCGCTGTCCACTGTGTGTCGACTGAGGAAGTCTGCCAGAACGTTGTCTACTCCAGGAATATGAACTGCGGAAATGGCAGGGACATGCTCCTCTGCCCAGGACAAAACAGCTTTGACCTCTAGCCAAGCTGCGAGACTTCTTGTGCCGCCTTGCTTGTTGATGTAGGCTACCGCTGTAGCGTTGTCCGACTGTACCCTGACCAGGCAATCCTCCAGATGTCTTGTTCAGTGTCGCAGGGCATGAAAAATTTGTTTTAGGTGCAGTTTCTGGGGGCATGGCTAGTGGGTGGGGAATTACAGAAAATTTTTAGGTTACTTCATGACCTATTGACAGGTCTTTGTGTAACTGAATAAATGATTTAGAGTAAGACCAAAGTATTGTACCATAAAATCTCAGATATAATACACACCTGTATATAATACGCAGGTATATATTATACTTCAGATTTAGGGGAAAACAAGAGTGCCTGTGTATAATATGCACTTTTGTTTTCGCCCTTACTAAAAAAAATTATGTCTGGCAGATACCTTCCCTCCCTCCACCCAGAGCAATCCACTCTCCAAATAAGCCTTACTTCCTTCCACTGAAGTCCCATCTTTCCTGCTGGCGGCAAATTGGGGGTGGAATGCTTGTATTTGCCATCTGCTTCCTTCAATGCGCTGTCAGGATCTTCCGCCTCCAGCCAAAGTAATGCCCTGTGAGGATTTCAAGGTCCTCACAGGGCAATACCGTAGGCGGAAGGTCCTGACAGTGAACTGAAAGAAGAGGACAGCAAAGGCAAGCATGTCGCCCACAGGGAAGATGGGGACTTCAGTGGAAGGAAGTAAGGCTTATCATGAGAGCGGCTTTTTGGTCACCAAAACTCTTGTGTATAATGTGCCCCCTCACTTCACATAAGGTGAAGAGGGGTAAAGTTGTGTGTATTCTATGCAAGATTTTACTGTAATTGGTATGCTAATATATAAACACATATAGTGAAGTTTAAACAAACATTAATGTGAGTTTAATTTCTGTGGAACAATGTGATACACTTATATACATACCACACAGTCTGATCTCCTAAAAAGAGGGACACCAGGGTGGGAAAGAGGAACAGAGGGATTTGGGTCTCAAACAGGGATGTCCTTCTTAAAGAGGGATATTTGGGAGGTATGAATACAGGATGATGATAGTAATAGTAATATAACAGTAGTAAACTACTTAGAACTTCTGGCCAATTACAATTTTCCATTGATAGCAACACTCTGCTCTCTATACTGCAACCAGTGTTGAATTCCATCTGTAACATGTGAGGAGTATTCATGTTCAAGTTGGTATGTTTTTTACACATTCATCAAACAGCTATATCAATGTGGGTGTTTATGCACTTTGGTAGGAATTAAAGTCTATATGCTTACCTAGAAACTGTTGATGGTGTTGGCTTTGGGCAATTACAGTTTGCTCAACAGATGCGCCAGTCTGTGGTCCGCTGCCTACAAACCCATCTCCCACTCCATCCACTTTCTGCATAGGCTTGTACCTATAAAAAAAACAATAAATGCAATGTGAGATGACGACTCGTTTGTACAACGCCTTTGCATAACATTTGATCAACATACCGAAGAATGAAGACAATTTTGAATGTGTAGGCGACCTAACATTGAAGGGGTTATAGATGCACTTTGAACAATGGTAGGTTATATATGTCCCCTATGGTGTGTTATGTTCTTGGTAATACTATGAATGCTTTCTTGCTTTACACTTAAAGTGGAACTATCACTTTGTAAGAAATACCTGGTTTTGAAAAGAGCAACCCAAATCATTTTAATTTCAAATAACTTTTTCTGAGTTATATAGCTTTATTTATTTATCAGTTTATGCAGCTCATCTAATACTTCCTGGTAGGAAGTGGCAGTTGGTAATGAGGAGATAAATGGAATGTTTGAGTAGTCCAGGCATGACTGGAGGACTTGCACTAATTGACAAATAAAATTAAATACCGAGTAATTTATTGTTTTAAACAAAAATGCATTACATAAATATAGTTTGCTTTTGAAAGCCCTTTCAGAATCACCTATTTTTTACAAATTGAAAGTTACACTACAAACACCTTTGCCTACACCTGTCAATATCGGTTCATAAAACAAATAATTTATTAGGAAGGAATAAATTCACGTGCTTTGGAAACAATCTGATCTTACTGCTTTCATACTTAAAGAGACAGTAATGCATCGGTTTAACTTTGTTTAATAATTTTGTGTGACATTTAACCCTTAACGTGCTAGTGGGGTATCCAACACATTGCAAAGCAATGTTTGGATACCCTTCTGGCACTCAAAGGGTTAAGAGTCAGTCACACTGAATAATTCTATATTTTGACAGTTATATTAGTTTTATTATCCCCTCCCTCTCCTTTACGTGAAATCAAAGCATACTCTTAATTGACAAACTATAGAAGTAAAAGGGTTCAGTGGAAGCATTTCTATCGCTTTAATTTGGTATTGCAAGTTCATAAACAAATATCTTTCATAAAATTTTGGCAGAAATCTAGCAAAATGATAACCACCTAGGCATACAAGCAACAGAAATATTACCTAGGTTAGAAAGTTGACACTTGTCAGTCTTTTTATAGAGCACAGAATTTTAAGCACACAAAGAACTGAATCCTGAATATATGATTCCCTGAGTTACACCGAGACTTTATTATTTCACTTTTTCATAATGAAGGAGCAATGCTTTACATAGGCTGAATTCAGCTAAATCGAATGATAATTGTAGAATGAATTTGAAACATTGGGCAGAATTCAGTTGCAGGTAATACATTTATCTCCAGATTTCCCCATAGACATCAACTGACATTTTGGAGATAAAATGCTGTGATAGATTTATCAGCTGAGTCCAGCCCAGCTGATAGCTTTCTGAAAATTAATATTGTATTTGTATTTAAGTTCAGTATTGCCCAAAATATTATTTGGAGTTAACATTTTGCAAAATACTACTACTCCTACTACTACTACTAATAATAATAATTAAATAAAGGACTATTTTTGGAGCACCACTCCTAATTTAAAGCAGAACTTTCACCCAAATAAAAATAGATTTAATCCGATGGCTCTCAGTCTACTATTTTTAATGGCTATATTTATTTTAACAAAATCGGCATATTTAGAAAGTTATTTAATGTAAAAGAAATACCTGGTGACGTCCTTCCGCTGCACACTACGGTACACTTTGCACCGCTCTGCTCTCCAGCCATCCCCTTGCCGGCCAGAGCCCAGTAATAAGCCTGCATTGCATGTGTAGGACATGCGCATATGGGCTCTGGCCGGCAAGGGGATGGGCTGGAGAGCACAGCGGTGCAAAGTGTACCGTAGTGTGCAGCGGAAGGACGTCACCAGGTATTTCTTTTACATTAAATAACTTTCTAAATATGTCGATTTTGTTAAAATAAATATAGCTGTTAAAAATAGTAGACTGAGAGCCATCGGATTAAATCTATTTTTATTTGGGTGAAAGTTCCGCTTTAAAGGAGATTTTTATGTACAATAGAAATCAAAGGACCCATTTGCCTGGAGCTCAATCAGTCTGTTTTTCTCTGAGAGGGAAGACCAGTGTTGCACATGGACTAAGAGAAAAAGGACTTATCTGTAAGTATACAAAAATCTTCTTTTCTCTTTCCTCCATATAAACCGTGGGGATATACCAAAGCTATCCCACCAAGATTCCAGGGAGGGAGACAAAAAGCCCTCAAAACACAAATCAGCTTCAACAGAGACAAACTGGAACAATCATGAACTTCAGGTGTCAACAGATATCATAACAAAAAAAGTTATTAAAAGTGAAGACAAGGACACCTACACGGGCATTACAGTCTGTAGTACCTTTCTATCCAAAACTGGCTTCAGCCAAAGCCAGAATGTTGTTGACTCTTTAGTGTTTAGCAAAAATGTGAAGGGACAACCATGTCCCCGCCTTACACAATTGCTCTGCATAGGCCTTAACCGAGGAAACCACTGTCCCCTAAGAAACAACTTGGCCCGCATGTGAGCCCTCAGGAAAAAATAAAAAGAGTTGGATTTGCAGAGAGGTTCCATGGGATGAATGTAATACTTCAAGCACTGAACTATGTATAAACAGTGAAGCTCCTGCTCGCATCTGTTAGATGCAGCTAGACAAAAAGAAGGAAGAACAATGTTGTGGTTAATGTGAAATTAAAAAACAAGCTTAGGGAGAAACTCTACAGGAATTCACAAAACAGCCCTATCAGAATGAAAAATCAGAATGGGGGGTTTACAGGACAAAGCCTGTAGTTCTGCCACATGCCCAATAAACACAATCACAAGAAGGAAACTGCTTTAAGCATCAAGGATATAAGGGAAACAGAAGACAGAGGCTCAAAATGAGCATCTGAAGCACCCCCAGGACCAACGTCAAGTTCCCACAGAGAAGCGGGATTCCATAAAGACTGCATAAGCATGAGCCACCCCTTGTACAAAAGGTTTGCACATCTGGCAAGAAGGCAATACACCTCTGAAAAAGCACTGATACAGCTGAAACTAGACCTTGATGGAACATATACTAGGTCCTTTCTGAGGACCATCCTGCACAAAGGCCAAAATAATTGTAAGACTGAAGCGATACAGCAGTGACCTCTGGTTTTCACACCACTTGTAAAACAAGGACCATACCCTATGATATGCTATGGATGAAACCAGGTTTCAGGTTGTCATAATAGTAATTATGACAGAATCAGTGAAAGCTTTCTTCTCTGGTTGACTCAGAAGACCATGGGTCAGAAGGTCCGGAAGGAGAGGAAGACACAACGGTTCGGCAACAGATCAGAGAATCACCCCAGTAAGGCTAGTAAGGAGCAATCAGGATTACATCGCTCACTCCATCCTGACCATACTCAGCACCATGGGGATCAGAGGAAAAGGAGGAAGCACATACACAGGCCACAGAAAGCCCATTCCTTCCCCTGAGAGAGAGGGTCCTGAGACCTGGAACAGAACAGGGGTCCCTTGCGGTTTGACCAAGATGTCATCAGATCCATAGTCAGGAGACCCCACATTAGAACTATGCAGTCTAACACCGTCTGGCAGAGTTCCCAATTTAAGGGATCTAGCTGTTGACGGCTGAGAAAATCCTCCACAAAGTTGTCTACCCCTGGAATGTTAATGGCTAATAGAGCTAGTATATAAGCTTCCACCTAGGCAAGAATCAGAAAACTTCTGACCAAGTGGCTTTGTTCCTGGTTCCCCTTGTTGGTTGATATAAGCCATCACCATTGCATTGTTGAACTGAAACCACACCAGAAAACCCCATATAAACTGGGACCAATGCAGCAGAGTAAGGTGAATCGTCAGAGGTTCCAACACATTAATTGACAGAAGACACTCTCTTGGCATCTGTCTTGACTACCTCTCAGTTTGGAATAACCAATGGGTGATCCAAAGTCAAATGTGACATCTGAAGCCACTAAAGAAGATCTGACTTTGTCTGGTTGGAAAAACACATGGCATGGAAGAGATGGCACTGCTGTCTGGACAAATCTTCAGTTGCAGCACACAGGTGTGGAACTGGGCAAGGCAAAGAGAACTGCCTCCAAGGCAGAACCCATATACCCAGAAACTTCATATACTCCAGCACTGTTGCTGACGGAGGGAGTAAAGTCTGTGACACCTGCCAAGACAACAACTGAATTTTGTCCTGCGGCAGAAAGATCCATCCCTGAAGTGTCTAATCTCATGCCAAGAAATATTAGAACCTGGGATGGAATCAGGGAAGATTTATTGAAATGAATCATCCAGCTGTGCTGCTCTAATATGAATATGCACATATGTAGCTGAAGGAGGAACCTCCTCTGAAGAATCTTTCAATAAAAGATTGTACAGATAGAGAATAAGAGAAATCCTCAGAGAATGAATGCGTGTAGCAAAGGCTGCCATAAACTTTGTGAAAACCTGAGGAGCCCAAAAGCAAAGGTGAACTAAAATTGCTGGACTTGGTTGAAAAAGTGAAGAAACTATTGATGATCTTCATGGATGGGAATATAATCAGATAAGTGTCCTTTTATGTCTAGGGAAACTAAAAACTCCCCAGGACACGTAGCAGTGATGGCAAAGCAATATGTCTAGAAATTCCAATGCACCCTAAATAAATTTGTTGCTGTCGCTCAGCAATCCCCACTTTCAGGGTAAAAAAAAATTAGAAATACTTTCTTTTACAAAGCATAAAATAATGTATTTTATGCTGAGATTGGAGGGAATACTGAACCATATATAACCAAATTAACTATTTAAGAATCAGTGGTCTGCTTCTTTGATACCTGTAATATATTATTTGATTATAATTGGTTTATTCACCGGATGCTTGGATTGGACTTTATAGGATTTGTAGCGTTATTTCATTTCAGCACATCAAAGTTCATTTAGTTATTTAATCATCTCATTCTTATGTTTTATCCATTCCTTCAGTTGTCAATACATTCATTCATTGTATGTGTGGATGTGTATTTCATCTGATTCATTTTTTACATCACAGGATATTTTTACATTATTGGGAACTATCACAATATAATATTTTTTGATTGACCAATCCAACATTTATTTTGAGAAACGTAATTATACCGGTACAATCACGTGGGATTATTAGTCAGTATTGATTAACACGTTTATGCGTATGTATTATTAAGGAACAACATGAGCCACTTATTTATGAGCATATATATTGGTTTATTTAGTTTTTATTGAGATACACATATATTTGTATGCTGATATTATTAGGAGGGCCATATACCTCTTTGTGGTGTTATGCTCCACTACCTAATGGTTGGAGCTATATAGTTATAACACGGGTTGGTGGAGAGTGACTCCAAAACACGGTATTGGTAAAGTTAACTTCTTTTATGGTTATTATTTTAAAGGTAGATGTCATAATGACTTATCCACTGATTGATCCGCCTGTGCTCATGTAAGGTGATCTTGAAGACCTGCACCATTGATCTGTACTGAGGACTGGTGTTGGGACTGCTGGGCTAAAGGTATTTTCTGTGCCAGGCAAAAGGATGCAGCTGAAGGTGGGGTTCAATACAGAAGTAGGATGTGGCCATGGGTGGGGATTAGGGCACTTAGTATGTAAAGCCAACATTGGTAACTGCACTACAGCAGAGATGCCAATATGTGTAATGTGTAGTGTACAACCCATTTGAATCTCTTAACTACTCTAATTTTAGGCTTCATTTGCATTCAGAGATGCTAGTAGAAAGTGACTAAACATTCTCAATAGAAAATCAGAAACGGACCTAAAAAAACCACATGAATCATTCTAATGTATTTCTAATTATCCACGGGTTGTGCCGTGCATTGCATTGACACATGTTACTTACACCTCTGCTCTGTAATAACAGAGACATGGTTCAGGGACTGTAATGACTGGGAAATAGCCATTCCGGGATACACGTTGTATAGGAAAGATAGGGCTGAGAGAAGAGGGGGTGGGGTAGCCATTTATGTTAAAGATAGCATAAAATCCACAGCGATCCAGAATTCATGTAAAGAGTTGGAGACTCTCTGGATCTGTCTGCAGAATAAAAAGGGATCAGTTACAAGAATAGGTGCAGTCTACAGGCCTCCGGGGCAATCTGAAGAGCAAGACAACATGCTAGTGGACGAGATTACCCAAATGGCAGTAAAGGGAGATATAGTAGTTATGGGAGACTTCAACATGCCTGATGTTGATTGGAATATCCCTTGTGCGTCCACATGTAGAAGTAGGAGCATCGTAGAAGCCCTGACGGGGATGTCCCTAAAACAGCTGGTGAAGGCGCCAACTAGAGGGGACAATATCCTAGACTTAGTATTCACAAATGGAGACCTGGTATCTGAGGTGAAGGTGGGAGAAAATCTAGGTTCCAGTGACCACCAATGTTTGTGGTTCGGAATCCAGACTGACTACGAGAAATCCCATTCTGCAACCAAAGTATTGGACTTTAGGAAGACGAAGTTTGAGGATATGGGAGAATATGTAAAGAAAGAATTAAAAGGGTGGGATAAAACACCGAGAGTGAGTACTCAGTGGAAGACACTCAAAGAAGTCCTCTTAAAGGCAACAAGATTACATGTTAGACAAATTAGCAAGAGGAAAAGAAAGAGAAATCCACTATGGTTTACTAGAGAGGTAAGAGCTATAGTGAAAGATAAAAAGTCTGCCTATAAGAGATATAAAGAGACTGGAAGTGAAGCGGACAGAGAAGGGTATAAAACTATACAGAAGAAGACTAAACAGATGATAAATGCTGCTAAAGCCTCAAAAGAGGAAGAAATGGCCAAATCTGTTAAGAAGGGGAATAAAACCTTCTTCAGATATATCAGTGACAGGAAGAAGAAAAACTGCGGGATTACAAAAATTAACAACGGAAAAAATCAGTATATAGAAGAGGAAAAGGCGGTCGCTGACCATCTGAATAACTACTTCTGCTCAGTTTTTTCAGACGGCGGCCCTCATAATCAGAAAATGGCTGAACACAGCATTGCCTCTAGTTGTATAATTTTAGCCCCAGTGTTTTCAGAGGCCGATGTTCTAGAGGAACTTGTCCGGCTAAAGTCAAATAAAGCGATGGGTCCGGATGGAATCCACCCTAGAGTTCTTAAAGAACTCCGATCTGTCATAGTTGGCCCCCTGACTAATCTGTATAACCAGTCCCTTCTTACGGGAGAAGTTCCTGATGATTGGAGAATGGCCAATGTTGTACCCATTCACAAGAAGGGTAGTAAAGAAGAAGCTAGTAACTACAGGCCAGTCAGCCTGACATCTGTAGTGGTAAAAATGATGGAGACTCTTCTAAAGAAGAAGATAATTGACCATCTAACAAAAAACAACCTGATGGACCCAAACCAGCATGGCTTCACTGAGGGCCGATCCTGTCAGACTAATCTCATTGATTTCTTTGACTATGTAACTAAAGTGCTGGATGAAGGTGGTGCTGTGGATATCGCCTACCTGGATTTCAGTAAAGCTTTCGATACAGTTCCCCATAAAGAGCTGATAGATAAATTATCAAGAATTGGACTTAACCCCTGGATAGTTCAGTGGATCTGCAGTTGGCTGAAGGACAGAAACCAGAGGGTTGTTGTTAATGGAGTGTATTCTGAGCAGAGACTGGTTACAAGTGGAGTGCCACAAGGATCTGTTCTGGGCCCTGTTCTGTTCAACATGTTTGTAAGTGACATAAGGGAAGGCTTGGCAGGGAAGGTTTGCTTGTTTGCTGATGACACAAAAGTGTGTAATAGGGTTGATGTTCCAGGAGGTGTCTGTAATATGGAGAATGATTTGGCACTATTAGATAAGTGGTCAAAACAATGGAAACTTCAGTTCAATGTTTCCAAATGTAAAATAATGCACTTGGGGAAAAGAAACCCTCAATCTGACTATCGTATTGGCAGTTCTGTGGTAGCAAAGACTTCAGAAGAGAAGGATTTGGGGGTGGTCATCTCTGACAGCCTCAAGATGAGTAACCAATGCAACCAGGCGGTGGGGAAAGCAAATCGTATGCTTGGCTGCATAGCTAGAGGTATAACAAGCAGGAAGAGGGAGATTGTGATCCCTCTGTATAGAGCTCTAGTGAGACCACATCTGGAATACTGTGTACAGTTCTGGAGGCCTCATCTGCAAAAGGATATAACTAAAATTGAGCGGGTTCAAAGAAGAGCTACAAAAATGGTGGAAGGTCTAAAGCATAGAACTTATCAAGAACGACTCAGAGATCTAAATATGTATAGTCTGGAGGAAAGAAGAGAAAGGGGGGACATGATTGAAACCTTTAAATATGTTAAAGGACTGAACAAGGTTCAGGAGGGAAGTGTGATTAATAAGAATCTGAATACAAGAACAAGGGGGCACAATCTGAGGCTAGTTGGAGGAAAAATCAAGAAAAACATTAGAAAATATTATTTCACTGAAAGAGTAGTAGAAACTTGGAACAAACTTCCAGCAGAGGTGGTTGATAAATCCACAGTAACACAGTTTAAACATGCCTGGGATAAACATGTATCTATCCTAAGATAACAATAAAGGAATACTAAAGGGCAGACTAGATGGACCAGGTGGTCTTTTTCTGCCGTCAATCTTCTATGTTTCTATGTTTCTATTGACGGGTTAATACATTGAGTAAAAGCACGCAACAAAATGGTAAACTGATTAATGTTCCCAATGTGTAGGTTTTTTCTTTGTTTCATTTAACATATGTATCAGACGTTATTGATGTTTGCAATCATACAAGAGTAGCAAAAATCAGCGACTTACATACCCATCACTGTCATTCAGCTGACAAGTGTTGGAGTCTAGATAGATCTCGGTTTTCATGTTGAGCCAAGAAATCCACCACAACAACAGATGTTCTTCAGAACACTCAATGACTGCTGGCAACGATAGACTGCTGTCTTTAGCAACCACTGTTTAATAATTATGGTTTACAAAAGTTTGCAGTGCAGTTTGTGTGGTAGTTTTGGTTCAGAAACTTACAAAAGCATCATAGAGTTCAGAAAACATCAAAAGCATTCCATGAGGGATTTCACTTACAGTTAAATGCAAGGACTATAAACTCAACGGTACATTAGTACGGATGCAGCAAACATTACTATACAATTTCTCCCTATTCTCTGCATATATATATGTGTGTGTGTGTGTGTGTGTGTGTGTGTGTGTGTGTGTGTGTGTGTGTGTGTGTGTGTGTGTGTGTGTGTGTGTGTGTGTGTGTGTGTGTGTGTGTGTGTGTGTGTGTGTGTGTGTGCGCGCGCGTGAGAGAGAGATGTAGATTTCTACAACAATGTGCACTTTACATACATACAGTATGTCACAAAAAGGCATTTGGCCTATCAAGATAAAAGAGGGAGAAAGGGAAAACCTAAAATCCAAGCTTTTTTTGTAGACAAGACACTAAGCAAGCTGCTCTATTGTGAAAACAGTCATGAAACAATAAAAGTATCTAGTATTTGGCTGTAAAGGTTTGTACTGTAAAGTGTTCTCATTTAAATGCAAATGAGTTCCTGAATATGTTGTAAAGATTGTCAATTTAATCTTAAAAATAGTGTGACATATGCAACAAAAGAAAGCACAGCTCCATTTTTTGTTATGTTTGCAGCTCTTCTACTGCTGCTACCATTATGGAGCAAACAGTCCTATAATCACTGTTTTCCACTCATACACAACTAGATTTGCACCACAGACTCCTGTTAGACTTAATTACTAAGTCTCTGAGGAAAAGAAGCTGATTCTCCTGCTTGGGGAGATTCTAGAGTAAATCTGCCCACTTCCCCTCTTGTTCTGCCTACTTCTAACCTGTTCCACCCATTTCCTGTCCATTCTAGGTCTAAAAATACATGTGCAATAGTGTGTAGTAGCTTTGATAATGAATTGTCCCACTTTTGTCTTTACCCTAACCACTGTATACATACAGGCTGTATTATCCCATCCTCTACATTAGGACTTTGCAGCACACGCTTCACTGCATGAAGAGCAATGTTTAGATTTGAGCGGGTTGGCAGCCAACTCCTGGGCTTTATGGGTACAAATAATTACTGGGGTCCTTGAAAACCCAGCATCCATCCACTGTGAGGCGAGATAGGAGCAATAATAACATGGGGATTAGAGTTGGATGACATGATTAATAAAAAAAAATGTGGAGTGGGGTCTTATGAACTGGGGTTCAGAGGAGCTCTGAAGTGGGGGATCATACAGGCTAGAACCACAAAGAATGTGCAACAATTTACTGCAAATGAACTGCATAAGAGGAGGCAAATACAAATTCACATTAATTTAAATGGGACTTTAAGGACTCCATTTAACATAATGGGGATTTTAGGAATTTTGTGAACCCTTTGGTGCAGTTGATTCACCCCAGAATACTCCTGTTTTGGTTTGTGCATATGTCTCCTAGTCTACTGTTCTCATTACACAGTCCAGAGCCTGTTCAGCATATATATCCTAAAAAAATTGATTTTCTTTCCAAAATTCTACTATGAACAACTTATACAAATATCAGGAAATTCTTGATAGACTTAAATCAATAGGACTTTTGGGAATGTTTACTTATCCCCTGTGGTGCAATTGGTTTGCCTCAGACTTAATGTGGTTATTCCTAGTGCATCAGGCTCAGAGTTGTGTGTAGATATATTGGACATTTCCAGGGTAACATTTTATTTCCCGTTGAATCCACAGAAAACAAGGAAGAAGAAATTGGGTAGGTAATAGAACAATGACTCCATTTTACTAGCTTTTTTATATTTATATTTACTGATATATCCATACCCTTCACTAAATGTGCCACAGCAAAACTGCATTGTGTGTGTAATGTATTAAAATATTGTGGCTTACTTTAATCATTATAATATTATTTTGAAAGAGATGGTCCTTCAAAATAGCTTTTTGCCTGCATGGATATCTATCAGAATAGCTGAGGCTCTTCGAAAAATATTCCCCTGCTGCTTCTTGCAAGAAATGATTACTGATATCTCCGAGGTGGTGATGATGTTTCCCTGCCCATCAATGAGGTGCGCTTTTGCACCTTACAGATAAATCAGTCTGTCTCGAGACTTCCAGCTGCATATTGATCTCTCCCTGTAGCTCGAGAGCAAGAGCCGCTATCATACTTGGCAACATTTCACAAACATTTCCAGGGACACTTTTCTACAGGGCAGTCACACAATAGAGTGTCACTAATAGTCCGTAGTACAGTGCAGTGTGAAGCAGGATCCAGGGAAAGGAAGACAGAACCACAGATGTTCCTGGTAAATTTGGGACAGTTTACAGGTATAAACTATCTGCTTGCACTTCAAAAAGGGGACATGGAGGGAGATGCACTAAAGTGTCATATAAAGGTGATAAAGCAGAGGTAATTTCTACAGTGAGATCTCTTATCCAGATCCTATGGTATTCTATGAAGCCTATGCACTAAGATTTCTCAAGTGAAAGATGTTACTACATAGGCTCCAAAGAATAACATAGGGACTGGAGAAGTGATATCACTGGATAGGATGTCTCCAGTGATATAATTTCTCCAATTACAATGTTATTCTATGGCATCAATTCAATAACATTTATTCAGTTCTGGAGATCTTAGTGCATAAACCCCATAGAATAACATAAGAACTTGAGAAGTGATATCACTGGAGAAGTCATCTCAGGTTTATCACCTGTTTATCACACC
Organism: Rhinophrynus dorsalis; assembly: GCA_037306005.1. Classification (NCBI taxonomy): domain Eukaryota; kingdom Metazoa; phylum Chordata; class Amphibia; order Anura; family Rhinophrynidae; genus Rhinophrynus; species Rhinophrynus dorsalis. The sequence goes on along the minus strand of CM074718.1, from coordinate 405,830,987 downwards.
ATAGTGCATAACCCTTGTTATCTCTGCTCTGTCACCACATTATCACCCCTTATTGCATAACGTCCATGGCATTGCAAGGGTAAAAAGATGAGTAAAGCTGGAGGTCACAAACGCATTGCTTTTCAGTACTAGCATTCATGGGGTTAATTGCCATGTTTAAACCATTGGGAATGTTAATGTCTCCCCTATAGTGCAGTTGGTTTGCTCCATAATTGCACCTCTTTAGAAGAATATTGCATTTAAAGATATCAGAACATTATGTCACTTACATAGTGGTTCTGGGAAGTAGGTCATGGAATCCCTTAACATTTTGTACAGTGTAACCACAGGAAACATTGTTTTCATGTATTGTGGCTCTGAAGCCATATCCTATCTCAGGGCTTTCCACTATATAGCCTAAGAGTAGGATTCTGTTCATGGGTACCACTTTCAAATTCAATGACAGATATTTATCAATATAAACATCATTTTGAAGACACAGAGCCTCCAAAACAGTGTTTTTATTCAGGGATATTTCTGAAGGCAGCTGAAGCTAGTTGATGAATATTACAGGAATAATACACTTTTCTTATGAAAAACTATGTTATAGGGTAAAAAACTTAAATGCAATTTACTATTACAGTTAGCACGTGGCAATGTTCCTTATCCTTACCATAGAGAGCAATAGTCAGAGACTTAACCTCTCCAAAACAGCGCTTTGTAAAATATTGGACACAAGTTGTCACAGGCATATTTACAGAAGAGCCCTAGGGCTAAGAAGAAAAACATTACAACTTTTGACTTTTAAACTAAAATTGTTGACTTTATAAGTCTAAAAAGTTGAATTAAGACTTAATAAGTGACTTTTGGGGCTTGATTTAATAGACTCAGGAGTAAAAAAAAACCAAAACAAAACAAAAAACAGCCAACAGTAGTTTTTCAAGCAGAGTAAGCCATCCAATTACCTGTGCTGCATGATAAAAAAAAAACCACGTCAGGATCTATATTTTGTGATAGTGGGTCACAAAACACCTTGGATGGAAGCCAAACAAGCAACACAGCTCCCAGATCAAGGCAGAAAGCAAAACATATCTATGCTTAATAAAAATATATGTCTGTTACTGGCTGTGAGTCTGTGAGTGGGTATTGTTGGGATGACTTTTTAAAGGAGCACTAACAGCAATTAATAATAACCTTTCAGCAACCTTGCTCTGCAAATTCCTTTTGACCACTAACAATCCTACCCTTGCTCCTTCTTGGAAGGACTCTTGGACCCCAAATTCCACCTGCTAGAAACTGACTGGCTGGGAGGTGAGTAACCCCACATTCCAGGCAATGGAAGGCTGGGAACCATTTTGAACAGAGACTGGACAGATAAAAGCCAGTCTCTGTTCACATTTTCCTCAGAATGGCTCAGGCAACCGCCCAAGAGGTATCTAATGGGTGGGGCCTTTTGTCTTCTGTTCTGCCACTGCCACCAGCAGCAGAATACTGTTCTGGCATAACTTTCAGGAGCATCTTTCATTTGATCATATTTCTGTTTGTTTACAGTAGCATTATCAGGGCTCAAAATTTCCACTCGCCTCCTCGCATTTGCCGAGGAGAAATTGAGTGAGGGCAAGTGGAAACTCGGTTAGACAGTTCTGTGCATTCCCTATCCTTACCACTAGATGTCAGTGCTACCTGTAAGGAACGTTCCACACAGATCTATTGTTTACAAACGGACATTATTTCTGGTGACACGTTGCTTCCCGGTGTCAGGCTGTATAACATTAGTGGTCATTTTTCTCTTCTTAATGGTTATTAGATTGAGGATCTGCACATAGAGTCTTGTGGACGACAGAGAATCATGAGACTTTGTCACATACCACTGAATATATTTTTCCACTATTTGCACATGGACTGGGCAAGTTAAGAGAATAAAAAGGAAAAGTTACACAGCGCTGCTCAAAGTTGATATACATGTAGATGATGTATAGAGTGTGAGGGGATGACCAATTGTAATAGAGAAACTATATACACCAAATACTTTCAGTGTTTAAGAAAGGGCAGGGAATTGGCAACCATACAACTTAATGTCCAATTCAAGCCTATGATATGTCTGTCATGGCAATGCTCTAATAAGCTGATGCACAGATAGTCCAATGACTTTAAAGATGGTAATGATTCAAAACTGATATGGAAATTATAGTAATGGTTTAATAGGTCCCTCAGTGGCCTAAATGCGTTCCTTGCTGCTGGTCTCAAATATAATGGCAATCCGAAGTCCCAAGAAGGATTCACAGGAAAAAGATTTGGGGATGTAGTAAAAAATATTTAATCACAGTGTCAATCAATTAAAATACACATACAAATGGATAAAAAAAATTATCAAGAGAGAGTGGAATATAAAATGATCAGACTCTACTAGAACGTGAAACGGGCTAGTATCTAAAATCCTCTATGCAAGTGGATAAGCAGCCAAAGTACACTACTGAGCATATCATGTGAAAAACAGAGACTGCCTTCTAAGTGACAATACTGTCTAGGACCCATAGGAGAGAGTGACTTCAAGAAACTGATCTCATCAGGTTAAATCATTAGATGCCCAGTGCTTTAAAATAATTTTAAAGCTTAATATTGAAAAAATATAATTCACAGAGTATCCTACTGATTAAAACATGGAAATTACAACTGTTGATAGTTATTGCAGCTGGAATTTTTGTTAGAAGTACCTCTATAGCCTGATCTTCTACAGTGGCGCTATTGTTAGAACATCCTATGGCCGTTAAAAGTTTAACCATTCTGTTGCTTACTATGGCCTTTATGTATAAAGTGTGGCAAATCAACTGTACCATGTTGTGGGGATAAGCAGTGGTCCTAAAAACACTTTCACATTATTTAAATAAATCATTTAACTGCTATAATGCTTGAGATGTTAATGCGTTGTAGACCTTGCTAGCATTCAGGAGGTTAAAACAGTTGGAATTTTGCACAGTTTTTGTCCCCTATGCCATATGCTGAATAAAACATTGTCATTCCATCAAAGAAAACTTGAGATAGGTGGGGTTAAAGGCGGGATATGGGTGTAGCTAAGTATGGAAACTGGTGGCGAGTAACTTTTCAGGCCTGGCTAGTAGCTCAGGACTTGAAATTTTGAGCCCCGGCATTATGTTCTGGACAAGAATGCAGATGTGAAGAAAGAAGGCACAACACAGAAGATTAAAAAAGAAGAACTGAACGGGATGACAGGTATGTTTTACAGCTCTGGGTTATGGGTATAGGATAGTGTTAGGGCTGGTACTGTTTCAATTTACTGTTAAGGGTAGTGCAGATTTAGTGTTTGGGAAGGTTAAAGTGTTTTAGCTCAAGCTCAGTTTTTGACAGTGTGAAAGTTTCCTTTGATTTTCCAGTTACCCACACTATTTAGCGTGAGTTTTGGGAACATAAAACACACAAATGCTGAGTCACAAGTGAGGTTCCTGTTCATAGGGCAATTGGATTCCAATGGTAACAAAATGTGTGTATTGTCCGGTATCCATTTTTTTTGCCCTACCAACAGTTTTACCGGCGGCGATTAAATCAAGCCCTTAAAATCAAAATTTGGGCTTTTAAAATCAGAATTTTGACTTTTAAAGTCAGAATTCTAATTTTTAATGTCAACATTTTGGCTATTAAAGTCAGAATTCAGCTTTTTAATTTTTACTTTTTAAGTCAGAATTTTGAGTTCTAAACTCAAACTTTGAAAGTCAGAATTCTGTGTTTTAAATTCAAAATTTGATATCTTTTTTTTTCCCCATACATATTGCAGGTCCCACTGATAGCAAAGTGCAGGATGGCAGTTTATAAATGGACCAAAGCCATTACAAGGGCTTGAAATGATCTTTATAATCCCAGAGACTATAGATAAATGTGCCTTTGTGATCTTACAGCTCAGTAACTTTAGAATATAACCTATTGAAGCCCACAGGGGTGTACAAGGCTTTGGTCCTCAAGTGGTTAATCTCTAGTTTGTGTCTTTCATTTACTCAGATAACAAAAAATTAGATCCAAAAATGTGTGCGTGTATGCATTGTGCAGTGCATGGATTAATTTGCCTACAGAGCAATAAATGTTGTATTTCATTTTACTCAAATTACATTAAACTATTACATCAAGATAACACAATATAAATGATTTCTGTAAGTAATAAAAGACAGACAAAATCATGAATTTTAGCCATTCTGAATTTCCACCAAGTGGGTTACAAAACAGTGGGTTACAAAACACCTTGGATGGAAGCAAAATGGACAAGCAACACAGTTCCCAGATCAGGGCAGAAAGTAAAACATATCTATGCTTATCAGATAATGTCCATTACTGGCTGTGAGTCTGTGAGTGGGTGTTTTTGGGATGAGTTTTTAAAGGAGCACTAATAGCAATTAATAATAACCTTTTAGTAACCTTGCTATGCAAACTCCTTTTGACCACTAACAATTCTACCCTTGCTCCTTGTTGGAGGGACTCTTGAAACCCAAATTCCACCCACTGGAACATCCTTTAATTCTGAAACTGAATAAGGCAGAGTTCATAAACACACTGAAGGTGCCAGCATTGCAGTGGATGGAGTTTACAGTCCAGGAGTACTGCCAGTCATATCCACCTCCAGAACATGACATACAGTTGGAGTTGGAGAAATCTTAGTGCATAGGCTCTATAGAATAACACAGGAACTGGAAAAGTTGTATCACTGGAGAAGTCATCTCTGCTTTATCACCTCTTTATCCCACCTTAGTGCACCTTCCCTGTTATGTCCTGAGCCAAGAACTGCAAATGCATATTTCATATCGGCCATTAGGATTTTCTGGTCACACTAAGTTAAGCAAAGGCTAGTAGATGTAATTGTTCCTTTAAGTGCATCTCTAGGAGAGAGGCCACATTTGAAGGCTGAGGATGAGGACCATTATAATCCAGCAGTAGCTGGAGAGCCATGTTTTGCTCACCCCTAAAATAAGTAAATGGAGTTAACACCTTGAGAACTAGAGGGATGCACAATGCATTGAGCACTACTCTCGTCCTTAACCCCTTAGCGACCCTTGACGTACCAGGACCGTCAAGGGTAAATTTGCTTTAAGGACCAGTGATGGTCCTGGAAAGTCAAGTGTTAGATGGTAGCAGCGTGCCGCCGTGCACGCTGCTACCATTCATTCCAGGCTGAGACTGAGCGGTCCAGTACCGGACCGTTCAGTCTCAGCCTCTGTGGGTTGTGCCAGGTCATGTGATCGCTGCATCAGCGATCACATGTACCGGCATTCTAAAGCAAAGAATGAGGCAGTGCTACTTACTGCCTCTAGTGTCTCCTTTCTGCCAATGCGTCCCTTACATCAAAGTAAGGGACAGAGAAGCAGAGAGGAGACACCTAGTGGAAATAAAAAATACAGCAGCTGGGGGTGTTAACCCCTTCACTGCTGGTGCAGGAGGATGGCTAGATGCAGGTCAATTTCTGACCTGCTAAATACACTTTTTTAAAAAAAAAAAAATAAAAACACACTTTTTTTTTTTTTACAAATAAAATATTTAATTTTTAAGAAAAACATCTCAAGAAACAAAATTGGAAGTGTGATTGGTGTGGAGCTATGTAATACACTTACACACACCGCCAAATGTAATGAACAAAAAAGTGGGAAAATAAGGTGGGAAAAAGGGACATGGGGATTTTCACCCAGGGGGGACAGTGGCCACTTTAAACTGCACATTTTGTAGGTATGACTGACTGGTCATACCTTTCGTGCAGTCTCCATAAAAATGTAACCCTTTGCGCCCAATTGATCCCAAGAGAAAAAACAAAAATGGTGGGGTTTTTTTTACATTTTTTTTACCTTTTTCTTTAATTTTAATAAAGTAAATGGTGGGTTATCTATATAAGTGGGGTATCAAAGGAAAGCCCTATTTGTTTGTAAAAAACAGTATATCATTTATGGGGGTGGAATAAAAGCCTAAGTGGGAAAACACTGTTGAACAAAGACATAGTCAAAAAGGTCAGACTTGCTCTGGTCCTTAAATCAAATCCATCTCTGATTTTCCCGGTCCTTAAGGGGTTAAGGAGTGCTCAGTGCATTGTGCAACTCTCTGTCCCTCAAGTGGGAAAATGTTTCCAATACATCAGAATGAACAAGCAAGAATATAGAGTATCAATAGCAGTATGTAAGAACAGATGAGGAAAGTGTAAACGGAAGAAATATACATCTGTCCAGATGTTGGACAACAATTCCCATCATCCTCAAATGGCCATAGGATGATGTGAGGAGTAGTCCAAAAAAATCTGCACGTTTGCAAGTTTGCCACACCTGATCTATGAAGTTGTAAAATTCACTACCAAGCTAGTGGAATATGAGTACAAATAGCAACTGATTACTAGCATCTCTACTGAGTCGTCCATAACCACTTTGCTCTTTACAATGTAGCATTTCAGTGACAAGTTATAAACCATTAATTTCAGCAGATTTCGAACTTTTAAAGCATACCACTGGTTTGTGGACAATCTCTAACATGGCAGAAAAAACCTTTGCCGAATTAGAGTTAGATCACGACTCCAGAGGCTCCTAGGTAGAGTGTCAATCTGGGTTCCCCTCACTCCAAAGTTTAAATATGCAGTGACCCAAACAAACCAACAATATGCAACCTAGTGACCCACCTGGAACAGTGCAATATGATGTACATGACGTACAGCTTACAATCTATAGTCACACACTTGACAAGAGAAGTTGCAGTTCAGTGACCCACATGACACAAACAGCTTTCATTATATAGTGAGAAACACAAAACACAACTTGCATTCTTTAGTGTCCAGAATGAAACAACAGAGCTTGAAAGCTACAATGACCTCAAAGACAGCAGAGATTGCAGTCCAGTGTTCTAGGAAGGAAGAGATGCGAGGTATTGAGGAGCAAGGGAAGTAATGCAAACATGCAGTAAATAAGAGGGATGCAAGTGATTTGGTGGGAGAGAGCAAGAGGAGCATGAGGAGAGGAAGATGGAAGGTATGGGAAATGAAACCTACTGATTACATACATGGAGTTTCTGTATAATGCCCACTGTGTGCAGAAAATATACTAATTAATTTCATACAGCATTTCTGTCTATGTATTTACAGGCACCCTTTAGTAAAAGGTTTTGTTCCACCTATCACAGTCCACCGATTTTAGCAAAATTTAGTATACTGTGAAATGTGACATGCTTGCACTAAAATGACCGTAACCACTACACACACAAAAAAAAAAAAAGACTGACACAACATAATGTTTTGGTAACTACACACCAGCTGCACCAAGTGAGAAGTTACTTGCCTTTCCATGCCTAGTCTACATTACTAGCAGGAAAAGGATTGTAATATTTAGCCCAGCGTATTCCAAGGACTGAGCAGTACTTCTGGATGCTTTAACGCAATAACAAGATAATCTAAGCACTGTCCTCATTTCTTCCTGTAGCCTATATTGGAGTATATTTTAACAATTTGACACACATTTCTTTTCTACCATTCAGGAACACTGCTGAGATGAGGGTGGCAGTGTATTTTTCGTATGTTTGAATAGGTGGGGTCATGTGACATCACATAACCCTGGTGTTGACATTGACACTGAATGTCGGTGTGCAAACTGAGCTTTCTCAGGAGCATCAGAGAGTTTTAAACACTAGAAGGTGAATTGTCCATTGACTGCTGTGACAGAAAATAATGGTAATGCTGGGCCACAAGAAAATGTCTACCAAACCTCAAACTGTAACATAGCTTTAAGATTAAATAAATTGGAGATGCTTCTGCTGTTTAGTGTTGAGAAGTAGGGTTCAGTTTTCCGTCTATCATTCATAACTTTGTGAGAAAGACATTTTATTTCAGTCAGTGGATGCTCTTTCCTCTAGTGTTTAGAATTTTGTGTGAGTTCTGGAGTCTTCATTCAGGGACTGGGTAGTGTCCTTGATGGAAACTACTCAGAATGTGGGACACAAATTTAAAACACGGGACTGTATAGGGCAATCCAGGACAAGTGGTAACTCTAATGTCAACTCATTGGGTGCTTGAATTATACTTAAAAAGTTGCTCTTAACCTGCAGGGTTTAAACACATGATATAGTAATAATGGAGAGCAACTGTCTGTACTTACCTTTGTTTCTGTTGCATGGGTTGTTGTCGCATAGCCATATATTGCATGTCCTCTTGTAACCGATTAAGAGGGGAGTCTGGCTTGACACGAATCCCATAATAATGGTATTTGGAGTTTCCCCTTTGGAAAATAGAACAAATCAATACAATCAGAATTCTAGGTACCCCTAGGCAAAAGCCCTACTCATGGTCAAACTTCCAGTCTTCACATGAACCCTCCCAGAGCCTGAACTGCTGTTGCCTGGCAACATACAAATAAAAAACCCCTTGGAAGTGATGCTTTGGAAGCCCTTGAGCAACTGTGGGATTAAATCTAATAAAACTGTTTTAAAACTGGTACATAATCACCTATGAGACTCATATTTTGAGTGATGCCGCAACAGTGTTGCATGTGCCGATATACAGTGTTGGCCAGAACCCCAACTCTGAATATGAGCACATGCAGCATGGTTGCGGAACCATTCAGAATGTAGGTCTCAATGGTGATTGTCTTCTCTGTCGAATGGGAATGCAAGATATAGTATATAAATCCTTTGATACTAACCTCACTTGCATTCAAAGAGTTAAAGAATATCATTTAACATAATTATCTATTCATTGGTTACTATTTGTAGATCTCTAAAGATGTTCATTAAGGGTATATATAGAATTTCACAACATGACAAACTGCAAGATAATATATTCTAGATAATTTTAATTACACAAAGCATGATTATGAACAATTCATATAATCTGCAAATAAGTACTGACTGCCACCATGAAATCTTTACAAATAAGTATGTTAATTATAATTACTCAACCTACGGAGTGTATATATTTTACAACACAAAAGGTTGCATATTTTATTTAAAATGCAAAGATTTCTACATTATTGGGTTGATATATAATGCAGTGGTAGGCGTTGGGGTATGTTAGCTGAAACTTTTATATAAATTGTTGGAATTTTAATTGCTGCATCGAATAACAAAACAGGGATGATTCACTATAAACGAACATATGATTGGTGCCTTTAATGAAAACACAATTGCTATAGTTTGAATAACATGTAAATAATGGAAAAATGGGTAATAATGGAAAACTAAACATTACTCTGAAAATGTAGAGAGCTAGAGATGTGTCATTCATGTAAATTTAAAGAGATAGAAATGTTTCACAATAAAAGCAACTCCAATTAATCTTCATAGTATTTGGGACATGGAGAGTGTTATTTTAATACTGTCAGAGTTGTAGTTCAAGTGTAATTGAATAATAAAGTATCCCTCTCCCACCCCTTTTACTGATGTAATACTGCTCACCTCAGAGCAGCAAGACTGTCTGGATGGATTGCAGAGAGGGACAATCTTCAGTGAGCATAAGGAAAAACCTGTCAAGGGGGGGTCATGGTTTTCCTTATGCGCACAGTAAGAAAATTGTCCCTTGCTGCGACTTGTCTGGTCAAGTGACCAGATTCCAGATCTGAGGAGAGGTGGTTTACACTAGGTAAAAGGGGCTGGGGAGGGATATTTTATCATTCAATTACTCTTGAATTACAACTCTGACAGTAACTCTGACAGTATTGAAATAATACTCTACTGGCCTAAATACTATGAAGATTAATAGGAGCAGCTTTTTTTGTGGAACATTACTATCCCTTTAAGTAAACTTCTTTATATTAGAATGAATCCAACTGAGGAGAGAAGATTCTACGAAGAGCCCCATGTCCTTCTGGGATTTAATTTTAGAGGAGGAACATTTACAGTCTGTTGCTCTGTAATAAGCTAAAATCCTCCCCTACAGTTAGCAGTCACTCTATTACAGTGCTTAATTCTGATTCAGTAGAATAATTTCTGTTCAGAAAATGTCCATTTATATATGGAGATTTAAACTCTTACATCAATTTCAAGGATTCTTCTCTTCTGTATTTATGATAGTGCCACAGGTTTTAAGTTTAAAGTGGAATTTACACATTTTTAATTAACACTATGGTTCACAAGATACTTAGCTTTATTTATTTGTCAGTTTATGCAGATAGGCTGGTACTGTCTGGCAGAAAGGGCCAGTTGGGATGGGGAGCAATGTGGAACACTAGTATCTTGCAGACATGTTGGCCAGATTTACATTAACTGAAAAATAAATAAAACTAAATATCTCACAAACTTTTGTTTTAAATAAAAAAAATATGTGATTTTGAAACCCATTTAGAGCACCAAGTTTTTTTTACAAAGTGACAGCTCCACTTTAAAAAAGGAAATACACATTAAGGTGTTATTTAAACCTCTTGGATGCCATAGAGACCTCCTCTAGCATCTAAGTAGTAAATTCACTGTTAGTACTTCAGAAGCAATTTAAAGAAACAGTTTTTTTTAATGTATGTTACAGGGTTTCTTCGGTTTTGTAACAAAGGTACTCCCTGTTGGAAAAAAAAAATTATTCAAAAGTTATCACAACTCAAACTATTTTTTCTATTCTTGCAATGCTCTGCATACCACTTAGCCATTCAAATGGTTAAACAGCAATTTTCTGTTTCTGCCAGTATATAGCATTATTTCTATCACTTACTATGTAGAAGTGAATTCAGTAAGTCAAGCTCTCCCATAGAGTGTGTTATAAAAACAAAAAATGCCTTTTGGACACCAATTAGGGTGTTGCTAACATAAAAAAGTTGTAGTTGATCTGTAATAACTTCCAAATTAAATATCTACAAGCAGTAGTAGTAGCCTTGCCGTTACTCTCCAGGAATAGCCTTTATTGCCCCTTTAATGCTAATGTTATATCATCTTTCACTATAGGAACAGTGTTATAAGATGATACATTTCTGAATACACTGTAATTTTTTAGTTTGGTAATTGCTATTTACTGTACTGTATTAATAATCCTATATAATAATTCACTAGGATGTTTGTCACGATGCAGTCATGCGCAATAGAGACTGCCCGCGTCCGGGAAGTCTCTACTGCGCAGGATTGCATCGTGTGAGTGAGGCGATGCAAGACTGCGCCGCGTGGAGCAGTGAGGTACCTGCCTCTTAACATACCCCTCTGGCACTCAAAGGGTTAACTTTTCCCGGACCTTGGCCCGTGTACATGGGCTTTTACACTAGTTATTAATATTTAGCTGATATCACCTGATGATTTTCGATAACCAAGTGGTATTGATTTGTGGTGTGCCCATACTCACCTGGTTCCCAGTCTTCTAGTTCGTAGTCCCATAAATATTGACCGTATGAGTTTTCCAAAGGATGCAGCATTGACTGGATCTAGTTTGTGTTCCTGACAGTGTCTCAAGTAATGATTGTAGAGAGTACTTCTGGGCAGACTCACTCCTTCTGCGGTCTCATAGTTATCCAGAAGCCACTGAAGCTATCATAAAGTAGAATATATTTCAATAGGATATATTCAGCTTCAACACAGGAAGGAATTATTTACAGTGAAAGTTGTTAAATGATTGCATGCATTACCAAAGGATCAGATGATGTTAAATACAATAGATACATTTAAGAAAGGATTAGATGCATTTGTAGCAGAAAATGGCACTCAGCGTTATATTGCAGGTCAATAGATTAAAATGACATTAACACAAAAAAGGGAAAAGGGGTCATATTCATTTAAACATTATGTACTCCTACTTAAAGTACAGTTTATTTTCTTTTGTGAAAAAGTTCTAAAACCTTTCAAAATAAATGTAAGAAGTGGCTACAATTTGACTACATTTCATATAAGGCTTGTTAAACAAAAAGTGGTAAAAGCATAAACAGAGATAATTTTCTAACCCTTTGAGTACCACTCTGGCACAGTGGCGTAACTATAGGGGTCGCAATCGCGACCGGGCCCGTCACTCCAGGGATCCGGCTGCCCCCTGCAACCCCCTCTTCCTGTCGCCGCAAGCTCCCTCCCGCTCTCTAGCAATGCAGAGCGCTGGGAGATGACATCATCTCCCAGAGCTCTGCATTACAGAAGAGGACAGCGCGGGAGCATGTCACACCAGCCCCCCTCTCCTGCCACTCCACTGGACCACCAGGTATTGGGAGGTAGGAAATGGAGGCATTGTGGAGGGCCCAGGGGGCAATGTGTTCGGGGGTTGGGGGGGGTCCATGGCACTTCTTCCACCAGGGCCCGGACCGTTCTAGTTAGGCCTCTGCTCTGGCACTCAAATAGTTAAAGATTTGAAACCCGCCCTTTAAAGTACACAGAAATTCTTATCTCCCATTTCTTTGTTTCTCTCAATCATGCCATACATTGCATGTATCCCTTTTTAGGAACTTGTATAAATAAACATACATATGAATTCTTCTAGTAAAAGTGATACCTTTAGTGGCTAAGTGGCTATAGAAAGCAAGATTCCAAAACAGCATAGGTCTCTTCTTCAGGCAGGCATTAAAGAGACAGTAATGTTTCTACATAAAAGCAGCTCCAATTAATCTTCATAGTATTTGGACCATGGAGAGTGTTATTTCAATACTGTCAGAGTTGTAATTCAAGAGTAACTGAATGATAAAGCATCCCCCTCCTGCCCCTTTAACTGATGTAACACTGCTCACCTAAGAACAGAAGGGTGGTGTCCAGATGGTTTGCAGAGAGGGACAATCTTCAATTAGCATAAGGGAAAAATCTGAAAAAACTGTCAAGGGGGACAGTGTTTTCATTGTAGTTACACTAAGAAGATTGTCCCTTGCTGTGAACTGTCTGGTCTGTGGACCAGATTCCACATCTGAGGGGAGGTGGCTTACACTAGGTAAAAGGGGCAGGAGGGGGATACTTTATCATTCAATTACTATTACTCTTGAACTACAGTTCTGACAGTATTGAAATAACATTCTCCATGCCCAAATACTATGAAGATTAATTGAAGCTGCTTTTTATTTTGAAACATTACTATCCCTTTAAGAAGACCTAAGTTGTCCTGAAAGCTTGCATCCTACAGCCACTCAGTTAGCCTATAAAGGTATTACTTGTACTCTACCAGTCTCTTGCTTTTTCTTCGGCTAACATGTTACTGCCTTTTGGTGGCCACGTCCAAATATTGATTTGATTTAGATTTCTCTTCTGTTCACTCACTATGCATTTTGTTATTTGATAAAAATAAACTATTAACAGGTCGGTTTTTGAAAGCATTCTTATGTTACAGAATTTTTTCACACCTGCCTAAAACATTTGCACAGTACAATATATATATATATATATATATATATATATATATATATATATATATATATACACACACACTTATATAATTATATACTGCAAGAGAAAAAGGTCCATGAGTGAATCGTAATATTTACAGAATAAACTACTACACCTTGTTATTTTATTACGAAGACCCACTAGTCTTGCCTCTTTGTCTTGCAATTTACTATTTACTGAGGATTGTGCCCCGGGGTATTGGATTTTGTTGACAGTGACTGCTTCCAACTCTCTCTCTTTTATATATATATATATATATATATATATATATATATATATATATATATATATATATACACAATACAACCAAGGGTGGAAGCACTCTCACTTTTTGAGGTCACAAATGCCTGGGTGCACTGAATAGACTGAGTATGTATACAGAATATATAAATCAAATTAAATTAAAGAAAGTCCAGCGTTGCCTGGCCGAAACGTTGATTGAATAAATCACATCATTGAACTTTCTTTAAAGTCCTGCGAGTGCTTGATTTATATATTCTGTATACATACACACATACATACACATATGTATATAATGAAACGCTCTACTTAAGGATTCAGACTAATAAAGGGCAATTATGAGTAATAAAAGAGCTAATAAAAAGCATTAGAGCTTATATTACTATTATAGTACTCCAGATTTTCAAATTAAAACGATACTGGAAAGTGCAATTGCTTTCATTTGAAAACAGCTGGAGACTGGCAATGTAATCTTTTTGCTCCAGTTATCAGGAAGTGCTTCCAATTTCCTCTTTCCCTAGTGGCCGTTAGTCTTATAATTATACACACTGCACATCCACGAGTAGCAACCGGTGTATTGATGATGTTTTCACGTAGTCTCTACTTTTCTTTTTACTTAGAATTAACTTAGCTGTATAAATAAAGTGGCCTAAAAAGAAATGTTTAAGAGCTATGAATGCAAAGCAACCGGAGGAATTCTGGGACAAACCAACCACAGAGGACAAAGAAAATTCCAGATGATTTAAATGCCACCTTTAACCCATTGAATGCCAGAGAGGACGCCATGCGTTGCTTGGCAATGTGCTGGAGACATCTCTAGTATTCAAAGGGGTTAATAGGCACATTTAAATTAATGTACACTATTGCATTCAAATGGTTAACCCTTTGAATGCCAGAGGGGTATGCAACGCATTGCTTTGCAACGCATTGCGTACTCCTCTGGCACTCAAAGGGTAAAAATACACATTTGCCTTAATCGATTTTTTGGGAATTTTGGCCCAGATTGTGCTTGTTGGTTTGTCTCAGAATTAATCCATTTTTTAAACCTACAATGGGCTTTGAGGCAGTAGCTCATCAAAAACTAAGGACATATGGCAATTTAATAACTGTAAGAAAAATAAAAATAAGAACACTTTCTAAAATGGCTCCCAGTGGTTTTAATCTGTATATCCTCATATATTCTGGATTCACCTCATGCCCTAAAAAAGGAAATGTTTTCCTTCTTAGCAGCCTACATTTACAGAGTGTGTAACAGAGAAAAACTGGATTTACATTGACCCAATGTTTTCTACCAAGAAAACGAGGCAAGGGAGGCCTTGGGTGGATAGTTGTAAGTGATCAAAAAGAACAAACAATCCTCATATTTCATTTTACAGGACTGGTGAGGCCATCCAAACTAGCTGTACACAGATGATGTTCAGTGGAAAGCTGTTAACATGGGCAAGCATGCTCCTTCTGAACAGAGAGGCTGATGTACAGTATTAAAGGGATAGTAATGTTTCAAAGTATAAGCAGCTCCAATTAATCTTAATAGTATTTGGACCATGGAGAGTGTTATTTCAATACTGTCAGAGTTGTAGTTCAAGAGTAATTGAATGAGAAAGTATCCCCCTCCCGCCCCTTTTACTGATGTAACAGGCAGTCTTTTCCTTATAAACCTACATGAAAGAACAAAAGAAACCCCACAAAACTGAGCACACCATCTCTAATTCACCTATATCTGGTTCCAAATGTTGGATGCAGAGAAAAAATATACGGGAAAAATAAAACGACATTTATTTGGAATGAAATAAAACTGACCCTGAACTTATAGGTTGAATTATGAATTTAAAATATAAAGCATGTATGTGAAGAGAGATGGGATCACGGATTCTGGGAATTCCCTAAATATTTATTCCAGCACTACTTGATTTAATTGATTGCTCTTAATCAACTGGACTGGAATCAGGAAGGAGGATCCCTAGCAGTGAGCGCTTCCATCCCCACTGACACGTATCTGGTTTGAGACTTGCAGATGCCAGGGTGATTTGAGAAGTTTTACACAATATCTGATATGATGTGAAGTTAGAACTAAAAGTCAACCTACCCGGGTGAGAATGGACTTCTCAATTTGTTGAGAAGAGTAGGTGTATTGAATGAGTGCTATCAAGTGGTTTGCATGTGAATTTTTATTTGTCCCCTATGATGTGGTTTGTTTGTTCCTCTTTTTTTAATGCCTCACACTAAGCATTCCTTAAAATTGAAATTGAATAATTTTTTTTTATATATCATATCCTTCTAGTAAGCAACTACAAAATGGATTTATTTTGTAAAATCCTGTAATAAAGATGGACGTCCTATAAACCTGCAGGGTAGCTTGTAGCAGGTTTTCTATCACTTTAAAAAACGGATATAACCTAAAACTCATAAAGACCTGTTTTCAGTTCCCAGAGACTCTTTTTGTCCATTTATTGGTTTACCTCAGTCATAATATGTATTATGAATACTACGTATTAGGAGCTTGCATAAACAAACAGTTCAGATGGCAATTCATAGCTGCTTACATATGTAGGAGAAGCATGTTTACCACATAATTTTGGGATTATGCACCTAAGAAATATATATATTTTTTTTTATGTAAATGTGAGCCAGAAATATATGATACTTAAAAATATGTGTATTTATGTATATGTATTTAACATATAATTGTATTTGTTTTCATGGAATATGACTCTTTGAAAGGTGACTGTCACATTGATGGTGCCCTTTTAGCAGGTCTAACTAAATCTGTTGATTAAGCCTCTGCTGTAGTGCAGGCCCCAGCGGACCAGCTGAGAGTTGCATGGGAGGTTGAAATATGAAGCTGCATGTTCTCCTACTGTTCCTGTGATGTTGACTGAACTGTGAGACTTAAATGACACTGTTCATCATATGTAGCCATGACCACATTCTCCCCAAAATGCTGAACGTAGCAGTGTACGGGGATATGTGTGCAGCTAATGAAGTATGTGGCTTTTGAGCCACAAACGTCCTGGTTGTGTCTGGCAACCCTGCCAGACTTGGGGATCAGCTTTCTGATGCTCCCAAGCAGCTGACAGAAGTTATTTTGGGATGCACAGTGCAGCCTCTGTCCTTTCACTAAGACTGATGGTATTGATAGTTTAATAAGAAGTCTATGTTATGCTGGTTTATCCTATAAAAAAATAATAAAAATCAAAAACAAGGTCACAGTCTACATAAACACAATGTATGTAAGGAGAATGATGACAAGAAATGACAAATATGTAGAAAAAAAATTTGATAGAGATGATCACAGGCTTTCCTTCAAGCCTGAGAACAATGTATACAAGGGAACAGCGCTGGTCCCAGGTGTTTAGCATAAGAGTTGAGCAGAAAAATGATGAAGATCAAAGAGTCTTGGCTCTTGAATTTAGATTACATATTGTTCTGAATAAAAAAAAAAACGCCATTCAGGCGAAGCTTCATGTTAGAATGACAAGATATTTCTTTCTTTTGTAGAGGACAATGTGAATGGGTTTTGTACTGCTCAACAATATTCTGCTTGCTCTTTGAGAAAATTAATGACAATGTGAAAGGCAACACATGCAGATCTCTGGGACTATGACAACCTAACGAAGGACAGATCAACCTAAATACGAAGACCCACATACTTAAAGTGAAACAATTCTGGGGCAAACCAACTGCACCATACTGGACAAACAGGAACTCCCACTGATTTCGATGGGACTTTTAACCCTTTGAGTGCTACAGAGTAAAGGAGGATTTACTAAGCAGGAACTAAACTGATAATAATGCTGTTTATCTTCTTTAAAGCCAACCTATCACGTTTCTTCTAAGATGTCCTGTTTTTGTTAACTTTTTAACCCATTAACAACCCTGGACATGCCAGGACTGTCACGCCGGTTCCGGCACATAAGGAACGTTGATGGTCCTGGCACGTCATGGAATCATAGGGTCCCTGTGTGCCTGCACCCCAGAATCCATTGCAACAAAATAATAAAAAAAAACCATTAAAAAATGACCTGTGGTCCTTAACTGCTGGCTTCGTGCTGTGTCAGCCGGTCGTTAAGGTGTTAAAGAAATCTTATCACCTTTCCAAGTGCTCCCCTCAGTGGGAGCCTCCATCTTGAAAGGATTTGCATGGTTACTCGTCCTTATGAATTTTTTCCAGCCCTCTGCAGGGGAGGGGAGCTAGAAGACTAAGAAGATGGAGAGATGTGGTTTTCTGAACATGTAAGTAATTATGATGCTTTAGTTGATCAAGTCAGTGAGCAAAGTTCTAAAGAACAAGTTATATAGGCTGTTTAAAAAGATATATTTAATGAGACTAAAAGCTGTGCAGGTAACAGGTCCACTTTAAAGGGACAGTAACAATAATGGAAAAAAATATATATACACATATTGCAGATAAAAGGTTAGTAACACTTAATGTGTAAAATATATTTATTATAGGGTTCAGCCTCCTGAGTAAAACAAGGATACTCCCACTGCAGAGATACCTCTCTAGCATTAAAGGGTTCAAATTCCTATGTAACTATGTGAATTTGCAGAATTTCAACCCTAAGGTGGGTGCAGTTGGTTTGCTCCAGAATTGCACAACTGTATCTTAGTGAATATGGCCCGGTGCTATTTATATCATATTACACACTATAGCTAACAACACTGGCAGGTGAATGTTTAGACTGAAATATATAATAAAAATATCACAATGCATATACAGGTCAGATTCTCCTGGAACACCTTTTAATCGGCTTCCTTAAGGATTCTGTAAATACGACATAATCCCTTGTGTGTGATGGTAATTTGGGGGGAGGAGGTTTGTGTTCCCATGTTACCTTAGACCACTATTACTTGTTATTTAAATTATTCCCGCTGCATCTGTAATTATGATTGCAATTTACTACTGGGGAAACCAAGACAATTATCAAATTAAATTCATTTTTCTTCTTTGTGTGATGAAAAACTGTGCTGTGAGAATTACATGGGGAGAATCATCGCTCCTCATGTGGCAACTATATCCCTTAACATAAAGCTTGATTAATTGTACTTAATGAAAGATGAAGGAGTTTAATGACAGACAGATCAGTAATGCACTGGGGTCTCTTTAATAATCTTAACATATATGTCTTGTAGCACAGTAAATATATATACTATAGCAATATCCAATCCAGTAGCATCCCTTCAATGATTAAGTGACTCAGGGTCTAATGCACAAAAGAAAAGATAATCAGTTCTGGGGCAAACCACCTGCATCATAGGGGAGAAACAACATTTCCCATTTATTTAACCCCTTAACGACCCTACGACATGCCAGGACCGTCACACATTTTCCCCTTAAGGACCATTGACATCCTGGCACGTCACATACTTTTTACTTACAGCGCTCCTGCGGGAGCACTGTAAGTAAATACTGGGGCTGAAATTCACTGCTCCGGGACCAGAGAGTTTTCTCTCAGACCCCTGCTCGGTGCACCGGTACACGTCACAGGTCAGGGATTTTAAACCAAGTGAATATTATAGAGGTCTTCAATGCATTGCATTACAATAGCCATGTGTTTGGAGACCTTTCTGTCATGCAAGGGCTTAAAAGTCCAATACCCCTTTGAATGCCAGAGAGGTATGAAACACAAGGCACTGACTTCCACTCTAGCACTGAAACATTTAAATCATTTGGTATTTTCATGCTACCCCCTACGGCGCAGTTGGTTTACTCTGGAATTGCATTTCTTTAGCTGAAAAATCGAGTCGTTCTGCACTAAGGTGCCAAAAAGCTCAATTTAAGTCAATGGGAATTTGGGGATTTTATTACAAGACATATTATGTGTTACCCCTTTCTTTATTAAAGCCTCAGCAGCAATGAGAAAACTTTTTTGCAACAATAAAGAAAACAAATAAACTTGATAGCCCTTCTTAGCCAATCAACGAATATCCTTTCCTTTAAACCGTCTTGTAACTTACAACTGCCTCTTAGCTGATTGTTCCTATTTATATCTGCTGTTTCTCTCTCTCTTCTTATCTTTTCCCAACCTAATACATTTTAGTGACGCGTGTTTTCTTGCTTGTTACCCATCTTATCTCAGAAATCCCCAGAGTTTGGGGTAAAGAATTTCATTATTTTCAATACATTTAAATATCATAATCTGTGGTGTTTTTCTAGATGCTCCTCTGAAGGCTCTTCTCTGAAGGAAGATATTTGTTATTGAAGTGTTTTGGTATATTTAGATATACACTACCGCAGTTTGAATTAATATTACCTTGATTCATATTATTATACATATATAGAAAGAGAAAGAGGTAAAAAGCATAGAATAGCAAGAATTTGGAGCATAATAGCTCGTCTGGAGAATTCTAACACATGTATGGAATTTCCTTCACATGAAAATACTTTTCATACGTCATGCAAGGCACTGCGATCTGAAGGCAATATTGGGAATAATGGTATTAATACACATAAAAGATCTTCGCCTCATGAGGACGTGCAATTGAGGAAACAGACTCACAAAAGGTTATGCGATTCTTTTTGCTCTTCCAGAAGTGAGGACAGTGATGATAATGAAAAATACGTATATGCTGATCTCACCTCATTATCTGAAATGGATTCTGTGGAAATCATAATAAAAAGGAAGTCTATTCCTTCCAAAACCATTCAGATCCTAAAGTGATCTTAGATGATAAAGGTCATAAATTATTTGATCCAGAAATGTAACCACCATATAATTTCCTCTTTCGTGTTGACAAATACGTTATATTAAGTATCTGGTCCTCAAGTTGTTAATACTGTAACTAGACTCTGGCACAATACAATACACATGCAGTAAAAGTGTTGTGAAACAAAGGAAGTCGTCTTTCCTCTGAAGTGATTTTATAAAAGGATAGGTACCAAGGCACCTCTTTCTGTAATGATTTATTGTCTTTCTGTTGGCAGGTAATGAGCAGTTGCTCTGCTGTTCTCATGAAATACTAGGTAAAAAAGGTACCAGGTCATTGACCAGGCATGACCTACGTGAAAATCACCCCTGCACTTATCTATCTTTTATCTTCATCTTAACTCCCAAGAAGGTATTTATTAGCTGAGACAAGGCTAACATTTTAGGGCCACTTGTTCAAAAGAGAAGTAGAGGAATTCTAAGGGAAATCCTACCGCCAGAAAGGGGAGAACTAAAAAATCCCCACTGATTTAAATGAGGATTTTAACACTTTAGATACTAGAGTGTGCACCAACATATTGCAAAGTTTTCTAGTACTGAAGGGGTTAACATCCCCTTTTAAATCAATGGGAATTTATATTTGTTCCCTATGGTGCAGCTGGTTTGCCCTTAAAGGGACAGTAATACTTTGTTTTAGCTTTATTTTATTTTGTAGGCACTAAAAAAATATAAAGAAAGATATAAGTCTTATCTCTCAAACCTTTATGATTTGAGAGATATTCACAAGCAAAGTTTCCCCTCCCGCCCCTTTTACCTAGTGTAAGCCATCTCTTCTCAGATGTGGAATCCAGTCCATAGACCAGACAGATAACAGAAGGGGACAATCTTCTTCCTATGAGAGCAATGAAAGCCCTTCCCCCCTTGACAAGTTTTTCAGGTTTTTCCCTTATCTTAACTTGAAGATTGTCCCTCTCTGCAATCTACCTGGGCACCTCCCTTCTGATCTGGCTGAGCAGTGTTACATCAGTAAAAGGGGCGGGAGGGGGATACTTTGTCATTGAATTACTCTTGGACTACAACTCTGACAGAATTGAAATAAAACTCTCCAAAGTCCAAATACTATGATGATTAATTAGAGGTGCTTTTAGTATGACACATTACTATCCCTTTAAATTATTCCAAATCCAGCCCTGTGGGCCATGTTTTCATAAGAAAACAAGGAACAAGTCTGGTGCCAACCAACTGCACCATGTGAGAATTGACATTTCCCCAAATTCCAACTGATATAAATGGGGCTGTTAACCACCTGGATGTTAGAGAGGTCTGCAGTGAACTAGAAAGTTTTTAGCGCTCCATGCAGATGGTTTGCTCCATAATTACTCCCCTTTTCTTTTGGAAATACAGCCCGTATTGTAAACTTGTACCTGATTTCCCTATAGGCAGTATACACATGAAGACTTTACCTGCACTGACTTTAGGATTGGGTACTGGTTAGCTAGGAGAGGCTGCTTCACATATTAATTCCTTAAAGATCAAACAGTGTGCAATGCATTGCAAAGCAATATGTAAGGTGCTATTCTCTACTTTTAGGCCTCCTTCACAAGAGTGAACAGCAGCAGCCCCCTGCAACTTCACCTCTCTCCTACGTTCCATGGATGATCTGAATATAGGAGAAGTGTGCCTGCTGTTCAGCCAATATGAGCACCAGCCATTGTTACTGAATGGCTGGGTGGGCCATTCATTAGAGGTTGAGAAGATCATTGCAACTTCCAAGTTTAGAACCCAAATAGTATGGCACAATACTTATACTTGTTGGAGATCATCTTATAAAAAACATGAAAAAAAGAACAAAGATAAACAATATAATAATATCAATGGTGATTTGCGTCTCATATGTGCCAAATGGCCACTAACTTTAAACTCCTAGTGCCTAGCCATGCTAATCTGTTTTTAAATGAATGGGAGAATTTCTACATTTTTACAGATAACGGCTATGGCACAAATCTGGTCCTATGGAAACTATACATCGATGATGTAATTGTAGTGTGGAAAGGGAGTCAAAATCTTTTATATGATTTGGTTGCTTATCTCAATAGTAAGAATTTAAATTTAGTGTTTTCCACCAAAATTGAGAAGAATCAGATAGATTTTTTGGATATTTCATTATTTGTCGAAGAAGAAAATGTACAGTCTAGAACCTTTCTTAAATCTACAGACTGTAACAGTTTTATTCTGTCTACTAGCTGTCACAAACCCAACTCGTTAAAAAATATACCGTTTAGCCAAATTAGGAGAATTAGAAAAAACTGTACCAGGTCTGAAGATTATGTGGTTCAAGCTAAAGAGTTAGCTGATAAATTTATTAAAATAGGTTATAGAGAAGATTTGGTCAGTGGTGGAAAAGAAGAGGTAGCATGCTTAAAGGGATAGTAATACTTAAAATGTAAAATAAATATGTTGTAGGGTTTATCTCCCTGAGTAAAACAAGAGTACTCCCACTGCTGAAAGGTGTTTCAGTCAAAAGTTATTAATTTTCAAAGTTGAATGGTTTAGGTGCAATATCACAGTGGCCTGAAATTGTACAGTGGCGCTGTTGCTACACCATCCTATGGAGATTTATGGTCCCAGGACCAGAGCTGTCCATAGGATCGTGTAGCAACAGCGCCACTGTACAATTTCAGGCCACTGTGATATTGCACCTAAAACATTCAACTTTAAAAATTAATAACTTTTGAATAAAACACCTTTCAGCAGTGGGAGTACTCTTGTTTTACTCAGGGGGATAAACCCTACAACATATTTTTTTTACATTTTAAGTATTACTATCCCTTTAAATAGAAATTACCTGTTATGTTAAACAAAATAAGCTGGATTTTAAAGAGGAGGTATTATTTATTACTAAATTTGCAGATGATAATTATAAAATTCTTAATATTCTAAAAAAAAAAAATAAAAAAAAATTGGTGGAATATTCTTTTAGAAGATAAATATTTACAAGAAATTTTACCTAAAGTTCCGAAAATAATTAATACACGAGCACCAAATTTAAAACAAAAATTATCCCCAAGTTTTTTTAAAAACGACAAAGTAGAGGGAAATTGGATTAACAAACAAACTCCTTCTGTTTTTTTCAGACGTGGGAGATGTAAGGTGTTTAAGATTAATTGTGTTAAAAAATCTAATTCCTTCTCATCCTCAAATAAAAAGAGTTTTACAATAAAACAATATATAGGCTGTATGACTAAAAATATCTCCTAGTCTGTCCTGTCTGTGGTTCTATGTATGTAGTTAGAACATCAAGACACCTCAAGGTGAGATTGGGGGAACATATAAATAACATTATATATCAAAAAGAAAATCATAGCATACCTAGGCATTTTAAAAAATTTTGCAATGGTAACCCCGAAGCTATTAAATGCATGGGAATAGAAATGGTATATAGGGATGAATGGGAGGAAACCTAAACAATACATTTTCACATAGGGAAGGTTTTTGGATCTTTGAAATTGGTACTTTGGACCCGAAGGGGATGAATATGGATATAGATATATGGAGGTTTTTATAAAACTTAGTAAACATTCCTGTGTCTTCAGAATAACTTTATATTTATATATTTAATATATTTTTATTATGTTTTAAACATTTTTATATTTTTGTAGGACTATTTTTGATATATATATTTATTGATTTTGATATATTGGTCTGTGTTGTTATGTACGAGTCAGTTGTACTCATACAAGTATAATTTTGCTTGATTTTAATAACATTTTTTGTGCTTATGAACTGGATGTCGATGACACGTATATGCTACACCAAAGAAAAAAGGCAGTAAACTTGAAGTAATATGTAATCGACATCTTATGCCCTTCATTGTATTTATAGGGACAGATGATGGAAAGGAAGGTATGCCCAGAGGAAGGCACTTGTATGCCGAAACGTGTTGGATTCTGGATATAAAGAAACAGCCTGCTGAAACTGCACCATCCCGAGGAACGGTAGAAGATTTGTGAGACCATTACGGTTATACCTATTTATACCTATTTGGAATGCTCCAGGATCTCGAACTTGACTTACAGAGAGAGTGCAGGGAAAGGTGTCCCTTGATCTATATGCGTATTTTTATGCCATACTTACATACATGCATTTCTTTTTCAGTACATTTCTTCTATAAAACAATACGGTCCCATCTGTGTTTATTATATGCTTTTTTTGGAAGAATTACGTCACTGAAGAAACATGGGAGTAATCATACTGTGTGAAGGATTTCTATACAAGAGTTTAAAGTCACACAGATCACCATTTATATTACATACTAAACTATATAGTTTATCTTTGTTCTTTTTTCATGTGTTTTATGAGATTATCACTCCATAATATTTGGTTTCTATCTTTGTTTGCATGTGAGAGGTGTATGAGCAGCAAACTTTATATTTTGTGGAATTTTCACATAAGTGATTTAAGCTAAAGCATCACTTAATAGAATTTAGGGTGGGGTGCACTGAGTTAATTCTCTTTCACAACTTCCAGTGTTGCTTGTGTGTGACATCAGCAGGAACCCCAACAGGTCATGAGGCAGGCCTTTCTCACTGCATTATACTGTATGTTTGAGGGAACACAGTAAAGTGGCTGTCTATTGGACTCTTACATATAACTTTTTGCAATGGGCAAGAGATCCAATGCAGAGTTGTTGTACTGTGTGCCATGTACAGGGTCTTTATACCACACTTTTTAGCTTTAGATCTGTGATGGTAAGCTAGAGACTCATTATCAGCCACAGCAGAGCAGCCAGCTATTTACATTTTATACTTCATTCCAGACCTCCCCAGCAAAACAGCTGTGCATATATCTGCAATTGTGGAGACCTTCCAAGGAGGAAACTGTTGGGGACGCAGCTCTTCTTAGAGGCAACTGTTGAGTATGCAACCCGCAACTACATTTGAGTTTGACATGCCTGCTGAAAGGAATCTATTACTTTATGTTATTTATGCACTCAATCCTTTGGGGGGGTCAGTTGGAAAAAGCAAATTTACTATAATATGTCTAATAATCAGGTTTACCATTATATTAGAGATATTGCACAGTGTTAACTGGGGTATTATATATGTAAAATGTATGTTTCCTCCACTCACTCATGAATGCACTGGTCAGCACTAGATTAAACTGTTTCAATTAAGCTATATGAGCCACATTGAAGAAAAGATTAAGGTAATGCAGTAATCCTATATAATAATTCGCTAAAAGTTTGTAATGACGCAGTCATGCGCAGTAGAGACTGCCTGTGACACGGCTGATACTGAGCAGGGCGCTCCGAATTCAGAGTGATCACGGTCTGAATTCGGAGCACCCCGCTCCGTATCAGCCGTGTCATGGGCAGTCTCTACTGCGCATGACTACACTGCAACCGGCCGGCACTGCGGCCTGTGTACATGGGCTCTTCAACTAGTAGATACATAAAATGAAATAACTAACTGCCATTTCTCTGTCATTATATATGAAACAGCTAAGTCTTCCCATTTCAGTGTGGTAGTGCAGATCTCTTTGTTCTCTAGTAAAGCCAAGTTTGTGGTGACATCACAAGTTATATCTAACGGTTTCATTACAGTTCAATGCACCCATCTTTTTTGCAAACTTGTAAACAGTACCACTAAATCTACGTCTGGCAGCTCTTTTTTCTATAGATGCCTATAGGAAAACAGAACTACAGCTAAGCAGGACATCATCAAGGGAGAAGGCTCAGGTGGATGTCACTGCAAAGCTGTGATGTTCATGACAGCCACTGCAGAAAGAGATTACAATAATATGGCTGTTTCATAAGGAGAAAGAGAAGGAGAGACTGAGAAGGGATAGGTGTAAGAGCCCTTATTAGTGTCAGCTACAGTATTAGTTTTACAAATGGAAAGAGAATAAACAAATGTTATTTGTCATGTTGTGAACTCAGCAACAGCACACTGGTTTAAATATACAGACTATAAAGGTTGTTATCTTGTATCCAAGGACAGCAAATGGAATATAAGCATTCCTTCCAATAATCCTATCCTATATAATAATTTGCTAAAACGTGTGTAACGACGCAGTCATGCGCAGTAGAGACTGCCAGTGACAAGGCTGATACAGAGTGTGGCGCTCCGAAGGAGCATCCAGCTCTGTATCAGCCGCGACAAGGGCAGTCTCTACTGAGCATGACTGCACCGCGACCGGCTGGCAGTGGCACTGTGGCCTGTGTAACAGGCTCTTCAACTAGTATATAATAATTCGCTAAAACGTGTGTAACGACGCAGTCATGCGCAGTAGAGACTGCTGTGCGTGCTGCAGTCATGCGCAGTAGAGACTGCTCGTGACGAGGGAGCTTCCCGCTCTGTATCAGCCGCAGCGTGGGCAGTCTCTACTGAGCATGACTGCACCACGACCGGCTGGCACTGTATCAGCCGTGGCGCGGGCAGTCTCTACTGTGCATGACTGCCCTGCGACCGGCTGGCAGTGGCACTGTGGCCCATGTAAGGGGCTCTTCAACTAGTCATCTAATAAAGAAGCAAATAGGATTGCATATACCAACCACAGTAAACCAGTTAAATGGCTTTACACTTGCAATGCAGTTTGCACTTTAGAGATAGTAAGAATACTTGCACTTTGAGAAATCTTCTTACCCTCCATATTATGGCAAGTTTATCCTCTTCTACCCCTTGAATCATATTAAATGTTGGTTGAAATACATTTAAACATGCGTAAAACATAGAGATGCAGCCTTTTTTCCTCAGTATACAACAAAATTAAAAAACAAACAATAAAAAACAGAATGATAGGAAACAAAATATCCATATTTATAATGTAAATCCTGACAGCATTCAAAGGTTTAATCTCCAACCTGTGATTGCTTGCAGAATAGGAATTTATATTTGTGGCCAGCAGTGATAATTACATGGGTTTTAAACAAAATATTATTATTATGCCACCATTAAAAGCAAAAAGTACTATGTTTCTGAATTATATTGAAACTTTGCATTGAATTCAATGATGTTCTGTAGTCACTGCTGGGTAGTCCATTAACAAACAATAAAGGCTATCATGTTTAAACAAACAATAAAGGCTATTACCATG
This sequence comes from Rhinophrynus dorsalis, assembly GCA_037306005.1. Lineage (NCBI taxonomy): Eukaryota > Metazoa > Chordata > Amphibia > Anura > Rhinophrynidae > Rhinophrynus > Rhinophrynus dorsalis. The sequence continues at coordinate 405,803,751 of CM074718.1, read as the reverse complement.
TCAGCATCTACGTGTTCACATATGAGGGGGTGTCAGTGACATTAAAAATCAGCATCTTTTGACATTTTGTAAGCTTATTTCAATGCATTCAGCTAGAGAGAGTATGTGAGAGTGAATGAGTGAGTATGTGAGAATGAATGAATGAATGAAAGAGTTAGTGTGAGAGAGTGAGCGACAGTGTCACTGAGTAGGAGAGAGAGAGAGAGAGAGAGAGGGAGGGAGAGAGAGAGTCTCCTGGACATACCTCCCAATATGTAAAATGGTGAAAAAGGGTACAATTTTGTTTTAGGTAGTTTTGTGGAGGGTGGAACTGGTAGGCTGGGCACTACAGAGAATTTTTAGGGTACTTCATGTCCTATTGACAGCTCTTTATGTAACTCAACAAATGCTCAAGATCAACATATTTTATTTACACAGACTACGCATGCACTGAAGTTTAAGTAAACGTTAATGTAAGTTTAATTGCTATGGAACAATGTGATACATGCACTACACATCCTGATCTCCACAAAAGAAGGACACCAAGGTAGAAAAAAAGGTTGATGGCTTTGGGTTTCAAAGAGGGAAAGTGTCCCTCCTAAAATGCTCTATTCGTTATGCAAGATCTAAAATCTAATATAATGTGGACATATCCATCATGCTTTATAGAAGACCCTTGGAATCCTTAGCACTGCAATATTTATATGTATTGGATTTACATCCCAGGCACCCCTAGACAAGGCATTCTAGATGCTACTAGTCCCACCTATTGCCACATCACTATTCCTCATATGGCCAGACCCTAGACACACCCACTGTTTCCTGGCACAGAAAATACCCTTGGCCTATAACAAGCAAGGGAAAAAAAGCTTTAACCCTTTGGTTACTAGAGAGATATCTAACTTATTGCTACACAATGAGCTGGAGATCTCTCTAGCATCAAAAGGGTTAAATAATAGCCTGTAAAGGAGTAAAAAACCAGGTGCAGTGAAGGGACATTGAGATTATTCTGGCCACACCCACAAGAATGTGGGTGTGGCCAGCACAGCTGAGGCACCCCTAAAAATTTAGCGTTCTAGGCTGCAGCCTACTCTGCCTATTGGGAAATCCAGCCCTGTAGGAATCTCAGCAGTGATGTTGTCATGCTGTCTGCAAACTGTCAAAGATGAAGAGTGGCTAAAAATCTTAATAAATCAAGTGCCTTATATTGAGTCAATACTTTCTGCACCAACAAAAAGTCTAAAAATTCACTTGAAAGTCAATATGGAATTAGATTTTAGGAACATGTATTTGAAATGCTAACCTGGATTACATGATATCACTGATTTACTATAAGGAACTAGTTTAATTCTGGGGCAGTCCAACAGCATCATAAGGGATGAATACAAATTCTCATTCATTTAAATTGGGCTTTTAACTCCTTCAGTGCTAGCGAGTCACCATTGTATTGCTTTGCAAAGCACTGGAGACCTCTCTGGCAGTCAAGGTGTTACGAGCCCAATTTAAATCAATGGGTGATCTGGGAATTTTTATTTGTCCCCTACAGTGTAATTGGTTTACTCTAGCAGTCTTCTAGTTCATCATAGTACATCAGCCTCCATGTCATTATTAGGCGTTTGTGTTTCTTTAAAGGGGATCTATCACCCCTATACAAGTTGCTCTTAAATGTTAGATTATATAGCGATTATTTTGAGCACTTTATTAATTTCATATGTTAAAATGCTCTTGGGTAAAATAGAAGGAAAAAATATTGCATTTACCCTATTTCTGGATAGACTGCGGGTACAGCTCTATACCCGCAGTGTGTAACTCTGCCTCTGCTCCCCTCCTCAGTCCAGCCTCCTCCGATGATGGAGGCTTAATGCCTGTAAGCTGGAGCGTTATCATTGGTTAGCTATAGATCTCTCCAATGTGAGCGCTCCAGCTTACAGGCAGAAAGCCTCCATCATCAGAGGAAGCTGGATAGAGGGAGGGGAGCATAGGCAGAGTTATAGAGCTGTACGTGCACTCTATCCGGAAGTAGGATCAGTGCAATATTTATTCCTTCTATGAAATACTCCAAATAATCGCTATATAAACTAACATTTAAGAGCAACTTGTATAGAGGAAGTATATTCCCTTAAAGGGATTTAGGTTTAACCCCCTTGATTTCTAGAGCAGTCTAGTGTATTGCAAAGCACTAGTTTTGAAATCTCTCTAATGGCCAAGAGATTAACCCCTTACGGACCACAAAGCCTTTTGTTTTTTTCAGTAACCGATTCAAGGCTCTCCAAACGGCATGCAGCTGAGTGGGGTTCCCTGAAATCCATGATGTGCCAGGACTGTCATGGGTCCTTGTAGCATGTTTTAGCCATGACAGTCCTGACACGTCATGGGTCCTTAAGGGGTTAAGACATAATTATTTAACCCCTTAAAGATGTGAGGGCATGTTCAACGTATTGCTACTCAACTTGTTGTGCACCTCTCTCATCCTTAACAGTTAAGTGTTCAAAAGAAAAGTGGAGGAGTTCTGAGGAAAACCATTTGCACTATAGGGGAGAACAAAAAATTCCACAAATTCCCATTGATTTAAATTAGAACTTTAACCCCTTGAATACTAGAGAGGTCTCCAACGCATTGATTCACAATGCGTTGGAGACCTCTCTAGCATTCAAAAATCAATGTGAATTTTTAGTTCCCCACCTTCAGTGTGAATGGTTTGCCCCAGAACCCCTCCGCTTTTCTTTTGAACATAGGGTCCTTAGGGTATGTGTTCCTTAGAAAACCTGTTGTAGGGGTGGTTCTCTGCAATGAATGTTTGTAAGGCACACTGGCCCCGTAGTTCACTTCAGTCAGATGAATCAAACAGGTTTCTAAAGTTTCCCTGCATTCACTGACTGAAATACTAGACTGTGTTAGAAGAGTCAGATTGCTATGCACAGTCCCCCCACCACCACTACCACCACCTCAAGCCCTCTAAATCACAGCCTGTGATGCAATTATTTGCAAGTCAGTGTAGAACTGTGGAGAATCCCTAGAGGCAACTTTCAATTGTATTCACTTTATAAGAAATAAGAGGCATTGAGAATAATAACAGGAGAGAGCTGATGATTCGTCGTTATTTCCCTTCACAGCAGGGATAAACTAAAATGCTCCGTACAACTCAACTACATGATTCTGGTTGAAGAGAGATAAAAAAAAACCTGTAAATAATAAAATAAATATTAAATGTCTAACACTATTTGCAAAAGCAATATGACTGAAAAATAACCTGCAACAGTATAATCAGACTGGAATCCTTAAAGCAGTGGGGCCTCAAACGTTTTCACTCATGGCACTTCTACAAAGTCTGGAGTGTCCAGGTTACCTCTAACTTCCTATAGGTGTGAGTAGTTGCTAGGTTCCCAAAATATCAGTGCTTTGGACAACCTAATGCATTATTAGTGTACTATGCAGTCCAGTTACACCATTACTAGAAGGCCTGGGTTGCCAAACTTTTCTTTAATGAGATCTACTTTTAATCAAAGAAAGATGTTCTCAGCTACTCTAAAATATATAAATGTATAACTGTTCATATTAAACAATCTCTTTTTAACAACTCTTCGCACATTTTTGAATGACAAAGTGCTGCAAGGAAACAAGTGACCTCCATGAAAGCTCAAGGTGATAAAATTATTTTACAACATATATAATTTTTAGTAGAAGAAATCCAAATTAACTATAGAAGGCAGAACCTGTGGCTCTCTAGTGAGCCCCAGATTTTTCTCATTGATAGTGTCCTTCTATGCATGTTTAATGCTATTTGAATGATTTATTAAAACATTTAATACATTTAACAAAGTCTGCAACTTTTGTTAAAATGGTTGAGTGAATATGGAGTTGCACTGTGGCCCCCATATTCTCTTAACCACTTTGACACCACATACTGCCCACAACATTTACTATATAACCAGTGGTGTAACTCGTCATTGGAAAGCCCCAGTGAAAACATATCTGGGCCTACTTCCAAAAAATATATTTTCATAGAGGCATAATTAGAACCTACTGGACCCTGGGACAAATGGGACCTCCTAGCATCACTGCATCATCTGCCCCCCCCCCTAGTTATGCCCCTGTATATAAGTAGTCATGATAATGCATGCAGATTAATCTGTAAGCAAGTAGTTGTCAAGGTATAACACAGGAGTGTGTGACAGGAAAACCATGAATATGCTGTAAAGCATTTTATTAGCATGACTTCAGTTCTCTGATTGGGTACAGCTGGATACCACAGATGAAAGCTGTGCACAGACTGGATGTAGCCATTCAGGGAGCAAATTTCAACAAATGGACCTCTCTCTGGCTATCCAGCAAGCTTGATACTTGATTGTAGTGGAAAGCTACTCAATGGTAAAACAGTCTCGGGCTTTAAGAAGGAGTCCTGGGGATTTATCCTCCAAGCCACTACTAAGCAACACTTCTGTTATCGTTTGTCAAATGCATAACGAAGAGAATTTAGATGACAAAAAAAGAGCAATTAGCTACCATGAATAACTATTTGGGCAGGACATTTACTTATTATTTATTAAACCAGACAGGTGCGGGTATGTCACATTGATAAATCTGTTTTAATTATTATGGTTGCATATTTAATTTACCAGACTTTTTGAGGAGAGATATATAATGGGCCTTATCCACAAAATGAAAGAGGAATAACTCTGAGGCATACCTACCGTGCCACAGGAAAGAAGCAGAACTTCCTTCCTAAATGGGGATTTTCTACCTCTTATGCTACAGAGGTGTCCAACACTTTGAGAGTACAACTGTTATAGTTCTATACTGACATTGTGATATATTTTTGCTGCCTATGTCTTGCTTCTGTTATATTTACTGTTAGGCTATTTATGTATTCAGGTGCAGTATATTGTATTCGTTTGATCCTTTTTGACTGCTTAACCTCTTGATGGCCAGAGAGGTGCTTAACATATTGCAAAGCAAGGTGTTGCACACCCCTCTGATTCGCAATGGGTTAAACTGATTTATATTACTTGTACTATTGTTCTTTGGTATGCACATTATTCAAATGTTATCCCTGCCTGCTTTCAGGCTTTTTCTTTGTTATAATGTGGATATCTGTGCCGGTTTACCAGGATTTACAAAATATATAGCATAACAGGTATAAAGCGATGATTTTTTTTTTTTAATTAACAATATAGTTATATAATCCAGCATTATGCACAGGTTGAACTCATGGAAGCAAAGATGATTCTTTGTTGCAGGACTCAAGGACCTGAAACTCCTCCCACTGAATGATACCTTAGGAGACTTCAGTAGGAAGGGTTAGTAATGCTGGAGTTCTGCAGAAGACATCATGCCTGCCTCCATGTATAGGATATCCAGGATGAATTAAAGATTACATTTGAAGAACCATTCCACAAGAAACTGATTCATAGTGGCTATTAGGGCCCAGATTAAGACAAACAAGGAATTATTATAAGACGGTGTTAGTTTTATAAGTAAAGTTTTATTATGAAAAAAGGGGGGGGGGACAAACACAAAGTATATTATAATGCTTTTTCCTGCTGACTAAAGCAAAGGTACTTCCATCTGCTGTTCCCCACACTGATAAAGGAGCAGTAAACTTTTTTATGAAAAAATATATATTGTAGGACTTTTCCTGTTGAGTAAAATAAGGGTAGTACCACAGCTGAGAAGTGCTATAACAGTTAAACACCGTGTTTGTTTGTTTTTTTTTAGTTTTTTTACATTAGCAGTGCCCTCAAGTGGTCAGATTCCAAATTAGTTACGTTAGTTATTCTGTTACATTATATTTGAGGGGAAGTTAAAGTGATAGTAATACTTTGTTAAAAGTAACTTTAATTATGTAGATATTAAAAAAAAAATAATAATAATAATAATTGCACCCATTCCTCTCTCTTAAACCTCTAAGCTTTCAAAGTTCCCCCTTCCCTCCCCGTGCAATGATGTCAGATTTCTGTCTAAGAGAAGGAGATCCGGTCCTGCAGCTCTTCAGCAGAGCCGTAATCTCGCTAGTTAGATAGAAATCAGTGGCGTAACAATAGGGGTTTCAACCGCGACCGGGCCCGTCATTCAGGGGCCCGGCTTCCCCCTGCGACCCCCTCCTCCTGGCGCCGCAAGCTCCCTCCCGTGCTCTAGTAATGCAGAGCGCTGGGAGATGACATCATCTCCCCGCACTCTGCATTACAGAAGAGGACAGCGCGGAAGCACGTCGCACCAGCCCGCCTCTCCTGCCACCCCACTGGACCACCAGGGATTGGGAGGTAGGAAATGGAGGCATTGTGGAGGGCCCGAGGGCCAATGTGTTCGGGGGTTGGGGGGGGCCCATGGCACTTCTTGCACCAGGGCCTGGACTGTTCTAGTTACGACTCTGATAGAAATACTTCATTTGAATGGTCTATAATGTGTACCTGGTTTGAAAGCACACGTAGACCGGTCAAATGAAGTATTTCTTACCAACTAGCGCGATTACAGCTCTGCTGAAGAGCCGCAGGACGGTCTGTGGACCGGGATCTCCTTCTCTAAGACAGAAAGCTGATGTCAGTGCACGGGGAGGGAAGGGGGAACTTTGAAAGCTTATATCTCTCAAACCATAGTGGTTTAACAGATAGGACTGGGTGTAATTATTTTTTTTTTTTAATAGCTACATAATTAAAGTTACTTTTAACAATGTATTACTATCACTTTAATGACAGTTCTCCAAACAATGTGAGAGAAACTGCTGAGTCATGCTGTCCGTTAGAACTTTCAGGGTGTAAATTTGCCCTCATTTTACTCAGCAGGAAAAGCTCTATAACATAAGAAGATTTTAGTCTTACATGTTAAATCCTTTTCTCTTAGTCCATACAGGTTACTGGTAACTTTGGGTAGGCGATCCACCCCTTTAAGTAGGCAGGAACAATTCTAGAAGTGAATGCAGGGGGTGGAGCCTACCTTCCCTCCTTGGCTGCAGCTAGCCAATCAGCTCCATTAAGATTTGAGACACTAAATATCCTATATAATAATTCGCTAAGTTGTGTGTAACGCCCGACATGCGCAGTACACACTGCTACGCGTGCGGCAGTCATGCGCAGCACAGACTGCCCGCGCCGCGGCTGATACAGAGCTGGGCGCTCCGAAGGAGCGTCCAGCTCTGTATCAGCAGCGGCGCGGGCAGTCTCTACCGCGCGTGACTGCCCCGCGACCGGCTGCCAGAGGCACTGTGTCCCGTGTAATGGGCTGTTCAACTAGTTGACTAGATAAAAGGGAAAGAAGACTTCTGTGAACATGACCCCGAAGGACCCCCACGGTCTGCCACAGAAGAGCCAAGCAGGGTCTCTTGAGAGGGTGGGAGACCAGTAACCTATGTGGACTAAGAGAAAAGGATTTAACAGGTAAGACTAAAATCCTCTTTTCTTTGTCATCCAGTACAGGTTACTGGTAACTTTGGGATGTCCAAACACCGAGTTTCCCAGAGGCGGGAGGCAAGGACCAGGCGCAAGGCCCCCAAAGTCACCACAGCAGATATGAACCATCAGATCAGAGATAGCCCACAAAAGTGTCAATGGATACTGAACAGGGGTAACAACACCCCAGGAACTGTTACACAGCACACTGAACTAAAGCCAACAGGGCTCAAAAGTGAAGGAAGCACCAAAGAACCGAAGAAGAGTCTAGACAGGACAAGACTGATTCCAGGATCTTCCTCCCAAAACTGGCGTCAGACGATGCCAGCACATCAACACGGTAGTGCTTCGAAAAGGTGTGCACAGATGACCAAGTGGCAGCCTTGCACAACTGATCAGCGGAGGCCCGATTCTTGTAAGCCCAAGACGTCCCAATAGATTTTCAGAAGGTCCGGCTGACCCCTGCACACCTGGATCATAAACCTCTGGAGTTCCCTTGTGTGAGCCATGGCAAATGGGACCAATTCTATGGTGGAGATGAATTTCCCAACTAGAGGGGACAGCTTCTTGGCTGGAACTGGATCGTAAGCCAGAACAGCTGAAACCCTGTGGGTGATCTGGTGAGCCACCTGGTCCGTGAGAAACTCCATGCTCTGATGAGTGTTGAAGAGAAAGCCCTGGAAGAACAGACACAAGATCTGACTTGTCCATGTTGATGATCCACCTGTGATGGGTGAAAGCATAAATGCAGTCCCGAACCTGCTGATGAAGAAGTTCCGCAGAAGGGGCTTTCAGAAGCAGGTCATCCATGTATGGAGTAGCTCCCAGGACATGGTTGAAGACTTGAGGAGCTGTAGTCAGACCAAAGGGAAGAGCTGAAAACTGAAAGTGCCCTTGGTCGCAGGCAAATCTGAGATACTGCCGACTCTCTGGATCAATGGTGATGTGTAGATACGCGTCCTGAAGATCCAGAGAGGCAAGGAATTCCCCCAGGAACATAGCAGCAATCACCGTCCTTAGGGACTCCTGGTGATAATGAGTCTTGATCACAAAGGAATTGAGATCCTTCAAATCCAGAATGGGACGACAGCCTCCGTCCTTCTTGGAGACCGCAAAGAGGTTTGAGTAAAAACCCCATACCTCTGTACCGAATTGGAACAGGTTCCAGAACATCCTTGTCCAGAAAGGCCTGGATAGCGCCATTGAACAGACGGAGTTTCTCTACGCCCTGGGGCGTATGAGAGGGGAAAAAACCAAAAGGGAGGAAGAGAAGTGAAAGGGATCCTGACTCTTCCGCCACCAATCTTAAAACCCACGGGTCCGTCACTGAATCCTCTCAGACGCTGTGGTAGTGACGCAGACGGCCACCCACAGCCGAGTAGGGACCTGGGTTCAGCGAGTCATGCTGAAGAAAGCTTGGAAGAGACCTTGGGCTTCCATTGTTGTTTGGGCTTGGAGGAGGAACATGGAGTTGAGGGTTGGAGTTGCCTGGTTCTCTGGATGTGTCTCAGTCTGGAAGGAACGAAAAAGCTGATTATGCCTGAGAGGTGTCTTCTTCCTGGGGACCATAGGCAGAATGGTACTTTTGCCCTCTGTGGCCTCACTAATCAGATCCTTAAGATCTGGCCCAAACAAAGAGGTGCCTTGAAAAGGCAAAGAGAGCAAAGCTTTCTTGGAAGCAGTGTCAGCAGACCAGATCTTGAGCCAAAGAGCTCGTCTGGCAACCACAGACATGGTGGAAACCCTTGCCACCAAACAGATGGCATCAAATAAGGCAGCAGAAACATAGTGCTGGGCCTCAGAAATGTTGGCATGAAACCGCAACATATCCGAAGTAGGAGCACCCTGATGGACAGCCAGGGTGAGCTGTTCAGTCCAGACCACAATGGCCCGATTCACCCATGCTGCAGCAAACGCTGGACACATGGCAGTACCAGCAGTGGCAAAAATGGACTTGAGGGAGACCTCAAGTTTCTTGACAGTCCAGTCTTTCAGAGAGGAAGCATCAGCAACTGGCAAGGCAGTGGACTTAGATAGCCGGGAGACAGGAGCATCCACTTTGGGGGAATGAACCCAGTGCACAAGCACCACCTCAGAGAAGGGGTAAAGCTTGGCAAATTTCTTGGAAACAGAAGGTTTCCTGTCTGGAGACTTCCACTCATCAGACACAAGGTGGTCAAGGGTGGGGTTAGGTGTAAAACAAGTATAGGGCCTTTTAGGCTCCTGAAATACATCAGAGGGATCCGAAGAAACCTCCTGAACTAAGGGAATGTTTAGGGTAGTTAAGACAGCTCTGATCAAGCCCTCAGCCGAGGGATCAGGATCAGCCTCAAAGGGGTCCCCAAAAAAACTGAGAGCAGCCCACAGCAGAACATTCCTCAACATCTGAATCCACCAACAGTTCCTCCTCAGAGGAATCTGATACGTCAGGTACTCCCTGCGGTATTGTCAGCGAAGATCTGACGGAGGAAGGGGTCTGCCAGTAGTGGAAGACCCCCTGTAACTGGGATGGAAAGAGTTGCAATGTAGACCGGAGGTCTCTAGAAGCAGCCTTGAACTCTTGCACCCAAGCTGGCTCTAATGCATGGCTGGAGGTCCCTGGGAGAGACTCAGGGACATCAGAACATGCTGGGCATAAATGACCTGAGAAATCTCTAGGTAACCCTGAATGACATGAGGAGCAATGCGCAATAGGAGACACAGAGGCCCTAGCGTCCTTAGTCTTAGGTCTGGCCCCAAGCTCTAACGGATTAGACATTCTCACAGTGTCAAAAAGGTTAAAGTATAAGGAATCACCCAAATACAGTGTATAAGATTAAAATTTCACCCTAGAAATTGCTAAAATGCACTTATCTGGAAGGTGAAGGGTTAATCTGCAGAGGAGAGAAGGAGATTCCTACGTAGGATACTCGTTCAGGGTAAGGCACAAAATGGCTGCCACAGCAGGAGCCAATCAGAAAGGAGTGTGCGAAGCACTCATTGGAAATGTAGTTTTCCCAGAAAAAGTACCCCAACAGTGCCCCAAAGCCCCCTACTGTGTCTTCATCAAGGAACAAATCTTATTGGAGCTGACTGGCTAGCTGCAGCCAAGGAGGGAAGGTAGGCTCCACCCCCTGTATTCACTTCTAGAACCTGTATTGGACGACAGAGAAAGAGGTTTTCATAAACAAAAGTTTACTGCTTCTTTAAACTTGTGAAGAACTCAAGGGTTATTGCTTGTTAATTCAACTTTTTGGCAATTCTAAATGCCTTAATCAGGACATAGTGACAATTAATATGTCCTAGTGTAGATGTTTTGCTGCACCAAACTTTGAATTAAAAGTGTTCACTATTTAATCATAACAGTCTGCTAAGCGTTCATTTTATACTACTATTATTTAAAATGTTATTATAGTTATGAAGTGAAATAGCTGATAATATTGGATTCTATGGAGAACTGTAGAAGGGGGCTCACCTCTCACACAGAAAGCAATACAATAACTGTCTGGACACCAGGGGAGCTCAAGGTGAACATTAAGTGTAAATATAAATCATACCAGATGAAGAAGTTACCATGTTTTTACTAAAGTTTTACTACTCTTTTAAGTTCTATCAAGCTACAAACACTTTTAAATATATATATTTTTGAAGGTTACAAAACCAGCATGTACTTTTATAGAAGAGCAGTCTGTATTTTAGCACCAATGTTACTGACGACATAATCTTCAAGAGTTTCTCAGAATAATTTATGCTGAAGGTCACATGTAATGAATCTAATGTATGCCTGTCATTTTCCTTGATTGCTAAATGGACTGGATATTACTGGGGTGCTAATGCTTCAGCATAAGTGTTTTTACGTAAATGTGCACACAGAAGTTTAATAAATGTATGTATAAGTATTGAAAATTGAATGAAGACACAGACCATGTCAGTTTGCTTGACTGCAGGCATATTTTCTCTCCCACTGACTGGAATTCAGATCTTTATTTTGATTGGTTCAGAAGATCAAGAGCCAATCAGAATACAGCCATTAATTCATATCAGAATCGGTGAGAAGGAAAACACAGAAGAAAGCTAACTGAATAGTGTTCCTTGCCTTTTCTAAATTAAAAACTCCTTGGACTCACTGAAAGCAATAACAGACAAAACTGAAAAATTCCACAACTTTCAGATGAATATCTGATTTTTTGTAAATGTGTGCCTAGATATTAATGTTATATTTAGTTAATTATGCCCCATTAAAGGGATAGTAATGACTGAAAATAAATGCAGCTCCAGTTAGTCCTCATATGTCATGTAGAGTTGTATTTCAATATTCTCTGATTTGTAGTTTAACAGCAACTGAATTATAAATTATCCCCCTATCGGCCCTTTTACCTCATGTATGCCACCTCCCCTCAGACGTGGAATCCGGTCATGCAACCGGGCAGCTCGCAGCGAGGGACAATCTTCATGCACGGAGTATTAAGAAAACCCAGCCTCACTTTGGCAAAGGTGGGCAGGATTTTCCTTCTGCTCACTGAAGATTGTCCTACGCTGCACTCCATCTGACTGGCTTAGAGAGGCAGCATTATGCAGTTAAAAGGGGCGGAAGGGAGATAATTTATAATTAAACTACCGTTGAACTAAAAATCGAAGAATATTGAAATACAGCTCTACATGGCCCAGAGCATATGAGTATTAATCTGAGCTGCATTTATTTTCAGCCATTAATATCCCTTTAAGGATACAACCAATTAGTTCTAGTAAAATGAAAGCTCTAACATGCAAAGCAATGCATTCCAAAGCAGTGAGCTGGAAATCTCTCTAGGATCAAGAGTGCACAAGCAAGCTAAAATGATTTGAAGACTTACATATGCAGAACAATCACAAAGAGATAATATAAAGAGGAACACTTACATGGCTGTTGAGTAGAGAGCTTCTGTGACTCGACAGACCGTCAGACTTTTGCAGCGTCTCAATCGCCATTTCAATCTGATAATAGATGTCATTGGAAAAAGGCTCAAGATAAGATAGCATTTAAAAGCAGAGCAACATTGACAGAATGCTTGAAATTTATCAGAGCAGCAACCCACAACTGGCGTCAACACATCCAAAGAAAACCAAACCAAAATCATGCATTTCATTATCCCAGCTCCCACCACCAAATCAAAGACAGGAAAAGCCCTCACAACCATTTTAATAAAACTGTAAGCAAAGGCATGAAAGTTAAAGAGAATCACAGTGAAGAGTGTGCAACAGAGTTCACATTTAACTTTAGCTTTGCTTTGAAATCCAGTTTGTAATAATCTAAATAAAATATCTTGCCCAATTATTCTGCAACAAGTGCTCCAGATATCTTATTTTGAATACCCCTATAAACAAAAACTGTCTTGTTCCTCAACTTTTGCTGGGGTTTGCTTTACAGCAGGAATGGCCAACCTAAGGAGAAGACTACAATTCCTAATTCCTGTTAGCTGGCGTGGGATGATGAAAGTTGTAGCCCACAAAAGCTGGAGGGCTCCACGTTGTCCAACCCTGCTTTAAACCTATAAATCCTTGAGGATGAGAAGGATGTGCAAAGCATCAAAATGCAATACGTTGTACAGCCCTCTGGCCCTCAAAAGACTAAGGAACATAAAGGAAACAAGGCATTCACATCTACAGACAGAAATTAGGGCCTGGGTGCTATCCACAGTGTAGAGTATATTAAGAAGACTATGAAGGACTCACAGGACCTGATGAACATCATGGGAAGTTTAGTGCTGCATATAATTCATCGGTCAAAATTATGTTTAGAGGAAGGACTGAAAACTCACATTGACTAAGTATATACATATACTATATCAGAAATAAAGAGGGCAGCATCCGTGGGTCTTAAAGCAGGTGAACAGTGGCTTTTTTTTGTGGTCAGCATTTCGGTCCTCACATGGATCTTTCTCAAGACTGTCCTGAGAAACGTCCCTGTGAGTACTGAAAGGATGACCAAATAAAAATCTCCTGTTCACATACTTTAAGACCCATGGGTGCTGCCCTCTTTATTTCTGTTGTATTATATTATTTTGGGATTGTGCACCTGGACAAATTAACAAATTTCACCTGACACCCTACTATATATATATATATATATATATATATATATATATATATATATATATATATTATAGTGTAAGCCTTATTGATCATCTGAAGTGTAAGAGCATTCTAGTGTTTGTGTGTACTAGGAACGGTGTAGTCAAATTCAGGACCACCAGCTATTGGACACTACAACTCCTGTCATCCCTAACCAGCAATCTCCTGATACCCCGATCTGTGCACAGAGAAGACTCCGGTCTGAGTTCAGAGTGCCCCACTCCGTATCAGCCGCGGCGCTGGCAGTCTGTACTGCGCATGACTGCAGTGCCGCCAGTGTTGGCCAGTGTACACAGGCTTTAAAACTAGTACCTTCTTAAAAAAAGCAACTTATATTTTAGCTTTTAGTGCTTATTTAATGCTTTAGAAGGATCGATACATACTTTGTACAATAATCTCATTTTATAATGCGCTTTCAGCTGAACCATATAGAGCCACTGAATAAAAAGCTATGTCAGGTTAACACTAGGTCAGCGTCTATGCCAGGATCTCACATTTCCTTGTCACACAGTGTTCGAGAATAACAAAGTCATATTATTATCATTATTATTATTATTATTAACCCTCTGAGTGCCAGAGAGGTATCCAATGCATTGCCCCTCTGGCAATCAAAAGGTTAAAATTAAACACAAAGATCATCCACAGAGTATTTATAATTTGTAAGTTATTCCTAACAAAAACCTAGCTTTAAACGAAAAGGTACTCTAAGGACATGCTTAAGAAATCCTTCTTTAGACCACAGCTTGGAATAAACTTGCTAGTAATTAATTACATTCAATCGATTTTCTGCTATATTTTATCACTAACAGATGCAAGAGACCAAAAACATACAGAAGTTGTTGTACTTAGAAGAACTTGAGTGATTTGGGAGCCAAGCAACTGTGCTATAGGGGACATATAAAAATTAAATGGGGTTTTAAGCTAGATAGGTCTCCTATGGGACAGTTGATTTACTACAGTCCTTCTAAGTTCATCAGCTTCTCTGTGAGAAAAATCAATCAGTCAATATGAAAAGCCGGTGAGATAGCTCAGAAGCAAATGCCCTGACTGTAGAGCCTGCTCAAACCACAAGGTTGCAGGTTTGATTCCCGGCAGGGTCAACACAGCCCTTCACCCTTCTGAGGTTGATAAATGTGTACCACTGACTGGGTAATTATAACATCTATTACTTCAGGTGCTGATCTGGTTAATTCCAAGAGTGTGCATTGAAGTTTATCCATTAGTTCAAGTTAGTCTGTGGAACTTATGCATATAGCGTTAGTGTGCAAAAGGTGGCCCTGTGGCTGCACGCTCAACCTGGAGTCTTCACCTGCTGCCTTCAGTATGGTGCATTGGGAAGAACAGATAGTATTCCTCTCCATCATCATTACTCGCACCCTATTGTCACCTGTTTTTTGACTCACAGCTTACCTCCCTTTATACTCATAATGCCCCTTTAACCCTCTGAGTGCCAGAGGGGTACGTAACATACTGTGAATCAATGCATTGCATACCCCTCTGGCACTCAGAGAGTTAACCCTTGGGTGCTAGTGAGTTCTTCATTGCACTGCAGAGCAAGGCGTTACAGACCTCATTAGCATCCAACGAATTAACCTGCTTTTTCAATTATCATTCTGAATTTTAAACCATAATGTCAGGCCCAATGTGGGAAATCTTTGGATAAATCTGGTTAGTATCTGCAATCTCCCCAAGAGAGGAAGAGAGGAGAGCTTGTGTATGAACACAAAAACTAGAGCACCAAAGGAGGCTTATGCAATAAATAAAAGGACCTGCAACCTTGATTCAAGATATCTGAAAACTTCATTGAAAACTGCCTATGAGTCATGTTAGCTAAAAGACCAACAAGTGTACAGTCAAGGAGATATTCATACATAGTACCATATGCTAATATACACTAATTGCAGTGACTGTGCAGCACCAGTAAATTATGCTTTTTGGTGAAGTTTCATAACCTAATGGATACTTTTCGGAGATGTTCCATATTCTAATGAAGGTTTTCAGTGATATTTCATATGCTAATGAAGAGCTGTGCTGCACACCAAGGGACTTTCATTTTCACTTTCCCCAGAAATAGAAGTGTGAATGTTTCCTAAAGTGATCATCAGCTGGACTTCTGGTTAATCTGACACATAGGTAGTTTTGCATGAAGTATTCAGTATGTAAAAACAATTCAGTGTGACAGGTCCACTTTAATGCAAGGAGTTAACCTTTGATTAGATAGAGTGGTCTCCAACCTTCCCAGCATTCAGTACCTAATTTTATAAATAACTAGCAGAAAGAGAAAGAGAGAGAGAGAGAGATATTTCTCTCCCCCACTTAAAACTACCATCATCCTCAGCTGTCCAACATTAGGCTGTTGTAGTTTAACAGCTGTACCACAAATACACCCTACCCCAGTTTTGTTCCTCTGTCCACTGGTAGTCACAGACCCACTACCTGACACCCTATCCTTGTTCCAATGTGTGCTGGTAGTCACAGAACCAGACATGCAGTGCATCACACCCCCAGGTATGTTCCACTGTCTCACTAGTAGATAGGGTTGCCACCTTTTCTTCAAAAAAAATACCGGCCGTGGCATTCCCGCCATACACTTAACATTGGACAGAAGCCAATTTTTTACCGGCCTGCCGGTAAAATACCGGCTGGGTGGCAACTCTACTAGTAGTCAATGAACCACATACACTGTCTGACACCCCTGCCTTATTCTATTATCTACTGGTAGTCATACAACCGCACATACACAGTCTCACAACTCTACTCTGACAAGAAGCACCCAAAACTGTTGATTTTTAAAGTTCTGTAACATCATTACTGTAGCACATTTTAATAAAGTTCTAGTGTATCTCTCCTGTAACTCCATGTCCTGTGGTATAACTAATGTAGCTTCATTTCAGTAGTAAACTCTGTGGATTTACTAGTGTAGCTCCATTTTGATTTTAAGGTCTGTGGTATCACTAATGTAGCTTTATATCAGTTGTAAGATCTGTGTATCACTAGTGTAGTTTCGTATCTATAAACTCTTTGGCTTCTTAAAAATTTGTTGAATATTACAAATAATTAAAAGACTGCCATATTACCAAAGTAGGTGCTACATGAGAAAATAAACATTGCAAGCCCGCATTACTCAGAATTTACAGCTTTTAAATTACTGATTTGCACTTTACTTCCCAACATAATCCTAATTATATTTAACAAAAGGGAGGCTTAGACAGTGGGATGGAGTAATAGTAGAAATAGGCCCTTAGGGTTAGGGGTTAATATCACATCTGCCACTGTCCCCACCCTGTTTTGCCTATGCCCTGCACATAATTTGCTTGAGGGGTTAGGAAACCAGAAAAAGATGGAGTGGAGACTCCCTTCTCCTCCTCAAGTTCAACCCCACCACCTACTCCCAGAATTCATGTGACAAATAGCCACAATAAAGAAAATAAGCGGGTAAGAAGAGAAGAAAATCTCCCAGGACCAAAACCCTGAGAACTCCTCCAATCGGAAGAAAGCCTAGGAAGCGAGCATTATGGGAACTGTAGTCTTCTCTATTGCTTGTTGCATAGCAACACCTATAACTCTGGCCCCAGCGTGCCCACTGGACAGTCAGAAAGTGGACTGAATGAGGGTATGAGGAGACAAGAAGCTAGAGCCCTCTCTGACCATTGTAGCCTAAACCATTGAAGAAATATGGAGCAAAGATGACCATGGGTAGAATCAGGTTCTTAAAGAGCCTGCCACACAATAATCTATCTACATTAAAGAATAAAGTAATAAATGCAACATCTCCAGGGGACACCTGGGGGGGGGGGGGTGAAAAAAGATACTAGTAGTGGGGGAGCAGAAATAAGCCCCAAAGCACCCAACACACACACAAATAGGAATTACAGCAGTGAAGGGTTAACCTAGTAAGGAACATCAAGTGAACCAAAGCAATCTGTGAAATGAAAATCCTTCTAATGAGTAGAATAGACCCATAATGAGCACCAGAGCAGAGCTACGTTCATATCAGCCTCTGTTGAAAGAGCCAACTCATACTGGGAAAAATTGAGGACCAAGGCACTCAAAGGGTTAATTACCAATCTTATGTCTTCAGAATACCATCATAGGAGGGGGAGAATCTCAAGAGACTCAGTCATGAGGGATAACCATGTCATAAAACCACTCAAAAGAAAGCAAGAAAGAACCACAAAGCACCCGTGAACTGGGCAATGCAATCCAGGGAAGCCCAGTGATGGTAGTCAGCCTAACTGGGGACTATACAGCCCCATATCTAAAAGAAAAATACTAAAAACCTAAGGAAAAACTAACAGATGGGCATTACATTCCAGCTGCTTCGTAGGACACATGGATTCTGGGGATAGGCTGGGGCTGAGATGGAGAAGGAGGGAGTCTCCACTCAAAACACCCTGTCTTTTGTGATGTGCCCTGCTCTCCAGTAAGAGGGACTGAAACCATGGTACCTGTGCCAGATGCTGCTGATGGCATTTTTCTTCTTTATTTAAGGGCTACAAAATAGGGATAAGTAATTTTTAAGTATTACTATCCCTTTAAATGCCCCCATTTAAATCAAAGGAAATCTGCACAATTTTAATTTCAACACTATGTTGTGTTAGTTTGCTCCCGAATTTACCTCTTTAGCTTGATGAATAAGGCCCATACTTTATTATGGACTCTGTCCATTCAAATGCTGCCAATGGCCTAGTTAGTCAGAGGTATAGCTGCTTCAACTCAACAACATATGCTCATTATGAAATAAATGAACTCATTTAAAAGTGTAACCAAGCAGTGGACAGGAATGACTGTTATGTTCTTGCAAAGAGAGGTAATCACATTCATCGTAACATGCATGATTGCAGACCTACTTATGTAATGAGAATCTCTGAAAGGATAGAACATACAAATGAATGCATACAAGTGCTAGATATACTTGAGCATACCTAGAGTTAAAGGAGAACTAACACATGCTAATAATAACTCCCACTTACCTTTTCACGTCCAGAAAATTTTAATAGCCCCTACGAATGTTGCCTTTGTATATCTGTTAACCCCTTAAAGACCGGTCGTGCATGCAGGCGGCTGTCACTTAAAGACCACAGATCATTTTTTTCTTTTTTTTTTTTAACCCATCCGATTCCGGATTCCCTGAACGGCATGCAGTCGAGCAGGGAGCCCGGAATTCCATGACCTACATGTACGTACTTGGTCCTTTAGGGACCGGCCGGCTCCAAAAGGGACTGACAGCGCAGGCGCACGGACGTCACTCTGACGAGATGTCCGTGCTTCCTGCTACTGTGAGACTCCGAAAAACTGGAAAATCTTTGAAACCAGGTAATATTTCTGGCGACTAGCGCTACTAAGCAGCTAGTCGCCGGATGAAGAATTAATTAATGTAAAGTTATTGCGGGGTGGTAGTTCCCCTTTACAAACTGGAACATGACAACTACAACATAGGGGGAAAATAAAACATTTCCCTATTTCCAATTTATTTACATGGGACCTTTAACACTTTGAATTCCCTCTCAATATGAATTATTATTTTTCCCCTATGGGACAGTTGGTATGCTCTACAATTACTCCAGATCCTCATAGTACAGCAGCCTCACAGCAGAGGAAGTGGTAGAGAATTGGGACAAAGTAACAGCATTACAGGGGTCAAATTATGTAAATAAGCCCTTTAACCATATCAGTGCCAGTGCAGTGTCAATAGCATTCTGTTGACTACCTCTCTGGCACTCATAGGAGTTAAATCCCTGAATGCCAGACAGGTCTATAACGTATTGTGAAGCAATGCATCAGAGACCTCTTTTCATTCAATTGTATAAAAGTCCAATTTAAATCAATTGTAATTTAGGCAGCTTTCATTTGTCCCCTTTGTATCTTGCAGTTGGTTTGGCCAGAGTCGCTCCACTTTATACATAAGATCCAATGTATCTTTCTGTGACTATCATAATTAGTAGAGAAGATACACTTTAAGGTGCCCCATTTGGTTGAGTTACAGAAACATTCTCACAGCCTGTAAAAATCAATCAATCTATCTATCATGATGGTGGTAGCATGCTATTTAAAGGAGAACTAACACCAATAATGAGCGCCTGCTTACCTTACTATGGACAGAAACTCATAATAGCCTCTATGAAAGTTATCTTTGTCCCTTTTTTCATATTCGGTCAGTCAATGCACTGCACACTTATCTGGCCCTTAAATGCTTAAAATTATTATGTGCAGTGGGTGGAGTTTGTGGTCCTGTTGTCCTGCTAGCAACTGTAATGATTGCCTCCATGTTATTTCTCGAACCAAAGAGCAAAGAGTCATTAGGACTTTGTGGCTATAGTAAGGTATGCGTATGTGTGTGTGTGGGGGGGGGAGGGTTATTATTATCATCATTTTTTTTTCTTATACAAGAGCCATTTGTAGAAAGAAAGCAGAACAATTCTGAAGCAAATCGACTGCATCTTGTGGGGATGAAAAAATTCCTATGTGATTTAAACGGGGCTTTTAACCCTTTGTGTGCAAAAGTGGTACGCAACACATTGCTTCTCAATGTGCTGGGCACCCCTCTGGCAATGTTAACCTCATGAGTGCTAAAAAGTTCTCTAACACACTGATTTGAAATGCGTTGGAAATCTGTATCATTCAATGGGTTAAATGCCCCATTTATATCAACAGGAATTTAGGAAAGTGTTACTTCCCTCCCATGGTCCAGTTGGTTTCATCTAGAATCATTCTATTTTTTATTTGTGCAAATGGCCCTTAATGTTTTCTAAACCGGTGGTTCTCAGTTGTTTTACTGTGGTATAACCCTACAGTTTCATGCAAAATCTCAGTGGAATCCTAAGAATTAAGCCCTTTAACCCCTCGAATACTAGAGCGGTCTTCAAGCTGAATAATTACAATCATTTTAATGTTTGGTTCTCAACCCCTTTCAGGTTCAAACAGCTCATTTTCTTGCCACATTTTCAACACCACAGTTTTTACCTAAATGCTCAACCGATGTGGTCACCCTCTACGTACCCAATCTCAAATGAAGATACTTAAAACAAAGACAAGTCCTATCAGAGGTAGAAGCAGCGTAATGGCCATTAAATCTATCTCAGACAGCCCCTCTCTCTTTGTTAACTGTGTTAAAGTGGATCTACACACAGACTCTAAGGCAGGCATGCCAATTATGTGGCCTGCGGCCTGACAATGTGAGACCCTCCACACAGAGAAATGTTTTAAGTGCTCTACAGCCAGCATCAATTGGTTAAAAGCCCCATTTAGATAATACAGATGGGTTGCCCCAAAATTGCTCCTATTTTCTTTTATACATACAACCCCATGCTTTTAGGATATCTCTGCTTAAGCACAGTGGCAAATCAGTGGTTCAGTCACTTTAATTGACACACACACACACAGACACACACAAACACACACAGACACACACAGACACACACAGACTTGTAGGCATGGATATATGTTGCTCTCACACATTTATACAGTAAAACAAATTTCACTAGTAACTGTGCTATTATCAATAAAATTAACAATAACACCTCAATATGATAAATCCCTTCTTAAAGGGATAGTAACACTTCGTTTTAACTTTATTTTATTTTGTAGGCATTAAAAAAACATGAAGAATGATATAAGTCTTATCTCTCAAACCTTTATGGTTTATGAGATATTCACAAGCAAAGTTCCCCCTCCCGCCCCTTTTACCTGGTGTAAGCCATCTCTTCTCAGATGTGAATCTGGTTGTATGACCAGACAGATAACAGAAGGGAACAATTTTCTTTGTATGAAAACACTGAAAGCCCTTCCCCCCCCTTGACAAGTTTTTCAGCTTTTTCCCTTATCTTAATTGAAGATTGTCCCTCTCTGCAGTCTACCTGGGCACCTCCCTTCTGATCTGGCTGAACGGGGGGGGGATACTTTGTTTGTGAATATCTCTTAAACCATAAAGGTTTGAGAGATAAGACTTATATCATTCTTCATGTTTTTTTAATACCTATAAAATAAAATAAAGTTAAAACGAAGTATTACTATCCTTTTAAACTATTGTTGCCTGATAACCTCTTGGATGTTGTGAATTGTTTCTGGCAGCACTGGTTCAAAACAAGAATTCTTCAAATACTCCTAGATGTCATGTCCACAGACGTGGACATGACTGCTGTTTGCCATACTCCCAAACTCTGATGACCAATGCACACACTCATTTTTTTCTGACTTGCACACTCTTACAGTAAAGGGGAACAAGAATTACATATTTGATGGTGGGAACCAATGTTACCAACTGTGGCTGTGTTTCACAGACTGTATACAACTGCCAGTTCTCCATTTAACTAAAGCATGCAGAGTACATGAGCCCATAGAAGAGCACCATGCAGTGAGAAAGTCTTTTGGTGCAGGAGTATGGCAAGCCCATCTCCATGGACATAACATCTAGAAGTGTTTGAGGTCTATCTTATGAACCAATGCAGCTTAAAAAGAAAGTCACAGCAGTTACTGTGTAAAGTATAAAGAAAATATATTATGAGGTATTAGTATTTTATTAATATTTTCAAGCTCTAATTTACACATTGCACTGTCATAACTTTTGAATAAGCATCTCCCGGTAGAAGGGATACTGTTAATTTACACAGCAGTAAAAATATATTATATTACATTATATATCATAGCAACGGTTACTATCTCTTTAATATTCACTCTTTTTTGATAAGTGATGTGACAGGGAGTGTTGGATTTTTATTATATTATAATCAGCCTGGTAAATCCAAACCCATTACAATTCCTGTGGAACATGTATCTGCTTAAACTAGATCAGATACATATTATATGTGATATATTAAAGTTCATTGAAAATGAAACATCTACAAGTAGTGGCTTTCACCTCCATTTTGTGCCAAATGTATATAATATTTATCCAAATGAAATCAGCACAATTGACAAGTGAAGTACTTAAGATGCACCACTGAATTTATTTAAGTGCAAAGGGCTGAGGAGTGTGTATGAGACAATTCAATATGTTGCTCTGAGTCACCTATTCTGGGCTTACTCTACTTCTGTTTTGACAGGAGAGACACAGAGGAGAGTGGGCTAAAGTAATAGGTTTTCAGACAGGTACCTCATTGAGAGTGAAAGGAAGAGGAAATAGGACAGTGTAAGTGCATTTTTTACAGGCTTGACAAGGCTTTGCAATGCTTAGCTACTTGACACTAAAAGGCTGACAGTAAAACCCTGCTCTGACTAGTATGTGCTATTTTAAGCCTGGCAGAAATAATCACTTCTTCACTAAAGGGTGATCTTGAAACATGTTAAAATTAGAAAGGGCTCTGTCAATCAGTTCTTTTTAAATCTTGCATAATTTTAGAACATGTATGAGTTTATATAACCTTATAATTTTTTTAAAGAAGAACTAACCCTTCCTAATACAACCCCCAAATCCCTTGCTGACTGAAAATGTTATCTCTTGAACAAAGGCACAATAGCAAATTTCATAATAGCCATTCCTATTTATTGGACATAGTAAGGCAGTGGTGTCCAAGTTCACTCCTCAAGAGCTACCAGTCCTCTGAGCACAGGTGGGCCAATCAAAATGAATGAGCCACTGATTAAATCTCCTGTGCTTAATCAGGGAAATCCTTACATCCTGTCCTGTTGGTGTCCCTTAACCCCTTCACGTCCAATGACGTACACAGACCATCACACTGGTCCAGCACTTAAAGGGATAGTAATACTTCGTTTTATCTTTATTTTATATTGTAGGCTTTAAAAAAACATGAAGAATGATATAAGTCTTATCTCTCAAACCTTTATGGTTTCAGAGATATTCACAAGCAAAGTTTTCCCTCCCGCCCCTTTTACCTAGTGCAGTGGTTCTCATCCTGTGGGTCGGGACCCCTTTGGGGGTCTAATGACGATTTGCCAGGGGTCACCTAAAACCATCAGATATTTATATTTTGTTTCATAACAGTAGCAAAATTACATAGATGAAGGAGCAACGAAAATCATTTTACTGTTAGGGGTCACCACAACTTGGGAAATTTTATCAAAGGGTCATGGCACTAGAAAGGTTGAGAACCGCTGACCTAGTCTAAGCCATCTCTTCTCAGAATTGGAATGCAGTCCATAGACCAGAAAGATAACAGCAGGGGACAATCTTCTTCCTATGAGAACACTGAAAGCCCTGCCCCCCTTGACAAGTTTTTCAGGTTTTTCCCTTATCTTAATTGAAGATTGTCCCTCTCTGCAATCTACCTGGGCACATCCCTTCTGCTCTGGCTGAGCAGTGTTACATCAGTAAAAGGGGAGGGAGGGGGATACTTTGTCATTGAATTTCTTTTGAACTACAACTCTCACAGAATTGAAATAACACTCTCCAAAGTCCAAATACAATGATGATTAATTAGAGTTGCTTTTATTATGAAACATTACTATCCCTTTAAGGACCAGTGACGGTCCTGGCACGTCATGGAGTTCAAGGTTCCCAGTGTGGCTGCACGCCGCTCTGGAAGCCCTTAACCGGAAGTAATAATAAAAAAAAGCCCCGTGGTCACCAAGTGCCGGCCACTCGTGCCGGTCGTTAAGGGGTTAAGGATTGAAATTGGACAGCCCTGTAGAGTAAGGTATTTGGAGGGTTAGCTCTCATTTAGCCCTTTGAGTGCCAGAGTACAATGCCATGGATTCCTTTCTGGAAGTTATAGAAATTCAAAAGGTTAAATAGACAGAACGGTTATAAGCATCAACATTTTTCAGAGATAACATATTTTATACTATTTAATATGACGACATTTCTTTTGAAGAAATGATCAAAATGGACATCAAAACAAATCACGTTTTAACAAAAAATTACTAATGTTTTCATGTATAAATACTATAGTTAACTGTATAATGCATAATAATTTTCGAATAATTTTTTTATGTTGTTTTATAACAAAACAATGCCCACACACCTAATTTTCAGAACAAATGCTTATGTACATTCTTGCTTAAACATTTAACTGTTTTGATGGTCTACACCAGGGGTGGGCAGAGGCTGGGATGATAGGAATGAGAGTTCTAAATAGCTGGAGGGCTTAAGGCTGTCCACCTCGGGGGTGAATACTGAAGTCTTCTAGATAAGACTGATATTAAAGGGGATCTATCACCCCTTACAACTTTTCCTAAATTGTTTTGTTATATATCATATATAATGAAAAGCGTATAAGTAAAAAAAAACAAAAAACAAAAAAAAAACGCTTGTTTGGTGAAATTAAAACAGTAAATACAGCTCTTTAACTACTTCCTGCCAGACTGCTTATAGCAGATCTTTGCCGCAGTCTGCCTCTCTCTATCCGGCCTCCTCCGATGATGGAGGCTTTCTGTCTGTAAGCTGGAGAGCTCATTGGCCAGAAATCAATCTCTGCCAATGAGACCGCTCCACCTTACTGAAAGCCACCATCATCGGAGGAGGCTGGATAGAGGGAGCTGAGGCAGAGCGGCAGACTGCGACACAGATCAGGTAAACGCTGTATGCCCGTAAGTAGGTACAGAGCAGTATTTATTCTTTTAATTTTGCCAAACAAGCATTTATTTTAATTATATATTTTTCATTATAAGCTATATAAAACAAAATGATTTAGACAAAGTTGTAAAGGGGATTTATGTGACCTTTTTTTTGCTGATTACTCAGGTTGCAATGAACAACAGAAAGGTGGTGTAACTCTGGGGAAATTCAGCTGCAGGGCAAGGAGTAAATACAAGTCTCAATGCTTTGGAGACCTTTCCAGGATTCAAGGGCTTAAATACCTCATTAAATTACATGGGAATTTGGGGGCATTTTTTTTGTCTCCTATGGTGTAGTGGGTGGCAGACTGTGAATGTGTTAGTCTGTGACTATCAGTGGGCCCCTGTAAGTTCCAACAGGGTGGAGTACCCTTAGAGGAGTTTGCAGGGGGTCCCAACATTTAAGTTGTGTCACTGTCACAGATGCAATGAGATTGAAGTACTGGACAAATGCTAGAGAATGTACTCTCTAGCATGCAAGGAGTTGAAAGACCCATTTAAATACAATATGCATTTTGAGAATTTTTATTTGTCCCCTATGGTGAAGCTGGTTTGTACTGGACTTCCTCCAATTTTCATGGTACATCAACCTCACTGATAAAATTACACTGCACAACTCCCTTCAGCTATCAAGCATTTACAACAGTGGAGCTCAATCAAGGTGTCATGGCACTTTGGTGAGCAGTGGACATCCAGCTGGAGTGCCCTTTCTTTTCTATACAGACTCTTTAGACTATTTTTAGAAATTGTAATACAGGATATGGTTGTTTTTTCTATTCTGTTTGTGAGACCTAAAATAACTATTTATTTAAGTATTTGTATTTCCCCCCCGAAAGTTCCATATTATGCGTTGCTTTGAACATAAAAAGACTGAGAACCACTGATTTAAAATAACCGTTTATATTAGGCAGCGTTGTCAAAACGATGACTAATTCATCCTAATGCCTACTAACATTTTTTGCATATTGATTAAAATTCTGTGTTACACATTGGGCATAATTATGAGATGTAAGTAATGTCTGTAGAGTGCTGTCTCTCAAATCAGCCTCATTTTTTTAAACAGCAGATCTCCAGTTCTGCTGTTAAATAAAATAATCATCAGTTATTATGTCCTCTCAAAAGCAAACTGATGGAAAAGCAATCACAATATTTATTGTAATAAAATGATTACAGATGTATCCACAGTTTTTTCAGAAAAAAATGTAAACATAGAGATTCACTATGTGAATGGAACACTACAAGGCAGGTAGGGGGGTAACCTTTGGCTCTTCAGTGTTGGGTACTACTACATGTGATTGATGGGAGCTGTAGTCCTCAACAGCTGGAGAGCCAAATGTTGCCTAATTCTGTGTGTAGTTAAAACTGGTAAACATCCTACAGTTTACTAACAGCAGAAGATATTTTGAACTAGTAGGCATAAGAAATATTCTGCAAAAACAGTATTTGTCCTTTTTTTTAACACACTGCTCTGCTTTAAAGTGATAGCATTGCTTAAAGGGATAGTAATACTTCATTTTAACTTTATTTTATTTTGTAGGCATTAAAAAAACATGAAGAATGATATAAGTCTTATCTCTGAAACCTTTATGGTTTAAGAGATATTCACAAACAAAGTATCCCCCCCTGTTCAACCAGATCAGAAGGGAGATGCCCAGGTAGAGGGACAATCTTCAATTAAGATAATGGAAAAAGCTGAAAAACTTGTCAAGGGGGGAAGGGCTTTCATTGTTTTCATACAAAGAAAATTGTCCCCTTCTGTTATCTGTCCTGTCATACAACCAGACTCACATCTGAGAAGAGATGGCTCACACTAGGTAAAAGGGGCAGGAGGGGAACTTTGCTTGTGAATATCTCATAAACCATAAAGGTTTGAGAGATAAGACTTATATCATTCTTCATGTTTTTTTTAATGCCTACAAAATAAAATAAAGTTAAAACGAAGTATTACTATCCCTTTAATATGAAATATATATATATCCTTCTGAGATACCCTCACTTTTGGCCTTCCTTTCACCTGACTTAACCCACTACAGTGCATAATGAAGTCTGCTGCCAGACTAATCCAACTCACCCATCGCTCCTCTAATACTACTCCTCTTTACCAATCCCTATACTGGATCCCATTTGCATACAGAATTAAATTCAAAATCCTGGTGCTAACTTACAGAGCCCTTACTAACATTGCACCCCCTATATTTCATCTCTCATTTCCAAATACACTCCCACTTGCCATCTTCGATTTGCAGAGGACCATCTTCTCTCTGCAGCTCTTATTACATCCTCCCACTCCCGCCTACAGGACTCGCGTGCAGCACCTGAGCTCTGGAATCCCCCCCATCCCATCAGACTCTCCCCCAGCCTTCAGATATTCAGACGCCCCCCTGAAAACTCACCACTTCGAGGTAGCCTATCAACTTCCTCCATAACCATTATAAAAAAGTCAGACCAACAGCCTGTCTAACTACTACTCATTCTCATTGCCTTCTAAAGTCACTCTCCCACCTACAACCCCATCACAACCTCATTGTTGAGTCTTTTTTCTCCCAAACAGAAGCACTACTTGCCTGAATCCAAAAACACTTTTTTCTCCAACCCACTGACCAGCAGTTCATGTGGCAGGAGGCACTCACACCCCATAGAACTTATCCCTTCTGTGTCCCACCTGCCTTCCTCTAGACTGTAAGCTCTCATGAGTAGGGCCCTCTGATCATTTTGTTTTCCATGTTACATTTGTACTGTTATATGTCTCTATATGTCTATTTCCTTTTGTACAGCCCTGTCAAATAAGTTGGTGCTATATAAATAAAGAATAACAATAATATAATAATAATAATTCTGGAAGAGGTTTTATTCAAAAATACTTCCATGGCCTGAAATGTTATGGTGATGCTGTTGCTACAGCTGTTGTCTGTGACAATAAGCCTCCATATATGATGCTGTAGCACTGTAAAGTTTCAAGCCACAGATGTACTGCACAAAAAAATGTTGGTTTGAGCTGCAATAATATTTGAATCAAACGTCTCTCAGCAGTGGGAGTATCCTTGTTTTCACTCAGCAGAACAAACCCTGCAATATATATATATATATATATATATGTATATGTGAGTGCGGTTCTGGAACTACAAAATATGGTGGAGTTGCTCAAAATTAAAGAGAGGTGAGGTAAAATGATGGAATAAATTATACTATCTGGGTCAGAGATAGGCAAACTGTGATCCTCCAGTTGTTGATGGACTATATAACTCCCATCATCCTCAGGACTATAAATATACTAGCAAACTGGACACAGCGTTGCCCGTGTTTGGTTAATATGAATGAAATATATTTAAGAAAATGCACTGTGTGTGTTCTGTTTATTTAACCCCTTAAGGACCAGCACGCATGCAAGCAGCTGACACTTCAGGACCATTTTTTTTTTTTTTTTAACTATCCGATTCAGGGATCCCTGTAAGGTGTGCAGCCTATCGGGGAGCCCTGAAATCCATGACGTTCATATACGGCATGGGTCCTTATCGCACATTAACCCATGACGTTCATGAACATCTTTGGATCTTGAGGGGTTAAAGAGGTTGTGAGGGGGAGCAAAGATGAACTGGGAGGGAGGGTATAGAAGAGAGGAGGTGTGTAGAGGGGTGGAGGGTGAAGTCCTTGCAGGGTAGGTGATAAAGCTGGAGGATGAATTTACATATGTGTCAAATAGGAGGGAGGGTGTATGGTGAGGAGGTGTATACTGTGGTGGAGGGTGAAGTCCTTGCAGAGATTTTGACATAACCTGGCGGGTGGGGGGCTACACCCATTGTTTACACTAATGGAACAAGAGTATAGAGAAGATATGCATAACATCTCCTTACTGCTGCTTCGGACAAAGCTTCTCGGTCACGTGATGCGTCCTCTTTTATATATATTATATATATATATATATAAAATTTGTTTTCATGTTATATACAATGTTGTGTACAAGTGCAGTTATAAGTCAGTTGTACGAGATTTTGTTGTTGCTCTATATAATACTGTGGATCACTGGAAACGCACTGTCAGGTGACTGCCTGGGAAAAGTGTCCCTGGAAATGATCTTGAAATGTTGATTAGTATGGTGGCAGCTGGCAGGGAGAGTGGAATATAAGGAATATTAGTACCTCACACCTTGTGCCACTCAATAATGCTTAATTTACATAAGAGACAACTAAAGCTAAATCTATTAAACTCATTTTAAATAAAGAATGGCTACCATCAATATACATTATTTTGAAAGCTCTTTCTAAATCACTCATCGTTCCAATTTAAGGACCAGAAGACTGTGGAATGTGAAACAATGCGGAGGATACTATGCTGGCACTCAAAGGGTTAAAATTTTACCCCCATACACAAATTTGGTATCTGGAAATATAATCTGTACATAAGAGCTTTATGTAGAAAGAATGTGAAGAACATACCAAATGCATCATAGGAGGTAATACAAATTCTCAATATTGTCATTACTGAAATGGGACTTTTAAGCCCTTGACTACTAAGACAAGTTTCCAAAACACTGTGAAGCAGTATGTTGGATATCTCTCTAGTAATCAAGGGGTTAAAAGAGTAATTTGTATCAGTGGGATTGTTTCCAACCTATGGTGCAGTTGGTATGCTCAAGAATTGCTCCTCTTTATCTTTTTCCACAAGGCCCTAAATCTCATAAAGATAGGTGCCTGAGACCCAAGGCTATGAGGATAATAGCAGAAAAAGGACACTGGAACATTTTGAACTAAACCTGAGTATAATTAGGTTCCAATGTAATAAGACAGAATATTTATTCAGCCATGCATTCATCTATAAAGATTCTTTTTTCATTATACCAACAACATGATTCATTTCATTTCACTATCAATTGGGAATGTGACCTTTTTCTATCTAATAATCCTTTATTTAACCTTTTGCTGTAGTGACATATGAAAAAAAATGAAATGCAGAATCGCAGCATGATACATTATAAGTAATCTAGATCATTTTGGGAATTGTATATAATTTAAAACTATGAAAAGAATATTCCAATTAAATATGCTTGAAACTAAATGGTGAGCGTACAAGTTCTACATATGAATAAAAAGTAGCATAAAAGAGAGTGATCAAGATTGCACGGGGAAAACAGAACTGTGTTGTTGTTTCTATTCAAGATGGGACGAATAATTTTATTCTGTAATTTCAACAATTACATCTAGAGGTGTTAGAACAAAGAATGAAAAACAACTAGATAATGCATCAAGGAACCAGATGTAAACGGGTATTAACTATACCCACAGAACAGATGCCCCTTCATCTGTTAAACATAAGGGAGTGCAACACATCATACTGCAATGTTTTGCACATTCCTCTGGTCCCTAAACAGTTAACAGAAGGACATATGTCTGGATTCCATGGCAATTGATAGCTTTATTACCATTTTTTGTTTTTCCCATTCTAATCCTACCAGAGACTTATATCAGAATCAATGATATAAAATCAATGATAATGTTAATCACCTGCAGTGTAATCCAACCCTCACTGTGGCAGGAGCCCTTCATGTAGAAGTCACCCTTATGTAGAAACATAAAGTGTTGCTTTTCTGTAGCAAATCAACTACACTGTAGAGGACATGTAAAAATGCCATCAAATGCTCATTGATTTGGGGTTTTAATAAACTTATTTTTTATTTATTTCCAAGAGTAAAAGGAATAACAATGGACAAAAACAACAGCATAAACTTTATCTACTTATTAACAATGTTAATTCGACCAGTTTTGTCTGATTAAAAAAACATACAGTTGATGCCAGTGTGAGCTAACAGGTATAATGGTCACAGGGAAGGGGATAAAGACGGGAGAGATGATGGAAGTGGAGGAGAAGTGAAAAGAAGCATGAAGTAGAGACTGGGAAAGGGGGCCAAAATAGACATAGGGGAAAGAGAGGTAAATAAACGTAAATTTCAACCCTGAAAAATGCATACATAAAAAAGTCAGTTCCCATGTTAGTAAGGAGGCACATACACTTTTCTCATGTTGCACATGTGGTTTGAAGACATGGGGAGAATGTTTTCTCATGGAAAGATACATATTTATAACCAATCCGGGGGAGGGGAATTTATCTTCCAGTTCTTCAGGGATGACAAAAGGGAATCAGCCCTGCGAAAAAAGCTCAGTGCGATGCACATAGAATTTATGGCAATGCAATACAGCCAACAAATGGAGATCCCTCTCTTGTTTGGATGAGGGGGTCTGGACAAATGGAAGTCACAATGATCTCCTGATTGATAAGAAAATCTGAGACAACCTTGGCTAAGAATTCCTGAGAAATACAAACAGGAAGAGAGGTTTGCAAGACAGCTTGCAACTCAGTCACCCCTCTATCAGAGAAAAACAACCAATAGGAAGACCATTTTGAGAATCAGGGGATGCAATGGAATTGAGGCCAGATGTTCAAAGGAGGCCTCTGTTTGGATCCCCCTGTGGCATGGGGTCCCGAAAGACATGAGCCACCCCTTGAAGGAAGGTCTTGACATCTGGCAGACTAGCAATATGTCTCTGAAAAAGAACAGAGAGGTCTGAGATCTGTAATGTAGCTCAGCCTTTGTTCACAACATCCTGCAGGAAGGCCAGAACCGTGGGATGATCAAAGGTCTGATCAGACAAATTACTGACAGCGCACCCCTGGTGGAAGATGGACCAGACCCTATGGTATGCCTTAGAGGAGACAGGCTTCCTGGCTTAGATCATGGTGAACTTTACTTCATCCCTTTCTTCTCTGAATGGTGGCTTCAAGAGCCATGCCATCAATGCAAGTCTGTCCATGTCCTCATGCCACTTGGGACCGTGAAGAAGGAGGACTGTTCTCAGTGGGAGGTTGAACGGTTCCTAAATGGATAAGTTAATAAGGTCCACAAACCACATGTGCTGGGCCAGAAAGGAACAATTAGCATGACTAGAGCTTTCCCCATTGAGATTGTCCTGATTACCCTGGGGATGAGAGGAATTGGGAGAAACACAAGACGTGGAAGTTTCATGGAAGTACATCCCATCTATTGTAAAGGTCAGGGAATCCCTGGCCCGTGCACAGAACACAAAAATATTTCTGTTCTCCTGGGACACCATCAGGTCTATTGTTGGGATACCCCAGTGCTGAACTCATAGAAACCCTCTGGATGCAGCTGCCAGTTTCCTGGATCCACATCTTGATGGCTGAGGAGGTCTGCGACCATGTTTTCCACTCCTGGAATTTGGACCATTGAGATGGCTGGTATCTTGGCCTATGCCCACAGGATGACACCCTTCACTTCCTTCAGCTCTGTGTTGCTTCCAGTTCCACCTTGATGGTTGATGTAATCCTTGAGTACCTGGGACAAGTGTAAGAGAGCCAAGGGAACGGCTTGAAGTTTCAGAATATTGATGGACAGAAGACTCATCTCCTGTCCCCAGGTGACCCAGGGTCACACCCCATCCTCTCAGAGTGGTATACATCATCAGGAGGTTCCACTATGAAATCACAAAGGGTCAGGTTGGGTTGATGAAGCCACCAGCTGGAAAGAAGGTCAATTGAAGAGAGAGATGTTCTTGTGGTCCTGAGTATGCCCATTTGGAGCTCTCTTGTGTGTAGGGAGTGTAGGAGACTGATTCCAGTGCAAACACCAGATGCCCAGTAATCACATGCAGTCCTGAGGGCCAATCCAATGCCCATGACACATTCTGAGACAGGAGTTGGATCTTCTTCTCCTCCATGAGAAACACCCTCCCTTGCAGAGTGACCTGGAATGGGATAGAAGAAAACTTCTCTAGGTTGAAGATACAACCATGATGCACTAGATTGTGGGCTCACTCTTGGATATGTAGGCTCAGGATTTCTTCTGAAGGACCCTTCATCAGCATATCATGCCAATATCATGTCAGAGAAATGCACAGAGTTTGGATGTATGCGGCCAGGGCTGCCATGATCTTTTTGAAGATTCTGGGCTTCAAAGCCAAGCCAAATGGCTGTGCAGTTAACTGGTAGATACTGCATGTGAAAGAAAACAAAGAAAACGTTCATCTGGATGAATTGGGATGTTCAGGTATGCTTCCTAAAGATCCAGGGAGGCCAGAAAGCCTCCTGTGCACATTGCTATGATGACAGAGTGCTAAAATTCCATCTTGAAGCACGAAACAACTACATATTGGTTGAGACATTTCACAGGACCAAAAAGGGTTGGAATAAGAACATGAAAAGCTCTCTTGGGCTGGGACCGGTACAGAACTTGCTTGTCTAATAGTGAGGAGACAGCATCTGTAAAGAGGCACACTTGTTCTGAGTTCCATGGAACCTTTATAAAATAGAAGATAGGGAGGAAGGGACTTGAAATCTATGTTGTACCCTTGAGATAACACCTGCAGAACCCACAGGTCCATTACAGAGGATGCCCAGGTTTCTTGAAAAAAGGTGGAGATGACCCCCTACATGCAATGATGGACCAGGACTCTGTAAATCATTCGGAAGTTTACAGGTCAGCCTGGTGCTTAAGCCCAGCAGCATCCACAAGGGTAACGGCTGTGTTTTTGATCCAGGTGTGAAATAGGGGGGGCAACAGCTGGGGTAGAAGCCCACTGTTCTAGTGCATCAGTTGTGAAAGGGTAATGTTTAGAGATATGTTTATTGGGGAAAATCACTTAATTGGAGTTTTATATTCTTGCAAGAGGATCAGAAACCCGATGTGTATCCAACACAGCTCTGATGAGCCCCCTGCAGTGGGGACAGATTCAGTCTCACAGGAATCCTCAAAAGGAAAGGAAGAGTGCATATCTGCATCATCTTCTGAATCTAATTCCTCCTTAAAAGATGCCCAATAACCTACCCTTAAAAACAGGTTAAACCCATTTAACAGTTTGCAAGGGTTTCCAGGAATGGAGAACCCCCTGAATGGAAGATATAATAGCTAGTAATGTAAACTAATGCTCAACGTATCAATTGCAACAAAACATAAAGTCATTGATGACAAATCCAGCTTGAAAGCTCACCTGTTACTTGCTTCAGGGTGCTCTTATCCAATTTAGGATCCTCCGGTAAGATCCATGCATATCAAACATTACAAACAAAGCGGGAGCACACCCGGCTCAGGTGGTTAAATTAAAGACGGTCTGACAAATCTTGTTCGATCCATAAAAATCCACTTTATTCAATATCATGAAATAGAATCCAAAGACATGACATGAAGAATTAGCTACTATGAACAGTCTGACGGGTTTCGAGCATCTCTAGCTCTTATTCATAGACTAGTCTCCTCCCCTACACAAATGTGCCCATATTAGTCATCCTAAGGGTGGGTCTGGTGCCTTTATATGATTACTTCTGTCTTCTGTTTATATATTATATATTATCCTGAGCACATTCCCTTCAGCTACTATTAGCACTGTATATACACCATTCTGGTGGTGCACCATTCTACTATTTGAATCTATTTCCTTCTCTGTTTTTAGATATCTATAGAACCTGATGAGTTCAAAATCCATTAGTAGATAACAGACATGTTCCTCTTGAACACCTTTATGTTGATAATTACCAGCCTCACTCATAATAGATCTACTGATACAGCTTTATACATATATCCAATTCTATGCATTTAACTAATGAAACAAATTCAAGTGAATTTATTCATAATATGTCTTACAACACCATATGGTGCTTAGTGTACTAAGCAGTAAAGGTCTACTGATCAAATGCAATGTGCCTCCTACCCTTATTTAGCTTTCCTCTTCCCTCTTCTTAGTGTTAGATGTTACGGTAGCTTATTCAAGGTTGCCATGATCTTTAGACATCTGGTCACCATGGACTATTTGCAGTTTGTTACTTTTAATGCATCTCCAATCAAGTGTGTTTTCATTTGTTCACTTCACATTGTTCTCCTTGCATGTGGTTTTCCATTATCTTTAAACTTTTAAGTCGCCTCTGATTAATATAAACTGCACTATGGCTTTCCCTATTTATACTGGTGATGTTTCTAGCCTCACTGGCTTTTAGTTATTATACACACATACCATGGTTGTCCCAGCACTGAGTCAAGCAGAGTGTCTACGTTACAACAAAGTTCTCCAGCAGTTTTCACTCTCGCAGCAACACTGGGATACAGAGCTCCAATTCTGATTCATTGTTTATCAGTGCTCCTTTTTTGAAGGAAGTACTGCTGAAGAAATGAGCTGTAACACATTGTGGCACCCAAGCAGCACATATTATTAAGAACTGGTGAGGCTTGGGGGAAAAGCCAAAGTGCAGTGCATATTAATTAGGAGGTCTCCTACACATCTCAGGGACATCTAGGGAACTCATAAGTAATAATGATGGAACACTGTATCATCCTGCTTTTATTATCTGAGATGGTTGAGCAGAGCTTCACCCTCTAGAGACATCTAGAGGGAGAATCCCAGAACAAAACCAGAAAAGTATAAAAAAAAAAAAAAAAAAAAAAAGGATAAAACACACATACTAAATAGAGAGAGAGAGAGAGAGAGAGAGAGAGAGAGAGAGGGAGATGAATAAAAAGGCCAAAAAAAAAAATTTAACGCTAACATTAAAGTTCTCACTCATGCCATCAAAAGCAATGCAACTGATGGATAAAGCTTAAAGGGGATATGCAACGCATAGCCCTGCAATGCGTTGCGTACCCCTCTGGCATTCAAAGGGTTAATATGTAATCCATAAGAGCATATCATAATGTTGTGTTCAGTTAGACTTATCCTCTCAGAACATTAACTGTTATTATCATACTTTGGATGGCATGTTTGACATTTGTCATATAATCTGTTGTTTGATGGCGCACACCTTGCTAACATGATCAACCTTTTTTGTCAATCTTTTGTTGAAATGAGAGAGATTTGCGACCAAGATCAACCTTTCCTTGTCCAATCTCTTGTTCAATCAAGCTTGCTTAGTAAGTACAATCAGCCTGTTTTGTTTGTATCGAATTTTTTCCTGGAATTGAATATTTTTTTCAATCAAGGGAGCATCACTCCTCACACCAGACTTTTTTTTTTTTTTTTCAAAATATTTTGTTGGGTGGAATTTGTGTTTAATGTTTTGTTTGATTGAACATGCTTCTTGTGCACAATCAACATATGCTTAACGCTGTTTTTTCCACATTTTTCTTTGTTTGTATTACTTTTACTTTTCTTTCATCAATTAAGAGTGTCTTGAGCTTGATTGATGAAAGGAATACTTTAACCCCTTAAGGACCAGATGACATGCTATGACCGTCATGGTCCTAATACCCTTAAGGACTGGTGACGGTCATAGCACGTCACGTACTTTTTACTTACAGTGTTCCACCGGGAGCGCTGTAAGTAAAAACGAAGCATAAAATTGACTGCTCCATGACTGGAGCGGTCTCTCTTAGGCCCCAAGCGGAGCGCCAGTACGCGTAACAGGTCACGTGTACTGGCACGTCGGCAAGGATCAAATCGGTCCTTAAGGGAAGGTAACTTCCCTGGACCACTGGTCCTTAAGGGGTTAAACAGCGTGGAGATTAAATTAAAAGTACTGCTATGCATACACAAATATACACTAACTTACTATCTGCAAAACGTACTACGTACAAGCAGATTTTTCTGAGGTCAATATTTCAGGAACAGGACCACTGATCAAGTGATCACTAAAACGACCATGGCTTCCCCAAGATCTATCTAGGTGCCAAAAATAGAAAAACAAAAATAAGTTCAGCAGATTTTGCTATATCCCTGTCTAATTATTTCTGACTGCAAAAAATGTATACTGTAGCAGACCCTATTGTTTTCCAGAACCTCTAACTTTTTCACTTGATGGACTAAGACAAGATTTCTGGCACTGACTCCTTAACTTCCTTATTACCCACCTATTCATCCATCTATATTACAAAATCTGCATTTTACATTGCAAAAAATAAATAACATATATCACAAACACACACACACACATGCACACACACACGCACACACACACACTGAATATCAAAAATCTACAAATCCTTATTGTAATTGCAGCTTTTGTTGACCCCTTTTTTGCCTTTCATAAAATGTTGTAACCAACATTTTTAAGCGAGAAACAAATCATGTCTTGGAAAAATAATAATAATAATAATACCCCCCCCCCAAAGAAAAAAAAGTGTCACTGCCTTGGCTGCTTAAGCGTGCATACCCTTTACAATGGGGGTTGTAACTGTGTTTAGATATAATTAATCACATACCCAATCATATAGAAATATAATTTGCCTTCACGTGTTATCATCTAAAATGTTTCTGATTAGCCCTAAAAATCAGCTATTCTTGTAGGATTCCATTGAAGGTTTCTTGGTTGCATACTTCAGAGACAGCCATGGTCCACAAACAATCTAAGGGAACTTATTGTTGAAAGGTGCAAATCAGGAGAGATATAGAAGAATTTCAAATTCATTACATATATCATTGGAACAGTGTGAGAATCATCATTAACCCCTTAAGGACTAGCCACGCACGCACGAACACGGATGGAACTTAAGGACCACGGATCATTTTTTTTTTGTGGTCTGATTCAGGGCTCCCCAAACGTCGTGCAGCTGCGCGGAGAGCCCTGAATTCCATGACATACATGTACGTCCTTGGTCCTTTAGGGTTCTACACCCCATGGCGTACATGTACATCATGGGTCGTTAAGGTGTTAAGAAGTGGCGGAAATATGGCAACACCAAGACACTGAACAGATCTGGATGCCCCTCAAAAATTTATGACTGGGCAAAGCAGAGGTAAGCAAGAGGCCAACAGAAAGCTTAAATAAGCTTCAGTGGTTTATGGCAGTCACTGGCCACTCCCTGCATATTACAACCATTTTGTATATTCTCCACAAGTCTGAGCTGTGGGGTACGGTGGCAAGAAGAAGATGCCATTTCTCACAAAAAATAACATCCAAGCCCATATACATTTGGAAGAAGACACATTATACAGTAACTAGTTTTAAAGCCCGTGTATACGGGCCAACACTGGCAACACTGCAGTCATGTGCAGTACTGACTGCCCGAACGCCCCACAGCTGACACAGAGCAGGGCGCTCCAAATTCAGACCGTAGTCCTCTCTGCACACCTTCCTGGGACTGCTTCTCTACTGCGCATGACGGCTTCTGACAAACATCCTTAGCGAATTATAATATAGGATGTGCAAAAGTTTTAGGCAGGTGTGAGAGAATGCTGTAAAGTAAGAATGCTTTAAAAAAAAAATAGACCTGTTAATAGTTTATTTTTATCAATTAGCAAAATGCATTGTGGGTAAACAGAAGAAAAATATAAATCAAATCAATATTTGGTGTGTCCACCCTTTGCCATCAATTCTTCTAGGTAAACTTACATACGGTTTTTTAAGGAACTCTGCAGGCAGGTTGTGCCAAACATCTTGGAGAACTAACCACAGTTCTTCTATGGATTTAGGCAGCCTCAGTTGCTTCTCTCTTTTCATGTAATCCAAGACAGACTTGATGATGATGAGATCAGTGCTCTCTGGGAGCCATACCATCACTTCCAGGACTCCTTGTTCTTCTTTACACTGAAGATTGTTCTTAATGACTTTTGTCTGTATGTTTGGGGTCATTTCATGCTGCAGAATAAATTTGGGGCCAATCAGATGGCTCCCTGATGGTACTGCATGATGGATAAGTATCTGAAGGTACTTCTCAGCATTAAGGATACCATTAATTCTGACCAAATCCCCAACTCCATTTGCAAAAATGCAGCCCCAGTCTTGCAAGGAACCCCCACCATGCTTCACTGTTGCCTGCACAAACTCATTATTATACTGTTCTCCAGCCCTTCTGTGAATAAACTGCCTTCTGCTGCAGCCAAATATTTCAAATTTTGACTCATCAGTTCAGAGCACCTGCTGCATTTTTTCTGCACCCCAGTTCCTGTGTTTTCATGCATAGCTGCGTTGCTTGGCCTTGTTTCCAAGTTGGAGGTATGGCTTTCAGCCACAAGTCTTCCATGAAGACCCTTTCTGACCAGACTTCTCTGGACAGTAGATGGGTGTACTAGGGTCCAACTGTTTTCTGTAATTTCTGAGCTGCTGGCACTGCTGAACATCTGATTGCGAAGATGTGTCTCATCTGCTTCACTAAGTTTCCTTAAGGATCATTAGCACCTATTTGGTATATTTGTTTACTCATACATCCGACTATATTCCTACAAAATCCCTGATTTTGTGCAAGTGTACCTAGAAAAATTGATGCTGTTTTGAAGGCAAATGATGGTCACACCAAATAATAATTGACTTGGTTTAAATTTTTCTTATGGCTACTCACTATTAACATGTCTATTTTAGAAAGCATTCTTACTTTACAGCATTTTTTCACACCTGCCTAAAACTTTTGCACATTACCGTATGTCCCAAAAACCATGTGGTAAAATGTCTCATGGTCTGAGGACACCATGATAGAATTTTTGGCCTTAATGCCACAAGATACCTTTAGCGCAAAGCCAACATAACTCATCATTCAAAGAACACAACACCTACTGTCAAGCCTAGTGGTGGAGCCATCATGCTATGGGGCTGCTTCTCTTCAGTGAGACAGGGGCTTTGGTCAAGTTAGAGGATAAACTGAACAGCTCCAAATATATATTTTGGTGCAATACCTGCTGCCCTCTGTCAGAAAGTTGAAGTCAAAGAAGGATTTCACCTTTCAAAACAACAACAATCTGAAGGATACTGCCAAGGAATGGCTTATAAAATGAAGATCAATATCCTGGAATGGCTCAGTCAGACCCGGACCTCGATCCTATAGAAAATCAGTGGACTGACTTAAAGAGGGCTGTTCACAAGATATCCTATGGCAATTTAGCTGAACTTGAACTTTTCTACAAAGAAGAGTGTGATAAAATTGCAAAATCCAGGCATGCCAGGTTGATAGACACCATACCTATCCAAACAAACTTACTGTTGTAATCAAAGCAAAAGGCAATTCCACAAAGTACTAGATAGAGGATGTGTGCCCTTATTCAACCAATGATTTGATGTTTTTTTTATTTTTAAAAATCTAAATTCTTCTTGATTTTGTAAACAAGTATATGAGCCAATAAGAATACAGATGTGTATTCAAACACTGCCACAGCACTGAAAAAGCAGAAAAGTGCAGAATAACGAACTCTCCCTGCTTCCAGATTTAAAAGAATAGCCTAGGTAAGTATGATCGATCATTTTACATGTATATTTGTACTTCTCCAAGTCTGATTTTTCATATAATAGTAACCTATAGCTAAGCATTAGTTGGCCTTAACCCTTTAAAGGTAAGTAATGTCACAAAACCAGCAGCTCCAATTAATCCTCATAGTATTTGGGCAATGGAAAGTGTTACTTCAATACTGTCAAGAGTTGTAATTCAAGAGTAATTGAATGAAAAAAGTATCCCCCCCTCTCGCCTCTTTAACTGATGTAACACTGCTCACCTCAGAGCAGCAAGACTGTCCGGATGGATCGCAGAGAGGGACAATCTTCAGTGAGCATAAGGAAAATCCTGAAAAAACTGTCAAGGGGGGCATGGTTCTCATTGTTCTCACAGATTGTCCCTTGCTGTGAGCTGTCTGGTCACAGGACCATATTTCATATTTGAGGGGAGGTGGCTTACACTAGGTAAAAGGGACAGGAGGGGGATAATTTATCATTCAATTACTCTTTAACTACAACTCTGACAATATTGAAATAACACTCTCCATGGGCCAAATACTATGAAGATTAATTGGAGCTGCTGTTTTTGTGAAACATTACTATCCCTTTAAGAACAAGAGGGGTGCACAACACATTGCAAAGCAATGCTTTACGCACCCCCTCTAATCCTTAGTGGATTAAGTAAAAATGTACAGACAAATAACATCAAATCTCAGTAAACCATGGTTTAAAGCTCATGTTATATATATTTTATTATCTTGTAAAATATACTAATATCTATTTAAATATCATAAACACCTCATATGTATCAATAATTTAAGGATATTAAATGAAAAATCATGTTC
Source organism: Rhinophrynus dorsalis (assembly GCA_037306005.1). Lineage (NCBI taxonomy): Eukaryota > Metazoa > Chordata > Amphibia > Anura > Rhinophrynidae > Rhinophrynus > Rhinophrynus dorsalis. The sequence goes on along the minus strand of CM074718.1, from coordinate 405,762,818 downwards.
TTCTCTATTATGCTTATTAGTAAGCAAGAGGAAACATTGTTTGCAGTAAAACCAGCCTATGTTAACAATTTCAGTAACTTAAAAGAAGGTCAATGGTCTGTTCACACAGTCATGTTTTATAAAAGATGCTTTCAGAAAGTACTTACAGTTGCTGGAGAGGCTCGAGTTGTATGACTCACAGAGTGGCCTGAGTTTTCCATGGAATTGCCAATCAGATATGTTCCACCGCTGCTGCTAATGATTTGTCCTCCTGTGACACCCATCTGAATGGCTCCAGTGCCCACCATGCTGTGAGACGAAACCACTGTGGTCACCTGTGCTGATCCACCCTGGGTATCAAAGTAACTTCCCCCTGTATTTTGGCTGTACATCTGGGTTTCTGTGTAAGGGTATGTTGTTGTCCGGCTTAAAGAAAGGAAGAAAAATAACGATAGAAGGTTTGTTTGGAAGCATCCACATATGATCAGTATGTTATTTATTCTATATCAGAGGTTCTCAACCTGTGCCCTCAGTGGCCACTAACAGGCCAGGACTTAGGAATTTCTCTGCTAGCGCACAAGTGTGTTGATCAGGGGCTCAGTCATATTGATTAACTCACCTGTGCTCTTAAAAGGAAATTCTCAAATCCTGGCCTGATAGTAGCCACTGAGGGAACGGGTTGAGAACCACTGTTCTATATCATGGGTGTCCATTATTCTCGCTGACTAGATCAAAATTGAGAAGGCTAATGTGTATTTGTATATGAATAAAGGAGATTACACTTTTTAACAAGCTATAATTTACCATTGCTTTTAACTAAAATAATTAATGTGCCTGGATTGAACAAACATGGACATTCCTGTTCTATATTATGGATATGGAAGAGGAAACTGAATTGTAATGGATTTCAACACTGTTACTACAAAATGGTAACAAATGTTAATAAATAGTTTAAGAGGTCATTAAAGTAACATAACCTGTGATAGAAATAGTACATAATGTAGCATAGGCCTACATTAAATTGCACTGGATAAGTATTTCCGTTGGTCTTATCGAATAGACTGATGTCTAGGGAGAAAATAGTAGCTAAAACATTTGATAACATTTACTTCATGGTAAACCAGGACACAGTATTGTCTAGTAGTCAACTGTTGGACCAACAGCTGGTTGGGGACAGATGAGAGTTGATGTCCCCAACAGGTAGATGTCCAACAATTCACTACCCCGCCTTACAGTCACATACAATAAGAACATATGCTAAAGAGGTGCAATTATGAACACACCAACTGCACCATGGGTGAGAAATATATATAAAAAAAACATTCCAATGCAATGCACTGGAGACCTCTCTAGCATTCAAGGGTTTAGAAGTCCCAATTAAATCACTGGGTGATTTTCATTTCTCCTCTGCGGTGCAAATGGTTTGTCCCAGAACTGTACCTCATTATCTTATTGAGTACGACAAGTGTTTTAATTGCTTAGGCCTCAGTCCTGTCACTTATGTATCTTCAATCACCCTTCTCCAGCACTTCACCTCAGATTGGCATGTAAGGGAGGATTGTTTGATGGACTGCCCACGAGCTGGTAAGTGACATGTATGTATATGATATGCTTAGATGGTACAGAGGCATACAGGACTGCAGGAGACCCTGCTTTCACTCTGTGTTCAAAGTCTCCTTTGAGCTGAAATCGCTGCTTTGCTTTGTATGTGCCAGTGTGGGAAAACATGTGCATGTCAGGGCACACTGTTTATCTGAGCCCGGATTCAGGTTATGTAAGAACTCACCAACAATAAACTAAGCCTACACCTAATTGCATTTTGTGCACCAATCTGATCTGTGCTGGGACACAATGAACACTATTTGGATTAGGATTAAGACTAACTTTCATCTGGACTCATCCAAATTGTTATATCAGATTAGCCAAATCAGCAGAATTTGGTGTCAGACCTTGAGAGATCTGAGGAAGTGTTGATATCTGTCTGGTGCACCTACCTTTGTACTAAAGTTGTTCTAGGGGCTTTCCAGCATAGCTGTTTTAACCATTTGTGTGCTGGGGGTGTGCAACACATTGCAAAGATAAAGGCGTTGCATACCCCTCCGGTACTCAAAGGGTTAAATAAAGGCTTCCGTCTCAGCAATAGCTGGCTATGCCCACAATATTTATGGCATAATTTAAATCCCATTCACAATGACCTACCTCTGAAACTAAATTGTACTAAGAAACCAGAGCTACTCTGAAGTAAAGATCTAATTGATGTGTGTGTTTTTTTACACTTTAAATGCTAGAGAGATCTCCAACACATTGTAAAGCAATGCACTGGAAACCTCGCATTCAACGGGTAAAAATCCCTATTTAAATCAATGGGAATTTTTTTGGTTTCCTATGGTGCAGCTGGTTTGGCCCAGAATAGCTCCACTTCTTCTTAGTACCATCAGCCTCAGTCCAGTCCAAACAAGCTAACACTAGCATAGTTGTTATAGTAGGCTATCCACTACAGTGTCTAGGGACAAAGAGGGACAAACACACAAACGTGCACAAACACTCGCACACAACCAACACACACAAACACAAGCTTCTCTGTGTAATATGTAGAATCAAACAATGTATACACTCCCCTATCAATCCCTTAGGGCCTCCTCTGGTGAGGGGCCCCTTGGCAACTAGTTATCAAGTGTTAACTCTCAGTGATGAAGGTCAATTAGTGATAAATCTGGATGGAATCAAGCTAACAGATCTTTGGTAACAACCGAAAATTTCTACACTGCAAAGAATGAATTTGGTAGACTGTATCATTACATGCAATTTTTGGGCTTAAAGGGGAACTACCATCCCACACAATCTTTACCTTCAATAAGTCCTCATCTGGCGACTAGCTGCTTAGTAGCACTAGTTGCCAGAATAATTACCTTATTTAATAGATTTCTGCTCTGGGCAATAGGCAGGACGGAGCGCGGACATCTTGCCATTGTGACGTTTGCGCGCCTGCGCTGTTAGTCTCATCCGGAGCCAAATGGCTTCTAGCAATGCCTCCTAGACTCGGCTGGGACTGATAGAGCAGGTGCGTGGACGTCACCATGGCAAGATGTCTGCACTCCGTCCTGCCTGTCGCCCATGGAAGAGAGGAGAAATCTATTAAATAAGGTAATTATTCTGTTTTAACATTTTCAAATTCTCTTTTAAGTCATAAACCTATGACTCTGAACATGTAAACTTTTATGGAAGTTCCGCCACTCTAATTTGCCCAGAATACATCTTGTTCTAATGGATTTAATTTCTACATTTTCTGATGGAATCTGAAATGAAAAGAAAGCTTTATTGTGGGAGCAAGAAATGCAAAAGTAAAAGTCCCTGAACCATAATTAACTCCTCTTGTGAATTCTGATCGAGAACTATAACTCTGTTCCATTCTATTTCATTATTACATTACAAATGACAACCCCATTTAATTGCCATGACCTCAGCCACAATTAGAAGATGTACTATGTGATGTGATATAAAAGAAGACAGGAACCTGAATCATTGCTATGTTATTTTGTATATTATAGAAATATTTAAAATTCATCACTCTTTACATGAATCAGTGAATTTTCATTGCAAATGAAAAAGCCCTTATCATAAAAAGGACTAAGGATAAACAAACTGGAGCAGTGCATATGGCGGCCTTACATAATGCATGTGCATGATGCATTCGACCAGTTTCCTGCACATTACTAAATTACCTAAACATCTGCCTTCCAAAAGCCAGATTTAACAAAGCCTTGCTTTGTCATAAACATAAATTTACCCTCTGCACAGAGCTGGAATAGAACTCACTGGATATAACCCAACCCTTAATTACTCACGTATGTTTCTGGCCATAGAACTATAATTCTAAACAAAGTTAGAAGGTATACGTTGTATGTATGCATGTATTTGTATATGTATGTATATGTGTGTGTGTGTGTGTGTGTGTGTGTGTGTGTGTGTGTGTGTGTGTGTGTGTGTGTGTGTGTGTGTGTGTGTGTGTGTGTGTGTGTGTGTGTGTGTGTGTGTGTATGTATGTATGTATGTATGTATAGTTGTTGTTTTTTTTTTTTATCTTTTATAGGAGTGAATAATTGTCAAAAAGTCAAATGATTATGAATAAAGATGGCATAAGATACAGTTGTTCTCCCTTTCTTACATTAGATGTTGCCAAGATATTAGAGCGTATGAATCTTTGGATGTGATAAGTGCAATCCATTATAAAATTGTTTAAAGTAGAGAAGCAATTTAACGCTGAACAAGTGAAAAAGAGGAACTTGTGTATGATTACCTATAACGCTTTTCTCTTAGTCCATTTGGAACACAGGAACCATAAAGTAAATTGAATCTTCCAGCCAGGAGGCAGGGCACTTGCCTAAAAAGTCTCTCAGAGGTGAAAACTCCCTCCCTACTTCACTTTACCCCCACCAGCTACACTCATATGTAATGTACAGCAAAGATCAAAGAAAACAGATGTGAGGCAGGGAAGAGGGTCACCTAGATCACAGAACCCAAAGGAACCTCCCCGCCTGTAACTTAAATAGCTGTCCTGTGTTCCACTTGAACTAAGAGGATTTATCAGAAAGCACACACAAATCTTACATCATATGTGGAACACAAATACCATTGGAACGTACCAAAGAATACACTAAGATTCCAGGGAGGGAAAGAGAAAAAAACATCAAAACACAGACCACTGCTAACAGAGATGAACTGGAACAGCATGAACCTCAGGTATCAATGGACATCCATACAGCAAGGCAGGGAACACGAAACCAACAGGTTACTGAGAAAGGAAAACAAGTAGGAAAGCTACATAGGCACATGATCTTCTGACCAAAACTGGCTTCAGCCAAATATAAAACATGGACATGCAGTGCTTTACAAACATGTGAAGAGACTACTATGTATCTGCCTTACACTGCTGCTCTGCAGAGGCCTGACTCTGGTAGGCCCAAGAGACACCAACTAACCTAGTGGAATGAGCAGTGACTGGAAAGGGCACTGGCTTTTTGAGAACATAAGTCTGCTGTGTGTTAGCCTTAATCCAATTAGTCACTGCCACCAAAGACACAACCTGGCCTGCACAAGAGTCCTCAGGAATGACAGAAAGAGAATCATACTTTCTGGAAGGCTGCATGCAATGAACATAGTACTTCAAGCACCTAACCATATCCAAAAGCTGAAGCTCCTGCTCCTCTCTGTTAGATGGAGTGGACAGAGAGAAGGAAGAATAATATCCTTACCATACAGAGTTCTGCTAAGATATGCTAAATAGAACTGAGAGGAGAGGACTGACAATTCAAGCCATCCTCAAGCATACCCAGGTCCCGTTTAGTTTAGTCAGACGATAAAGGTCAGACATAGGAGCCCACCTAATGGGGGATTACAAAGCCCCATCCTACAGGCAAAAAATAACCAAAAAATTAACTGACATATTCTTTATCCATGAGCTCATTTAAACTCAACATATCTGGTGGAGGTAAGTGAAGTAGGGAGGGAGTCTCCACCTCTGACTGCCCTGCCCTCCTGGACAGAGGATATATTACTCCATGGTGCTTATGTTCCACATAGGACATAAGAAAAATATCTATAACCATAATTAGTCCAGTGAATATCCCTAAGATATCCTTAATATTTAAAGAGAGGAAGGGACTCAAGATGGTCTCAGGGGAGGAGGGGAAAGGATCATTTAAAGGAGAGAAAAAGACCTGTCAATGCCACCCATAACAGTCAATTGTATAAGAGATATTCCATGTAGTTATTGGGTAGCATACCATCAGGTGTATTGCCAAACTGCGAGTAAGGAATTATTTGCTCTCATTGTGTGGGCTCTGCCTAAATTCTTTCGTAGTGCAATGTCTGGTAATACTGACCCAGTACAGAAACTAATTAACTTAAAGAGCCACACTGTGCCACCAACAAATAAAGGGTACAGTCTCAAAAACAATTTATATCCCCAACAAATGGCTTACGCAAAATGTAGGCAGATTTAAATGATCTTTAAAAATTAAATAAGCTTATCTTAGGTTGAGATGTGCACTTCAAGTTTCTGATGTGATCAATTATTCCTGTGCTTGCATACAGAAGTATGATTTGGTACAATTAATTAATCCATTGGATGTGCCCTAAATTATATCTAGCATTTTTAAGAGGTAGATTATTTATATCCAGTCATTACTTATTTTCTACTATAAGTTTAATATGCAAAGGTGCAAGTTGTTTCTTTTGTTGAAAAGGGCTTATTAGAGACAAAAATGTGCCAGAGGACCATCATATGCATTGCACTCAAAGGGTTAAAAATGTATGCATCTGCTTTGGGCTAGAACTTATCTTTAATATACACTCTTTATAGTGTCTCTTGATGCTCAAAGAATGTTCTAAAAGTCCGTATAGGTGATCAGGTTAATGCCTGTGCATGAATGGAATACTCATACATTCCTGCGTTATTAGGTAGGCAGGATAAAGTGAGGTAATGCAGTAGTGCACTCTGCTTAGTTTACCTCCAGCCACATCAGTCTCTTTGTTTTCTCAGAGGTCGAAAGCTTACAGGCAGTGAACATCAGGGGCAGTGCTAAAGTTGTCACTGTTTGCTAAGGCTACAGACTTGTAATACCTTGCAAAGTGCTACATATAATACTGGGAGTGACTTTGCCCAACTTCTGTTTAGTACATCAGACTCACAGCTCTTTGGCAATTTGTGGGCCAATCAACTGCATTACAGGGAACAAAACAAATTCCACCAGTTCCTATTTGTCTAAATGGGTCTTTAACCAGACTGAATGCTAGCGAAATCACAAATGAATTGCATTGGCAATCCCTATTGCATTCAAGGGGTTAAAAGACCCATTTAAATCAATATGCATTTATACTTGTTCCCTGTGGTGCAGATGTTTTGCTCCAGAATGGCACTGCTTTTTCTTAACCCTTTGCGTGCCAGAGAGGTATCCAACACATTACGCTGCAAGTGTTGTATACCTCTTTGACACTAAAAGGGTTAATACATAAGCTTCTTTATTTCTACAACTTTTTTTTTATAAGTGGACAGTAGATATAAATATCTAACAAGCATCACTATGATTTGTACTTTAACTCTGAGTTTCAAAGGGGTGGTTAATGAATTGCTTCACTGTCAAAGGGTTAATGATCTCTGTTGCAGTGCAACTGGTGGTAATGGTCTGGATTACAGCCCAGACAGGTGTTTCTGTGGCCTGCATGATACCTTTGTGTTCTTAAAGGGATAGTAATGTTTCATAATAAAAGCAGCTCTAATTAATCATCAGTATTTGAACTTATTTCAATACTGTCAGAGTTGTAGTTCAAGAGTAATTCAATAACAAAGTGCCCCCCTCCCGCCCCTTTTACTGATGTAACACTGCTCAGCCAGATCAGAAGGGAGGTGCCCATGTAGACTGCAGAGAGGGAAATCTTTAATTAAGATAAGGGAAAAACCTGAAAAACTTGTCAAGAGGGGAAGGGCTTTCATTGTTCTCATAGGAAGAAGATTGTCCCCTTCTGTTATCTGTCTGGTCTATGGACCGTATTCCACATCTGAGACGAGATGGCTTATACTAGGTAAAAGGGGCAGGAGGGGAAACTTTGCTTGTGAATATCTCCCAAACCATAAAGGTTTGAGAGATAAGACTTATATTGTTCTTCATGTTTTTTTAATGCCTACAAAATAAAATAAAGATAAATAAACATTTAGAATCCCCTTAACTTTAGTTGATGCTTTCCTTACTTTCCCTTTGTATTTGTGGGAAAATTAGACACATCTATGTGTTGTGCACCCAAAAACCCCCTCCCGGACCATCAGACCACGTGATTGAAGTAGTTCCTTCTTGTAAAACTGGTACTGCTGGGAAGTGAGAGCCTCTGAAAGAGGGGCCGCCAGCAAAAGCTGGGCACATCCATGCATTAAGCTGTCCTTTAACTGAATTAATGTCTGGCCCACAAACACCAATCCTAAAATAATATAATCCACCAATTAGAATAACTTTGAGCATTGTTCTACTGAAAACACATAGGGCCTTATTCAGGAAGCTAAAGAGAAGCAATTCTGGGGACAAACATGAATTCTCACTATTTCAGCTGCTTTAAATGAAGGTTTAAAGTGGACCTGGCACCTTAAGATAAGTTTAGTTAAGTTAACCCTTCCAGTGTTAGTGCATTGTTGCTGGACTGTGCTGTGAATGAATCTAGGCACAACCCATACACTGGGTCATTTCTAATACACGCAGCAAGCTGTACACTTGGCCTTGAAACTAATTATCATATTGTGCCAGGAATCAGTATAAAATGCCAGACAGTGCCACTAAAACATAAAGGTTAATTTCTCAAAAACTATTGAGGTTACAGAAAAATGTGTTAACTGTAAAACAAACTAAACTTGTTTTAGGAGAACTGGCCCACTGTAACCCCTCAAATGCTAGCGAGATCTCCAGTGTACTGCTTAGCAAAGTGTTGTAGACTTCTAGCATTCAAGGGTTTAAAACTCCCATTTAAATCAACAGGAACAGACCATAAGAAATGAAATCCTTTCTTGCTACTGCACTTATGTTTACTTCTTTGGAGTGTTAACCACGTAAAAACAGCTGCATACCCCGGGGCTCTGTACACATACACTCACACGCACACCACCACACTACTTTATATTCAGTGTCACATGCACACTGGGGTGAATGTACCAATTTGCCACTGAAACCACAGTGGAGTTCATTTTAACCCTTTGAGTGCCAGAGGGGTATGCAATACATTGCTTTTGCAATGTACAATGTACCCTTCCGGCACTCAAAGGGTTAACATCAGTGGCTACACATACGGATATGCATTACTGTGCATGACAGCTGCAGGGCATACCAGCGGACAGACTGCACCAGAGTTGGACTTTAATGTCATCAAGCCCCACATTCTACCTCCATATTCTGTGTCACAGTGTCTCCATTTTCAGTGTCATACGCACACTGGGGTGAATGTACCAATTCGCCACTGAAACCACAATGGCATTAGCTTTAACATCAGTGGCTGCACATAAGGGTAAGCACTACTGCGCATGACAGCTGCAGGGCATACCAGCGAACACACTGCACCAGAGTTGGACTTTAATGCCATCAAGCCCCACATTCTAGCTCCATAGCATGCACAGAAAAATGGCTTACACTAAAGCAATTTCCTATACATATATAGCCCTGAAATGACAACAGATTGTTCTTGCCACCCCTCCCCCCTACATGCAGTAGAAATAATAGTGGGGACTGGGGTCATCACTCTTCCATAGTAAGCATTAGCTTACCTACTCCACTCTCCTTCTTCATGTAAATTGTGATACACTGTGTTAATGTCGAAAGGTAGATTATTACAGACATCTCAGTTCCATCTGTTAATGTCCATTCAGTCTCATCTACAAATAACCCTTGACTTTCCTCTGTCATCTGCTTATAACCCTTGACTCATCTGGTTTCAAAACAGGTTACCAATAAGGGGAAGGATTATAGGGCACAAGAATAAGGAATGGGCTCTGTCAGAGGAAGCTGAAATATCCAGGTTTAGCACCTCATTAAATTAACATTCAGACCCACAGTAGAAGGTGACTTGTGCCCCTCATGAAGCACATCTGAAATACGCATGCATAAGCACATGCACACACACTCACTAAGTGTGTCTGGGTGGGCAAATCAATATCAAGATATAGTACAAGTTTTTTGTTTTTTTTTCAAAAAGACAAATAAACCCCACTTTCCTCTATAATCAAAACCTGAGATCAATGGTTCAACCTAGACCCAAGTTAGAATAAAGAGGAAATATATAATTTTTGGGGTGAATGTACAATGGTGATCCCATGCTAAATCAGATGGTGGAATAGCTGTTAAGTCCCTATACCTGCCTAATGCCCAATTACTAAGTAACATATGCCAAAAAGCCTCCCCTTAACACTGCCTGCACCAAGGAGATGGCATTGGGGGCAGTCTCTGGGCATTTTGAGGATTTTTTTTAATTCAGAACCCAAATCTATGCCATGTATTAACATGGCGTAGACAAATTTGTTGTCATCAATGTGAAAATCTTTGTGCATGCTATGGGCCTGCTGATGAAGCTTGCTGGCATTAATTTCCTAAAATGGTAGAGTGTGCTCATCGGCAAACACTACAGAGATGAAAATTTGTGCTGCATACCCTTGAATATAGCTACTGGCATTAGAGGCTAACACCAGGTGGCTGTAGTGGCTCGTTCATATATTTGTCCTTTATGAATATTGAGTTAACATAAGATATAGTTGTACTGCACCAGAAAGATCACCATAAACAATTAAACAGAGTATATGGTGGGTAATTGTGTGTGTTCAGTCTAGTGTGATAGTGATCATTTTGTGCAACACAGACATGGACAGACTGTCAGCACACCTCTGTTCAGAACAATTAATTCCTGCTAGAGAGAAATAAAACTTACATTGCTCCATTTGTGTAGACGGTATCACTTCCTTCAACATATTGTACCTGTGCGGGGTAGACGTGCTGCACCTGTTGAACTGTCTGTACCTGCTGCACCTAAAATGAACAAATATCAGTACTGAGTGCATTGTGCTTCATAGGGCTGAAACAAAAATTAGTTATATTTAATCCATTCAGTACCAGAGGGATACCCAAAGCATTGCAAAGCAATGAGCTGGATACCCTCCTCTGGCACTCAAAGGGTTAAATAGCTTAAAACAAAAAGTGTGTCTGGCTTAATCACTACTTTCACTCTGTGTGGAACTGCAGCCACACACTGCTCTGGCACTCAAAGGGTTAAGAGTGACTGATCTATGAACTTTTTTGCTTTTCTATATTACATTAATCCAAGTACTGTACCTGGGTAAACCGCACACAGTGATGTTTGTTAGATTAAGTGAGAAACATAAATTACAATTTTTTTCATTGCAAAACGTACAGCTAAATATGCATGAAATAGGTTTGTACAGTGCAATTGCCATATTTATTTATGGAAATGTACTTACTGATCATTATCGGTCTTTCAGGATCTGGTTTGTGTATCTATGTGTTTTAACATGAAATTCCTAACCTCTGTGGATTTCCCCTGTTTTCCCTCACTGGTGTATGGCATCTTGGCATCCCATGGACATAGCTGGGAACTCTCCTGTTTTGCCCAGGAGACTCTGGTTTTGACACTGAATTATCGGGTTTCCGGGGCAGAGGCCGAGTCTCCGGATGTAAGGAGTTTCTAATGAAACTCTGACCACTTGTGCTCAATCCTACCCTGTTTCTCCCACTCCCCGCCCTCTTCTCCTCCTTCCCCAGTCTATTCAAGCTATTTTTTTTTCTTTTAGAAGTCCCGCCCCCTCACAATTAAGCCCCACCCATTTTATGACGCAAATCGTGTCAGTTCTCTTCCCTCATCGGCACCAAAGGGCTCTCCTCTGGGCAGCCCCCACAAAGAAGTTCCCAGGTATGCCCATGGACACCAGGGGAAAGATTCACTAAACGATGATAAAGATATGATAAAGAGGTGATAAAGTGTAGATAAGTTCTCCAATAGTTATCACTTCTCCGGTTTCTGTGTTATTCTATGGAGCCTATGCATTAAGATTTCTTCAACTTTGGAGATCTCAGTGGATCTCAGCTCCACAGAATAACATAGGAACTGGAGAAGTGATATCACTGGAGAAAGTCATCTCAACTTTATCACCTCTTTATCTAGTGAATCTCTCCCCAGGAGGGAGATGCACTAAACCGTGATAAAGAGGAGATTAATTCTCCGGTGATATCACTTCTCCAGTTCCTATGTTATTCTATGGCGCTAATGCACTAACATTTCTCCCACTTTGGAAATCTTAGTGCATTGGCTGTATAGAATAACATAGGACCTGGAGACGTTATCTCCGCTTTATCACCTCTTTATCGCACCTTAGTGCATAACCTCATTATTTCTGGTGCCCCACTTTTTATATGAAGACTTTTGTAGACAGTGTGAAATAATGATGGCCAAAAGAGCAGGTACAACATTCTGAGAAACAATGAACTTTCAGAATCACATATTTAACCCTTTGAGTGCTAGAGAGGTACGCAATGCATTGCTTTGCAATGCGTTGCGTACCCCTCTGGCACTCAAAGGGTTAAAACTATATTCTGAAAGATTAAGAATTATTTATTTGTCAATTTATATATGCAAACGTTATTTATGAATGGTTGCATGTGGGTTGTGCTGCATACACATACATCACAGGAGGACAACAGGAGGAAAGCGCACTCAGATCCACCGAAGAATTACCAGCCAAATCCGTTCAGCATAAAAATCCAATACTTTATTCAAATACCATAAAAGCATCCATGAATGAATATATATACAAGGTGCGCAGGACTTGGCCTAACGCGTTTCGTGATGGTTTAACACCACTTAATCATAGGCTTCCAATAAGTCAAAACACACACCCGTGTATTTGAACATAATTTGAAAAAACAAATTACCCAATCTTTAAGTCTTACCTGCTGCGTGAACCCAGCCTAAATACTTCTATTTCCTTTACACTGGTCCATGTCTCATAAGAGACGTCATCATCAAATGTCTGCGATCACGTGACCTCAATACATAAGATCACATGAACGCTACTAAACTACCCAGTCAATGGGTCATGCAGCAGAAGGCTAAAGGCTAAACCTCCTCCATACACTAAGGCATGGCTAAAGGATAAGTTACGATTTATAATAACTACAACCAAAAAATATTGTATCAAAGAAAAATACACCAAAAAAATTTATATTAATAAAAAGTATATATATAAATGTTAAACTGTGCTTAGTATTTAAATGCTTAACAGTGCTGAAATAAATATATATGCATGTGAATGTATGGTATTAAACATCCAAATTTGTGATTATGTCATTTAGTAACAATGAGAACATAATATTGCGCTTTAACAGCTTCACACCTATGTGTAAATTATCAATAAAACAGATTATTTATGTGTTAAAATAAAGTTCTACAAACGATGTCATATAAAAATATACTAAAGAGTATATATATGACCTATGATATACGTATCAATTATATATAAAGTGAACCTCAATCTCAAAAATAAAAAAACAGTTATCATATATAATCCTGAGAGAGAGCATCTTTTGTCTATTAGTAAAAGAGACAATACAAAGCGGCTGTTCTTGAACATGATTGGCTGGGATGTGAAGTACATCCCAGACAATGGCAGTGAGGGCAACTGAAGTGAGCCTGCCCATATATAAAGGCAGGCTCACTTCAAATGCCCTCAGTGTGTTACAGGCATCAGCCCATACACAGCTGAATGGGAGCGTTGTGGGACATTTGTGTCTCCACTGCGGCCACCCTTGTGGCGGAGACACAAATCTCTAAGTTAAGTGTCATACTGAGCATTAAGAAATAGCACTGATTTGTGTCTATGTGGTTCATTTTATTTCTTGGCAATATTTCTTGGCATTTGTATTCTTTGGGGCATTACATGGAGGCATATATGGGTATCTTTGGGGTGCACTACTGCTGAACCCATTGAGTGCCAGTGAGGTACGCAACGCATTGCTTTGCAATGCAATGCATACCCCACTGTCACTCAAAGGGTTCTGGAATGTATTCGTTCATGCTTGGTAATACTTGGTTTCTTTTCTTTTACAGGGAGAAGACAAGACTGAAGAGAAGATAGAAGAAAGAAGAGAAGACAGAAGGACAGTGGATAACAGGTAAGTGTAACAGGGATCAGTTAATGATAGGTGCTTGGCAGTATGTCAAGCACCGATAGTTAATTGTTTTTTAATGTCCAGTTCCCAATATCACTGCTTTTATCAGCGTTTTGGGAACTAAATGCACAAAACGGACGTTCAGCCACAACACTGTTTTTGTGGCTTAACGTCCTTTGGAGTTCTAGCTGGTAGGGTCTTTAAATATTGCGTTAAACATGTTAGTTTAACAGCCAGTATTCACTTTGGCCCTACTGGCTATGTTAACTCCTACCAGTAAATCTAGCCCTAAGTTACTTCTTTGACAGGCAATATAGATTTAGGTTACATATATTTAATTCAAGATATTATTCGTTTTTATCATGATTATCTATGATAATCGTATTTTTTTATTTTTGGAGATTGAGGTTCACTTTATATATAATTAATACGTATATCATAGGTTATATATATATATATATATATATATATATATATATACATACATACATACTCTTTAGTAAATTTCTATATGACATCTTTTGTAGAACTTTATTTTTTACACATAAAAAATCTTTTTTATTGATAATTTACACATATGTGTGAAGATGTATAAGCACAATATTATGTTCTCATTGTTACTAAATGACAATCATAAATTTGGATGTTTAATACCATACATTCACATACATATATATTTATTTCAGTACTGTTAAGCATTTAAATACTAAGCACAGTTTAACATTTATATATACTTTTTATTAACATACTTTTTTTTTATTTATTTTTCTTTGATACAATATTTGATGGTTGTAGTTATTATAAATTGTAACTTATCCTTTTGCCATGCCTTAGTGTATGGAGGAGGTTTAGCCTTTAGCCTACTGCTGCATGACCCATTGGCTGGTTAGTTTAGTAGCAGTCATGTGATCTTATGTTATTGAGGTCACGTGATCGCAGACATCTGATGATGACGTCTCTTATGAGACATGGACCAGTGTAACGGAAATAGAAGTATTGAGGCTGGGTTCACGCGGCAGGTAAGGCTTACAGATTGGCTAATTTGTTTTTTCAAATTATGTTCAAATACACGGGTGTTTGTTTTGACTTATTGAAAGCCTATGATTAAGTTGTGTTAAACCATCACAAAACGTGTTAGGCCAAGTCCTGCGCACCTTGTATATATATTCATTCATGGATGCTTTTATGATATTTGAATAAAGTATAGGATTTTTATACTGAATGGATTTGGCTGATAATTCTTCGGTGGATCTGAGTGCGCTTTCCTCCTGTCTGTGGAATCGCGGCTACGATTGTGGAGAGCTGCACCGGGTCCTCTGGCCCTAATGTGGCATGGTGAGTGCTATTTTGATTAGGAGTGCTTAACTTGAGTAGCGACTGTATAGAATAGTAGCTTTGATACAGATACATCACAGCCTTAGGGCTGTATGTTCCAAAGAAAAGTGGAGGAATTATGTGATGAACCCACTGCACTGTAGGAGAATACTAACATTTCCATTGATTTAAATGAGGATTTTAACCCCATGAGTGCTAGAGAGGTCTCCAACGCACTGCTCTGTGTTGAAGATGTGTCTAGAGTTCAAGGGGTTAAATCCCCACTTAAACCAGTGGAGCTTTCATTTCTGCCCTACAGTTCAGTCAGTTTGTCCTAGAATACCTCCACTCTTCTTTGCAATTTAGAATATGGACAAGCACATATGCAGCATAATGGGCATTGGTGAGTGAAGGCACATCAAGCAAAAGGGATGATGAGTTGTGGCTATAACATTTGGAGTGACAGATCTATCTCATTATGGCCTAGAGTCTTTGGTTAGTACACAGTGTTAGGGTTCAGACAGTTTGTGCCTGTTATTATTAGCTAAACTCTCCTCCCCCCCTCCTGGCAGTTTGCTGCTGACATTTAAAGTGGACTTGTCACCCTAATACATATTTAGTTTGGTTTTCCAGAGAGAATCCACTTCTATAGTATCTAGCCATTTTGTATACAAAATAATTTGTTTTGAGCAATTAACCTTTATATTTTGATGGCTTAGTGGGGCACTTTATGTTAATTTACTACACAGTATGATAATTAGTTCTGTTCGAGAAATTCTGTTATTAGAAATTCTCACAATGTGTGTCCTCTACCTAGTTTCCATCTTAGAACACTGTATAGTAATGGTAACTAATTAGCATGAAGTGCTACACTGCTCCTGGTTCATTTCTCAAAAACGATTCCTATTACAATTAAATGTCTAGTACAACATATAGGCAGTTTTAAATTCTCTCTAAAATTAACTAAGGTTATATAAAAGTGACAGGTACATTTTAACCTGTTGAAGACCAGATTAAAGTTGATCCCTTTGGTCCTCAAGGAGTTAATAAATATATATGGCCATTCCATCAATGCCAGTTAGCTGTTAAAGTGTTAGTAATATCCACAAAAAAGTTTTTTTGCATTTAGAAGATCTTAAAAAGCTGAGCTAAATGCAAAAAAACGTCTCTCTCAAACCGCTATGGTTTAAGACAAGACTTTGAAGTCCTTTGCTACTAGCCAGATCTGAAAAGTTACTCGCCACTGCAAGCCTAAACATACCCACCAGGGCTGAATTTCTACTCGCCAGGGCTAAATTTTCACTCGCCATTGGCTAGTGGCGAGTGGAAATGTTGAGCCCTGGCTTAAGAGATACAGGAGTTTAAAGTTTGATCTCTCCTACTGACAGCTGTAAAGCTGTCAGCAGGAGATCCGTGTCGACCGACACGGAGGCGCTTGAGAAGTGCCGCAATCTCGTTATTTACCACAAATCCCTTTATTGAAATGGTCTAAAATGAGTGCTTGAAAACCAGGCACACGCTTTACACCATTCCAACGAAGGGATTCGTGGTAAATAACGATATTGCGGCACTTCTCGAGTGCCACCGTGTCAGCCACCACAGATCTCCTGCTGACAGCTTTACAGCTGTCAATAGGAGAAATTAAACTTTAAACGCCTGTATCTCTTAAACCATAGCGGTTTTTTGCATTTAGCTCAGCTAAGCTCTTCTAAATGCAAAAAACTTTTTTTGTGGACATTACTAAAACAAGTAAGAAGTAGGATTTTAAGCAAATAGGTGGGTTCTCCTTGCGCTCGGTAATAATAAAAGGAACAGTAAGCTTTTTTTATGAAAATATATATATCTTAGGGCATTTCTTGTTGAATAAAATATGGATACTCCCACTGCAAACAGATGCATATTTACAGAGTTATTCCAGTTTAAACCCTTGTTTTTTTACATTAGCAATGCCCTCTAGTGGACCAATTCCAATTAGTTACCCTGTTATATTCTAATGGAGAGTAAAGTCAGTGACTTACAGTTCTCTATAGAAAGTGACAGAAACTGCTGTGTCATTGCCTGTCAGTTAGAACCATCGGGAAGTAAACACACAGTAAATTCACTTCCTGATTATTTGAACTTCTAGAACTTTTCAGTTAAACAACTGACTGTGGTGGGAGTGTCTTTGTTTTACTCAGCAGGAAAAGCTCTATAACATAGATGTTTTCATTAAAAAAATGTTGTTCCTTTAAGCCAATTAGTCTGTTTTGTATCTATTACAAAGTTTTCCCTCCTTTCTTGGTTTTTACATTATTTTACAAATATGTACAACTCTCATCTTACTGTTATCGTAAATGGAAGTTGAGCCCTGCAAACCATTTAACCCATTTATCTGATCTCAAAAACCGAAGAACAGAAAACAGTACCCATATTTCGCTATCTATAAGAGGCACGCGTTTATAAAGACATGGTGATTGGAAAGAATAAAAGTAAGTGATTCATTTGAACTACAATATGCAAGGTAACGTCAAGAGACATTTATCAAAAATAAAAGAGAGTCTTTTAGTCAGGAAAATACTGTACCATCGCTTCTTAATAATAAAAAGATTAATTCCTGTGAAGATTTATAAGTTCTTCCAGAAATTAAGTATTGATATTGGGCATTCTGCGCAGCATAGAATAAGCTTCCTTGATAATGCCAGTGATGTATATTTAACTCCCATTATTTATACATGTTTGTAAGTGCAGAGACTTGATGTTCAGAACTGTATATATAATTTATCGTTTCCTTGTTAAATCAGTTAAAATGTTCATAGGCACATTTAACACGAGAACACAACTCTTCTTCAAAAGTGTTATGATATATTAACCCTTTCAGTGCCAGGTAGGTATGCAATGCATTGCTCTGCAATGCGTTACATATCCCTCTGGCCCTGAAAGGGTTAAGGTCTATTCATTGCTATCTTCCCAGACAGAAAATTATTTTTTCTGCCTCATTACACAGTTGATGACTAGACTACAGAACAAAATAGATTTCCCCAAAACTGGTTTTAATTACTTGGCTGCCATGCACCAAGCAACAGCAAGGCAGATCATGGATAAACTGAATCACTCTAGAGTAGACCAACTGCACCACAGCAGACACATACAAATTCCCATTGATTTAAATGAATGCTAGAGAGGTCTCCAACGCATTGCTTCGCTAGGTATTTTGCACATTTTTATTTTCTAGTTGTTTTGCCCCAGAATTGCTCCAGTTCTTAGTAGCACATTAGTCTTAGTGTATATGTGTAGTGGTTTGTGAACCATAAAAGAGAACATAATAGAGTGTCAACTTAAATGTTTATTTCATGTTTCTTGTTAAGAATTCAAAAGGGATTCTGATGAAATGACTAATGAGGGAGAACAAATATCAGGTTAATGTAGCTCAAGGGTGGACAACCTCAGACTCCCTAGCTTTTGAGATCCACAACACTCATCATCTCTAGCTGTCCAACCATGGTCAGTACCATATACGTAACTGTGTGTGTCTCTCGATATATCTGTGTTCCCTTGCCAGACCATGTCCACATGTATGTATTTGTCAGTTTCTGTGATTGTCTGTATTTTAATATCAGTGCCTGATCATATTACACACCACAGACACACACACACACAACCTCCTACACACACACACAGCTCCTAACCTAGGGTTTGCCCAAGTTCAGTCCTCGAAGGTTACTAAAGGGCTAGGATGTAAGGATTTTCCTGCTTGACTACAGGTGGGTAAGTCATTAACTCAAATGAGCATAATCACCCCAAACCATGCTGTTCTGCACATTGCAACCCCCACTACTCTATACATACCAAGCAGCCATGGTTAAAAGAAAAACAAAAAAAAACAAAAAAACAATCAGAGATTCTCAATCCTATCCTTGCCTTCTCAATTCTATCCTTTCAGTGTATATTTAGTTGAACATAGGAGAATGTCATTAATACAGTCAGAGCCTTCATAATGAATGTGAGCCACTGATATTTACCTGTGTTAATTTGAGAAGATCCTGAAAAACAGCACTTTTGGGGGGAGAGAACAGGTTTGAGCTCTTATGGTCCAGGTAATTCTTCTCGGCCTATTTAGTAATGTATTGAACTCTGTAAATGTCAAGTCATTATACTCATTACATTCTAAGCTATTCAGCTGCCAGTTGTCTCCAAACATAGTACTCAGGTTTTCCAGATCTTGTTCCATCAGCACAGGCAGATTATAAAGCGGATGAGTCTTTCTGATACACCTGCCTGAGCTAATCTGACATTTACCTGTGACCACGAAAGGGTAAACCACACTTGTTTTACTCTTCAAATGAAGAGATTGTCCAACTACATTATCAATTTTTTGGGTACTTTCCATCAAAGACTAGAAGTTGAAACCATTGTTCTAACCAGTGGTATAACTATTTGGATTTCATGGAATGCATGGTACAAAGGGGCCTTGAATGCCATGGTTAACTCCTGCTCTGCACTTTCCAGAATCCCCACTTGGCTGTCTATAAGGGGCAGGCTTGGTTTTGCTTTAAGAAATGTGGTCAGATTGACTCAGAACAACAGCAGCCTTACATATAGATGAGGACATGCAAATATGTATCTCCTCCATTAACTAATGATGGTAGTCACAGCCACATGTAGAATCGAGCTCATCCTGAACTGAAATAACTCTTCATTATAACATCAATAAAACATGTGCAGTGAGAGGACTAATCTCATACAGAAAAAAACAGAGATGGGTCTGGGCTGTCAGCAGTGGCAGCTGAAGGCTGAAACTGAGCCTGAATGACACTGCCTGCTGTCTCACATATGCCACACCATTACCAATTTCTCCCTGCCCACTTATGATGTTGGCAAATTGCTAGATCTGATTTTCACAAGCAAATCATTAACTGCTGCCACACATAGCAGCTCTGAATTTCGGTCCACTTTCAGTGCATTTTAGTGTGACTGATAGGAAGCTTTGCTTTGTATGGTGCTACAAATAGACAACAGCTAATGAGTCACAGGGAGGATCATGCTAAATAAAGAAGTAGGAAGGTGTACATTCCATCCCACATAGCACAGGAGGCACACAGATGATCCCTCCATGAGTATACATCCAGTGCTAATACCATTCCCCCACCCTCCCACTTTACTCACCTTCAACTCTTCACTTCCCCTACCCATCACTCCCCCATGTCTCAATCTCTGGTCCATCCCTATTTCTTCCTGAAGGTCTCTATCTGTCGTATATTATATATCTCCCCCCACCCCCGCCTCTATCTCTTTCCTGCCCCATTTCTCTTAATCTTGTTCACCTCAATTTCACCTTCTTTCTCCGCCTATTATTCATGTTCTCTCCCCTGCCAGTTCTCTGTTACCCACTGTCTCTCTCTTATAACCTTGTTATTCCTTTCTTGAACTCTCTCACCATTTTTACCTTCATCTGTTTCATCACTTCTTCATCATTATGAGTGTTTGACTACCATGAAGTGCATTCATGTGAATACCATCTCATGTAAGAATGGCATAATGCTCTTCTGGTTTCATATTATGGTACAAATCTCTGTTGGTCTCAAACAAATGGTGAAGGTGTCCTTAAAAGTAATGGTGCAATTAGTAGGCATGTTCTACTTTAATCTGATGGCTCGTATTAATGCTTAAAGTCATTTTGTCTTTGTGGAAGGTGTCATGTTGTAGGTGGAAAACAAAGAAAGTATTTTAACAAATAATTGTGTTTCATTATGGGCCCCGGCACAAGTTCTCTCTAGGAATTACTATTTTATCTCTCTAAGTCAGACAAGGATTGCACGTTCTTGTACATTGTAAGGCAAGCTGGAGTAGAACAGCCTGAGAGCATGAGTAAAACGAATACAATTCCACAGTAACTTACAGTAACACTGGACACTGTTAGAGTGTGGACCTGTATATGTGTGTGGAGGGGATCTGTGTGAGTTAGTGTTGGAGTCTTGATATATTTTATTAGGCCAGTGATTTTTGTGAAAGAAGTTAGGAGGTTGGTTAGAATGGGATTGGGAATAACATCTGCAGATTAAAGAAGCATTTCTATATTAAAAAACCTTGTTTTTTTTAGCCATTGCTGTCTGCTGCTGTACCAAAACAGCATTCAGTATCATTTCCATCGATATCAAAATGAAAACTACAAAGGAGAGTCACAATGTTTAGAAACAGTATGGTGTCAATGGCTTGGTGACTGCATACTTGGTAACTCATATGCATACGTGGGAACTTTCCGGATTTGCCCCAGAGACTCTGGTTTTGCCACTGCTTTACTGGGTCTCCGGGGCAGAGGCTGAGTCTCCGGATGTGGGGAGTTTCTATTGAAACTCTACCCACTTCTGCTCTTTCCCCTGTGTTCCTCCTTCCCCAGCCTTCTTTTACTGTCTGCATCACAATTGTTAAGCCCTGCCCCCAACTTGCATCAAGCCCCGCCCCATTTTGACAAAATTTGCCTCATTTTTCTCATCCACTACAGCACCAGAGGACTCCACACCGGGGAGACAGTATTTCAGAGTTCCCAGGTATGCTCATATGCCATTTCACCACATCCACTCTCCTGGGCATACCGTTGCAATATTTTCTGTATTCCAAAGTTTGCTCCCCAAAACTTGTCCTTGGAACAGTAAATAAGTCATCAAATATAAAAAGGGTATATGACAATTCAGTATGTTTCACTTCTTCATAAATAATGTCTTAAAGTGGACCTGTCACCTTTTAACATAGGTGATTCTGAATTAAATTCAAAATCACCTATATGTCGAGCTATTCATTTTTTTTTATCTAAACACCACACTGAGGAAAAATAATTTGTTACAAAATCAATTGGTTCAGTCATTCAACTTATTTTGTGTGGAAGGTCAATTTACAATTCAGCAGACTTTAAATTTTGCTTGAAAAATTTCCCACACGCTTACAATCTACTTTAAAAGTTGAGGATTAATTCAGCTTGACATGTGATTTGTCATGTTGAATTTTTGCAGCAGGCTTTTCATACAGAATTGTTCTGGCAATGTACAACATTTCTCACATTCAAGCAAGCTAATTATATTGTTCAATTTTTTTAATGTATCATTGTTCACAAGTAAGTTATGCTACATAATTATTCCTGTGGAGAGGAAGGAATAGCCCCAGCACTTTTCAAACATTGGAGGAAAAAAACAAAAATAATGCTTTCATGGTAGCTTAAGCGTAGGCAGTAAAATTAATAGTAATTATGTGCATAATGTAAAGCCATACACCAAATATGACACGGCTTCCCAAGGGGAACATTATGTAAGATAAATAATCAATTGTTTTGTGAACAAATTACATTTTTTAGGAACACAATTTAGTGAACCTTTGCAATGCATGCAAACTTTACATGTTATTTGCACACAGAACCATAATCAAACACCTAACTTTCTGGAGCAAATTAACAGTATCATGGGGTGCATTGCTTTGCAATGCACTGAAGATCTCTCTAGCATTTAAGGGGTTAAAAGCCCCATTTAAATCACACAGAATTTTCATTTTACACCCACGGTGCAATTCGTTTTCTCCAGGTTTGCACCTATGTAGATTATTGAGTAAAGCCCATACAGTCTGAGCACACATCCAGATTGATTCTAAATTCTGTCAAGTGTATAGCACCAGACCCCAGTTCATATAAGTTAAAGGGATAGTAATACATAAAATGTATAAAAAAATGTGTTGTAGGGTTTATGCCCCTGAGTAAAACAAGGGTACTCCCACTGCTGAAAGGTGTGTTACTGAAAAGTTATTACAGTTCAAACTTGAATCTTTTAAGTGCAGTGTCACAGTGGCCTGAAATTGTACAGTGGCACTGTGGCAACACCATCCTATGGAGATTTGTGGTCAACTGATCAGAGCTGCCCATAGGATGGTGTAGCAACAGCGCCACTGGACAATTTCAGGCCACTGAGATATTGCACCTAAAAGATTCAAGTTTTAGTTGTAATAACCTTTACATAAAACAACTTGCAGCAGTAGGAGTACCCTTGTTTTACTCAGGGGGATAAACACTACAACATATTTTTTAAGATTTTTACGTATTACCATCCCTTTAACCCTTGATTGCCAGAGGTGGCTCACAATGGGTTAAACATAGAAGCAGATATACTAAGCTGTCTGATTCCTATGCTAATTAAATGATCTGTCCATGTGCTAAATAGGCTTCCTTCTAAGTATAAACGTTTTAATCACTGGCAAGGTTGGATTTACATCTTGGGTGCCCCTAGGCAAGGAACCTAGCTACCATAGCCCTACCTATGACCATAGCCCCATTCCTTACAAGACCCCACCCGATTCACAGTTGCCTGGCATAATACCTTTAGCTTATAACAAGTGTGTGCAAAGTAAGGCCCACCAGCTACTGCTGGACTACCACTCACCTCATCCCCTGTCAGCCATTGGCTGGCAGAAGATTGTAGTCCATTAGCAGCTGGAGGTCCTCACAGTGAACACTCCGGGCATATAACATACAAACATAACATCATTAACTCTTTGAGGGCCAGAGGGGTACACAATGCTCTGGCACTCAAAGGGTTATAGAGTTACGGAAACTGGTAAATTGTCAGTTCTGGCATATACGCTGGAGGTTTTGAGCCAACTATATACTGACAAATACCTCATCCACCATAAATCAGAAGTAGGTGGCATTGTTCTGCCCATGCCCAGAAGTCATTATAGTGGGTGAGCGTTAAAGGTTCATAGTTCTAGAATCTCAGGGTGCGCTCACTAAGAAAGTTCCAGCTATGCTCATGAGGTTATGATTATGGCAGTATTTCATTGTGACTATGCATGTTTTTCTTGGTTATTGTATTGCAAGATTGACTGTACTAACGTAGGTTAAAAAAAAACACACTAATACAAATGAGCACTCTCTCTTAACCCTTTGAGTGCCAGAGGGGTACGCAATGCATTTCTCTGCAAAGCGTGGTGTACCCCTCTGGCACTCAAAGGGTTAACCCTTTGAGTGCCAGGGAGGTATTCAATGCATTGCAAAGGAATGCATTGGATACCTCCCAGGTACTCAAAGGGTTAAATCAGGGGTGTTCAAATTACATCTCTTGTCCAATCTGGCCCTTCATGCAAATTCTATTAAATTATAAAAATGTGACCTGATATAAAACCAAATAATCCTGACCTGGTCTTTAGCAATGAGGCAGGCATTTCTTAGTATATGTATAGAGAGAATTAGCCTAACTATGAATTTCTTGTAACAGCCAGTATACATAGAGATGGTGCTGTACAAGATTATATAAACAAAGTGGCACACATGTACAAATGGAAACAAGTTGAGAGATTGCTTGCTCCTGAAAGCTTACAAGCTAGTGCAGAGATGGGTAACAGGTGGCTCTCCAGCTGCTGTCAGACTACAACTACCATCGTCCCACACCTGCCAACAAGTTATAGTTTGTCTGCAAATAGAGGGCCTCACATTGCCCCCCACTGATCTAGAGACACTGAGGAAGAATGTAGAGTTATCCTGGAGCAGACCAACTGCACCATAGGGGGCACATAAAAGTTCCCTAAATTCCTTTTGATTCAAATGGGACTTTTACCCTCTTAAATCAAGATATGTGTCCAGCATTTCCCAAAGCAATGCCTTGGAGACCTCTCTAGCATTCAAGGGGTTAAAAGGCCCATTTATATCAAAGGAATTTTTATTTGTTCCCTTTCATGCAGTTCGTTTGCTCCAGAATTGTAGCACTTTTCTTTAGTAGTTCTGTGGACAATGTCACTGTTCATTTCGGAGACTGGCCCTTAACCCCTTGCATGGCAGAGAGGTATCAAACGCATTGCAAAGCACTGGATACGTCTCTGGCACTCACAGGGTTAAATGCTAGAGACGTCTGCAGTCTCTCTAAGTTTCAGTGGGTTAAAAGCCTTATTTAAAGGGATAGTAATGTTTCATAATAAAAGCAGCTCTAATTAATCATCATAGTATCTGGACTTTGGAGAGTGTTATTTCAATTCTGTCAGAGTTGTAGTTCAAGAGTAATTCAATAATAAAGTATCCCCCTCCCGCCCCTTTTACTGATGTAACACTGCTCAGCCAGATCAGAAGGGAGGTGCCCAGGTAGATTGCACAGAGGGACAATCTTCAATTAAGATAAGGGAAAAAGCTGAAAAACTTGTCAAGGGGGGCAGGGCTTTCATTGTTTTCATATACAGAAGATTGTCCCCTGCTGTTATCTGTCTGGTCTTACAACCAGATTCACATCTGAGAAGAGATGACTTACACTAGGTAAAAGGGGCAGGAGGGGAAACTTTGCTTGTGAATATCTCTCAAACCATAAAGGTTTGAGAGACAAGACTTACATCGTTCTTCATGTTTTTTTAATGCCTACAAAATAAAATAAAGAAAAAATGAAGTATTACTATCCCTTTAAAACAACTGTAATTTTCATTTGTCCCCACAGCATAATTGGTTTGGTCCAGAATTCCTCCTCTAGATGTACTAAGAACTGGAGCAATGTTTTTAACCCTCTGAGTGCCAGAGGGGTACCCACACCTCCAACTCAGACCTCCCGCTCTCCGTGTGGATCCAATGTCACCAAATACTTATAGTGTTATTACAGAACTATAACAGTCCTCTTAAATGTAAAGTCCACTTAACAAGTCCCAAAATCAGAAAAAAATAAGTAACCAATAAAAGGAAATGTACTTATCACTCCATCCTTCGATTGATCACAAACATGCTATTTATGGTAATGGGACGATGAAAATGAATATGGATATGAATAAAGTCTGGACATGTAGATGAAAATGAAGATGATGTGATACAACACACAGTATCCTATTAAACTCCTTATTAATTCAGTCCTTCTTATGGTATCAATACTTTAGTTCTGCTTCCAATGCTGCATCCATAGTGACCCACCCCTTGCAATAGACAGAAATTCTAGAGGAAAAGGAGCACAAAGAGAACCAAACCTAAAAGCACTATTTTTATTATTAAAATATGTTATATGTGTCATACGTGTATATCCAGTGAGTGAAATTTGTATATTGTGCTGTAGTATTTTAATAAAAATAGTGCTTTTAGATTTGGTTCTCTTTGCGTTCCTTTTCCTCTAGAAGGGAAAGGATAGATTGAGAATCCCATTATTTGATATCAAGCATCTAGTATGTGTGAGAATATGGGAGATTAAAATCACAAAAGGATTCCATTGAATTTTGTGTTAATTGCCTACAATAAACCAAGCATAAGGCCCATACTTGCAATTTACCCTTACTGTCTCTCCATCCACCATCATTACACATGCAAAACATTACATTCCTTGCACCCATCTTGCTCTATGGGAAGTTAAATGCAATTAAAAACAGAACACTATCAGCTTATCTGGCTATAGGTAAACCATTATCCCCTCCCTCTTTTCTTCCTGTTTCTACCTGGTCTTGCCCCCCTGCTTGACCTTGGCTGGGGGAGACAGCCCCCTTCATTGTTTTCTAGCTGAAGAACAATGACAGGGGCTGATTATGTGTTGGGAAAGGATTTTGTGGAACTGGAGCAATTCTATTGCAACCCGGGTGTGCCAATGGAAACAGAAATCACCTTTGATTTAAAAAATATATATGCTATGATGAGTAGGATATAAAAAAATCAGATTGTAACGAAATAAAACAAGGTAAAACAATGCCCTGAATCTCCTTGGCTTGATTCCATGTTTATCATAACCATCAAAGGTCTGTTATAGCTCATACACATTTATCAGTCACTTGTTAGACACATGGAAATGTCACACTATTGGATTTCTGAGCAACGATAAGCAGTATTCTTTGTTCATTGTGACAGCACAAGAATGATTTATTTAATGGCACTTTCATGTACCTTGAGCTGCAATCCAGGTTACACACACATGTTTCGTGCATCACTGATTTAAATCCTTTAGCAGTGCCATGTACTCAGTCATTGCTATATAAGCAGCAAAGCATTACTTATGAGCTTCTTAACTGCGGCACTGAGCACAATAGCAGGAGACAGAAACCTGGTGAGCATCTCACTCAGACTTCAGGGCAGTGCTGGGGGAATGATGGGAGCTGTAGTCAGGCAGCAGTTGGATGGCCTCACATTACCCATCCCTGCTGTAAGGGCCAAATGTACAAGGAAGAAGTGGGGAAAAGCAATCATACAGTAGGGGTCAGATAAGCAATGTGCTTGAGACCCATTAAAATAAATGGATAGTTTGGGACTTCTTTGTCTCCTAATACAAAGTCTCAATACAAGCAAGAATCACAATAAGGTGATTCAGGGTAGTTCCAGGAAGTGGTTACACAGTGGGGTGGTTCTCCATGTAAATGGTGTGCATGTGTAATATGAAAAAGTTCCAATCATCTCAGTCAGATACAGAATATGAGCTTAGGAATGACATTACTTGCAAAAGAAAATGTGCTGTATTTGATAAATAGAGAAATGTGCAGAGTCCATATGAGGGGAGGACAAGCAGGCACGTGAAGGAAAGTATGAGGAAACATATTAATGCCTCATAGGGAAGCATTTCCATGAACATTATGATGGCAGATTGATATTATTCTCCATTGAAGGTACTGAACGTGTGAGAGTTCCTGGACAAGGAGATGATGCCTTTAACCCTGGCACACAAAGAGTTAAGATGCTTTGCATGAGGTATGCTGGAATTTTATGTTAGGTAGTTGATCACCTGATCTCGCTTTATGTCTGAAATTCTGTCTTAGTTTGCCTTTTAAATGCCTCATATGTAGGGGGTTACATTTATATGTTGTTATTAACCCTGTAAGGAGGTGTGTGCAAAGCATGACAAAGCAATAGGTTGTACACCATTTTGATCCTTAAATGTTTAATGACATTATCACTGTCACTCGGACTAGGCCCTCTGTGGATTGGGGTTTGGATAACATTCCTCTGCTGCCATCTGGCCCTTCTGGTCTTTAAAGGGTTAACCCTTGTATAACCATAATCTAATACTACTCCAGCTGAACTGCAACCCACCTAGCACACACAGAGCACCTGTCACTTCCCACTTCCTGCTGTCAGCATTTGTATGAATTCCCCTTACATTTGTAGAGATGGTAAGTTCTAGCGAGCAGGGCCCCTATAGCACTGCCAGTAATATTTACTTTGCCTACTGGTTATTCTGTGCTGCAGAATATGTTGGAGCTTCATAAATATATAATAACTAGCAATGTGGGACGGCGCTGCCCGTCAGGCCATATAGGGAATTAATGCACACACACGGATGCAAGACACACACACATGGAGACACACACGCAAATGCACACTCATGCACTGAGATGCATAACGAGCGACACAGTCATACACACATACTTGCAATGCACAACATGTAGACACATAGAGTGTGATACAGATATGCAACACACACAGTGAGGAACACACAGGCACACACAGAGACACACACACACAGAAGTGAGTCATAAGGGGTTGACTTATGTGTCATTGTAATGTGTTTGTGTTTGTACTTATGCCTCCACTGTGGCATTCATTCATGTAGTTGAAATGCATGTGGTAATTGCATATACTGTGGTGGAAGGTGGATCATGCTGGCTCTCGGGGTGTGAGTGTGAGTGAGTAAGTGTAAATCAGTGCGTGTGAGTGCTAGAGTGAGTGTGTGAATGTGAGTGATTGCATGAGTGTGCGTGAGCGTGATTGAGTGACAGTATGTGTGTGTGTGTGAGAGAGTGTGAGTGTGTGAGAGTGAATGAGAGTGTGAGTGAGACTGAGTGTGAGTAAGATTAAGTGTGTGTGTGTGTGTGTGTGTGAGTGAGGGAGTGTGAATGAGATTTAGTGTGTGTGTGTGAGAGAGTGTGTGTGAGAGAGTGTGAGTGAGTGAGACTGTGTGTGTGAGTGAGAGTGTAAGAGAGTGTGATTGTGTGTGTGAGACTGAGTGAGAGTGTGAGTGAGAGAGATTGAGTGTGAGTGTGTGTGAGAGAAAGTGTGAATGAGAGAGTGTGAGTGAGTGATTGAGTGTGAGTGAGTGAGAGTGTGTGATTGAGTATGAGTGTGTGTGATTGACTGTGAGTGTGTGTGTTTGTGTCTGATGTGTTTGTGTCTGTGGTGTAGGAGCAAGTGGCAGCCATTTTGTTTTTTCAGTCACCTGGATAGTGGTGGGCGGGCTGGATAGTCGGGGCAGGCCAACTCCCTGATTTAAATCACTCCCCCATTGAATCACCCAATGGGAGCAGTAACTCCTCCTGAGGTAACATAGCAATATAACACACCTTGGCTCTTCAGTTGAGGCAACATAGCAATATGCTGAGGGAACAAACAGAAAGTGGTGTTTGAGGCTTGGCCTCTGTAACATACAGCAAAGCATCTCTTTCCCTTTAATGAGAAAGGGCGGGAATCAGGAAGCAGGAAGTGGAGGAGTGACAGTTGAAAACAGACAGTTAGTGAGGTAACTGAAGAGATGAAAAGAGTTAAATAAAAGAACTGCTATTAAGTTTATCCCTGAGTTTGTATTTTATGGAAACATTACACCCTCGTACTGAAACAGAGTGTATGGAGGGTTACAGTTATCTTTGGGAGGTGAAACAGTGTGTTTGTGGGGTCATGATCCTGAGTGAGAGTGTGTGTGGACTGGGAGAAGTTATTGATATCCCCTACTTCAGGAGCGAGTGGCAGCTATATTTTTTTTGTCAGTTGGATAGTGGTGGGCGGGCTGGAGGGGGCAGGCCAACTCCCTGTATGATAAACATGCCCCCATTGAATCACCCAATGGGAGCAGTAATGTCCCCACTGAATCAACCAATGGGAGTCGTGTCTCCTGATGAGACATAAATTATGTAATGAGGCATTCTGTGCAATGTGTGTGTGTTTTCTCAGGAGACAAAATTATGTTCTGTGTGTGAGGAACCATAAATTATGCAATAAGGCTTATTCTTTTATATATAGAGATGACAATAAACATCTCAGACCATGCTAGCAGAAACACTCATAAAGCCACTCATGTACTTAAAGGAGCAATACACTTTTTTAATGAAAAACTATACGTAATGGGATTATTTCCTGCTCAGTAAAACAAGAGTGCTCCCACATCTGTCAGCTGTTTTATTAAAATCTTTTAACTTTTCAAATTGTCAGGAAGTGAATAACTGTGTGAATACTTCCTGAAAGGTCAAACTGTTAGGAATGACTCAGCAGTTTCTATCAGGTTCTATGGACTGTGTGTCTGTGGCTCACCTCTCCCACAGGATTCAAAAGAATAACTTATTGGAATCTGACCACTAAAGGGCACTGTTAATGTAAAATAAATAAAAATAAAAATCTCCAAAGGCAAATAAAATCCCACTGAAGCCATTTTTAACTTCCCTTAAAGTGAGTCTGTCACCCTATGATACAGGTTTATCTATTCTTAAAGGTAATTAAAAACGGACTTAATTTTGAAGTAGAATTTTTATTTATTATGCAGTTTTGTGAAATGAATTTTTTTTCTCCTCAGTGTGGCACATTATGCTAATTAGTTGCACTGCTGTGCCAGTATTAACGCACACTGTGCTATAAATGAATCCAGACAGAGTCCACACACTAAGATCATTTCTAATAGAATGGTGAGAGATGAACAGAACTAATGATCATACTGCAGACAGAATTAGCATATGGTGCCACCAAAGTATAAGGATACATTTTAAAAAAACTAGTGAAAAGAAAAATAACGAGCACAAAATATAGTGAGATTTTAATGCTCTATAAAATAAACTAAGGTGACAGGCCCACTTTAAATAGGTAATTTTTGTCTTGGTTCAAAAAACAACAACAAAAATAAGTACCTTTGCTGCAGTTTAAAGCTCTGTTCCGCCATTTTTACAGACTCCTAAATATTTTCTGTACAGTCCTTGAAAAATCAAGTTC
Source organism: Rhinophrynus dorsalis (assembly GCA_037306005.1). NCBI lineage: Eukaryota > Metazoa > Chordata > Amphibia > Anura > Rhinophrynidae > Rhinophrynus > Rhinophrynus dorsalis. The sequence goes on along the minus strand of CM074718.1, from coordinate 405,731,969 downwards.
CCAAGAGAAATATGTACTGACCTTTAAATATATTTGGATATAGTAATCATGCCTCCCAGCAGATGCCTATTTTCTAATGTACACAAACTCAATTTGAATTGTCCTTCTTCATAACTAAATAATTCCATTCTCTTTATTCATTTTATTCTATATCTCTCACTCTTCAGTTGCTTAAAGCGGAACTACCACCTGACAAAATCTTTAGCTTAAAGGGATAGTAATACTTCGTTTTAACTTTATTTTATTTTGTAGGCATTAAAAAAACATGAAGAATGATATAAGTCTTATCTCTCAAACCTTTATGGTTTAAGAGATATTCACAAACAAAGTATCCCCTCCCCTGTTCAACCAGATCAGAAGGGAGGTGCCCAGGTAGACTGCAGAGAGGGACAATCTTCAATTAAGATAAGGGAAAAAGCTGAAAAACTTGTCAAGGGGGGAAGGGCTTTCATTGTTTTCATACAAAGAAAATTGTCCCCTTCTGTTATCTGTCTGGTCATACAACCAGATTCACATCTGAGAAGAGATGGCTTACACTAGGTAAAAGGGGCAGGAGGGGAAACTTTGCTTGTGAATATCTCATAAACCATAAAGGTTTGAGAGATAAGACATATCATTCTTCATGATTTTTTAATGCCTACAAAATAAAATAAAGTTAAAACGAAGTGTTACTATCCCTTTAACTAAGTCCCCATCTGGCGACTAGCTGCTTAGTAGCGCTAGTCTCCAGAATAATTACATTATTTAATAGATTTCTGCTCTCTTCTATGGCTGACAGTAGCACGGAGTGCGGACATCTTGCCGTTGTGACGTCCGCGCGCCTGTGCTGTCAGTCTCAGCCGGAGCCAAATGTCTCCTAACAACGCCTCCTAGACCAGGCTGGGACTGACAGCGCAGGTGCACGGACGTCACAATGGCAAGCTGTCCAAGCTCCGTGTTACTGTCGGCCATAGAAGAAAGCAGAAATCTATTAAATAAGGTAATTATTCTGACGACTAGCGCTACTAAGCAGCTAGTCGCCAGATGGGGACTTAGTTAAGCTAAAGAATTTGTCGGGTGGTAGTTCCGCTTTAATACACAAAATCGTTATCCGAGTTCATGTAAAGTCTTCTCACGGAAAAATATACTTTCTTTCCTTGCACCTATAGAATTTTGTATTTATGATAATATATTTTAGCTATTGTAGTAGATGACTGGCATTAAACAATGTTGTGAGTTTTGTGTATAACTAATATTATTACTCACAAATCCTTCCATAATGATGACTTCCCTAGTATTGTCCCATTTAGTGAATATGTAGGATATGTGTTTCTACAATGCAGATGAATAGTTTTCCATGTATCTAAACTGAACATATTAGTTTGACCTTTCTCACAAGGACAGTGTAGCACAGAAATGCCAATCAACCTTCCTCTGCACCAGAGCACTAGCAAACCCAAGACAAGAGATTCTGCCTGTAAGGGAATTGCCAGTGAGATGCAGTTGGTCTCAATAGGCACACAGCTGCAACTTAACCCCTTAACGACCGGGGGATCGACACCGCGACTGAAGGACCACAGAGCATTTTTTTCGTTTTCTGGTTCCGGACTCCACGAACAGCGTGCAGCCACGAGGGGAGCCCAGAACTCCATGACGGTCATAGTATGTCATGGGTCGTTCAGTCAGATCTACCCTTGACGTACTATGACCGTCAAGGGTCCTTAAGGGGTTAATGATGATGCCCACAAAGTCATACACTTACACATCTGAGGTTTGGATAAACTGCTAGGCAGTGAAAATGCAACTTGCATTTCTGTCTCACAGTCTTTAAAGGGGAACTATCACCCCAGATAACACCCCCCCCAACAATTAGCCATCTAGCAATAAGCTTAAAGAGTTAGTAATGCCCACTTATAATGTTATGCTATATTGTAGATTTAAAAAAACTAAATTATGTGGAGCAAGTCCCATCTCTCAACCTTGATGGTTTGAGAGATATAACGTGTTTACCCTTTGAGTGCCAGAGGGGTACGGAATGCATTGCAAAGCAATGCATTCCGTACCCCTCTGGCACTCAAAGGGTTAAAGTCCCCCCTCTCTCCCTTTTCCCTGATGTCAGCTGTAAAGCTGACAGAAGGAGATCTGTGTTGGCCAAATCAAGGCAGCTCTTCAGCAGAGCCGAAATAGCGATATTTAAAAAAAACTACTTAAAGGGATAGTAATACTTCGTTTTAACTTTATTTTATTTTGTAGGCATTAAAAAAACATGAAGAACGATATAAATCTTATCTCTCAAACCTTTATGGCTTAAGAGATATTCACAAGCAAAGTTTCCCCCTCCCGCCCCTTTTTCCTAGTGTAAGCCATCTCTTCTCAGATGTGAATCTGGTTGTAAGACCAGACAGATAACAGAAGGGGACAGTCTTCTTTGTATAAAAACAATGAAAGCCCTGCCCCCCTTGACAAGTTTTTCAGCTTTTTCCCTTATCTTAATTGAAGATTGTCCCTCTCTGCAGTCTAACTGGGCACCTCCCTTCTGATCTGGCTGAACAGGGGGGGATACTTTGCTTGTGAATATCTCTTAAACCATAAAGGTTTGAGAGATAAGACTTATATCGTTCTTCATGTTTTTTTAATGCCTACAAAATAAAATAAAGTTAAAATGAAGTATTACTATCCCTTTAATTGGAACAGTCTACAAAGTATGCTTGCAAACTAGGCACACTTTGTAGACCGTTCAAATTATTTCTTTTTAAATATTGCTATTTCGGTTCTGATGAAGAGCCGCCAGCTGGTCCCTGCGCCATCAGTCCCTTATGGTAGCTAAAGGTACCATGCAACGCATCCTAGAGGAGATGTCTGTAAGCAAAGATATCTGCACAGTTGCCTGGCCATCAGTCTCTGAGTAATGCGATAATTTTTCTGGCTAATAGCACTATTGTTAAAGGGATAGTAATACTTCGTTTTATCTTAGTTGTATTTTGTAGGCATTAAAAAACATGAAGAACGATATAAGTCTTATCTCTCAAACTTTTATGGTTTGAGAGATATTCACAAGCAAAGTGTCTCCTCACCGACTAAAATGGTCAAGTCTGCCATCTAGCTGTCAAATTTGGAATCCGGTCCGCGGACCGGCCATGGCTCTGCAGCAAAGCCGAGATCGCGAGATATAAGAAGAACTACTTAATTCAAATAGTCTACAAAGTGTGCATGGTTTGCAATCGCACTTTTTAGACCCTTTCTATGAAAAGTGGATTTAAGTCTTACCTTTTAAATCCTTTTCTGTTAGTCCATACAGGCTACTGGTAACTCTGGGAGGTGATCCGCCCCTTTAAGTAGACAGGAACATTTCTCTAAATGTATGCAGGGGGTAGAGCCTCCCTTCCCTCCTCAGCTGCATCCTAGCCAGCTAGCTCCAGAATGATTTGGGACACTAATAATTGACTAGAAAATAGAAGAGAAGAAGACTCCTGTGAGCATGCACCGAACGACTCCCACATATTGCCACAGGACAGCCAAGCATGGTCCCTTGACAGGGTGGGAGACCAGTAACCTGTAACGACTAAGAGAAAAGGATTTAACAGGTAAGACTAAAATCCTCTTTTCTCTGTCTTCCAATACAGGTTACTGGTAACTCTGGGATGTCCAACCATTGAGTTCCCCAGAGGCAGAAAGAAGGCAAGGACCAGGCACAAGGCCCCCAAAGTCACCAGAAGCTCTATGAACCAACTGGTCAAAGAAGCCCAACAAAACTAAAGTGTCAACAAACACTGAACAGGGGAAAAACACCCCAGGAACTGATACACAGCACACTGAACTAGAGCCAACAGGGCTGAACAGCAAGGAAGCACTAAGAACCTGAGCAGAAGATCTAGACAGTCAATACTGCCTCCAGGACCTTCCTCCCAAAGCGGACATCAGCCGAAGCCAGTACATCCACACGGTAGTGCTTTGAAAAGGTGTCCACAGAGGACCAAGTGGCCGTCCGGCACAGCTGATCAGCAGACACTTGATTCTTATAGGCCCAAGAGGCCCCAATAGACCTGGTGGAATGAGCCGTGACCCGAAAGGGAACATGCTTAGTCCTCAACTCGTAGGCCCTACGAATAGTGCACTTGATCCATGACGCAATAGTCACTTTGGATGCAGGTCTTCCTGCCCTAGGACCCTCAGGAATGATGAACAGAGCATCAGACTTCCTGACAGATTCAGTGTGATGGACATAAAACCTGAGACAAAGCACCACATCCAACAAGTGGAGGAGGGGTTAGGGCAGAAAGAGGGCACCACAATCTCCTGATTGATGTGACACTCGGAGACCACTTTAGGTAAGAACTCCTTAGAGGTGCGAAGCACTGCCTTATCCTTATGAAACACCAGATAAGGTAGTTTACAGGACAGAGCTTGCAACTCCGCAACCCGGCGAACAGACACAATCGCCAGAAGAAAGGCCATCTTCCACGTCAAAAGACGTAGAGGAATAGTAGCCAAAGACTCAAAGGGAGGACGTTGGAGAACTCTCAATACCAAATTAAGATCCCACTGAGGAGCCGGACTCCGAAAGGCAGGACGCACATGAGAAACACCCTGGAAGAAAACCCTGACATCAGGAAGGATAGCAATGTGTTTCTAGAAAAAGACAGAAAGCGCCGAAGTCTGAATCTTAAGAGAACTCAGACTGAGTCCCTTGTCCACACTGTCCTGCAAAAAAGCCAGGACAGTGGGAAGATCAAAGTCATGAGACAGATCTCTGTCAGAACACCAAGACACAAATATCGACCAGATACGGTGATAGATCTTGGAAGAGACAGGCTTACGGGCACTAAGCATAGTAAACACCACAGCAGAAGAAAACCCTTTCTTCCTTAAAATCGAGGATTCAACCTCCAGGCTGTCAAATTGAGCCGATGAACATCTTCCTTCCACAGGTAACCCTGCAGAAGAATATCTGGACGAGAGGGGATCGGAAAAGGCTCCGCCACTGGTAGGGCCAGAAGCTCCGGATACCAGGACTGACGAGGCCAATTCGGAGCAATCAGAATTACTGGACAACGTTCCACTTTCAATTTCTATAACACTCTTATCAACACTGGGAGAGGAGGAAATTGTAGGCCAGAGAGAATGTCCATGGAATGGACACTGTGTCGGCAGCCAGAGCTAGAGAGTCTCTCCACCATGAGCAAAACGCCGGAACCTTCCTGTTGTGTCTCATTGCCATCAGATCCACTAGGGGCATCCCCCATCTCTGAGTTAGGAGTTGAAAGACCTCGGAATGTAGCTCCCACTCTCTGCTGTCAACTGTGTGACGACTGAGGAAGTCTGCCATGACGTTGTCTACACCTGGATTGTGCACTGCGGAAATTACAGGAACATGAACCTCTGCCCAGGACAGAATGGCCTTGACCTCTAACCAAGAGGTGAGACTTCTTGTTCCGCCTTGCCTGTTGATGTAAGCCACTGCCGTGGCATTGTCGGACTCCACTCGGACTGGCCAGTCCTCCAGTTGAGACACCCAATGACGGAGAGCATGAAATATTGCTTGAAGTTCCAGGATGTTGATAGGGAGAAGGGACTCCTCCATGGACCACTTCCCCTGAGCGCTTAAGCGACCCAGAACAGCTCCCCAGCCGAAGAGGCTGGCATCTGTCGTGACCTTGGTCCAGTAGGGAATCAGGAAGGATCTCCCCTTTAGGAGATTGGAAAGGTCCAGCCACCACTCCAAGCTCAACTCTACATGAGAAGGACGTAAGACCAACAGCTTCTGATGATCTGGTCGATCCCTGCATGTCTGTATCACAAACCTCCGAAGTTCCCTGGTGTGTGCCATGGAAAATGGAACTGCCTCTATCGTGGAAATTAACTTCCCCACCAGTGAAGACAACTTCGGAACTGGGATCCTATCCCGGGATAGAATCGTTGAGACTCTGTGGGCAATCTGATGGGCTACCTCGGACGGTAGAAACACCATGAATTTCTGAGTATGGATCAGAAGACCCAGGAAGATCATTTGCTGGGATGGGACAAGATCTGACTTGTCCAAGTTGACAATCCAACCGTGATAGGTAAGGATTTGAATGCAGGTTTGAACCTGCTGATGAAGAAGGTCCGCAGAGGAGGCTTTCAAAAGCAAGTCGTCCATGTAGGGAGTCACTCTGATGCCATCCCGATGGAGGACAGATATCAAGGCCCCCAGAACCCGATGGAAAACCTGAGGGGCATTTGTCAAACCAAATGGAAGAGCTGAGAACTGAAAATGACCCCTCTTGCAGGCAAACATCAGGTACCGCCTGCTCTCTTGATGATTTGGGATGTGCAAATACGCATCCTGAAGGTCCAGAGAAGTAAGGAACTCACCTGGAGACATGGCAGCGATCACTGTGCGCAAAGACTCCTGACAATAGTGAGTCTTGATCACGAAGCAATTGAGATCTTTCAAATCCAAAACAGGGCGGCATCCGCCGTCCTTTTTGGTCACCACAAAGAGGTTTGAGTAAAACCCTGAACCCCTGCCGAAGGAGGCACCGGCTCCAGGACATCCTAGTGCCTGAATAGCGCCTTCGAATAGACGGCCTTTCTCGACTTCCTGAGGAGAGTGAGAAAGATGAAAGTGAAAAGGAGGAAGAGAAAAAAAAGGGATCTTGACACTACCTGTAAAACCCATGGGTCCGATACTGAATCCTCCCAAATCCCGCGAAAGAGGCGGAGACGACCACCCACAGCTGGATGCGAATCCGGGTTCGGTGAGTCATGCCGAAGCAGTCTTGGGAGCCTTGGGCTTTGATGCGGTCTTAGGCTTCCATTGCTGCTTGGGCTTGGAGGAGGGATGCTGAGCTGATGGAACAGCCTGGTTCATCGAAAGAGTCTCAGTTTGAAAGGAATGAAAGGACCGGTTATGTTTAAACGCCAACTTCTTCTTAAAGACCAAGGGTAGAATTGTACTCTTACCCCCTGTGGCCTCGCTAATTAGTTCCTTAAGTTCAGACCCAAACAAGGAAGTACCTTGAAAAGGCAAAGAAAGTAAGACTTTCTTGGAAGCAGTGTCAGCAGACCAAATCTTAAGCCACCACAGAGGTAGTGGAGACCCTTGCCATCATGCGGACGGCATCAAAAGCAGCGGCAGAGACATAGTGTTGAGCTTCAGAGATATTAACAAAAAGACGCAATATCTCTGAAGTAGGCGCATCCTGACGGACAGCCGTAGTGAGTTGTTCAGTCCAGACTGCAATAGCCCAGTTAACCCATGCAACAGCAAAAGCATAGCGGTGCCAATAGAAGCGAAAATGGACTTGAGGGAAACTTCAAGTTTCTTGTCAGTCCAATCTTGCAGAGCAGAAGCATCAGAAACAGGTAAAGCAGTAGATTTAGACAGTCTAGATATGGGTGCGTCCACCTTAGGAGGATGAACCCATTTAGCCAGTTCTGTTTCAGAAAAGGGATAGAGTTTAGCAAATTTCCCGGACACAGGAGCAGACTTGTCCGGATTTTTCCATGCGTCAGAAACCAAATGGTCAAGAGTTGGGTTAGAAGGGGCTTTGCAGGCTTCTGAAAAACATCAGAGGGATCAGAAGGGACCTCCTGAACCAAGGGAATGTTGAGTGTGGTCAATACAGCCCTGATCATGCCCTCAGCAGAGGGTTCAGGGTCAGACTCAAAAGTGTCTCCAAGGGACCTAGAAGACTTCAAAATGGTACCATCCTCAACATACAAATCTTGCAACAATTCTTCCTCAGAAGAATCTGACACATCAGGTGCACCCTGCGGTTTAGGCAGGGAAGATATGATAGTAGAGGGGGACTGCCATAATTGAAGAGCCCCCTGTATCTGGGATGGAAAGAGTTGTAGAGTGGACCTAAGGTCCCTAGTTGCAGCCTTAAACTCTTGCACCCAAGCTGGCTCAATAGCATGGCTGGAAGGCCCTGGGTTGCTGTCAGGAACTTCAGAACATGCTGGGCATAAATGACCAGAGAACTCTCTAGGTAGCCCTGTATGACAGGAAGAGCAATGCGCAATGGGGGATACTGATACCCCAGCCTCCTTAGTCCCCAGTACAATAAATCACTCAATTGTAGTGTGTTAGATTAATATTTCACCCCAGAAACGCTAAATATAGACTTATCTGGCAGGCGAAGGGTCAATCTGCAGAGGAGAGAAGGAGAGTCCAAGCCCTGCGTAGGATACTCGCTGAGAAAAGCTCACAAAATGGCTGCCGCGACAGGAGCCAATCAGAAAAAAGGTGCGAAACAAGCGCTCATGGGAAATGTAGTTTTTCCAAAAAAGTACCCCAAAGCAGTGCCCGAAGCCCCCCAAGCCCCCAACACACTTGAACTATAAAGCGGATGATAGAGCAAGGGTAGAAAATTAAAATGAGCCCACTCTGAAGTTGCTGTGTGAAGCGGTTGCAGAGATATGTCCCAAACAGTGTTGACCCACAGAAAGTAAATGGAGCAATGGCGTCTATGCGGTAAATCGCGCCTTAAAGGCACAGTACACAATTTTAATAAAAGTTAAAATATGAGTTAAAAACATGAAAAACATACAGGGAACATGTGTGCATACTAAGAAAACACTGACCCAGTAGGGAAAGTGTCAGAAAACCCCACAAAACGTGTCAAACTAGTAGACAAAGGGTTAAGTTACCACATAAACCTGGTCCAAATAACCAACAGACATACACATATATGCCCAATGAGTGCAGGAGTGCGCAATGAGAACTCCCAAATACAAGCCCAGCAAAGGGGCACTGTGGGACAAGTGGACCTGCAGCACTCAAAGGGTAGCTCACCTTTCCTGCAGAACTTCTGTCTTCGGGTTACCTTGTAGTAAGAATTACCTCAGTGAGTAATCCATGGGGAAGCACTTGTAACCAAGATTTTCCCCCTCAGGGCTTAAGGTCCACCAAAAAGCACCTGGATACTGAGCTAGCCACATTGAAGGGCATTTGTCACTCATGGTAACCCGCCTAATGGTGGTATTCCATATCTGACAGAAAAATAAAAAAAGAAACTACAACTAACGACAAATGTTCTCCACCTGGTGTTGTCACACCCAGGAACAAATCATTCTGGGATAGCTGGCTAGGATGCAGCTGAGGAGGGAAGGGAGGCTCCACCCCCTGCATACATTTAGAGAAATGTTCCTGCCTACTTAAAGGGGTGGAACACCTCCCAGAGTTACCAGTAACCTGTACTGGACGACAGAGAAATACTTATTTTTATATCTTGCGATCTTGGCTCTGCTGAAGAGCCACCTGTTGATCTGCAGACCAGATTCCAAATCTGACAGCTAGATGGCAGACATGACCGTTTTGATCAATGAGGGGAACCTTTGCTTGTGAGAAGGAAAATTCAATATTTCCCAAATATTCATTGATTTAAGATGTAGAGACCTCTCTAGTATTCATGGGCTTAAAATGCATTACAATCATTACGTTTATTTTCTCCCCTGTGGTGTGGTTGGTTTGCTCCAGCTTACTGAATATAATCCTACCACTGTAGTGCATGTCTAGAGCTGTGTTTGCATGAAAAATGGACACTTACCTGCTGCTGCACTGGAACCTGCTGTACCACCTGTGCGGGCACTGCTGCCTGGCCAGCCACTGATGTCTGCAAAGTCACTGTTGAACCTGTGTCTGACACCGTCTCGGGCGTCTGCATGGTTGTCTCTGTAAAGAGAAGGAAAACTATGATTAAAACATGCGTGTAATTGAGAGAAATACATATTGGTAGTCAGCTCAGCAGAAAAAGCACATTCTAAACCAGAGGTAGTTAAATGATGGTCTTCCAGCTGTTTGGAGACTACAGGAGTTATGCACTAAGGTGTGACAAAGAGGGGATAAAGCAGAGATGACTTCTCCAATTATCACTTCTCCAGTTCCTATGTTATTCTATGGAGCCAATGCAATAAGATCTCCAAAGCTGGCGAAATCTTAGTGCATTAGCTCTATAGAATAACATAGGACTTGGACAAGTGATATCACTGGAGAAGTCATCTCCAATTTATCACCTCTTTATCACACCTTAGTGAACCCCCCCCCCCCCCTTTAACTCACATCATCTCCAAACAGTCAATGGAGGTTCAGAAATTGACTACCTTGTCCTAAGCCAATCACTTCTGAATTATTGTGTACACAGTGCATAGAAAATCCAAATGCGGATGATAACTCTCTCTCTCTCTCATGACCAAGAACGCATGTTAACCCCTTGAGAATCGGAGTGATGTCTAATGCATTGCTTGGCAAACGTTGCACTCCCCTTTGGTTCTCAAGGTTAAAACTGTACCTGTCACCTTAAAGGGGCAGTAATCAATAATTAGGAAAATCCTTACATATAATGTATTTTTTCCATATTAAGTTAAACAATGCTAGATCCAAAGCTGGGTATAATGCTTTCACAGTCATTTCAACATTTTTCTTGATAGCTTGAGATCAAAATGTTTTGCTACCAGGTGATAGTCAGCTGTTCACAGGCAGAAAAAGTACCAGTGCCACCTGGCTACAAACAAATCTTGAACTCAGACTCTTAAACCTTTGAGTGCCAGAGGGGTACGCAACGAATTGCTCTGTATGTGTTTGCTCTGTAGTACCTTCTGACAATCATTTTACTCAACAGAAAAAAATACCTACAGTGTATGTTTTCATAATTTAGGTTTACTGTCCCTTTAAGATGGTTTTTATATAAATATTAAGATAATTGAAAACTTCCTAGATGTTGTACTAGCCATTTCTTGTCCAATAAACAGTATTCATTAATTAACCTAGGTGTCATTCCGCAACACTTCATGCCAATGCTTGGACCGGTATGCTGTTTTGTTTCTGCTATGGGCCCAAATTACCACCCACTGTGCTAACAAATAATACTGGCACACAAAGGGGCCATTTCTTCTAGTAATTTTGGCATAACACAAAAACTAATTAGTATATTGTACTGGGCATTAAAGCTTTAAGTGCCACACTGAAAAAACATAAAGGTTAATGTATCATACACTGTTTTACAAAACAATTAATAAGTATATCATATACGAGAATTTATGTGTTGCTTATCAATAAACAATTTTCTCTAGAGACCATTGTGGACACAGGGCCCATGGGATTTATGTTTGCTCAGACCAGAAGCCAGAGTATTTTAACCCTTTGAGTGCCAGAGAGGTAGCCAACGCATTGCAACACTCCTCTTATCTGACAGATAGCACCACCTATGAATTCAGTTTCTAAATAGCAACGCATATCCTGGTCATATGCTAATTAATAACAATAACAAAAAAGGAGCAGAGAAAGAAACTACCATTCTAGAGATCCAAAAGGACAGGACATCCCTTACAGTAAGTTCACATGACTGTGTTTTCTCCAAAAGGTATACAGGGGTCCCCAAAGCATGCCAGAAAAAAATAATTTATCAGTAAACAGAATATAAGTTTCTCTTTTCTCTATCACTCTAACATCGTATCTCTGTCCCAAACCATTAATAGGGTAGGCAAGAAAGCTACAAAATTAATGAGGAAATCTTATCAAATTTCAATTATTACTTGAATTAACAACCTGCTAATTCAATCAATGGAAAAAAATGAGACGAAACAGATCGAAATAAGAATTAAAGAGGAACCTATCATACTTAATAAGTTATCCCCATTTAATTGTTAGCAGTTTCTTAATCATGGAATAGTATAATAAAGTTGCATGAGTTGGAATCATAACATCGTATGCAACTTACATCAGTAGACATTTAGCCGAAGAGTGACCTGGGCTGTCCGTCCCTGACTCATCACTGATAGGTTATTTGCCAAAGGTGTAGTTGCATTGTACCCTAAGGTACATGCAGGGACGTACATCGCAGGCACACACATCACTCTTTGGCAAGATGTCTACTCTGTCCTTCTGATGTAAGTTGCACATGATGTTATGATTCCAACTCATGCTGGCACTTAAAGGAGCAGTAAACTTTGTTTATGAAAAAATATATATTGTAGGGATTTTCCTGTTGAATAAAATAAGGGTACTCCCACTCTAGAGAGATTTATATTTCCAGAGTTATTACAGTATAAACCCATGTTTTTTTACATTAGCAGTGCCCTCTAGTGGTCAAATTCTAATTAGATTTCCTGTTAGATTCTAATAGAGAGGAAAGTCAGAAAAGTCAGAGACATAGAGTTCTCCATAGAATGTGATAGAAACTGCCTGTCACTTCCTGTCAGTTAGAACTATCAGGAAGTAAACACAGTAAAGTCACTTCCTGATTATTTAAACTTTTAATTTTTGAATAAAACATCTGACAGCAGTGGGAGTGACCTTGTTTTATTCAACAGGAAAAACTCTGTAAAATATGTGTTTTCATAAAAAAAGTTTACTGCTCCTTTAAGCAACATTATGCTATTTCATGATTAAGAAGCTACTAACAATTAATTGGGGATAACTTATTTAATCATAATAGTTCCACTTTAACACATGAACCAGTGTAAAGGAATTTTTCAGACACTCTATTTGTCTATATCTTGTCTATGTTTGGAGAAGGTGTGGAGAGATGTTTAACTAGCTGCTTTTCAAAGTTGCTCCATTGAAACCTGATTTTTTTATGCCCATGACTCATTGAGGGTTCGAGTACAATGAGTTGCAATGGAAAATGAAACTGGTTTAAAATACATCATGTTCGCCTGTTTAAGGTGGACTTAATTTGGCCCGCCAGAATATTTTTGCACTAGTTGAAGAGCCCGTTACACAGGCCACAGTGCCACTGCTAGCAGGTTGCGGGGCAGTCATGCGCAGTAGAGACTGCCCACGCCGCAGCTGATACAGAGCTGAACGCTCAGAAGGAGCATCCAGCTCTGTATCAGCTGCGGCGCAGGCAGTCTCTACTGCGTATGATGGCAGCACGTGCAGCAGTCTCTACTGTGCATGACTTTGTCGTTACACACGTTTTAGCAAATTATTATATAGGAGGGTGACAAACCCTACTTGGGCCCTCTGGAATGACAAAAAGCAAATCAGTCTTGCAAAAATGCTTTGGTCTGTTCTCTTTGCTTGATTTGGACAGATAAATGATAATGAACTCCCCAAATGATAGTCTAAAATAACCTTCACAAGAAAACCTGCTTTTGATCTCTGTACAACTTTATCAGAATAAAAAAAAAAATCAGAAATGGTACAACATGAAGTTCCGAAACTCTGCAAGTCAATACATCACCATCAAAAATACAGTCTTTAGTTTAAGCCAATGGTAGGTAAAGTGGTGCCCTCCAACTGCTGCTAGACTACAGGTCCCATCAATGGGAATCTTGGATGACATAGTCTGTAGAAGCTGGAGGGTCTCAAGATGACCACCTCTTGTGTAAGCCAGTGAATAGTACTGTATGCCACTAGGTCTAATGGCTGTTTCTATAAAACTTTCTAAGCCAATTTTAGGTCTCAGGGAGGTGTTATGTCCCAGACGGTAGGTTTAATGCCTGTTACACCTTAAAACATTTTTGTACTTCTGGAATAACCTTAGTCCTGCACTAAAATAAAATGGATGGTGCTGAAATGAGGACCTTCAAAGAATTAAGGCCCAAACCTTTTGACAAACCTTCCTGTCGAAAACTTGGTAAACATGGTAATCTAAAAGATCTTCAGTATCGGTGATAGGTCCCTGACCTCAGACCAGATAAAGTACAAAGCCAGTATTCTATGGTACATTCTGGCTGATTCTGGCTTTCTCACCTTCAGCATAATATCAATAATTTTGGTGGAAAATCCATTTTTATTCAAGAATGCTGCCATATGTGCTGCTCTGTCAAAGACAGCTTGTCCAGATCGTGATGTCCTAATCGAAGAACAGCCTGAGGGACAATAATTCTGAGACAAAAGGTAGAAATCACTGCTGGTCCACTAACAGACTGAGAAAATATGACTAATACACTCAATTAGGCCACTCCTGAGCAATATGAATTACATGAGCTCTGTCTTCCCACTTGAGTTTCCATGTATGACCATTGCAACAATTCCTTCTGCTAGAGGGTCTCTTGTTCTTGTGAAGAATTTTTGTATCTTTCACTTCTTTCCTGTTTCCATTAATCCAACTTTTGCCAGTTCCTGCCTCCTGATTTGTTTCCCATTCTCCTGGATCCAATCTCTGCCAGCTTCGAATGTCTGCTTCTCTATTCTCTATCTCCGGGATAAAGAGAGCCAATATAGCTGGAACATTAATTTCCAAACAAATTAACAGTTGCTGAACCTCTCTCCATGACACTTTTGACTCAAGATTCTTAACTTTGTCTATTGGTAGAAACAACCTCAGTTGAACTGTGTGAAAGGTTTACCTAGAAATATTATAGATTGAGATGGTACCAGGTTGGACTTGCCAGAATTAACAACCCAACTGTGACACTCCAGAATCTCCATACACAATTCTAGAAGAGATTGAAGAAGATCTGAGGTGAATGCCTTCAGAAGCAAACCATCCAAATAAATACAAAAATATACTTATGAATCCTGCCAAAAATTAAATCATCTTGGTAAATTCTTCTAGAGCAGAGACCAGATCAATGGGAGAATTTGTAAATTGTAAATTATTTATGTGAAAAGCGAAACAAAAACGATCTGATTTTACCATGTCAGATTAAGCAAATAAGCATCCTTTATTCCTGGAGAGGCTAGAAACCTGCCCAAACACATTCAGGCAATGACTTTGGTGCATCTGCAGGAGTTGGACTCTCAGAAAGCTGCAGAGTCTCTTGAACTGCCCCTAATGAGTCATTCAATTGATTATTTAGATACATTTAGATATATCCAATGATGCCAGCTTGTGTTAATGACAACAAATTGTCATCTTCTCAACTGATCATCTCACCTTCCTCAAAGGATGTGTCGTGCCCATAGGTTGATACATTTCTCATTATAAGTTTTGGGAGGCATAGCTCTTTTTCTACTCGGGTGGAGTATGTTGAGAAAATTTGGGGGGAAAGTGCTCTACAGAGACAGACAGAGAATATACTTAAGCTACTTTGGTTCGTGTTCAGGATCAACAGCCTCCCTTGTAGGATTTTCTCCTCTATCATTCTGTGAAAGTCCGCTATGCATGACTTGTATTTAGACCCAGATGGAAGTTTATCTATACAAAGTACAGTGCACAACACAAAATAGTTTGCGATTGATCAGTGCCTGAACTCCCATCCCCTCTCTGCCTAGCACACTCCCATGTCTCTGACATGGTGGAAATGAGCCATAACAAAATAAAATAATTACAGACTTATCTGCCAGTAATGTTCTGTCATATTATCAGCCCTAAAAAAAACTGTTGGGGAGACCTGAGCAACTGCAACGTCTGCCAATCAAATTCTGTCATTTTCACACCACTGGGCTGCTTGATGCGATAAGCAATGCATCATGCATCTTTCTTTTGTGCTCTGCACAGATTAAAAAAAGGATACGGCAGCTGTTAAAGTGATAGTAATGTTTCACAAAAACAGTAGCTCCAATTAATCTTCATAGTATTTTAGCTATAGAGAGTGTTATTTCATTACTGTGAGCATTGTAGTTCAAGAGTAATTGAAAGATAAAGTTTCCCCCTCCCACCCCTTTTACCTAGTGTAAGCCCCCACACCTCAGATGTGGAATGCAGTCCATAGACCAGCTCACATCAAGGGTCAATATTCTACTGTGAGAACAATGAAAACCCTGCCCCTTGACAGGTTTTTCAGCTTTTTCCCTTATCTTAATTGAAGATTGTCCCTCCCTGCAATCTACCTGGGCACCTCCCTGCTGCTCTAAGCTGAGCAGTGTTACATCAGTAAAAGGGGCGGGAGGGGAATACTTTATCATTTAATTACGCTTGAACTACAACTCTGACAGAATTGAAATAACACTCTCCAAGGCCCAAATACTATGAAGATTAATTAGAACTGCTTTTATTATGAAACAGTACTATCCCTTTAATAGGATTGATAGGCTACATTGTGTATGTCACTGAGGAAATCATTTCACTGCCCCTTCCCTTATATACCTGTGAGACCAAATTTTTAAAGGGATAGTAATGTCAGAAAAAAAGTATTAACTATATGGTAGATACGATTAAAAGAGAGTACTTGCACTTATTTGTATCTCTCAAACAGTTACGGTTTGAGAGATATAGGAAAATAAAGTTCTCTGCTCCCTCCCCTTTCTGTTTGGCAAGCTGTAAAGCTGTCAGAAGCATATTCTGGTTCCTGGATCAGACGGCGGCTCTTCAGCAGTGCCGACATAGTGATACGTAAAAATAAATACTTAATCGGAACGGTCTACGTGTGCCTGGTTTGCAAGCACATGTTCCGATTAAGTATTTATCTTAAGATATTGTTATATCAGCGCTGCTGAAGAGCCGCGTCTGGTCAAGCGACCAGAATCTGCTTCTGACAGCTTTACAGCTCGTCAAGCTGAAAGGGGAGGGAGCAGAGAACTTTATTTTCCTATATCTCTCAAACCATAATGGTTTGAGAGATACGAATAAGTGCAAGTACTTTCTTTTAATTGTATCTACCATATAGTTAATACTTTTTTCTGACATTACTATCCCTTTTACAAGTGACCATATGCTCTCACAACCACTGTTTAGACAACCTGTTCCTGATAGACCATTAATCCACATGGATTATCACCATGGCAGATCTTGGTGAAGTTGATCTTCTCATAATGTGAGACAAGTCTGGAGAAAGGTGGTCCTGTATACAATAATAGCCAAGTTAGCCAAAAACATAATAAATAAAACTAAATAAAGGAGAACGTATTTGTCTCACTTAGAACAGGCAGGGATGGTACACACTTATGAACCCCAACAGTACTTCAGCTGCAGCCTTCCAGTTCATTTCAAAGACAGCACTGGAGGAATGTAAATTGGGGAAGGATATCAATTCCATAAAGATTCCCATTGTGACACATCTCTATTCTATTTCATAGCTTATAAATCAGAATAAAACACCTTCAAATATTCAGCTCTTGTTTCTCCATCAGACAACAAAACTTGCATTTATGGGTGGAGCTCTCTGTTAAGTGGAGGGAGAGAGATAGAGGTGTGCTCCCTTATTCTGGAGGTCTTTTCTTAAAGTGTCCTGGATTCTAGTTGGGGTGAACAAAAACTCTATGGTTCCTGTAACCCCCACAGAACAACATACCTCCCAATATTTCAAATGTCCAAAGAGGGACACTTTTGTATTACGCTGTGTTTCTGGGGGTGGGGCTGGTAGGCGGGGCAGATAATTTTTAGGTTATTTCCTGACCTACTGATGCCTCTTTTGTGTAACTGAATTAATGATTTAGATAAAGACTAAAGAGGGACACTTGGGAGATAAGCCAAAAGAGACAAAACCAGTGGCTGTCCCTGAAAATCAGAGACAGGTGGTGTTATTTGTATTGAGAGATAAGAAACAAAGTCAGTTTGATTAGTGCCAATGACTCTTATATGCAGAAAACCTGCCATCTCAGCCCATTTAGTAACAATCTATGGGATCTCTGGAAGAGGCAGTATTATTCACTCCATCTGAGCATGTGTAAGGCCATATTTCAAGCCTCAGAAAACAGATCTTTTTTAACTAAATATGCAGAATGAAATCCAGAATATTTAAGTGCACATCACATCACCGCTGCTCATGTTTATATGTTCCTGTTCTCTCCCAGCAGTGGAGTGCAACATTTGGTTTGCCAGCAACATTGAAGTTTTTCCAGTATGTTTTTTCTGTGTCACACTGACTGACTGTGTATGTGGAGAAGCTGAGGAGTCTCAGTATCCGATACTTTACAGTGCTCTCTAGCAGCACTAGCACCGACGGATTGCAGCTGAACACCACAGCTCGGGCTAAGCTATCCTCATCCTGATCATGTCTCCGGTGTAACGTGGAGGAGGCCAGGCGGAAGGAAGGCAGGCACTGACTGAGTGAGGCAGCATGACTGGCACTGCTGTGCTCATCATGCTGCCTTAGTCAGTGTCTGCCTTCCTTGTGCCTGCTCTCCACCAAATTACACCGGAGGCACGTTCATGTCAGACTGTGTGTTCATTCATAGTGTCAGTGTGGATTTATTGTCAAGTTGTCATCTGCTGTGGCTAGAGCCAGTCATCAAGACTAACAGTGAGTGACACTGAGACATGGGCGTCCGGACTGAACCCCCCCTCCCCCCACACTGAGCGACCACCCCGATCGGTCATGATCTTGCTTAGAATCAAATTGCAGTTGCACAAGTCATATTGTACCTGCTAGGCGACAGGAGATAGTAGATTGATGGACTGCACTAAACTAGCTGTGTTGAGTTCTTCAATTCATTTTGTCAGGCGCTGGCGAGTCTTTCTCAGCTGCAGCTCAGCCTCACAATCTGACTCACTTCTCAGGGGTGGCAGGCGGACTTGCGCGATTGAATGATGCGTGCGCATATATAACCAAGTGTGGCACGAATGCTCACAATGAATAGGGGTGATGATGACACAGTCACATGATCAGCGTGCCATGTGTCTTACACTGCACTGGGGGCAAAACTTGTACAGGCTAGGAAAAAACGGGACTACAGCTTATGCGGGTGGGACAGTGGGCTTGGGCCCTAAACTCGGGACTATCCCACGTAAATCCGGACAGCTGGCTGGTATGGAACAACAGAGAAACCAGTTTTCAAATAAAAGATAACAATTTCAGTGAACTGTACCAGGTGGGTTCTAATCTCAAAATAACTATCCCTGATTATTAAATTGTTCATTCTTAACATAACCTTACATCTCCATCATTCATATCAGTTTGTATAAAAGAGTCTTACATTTCCACCATTTGTATCGGGTTGTATAAATGTGTCATGTTTGTTATAAGTATTCCCTAATTATACAGTGCAGTGGAATGTTTGTACTTTATAAAAAAATATAATGACATTATTTCTATTACTTGTCAAGAAATGAGAAAGATGAAATTAACTGAAGGTAAAAAAAAAAACTGTCAATAATGAAAGTCAAATGAACATTGTTAGCTAAGAGATTCCTTAGCCTGTATGGCAGCACCTTCACTAGCCATCTACATCCCACGCTAACATGTCTTTCAGAGGCCAAAAAAGACTATTTTTTCTCAATGTAATTAGTTTATGTTGATGAATATATCAGTTTGTTTATCATATTAGTGCTGATGTGAATATCAACTTTAAAAATGAAATATCAGGATGACTGAAATGTTAACAGTACTTGGATGAAAAAGACATTAAAGGCCTTATGAAAAAAGCAAATCATGATTAATTCTGGAGCAAACCAAATGCACCATAGTAGGAAATAACAATTTCCCAAACTCCCATTGATTCAATGTGTCTTGTAAGCACTCGAATGCTAGAGAGGTCTCTAAAGCATTGGAGTTATTTGGTTTTAAAAGTCCTGTATAAATAAATGGGACTTTGTATGTGCCCATGTTGTGCATATGGTTTGCCCTAGCATTTATTTTGCTAATAAGACCCACAAATTACATCTTAGATTGTGAAGCTTACATTAGCACAATTTGTTATAACTTGTAAAATTAAAATGACTGGTGAACTCATATTGGTAGTAACAATCTTATCAGGTTCATGCTAATACCAGTAATAAACTTATGGGGCTTGTTTCTATTAGGGCTATTAACACAGCCATTAGGGTTAAAAGAAGTATGGACTGGAAAATATACCCATTTTCTGGACATATTCTATTAGCTCCCCAGCTGGCACAGAAAAAAGAGTGGGCTGCACAAATCCAACTTGCAGCCTAATGCTTGTCACAGCTTTCTGTTACAACTGACTCTAAAAAGAGTGATGTGGAAACCGCAAAAGAAAATAGTTAAAGCTTGATGTACGACATTGTGTCAAACGTCAACCATTAGCTGGTTTCACAATCACCCACCCCACTATACCTAACACTACCATTATAGTACTCACCTTCACTAGACTTAACACTAACACCAGGGCTGGTCCTTACATGGGTGACGGTGGGTCCATGGACCCAGGCGGCACTTTGACAGGGGAGGCAATTTGCTGCCCCAAGGAATGCTCTTTCGGGAGCCAGGTCTGTGTCCTGAGTCCCTTCCAGGGCTGGACTGGCCTACCGGGATACCGGGACAATTCCCGGCATGCCGCCTGAACTGGGCTTCCCTGGGGCTGCTTGTTTTAAAATCCGCGGCCGCAAGGTGACAGGACCGCGGCCGTGAGAGATTTGTCAAAAAAAAAAAATCAGTCTGAGTGTGTCAATGCGGCTGCAGCGGAGCTGGAGCTGAACAGGACACTAGTGAACAAGTTCAGATGTTCCTTGTATCTGTGAGGAAGCATACTGGGAAGCAGCTGCAGGTACAGCACCAGATTTAAAGGGATAGTAATACTTCATTTTAACTTTATTTTATTTTGTAGGCATTAAAAAACATGAAGAATGATATAAGTCTTATCTCTCAAACATTTATGGTTTAAGAGATATTCACAAGCAAAGTTTCCCCCTCCCGCCCCTTTTTCCTAGCGTAAGCCATCTCTTCTCAGATGTGAATCTGGTTGTAAGACCAGACAGATAACAGAAGGGGACAATCTTCTTTGTATGAAAACAATGAAAGCCCTTCCCCCCATGACAAGTTTTTCAGCTTTCTCCCTTATCTTAATTGAAGATTGTCCCTCTCTGCAGTCTACCTGGGCACCTACCTTCTGATCTGGCAGAACGGTGGGGGGGGGATACTTTGCTTGTGAATATCTCTTAAACCATAAGGGTTTGAGAGATAAGACTTATATCTTTCTTCATGCTTTTTTAATGCCTACAAAATAAAATAAAGATAAAATGAAGTATTACTATCCCTTTAACACACCGAAGACATGAAGCTAAAATATTAGAGCTGCTTTTCTTAACACTTTAAAGACCAGAGGAGTGTGCACTGTGATGCGTTTTGTGCCACTCTGGTCCTTAAAGGGTTAAGCATATTATATAGCTCAGAGAATGTGTACTACAATACAGTGTAATCAGCTGGAGTGGAAAAAAGAGCATTTCTTGCTTTTTTTTTAAATAAAGTTGTCTGCATTGGTCCAATGTAACTATTGTTTGTTGTTTTTCACGCTAAGCTTTGGAATTTAAGGTGTTGTCCTCACTGTAGACAATTCTCAGTTCTCAGCAAAATTTTGAGATATGGTCTGGCACAATGATTCACTGCAAATGGAGAAAGTTCTATTTCTGGACTGATCAATTTTGGACAGAAAGAGGTAAACGGACCTTCCATGTTTACTTCCAATCAATTTTTCACTCAAGTAAGATTGGGAAAGTACAAAAGAGATGCTCTCCATAGCAACATGGTGTCTGTAAAGGATGCTGACGCACTTAAAAGAATTGAAGCCATTATGGGGCAAATAAACTGCATTACATAGGACTAATACAAATTTTCATTGTTATTTAGTGTTTTTAGTATCTGGCTGCTATTCCATAACATGTGGTCATTTGCTCAATAGCTTCACTGTCTTCTGTGCTATTCTTATTCCTTCCACAGGGTGGCACAGTTTGATCTGTCTCTCTTGGGTGCTATGGGCTTTTTGGTGGTTGCTATGATTTTCGTTGTCTCCTATCCCTTTACTTCACACGTCATCACTGTGGGGCATTTGGGATGCACGAGGTCAGTCTTCTCCACTAGTGTCTTACTGTCAATCATGTTTATTGTTTGCTTGATAAAGGTCCCATAAGAGGACCAAAATGTTGCGTATATTAGCATTAAATGTTGGTATTTTGAATATTGAAAATCCGTGAGTGCGCAGCTTTTCTTGCTATATACTAGTTTTAAAGCCAGTGTACACGGGCCTACAATGGCGGCGCTGCAGTCATGCTGTCACGGTAACCCAGGTAACTCAATAGTCAGAACGTATAGTATAAAACAACCTTTATTCCAGGCACAGAATAAGGTATAGCAGCGGACAAATAGGAATAGGCAGTAGGTGAACATATAAGCTAGCACTACTATCAGGAATAGTAGGCCGCCTACGATAGACCTCACTGCTGAGACTAGACCGAAGCCACTGGTAGCCTCTGCTGGAACTTGGAATGGAACAGGAACCAGATCAGCCAATGATGATCTTTTGTAGAACACGAACTGGAACTGGAACAGGTTAACTTCGACCAGGAACACAAGAAGGTACTGACTCATGCCTGCAGTCAGTCTAGCAGGACAGGATAACCAACACACGCCCGCAGTCAGTCTAGCAGTAAAGGATAACTGATTCACGCATGCAGTTAGTCTAGCAGGAAGGGATAACTGACTCACGCCTGCAGTCAGTACAGGTGATAGTCTACCAGAGCCCCAGGTCTGCTCCAGATGGGTGTCCGCTGGAGAGGAGCTACTCAAAGGACAAGCCGGACAGAGCCACAGGACAGCACCAGAAGGGATGGTCAGACAAGCCGGGTCATACACAGAGCAAATAGTCAGCCAGAGCCGCAGGTCTGCACCAGACTGGTTGTCAGACAAGCCAGGTAATACACGGAGTGGATAGTCAGCCAGAGCCGCAGGTCTGCATCAGATTGGTTTTTGGACAAGCCTAGGGTCACATGCGGAGGGGGTAGTCAGGCAGAGACACAGGTCAGCACCAGATCGGTTAGTCAGACAAGCCAGGGAATACACAGAGCCCAAACAACAACTGCACTGGAACACCACGAAAGGGCAACTGAAGTGGTGTCCAGGAAGTTTAAGTACGGATTGCTCCACCTCTGAGTGGTGGAGCACAAAAGGGTACTGTGTCTTTAACAGAGCTGGGTTGCGACGTCACCAGGGAATCCCTGTGACGCGCGTCCGACTCTTCAGATGCAGCAGGAGCCACCAGGGGGAGCAGTAAGGAGACCGGTCGCCCAAATGAGTACCAGTGTGCACCGGTTCGCCCAGCAAGGCAGAATGCGGCAACCCCACGAGATCCACACTAGTGACAGGCCGCGGACTGGGTATCCGCGGTCGGCTCTAGAACAGGTAAGTGGAACGCTTACACATGCACAGTACTAACTGCCCGCGCCGTGGCTGATACGGAGCGGGCGCTCCGAATTCAGACCGTAGTCCTCTATGCTCTCCGGTCTGAATTCGGAGCACCCCACTCCATATCTGCTGCGGCAGGGGCAGTCTGTACCGCGCATGACTAAAGTGCGCGCAGCCGTCTCTATTGTGCATGATGGCATCTGACAAACATCCTTAGCGAATTATAATATAGGATATATATATATATATATATATATATATATATATATATATATATATATTTATTTTTTTTTTATTTATTATTTCTCAATAACACCGGACTATTCAGGATAATATTAGTATTGATAAGCATAACGCTACGTGTAAACTTTAATTTGAATGAAAGTTCCTCTTTAAACACTCCAGGTGTGTCTAATTTGGAACACTATGGAAAGCTTCTGTTTTTCTAGATCTGCAGTCCATTGGTAGCTTGCTGATAACAAGAGAAGCTGATGACATTTACTGAAGTCACAGAGATCACCTTGTGTGAAGGGAATCCACTAATGTAATTTACTCACTCAGATTGCTAGTTATCTTTAAAACATACATAATAGAAGTAGGCTTGCATAGTCTTCTTTCACATGATTAAATATATAAATCATTGATTAGCTCACAGTGAAAGAAATCCTTTCTCCTATTTGTATCTTATATATCTAGTTATGTCAGTTCTATAGATTTGATGATTCACAGATAAACGGTTTGTCTAAATTAGAACGCAAGTGGCTAGAGGTTTAAGCCAGCAAAATTTCTTCTAGAACAAAAGAACCTTCTAGAACAAAATTACAGTAGCATGATTAGGGGAAAATTAAATCAGGTTTATGTTTTTATTTTTGTCCTCACATCACTCATTCACATAGAAGTATCCAAAATAGCTTAACACGCTTCTTATGTTGCTATGGCGACATGGAAAGTCTTCTGTTCTCAATTATAAACTCCACCCAGCCCTATTAGCCCATGATGTTACTTAACCCACTGAATGACAGTGGGGTGTGTAACACATTGCAAAACAATGCGTTGAGCACCATTTTGGCATGCAAAGGTTAACATTTCCTTCAGTGAATTTGGATTTTAACCCTCTGAGTACCAGTGAGGTATCCAACGCGTTGCACTGCAATGCGTGGATACCACTCTGGTATTCAAAGGGTTAAGCATCAGTTGAGGATCGTAAAGGAAAAAAAAGCAAAATGAAACCAGCTGAATTCAGGGGCCTTGAAGCATGCAGATAATGGTGAAAATATCAAGAACTAAATGTATATTTTTATAAGTTTGTGGGTAAAATTAGGAGTGTCAGGGATAATTGAGATTTTTTTCTACCCAGTCCTATGTTTACAACTATGTCTTATAGACAAGCTGTTCTTAAAATAGCATATGCAACAATATCCAATGCTAGTCTTGTGGTGGCTAGGCCTTTCGTTACAGCCATGCAATAAAGACAGCAATCCATTTATCAATTTTAGTGAAATTTCCAAACAGGTGCTTTGTACAGGACTTAAAAAATAACTGATGCGTTTCATACATAGGGGATTGCTAAAGTCTGACAAAACAGAGTACAAGCGAAATAGTGAAATCTGGGCAGACTGTGACAAGAATGATCTGTATATTCAGATAACAATTCTATTCAGGACTAACGCAGCAAGTGGGACATCTGGAGCATGCAAATACACAGAAGGTTATGCACCTGAAACAATAGGGAGCTTTGCTGTTGCGTACATTTATCATGTCATCAATGACTTATCTACATTTTATCAATCACACCCTGTAAACAGTTTGGGATGTGACTAAATAGTTGACTCTTTGGTGCTCCCTTGTTAAAAGCTGTCATCCACTTTAGTTAAATATTCTCCCGGAGGTTCTTTATAAGTGATCAATTCAGCAGACAGATTTCACAGAGGATCAATTAAAATGCTAAGGCATGTTCTGTGTGTAACCTCTTTACCAGTTTTCTAAAGCAAATCATTTAGCCCTAATGGCTAAGCTTCAGCATTCTGGTCAAATTCCCAGATTTTCAGACTGCCAATCTTCAGCACCACTGACATTATGCTTACAGATCAAAGGGGGATATGAATGAAGAAAAATGTGGAACAATTTTGGGACAAACCAACTGCTAATAGGGAACAAATAGCCATTTAAACAATTTAACCATTTGAGTGCCAGAGGTATATGGATACTTCTCTGGCATCCAAAAGATAAATATGGGTCTTTCAAGTCTTGAATACTAGATATTCTCCAATGCATTGCAAAGAAATAAGTTGGAGACCTCCCATGGCAACCCACCTGGTGATTCAGTCCCACACAAGAGACATATATGCCTCAATGTGAGTAGTTTTAATGCAACCTGAGTGCTGACTAAAGATGTCAGTGCACATGCAGCATTAAAACTACTCCTACACAGACAAATATCCCTGTGTGAATGAACCACAGGGCAGGTTTCCATAGCAACCACTTGATCTGAAAGGTCACCCTACTTCCTGACAACTGGCTGAAGTAAGTAAAAAAAGGTGGCAGAATTTTAAAAGTTAGATAAGTCAGAAACTCTTGAGCATTAAAGAGTGACGGACATCAGTCAGTCACACATTAATACTGTACAGCACAATAAAGGAAAAATACATTTTATCTTAGCTCTTTAAATAAATTAGAATTTTGCTTTGCCCTGTGTAGTGCAGTCTGTTTACCCCACCACCAGCAATATAAATAAAGTTTTTGTTTCCTCTAAATGAAGCGGCACAAAAATGACAGTGAAATGACTAAGAACAACCCTCTGATAGTCCCAGCCCTCTTCCAGCTAATTAATGCTGCATGCACGTGTTTCTGATTAATTTACTATTCCTTGCAGTCATTGTTTATCAGTTGTGCTAATCTGTTCTGATAAGCTAACTAAACTTGCAAACTGTCACTGATGCAGCATGTATAAAAACGAGTGGCACTTATTGTAGGAAATATGTGCAAAATTTCAATCTAGTCATCCTTGCCTAATGTGGCTGTCAGGTGTGTCACGAACAACAGATGCTTGTATGACAAAGGACCTTTTTATTCTGGCTAATTAAGCAGTTGGACACACCCGCCTGTTAATAGTTCCGCTTTTGTACAGCCAACCCTGGCTGAATCATGCAAGATCTACAGCTAAATAGGCCACGGTTTAAAAGAAGGCTAATTAACCCTAGAAGAAGGGGGGAAAAAGAGTGTTGTACAAACCCAGCTGCTCGCTGAAGCAAGATTACATTTTTTTTCCGACTCAACAAGTATATAAACCTTACAGAAACAAACACACACATAGACAGACACGGACACACACAAACACAAAGGAACACACACATAGACACACACACAAACACAGAGGAACACACACATAGACACACACACACACACACAAACACATTGACAAACAAACACACGCAGACACACAAACACACACAGACACACACAACAGACACACAGACAGACAAACACACACAAACACTATTAACGCTTGGCGTTCCAGAGAGGGATCCAATGTGTTGTATACCTCTATGGCACTCAAAGGGTTAAAGGATTTATACAAGCCATTTGTCAGGCATTCCAAAGGAGCTAATTTAAGAAGGAGAACTGCAGCAATTCTGGCGCAAACCAACTGTACCCTTGGGGAAAAAATAAACATGCCTAAAATCCTCAATGATTTAAAGGGGACTTTTTAACCTTTTTAATGCTAGAGAGGTCTCCAAAAGATTGCTTTGCAATCCACTGGAGATATCTCCAGCATTTAAAGGGTTAAAATAATGGGTTTCTCTCATATATATATATATATATATATATATATATATTTTATTTATGGCACAGTCAGACTACCCCTGAATTTCTCCAGATTGGTTTGACTCTTTTCCTTAATCAATCACTTTATTAGACAAAACTATACATGTATGTACTGGCTTAGAAAGTGGAGATACACATTTGATTTTCCGCTTTTCTTCCAAAGTGAGTTCAGCTTTGGTCTGCAAAGTTTAGTGTAGATACTTATTTGATTGTTGGCTTACAATATGAGGAAAACAATGGCCTCACATTCAATATACCAAATAAAAGGCTGTCATTTTCTTTCAAGTACCCTAAGGAATTCCTCTTTTCTTCTTCTTCTTGCCTCAATCAAATAAGAAGTACTTCAGATGAAATGGACTTACAACCCTAATCACATCGGCTGTGGCGGGAGACATTTTGTGCTGACACTGAACAAATGTCAGTAATAATAAGCTGCATAGATGGCAATAGGAAACATAATTAAAAACTGGTCAAAAATAGCTATTACGAGGCTAACCCACTGAGTTTTAGAGCAGTGTCCGGCGCATTCTTTGCTATAGTACTCAAAGGGTTAACCTTCTGAGTGCCAGAGAGTTATCGAACACATTGCTTTGCAATGCATTGGATACCCATCTGGCAATCAAAGGGTTAACAACTGAGTGCCAGAGGGGTACACAATGCACTGTGTACCTCACTGACACTCAAAGGGTTAACATTAAACCTTTGAGTGCCAGAGGTATACGCTACGCATTGCAAAGCAATGCATTGTGTACCTCTGTGCACTCAAAGGGTTATGCAATGCGTTGCGTACCCCTCTGGCACTCAAAGGGTTATGAGACAACTCCGGTTTAAAATTCATCCAAAAAGATTTAATTCAGCCAATGTTCTAACAAATAAACAACAAAAAAAAAAAAAAAAACAGATAAGGGAGTTATTTCTAAAGTCAATGGGGATTATTTACTAATGCGTGAATTGAAAAGACAACAGAAACCATGGCAATTTTTTGGTGGTTTTAAGCCTCTGAGTTATTACTGAGAGAATACAAGAATAAGACACTCAAACATCTGCAACAATCCTTCACCTGATGTCTTAGGTAATATCTATGACAGCAAACACACATAATCTATATATGTTTTGTCAGTGACATAGTACATACTTCCCAAGTGTCTCTTTGAGATTCAAATCCCGCTATCCCTCTTGCCCACCCTGATGTCCCTCTTTTTAGGAGATGACACTGTGTGATGTGTGTATAAGTGTATGCCATTACTCCACAGCAATAAAACTCACAATAAAGTTTGTTTAACCCCTTAACGACCGGAGGTTATGGGACATTTCCGTCCCATAACGACCGCATAAGGGGCACTTGGACGCGCCGGTACACGTGACCTGTCACGTGTATCGGCGCGTCACTATGGGGCTTGAAACAGATCGCTCCGATCTTGGAGCGGTCTATTTCATGCCCTATTTTTACTTACAGCGCTCCCGGTAGAGCGCTGTAAGTAAAAAGTACGTGACGTACCAGGACCGTCAAGGGTCGTTCGAGCACATTTACCCTTGACGGTCCTGGTATGTCAAGGGTCCCTAAGGGGTTAAACTTCAGTTTATGTGTTTATAAATTAGTCTGTGTAAATAATAACATATTTTTGTCTTGTTATAAATCATTTATTCAGTTACATAAAGAGGTGTCAATAGGTTAGGAAATAACCTAAAACATTTATGTAATGCCCTGCCCCCACCAGCCATACCCCCAGCAACACCACCTAAAATAAAATGTCCTTCTTTAGCCATTTTAAATGTTGGGAGTGGTATGGGTATTAGACTTTATACAAAATAAATACCTACTATTTGCTTTCATTTCAAAGTTTATGCGAGTGTGCATTACATTTGGAAACAAACTCTGCCCTTCTTAGTAAAGACTCAAACATTATTTGCTTCTGTGAACTCAATGGACTTAAACAAAATATAAAGAGTAACAGAATTGTAAGCCTACTATTAGGGCTTGTTCATACTAGTAACATTAGCTCTAGTTTTTAAAGGGATAGTAATACTTGAATAATATTGAATAATATTATATATATTATATAACATTATATATTATATATTCTATTGTAGCCCTTAAAAAACATTAAAAATGATATAAGTCTTATCTCCCAAACCTTTATGGTTTGGGAGATATTCACAAGTAAAATAAAGTAAATTTCCCTTTCCTGGCTGTTTCAGCCAAGTCTGCCATCTAGTGGACAGATTTGGAACCCGGTCCACAGATCAACCAGCAGCTCTTTAGCAGTGCCGAGATCACGATCTTTAAAAATAACTACTTAATTGGAACGGTGTATAAAGTGTGCCTGGCTTGCAAGCACACTTTGTAGTCTATTCCAATGAAGAAATTCTTTTTAAAGATTGTGATCTTGGCACTTCTGGAGAGCTGCAGCCGTCCCCGGACCGGATTCCAAATCTGAGAGCTAGAACAGTGACGTCACTCAGGAGGAAACTTTACTTGTGAATATCTCCCAAACCATAAAGGTTTGGGAGATAAGACATATCATTTTCATGGTTTTTTAAGGGCTACAATATCAAATAAAATTATTTACAAGTATTACTATCCCTTTAACACTGTAATAATAATTTAAAACAGAAAAAATAGCCTTCAGTCAGGCAGTTCACATGGATGACACAGAATGCAGGGATGGTACAGCACAGCAGATCTGCACAGAGGCTAAACTGCCATTATAGTGCAGCAGGTGCAAAGCACTGGGGCCCAACCAAATGTAGGTGCCCAATGAATGCTGAAAAATGTTTACACTGAATTGAGGGCCCACAGAATTATTTTGCCCTCATTCACTAGATCCACCACTGGCAGTGCAGATCACTCTCTCACAGGATTTGGAGGCAAAAGCATGTGGGACAGCTATTATTCACACTTGCATCTATTGACGGGATCACCGAGGAAATGCAAAGCATTCAAGTCTTCCATGTGAATATAAACATAGATGGGAATTCTCTGGATTTGCACCGGAGACTACAGGTTTTGCTGTTGATTACCGGGTCTCCAGGGGCAAAGGCTGATTCTCCAGATGTGGGACGTTTCTAATGAAACTCTGCTCACTTCTGCTCCTTCCCTGTCTATTCCTCCCACTCCCGGTCACTTCTCCTCCTTCCTCAGCCTATTCCTAGCACTTTTTCCATGTCTGTTAAGTCCAGGCCCCACTTATGATTAAGCCCCACCCCTTTTTGACACAAGTCGTGTCATCTGTCTCCCCCCAGTGGCACCAGAGAAATCCCTTATGGGAAGTCAACAAGACAAAGTTCCCAGGAATGAATATAAACTATGGCAAAGTTACAACTGCATGTACACGTGATTATGTTTATCAAAGAGCTCAACACAATGAAACTAAAGTACAAAGAAAGTGGTACTGTAGTGGAACAATACGAATGCACCATCGGGAATCAATAACATTTCCCATTGGTTTAAAAGGGACATTTAACCCCTTGAATGCTACAGTTCTGTAATACATTGCTTTTTGGAGTTTTTATTGATTTGCTATGGTGCATTTAGTTTGTGCCCAAACTGCACCAGATTTCCTGAGCACATCAGTATCAGTGTAGCCTTTCCTGGGAAACAAACAGATTGTTTTACTCTCAACTGCAGATTAGAGGTTTATTACAGTAGAGGTCTCCCCAGGTAACATTTCTTTTTTCAGATTCATATGCTCAGTGTGAAATTCAAGCCTTTGTGTACTTCAAAAGATGGAAAATATAATGCCACCTGGCACATAGCTATCCCCAGTATTTTCCTACTGCATTTTGTAGTAACACGTAATCTGCCTGTTCTGCACATCCTACACGTACTTTCCCTCACTAGATTTAGCATTAATCCTCAAGGTACAGAAACATCACTGGCAATCACTTTTTCTTGAAAATCCTTGTGGTTCCAATCATTACTCACTTTCATTCAGTAGTAAAAATTGTATTTGATGGATAATTTACTTTAGACACAAGGACCCTGATTTTTTCAGGCAGGCTTGGGAAAAAAAAAATAAAGAGCCTTAAAGAGTTTCATGCAAAAGTATTGCGTCCTTAACCCTCTGGCATTCAAAGGGTTAAAATTATGGTTGGCACACATTGCTGTCCTACACAAACCTGGCAAAGATTAGCTCTAGTCTCAGAATTATAGACCGATATCGCTATTAATGTCGACCTCTCCTCTCTTAACGAAACTTATACATGCAAATCAATCAGGCTTCTTACCCAACAGTGAATCTAAGCATAATACAGCAAAGGCTATTGCTGTCATTCATACTGTGCTGGAACGCAACATCCCCAACGTCTTTATCAGCGTTGATGCTGAGAAAGAGTTTGATAGAGTCAACTGGCAGTTTCTCTTTTGCAGTACTTGAATACACTGGAATAGGGCCTACATGTATGAACTCCATTAAGGGTCTTTACACATAACCATCAGCCAGAGTGAAAGTGAACGGATATCTTTCTTCCCCTTTTGATAACACTAATGGTACGCGACAGTGGCGCCCCCTTTCTCCTCTGCTGTATGTTATTGTACTAGAACCCCTTCTCAACACAGTTTGTCTTACGCACTCAGTGTCAGGTATTCCGACAGACACTGAACCAACTAAATTATCTGCTTATGCGGACGATGTTTTGTTTCTCATCTCACATCCGGAGACATCCCTCCCCTACTCTCATTGTTAGGGGACTATAGCTCTCTTTCGTTCTTTAAAATGAATACTGCAAAATCTGAGGTTTTGAACATTAACACGCCGTTGCCCTTGGTCACAAAATTGAAGAATCAATGCCCTTTATCCTGGGTACAAGACTATTGTCTACTTAGGTGTAACTTAACCAATGACCCTCGCACTATACTTGACATCTCTTTTCGATTCGATAGCTAGAGCTTTTAGAGCATGGAACAACTTGTCTGTTTCTTGGCTGGGCAGGGTTAATCTTTTGAAAATGGTAGTGTTACCGAAGATTCTCTATCTTTTTAAAACTATGTCCATTCCCCAGTATCATTTGGACAAACTTCAGCGGGTACTCTCTGCCTTTATCTGAAGTATAAACATCCCAGGTTGAGTTGGAAATATCTGATACAGCAGCCATCCTCAGGGGACCTGGGCATGATCCGTGTACATTCCTATTATAAAGCTGTTGTGTTAACTTACCTGCTGGAATGCTTGCACTCACTTACAAGGGAGTGGATTCAGTGCTCCAAATGGTCTTGTCCTCATGTTGATCTTTCTCGGATATTTTGGCTTTCGCATAAGTCATTGCCATTACAATTGAAACTCCATGTGATCCTTGGACATTTGCTGGATACATGGTTCTTTATCAATGATCCTTCTAGTTCTGCTCCTTATCCTTCCCTGTAGCTTTCAATTATTCACAATCCAGGTTTTCTGCCAGGACTTCTAGATGATTCCTTCCTCATCTGGTGACTTAGGGATGCTCACACATTGAGTATGCTTCTCCCACAGGGAGTCTCTTTTAATACTCTAATTGACGAGTTAGGTTTACCTAAGTCTTCATATTGGCAATACTTGCAACTTGGGGCTACTGCTCCCAGCTAATAGCTGATGGTTACTGTGATAGGGATCTTACAGATTTTGAGCAGATGATTCTTGCTCCTTCTATGTCGCTACGCTCTCTTTCGAAGTTCTATAAATACCTCGTTCAAGCGCAGCAAACCTCTTGCCCGTATTTTGCTAGGTAGTGGGAATCTGAATTCACCCTACCAGTTCCACCCATGGAGTGGGTTAAACTAGCGGACACACTTTGGAAGTCCTCTCGCGACACAGCCATTAGGGAATGTAATTCCAAACCGTTGACTAGATGGCACGTTCCCCCCTTCATCTCAGCCGTATCGATGTTAGTATTCCGCCACGTTGTTGGAAATGCGACAATGAGTTGGGTAGCCAGTTCCATATGTGGTGGGACTGCCCACCTATACAAGCTTACTGGTCAGAGGTAGTATCTACAACATCTTTTATGTTGAGGATAACTGTTCATCTGAATCCTGGTCTGATTCATTTGCTGTTCGACTCTCCTACCCTTAAAAAACTTTTGAAAGCTAAATACTCTCTTCTAGGCATCCTAGTGAATTCTGCTAAGCGTTTGATTCGCCTTCTCTGGAAAAACACTTCCCCTCCGACACGAACACAATGGTCTGAACGCACTCAATCTGTCTACTCATTAGAGAACATCCATGCATTGGCCACTAATGCAGTGGGTGCTTTCCACGAGGTATGGTCTCCATGGGAGGTCTTTTATTCTAACCATAAACTGGATGTAGTGACCTGTGATTGATACTTAGGTATATCATGGGAGGTGTTACACCGTTGTGCGCCATGCAGGGGGCTGGCCCCCTCTCGGTCCTCTATCTCCCCCCCCCTCCTTATTCTTATCTCTTCCCTTCTAGACTACTCTCATTCTGCCTCACTTTTGTTCCCTTTCTTTTCTTCCTTCCTTTTCTCTTTCCTCACTCATATATATGATACTTTTGCGTGCTACCCTTCAATAGTTAACCTTCATGTACCATAAACGTAATTGTTTCCTTCATATGTATATAGAAAATCTATCATATAGATAGATACAGTTAATCAATTTCTTGACAATCATCTTTCCTTCAAGCTTTTCCTTCAGCCTCAATGATGTTAATTCTGGTTGAATTTAGCATGTTATGCAACATTTTATTGTATTTGCTTCTGTCATGTGCATATGTTTACGCACTGTCATCTTAACTTGTTCTATTATTGTTTTGTACTTATTTTGAACTCTCAATAAAGATTTGAATTAAAAAAAAAAAAAAAATTATGGTTGGATTTAGGTTAACCAGCGAAGTGCAAAGCAATGCATTGCAGATGTCTCTTTGGCATCCCAGGGGTTAATGTGGCCATACAGACATTTTAATACAGATGTTTATGAACAAATGCAAATAGCAGGGCTTCACTGGCATCAGATTCATCCCACAATATCAGTTTAGTACAGGCATCACATATTAACATTGCCATTTGCTTACATTAGATCAGGCTCATTTTAAAGGCGAAGTAAAGGCTTTTTAAGAAAATATATATGGGGGTGTGCAGTATCAGCTCTCAGGTGCTGCTAACAGTGCATAATTCAGGATATCCCTCCTTATCTACAGGTGGATCCATTAGAGACAAAGCCACTGCTTGATCCACCTAGGCTTAACTGTTTGAGTGCCTGAAAGGTATAAAACACAATGCCTCCCTGGCACTGAAGTGGTTAAAAGAGAATTAACACCTTCTAACAATAACCCCCCAATTACTTTGGTATGGCAGGAAAATCCTAAATGCCCCTTTGACTTTTGTTCCCTTGCTTCTTGGTTCAAGAGATCTCATTCAATTCTGAATGTCCCATCCATGGAGGCGGACATTACAGTGTTTTTTAGCAGGACCACAGTACAACAAGATCTGTTTACTGTACATGGTAATCTTAACCCTACAACCCTTAAGGACCCTGGCACTTAAGGACCGGTGATGGTCCTGGCACATCATGGAATTCTGAGATGACAGCATGGTGGCATGCCGCTCTGCCACCCCACAATTCAGCACTCAAAAAGATATATATATATAAAAAGAAAAGCTACGTGGTCCTTAATGGCATCCCACGCACAGGGTCGGGAGGTCATTAAGGTGTTAAGAACCAGAGAAGAATGCAGTGTATTATATTGAAATGCACTGTGCACCACTCTGGTCCTCAAAGGGTCAAGTAGGCTCAAGCACACTACCTGCTTCAGTTTGAAAAAACTGCCAGCAACTACATATCCATAGACATGAAATACAGGCCTGATAGAAGATCTCTTGAACAAATGGGCAACGGAAAATTCATAGGGACCATTAGACTTTTACAACCATAGTAAAGTACACAGTGGATTATTATTAGGAGGTGTTATAAAGTCTGCATATTTGAAAACTGCATTACAAAGTAACTATGTGTCATGTTAGCCAAAAGACCAGCATTAAGAAGATATTTTTACTTATTACTGTATGCTGATATAGGCTAATTGCAGCACCCATGCGGCACCACTGATGTTTCATATGTGATGCTGGTATGATAATGAAACCTTTTCAGTGACATGTCCTATGCTAATGATGGTATGCAATTATGATTCATATGCTAATGACGCTCTGTGCAGTGCCAGGAGACTTTCACTTACACATTCCCAAGAAATAAAAGTGTTAATATCTCCTAAACTATATTTCTTCCGGTTAACATGACACATAGGCAGTTTTGTATGACATTTTCAAATATATAAAGAAAATTCAGGGTGATAGGTCCACTTTAAAGGGATAGTATTACTTCAAAATGACTATCCCTCATATTGTAGCCCTTAATAAACTGAGTTAAATGACACCAGCGGCATCTCTCAGACCTTTATGGTTTAAGAGATAGCCGCTTTCAAAGTTTCCTCTCCCCTGCTGTCAGCGTTCTGCTGCCAGCAGGAGAATCCGGTCTCTGAGTCAAGAGGAGGCTCTTCAGCAGAGCCGATATCTCGTTATGGAAGGAAAAATTATTAATTGAAACAGTCTTCTACGTGTGCTTGGTAACCAAGAACACGTATAAGACTGTTTCAATTAATAATTTTTCCTTCCATAACGAGATATCGGATCTGCTGAAGAGCCTCCGCCTGTCCCGGGACCGGATTCCCCTGCTGGCAGCAGAATGCTGACAGCAGGGGAGAGGAAACTTTGAAAGCGGCTATCTCTTAAACCATAAAGGTTTGAGAGATGCCGCTGGTGTCATTTAACTCAGTTTATTAAGGGCTACAATATGAGGGATTGTAATTTTGAAGTAATACTATCACTTTAAGTTGTGATATCTTGAAAACATAACTGCTAGTGGCACTTGAGGACTGTAATTTCTTATCGTTGATAAAACATATAGTGTTCTTCCTGTTGGGTAAAACAAGTATAACACCTGCTGCTGGAAGATGATTCATTCAAATGTAGTTAAAGCACAAAACTTGTTTATTTAGTTTATATTAGCCTGCTATTTTCTATTATGGTTACCGTGTGGGGCTGTTCCTGTCACCTGCCACAGTCACTAACTCAAGCTCTCCCATAGAGTGCATTATAAAAATGTCTTTTGGCCACTAGCTGGCGCTAATATCTTTCAGCACCCACAAAACTTAGTTTTTCCCTCCTGATTACTTGAAGGACCTTAGGAAATTATGCCTCTCACTGTCAAAAGATCTCTGAGGGAAGGTAATCCTATTTTGTATTAAAGCATTTAGAAATGTATTTTGCAGAATAGCTGACAAAACAATTAAAAAAAAAAAAAGTAGCATTACTGGAAAAATACAGTAATAAACAATAGAAAATAATTTAACACTCTGAGTATCAAAGGGGTGCATTGTTTTGCAATGTACTGCACATGGCCATATGTCATGGAAAAAGTGGAAGAGTCACTGTAAGAAATAGGTGATTTTGAAAATCACCTATATTTATATTTGCCTTTTCTTTGTATTTCAAATAACAGTTTATTAGCTGTTTAATGTTAGTTATTTGTCAGTTTATGCAAATGAGCCCACATTGGATGTCAGGGAGTGCCAGTTGGGATCGGGAATGTTAGTATCTGGTATGCCTGATGGTACTATCTAATTTGTATAAACTGACAAACAAATAAAGCCAACTATCTCATAAATTAATATTTTTTTAATTTTAAAAAATAGCAAACATATATAGGTGATACTGAAAGCTATTTCAAAATTACATTACAAAGTGGCAGTTCCACTATAAGGCTGTGTTTAACCGTTTGAGTGCCAGAGGTGTACCCTCTGGCACCCAAAGGGTTAAAGTAAATGTTCTACAAAAGTAATGGGCTATTTTTGGAACCTTTTTTATGGGTCTCAATTTCCCGGTGCCAATTTTCCTATAGTGCTACAAGCAGAGAGGCACAGAACAAATAGAGAACCCAGGTAAAAGTTGGGTTAAAGGGGATCCCATTCACTAACTTTATTTAGCCACTGGTGAAAATAAGCCCAGAGGAGGGTAGATGTGGAAGTCAGTGAGAATTATGTGGCTAACTTCCTTTACTGCAGGTTAGAGTTTGTCTGCTCTGTTCAAGTTTCTTTCGTATTATAGCTTCTTAATAATTGTCCATATCTGTCGTAATTTTTCCTCATAAGTTTTCTTTTTTTGTTGTTGTTATTAGCAGTCATTAACACTCAACTCCCCCTCAGTGGCATGACAATCCCAAAACCTGATTAAACCACATTTTGGTGGCATGCAGTATATTCTCGTGATTTTATAGCAAGAGAGCATGCACAGCATGTAAGTTGAAGCTGATCTGCCATGCGCGTTGTTTGCCATATGTTTTCTAATTAGTGCATGAACAAATCAGCATGCGCCAAAATCTGAAAGTATCACTGCGAACATGTCTGCAGGCTGCCACAAACGAATGGAGGAGGAAATGGGGACATGGGCTGAAATAAGATTTCAGCGTGAACAGGGATCTGACTAAAGCTATGACAGAACAGCAATATGAAAGCTACCTTTCAGGAAAACACCAAGTACAAAAATATAAGTAAATTTATAAACAAAAATATTTCAGGCAAGACCATCTGCTCATATTTAGTAATTACACAAAGGAATCAATGACTTGGAAATGAGTGACAGATCACTTTGAGTCATTTAGTCCCTTAGTAAATCCTGTGGGAATGCAGTATGCTGGATTTTTGTGTGTTCAAAAGAGGCGATAGTCACCTATGTGAATGGCACCATAGCCTAGCACAAGATCTGTCATAAATGGTGACGCAACCAACACAGCATTGCTGTGCCAGAAGCACCTATGTGAAAGGGGCATTGTTTATTATAAGAAGTTGTGACATAGAAGCAGGCTTGAATAAAGATTACTGCTCTATGGTTCTATGTTGTTGTAATGAATAAATCCAAATATGCATAAATTACCCTGTCTATCTAAATAAACAAATCTATAAACAATTGCAAAGAAACATCTTCTAAACTTACAAAACATTAAACCATACATTTTTGAAGCTCACGGTTTTTAATGCAAGATTTACCTCCATTCATGAAAATAGGATTTTAGTCTTACCTGTTAAATCCTTTTCACTTAGTCCATACAGGTCACTGGTACTCTGGGAGGCGTAAGTCCCCTTTAATAGGCAGGAACAACTATGCAAATAATTTGCAAGGGGCGGAGCCTCCCCTCTTACTTAAGCCACCTTCTGGCCAGAGCCACTTTAGATTGATTTGAGACCCTAAAACTGACCTCAGGTAAGCAAAAAGAAAGACTCCTGTGAGCATGCCCGAACGGTCTCCCACTGAATGCCACAGGAGAGCCAAGACTGGTCCCTTGACAGGGTGGGAGACCAGTGACCTGTATGGACTAAGTGAAAAGGATTTAACAGGTAAGACTAAAATCCTATTTTCACTGTCGTCCAATACAGGTCACTGGTACTCTGGGATGTACAAACATTGAGCTG
This sequence comes from Rhinophrynus dorsalis, assembly GCA_037306005.1. NCBI lineage: Eukaryota > Metazoa > Chordata > Amphibia > Anura > Rhinophrynidae > Rhinophrynus > Rhinophrynus dorsalis. Next base: position 405,693,814 of record CM074718.1, on the reverse strand, counting down.
ATCCAGAGGCGGGAAGTAAGGCAAGGACCAGGCGCAAGGCCCAAGTCACTAGAACTGCTATGACCAGTTGATAACATAGCCCAAACTGTAAGTGTCAACGGACACCAACCAAGGGAACAATCCCTGAACTAACACGGCACACGGAACTAGAGCCAACCGGGCTCAACAGTAAAGAAGCACTAAGGATCACAGAGCGGAAGACCTACACAGGCAAGACTGCCTCCAGGACCTTCCTTCCAAAACTGGCATCAGCCGAAGCCAGTACATCAACTCGATAGTGCTTAGAAAAAGTGTGCACAGAGGACCAAGTGGCCGCTCTGCACAGTTGATCAGCAGAAGCTTGATTCTTGTAGGCCCAAGAGGCCCCAATAGATCTGGTGGAATGGGCAGTCACCCGGAAGGGAACATGCTTATTCCTCAACTTATAGGCTTCACGGATGGTAGCCTTAATCCAAGAGGCAATGGTAACTTTGGAAGCCGGTCTCCCTGCCCTAGGCCCCTCAGGAATGACGAATAGAGCGTCAGACTTCCTGATAGACTCGGTGCGATGAACATAAAACTTGAGGCAACGCACCACATCCAACAGATGGAGATCTCTTTCCTTGTCAGATGAAGGATTAGGGCAGAAAGAGGGAACCACAATCTCCTGATTGATGTGAAACTCAGACACAACCTTGGGTAAGAATTCCTTGGTAGTGCGAAGCACAGCCTTATCCTTGTGGAACACCAGGTAAGGAGGTTTACAAGACAAGGCCTGTAACTCTGCTACCCGGCGCACTGACACCACAGCCAAGAGGAAGGCCATCTTCCAAGTCACAAGACGTAATGGAATGGAAGCCAAGGATTCAAACGGTGGTCGCTGTAGAACTCCCAGCACCAAATTGAGATCCCACTGGGGAGCAGGACTCTTAAAGGCAGGTCGAACATGAGTCACACCCTGGAAGAAGACTTTCACATCAGGAAGGACAGCAATCCGTTCCTGGAAAAACACAGACAAGGCAGAAGTCTGAACTTTGAGGGAACTCAGACTGAGCCCCTTATCCACACCGTCCTGCAAGAAGGCCAGGACAGTGGGAAGATGGAAGTCAAGTGACAACTTCTTGTCAGAGCACCATGTCACGAAAGTTGACCATATTCGATGATAGATCTTGGAAGACACAGGCTTACGAGCACTGAGCATCGTCGATACCACAGAAGGAGAAAAGCCTTTCTTTGCTAGAATCGAGGATTCAACCGCCATGCCATCAAATGGAGAGAGTGAACATCCTCTTTCCACAGATACCCCTGAAGAAGCAGGTCCGGACGGGCTGGAAGTGGGATTGGATCCTTCACTGACATGGCCATCAAGTCCGGAAACCAGGACTGGCGAGGCCAGTTTGGAGCAATCAGGATGACAGGACAACGTTCCCTCTTCAACTTCTGGATAACTCTGACCAATAGAGGAAGAGGAGGGAAGATGTAAGCCAGGGAGAAGTCCCAAGGGATCGACAAGGCATCCACTGCTAGAGCAAGGGAGTCCCTCAACCGGGAGCAAAACACCGGAACCTTCCTGTTGTGTCTGGTAGCCATCAGATCCACCACAGGCATCCCCCACCGTTGAGTGAGCATGTGAAACACCTCTGGGTGAAGAGCCCATTCTCCGCTGTCGACGGTATGACGACTGAGGAAGTCTGCCATGACGTTGTCCACGCCTGGAATATGAACCGCAGAGATGACAGGCACGTGATCTTCTGCCCAAGACAAAATATCCTTGACCTCCCACCAGGCGGAACCGC